>OX344845.2:20895000-22365000 GCA_947037095.2 Nycteola revayana | reverse complement strand
TATTTGCCATAGTCCATAGTCACCACGCTTGGCAGGCGTGTTGGTGACCGCAGTATTATGTTGTACCACACAAGGAAACGCTGCTGCCCGTTCCTTGATTTACGATTATTATAGATGATGTTATAACAATCGGGACCAACGGCTTAACGTGCTTTCCGAGACACGGAGGGTGGTCCCACAATCAACAAGACACGGAAAGAAATCTTAGAATTTACACAAAGATTTCATGTCCGGTGTGGGGATCGAACCCACGACGTCCGAAATTCAAGGCGAGCAAAATACCGCTACGCTACGGAGGTTGTCAAAAAATATACTGATGATAAACTCTTATTGAATTTTATAGAAATCATACACTTCGGTGTTGAAAGTTGAGGATGAAGATGTAAAAATATTCTCACGAAATAATCTGATGAATCTGACCATATATCAATAATATCCTATATGTTAATGCAGGGTGTCAGCAAACTCCATACCAAATTTCATCAAAATTTATTCAGTAGTTTTTGCGTTAAAGAGCAACAAACATACTTACATACTCACAAACTTTCGCATTTATAATACTATATTTCCGCCCGCGGCTTCGCCCGCGCAAAAATAATATCCTTTATGTTAATGACAACCACCGTGGCGTAGGCGTAGGCGCTTTAATCTCGGAGGTCGTCAGTTCGATCCCCACGCCGGACAAGAAATCTTTGTGTAGATTCTCAGATTTCTTTCCGGGTCTGGTTAGCTGAGGGACTACCCTCCGTGCCTCGGAAAGCACGCAGGGAACGGGCAGCAGCGTTTCCTTGTATAATTATCGCAGTATTATGTTACAACATAATACTGCGGTCACCAAGCGTGGTGACTATTGCAAAAACCCTCTCTCGGGAAGAGGCCCATGTTAAGCAGTGGACGTTGTACGGGCTGATAATGATGATTATGATCATGATGATGATGATGTTAATCCAAGGCAGCAACCTCCATAACAAATTTCATGAAAATCCATTCAGTAGTTTTTGCGTGAAAGAGCACCAAACATCTTTAAATAGGTACTCACAAACTTTCGCGTTTACAATATTAGTAGGATATAGAAGTTTAAGGTTTGGCGAGCTGTTACTAGCTGTTAAGTGCCGACAAAATACAATATAAAATTTCGTTTCTTAAGTAGCCAATGACAAAGCCCATGACAAAACGAAGCGCCGTGATTGGTGCATTTGAATCGGATCAACTAGTGCCCAAATGCCAAAAAGGTGGATTTGTATAAAATCGTCATAATTATTATTATTACTCGCGGAAGCACTATTGGCTCCAATCGGAGTCACTTAAGTATGACGTATCCGGCAATGGATCAAATTAAACTACCTGGATCAACAAATGAAAACGGATCAACAAAATACTACCTATATGGCACGGTGGAGCCACTAAGTGCCCGTGGGGATATCTATATATATATATATATATATATGTATATATATATATAATATATATATAGATATAGATATAGAAGAAGATTATTAACTTAAAGTAATTGTTGTTTGCTTGAACGTGCTAATCTCAATCTTTCTTTTCAAAACGTGCAAGTAGCCTTTTTGAAAAAATCATTTTGTTTTAAATAGCTCATGTATCACCAATATAAGCGGAGCACCATTAACAATGTTTCAGAATCGGGTTTAGCCCAAAGTAACTATAAGTAGCGGGCATAAGCAATTATAAATATAATAAATTATACTTATGATAGGTACGCGAAAGTTTAAAAGTTTATATGTCCTCCTATGTTGCTGGCATCGTGTGAACCGGCACTAAGGTCACTTTTTGTACCAACAAAGGGATTCAATTATGTAGACGTGGGAGGTATTTTGATATGAGTTGAAAGATATCGAATGTGGTGATATTTTTGCACGCAAGTATTTTTTTAAAGAGAAAATAGAATGGAATGGCATTTTTTTATTCTGGAAAACGAAACTTGTGTGTTGTTTTATTTTATTTCGTGAATTATCATAAGTTACTTCTGTACCACCTTGTATCATATGATTCATTTAACATTGGAGGGTCCTATATCTCCTGAGATACATGTCAAACGTTTAGTTCAGGATTTAGAGCTTCTAAAAAGCATGTACCAATAATTTGTTACAAACAAAGAATCATCCTTACTATAATATTATAAATGTGAAAGTAACTCTGTCTGTCTGTCTGTTACGCAATCACGCCTTAACTACTGAAGCGATTTAAATGAAATTTGGTACATATATAGTCTAGAGCCTGATAAAGAACATAGGTTATATATTATTATGAATTTCCCACGGGAACGGGAGTTACGCGGGTGAAACCGCGCGCGGGAAGCTAGTTAATAATAACTAAAATAAATAAACAAAATGCTATTATTAAATCTATCGATACTAATAGTACACTAATCTTGTATACTAATCTAGCTGCGTTTTGTTCGCTTAAAACAGTTGGATTAACAGAATCAACTTAGTTCTGCCTTCCCCTTTCTTCTATCGGACAACAAGACACTCGGAGAGGCGCCATCAGTACATGGTCGATATTCCCAAAATACGTACGAAGCGCTTCGAGTCCACGTTTTTTGTACGTACAGCGAAGATGTGGAACTCCTTGCCGGGGTCTATATTTCCCGATAAGTACGATATGGGTTTCTTCAAATGATGAGTAAACCGGTTCCTTCTAGGTAAGCGTGCTCCATCCTAGGCTATTCCGATGCTTAACATCAGGCAGGGTGTAGTCAAACGCTAACCCATATCTAAAAAAAAAAAAAAACAACTGTTTGTAGGTTATATAAATTAGAAAACAAGAAGAACTCCTAACCTCTCATGGGGTAAACCGCGAGCCTAACACAAAAGCAGTATTTCTTTACACGCAGCCTATCAATTTATACAAATTTTTAATGCTACACGCTATCAATCTATACTTATATAATAAAGAAGAAATATTTGATTTTTTATTTGCAATTAATAAGCTCCGAAGCTGCAAGATAGACTTCATTTAAAAAGCCACGTTATTCAAGAGCCAACCGCGCGCGGGAAACTAGTTTTAAATAAAACTATCAGATATTATCCTAGTCTATCCCATCAGATAATGTTTAATAAAAAAGAGTGGTTACAATAAAAGTATACCGACTGATGTGTTGGATTATTTATTCAGTTGACACAACATTCCCGATAGTGTGTTCAATTCAAATATTGTATTCAATGGATTTGATTTGTTGGGCATATGGTAAAGTTATATTTTATTTTGTTACGATTTTATAATTCCCGATGACCGAATGACGGAGTGGTACGGCAACTGCGACGCGATGGCGACGTTCCGAACAAGTTCGTTTGTCGTTCCTATAGTGTGGCCGCCGACATATGTTTATATGAATTTGTTTGCACGAAATCACCGTTGCGTTAGTTACCGTACCAGTGCGGCCTAGGTTACATTCTTTATTCAATTGTTTTAAGGTATGAATGGACCGGCTCTGATTGGCCCGGTCTCGGCTGCGTTTTACAACGCGTTAAAGGTAAAATTAAAAATTGAATTACACATTCGAGCTGCAGAAATATGCAGTCGTAAGGATATCGACCTTCGCTCAGGATAAATTCCTCGAAGAAAATTTCAGATCAATCCGTCAAGCGGGACAAATTTCAATTACTGAATTTGGCCCATATAAATAAACAGGTTAAGCTAAACAAAACTGTTTAAACACGAGTGGACGTTTTTACCGACATGATAGGTGATCGACAACTTAACGTACTCTTCTAATCGTGGGAAACTGTACAAACTCTTAATTAAAACACACAAAGCACACCCAAACTTAGAACAACTATCTGTAGTGGACGAAAATTATTGTCTCACCATGGTTGGATGGAATTGAACCCAGAACACCAGATCAATAAATGGTTTAAAAACTACAAACTAAGCAACCTGCGCAAAAGGCGTCTACTGTGAGGCTTGGACCTCGGCTCAGGGCGGTTGCTGGCGATGAGACTTTTAGTATTTAAGGAGGTTTTGTGCAACTGTCACTTTATTTTACAGTTCGCGGGCCTCTCGGTCTGCGGGTCGAAGAGGGCATAGCATGGTAGAATGAACTACTGTAACTACTGATATATACCAATAGATCAATTATTTGTTTTTATTGCTACTGGACTTCTGAACGTTCTGTGACACAAAGAAACAATACAACATATTTTGGCAGGTATCCAATCGTGACTTCAAATGTTTGAAGCTTGAGCTAACTCTCAAAATTCTAAACAAATTCAATGATGGCGGAGCCGAATCCAAACACTTGTATTATATAAATTAATTTACGCATTATGTTAATACTACGAAATTCCCTGTCAGCAGAATACGTAATCAGGATAAAGTCGATGAAACAAACAGAATAAAGGAAACAAATATAATACTCAATTAAAGGATAAAGAGAATGTTCTTATAAGGAAAACAGGTTGATGAGATACGCTTGCAAACTGAAATTCTTTTTGTATGCGAAAATAGGTTCAATATTGTTAATTTGCGTATTTTCACAAGATAAATCGCGTTTATACCTTATTAAAGTATGCCGTGTGGTATCGGAATGATATAGGAGGCCATTTACCATTTTAATGCGATAACTAATCTGTTTTCCAAGCGTGGTGGTTATGGCAATAATCCTCAATGAACTCTTTTCAAGGTCTGCAAAAAGGAGCCCTTATCTTCAGCTGTGGACGTAAACGGACTGTTGCAAAAACTGTTGCCTGCGACTTTCGCCCTATACAATCCGCTTGCTTTATCCACTATTTTAACCCCTTTAAGCCGAAAGTATAACAGACAAATGGACAGAGAGATTTATCTTCTCATTATTAAGACCAGGGATCCATCGATTTCTGGTTGAGCTTTGCAAGTTAAATATTTACTAATGCTGATAATAAATTAACCGTGTAAGTTACAATGGCTCCAAGTTGTCAAAACAAAAACAGAATTTCACAAAAAAAATGACTGGTAAATTTAAATGCCGCTACCCGTATACGATTTTCATAGATGATGATTTTAAAATAATTGAGACTTACTGCTAACGTTCTTATCGATACACACAGGGGATAGTCCTTCAACAAAGTAGACCCAAAATTTTCTCAGTCGTGGGATTTAGACCCAAAACCTTGAGATTTAAGGCAAGACTAATACCCTAAGCATGGAATACCATGGAATCTTACTTAGCAAGGTCTAAATATTGCAGTTCAGAAATCTATCTAGAAATAAAAGATGACAAAAATAATGAATCCGGAGTTTCTTATAGTCTTTCTTCTCCGGGTGTCACAACGTAGGTAGATAAAGAAAGACTCGTAGGAAGCTAGGATACGGTCCGGTCTTCCTTGCAAGGTGAGGCTCGCGACGCGTTCTATTCTTCTGACCTAATCTCAGCCCGCGCTGGTTGATTATAAATATATTTAATAAGCCACTATCACATACCACATTGGTAAATTTAAAATATACTGAATAACATTACTGTTGAAATGTAACCTAATTAATTAGTCTAGAGTTATATTTTCTTTGTATCTTTTCATTTTTGTATTTGACTTATAATAAGAACGATCGATTCGTCTACATTATCAATAAACGTTTTTTTTTCTTTTCAATAGTTACATCTTGGAAATGCATACAATTTATTTTGTACAAAAGCTTTGAAATAAAATCAAACCAAAATCCACTAATAATAGAATAGCTACTCCTCGCCACTCTCATATAGTTTCCCAGGAGAACCATCACGTGGTTTCGTGGCTACACACAATTTACATACAAAATTTCTCACACGTGAATCTAAGAAGTTGTGTTTCGTTTAAGCGAGCTATATTTTGTTTTAGAAACTGTATATATATATAAATATAAAGTTATACATGTTATTTTTAGTTTTTGTTTTTGGGGAAAAATGCGTCATTATTTACAATTAGGACGAAATATTTTTATTATTATTTAATTTTTACTGCTCAGAATAGAGTGATTTCGAAAATCCCTAATTTAGAAGGTAGTTTTAATTTTTATGTTTATGTTAAAACTGATTCAAATAAAAGAAAGTAAAATGAAATGCGTTAATTAGTTCATATTATGTTAGAATGATGTTTATTTCTGAAAGTATTTATAATAAGGAACCAAAATATAATAAATTAATTTCATAAAACTGGCAGAAGGCATGAAACATAATTTCAAACTTTATTTATTGAATTAAATGTGGAAAATGTTGTTTTTAGATGTCTATTTAATCATCAAAACCGCTCATCATCTTGTAATGATATAGGTCTAGTATGAAAAACCTTCACAACTTTAACGATCTTCATTCGCTATCGGTTCTGGATTCGATAGCGCAAAAGTGCCTGTCCATTTCTATTTATCAGGGGTTTTTATCGGTATATTCTTGCACCCTAATAATTATTTATTAATGACCGTATTCCTTGTTTAATTTGATAACGTCTATGGTTATTATAACGGTTATACTGATATGAGAATACCAAAATGGACGCATTCCTGTACTGCAGCAATGACGTCATTACATAGATAATCTATAGACTCAAATAGCTGACACTATTCTTGTCCCTATATGTCATCATCATCATCAGCCCGTACAATGTCCATTGCTGAACATGGGCCTCCTCCCGAGGGAGGGTTTTGCCATAGTCACCACGCTTGGCAGGCGGATTGGTGACCGCAGTATTATATTGTAATACACAGGGAAACGTTGCTGCCCGTTCCCTGGTATATGCTTGTTATAGATGATGTTATAACAATCGGGACCAAAGGCTTAACGCGCTTTCCGAGGCACGGAGGGTAGTCATCTTAGAATTTACACAAAGATTTCTTGTCCGGTGTGGAGATCCAAGCCACGACCTCCGAGAGTTCTACGCTACGGAGGTTGTCATGTTTATACGTCATATAAATTTTAAATTATTTATCAGGCTGTATAAAAGGCTCTCAAAAATTACCATATTTTTTTTTAGTCTTGTAAACCCATTCTCAACCATATTAAAGCAATTTCAAGAAAGTATCAACTAGTCTTTGAAGATCGTAATATATCATCATCATCATCAACAGCCCGTTTACGTCCACTGCTGAACATGGGCCTCCTCTTAATAGACCTTGGCAAGCCAGGATCGTAGAGGGATATTGCCATAATCACCACGCTTGGCAGACGGATTGGTGATCGCAGTAAGATGTACACCTTGAGCGAATAGATGCTGCTGCCCATCCATCAGCTATATGTCCCTAAATCACCTTTTACGACACCCATGGGAGGACATGGGGTGGTCTATTCTAAGCCGGAAACCACACGGCAATATATATTTATCATTATTGACTTATTTCCAACCCCTTGTATCTTATTTCATACTTATATTGTAAAAATAAAGAGTAATTTCATAAGATTTTCATCGTCTTATTCTTGTGGTATAAAATTCTTGAAAGTAATTCTCGCTGAGTAGCGAAAAACAGAACCATAGTATTTTGCTTTGTAGCTGCAAAGTAAGCACCTTTGTTTCAAACAAAAGGAAGTTTATTTGTACTTGATGAATAAATAGCCCAAGGCTGAGTTAGGTTTTGGTGGATATCAACAAATATATCAGGACAAACATTTCATTTTGATTATTTACTTAATAAAATGCCTTGCCGTGTGATCTCCGGCTTAGAATAGACCACCCCATGTCTTCCCATGGGTGTCGTAAAAGGCGACTAAGGGACATATGGCTGATGGATGGGCAGCAGCATCTATTAGCTCAAGGTGAGCAAAGATCTTACTGCGATCAGCAATCCGTCTGCCAAGCATGGTGATTATGGCAATATCCCTCTACGATCCTGGCTTGCCAAGGTCTGTTAAGAGGAGGCCCATGTTCAGCAGTGGACGTAAACGGGCTGTTGATGATGATGACTTAATAAAATCATTCTTTGAAAAATTCGCTTATTTGTAACGCTTTAACCACGCACGGTTTGATAAACGCGTTTTTAATGCGTATTACCAATTGTTTCACTGTTCGATTCTCCACAAACCGACACGTTCGCTGAGTGTACTATTTGAAAACTTTTACTGCGCCTTAACGATGATCACATCTATTGCCGCCTCAATTAGTCAGAAAAAATTGGTAACTGCAAAAACCAATAAAAATGCTACTGTCATACGTTTATATTAAAACCATTAAGACGGAGATAACATTTGAGTGGTCATAATTCTATGAATTTAAGCCAATGCAGATTGGTAGTGTTTTATCTTAAGCAACTATGAACAACATTAGATTGTTCTTAGACTACAAGGGGATGAGTTTCATGACCAGAAGACAACATATATTTCGTTCCTTTTAACAATATTTTTGTTTACCCAAACCTCTAAGCGACATTCATACAAACCTCTACAGATAGAATGACCTATTTTATTCATGTTTATAATAATATATCATGTTGCTGAATAAATACGAAGGATGAAAATATTTCATGATATTCTGTACATATCTACTTAAGTTACTAGGTGAACTCGTAAACAGTTCGTCGCAGGCTAGATAAGTAATAAAAGGAACCCAAAATTCCCCAAGTATAAACTATGTGTAGAAGAAAAATCCTCAGGAATTTTCCCTTGAACATTTTCACACTGGAATTCGATTAATTTGCCGGCACTCAAGATTTAAACGGCTAAAGAGCTATGTTTCATGTTATTTCTGTTTTATAGACGTCGGTTGAAAATCGAAAATGTACTTAACTTTTATACATGTAATGTACCATAAGTAAATCGTTTGCTTTTTTAAAGAAATTGGTTAGCTTTGATCCATGTTTGTATTCGGTTTTTTGTTTTTTTTAAACTGTGTGCTATTCATTTTGCTTTCTCGTAAGTGTTTCTTACTTTTTGCTTCAGTACCTATCTCATATTTTGTGTGTAAAGACGTTTCTTAGAGCTTTAAATTAATTTGCAACTTCCACTAGTTATACTATTTCTACAAACTATTCCAAAGCATCAGGTAATTAACGTGAAACAACATTCTTAATTTTATCATTTAATATTTTGAAGATTCCCAAATTTGCCATGTTTGATCCATTCATTCCAATTTCAAAAGTTGGTCTACCAACGACATAAACGGCTCGCTTCTTTCCTTCTTAAGATAACTAATATGCTAGGAAAATAAATCCCTTTGTCCCCCCGGGAGTTACTTTGCAAACACATTATTCACGGACAGAACCACACCCTAGACTCAGACTCAGCTCCAGACATAACTAGCGTAACCACTAAACCACCAGTTCTTATTTTGCACTTGCTGATGCCCGTGACTTTGTCCGCGTGATGTTTGTTATTCCGTCGGTTTTTTAAATATCCTACAGGGATGCCCACGACTTTGTCCGCCTGGTGTTTTTTATTCCTTCGGTGTTTTAACTATCCCACGGGAAGTTATTCATTTTCTGTGATTAAAAGTATTTAAAATGTTGACCGGGGATGTAAGATACCACCATGCAAAATTTCATTTAAATCGACGCTACGGTTTTGGAGATTAGCCCGTGCAAACAGAAAAACAAAAAAAAAAAAAACTGGATTAGTTCCATTTTACTTCTTACATCCCCCTGGCTCGGTTTGTTGCGATTTTTTTCTTTGAAAATGAAAAATGAAAATGAAAACATCCGTCCTATACAGTTTTATTATATGTATGTATAGATTAGGCTGTCAGTTTTGTGTTTTGTCTATTATGCCTTTTCCTAGTTCAAACTCATTCCATCTAAAAGCGCACAAAAAATATTCAAGATGCAAAGAAAATCTCAACAATTTAAAAATGGGTGTTGTAACCGCCTTATCGAGTTTATGCTACGCTGTTAACAACTCCGTACATCAATCACTGTCCAGCATAGATTTACGATATATTGTCGTAATTCTAGCAAGCGTGCGTTAAATCAACTTTTTGTTAAGTAAAGGAAACGGATATTAAAGCGAAAATTTTACGGGAAAATTACGTTATTATTATAGTCAATCATGATAAGGATAGCGTTATAAAAATAAATTATTTGTTTTTCTTTTTAACAATGTAAAATCTACTTGAGTAGGGAAGCATGTTTCCTGCAATTGTTAGGGTTTTTTTAACAAAAGACTAGACTGCATTAGGGAACAAAATTTCTGGGTCATGAAAAAAATATAAGCACATAGTCACAAATCATACAACAATGATGGAACTGAAAAAACATGAATTTTATTATTATCTCGACCGTTGCGTTTTTATTTATTATTATCTATTAGAACACATCTGTCTGCCAACAACGGTCTGCCGTCCAGTCGACAAATAAGTAAAGTTTAAAAATAGAAAGAAATGGTCAGCTTCAAAAACAGAAAAAAAGTCATAACAAAGAATCATTAAACTCATGGATGATATAAGTTTTAAAAATTTACTATTTTTATTGTAACTATAGAGAGCTAGTTAAGTTTAAAATAAAGTAAGGCGTCAGAATGGTTTATCAGTAAATTTCAAAGCGGAACCTAAATAGTCATCCTGTGGACAGTTACCTAAAGTACGTTAGTTACGTACGTACGTAACGTACTTAGTTTTAACTAACTACCTAACCTCAAACGATCCGAGGGTTGCTGTACACTGATTATTTCAATTCTTAAAAAAATAACATCAGAATTTCCGCAACGATTCCGTCGTCCCTTAAAACTTTTTCAAAGTGCGCCATTTGAATTTATCAGTGACACCTGACAGGGTCGGTATGACTAAGGAGATTCTTTTTATTTTGTCCTCTAAGGAATGAGCGGGCTAATTTTGGGACCCAAAAATTTTAACGCAGATATTGCTCTTTGCGTAATGAACCTTCCTTCAATGTATTTATATTAACGTAGTATAATGGAATATTTTATTAATTACCTATGTTCAGTATTTTAGTTTTTGAGTTTTTTAGGATCTATACAGAGCTAAAGTATAAACTAAACTTGCCGATACCATTATAGATTCAGATATCATAAAACATATTAATAAATGCTTGGCATGAACGGAACAATGCAGTTATTAAATGAAATGGGTGCGTACCATTTGACATAATAACAAAAGTTCTAACGATCACATGACCTAATTTCATTTAATATAATTTTATTTTAGTACCTATAACAATGAAATGATATAATGAATTATTGATATATTTTCAGTTTACCTAATTTTAAATGGTTGAATAAACATTTTCTATAATGCACATTTGAACTAATATTCAGTTCGTATAATATATATTATCTGTTATCATGTGGGTTAGGTTAGGTTAGAACCATGACCATTAGCCAGATCCCTTCTATTGTTGGTGAATCATTTGGGTTAGACGCAACTGAACGTTATATAAAAAGAGCAATATACTAATTGAAAATTATATGAGATGAACGTTATACTAAATGTTATTAGAGCAAAAGAAGTTTATATGAAATGTTATAACATTTCAGATCACGTGAAATTAGGTTGTTTGTTTTTATAGCATATGAAAATTATATCATTTGAACGTTATTTCAAGTGATAATATACTATCTGTTATTATGACATATATTACACACCCAAATTAAATAGCTGAATTAAAATAAATATATTTATATTAAAGAGGAATATAACAATATTTCAAGTCCAGAGTTATTTCTTCAAATAGTAATTAATGGTATTCTGACTATTATGGTTATGTGAATTGTAATATGACATGTGTGTATATCATATTACAATTCACTGTCACAGTTATATATCTTAATTGAATGATTAAAAGGTTCACAACCAGAATCATAAAAACTCTGTACTCAGTTGTGTACGCCGGCATACGCAGTTGAGAGGCATAGGAGATGCCTAAGCAACTGAGTACGATGGCCTTAAATAGGTTCCAATTGAATTCAGTTTAATTTCACATACAGTGCAGATGTTTTTTATTAATATGTTCGACTGAATACAATTCATTACGTTTGAGTTTCATTTTCTTTGTAACGGTATTGTAAGTGATCGCTGTTAAGTGCTATTGTAATATTAAGCTATCGATTGAATCAAAACAGCTATCGTATCTTGCACACGATGCAAAAACACATTTGACACTGTGAGATTACTTGGGAATGTGAATACTTGAAGCAAAGTATTGAAATAATGAAATAATGAATTTATTCAGCACTTAGGTATTTACATACAGTTGTACTTGACAAAATCACAATGAAAAAGAACTGTAATTAATAGGTTATTATTCTTATTCTATAAATAAAACTACTTAGGTAACTATAACTAGCAAGTGCAACCTGTGAGTGCTCCGTCATTTATTTACTCCGTCTGTCCGTGTGTCATTAATTCCTCTACTAATAATAAGTTCAAATTTACATTAATTATTATAGGTATTAATTGAAATAAAATTAAGTGACACACACCTGGGGGCACCCTTATGGGGTTAGGACCACAACCCAGAGGTGTCACTGATATATTAGTCAGATTTATGGATATAAGACGAAGTGATCGCTGGCACGGCCTACAGGCGCTGGATCACAGGGCAGGGATAGGGGCACAACGCGGTCCTCGCCGGCGAGAATCCTACCCTAGCTATCCTGCAACCTTTCACTAACTACCTAGTTGGACGAACTGGAGAAGAAAGGGAGAAAGAAACTCCAGGCTACTTTTTTTTCGTAATCTTTTGTATCACAGTATGGCCTTTTTTTATAATTTTTTTTTTGCATACCATTATAAGTCGCTTTTGCTAGTTCAAAATGGATTTAAAATCTACAAGTGTACAGCTTTTGTTCGTCTTAACAAAATAAAAATATGATTAACAAAAGATCACTTGCGTAATTTTGAAGAAACAAAACTCAAAATATACATACATACATTCACGCCTTTATCCCATATCTATAGACAAAGATCACTTCCTTCCACTTGCTCCTATCTTGACATGCCACTTTCGCCTATTCTACCTTCATTAATCTCCTCCTGCATGTCCTTTGGTTTAGTGTAGGTACATATAACCTGGCCTTTCTTAAGAACGTCCTCGATTTGATCGTGGAACGTCCGCCTTGGTATATGCCTTCCAACACTTCCATTTACATTCGCCCAATAAATTCTACTCATCACTCTCCTTTCATTCATTCTTTATTCATTTAAAAAAATATATAATCGTGTGTAAAACAAAAAAAAAATGGTCAGCCTAATGTCTTACTTAAATGTTATGAAAATAAAACTTTTATATAATATATTCATGAATATAATTAAAGATCGATAGACACTGCTTTTTGAATTAATTTAAAACAATACAATAGTCTGGTTGCGTATTTGTTTTTTATTCTCCAGATTTTTCTTCGGTTTCTGCTCCACTTCTGCCGTATGGGTCATAGTCATAACTATAATAACGTCCGCTAGGTGCACAAGGGTCCTCTACAGTGAAATATACTTGCTTAGGCTTGCAGAGCGTGTTTCGTTGGGAATAACCTGGGTACGGTGCGTACGGGCTGTATCCATACGCCAAACCCATCAAACATAAAGCGATAATGGTAAGTAACTTGAACATCTTAGCTTCGTAATTAGATGTTGCATATATGATGAAATTACAAAAGGATTTGATGCAGTGCTAAAAAACTGGCTCATTATATACCAAGAATTCCATACATCATCGATTTACTTGCCCAATTACTTCAATGTAATTACACTTATTGCCATTTTGACTTAATTTGATAACAATGTTTTAGGACGAAACATGAAATCTCGTAATGGTAGGGTAACTCCAATGCAGTTATAGTTATATCAGAATAGAATAGAAAAGAATATTCTTTATTGTACACACATAAGTAAACAAGAAAAGAAAATATAATAGATACAGTACAAAAGGCTGTCTTATCGGATAAAGCAATTTATTCCAGACAACCTTTGGATGGATAATGGAATTCATTAGGTTATATCATCATCATCATCAGCCCATATAACGTCCACTGCTGAACATGGGCCTCCTCCCCACGGAGGGTATTTGCCATAGTCACCACGCTTGGCAGGCGGATTGGTGACCGCAGTATTATGTTGTACCACGCAAGGAAACGCTACGGCCCGTTCCTTGATATACGATTATTATAGATGATGTTATAACAATCGGTACCAACGGCTTAACGTGCTTACCGAGGCACGGAGGGTAGACCCTCAACCAACCAGACCCGGAAAGAAATCTAAGTTTTTACACAAATATTTCCTGTCCGGCGTGGGGATCGAACCCATGACCTCCGACTTCTAAAGCGAGCCACGCTACGCTACGGAGGTTGTATAGTTATAAGTCTAGTTTTTGTTTTATAAATGTAGGATCGACTCAGTAGCACCTACTGTACTAAACTACTGAGCCGCCCATGCAGTCAGTCGTTTAATCATTGCCATAACACTGTTGGAGCTAGCCCACGAATGAGATATGCTCATTTTTTTCGCATATTAGTAATAAATAAATGCAAGTACACGCTGGTTTTAGCCTTTTTAATTGTAGTTTAACATTTTTTTTATATTTTTGCTAAGTTTATTACAATAGCGTATTGACAAGGAGATTACTTAACAATAAATCCAGATTTTTGTTAAATAGCATATAATTTAGAGCCACAGCTCAATAATTTAAAGTTGTCATGAAACAAAATTATTTTCATTTAAATTATTATAGGTTGTTGAGTGTGAAATTGATTTCTGCAAGCTAATGAAATTAGATTACAGTGGTTAGTCCAATTATTATACACAATTTAACTGTCATATTATTTAATTTGAGAAAACGTGTCACGGTTTAAATTACATATAGTCATGGTAACCAATGCATAAAATATTATTACTTATATTAATTTGACCCTAATATTATGTGAACGCTTTTATAAAAAAACTTGTCTAAATAGACACATAGATAGACAACTTAACCCTGAAGCGGTGCAAGTCTTATTGGAGGCTACATATTTAAGCCTTTTGGGGTCGAAACATTGGGGCCATGGGGGCCCAGCGCTCACAAACTTTACAAAGAACTTTCAAAACGCTTGGTCGACGCCTCCCGTGACCAGAGTTCTGGCTCGTATTTAGCACAACGAGGTAGCATTGCCATTCAACGTGGCCATGCTGCCAGCCTTCTGGGCACTCTTCCGATGGACATCGATGCGAAGCGATTTTTTGACGCGCTCTTATATCCCCCCTTTTTATCTTATTTTAGTTTTAATTGTATATTAGTTTTAAATTTGCACAGAATATCCTTACTTAATATTATATTATATACCTAAAAGTTGGATGCTTTTTAAAGTAAGTAGGTACCCTAAAATCTACGACATACGAGTTGAGTCGATCTTCGATTTAATTTAAGTGTAACTGAAGACGACCGAACCGGAGATGATTCGTTCCTCCGCCGTGAATAAGGGACACAAATCATCTTTGCGCCAGCGTAAGGATAAGAAGGATACCACGAGTACAGGTCCTACTCATTCACACCTCCCAGTTGATACCGCAAATCCACTGGTTAATGAACCCTCATCCGGCGGACTCGCGGCACCAGGCAACTAAACCTAGTCGTATTTAAGTCTGTCATCAATCCCAAATAGAAACGAGACATTTATCATCACTATTCTATCGCGTGCTTTGAAATAAATAAAATAAAATAAATAAAAAATATTTTTATTTACGTAAACCAATTACAGGCACTCACTTACAGGTATTAATTAGAAAATTTATTATATACGTTCTTAGCATCGCAAAATGCTTGTTCTGTCTATATGATGCCAAAACAATTGTCATTATTTGGGTGGATCATGAGCATATAACGACTGACACGCTTTAATGCTAACACCGGATCCAATGAATGAAATGAAAATGAATGAAATGAAATGAAATGAAATGAAAATGAAATGAAATGAAATGAAATGAAAACGTTTATTGATAATGTAGACGAATCGATCGTACTTATTATAAGTCAAATACAATGATACAAATATAAAAAGAGGAAAAAAAAAATCTTGACTAATTCATTAGTATACATTTCAACAGTCATGTTATTAAATATAATTTAAATCTACCAATGTGGCATGTGATAGTCGCGTACTATAAATATAATTAGAATCAACCAGCGTGGGCTGGGATTCGGTCAGAAGCATAGAACGCGTCGCGAGCCTCGCCTTGCAAGGACGACCGGACCCTATCCTAGCTTCCTACGAGTCTTTCTCTATCTACCTACGTTGTGACACCCGGAGAAGAAAGACTATAAGAAACTCCGAGATCATTCTTTTGTCATCTTTTAAAGTCTTTGATTAATCATTTGTACATCTTTTTAAAAACATTTTAGTATCTAGGTTAGTGATCCCCATACATCGATATGTAGGTACTCGCAGCAGGATATTGTGACGGAAACCATGAAACCTTTAAGTAAGTATCGAGTATAGGGAGCGCTCCTCCAGATTTACATTTCTTTTTTTTTTTACAATTGGAACATACCTACAGTCTGATCAGTTGTCTTACATATAGATTAACAATTACTAATTTATAAATTACATAGAATAGACTTTTAATTTAGTTGCAAATTCGGTGTGATAGCTAAAAGGTGCCAGTCTGCCGCAATGTAACCGATGGACTCATCCGCCAAACATCTCCATCCTCCATGTATTCTTTGATATTGTAATAACCGCGAGTCATAAGGACCTTTTTAACATATTTTTTGAAATTATGATCCGGCAAAGCTGTTACATTTAGAGGAAGTTTATTATAGAATCTTATACAATTTCCAAGAAACGATTTACTTGTCTTAGATACTCTGAAAAAAGGTGTATGCGCAATGCGCAACCCAACTGAGAAAAGCCAGCGAAACAAACTCAGTGGGTTACTTTACTACCACTTTCAACACGCCCCACGT
The DNA here is from genome assembly GCA_947037095.2 of Nycteola revayana. Classification (NCBI taxonomy): domain Eukaryota; kingdom Metazoa; phylum Arthropoda; class Insecta; order Lepidoptera; family Nolidae; genus Nycteola; species Nycteola revayana. The sequence goes on along the minus strand of OX344845.2, from coordinate 22,348,215 downwards.
GAGACGGTCCGGCGAAACATACTCGAATGGACAAATATGCGGAGTTTTGGTCCAATTATTATCATTTATTTTTAGTAGGCATACACATTTATTGCCCAAACGTAGTTTTTCGTATTATTGGAAAGTTCTTTAAAATAGAAGGGAGACAGCATTCCCGCTGACTATGGTGTTCTTACTCCTTGTTCCAAAGCCCAAAACAAGCAATAAATAAACTTGACGACGACTAAAACTTAAATAAACTTAACGGTTTCATGCCCACCTGGAACAACTTTTTGCGTGAACCACGCATAGTTGTACTAAGGCTAGATGTGCTTTGTATTCATGAATTATGTGTTTGTGAATTCCCTGCGATACAATGATTTATGTCCATAGTGCAAGAGACGTCTTTAAAAAAAAAGAAACTTCTATATTCATAGTCTATGACTGTCCTGTTGAAAGGTTCATAGGTCAGTTTAAATCCGGAAATTTATTTTGCATAAGTTTATGATTTTTGACACAGTTGTATTCTTGTTTGACACCATTCTTGAAAGTAAATATATTGAACAACTTGCTGTTGCCCACGAATTTTTCCGCGTCGATTTCCATATACGCGTTGATAGATATATATATATATATATATGTACAGCATTTAGCAAACTACGTACAGTTTATCGCAATCTGATCGGCAATGCCAAAAACTTAAGTGTAACATCAATGCGTTATACCTGACATGGATACAACTCCGCTAGTTCACAAATTGAATCTCATTCAGCAAGTGCGACCTTTGATTCGAATTTCTCTGAAAGATAAACTTCTCAACAAGGTTATCTGACAGAAAACTAAAGTTACTCCCATAGTGGGCTATAAGATAGTGGGCTGGCCATGTCTGCAAAAAAACAGACAGCCGTTGGAGCAGACGCCTCCCAGAGTGGAGACAGGACGCCCCTCGGCAAAATGAACCTATTACCTTTAAAGGGTAGTGGGAGTACACTGGATGCGGATATGTTTTCTAACATGTGTCAAAATAAAATGTACTCTAAGAAGTTTTGATACCAATTTAGAACCAAATCAGTCCCCAAAATATCGATGTCTTTTGACACCTTTTTAGGGGATGTATTTAAGTAAAATACGAAACATTTCAGCCATTAATTCTTTAGTTGAAAGGATGTTTAAGCAACATTTTATAGTTTTAGACTTAGCGGTTTAACTTTGCGTTGATCGATCAGTCAGTAAATTTTTGCAGGCATTCATTATGAAAAGAACTAGATAAATTAGTCACTTATGTCGCTTCAACATTGACGTATTAATCATTAGCGACATAAGTTCCAAATTTATCTAATTTGGTTCGGTAGTTTTGGCATAAAGGGATTACACACCTAAATGCATGCTTTAGGTTCTGCATATTGTTAAATTCCTTCTAATTCAGAGTTTTATATAAATCATAAACTAGTTTTATAAAATTGACAACTTCCACAGCGCAGCAGTATTTGGCTCACTTTAAATCTCGGAGGTTGTGGGTTCGATCCCCACGCCGGACAGGAAATCTTTATGTAAATCCTAAGATTTCTTTCGTGGTCTGGTTGCTTGAATGACTCCGTGCCTCGGAAAGCACGTTAAGCCGTTGGTCCCGTTTGTTATAACATCATCTATAATGATCCTGTATCAAGGAACGAGCAGCAGCGTTTTCTTGGGTGGTACAACATAATACTGCGATCACCAATCCGCCTGCCAAGCGTGGCGACTAATGGCAATTACCCTCCCCGGGAGGTGGCCTTTGCTCAGCAGTGGGGGCTATACGGGCTGAAGGTGATATAAATTACGAAATAGATAGCACATTAATCAAATTCAACCGTAAGTTTGTGATACAAATTTAACATTTTTGTAAAATAAAACGAATGTATATATACTCATGAATATATTTATGAATGCAATACAATGTTTTTTTTTTAATATCAAGTCATGCTCTGCACTGCCAATCCAATACATTGTAACTTTTGAAAATCACTTTAAAGAAATTTGATAACGTATATTTAATTTCGCCTTATTTCAAGATGAGACTTGTTGTTTTTTAACATTCTTACAGAGACTAATTGGGTGTTGTCAAGCTAAAACACTGTAAGTCAATGTGCAGTCTTATGGATTGGCACGACAGCGGTATGATACGCATTTTTTTATTTTTTATTTTCTGATTCGTCTTTGTTCTTTGCTCCACTGTGATATGACCCATAGTCGTATTCGTAATTTCCATACCGCGGTCCGTCGCAAGAGTCTTCTACTGCAATGCATAATTTCTGAGGCTTACATTTTGGTGGCAAGGTCCCAGTATAATCCGGGTAGTATGATGAATAGTCTCGTGGTGGGTACGCTTGTGATTGGTACGCTTGTGGTTGGTACGCTTGTGGTAGGTACGCTTGTGATTGGTACGCTTGTGGTTGGTACGCTTGTGGTGGGTACGCTTGTGATTGGTACGCTTGTGGTTGGTACGCTGGCGATTGGTACGCTTGTGGTTGGTACGCTTGTGGTGGTTTTCCAAAGGCTAATCCCACAAAACACAGCGTTACAATAGTGAGCAACTTAAACATGATGATAGGTTTAGTAACTTGTGAGTACGATGAAATAGAAGTCTGACTGATGAAGTGCAAGAAAATAGCTCCAATATATACTAGGTTTCTGATAATCGATTTACAAAATAAGTCACTTGGCGTAAGGAATAATGATTGTCAAAGTTACAGCATTAGATTCGAAATTATTTAAAGTCGGCTTCCAAATGAATCGAAAATTTGTTAAATTTAACTTTAACTTCTTTAGGATTCCGTAGTCAAATGGCAAAAAACAGACACCTTATGCATTCGTCATGACTGTCTGTCTGTCCGTCCGTGTATCACAGCCAATTTATTCCGAAACTATAAGAACTATACTGATGAAACTTGATAAGTAGATGTATTCTGTGAACCGCATTAAGATTTTCACAAAAAATAAAACAATAAATTTTGGGGGTTCCCAATACTTTAGCGATCCGTATTTATAATAAAATTCCTAAGGAATTTCAGGAATTTTCTCAAATTAAATTCAAATTAGCAATAAAGAAATGCTTAATCAAAAAAGCTTATTATACAATAAATGATTATTTAAATGATAATGATGCCTGGTCGCTGGGCTAACCAAGATGACCGTACAATGTGTTATTGGGTCTCTTTGCTAGTGTTACTTACATACATACTTTATATTGTTTTTATGTATTTTTTGACATATTTTTTTTTTTTTGTATAACATATTGGTTTTGATTGTTTTTATTTTTTATCCTAACTTGTAACGTACTTGACATTGTAAACTGAAACGATATAACATAAAAACGTGCTAAATGAAGGTCAACCTGGCAATAAATTAATTGATACGTGCTCCTAGCTGTAAGATCGTCATGCTCCCAATGAATGTCATGGCTTGCGGTGGCGGTGTGGGGCGGGTCGTCTCCTTCCCTCTAATATGGCGAGGGAGGCGATGGCTGCGTCACACGTCATACTCGTGAACGGGTGCTGCTTGCGGTGGCTGGTCGGCTTGTTGTTGGAGTTATTTATTTTATTTGCTTTTGTTTAATTTTGTTTGCATTGTTGTCGTCTTGGTTGATCTCGTATAGCTTGTTTAATCTTGTAAATGTGGGTGGGTGCAATTGCCGTTGGTTTCTTATTTTAGTATGCAAGAGGTTTTCCTATTAGCTTGAGTAGAATAAATTATTATATTACAATTTAGTCAGTAACGGTTTTGAGCATGCACTAGCCCACATCCTTTTAAAAAGTAAATAATTAAATGTAATAAATAATGAATATAAAAAAAAAAAAAGATTAATCAAGTAAAAGAAGACGGAAAAAAAAAAACCGGAGTTTCTTTCTGAGTTTCTTCTCCGGGCCGTCCACTTAGGTAGCTAGAGAAACCTATAGGTTAGCTAGGCTAGGCTCCTCGCCGGACAGACCGAGGACCGCGTTGGCCCCCTGTCCCAATCCGATGATCCAGTGCCTGTAGTCCGTGCCAGTGATCACTCCCTCTTTTTTATATATATTTTATATATTGTTACAGTAATATTTCTCATAGCATTAGCGATGCCCTGAGCCGTGGTCCTAGCCCATTAAAGGTGCCCTCAGGCGTGTGTCGCTTATACGTAAAAATATTGTTTAAAGACGAGCCTCTTTCTATAGAGCTAAATTATATTAAGATTATGATTAAAGAGGTAATTATTGTTGTAACTATACATATGACGTGACGCTGGACTGGCAGACAAGTCATTAGCTAATTATATTATTTTTGTATTTAATTATATTAATCATATTTAATTGTGTATAACTGACAAGTGCAAGTGTATGTAAATACCTAAGTGCTGAATAAATATCGTTTAATTCGTTTAAAACCGAAACTCAACATTTTTTTTCATCAAACCCATACGTGTGGGGTATTTATGGATAGGTCTTCAAAAATGATATTGAGGTTTCAAATATAATTTTTTTCTTAACTGAATAGTTTGCGTCGGAGACACTTCCAAAGTGGTAAAAAGTGTGTCCTGTAACTTCCTTAATAAGATAATAGAATAATAAAACTAAAAAAAATATATGATGTACATTACCATGCAAACTTCCACCGAAAATTGGTGTGATTGAGATCTAGTAAGTAGTTTTTTTTAAAACGTCATAGATCGTAATTTACCTTTCATTCAATCTTTGTTACCATAATTGTATAGATAAGGATACGGAACCCTTTGTGCGGGAGTCCGACTCGTACTTGTCCGGTTTTTTATAATCGAACAAGCAAATGAAGTCTATCCACCTGATGTTACGTGGCATAGAAGTTAAGCTAGTGCCAGTAAATTGGATGCACAGCACTGTGCTCATCTTGCCGTTTTTTTCCCACGTAAGAGCTCGCTCATTCACAGAAACACAACATAAATCAATGCATTTTTTCTGTAAAACAGCGCTTTAAGCGTACTAATGCTATACTCTACATCTCTTGTATTTGTTCTTAGGAATTGTACTTAGTAATAAGTTTCGTAGAGTCTTCCTGAAAACAATTTTTATGAAGAAATTGTTGACTCAATATTTTCCTTACAATAAATTAAAAATGGCTGACTCCACTTAATAAAATCCATACAAATCTTTTACAGCCACAGTGTAAAACTAATGAATCAAATTGAGCGAAGAAGTAGTTCATTATTTAATGTTATTTTATTATTTATTTGTTTTTTATAATATGCAAATTGGATTTGTTGGTCAAGACAATTGGATTGATTAATTTCATTAGTCATGCAAAAAGGCGTAAAAATGCAAATAATTTGATATCGATCATAACTAGGTACAATGATAAGAAAAACACCACACACATAATTGACAAAGTATGGCGAATTCATCATGTGATGTTGATGATATTTTAACATCGTAGGTTACTGTTTTATGAGATGTTAATAAATAAGCCATCCAACCGTCAATCCGTATAACAGCCACTGCTGAACATGGGCCTCCTCCAGAGGCCCATGACGGGTTGGTGACAATATTATGTTGTACCCGTTCCTTGATATACTATTATTATAGATGATGTTATAACAATTGAGACCGAAGGAATAACGTGCTTTCCTAGGCACGGAGGGTAGCTACGCTTCGGAGGTTGTCACGCTACGGAGGTGGTGATGTGATACCACATCTAAATAATATAATTGATCTATGTTGTGATCTTGTGCGTAAGTAAGGTCGCCAGAGCTCACGGGGAAAGGGCCAAGTTTTACCTAGAGGTCACCTAAAAAGGAGAAGATCTAAAAATACTAAGACGACTTTATAAAAGCAACAACAATCCTCCGTAGAAAAAATAAGGACAACAGATGCCTTTTTCTAATAGGTACGGAACATTTTGCAATATTCATTATATTAAAAAAAAATTGGTATAATAATATTGAAAAAAAAATGTTTGTTTTCTTAACCAATGTCATCAGTATACGTGGCACTATCTCTTAAACCTCGGTTGCCTGGAAGAGATCACATTTTGTGATAAGGCCGTCAATTGTACATACTCTGTATACCGATTAGTTTGTAATTTCTCTGTGTTCGTGTTTTATTAGTTAATAAAGTTTATCTATCAATCTATCTCCTATTAAAGGTATAGCATCAATTTTAAAAGCGCCTGTGTTGACGTACATTAATAGTAAATAGATAGCGTTTTTCAAAATATGTTAGAAATCACGATTGAGATTCTCCTTCAGTTAATAACTTTGACTAAAATCATCAATATACGTGAGACGATCTGAAACCTCCCGTTAATGGCATGGCATATATTTTTAAAGAACCTCTGTTCACATACATTGGTAGTAGGTACATATTGGTGTCAATAGATGGCGGTATTCAAAATAAGTGTTAATTATTTTATGTGAAACCAATTGTTTGAACTTAAGAGCTCATCATTTTCATCATTTCAGCCGTAGGACGTCCACTGCTGGACATAAGCCTCCCTCATAGATCTCCAGTTGTTACGGTTAGAAGTGGCCTGCATCCACCGTGATCCCGCGGCCTTAACCAGATCATCCGTCCATCTAGTAGGTGGACGTCCTACGCTACGCTTTCCGATCCGCGGTCTCCATTCGAGAACTTTTCGGCCCCAACGGCCATCTGCTCTCCGTGCTATATGGCCTGCCCATTGCAACTTCAACGAACTAATCCGTTGGGCTATGTCGGTAACCCGCGTTCTTCTACGTATCTCCTCATTTCTGATTCGATCTCGTAGAGAAACCCCGAGCATAGCCCTCTCATAGCTCGTTAAGCGATTCTGAGCCTGTTCATACGGCCTATAGTGAAAGACCACTTTTCAGATCCATAGGTCATCACTGGCAACACACACTGGTTAAAGACTTTCGTTTTCAGGCACTGAGGTATTTTAGAGAAAAAAAACTCTCGAACTTGAGAGCTATCCATTTCCAACTAAATTTAGTTCACATTCGTCCTATTGGGTTTGTTATTTAATACCCAGTAAGTAGCTAACCTCTGATCTTCAGCCCTGTACAACCTTATTAATGTAAAACATGAAAACCTTTAAACAATCCTTATTTCATCCATCTCATACAAAATGAACATTTTTTTATCTTTATCTAAACCAATTACGTCAACATCGCCTCATCTTACAACCATAAAACCGTCCATAAAACACGTCGTTTGATATTATTAAACACCTTATTGTTATAAATATTGCTGCTTTAGTGGTAAAAGAATTGCGAATATTCTACTAGAGATGTGCATTATACCACCAGGAGTAATATAAGGAATAATTCATGGTAAAAGCTTGCGAGAATACGAATATAAAGAATGCTATCAGCGCTACAATTGTTGGACGCAAGTTCTAGCGAGAAATATTCATGGGATAACTTTAATAAAACCAAAATAAAATGAGTTTTGGGAAACGTGCGTTAAATGATTTCACAGTTTGCCACGATTCATAGACCATCGGTGATTTATTTGTGGCAAGCACGCCAAGACATAATATTGTGATCGTCTTCAGTCCGTATACTGTACGCGTCCACTGCTTAACATGGGCCTCCTCCCGAAAGATGTTTCAGTTGAGTGATTACCCCTGTGCCTCGGAAAACCATTGGTCATAATTGTTATAAAATAATCATATACATTAGGAAACAGGCAGCAGCAATTTCTTATATGTTAAACCATGATACTGCGGTCACTAATTCACCTACCTAGCGTGGTGACTATGGCAAAAAAGTTCCTCGAGAGAAAGTCTAATTTTGGCAGTGAACGTCATACAAACTGATTATGGTGATGTGGTACTAAAGTAGTACCACATCATCATCATCATTAACAAATACTTTCATATAATAACTTAACATGTTTTCTGTATCAATTATTATTTTAAGGGCTCTTTATGTTATCATAGACTCAATTAAAACATTTACAATTTACGAATGTCAAGTGGAGATTCAAAACAGTGGCTAAAAGCAAAATCTCAGCCAGCAGTAAATCAAATCAACGACCAAAGTTACTTCAATCATAGAAGGTTTGAGACGAATAAAATTGTATAATCGATAGCATTATTCAAATGAGACGTAGTTACCTTAATACTGAACATAATAATAAATTCTTTTTAAATTGTCTTTTACTTCAGTTCATCCCGTTTACGTCCACTCTGAACATGGATTTCCTCATTCATTACAAAGCTAGACAAGCAAGCGATGCTGAGAGATATCGTCCGAAACACCACGCTTAGCACGCGGATTATATGCCCATCCATCAGGTATTTGTCCTTTGCTCGCTTATTACGACACTCATGAGAAGATATGGTGGTCTATCTCTCTAAATCTAAGCCAAGATCAGTTACAGGAATCCTATAGATAGCCGTGTTAGGAAATACGATGACGTCTGCATTGGATTAGATGGTAAATATCAACAATCATCATCATCATCATCAGTTATCGTCCGCTGCTGTACATGCTGTACGGGCCTCCTTTCGAGGAAGGGTACATCTTTTTTTTTTTTTGTCCGGGGGGAACTGCTTTAACCCTTTCCCACCGCCGCTGCAGCGTATTCGCGCGCTGGCTGTGGGACATGTGGGACTTGCCCTCTCCATAGCGTGGTATGCTAAACTCATACCACGAGGAGAGGACCCTACCAACCACTAAAACCTCCCGGACATTCCTTCGATCCGCCGTTGGCGGGGTCCGGGTACGCATGAGCAATCCGGCCCCCCGACGGCACCCGCGGCCAATATGGTACCACGGGATCTCCAGGGCCACACTTACAGTGGCCCATTTGCCCATTTATAGGTACGCCCGGAGTGTAGAGGCGTCCCTACTCCTCATGGGTCAGCCTCGAAGGGAGCGGGGCCCATGTCCCCCACTTTTCGAGGCCGAGCCTAGGGTGGTAGGCGGCGGTTTTCAGCCCGCCGCCGACGGCCAACACGCCGTCTGCGAAGCGGATGGGCGGAGGGATCTACTTCCCTCTCCCGCTCCGCGGCCTTCGAGGAAGGGTACCTGCCATATTCACCACGCTTGGCAGGCGGGTTGGTGACCGCAGTATTATGTTGTACCACACAAAAAAACGCTGCTGCCCGTTCCTTTACATACGATTATTATAGATGATGTTATCATAATCGGGACCAAGGGCTTAACGTTCTTTCCGGGGCACGGAGGGTAGTCCCTAAGCCAATCAGACCCGGAAAAAAAATATTTGGATTTGCACAAAGATTTCCTGGGGATCGCACCCACGATGTGCGACGTGGAGATCGAACCTCCGTAGCGTAGTGGTATTTGGCTCGCTTTAAAATTTCGGAGGTGGTGGGTTCAAAATTCCATTTTAAGGAAAATATTGAGACAATAATTTTTAAGTAGTCATTTTCTTCATAAACATCTTTCTAAGGAAGATTCTACGAAACAAATTAGTACAATTCCTAAGAAAAATACAAGAGATAAAGATTAAAGCGTTAGTAGATACGCTTAAAGTGTTGTTTAGCCAAATGGCATTATTTATTAATGTTGTGTTTCTGTGCGAGGACGAGCTCTTACATGGGAGTGGAAAAGTCGGCAAGATGAGGACTGTTAGTGCTGTGCATCCACTATACTGGCACAAGCTACACCTCTATGTCACGTACCATCAAGTCAATAGACTTCACTTGCTTGTTCGATTATTAAAAAAAAAAAGTTAAATTTACCAATTTTCGATTCATTTGGAAGTCGACTTAAATAATTTCGAATCTAGTGCTGTAACTTTGACAATCATTATTCCTTACGCTAAGTGAATTATTTTGTAAATCGATTATCTGAAACCTAGTATATATTGGAGTTAGTTTCTTGCGCTTCATCAGTCACACTTCTATTTCATCGTACTCACCAGATACGAAACCTATCATCATGTTTAAGTTGCTCACTATTGTGGCGCTGTGTTTTGTGGAATTAGCCTTTGGTAACTCCTCACCAGAAGCGTACCAACCACAAGCGTACCAACCACAAGCGTACCAATCACAAGCGTACCAACCACAAGCGTACCGACCCCAAGCGTACCCACCACAAGCGTACCAATCACAAGCGTACCCACCACAAGCGTACCAACCACAAGCGTACCAATCACAAGCGTATCCACCACGAGACTATTCATCATACTACCCGGATTATCCTCGAAACTTGCCAACAAAATGTAAGCCTCAGAAATTATGCATTGAAGTAGAAGACTCTTGCAACGGACCGCGGTATGGAAATTACGAATACGACTATGGGTCATATCGCAGTGGAGCGGAGAACAAAGACGAATCAGAAAATAAAAAATTAAAAGATGTGCATAGCACTGCCGTGCCAATCCGTAAGAATGCACATTGACTTACAGTGTTTTAGCTTGACAACACCCAATTAGTCTCGTTTAGTATGTTAAAAAATAACAAGTCTTATCTTGAAATAAGGAGAAATTAAATATACGTTGTCAAATTTCTTTAATGGATTTTCAAAAGTTACAGTATATTGGATTGGTAGTGCAGAGCATGACCTGATATTAAAAAAATAAACATTGTCTTGCATTTTAAATATATTCATGAGTATATATACATTCGTTTAATTTCTCACAAATGTTATTTTTGGGGTATAAACCTACGTTTGAATTTGAGTGTTGTGTTTTCTATTTTGTAATTTATATCATGAGATATTGACGAGATATTGCCATAAACATCACGCTTGGCAGGCGGATTAGATGCCCATCCATCTGGTGTTTGTCCTTTACTCGCGTCTCATGACATTCATGAGAAGATATGGTGGTCAATTCTAAACCGGGATCAGTTACAGGAACCTTATAGATAGCAGTGTTTGGAAATATGGTGACGTGCAAACGTCACCGTTGGATTATATGAAGGCCATATTCACCTCGCCTGGCAGACGGGTTGGTGACTGCAGTATTATGTTGTACCACATAGGGAAACGCTGATGCCCGTTCATTGACATACGATTATTATAGATGATGTTGTCATATTACGGACCAAAGGCTAAACGTGCTTTATGGGGCACGGAGGTTAGTCCCTAAACCAACCAGACCCGGAAATAATTCTTAGATTTACCTTTACTAAGTTTTTTTGTCCGGCGAGGGGATCGAACCCACGACCTTTGAGATTTAAAGCGAGCCAACCGCTACGCTACGGAGGTTGTCTATCAACTATACAGCTGGTTCTGGTTTAAGATCTTTATTTTCACAAAAAGAATATATAATTATACACTTACATGAGAAATTATTCATATATAAAACTATAGTTTAATTTGTATAGGGCTATGGCTACAATGAATACAATTTGTTAAATGTTTTGAATACTCTATAGAAAAGTTTACCAATTTACCAGGGACGTTAGTGCCATCTATCGGAAATGATCCGTATTATTAATACATAGTATATGTTATACTTTTCCTTAACGTATTTACAACATTTAAAATGTGATACATACGGGCGATGTCATCGTTAAATATTTAATACCAAATGCAACTTTGTCGAAGTAATGCGGATCATTACCGATAGATGGCACTAGCGTCTTCCTTAGAGACGATGATAAAATAGATTGATTCATTTCGATGAATTTCTACGGGTTCCACCGTAGCCTAATTGGTTAAAGCATTAGGGCCTTAACCTAAGATGCAGGTTCGAGTCCTGCCGGTGGTCGAATTTTATTAATCTCAATTTTGAAACATAGAATACAATTTGATAACAATTATACAGTAATTACAATATTAACAACATTACTAATTTTATTAATACAATTTATTAAAATTCTATCAAATAGAAACAAAGTCAAATAAACATTAATATAAACGAACAACATTTAAAAATATAAATTAAATACAAGTAAATAATTATGAAGGGTAATTGTCTAAAAATCATTTCATTGAAGGGTAATTCGGTAAAAAAAATTAATTTGTTTTTTTTCCGTGTCTGTGTGTGTGTGTCTGTCTGTGGCATGTTAGCTCGCGAACGGATGAACCGATTTTGATTTTGTTTTCTTTTATTTGAAAGGTAAATTAATCGGGAGTGTTCTTAGCTATGTTTGATGAAAACCGGTCCAAGATGGCCGCCGCCACAATATGGCGGAATATATATTTTTTAACAATTCCCTCAATATGGATACCAAATGAAAGGTCTTGAATAGTAGAATAATGTAAACTACACTGAAAGGGAATGAGGTGTATTAACTATTGAAATGAAATCTAAAAGCTCGAAATTTTTTTTTTACTTTTTAAACGATGGCTTGTCTTTTCGTTCGTTACGGGTTTTTTATTTTATTGTTCATAAACGTTGTGATATAAATTGTTACTTATTATAACTAAGTGGAGTTTTTCTAGAAAAAAGTGGATCAAGTGGAGGTCCATTGTTTCTGCCTACCCCGCTGGGAAACAGGCGTGAGCTTATGTATGTATGTATGATTTTTTTCTCTAGACTGTACTTAACAAGTTGTTTGTATACACCCCGACCTTATTAGTATTGGCGCGAACACTAAAACCCGACTCTGGAATACTCTGGAATATACTTAAGTTTATTTACTAGAAAAGTTTGGAAAACCAACAAAGTTTAGTTCAATGCCTAGCATTCAAGACTTTTAAACTGAATTTACTACGCTTGTATAAGTTGTATTACAAGAGCATCTTAAGGGGATTTCGTTTTTATATATTCTCGTGGATTTGGTTCTGTGATTTTAATCATCATCATCATAATTTCAGCCGTAGGACGTCCACTGCTGGACATAAGCCTTCCTCATAGATCTCCAGTTGTAACGGTTAGAAGCGGCCTGCATCCACCGTGATCCCGCGGCCTTAAACAGATCATCCGTCCATCTAGTAGGTGGACATCCTATGCTACGCTTTCCGATCCGCGGTCTCCATTCGAGAACTTTTCGGCCCCAACGGCCATCTGTTCTCCGTGCTATATGGCCTGCCAATTGCCACTTCAACGAACTAATCCGTTGGGCTATGTCAGTAACCCGCGTTCTTCAACGTATCTCCTCATTCCTGATTCGATCTCGTAGAGAAACCCCGAGCATAGCCCTCTCCATATGATAGCTCGTGTGATTTTAATGACACACACTGATATAAATATACGCTGCTATACCCTATACAGGGTTATTTGTAAAACACCGGTAACCTCTCAGGACTATATTACTAACATCATAAACAACAACTTTTGTGCTACGACTTTTTACAAAACATAATACATTTACCAAAAACAAACCTTCAATATTTCGTTGTCCTATCTAACACATTTCAACTCTGTATTTTGCTGTGCCTACATACATTGCCGCGCACTGTCTGCTTTCTTTTGCTTCGCACAGACTTCGTAACATTTAGAGCGTTGAATTTAAATATTTTTATTTTTGTGTGTAAATCTGATGAATTAAAATATGATGAATTTTTAAAAGTCATAGAACAAAAGTTGTTGATTATGATGTTAGTAACGTAGTCCTGAGACGTTACCGGTGTTTTACAAAAAACCCTGTATATTGCACGTTTTACTTAAAAGTTTGTGCAAAAAATTAATAGGTTCTCAAGTTTTGTGATTCTGAAATTCACGGAGTACTCTCGTGTTATGTTATTCAACGTTATAACATTATCTATACTAATATTACAAAGAGGAAAGATTTGATTGTATGTTTGTATTGAATAGTCTCCGAACTACTAGACCTATTTGAAATATTTTTTCATCGTTGGAAAGCTACACTATCTCCCGACGACAAAGGCTATATTAAATTATGAAGTTCCCACGGAAATGGGAGTTAGGCAGGTGAAACCGCGCGCGGGAAACAAGTTTATTGATATTTGTGTTTTAGTGCGTATGGTCACCAGAGCTCACATAGTTAAAGGGAAAGGGCCGTGCACGTGATGCCTAGTGCATACATCAGTTCAGAATTGCTGGAATAATTATTGACCAACTATTTTATCTATGATTTTGGTATATAACATCACGCAGCGACACCTATAGGAACCGCGTCGAATCATAAACAAACTTATACTACCACCTTGTAAAAAGTGTTCTGATTTATAAATCGATCAAACACAGTAGCCGCGCTACATCACGCAAGAGAAATTTGCACGCCACACACTTGTACAAGTTCTTAGCTCAAACGGTTAGGACCGCGGTCACCGGCCAAACCTTCCGATGCCCTCGTAGACCCGAAGTCCGAGAGGCCCGCGAACTGTAAAGTAGAGCGACAGTTGCACAAAACTCCCCTAAAGAAACTAAAAGCCATAATCCCTCAATCTCCCCGTCAGCGACTGCCCTGAGCCGAGGTCCAAGTGTCACAGGGGACGCCCTCTTGCGCAGTTTGCTTAGTTTGTAGTGTTTAAACCATTTATCTAGGCTGGAGCTCTGCTCGCCTTTATGCCCGGTGAAGTAGAAAAAGCCGCAGGGCCAACTAAATATGTCCGTCCGAAAAAAAAAAAACTAGTCACCGGCCGTACCTCCCCGCCCGGCCAGGAAGATCCTCCATTTGTTTGGTTGAACACAATTACCGATTTCTGTCAACTCTACATACCTCTGTTGAACCACTTAATTATTTGGAATATAATTCAATTAAATTAAATTCAACTAAATTAACTTCACAACATTTAATTGAAATAAAGGCAAGTAAATTAGTTAGATTAAGTAAAAGTCCAGCCACATTTTTGAGCCGTATGCACACTATACGATATTTTCAGTTTAAATTAAAATGAGTATGAATTTATAAAAACGTGTACTCTACTACATTGTATTAACAAGCATTATTATAGAAACAGCACATAGAATGTTTAAACTTTGAAGACAAATGAATATTTAATACACCTACAATCAACCGTTATCGTATTTAACTATACACAACGCCTTAAGAAGTCTCAAATATCACGCCTCCACACTTTCAAGCCCTTGATTACTTGTACTCCTATTACCCCCCCTTGGGTAATACATTCAGTGTGTAATAAAGAGTAGCAAAGCAACATTATTGCGAACCAAACGACTCAGTGTTTGCTTCACAACTTGTTAGGCTAAGATCTGAAAATGAAAAATTACTTTCAATGTGAAAACATTAATAAATGGGTTATTAAATTGTTACTGTTATTAAATAATTATTATACAATTATTGTCATCCGGGTTGGGGAATTAATTCTCTAGGTAAATTAGAGATTTATCACTTATGAGACCAAAGTGGAACAATTCAGTATATTGTGCTTTTGCTAATCTCGATATGAACTTTGGTCACTAAAACTGTTTATTCAAAAGTTAATAATATGAGTCATTTTTAAAATTGAATTTTTTTCTTTGATCCCGCTTATTATATAATGTAGCACACTCACAAATAGACACACCCTCTCACACTCACTCACTCACCATTTCACTTAACACAAAGAGAGGTCCATACCACAAATCCAACCAAGGTTGTAACCTTAGATTGTAACTATCCCTTGTTTTGTAAAATGCTAGCATTTAAGAACTTAATTATAATGTAACTCGAGGGGATTGGTGCTGTTAGCCGAAATACAGGTTCTTCCTAGTTCGGCTACAGATGCTAAAACTTTTGTGTACTTTTGTTTTATCATAGCACCTAAGTGTAATGTAATCTAAGTACAATTTTTTATGAAATAAAGATTATCATTATTATTATTATTAATTTTCGTGTGTATTTTCCTGTAGGCGTCGTAGCAGGAACTTATCCTAATTTATGGTAAGCAGCATCTATCAGCTCAAAGTCACTTTTATCTTGCTGCTATCACCAATTTCCCTGCCAAGCGTGGTGATTATAGCAATATACCTCTACAACCCTGGCTTTCCAAGGTCTTTTTAAACGTAAACGGGCAGATAAAGAAAGTAAAAGTAAAAAAAATATATATGTGCCCTGAGAGTATATTTTAACCGCCGAGATCTTAGCTCCCGATGTTTGCCCCAGAAAGTAATTCACAAACAAATTATCCAGTGATGTTCAACTTTGCTTTCGTTTTAATGAGTTGTTTCGAGTTGTGACTGCTTTGATTTCTATTTTATTGGGTAGTGTTAAAACAATATAATGCTCACTTATTTCGGATTAGTTCTTTGTTATGTGCATATGTAAAATAATTGTTTTAAAGTCAATTAATTCTTGACAGTAACTTTGTTTTATTAGATTCAACGTTTGATATTTATGTAGATTATTTTTGTTAGAAGCAGGCAAATTTCATCAGCCTGCTTGTTATTTATTCCTCCTTCTTTCCATCGTGATGGTATGCTACTATACCAAGAGAATTTAGAGAGGAATTATCTACAAAAGCACCCTGGTAACTTCTCCCACAGATCCCAGGTCACAGTTGCTGGGTATGCAGAACTGCTCTCCATCGTGATGATATGCTAATCATAACAGGAGGGCATGGGCTTACCACCAAAACGCCCCTTTTACTTCTTCAAGGTCTAATATATTATGCTTCTCTTTAATCACAGTAGCTGAGTATAAAAACTCTTCATCGTGATGGTATGCTACTCTACCACGAAGAGAGGATTTATCCACAAAAACTCCCGGTTATTTATCCAAAAGCGAGTGTTAGGGTCATCAAGAACTGCATCAGGATATCACTCAGTGCCTTTCAAAACGGTGATTTTAATCAACGAAATTGAGAAAAAACTTTCGTTTAACTTTATAAAAAGACCCAATTTATCTTTAACTTAATTCGGATTACGTTGACACTTTTACCTGTTGCGGAACACGCAATGACTGCGGGCTGAAACGGTTGGTGGCTGTCGCTGTAAATTATATCTCACTGGCAACAGAAATCACTTACCGCTGCACTTTTTAATTTGTACCTATATTCATGAGTTGCAGTATCCATGACTACCTTTTTAGGTTCACTTAGTTGGTTCACTAGTTTATACAGGGTTATTTTAAAAACACCAACAACTTTTTGGGACATAAAAGTACTCATCATTATGAACAACTAAACAAAAAATTATAGGCCCTGTATATAGGCCATGTTGTATATGGCAATTGATTATTTTGGTAAAACCAATATTTGATATTTTTTACTGATTCTGAGAATTAGTTTAATTAAATTAATTGAGTACGTGTTTGGAAAATGAATTAAACTGTATTCTTTGTTGGTTTATCGTATGCCTCAAAACTGTCAGCTTATAATAGATTATATCATAAAATGTCTTCTTACATTGATGTCGTGTTTGAAAACTTTATTAGACTGAATTCTTTATCGGCTTATCGCTTGTATCAAAACTGTCAGCTTACTACATTACTTTTTTTTTCTCTCCAAAAATTGTGTTTTTTTTTTCGGACGGACATATGTTGTTAGCCAGGCGGCTTTTGCTACTTCACCGGGCATAAAGGCGAGCAGATCTCCAGCCTAGATAAATGGTTTAAACACTACAAACTAAGCAACCTGCGCAAGAGGGCGTTCCCTGTGGGACTTGGACCTCGGCTCAGGGCGGTCGCTGACGGGGAGATTGAAGGATTATGGCTTTTAGTTTCATTAGGGGAGTTTTGTACAACTGTCACTCTACTTTACAGTTCGCGGGCCTCTCGGACTTCGCGTCTACGAGGGCATCGGAAGGTTCTTAGTAAACTAAGGGTCGGGAGGGCAAAAATTGTGCAATACTAAAAATATATAATGATTATAACCCAAGCATTTTAGCTTAACGCGAGGGGTTAGCAAGAATACTAGTAGACTCCAAAACTCGGCTAGTAATCTTTTTTAAAAATAAGCATTTTCTCATGTTCATCCCTATTTTCCCTAGTAGATCTCGAGCGATTCGAGCTTCCTTCTAGCTCTCCGTAGCGGTTTCACGCGATGCTTAAAATGAAAATTTATATACTTGAATTATATTGTATTTTTCAGAAATAGTCACATATCCTATAAAAGGTCTCAAATGTAGGAGTAAAACAGTCGATAAATGTCAATGTAGCTACGACTATATTGCGAACCTCTTCAAAAGGTCTCGTTTCACTAAACATTTGGCACTGATTTGATTACATTGGCACTATACCGTTTAATGTTTGTTTAGGGCACTGTGTCCTTTCTCTCAAACAAAGAGATCGAAGTACAGTGGATCTACGTACTTACAGTAACTCAACTATGAAATAAATATATAATAGTAAGTTACGCAAGAGATCTAGGAGGCGACTGAGGACTTTCTACCATGGGAAAAATGCAATATAATCTTACTATTGGAGTCCAGTAAGTGTTGGAACATGATTAGTTTTTCTTCTTTAATATAAAATAACAATAACTTACAATTACTTATTTGTCTTGCAGGATTTAATTGAACTTAATAATTATAAGATACTATTTATTGCCCATAAAATATTATTACATTTAGGAATAATAAGAAGGTAACGTAAGTGGAAGTGTATTAAATATACCCATATATTTTGACTGATAGTAGAAAGTTTCTACTAAAACTTAGGTGATGTAGATAATAATAGTTAAAAAAAAAACGAAAAAAACACGCTTTTATAGCTAACTGAACTAAAAAATAGAAAATAATTTTCACCTCAAAATAAAATTATAATAAAGTTTAAGTTATTAACAGAATAATTCAATTCAGAGTAAAAAGCGTGGGGTGCATTTTACCACTTTTCATAACTCTCCTCTGATATATAGTTGCCAATAGAATGATTGTGACATTTACTTTATCAAGCATTTTTAACAAGCATATTTATTTTTAATTTTTTTAAGGATAATGGGAAACTGTTATCAAATTATTGCATTGTCATCGGTCCTTGATACGTATGCAAAAGTTTCAAATTAATCAGACTTCTGGAAACTGGTGAAAATTAAGTTCAAAGATTCCGTTACATGCAACCCAAGCTAATAAAAGCGTGTTAAAAATAAGCAAATCATCTATACATGTTTAGTCTTAGTTTATTAAAACACTTTTTACTCATCAGTAAAACAATATTTAATTAATTATTTAAGGTACTGTTTATAAAGTTATCTGTGACAACTCTCGTATTCAATCACACAATCGAAAGTAGACCTACATTTTATATGTATTTCAGAAGTAACACTCCTACTTATGTACATATTAGTTATTATTATTGGAAAAACAAGCATTGGGAGTGTTTTATCTAAAACGCTATTAATTCGGTTTTCAAAGCCGTTTCGGTTGATATTATTATGTGGTCTACATAATGTTTATATACCACTAGATTCCCGCGCCCGGTTTCACCCGCGAAACTCCCGTTCCCGTGGGAAATTCATAATAAAATATAGCCTATGTTCTTTCTCAGGCTCCAGACTATATCTGCACCAAATTTCATTTAAATCGCTTCAGTAGTTAAGGCGTGATTGCGTAACAGACAGACAGAGTTACTTTCACATTTATAATATTAGTAAGGAAGGATATTAGTAAGGAATAGTAAGGAATAGTAAGAAATAAGGAATAGTAAGGATAAGCGGCGAGCGAGTGAAGTTCGAGTACTTTCAATGCTTTCACAAATTGCAACATAATTATTACTAGAGCGGTTTTACAATGTAGGCTATAATGAAGACTCCGAAGCAAAAACCAAGAATCCTACTAATATTATTATTGAGAAAGTTTGTGAAGAAATTTAAATGGTTGTATTCTCTCTTGCAGATCCGATAAGTGTGAAGGAGATAGCAAGCCTTTAACCTAACGCTGAGTTCCTAATACTTATTAGGCTCTCCAAAACAGGATCCAAATACCCTATAGATGATGTTGCTACCATGGCTTCCATTTAGCCACAGAATTATTAAATTATCCACCATTTTACAATCCCAAATTGTAATATTCATGTTTCCAAAGATATCGATTTTCCTATAGAATATATTTGCATTTCTTTATAAAGATATTATCATTCATAATAATTTCATATTGGTCCTCCATCAGAAATACCAACGGAGCGCTGGTATGGAATATGAATGAGGAACGTTGAGGGAAAAAGCACGGATTTGTTGGATTTTTAAATTATTCTGACGTCTCGATGTAATGGCTTCTTATATATATTTGGGTAGGCCTAATATCTTGAAATGTATCCTTTATTTGACAGATATTACCGATTGTATCGAGCGATTTGAATATGAGTTACTGTAAGAGATTACCTACGTTTCGTAAGGAATAGATAAATATACTTTTGGGTTTTTGAGGGCTTCGGAGGAACAGGTTCGCTAGTATTTCAGTCGCATTATAACTAGAGGTAGCTGCTCAACTGAGGAAGATATTCCATCTTACAGAATATTACAACCAAAAACATTATTGATTAATGTTGTGTTCTTGTGCGTAAGCTCGCCAGAGCCCGAGAGGGGAATGGGAATCAATTTGTGTGTAGTTAATCACACAAATTTGTCACCTTTCAAACAGGTTGACGGCTAAATTAGGTCGGTTTAATTTAAAATTATTACTTATGTCACAATTGTTTTAATTGTGCCATAAAAGTGCACTAAAGTTTAACTATAACAATTTATTGAACGTTATACCAGAATAATCTGTCGTGATTTCTACAATAAATTAAGGAAACGTAGTCTTATATTTAATTTCAAAACATCTATCAGCCGATCTCAATCTATAGCAGGACATAGGGCTCCACAATTTTGCACCATAATCCTGCGCAAATAGTCCTAAGGAACCGTATCCACCATATTTAGCTATCTTTTCAGTTTATCGGTTCATCATGGCGCAGGGAATCCTACCTTAGCATACCAAGCCATGGAGAGGGCGAGTTCCACATATCCCACCGCCAGCGCGCGACTGCCGCTGCAGCGGTGGTGGGAATGCGTAAAAGCATTTCCCCCGGACAACAAAAAAAAAGTATCTTACCTTACATTTGTCGCAATACACGGACACCCACTGGACCCGTCTATTGAAGCGACTCTCTGTTATTCTTTAGATGTGTCTAGTGTTACCTCAACTTGATTATTTTGCGGGTTATCCTTATTTTAAAGACAAGATAAGCATCAACACAAGTTCATGCCCCTTTGCACTAACTCCTTCTGAATTATGATACACTAATCTTCAATAGACTCACCTTCGGGAAATCATTCGGACAATTTGCTAACTTATGGTAATTTTTTTCCTTCAACATTTTCCTTAACGCTATTTCCTGATCACAAAATAAGCAGTCAGATGGGAAATAAGATCATTATGACCCCATAACGGAAGTTAGAAGAAGGATAGTCTTGTAAAGATTTTTTTTGTTAGAAGTGCCTATCTTTTTCTTTTGCCGTGTGGTTTCCGGCTTAGAATAGACCATCCCGTCTCTACCCATGGGTGTCGTAAAAGGCGACTAAGGGACATATGGCAGATGGATAGGCAGCAGTCTATTAGCCCAAGGTTAACACATTACTGCGATCACCAATCCGTCTGACAAGCGTACGGCAAAATCCCTAAACGATCCTGCCAAGGTCTGTTAAGAGGAGGCCCATGTTCAGTAGTGGACGTGAACGGGCTGTTGATGATGATGATGATCTTTTACTTATTTGTGTGGGTTTTTGAGGTAGCAAGACCTATTTTAGGGTAGCGTTATTGCTTCATATACAGAAAGAGAAAGAACAACTCCATCTCTGTTTTAAAATAGTGATGATTAGTATCATGATTTTTGAATATATATATATATATGTAATGAAGATTTTATCTCCATTCTTTGATAAATACTTTTTTTATACCATAGAGTTAATTGTTTATTTATTTGATTTATAATATTAAAAACATATTTGTCAGATCAGATTTCGATATTAAACAGAAGAGAATATAAAATAGATTAGTTGTAAATAAAATATGTAAATAATAGCTTTAAATGTTGTTTCTTAATTACAGGTAAGTTATTTTTATGTTTATATGTAAATACTTAATTTTTGGTTTGAAAATGTATTTACAATAAAATATACTTAATTACAGAGCAACACATTGAGTTGTTATTTCAAGACAAATAATAATAGAACTTATTATAAAACAACATTTCTCCAGCTATTTGCATCAACTATGGATAAATTTAGATTTGAATTTGAAGTGAAGGCGGCTATAGATCCAAAAACGAATGTCATCTGCATTACATCTATAGCTGATGCCGAAGAACACATTTTTTTAATCCCGGAGCAGTTACAACCAGTCCCATTTCATGTTGAGGTGACGAAAACTGAAGCATTTAGAAAAATCAAGAATACACTACAACAACGTCATGACAAACGGCGAGTTTGGATTACTTTGACACCGGAGATGAACGGCATTTATAAAGATGATGACGGGAACATGCAGTTTAAAGATTACTTATTAGAGGAAATATCTGATTTTAATAATCCAAAAGCTCAAACTGCTGGAATTTCAGAAGAGATCTTAACAACATTTGTAAATAGTTTAAAGATTCCGCCGAAACATCAAAGTATTAAAAACATTACAGAAAAATTTGTAATACATAAATTTTCCAACAAAATATCAAACGTTTCTCAATGGATGTCTCTTTTTGAATCAGAATGTACCCGGTTTGAAATACAAGAAGACCATATAAAAATTGAAGCTCTTAGACTATTTTTAGAAGATTCGTGCCAAGATTGGTATAGTTCTATGCTCATAAAGCATACAATCAATTCAGACTGGTCAATTTGGAAAGAAAACTTATGTGAAACGTATGCAGACAAAGGTTGGTCACCGGTCAGGTATGCAATTTTGTTCAAATATCAACAAGGTTCATTATTAGAATATGCAATCAAAAAGGAACGACTTTTGCTAGAAATCAATAAAGCAATAGATAAGCCCACTTTAATTGATTTAATTGCCATAGGGCTACCACATTTCATTGCTGATAAAATTGATAGAAATAATTTAAAAGATACTAAAGATTTATTTAATTACATAAGAGGCTTAGAACATTTAGTTAAAAACAATAATATAGTAAAAAAAACTCGAATATTTGAAAAATCAATTAAAGAAATTGCTACTAGAGCACCATGTCGCATTTGTGATAAAATCAATAAAGGACCTCGTTTTCATCCTGAGGCCATTTGTTGGTTCAAAGATTTAAGTATCGATAGTAAAAAATTAATTGAAAATGTACATAATATTTATTGCCATTTAGGAATTGAACAAATGAACAAAAAAATCAAACCTTTCTATGCAGCAAAAAATTTATCGCATAACATTAAAAAATGTTGTAATAATTGTGAGGTTTGTATAAAAAACAAATCAAGAACAAAATATAAATTTGGCCAGATGTCGCAATTAGGCCCAGCTACGTACCCTTTCGAAATCGTGTCTATTGATACAATCGGTGGATTTGGCGGGTCTCGTTCTACAAAAACATATTTACACCTTCTCGTAGACCATTTTACTCGATATGCTTTTATTCTTACTTCAAAAACTCAAACCGCGAATGACTTCATAAAACTAGTTCAGAAAGTGTTACCTGACAATAAAATTGGTTTGATCCTATCAGATCAATATCCCGGAATAAATTCAAAAGATTTTAAATATTTCTTAAATAGTTTAAATATTCCTATAATTTTTACTGCTGTCAATGCTCCTTTTTCTAACGGAATAAACGAAAGATTAAATCAGACGTTAGTTAATAAAATTAGATGTAAGGTAAATGAAAAGGCAAATAAACTAGCGTGGACGACAATTGCTCATGAATGTACACAAAAATATAACGAAACAGAACATACTGTGACTGGTTTCTCTCCATTATATTTGTTGGAAGGAAAAAATATTGATATATTACCGTCAGAGTTAAAAAAAGAAATAACGCATAGTAATTTATTACGTGATAGAAAAGTCGCTTTAGAAAATAGTATAAAATCACATAATTACAATAAAAAACTTTTTGATAAAAATAGAATTAAATATGATTTAAATGTAGGTGACTTAGTGTATGTAGAAAACGGAAATAGGTTAAACAGAAAAAAATTAGATGAATTGAAATGTGGTCCCTATACTGTACTAGGAAAAATATCTAATTCAATTTATAAAGTAAATACTGGACGCATGAAGTGCGAATCAAATCTATTCCATATTACAAAACTTGTACCGGTACCAACCGTTCGGCAGCAGGTTTGTTTTCTTGGGGGGGAGATGTAATGAAGATTTTATCTCCATTCTTTGATAAATACTTTTTTTATACCATAGAGTTAATTGTTTATTTATTTGATTTATAATATTAAAAACATATTTGTCAGATCAGATTTCGATATTAAACAGAAGAGAATATAAAATAGATTAGTTGTAAATAAAATATGTAAATAATAGCTTTAAATGTTGTTTCTTAATTACAGGTAAGTTATTTTTATGTTTATATGTAAATACTTAATTTTTGGTTTGAAAATGTATTTACAATAAAATATACTTAATTACAGAGCAACACATTGAGTTGTTATTTCAAGACAAATAATAATAGAACTTATTATATATATATATATATATATAGTTAAATCAGCATACAAAATCAAAACAACATACAAAAATCAACATACAAAATCTTGTACTGTAGAATAATATCAAATTTTACTAGTTATAACAATGGTATTTTTTTTCTTTAAGTTTCGTGATCATGGGTCTTTTATCTCAAAATTAAAGTTAACAATTAAAGATACCATGCAAAACTTGTTTTACATGCTGCCATACGAAAAGTCAGTTCGTAGAGAGCTCATTTCTTTAGAGTTTTTTTCTAGTTCCTTACAAAGTGTTAAAACGCTCTCTATTTTTTTTTATAAATTATTATATCGCAAGGATGGTTATAATCTATATATATAAAAGAAAGTCGTGTTTGTTACAACACTTATAACTCGAGAACGGCTGGACCGATTGCCATGGTTTTTGATTTGTTGGATTTGTTTCCGTCCCGAATAGCAGAATACATTTTAAAAACAAAAGAAAGTCGTGTTAGTTACACTATTTATAACTCAAGAACGGCTGAACCGATTTGGCTGAAAATTGGTAGGGAGGTAGCTAAGAACTGGGAGAAGGACATAGGATACTTTTGGGTAGGGGTAGGGTAGGGTAGGGTAGGGTAGGGTAGGGGTAGGGTAGGGTAGGGGTAGGGTAGGGGTAGGGTAGGGGTAGGGTAGGGGTAGGGTAGGGGTAGGGTAGGGTAGGGGTAGGGTAGGGGTAGGGTAGGGGTATGGTAGGGGTAGGGTAGGGGTAGGGTAGGGTAGGGGTAGGGTAGGGTAGGTGTAGGGTAGGGGTAGGGGTAGGGTAGGGGTAGGGTAGGGTAGGGTAGAGGTAGGGTAGGGGTAGGGGTAGGGTAGGAGTAGGGTAGGGTTAGGGTAGGGGTAGGGTAGGGCAGGGATAGGGTATAAAAGTCCACCCGTGCGAAGCCGGGGCGGGCCGCTAGTATAATATGTATAAAAACTTAATGGTGTCGTGGGACACCAGGTAGGAACGAAGTTCCTTCGGCTAATGTAAACACGATTGTGCCCCTTATTATTTACTAGCTTTCCGCGCGCGGTTTCACCCGCGTAACTCCCGTTCCCGTTGAAATTTTATAATAAAATATAGCTTAGAACCTTCCTCGATAAATGGGCTATCTAAAATTGAAAGAATTTTTCAAATCGGACCAGTAGTTGCTGAGATTAGCGCGTTCAAGCAAACAAACTCTTCAGCTTTATCTATTATGGCAAATAACTCATTATTAGGTACCAATTCTTTGCGTTTTTATACTCGTGATAATTTCTCAATGAAATATCCTATTGGAATAAAACAAAAAGTATTTTACTTCTACATAAATACCCTTGAGAGCATAATGCTTAATTTGGATAAGGATTAATATTATGATATACATTTAACGTAGTTTCTTTCTTCAGACGATTTAATATTTTTTTATGAACATAAAAGCGGTTATTGTGACTAAACTATGATAGTTAGATATATGCTCTTGCGGATTTTTTTGTAGATCTTAATAAGACCTACAAACCCGTAGTACATCATTTTGTTCTATTGTCAATAGTTTTTGCAGCGCACGCATTAATAGGTTTTCGCTTTTACACCTTGGGTTACAAAATCGCAATATTCTTACGGATTCCTATTTTTTTTTGAAAATAAGATATTACCTGTAACCTTCCTCGATAAATGGACTATCCAACACTGAAAGAATTTTTGAAATCGGACAAACATTTAACGGTTTTATTCCACGGACTTTTTTCCACGGTTTTACTATCACATTTTTTTCAGTTCGGTCGCGCAGCAAAATCACTATCTCCTCCAAGCCTGCCGTAAGGAACTTCGTTCCAAAAAATAGTTTCAACGAAACTAAGAGCAGTATAAAGGCTTTTTTTTTAATTTCATCAAAATTTGCTTTTTATAGACCACTGAAACGGAGACTGATTTTTCATTGTTCATCAATGGTTGCGGAAGTTGTTTTCATTTTCAATATCAACATTTTCTTTGGTGTGAATTCTTAATGTTCTTTCTTTTTTCATTGTTGCGTTTTCAATCACCTTTCTAACCAGTATATCTAATAAACATTGGCTATATCACAACGTTTTTTCAATTTCAAATAACCAATTCAAAAGCTTATATCGTCAAAAATGAAGAACTTGAAGGCATTTGAGTTTCAATTTCATCATCAAAAGGAGCGTTCCCATCTTGACATATTACTCGCCGAAAGCAAATGTAATTCCATATGAAATTCCACTTTGTGGGGAAAGAGTACACGGTATTGCTTTCTTGAGTTAACCTACAATATGTGTTTTTCAAAATTTTATAAAGCTAGTACATGTTTTAGTGTTAATAAAACAACCCTACTTACTTAGAAGAGACTTGTTTTAAGTCATAGTAGTTTGATCTCCATGCTGGTCAAATCTTTGTGTCAATTTTCGAATTTCTTACCGGGTCTGATTGGTTAACAGAGAGCATTTGCATATGCTTTGTCATATTTAAGCCATTCTCAACGGCACTTGCGCATATTTTACCTTATATCGAGTTATAATGCATATTATCGGTATATTAAAAATATTTTTTCCAGTGCAGTGCAGTCATCCTGCGTTCCGATATTCGATAAAAGTGATAATATCGCGAATTAAACCAAATTATAGTCACTAAATTAATAATAATAATTGTGATATACATTTACAAAAAATAAAAAAAAATGTCACGTAATCAACTGTAATGTGTAGTGACACCTATGGTCGCCTATTCAAGGATAATTTACTAATTGTATGCTGATTTTGAAATAAAATAAAATTAAAACTAACTTTTCTTTTTTAGGGTTCCGTAGCCAAATGGCAAAAAACGGAACCCTTATAGATTCGTCATGTCTGTCTGTCTGTCTGTCTGTCTGTCTGTCTGTCTGTCCGTCCGTATGTCACAGCCACTTTTTTCCGAAACTATAAGAACTATAATGGTGAAACTTGGTAAGTAGATGTATTTTGTGAACCGCATTAAGATTTTTACACAAAAATAGAAAAAAAACTATAAATTTTGGGGTTCCCCATACATAGAACTGAAACTCAAAAAAATTTTTTTCGTCGCACCCTTACTTGTGTGGTGTCTATGAATAGGTCTTCAAAAATGAAGTTGAGGTTTCTAATGTCATTTTTTTCTAAACTGAATGGTTTGCGCGAGAGACACTTCCAAAGTGGTAAAATGTGTGTCCCCCCCCCTGTAACTTCTAAAATAAGAGAATGATAAAACTAAAAAAAATATATGATGTACATAACCATGTAAACTTCCACCGAAAATTGGTTTGAACGAGATCAAGTAAGTAGTTTTTTTTTAATACATCATAAACCGTAAACCGCAATTTACCTTTCATTCAATCAACTATTATTAACATCGATCAAAGTTACAACTAACTACAAGAACTTTTATACTATGTTACTTGTTGTATTCTTGATATCTTCACTTGCAACTAGTACGGAACCCTTCGTGCGAGAGTCCGACTCGCACTTGGCCGGTTTTTAAGGACTAAATTGATTGATTGAATTAAAATTTATCATTTAATTTTGCATATTCTGCCAATTTTCGTGTTTATTTCATGAATTTTTCATACATATTTGCATGCATATAACAAGCTTTTTATGTTGCAAATAATCCGGTCTCTAGTTATAACATAATACTGCGGTCACTAACCCGCCTGACAAGCTTGGTGGCTATAGTAAAAGGCTCCATCGGTAAGGGCCATGAATGAATTAAGTACACTTTAATGCAAAATAAAAATATTAACGCAAAAAAATGCAAAAATATATGATGTACATAACCATGTAAACTTCCACCGAAAATTGGTTTGAACGAGATCAAGTAAGTAGTTTTTTTTTAATACATCATAAACCGTAAACCGCAATTTACCTTTCATTCAATCAACTATTATTAACATCGATCAAAGTTACAACTAACTACAAGAACTTTTATACTATGTTACTTGTTGTATTCTTGATATCTTCACTTGCAACTAGTACGGAACCCTTCGTGCGAGAGTCCGACTCGCACTTGGCCGGTTTTTAAGGACTAAATTGATTGATTGAATTAAAATTTATCATTTAATTTTGCATATTCTGCCAATTTTCGTGTTTATTTCATGAATTTTTCATACATATTTGCATGCATATAACAAGCTTTTTATGTTGCAAATAATCCGGTCTCTAGTTATAACATAATACTGCGGTCACTAACCCGCCTGACAAGCTTGGTGGCTATAGTAAAAGGCTCCATCGGTAAGGGCCATGAATGAATTAAGTACACTTTAATGCAAAATAAAAATATTAACGCAAACAATAAATAATGATCATAGAAATACATATTTTGGGTGATGTTCGTCAGTAAGTGGACGTTACACGGGCCGTTGCTGTTATGTTATCAGCTGGCTGGCATATTATAAACACGCCAACTATTAGATTATCGCAGTAATCTAGTGATTACTGCGATGATCTAATAGTTGGCGTGTAGCAGTGATATAAACTTATTCTAGTGAAGAGTGGATTTGATTTGATTTGAAATAATATCTACTAGCTCGAAACATTGAGATCACAACATTGGTTTTTCGTAAGGTTCAGAGATTGGGTTTTACTAAAATTCAGTTCCGATAACTCATCTCAACCGGATTTTGATAATAATAGGAAAAATATCCCAATACATGAGGAATAGAGAATTACATGGCTTCAAATAAAAATGAAGATTATTTTTGTGAAGTCGGACTCTTTTATGAGATTTAGGTATTTGAATATGAAATTAAAATGACTTGCACCTATATTTCTTTATTGGCCATACAACATCAGTAGTACTGATGTTGTATGTATTGTTTTCGGAAAATAAAAAAAAGCCAGACTTACTCTATATAACGTCTTGGAAAATTGGCGGACAGACATACAAAATCCAAGTAGCCTTATACTTTATATATAAAATTCTCGTGTCACAATGTTCGTTCCCGTACTCCTCCGAAACGGCTTGACCGATTCTCATGAAATTTTGTGAGCATATTGAGTAGGTCTGAGAATCGGCCAACATCTATTTGCCGGGTCAGCTAGTACTTTATAAAATTAGCTTTCTACCCGTGACGGTCCCGTCAAAATTGATTTAGTTATTACACAGACGCAGATAGACAAAGAAATAACAATTTTAGATTTGTTATTAAGACCTTGTATATGTCACCGGAAAATAATCGTAAGTTGATCAACTTTATATTTAGTTGAAAGACTAACGAGGTTGCGGGTGGTTAAAAAATAACCTTAACCTAAACCTAATAGAGTTCAATAGGACTTATTGAAGTTGAAGTTTATTTTGTTTTGTTACAACAGTAGCGTAATCTAGTTTTGTTATGTGAGGTAAAGTGTCATAATGAAACTGGCAACAAAAAGTGTGAAAAAAAAAGAGTGGCACGAAAGTTGATCAACTTACGATTCGTATTGTTTTCCGGTGACATAGACATCCAGTAAAAACTTGTTATTTTCCCTTTAAAAACAGATGCTTCTAAATCTATTTTTTTTTAATGATTACTAACAGAATTTTTCAGTCTACTAGTATTCTTGTTAACCCCTCGTGCTAAGCTAAAATGATTGTGTTTCGAGTGGGTTCACGTCGGTAGTGCAATGGGTGGGGTTCGAACCGCCGAGCTCAAGATATCAAGTCCGACGCCCAGCTATTGGGGTACAGCCGCTTCTTTAATTATAATCATTTCTATTTAATAAAAACTTTTTTAAATAGATCGCTCGATCGATTTTTCGAATAGCTTTGCTCTAAATATTTGAATTTTCCTCAAGCACTTGCTACTTGGCAAACAATTGGCAATCCCAGACAATCCCCAGTTCTAATTATTGTATCTTTGGAGTATGCGATCAGAATAATAAGCGACTCTAAACGAAAATAAGCCAGATTTACAGTATTGGTGAATGCCTTATGATAGCCAATCAAGCAACTAATTTAAGTTCGACATTGATTCGTGTTTTCATGACTTTAAGGCTTAATTTAGATTGGTGTCGAACGGTCAATTGACCATTTAATGGCTACGAGAATAAATGGGTATAAATTGCTTTTTGAGATGTTACTGAGAATACCGGCGTTACTCTCGATGTGCTGATTCTAATTTTGCATTGTTCTTTTCTCTCCTAAAATACGGAAAAATTAGAGAGAGAGAGAGAGAATGAGCACCGGGGTCAGTGGTTACGGTAGTTGCTGGTTTTCGGGGTTCGATTCCCACCGGGTCCAATTATTTGTGTGATCCACAGATAGTTGTCCTGTGTCTGGGTGTTTTTTTTTTGTACATGATTTGAGTATTTGTCAAGTCCCCCGTGACATTGGGATTAAAGTGTTGGGAAAAATAATGGAATAATAAAAAAGTTATAGATATTCCACTATTTAGGTGTTGCCTGGCCTATACCTACTGAAATCGCGTAACTTTTGACCTTTGCCTAGCCTATACCTACTAAGATTGCGTAACGTTTGACCTTATTGGAAATGTTGTGTTTTTTTTTCGTATAATAAATTAAATTTAACTTTTTATGTGAGCTGTGAGCTGTGCTAAAGAACATTCTTTGAAAGATTTAATGGTTAGAATTTTATTAAGATTACTGCTTAGTAACCGCAACATAATTCATATATTTAATTCATATCACACATTTACCATAAATAACACAACATTTCCATAATGCATTTTGTACAGAATGCTTTTATCATAAACCTCCTTTCTGGTATTTTTATTATTCCCAAAAGGATTTCATTCCTCATTTCCATGCCATGATATCATCAAATTAATCCATTTTATATTTATACTATTCCGTGTGGTTTCCGGCTTAGAATAGACCACCCCATGTCCTCCCATGGGTGTCGTAAAAGGCGACTAAGGGACATATGGCTGATGGATGGGCAGCAGCATTTATTAGCTCAAGGTTTACATCTTACTGCGATCACCAATCCGTCTGCCAAGCGTGGTGATTATGGCAATATCCCTCAACGATCCTGGCTTGCCAAGATCTGTAAAGAAGAGGCCTATGTTCAGCAGTGGACGTAAACGGGCTGTTGATGATGTTGATGATGATATTTATATTATATAAAACTAAAGAGTTGATTTGCTTGAACGCGCTAATCTCAGAACCTATTTATTGGTCCGATCTGAAAATATATTTCAGTGTTAATTATCCCATTGATCAAAGAAGGCTATATTTAACTATAAAGTTCCTACGGGAATGGGTATTTAGTGTAGTGTTTAATAAAAAGGGAACATAAGGGTAGCCTAGCGTATTAAAATGCCTCAAGTTTGAGCTTGGACTCGAACTCGCATCTTAGGTTAAGCCCCTAAAGCCTTAACCAATTAGGCTACGGCGGAAACCAACCGGTCATCGAAATTTATCAATCTCTTTTATAACACATCTCTAAGGGGGACGTTAGTGCCATCTATCGGTAATGATCACTTCGACTAATATCTCTAAAGTTGCATTATATATATTAAACGATGACACCGCCCGTATATCACATTTTTAAATGTTTTTGAATACTTTACGTAAAAGTTTATCATATACTATGTTTCAAAAAGGTCGAATTTCCGCCGGTGGTCGAATTTTATTAATCTCAATTTTGAAACATAGTATATGATAAACTTTTCCGTAAAATATTCAAAAACATTTAAAATTTTGAACTTGGAGTTAGTGTGGGGCTTGATTCTCAGAGACAATAGACTAGTTGAAGGACTATCTGATATATGCCATGGATTTTTTTTACTCTTGATATTGGTTTTAAAATATTAAAACTTATTTTTGGATACCAGGCATCAGCATATTCAGGACAACACAATACTGTGATCACCAACTCCATATCCTAACGCGAACATTGCTTAAACCTGTCAAGGGAGCTTTATCAATTATTTGATGGATATTGGTTGAGTGTGTTGAATTACATATAAATATATATTTGGTTATTTTGGTTTGACTGGCGTGATGGCAAAACCCAATGGATTGTGAGAGTAAAGAAAGTGAGCAATTAAGAAACACACCTTTATTTCTGCATACACTTGTGCACTATAATACTTATATATTCTCCTTAGTACGTTTCTGAAATTGATTATAGGTCTTTATACATTAGTCGCAATATGTTGTTGCGTGTTTTGCCTTTTAAAGATTATTAGCCGGATTTTTTGCTCACTATTAGTATTATTGTAAAGCTCTCGTGTTAAGCTAAAATGCTTGTGTTACGAGTGACGACGACAAACCGGCGACCACAAGATCGCAAATCCGATGCTCTAGCCATTGTGCTACGGTTGCTACAATTTTTTTTGATAAATAGTAATTGTGATGTTGATAATGAATATTATAAATGGGTCCTAATTATCTTCAAATGCATTAATTACAGAATTGTTGAGTAACAAATATCTAAGCATCAAAATGTTCACATACATTTTAAGGGAATGTCAAAATACCTGAACGTTATATTGATTTTGGTTGTCGGTTTCTGTTATAAAACGTCTCATTAACTTAAGCTTTAACAATCACGGTTCAAACCCGACGAAATATTTTCTCCCCCTTAATCTGAGAAAACGCCAAGTAAATTAGTATTCCAGTACCGTTGCAAGCAAAATTAAATCATACCCCACTTTATTTACCAAATATTATCTTGAGTTAAAATAACCAACGATAAGAGCTAGAGAGATTGTTGCAAACATTCAAAATTAAAGCTTACAGGGTTGAGATAATTTTACAGACTAAGTTCTTACAAACTTCAATATTCATTCTTAACACTTTTAGAATAAGACTCATTTTTGAATGAGTTTGAAATGGTTGGTTGACTATTAAAGTTTTAATAAGAAAAATTCTCGTAGCTAAGAAGGAAAATAAGAAGTGTTTATTATTTAGAAACATGGCTAATAATGTAAGCATTACTAATGCTAAATTATTTTAACAGAATTTTAAACTCATATTACACAGATATTGGGTTGCACCGGTGGCTCAGTGTTTATGGTAGTTGCTTCTGAGATCTGTTTACTGGGTTCGATTCTCATCCGGGACAATAATGTAAAGTCCCCGCGACACAGTAATTTATTTTCCGTGTGCAGGAGTACTCTTTTTAAACAAATAAAATCATTTTATTGAAAAAAAAGCCATGGTTTTTGTAAGCTTTTCCTTTCTTTAAAAAACAATATATTTTGATTTTATATAATTTAGGACTTGTCTTGATAGTTAAAAAAGTGTCAAGTGAAGCAAACGTGACTAATAGAATGGGGAATCTGCGATTCAATAATGTTAGTTAGTAAGTTCTGTTGAAAAAAAATTGCGTGGTTATGTTGATAGACGTCGCCGCGACGTACAAACCGTAATACGCAACCAAAAGTAACAAAGCTAGAAATAGCTGTTAAAGATTCCAAAATCTGCCTAATCTCCCAAAGCATTGAGGTGTTGATCGAACCAACGCGGAAGTTTCTATCGCGTTATTTAAAATACACTCACCAATCGAACCAAATATGAAACATAATTTATTAAAATGGTTTGTGTTTTTGTATTTTTTATATAACTTTTACTCATTTATACAGCAAAACTAGAGGTGAAATTCTATAACAAAATCCAACAAGTCACAAAGTCTTTGGCATTGTCATTTTAAAATTTCTTTAATATCATATTCAAATAGCTGAATCGCGAAACGTTCTAAGCATACTGTGTCGTAGGCTAAAGGCTATAACAAGATTCTTCAAAAATCACCCTTTAAAGGGATGAAACTAAACCAAAATGTGTATGAAAAAATCTAAATATAGGCGGACAAAATTGCGGGTGACATCATTTTTTTCCAATAAACGTCTCTTCTAACATAATCTCTTAAACCAATACCGTAACTCTGTTATGAAATTATGATCAACAAGTTACAACATATATTCCATTATTTTGCAATCAGTATGAAAGAGCGATTCGTGTACCCGTCGTCTATCATGTAGGCCCATCAATATTGAGCGATGGGTCTTACATATTTCTTTTTTATTTTTCCTATTTAAATATAAAAAGGTAGCATGAAAGAGAGATTGACGTATCAGTTTAATATGATAAAGAAATGCAAGGATCGTTTTTGTAATAATTATCAGGAAATTTGATACAGTAAATTTTAAGTCGATATTTGTACGACCTTCGTAGCTTTATTGGAGGAACAAAATCATCATCATCATCATCATCAGCCCGTATAACGTCCACTGCTGAACATGGGCCTCCTCCCGAGGGAGGGCATTGCCATAGTCACCACGCTTGGCAGGCGGGTTGGTGACCGCAGTATTATGTTGTAACACACAAGGTAACGCTGCTGCCCGTTCCTTGATATACGATTATTATAGATGATGTTATAACAATCGGGACCAACGGCTTAACGTGCTTTCCGAGGCACGGAGGGTAGTCCCTCAACCAACTAGACCCGGAAAGAAATCTTAGAATTTACACAAAGATTTCTTGTCCGGTGTGGGAATCGAACCCACGACCTCCGAGATTTAAAGCGAGCCAATTACCGCTACGCTACGGAGGTTGTCAATTACCGCTACGGAGGAACAAAATATGTGATGATAATAAATTAGTAGTACTATTTTTTTTATTTAATGAAAGAAAACTACCGCACTAGAGAAATGAATCCCTGTGTCACAGGGGTGTTAGCAATTTTAGTCGTGTAGGGTCGTCTCCTCGTGGTATGAGTAAGTAAAACACCGCTATGGAGAGGGCGAGTCCCATGCCAACAGAATATCCCGCCGTCAGCGCGCGGATACGCTGCAGCGGCGCGCGGCGCGGCGGTGGGAATATGGAAACGCAATTCCCCCCGGACAAAAAAAAGGTGGACTGTAAGCATATAACGACGGACGTAATTTAATGCTACCGGATCAAATCGCGGATCCAAAGCGCCCCAACTGAGAAGATCCGGCGAAATAAACTCAGTGGGTTACGCACAAATAATAATCCCAGGTGAAAATTGCACAATTTGATCTTGATCTTGGCTTACAGGAGTTGCAGTGGTGGGAGTATGGGTCCCAATAAGAGGCACACCCGGCGCAACAGAATATTCAAGAAAAAAATAAGTCCAATATAATAACTGTTCATTTAATATTAATATTAATAATTATAATATTAATTTAATATTGAATATTTAATTTGTATTACCAGATACGATACGATGCAGTGCCGTGCAATAAAAAGTGCATATTTGAATACAATATAAAATATAAATGAGAATATACTTTGTCAATCGAAAACAACTGTTCAGTAAAAATATTAATTGCATATGAAATTAAATAAAATTACTTACGCCATTGCAGCTCGTCTGTGAGCTTAGACAAAACGACATTATTAACGTCCACTGCTGATCATGCTTCTCCTCTTTAACAAAACTTGGCATGCCACGGGATATTGCCATAATCACCACGTCTGGCTGGTGGATTTGTGATCGCAGTAAGATGGTGGGTATCCTTTAGCTGATAGATGCTGCTGCTCATTCATCAGCTGTATGTTCTTAGCCGCCTCTTACAACACCCATGGGAAGGAATAGAGTAGTCAATAGACTACTCTTTAAATATATAGAAACAAAAAATAAAGAGGGTGTGGCAAAAGTAGGATAAATGCTGTAGAGATGCGTTCTTTACGAAGTATATGTGGTGTAACTCTAAATGATAGATTGAGGAATGATATAATAAGACAACGTTGCGGTTTAAAAGAAGATGTAGTGACAAAAATTGAAAAGAGTATGCTTAGGTGGTTTGGTCATGTGGAAAGGATGAATGAAAGGCGAGTAACAAAAGGTATTTACAAGGCAGATGTGAGTGGAAACGCCGGGAGAGGATGCCCTAGAAGGACATACACTGACCTCATAGGTGATGTTCTTCAGAAAGGTCAGGTGCGTAGTACTCGCAACCGGCGTACATGTATGACCAGATGTATGAACGTGGACGAGGCAAAGGGAGTGTGTAAGGATCGTAGCAGGTGGCGTTCTGTAGTTTCTGCCTACCTCCATGGGAGAAAGGCGTGATTATATGTATGTATGTATGTAAAAATGAAGAGTATGAACTTAATATTATGACTATACATATTACAATATTTTGTCACGTCACGTCACGACTCCCCGCTGAGTTTATAGCTATAGCTATAAACTCCATTAAATTTGCATTCCAGCAATCCTAGTTCGCGTAATAACATCCATCATCGTGTAAGTACGAGTACGTCGCGCAATCATTGGACCCGCGTTTTAATTATGTTCGCAACAATGATTCATTTCACATACGTTGACAGTGATTGACCAGACCATATTACGATGTCCGTCGCTTGTGCCTTATTTTATTAAAAATGCATATAGCTGGGTGTTATTGAGTGCAGTTATTTGAATGTTTTCTGATTACACGCCAATAGCAGATAAATTCAATGCAGTTATTTAAATATTTTCTGACTGGCTTTATAACTTCATGGTTACGTATACTTGGAAATTAGATTTTAAATCATCATCATCATCAGCCCGTACAACGACCACTGCTGATCATGGGCATCCTCCCGGGGAGGGTGTTTGCCATAGTCACCACGCTTGGCAGGTGGATTGGTGGCCGCAGTATTATGTTGTACAGGGCAACGCTGCTATCCGTTCCTTGATATACGTTTATTATAGATGTTATAAAAATCAGGACGAACGGCTTAACTGAGGCACGGAGGGTAGTCCTTCAACCAACCACACCTGGAAGAAATCTTAGAATTTACACAAAGATTGTCTGTCCGGCGTGGGATCGAACCTACGACCTCCGAGATTTAAAGCAAGCCAAATACCGCTACGCTACGTAGGTTGTAATATATTACCTATCAGTATTATAATCAAACTTCAAATTCAACAACCCGTTTACGTCCACTGTTGAACATGGGCCGCCTCTTAATATGCCTTGATTGTTCAAAGTTATTGCCATAGTCACCACGCTTGGCAGACGGATTGGTAATCGCAGTAAGACAGTAGGTAACCGTTGAGCTGATAAATGCTGCTGATCTATCAGTTGTATGTCGCTTAGCTGCCTTTCACGACACCCATGGGAAGATGTGGGATGGTTATTATACCACTTGGCCGTGTTACTATCAAAATGTTTGGTTGACATATTTTTAACTAGATTCCCGCGCGCGGTTTGACCCGCTCAACTCCCGTTCCCGTGGGAACTTCATAATTAAATATAGCCCATATTAATCAGTTATAATGTAGCATTCAAATGGTGAAAGAATTTTTAAAATCGGTCCTGTACTTTTTGACTCAATTCGTACAAACATACTTACATACAAATCTTTCTTCTTTATAATATCATAGTAAATAGTATAGATAGCCTCAGCCTTTAAGGAAAATAATTAGGAGGGGAGCACCAATAAAGAATATTTTTAAATTGGGGCTAGCCAAGCTAGTAGTTTTTTTTTAAAGGTTACTAGCAGAGTTTTACAGTCTACTAGTACTCTTGTTAACCCCTCGTGCTAAGCTAAAATGCTTGTGTTACGAGTGGGTTCACGTCGGTAGTGCAATGGGTGGGTTTCGAACCGGCGACCTCAAGATCACAAGTCCGACGCCCTAGCCATTGGGCTACGGCCGCTAGTTTAATATCTAAATCATAGCCAATAACCAAATCAATTGTAAGATGAGATAGTGTTCTCTCATATTTTTGACATTTATTTTACAAATTATTTTCTATTTTTGAAACTCCCCTACAGTTACCGTAAACGCTAACGGTAGAAAAAGGTAACGTGCCTCTCATACTATCATAATATAAATAAACTTCTAAAACACGAAAAGTTAATTAAATGCCCGAAATATGAACAAAAAAAGGAATCCGAAACTGGCACGCTGCCATCGTTCAAAGATGGCTATCGCAAATAAACAATAACGAATTAACTTGGAAAACTACACAGAAAACTTAAAAGGTAGAAGTAGCATTTAAATGTTTATTGGAAAAACAAACTGAACTTTAGAATAAATTTAAGACAAAGTTCTTAAAAATAGACCTGTATAATAATATCTAACTATGTTGCTGTGCCCGACAGGATTCATAATTGGTACCAGTATAATGTTAAAACACCTGTAAACTCATTGCGAAACGCAATAAAGTATTTAGTATTGAGTTTTTGCCGTGTGGATTCCAGCTTAGAATGGACCACCCAATATCTTTCCAGCGGTGTCGTAAGGGGTGACTAAGGCACATACAGAAGGTTGGTGGGTAGCAACATCTATCAGTACAAGGTTACCTTCCATCTTACTGTGATCATCTATTGACCTGCCAAGCGTATTGATTATGGCAATATTCCTCAACGACTCTGACTTGCCAAGAACTGTTAAGAGGAGGCTCATGTTCAGCTGTGCACGTAAATGGCTTGTTGAAGCAAAGAACAAGAAGAAGTAGCATCTGTAGTGATTGAAAACATGTTAGTTGGTAGAAAGACTACCCCGTTTTCCAAAAAGTACGTTAACCCGTTGATCCCAATTGGCACAACATCATGTATCATTATCGTATACCAAGTAACGGGCAGCAGCGTTTATCGGTGTACGTAACCGTCTGCCAAGCATGTTGATTATGGCTACATCCTTCAAAGATTCAGACTTGCCAAAATCTGATGAGAGGAACTCGTGTTCCGCAGTAAATGAGTTGATGATTAATGTCATTTTCAATTAGTATTACAGCGAAGGAATATTTTGAATAGGATGAAGTAGATAATCACTTTTTGCGGACAACATCCTTTTAATGTGAACTCCAATTTGCTGCTCGTATCAATCAAGTAACTCCAAAAGCTATCCGGATAAAAACCGCTAAAATTCCCTAGAGGATGTATTAGACAAAAAAAAAGATTCATTTTGCTAAATGAATAGGATCAACCCTTGAATTGGCAATACACTGGGGACTTTACCCAGAATTTCAGGTGCGAATTTTGTACATTAGGCTAAATAAATTATTTTCATTAATGAAAATGTCCAGTTCAAGCGGTTGAATGAAGATTTAAATTTATTATATAAACAGAATAATGTATTTTTGTTTTCATCTACGGATTTAACGGCATAAGTCTTGAGCAATAGAAAAATATTCTTTAATGCGATATAAAAATAAGCTACACGGTCAAAAGAAAACATAATTTCGGTTTTATAACATCAATTAAAGCAAGACTCAAATCAAGTTTAGAGAACAAAAATCACGGAGTTTCTTTCTTCCTTTCAACTCCGGGTCGTCCACATAGATAGCTAGTCAAAGGTTGCAGGTTAGCTAGGGTAGGATTCTCGCCGGCGAGGACCGTGTTGCGCCCCTGCCCTGTGATCCAGCGCCTGTAGTCCGTAGTAGCGATCACTTTTTCTTTTGTTCATAAATCTGACTTATATATCAGTGATACCACTGGGTCGTGGTCCTAACTCCTTATCGGTGCCCCAGGTGTGTGTCACTTAATTGTATGTTTTTACCAAACTTCTATATTTATCCACTAAAACCTATAATAATTAATGTGAACTTAAACTTATTACGATTAGAAGAATTAATGACAAGCTGACGGACGGACAACTTTGTCTGTCTATCCTACAATTTGCTACTTGTAAGTTAAGTATTAAGTTTAATTCATAGAATAAGAATAATCGTGTAACATTGTTATTCTGACAAGTACAAGTATATGTAAATACCTAAGTGCTGAATAAATTGATTATTTCATTTATGTTAGTTATTCATTCAACTTTAATGTCAAAATAAATTCAGTTTCTGAAATTAGACTTATGAGTCACTTACAGTTCTTCAAAACTGATGTTTGTTATTGATTCTGAATGAATGGAAATGTTCATGTTCACTGGGCATAAAGGCGAGCAGAGCTCTAGCCTAAATAAATATTCGTACGGGGAATATATGAGTGAGCGAGTCAAATATAAGCATCCATATTATTTATAAGTCCAAAATGTGAATCAAAATACAAAACAATCAATTTATTCTAAAAAAAACAATGTCATTTATTCATATTGATAACATATTCAGTAATACATTAATCGGCTTAGAATATATGGTTTATTCCCGTATCTTCCTGTGAGTGTCGTCAAAGGCGACTAAGGGACATACAGCTGATGGATGGACAGTACCATGTATCACCTTAAAAATACCCATCTTACTGCGTTTACCAATCCGTTTACCAAATGTGGCGATTACGACATTTGCTAGCCTTGCCATGATCTATTAAAGAGAAGGCCCATATTCAGCAGTGAACGTTAACGGGATGATAAAGTAAACGTAATAAATACAACTAAAAAGCTCGCAAAAAAAACCCATTTAAAATATTTAGCTATCTCAAAATTCTGCACATCGCAATTACTTCTGCAACGTTTTTGTTCCATGAATAAGATCATCTTGTTTTCGATTCCCTCATTTTGTTTCCAATAAGGCAGAAAGGCGAACCAACCTGTTTTGGACATTCGGCTCATAAAGCCACTGTTTCGTTAATTCGGCGATGGATTATTATTTATTTTGGAGCACGCTTCGGAGTTCAAAGAGCAAACGGCCGGAGAATTAAGGTTATTGTTTTTTCATTATTACAAAGGAAAATTTTCCTGACAATTGCATCTTTGTATTATTTTTATTACAATATGTTTTTCTTTTATCTCATACAATATAAAGCGGTAATGTGGTTGGTATGTTCTTGTGTGGTTTAAAACGACATTTAAACAGTTATACCTATTATGATATTTAAAATAGGTTGTTAAAGGCTAATAAATCTACTGAATTGTAGTAAATTAACTGCATTAAGGTATGAACTTAATTAACGGTAGTATTGTTTGACACAGCTTGAATAAGTAGTTCTATCTCCTGCATTTATCCCAACTTACTTCATCATCTTCAGTTCGTATGAAGTCCACTGTTGGATCTTTTTCTAAGGGGGTGTTGCCAAAGTCACCACGCTTGGAAGGTGGGTTGGTGATTGCAGTATTATATACGGCATACGGTTGTCATAAATTATGTTATGACATTCGGGACCAATGCTTTAACGTGGCATGGTTGGGAGGTCCCTACCTCAAAGATTTTTTGTCGGGAGAGGGAATTGACCCGTAAACTTACTGTGCCGCTACGCCACGGAGGTTGACTTTAAGGTAAATCTAATCTATTTTGTTTACTTATGTATAAACCCTTATGTAATATTGCGGTCACGAATACCATTGTAACTACGACAACACCCCCTTTAAGGGAGCCCTATGTTTAGCGATAGACGATAAACGAGTTGATAACGATGAAGACAACTATTCAGTGTTAATAATATTTTCCTATTTCCTTTCGCTAAACTATCCTCAATCGTTTTGTCGTAATAACATTAACTTCAGGTCACACACATTGTGGAACAAAATCGCCAAAACTCTGTCCAAAATCTGGTAAATAACGAAACAAAGTAACACTCTTACAACCTATCAACTGTGAGTCTCATAAAAGTTACGTCGATTTACTCTACATACGTTTTCTTTGCCGTTTCCTTTTTTCTGATACGTGTTTCCATTAATCGCAATTTCTTTCTTTTCTTCTATTCCTCGTGTGGTTAAACTGTATCTTTTTATAATGGTCTCTGCAGCTGTGAAATCGAAACCTCATTTAATTAAACTCTTTTTGTCCTTTGCGCTTTAAGCTTTATTGCGATTTATAAAGAAAATTTTAAAGCACAATATTCTATTAGGTCTCTATCTATGAAATTGCCGTTCTGCAGTACTGGCCATTTTAAATCAAAATAATTTTATTTGGCTAAGAATTCTAATTTCAAATTAATTTTATTTAAAAAACATGGATTTTTTTTTTCCAAAAGTAGTCATTTGTTTATTAATTAGTGTTACATTTTCATCGCCTTTCAATCTTTTTTCGTCATCATGGATACGTTAAAAATTCGAGTAATTATGGAATATGAGTACCGTCGCACTATGGGGTATTTAAACCCAAAAGCTGGCCAAAAATCGTTTTTTAAATAATTATTATTTCATTAAAACAATTATGTACTCTCATACTTAGATAACTAACGCACTACGTACCGAAAACCGCTTCTTAACTGGGTTTGTACTCAGCCCGCAACATCAGTCGGAAGTTACCATTCGCTATATACGTACGTGTGATTAATCGATGCGCTTTAATAACCTTGTTATTGCAATCAGTCTCTTTCTGTGTTTAAGCATACTAGTAGAAGTTTTTGCTATGGATCTTGCACAACCAGGTAAGCTCTACAAAATAAATTTGTTTTAATCGATTTATTATTAATATTAGTAACGATAAACATCATCACCGTGACATGCCTTTTTCTCTAAAAAAATAACTACATTTCAACAATGAAAAGACTTTTTGAAGTACTGTTCCATATTGTCACGTAAATAAAACCTAATGACGCTAATGCTTACATATCTGTGAAAC
This sequence comes from Nycteola revayana, assembly GCA_947037095.2. NCBI lineage: Eukaryota > Metazoa > Arthropoda > Insecta > Lepidoptera > Nolidae > Nycteola > Nycteola revayana. Next base: position 22,305,534 of record OX344845.2, on the reverse strand, counting down.
TACTGATAAGAAAATTTGCCGCCCCAATGAGCCCCCGTTTTATTTTTGAACAATTAAGTGAAAGTACAATTTTTTTGGTAAAAATAATTAAGTTATTATTTCTTTATTTTTTCTTAACAGGACCCTCTGGAGTGAAGATATATGGTCGAAATGAGCTGTACTCGATCATTAAAGGCTCTATTGGATCATCTTTTGTGGCAAACTTGATACAATGGAACAAGAGTTTTTGAAATCATATCAAGGTGATTCAAGAAATAAAGCTAGCAATAAATTGAGAAAAAACAAGCATGACTTCAAAAAAAGGTGGTTAGTTGCACGAAAAACGGCTGCTAGATTCGAAAAAACCTACCAAGGTTGGCTGAGTGAGACAGTCTCTCAGATTCAGAGAAAAGTTAGGATGAATTGTTGATATGCCCAAAGCCAATTTTGGTAACTCAAATGATGGCAACACAAGCCGAAGATTTATTTGAAAACGATGAGTTGTCAACGGAAAAAACAGGCTTAGATCATACTCTTATTTATCGCCTAAAAGTTATTTTAGATACCTTATGTAGCGGATATTCTATAAACATAGTAGAGTTTAAAAATACGTTCAGATAACAGCTAAATTGTACGTTAAATTATATAGTTTTTACCCCATGTCCCTACATAAAATATTGGTACATAGATCTGAGGTTATAAAAGAAGCTATTCTTCCGATTGCACTACTCTCAGAAGAAGCTGCTGAAGCTAAAAATAAACATATAAGGGCTTATCGCTTGTCATATGCGCGGAAATATTCCCGAGAGGCGTGCAATCGGGTTATGATTATTAGGCTTCTTTTAACCTCAGATCCCGTAATAACGGAAATGAGAGACCCCCCAGAAAAAATCAAAGCCTTTTCCTGAGCAAGTTCTAAGCCTGTTACTCCCTGCAAATGAAAATAGTAACAATTTTAGTTTTGGAAATAATGATGACAGTTTTGACGATGAATTTTAAATAAATACGTTTTTTAATAAAAATATTCGTATTTTATTTACATTTTTAACACTGCTTTATAGCCAGTAAATCACTTGAAATAAGTACGTAAGTAGATAGGAGGTAGGAAGACTGGTAGAAATTAATATTTTTTTACAACCCTAAAGTTCTGCCATCCCTACTTTCTGAGATAATGGGCGTGGATATGTAATTTCCGGAATTTATATACTGTTTAGAAAAGATTTAGGTAATGAAATATTTTTGGCCAGCTTTTGGGTTCAAATACCCCATAGTGCGTCGTGGCAGCAACGCGGCACAAACGGCACGCAACATCAACGACGTTTACGGAGCTAACACTACAAACCATCGCACCACCTGTTATTGGTTCGCTTCCGTTCTGGAAATTTCGACCTGAAAAATGAACCTCGCGGTCGTCCGAAGACTTTGGTCGACAATGACGAATTAAAGGCGATTGTGAAAGCTGATGATACACAATCTACGGCTGAATTAGCAGCAGCTTTCGACGTTAGCGTCAAGGTAAAAAAGCTTGACAAATGGGTGCCCCACGAACTCAATGATCGCCAGCGCAAAGTACGCGTCGAGACGTGCCTTGCACTGCTCAACAGACACACAAATGAATGAATTTTGAACCGCATTGTTACCTGCGATGAAAAATGGATTCTGTTTGATAACCGCAAGTGATCAGCAAGTTGGTTGGATTCTGGTTCAGCACCTAAACAATGCCCTAAACGAAAACTTACCCCTAGAAAAGTGATGGTCTGTTTGGTGGTCTAGCGCCGGTGTGATTCATCACAGCTTCTTACCAAACGGGGTGAGCATTACTGCAGATGTGTACTGTGAAGAACTGAACACAATGATGGAGAAGCTGGCACATCTCCAACCAGCACTGGTCAATCGCTCGTCTCCGCTGCTCCTGCACGACAACGCGCGACCTCATACTGCACAGCAGATGGTCTCCAAGTTGCAAGAACTGGGGTTGGAAGCTCTCCGTTATCCGCCCTACTCACCAGACCTTGCACCTACAGACTACTACTTTTTCCAGAATTTGGATAACTTCTTGGCGGGAAAATGCCTTTAAAGAATTTGTTGCCTCCCGTATAGCTGATTTCTTTAAGAAGGGCATCAATAAACTGCCACTGCGTTAGCAAAGATGCATTGATTGCATGGGTGATTACTTCGATTAATACAAATAAAAAATACATGAAAAAAATCGTTAACATTTTTTCATACAAAAGGCAATTTCATAGGTTAAAGACCTATTATTTCCTTTGAATATCTATTTAGTTATTTGTTTTCAAACAAAGTGTTTAAAAATTACAACTTGGGTTGATCACCCAAGTATATCTCTTGTGGGACTTAGACCTCGGCTAACGGCGGTCGCTGGTGGGTTGATTTAGGGATTATGACGTTTATTTTTTAGGGGATTTAGTGCTCCGTTACAGTTTGCGGGAGTCTCGGACTTTGGGGTTTACGAGAGAATCGAAAGGCACATCGTCTTGATTTATTTGAGTATTATTAATGTTTAGTTTTTTTATTTTTTACATTTAAATACCTAAGACAAACAGTTAATATATGTAGCTCCAGCGACAAAGCTCATCAGAACAAAAAAAATGGATAATTTGTCACCCAGGTGATAATTGAGAACCAAATCCCAGTTGTCACCCGAAAGACAGTGCTAGAGGGAACTACTGGGAACAATCTTAATGCATTTCCTCCCGGTAAACAAATTAATCAAAAGTATTAGGTATTTCGAAAATCACTTGTCAGCTATCAGGATACACGCTAGAAAGAAATGTTAAAAGGTAAAGAGGCGCTGAGCGTATGTTCAATCGCTGCAAAACCGTTGGTACGCAAAGATGATCAAGTACACTACTAAGCCTCTCAATCCTGATCAGATTTATTTTAACTATATTTCATCAAAGTATTCTTAGACACATCTTTGATTCACAAACTGGAATCCACATAGTTACACATACTTTTTTTTCGCCGCAAGCGGTCTCTAAATCAAAACAAGCATACATGTGGTAGATAAACAATATAATTATTATAACTCTAGTAGAAAAATGTTATATTATTACAGAAATCAAATCAAATGAAAGCTATAATTGAACAATAACTTTTCGCATTGACTTTAATTGCGCTTTAGAACTTCAGATATCAAAGAAAACGAAATCTATTTCATTTCGTTTATCCACTTGAAATAATGTATTTACAAAGTGAATGAACTTGGTGACTTTAGTTGAAACTAAATACGTTTTAATTACATTAAATTTTCAATGCAAAGATGATGTAAATTTATAATAATAATGATGACGCTCTATATACGGTATCAGGTTATAGTTTGAGGTTTAAGAAAATTTGGGTGGAACCATTCGGATCTTTCTTGAAATAAATCTTGAAGCAGGCGTAGCCCAATGGCCAGGGCGTCGGATTTGTGCTCCTGCGGTCGCCGGTTCGATCCCAACTCATTGAACTACCGACGTGAACCCACTCGTAACACAAGCATGTTGGCTTAACACGAGGGTTTAACAAGAATACTAGTCAACTGCAAAACTTTGCTAGAATCTTAAAAAAAAATCGAGACGGTATCATAGCTGGCAAAATTTGAGAGCATTCTACGATTTCTCGTAAAAGTACAGCACGCACACTCTTTTTCCCCTTAATCCTATTAAAATAATAGTATCCAGATTTATTTTACAGTGCAGCGCCTGATTTTTCTTCACATTATACTCTTAATAAAGCTAAAGATTGATAACATTTTTTTCTACATACCTACTATAAAATGTTTACTTAATAAAAAAACCTGGTTATTTCTATAAATATTACAAATATCAAAACACAATATACAACTTGAAATGTATCCCACAATGTTCTAACATATCAAATGATAGTTTTACTTATGATCCAACTTAATTTACTCGCAGTTATAAATCAAATCGTTAAAGTTGTAAATTTTGATCCGTAATTTCTATCGCAACTGCCGTAAAAAATAGAAACAGAGGTAAGTTAAAGTTAAAAAACGCAGGTAAGTTCAAGCAATCAAAAAATAGCTGGAACAATTTTTATGGGTTATTAAAAAAGTTACTAATTTGTTAGACAGTCAACATACAACTAAGTTTCTGATATATTTTTTCAACTAATAATTAATTCCTAACCTCGGATTAGAATTTTTGAGTGGTAACTTAGGTATGATAAATAAAAGAGTTCGTTGATAGACTGATGTTTGCAATAATTAATTTTGAGGGGTGTGTGTTGCCTCCATGAGGCTCCGACTGAAATGCGCATGCGTGAGCCGTTGATACGAGCTGGATGGACTAGAGTGGCCATGATATTCGAAGGCAGCGGACTAGTGGCGGGAGTCAGTACGAGGACTTGACTTTTAATTAAACTATGAACATAAAAAACTTTTGAGGTTAACGTGTTTGTATATACACAATATAGGCACTAAAATTATAATTAAAGTAATTAAATAATTTCGTTATGATTTTAGTGCCTGTATTAATGTGAGTTTTTAAAATTTGGCTAATATTATATCACCGTGTGGTTTCCGACTTAGATAACATCACACTTAGAATAGACCACATCATACTTTCCTATGGGTGTCGTAAGAGGCCACTAAGGGTAATATACCTGATGGATAGGAAACAACATCTATCAACTCACAGATCCTCCCATCTGACTGCGATCATCAATCCGTCTGCCAAACGGTGATTGCGGTTATTACCCTTAACGATCCCGGTTTGCCACGGTTTGATCATGCTTGCATATCCAAAAAAATGTAAATTATTTTTATTTTATATTTTTTAAATCTCTTGTGTTTTTTGTTTCTAATAGACGACAAATCACAATTTATGTATACATAATATCGGCGTATGGCAAACGGAAAATCGAAAGTAAATTAATAATATAGGTCAAAAATATTTTGTTTCGCAATATACCGTAAAAATCACGTAGGTACCCAAACAATTTTATTAATCAAATTTAGTTGAAGCGTTCATATTGATACACGGAAACGTTCGAATAATATTATCTCTGTAACCCAAATCAAAACATGACATAACTTGACAGATCCCACTAAAAACCCCAATGCCGAAACACCCTAACTGCAGCCTCCAGCACCCGAGGAGCTTTCATATTGACCTATACGTATTACGAGTACTCTCCGCACACTTTCAGGATGAGCGAGCGAGACAAAACATTTTACAGGCCCATAGGCTGCCTCGCCAGACAGAGAGAGGTATACCCAGGGACTGAACCCGATTTGAACGTTTCAGTTTACGCCGAACGTTTGCGAGCCTCGGTTCGACGCGATCCTGGACGAAACACGTGCGTAAAAAATAGCCAAAATATAGACACGGTATTCGCATGTGTATTATATGACGGAGTGTGATCGTGTGCAGTGTTTTTGAATGATTGAGTGCATCCAAACGTTGTGTTGTGTCAATAGTGCTGTTCCAGTGGTTTAACGAGTACATTTTAACGAGACTCAAACTGAAAGTGAGTAATTTTATGCCTGTTTCGTATAATTTTATGAATATTAGTCTGTTTCTAATAAAGAACGTAACATGAGACCGTCGTATTTCAACGGTAGCTCGAGGCGTGTATAAATCGCTCGATGTTTTGATAAATACAGCCTTTTTTGGCACCGCGCCAGGATTTAAATCTGAAGAAATAATATTTTACAAATTTATGCATAATATTCAAAAGTGTATCTTAACTTCTGGATGTACTTTTATTTAAATATATTCATAAAATTAAACACATTGCTACTTTATTAATTAAACTTGTAAGTAAGTAAGAATATGTTAAGAAAACATTAGGATAACACTTATCATAATAAAAAATACCATACCATATTAAAATATATAGACTAATGATAGCCAATAGTTTTAGAGTAAGTTCTTTAGAATTAATACTGTAACAAAGTAGTAGTAAATTTGATTTTGGAATAGAAAGTTTTGATTCAGAGATGTGTTTTTTTTTATTCAATTGAATCTAGGCTTTGAACAGAATTTGAATTACAAATTCAAATATCATTAATTTAAATATCTCTTGCAACCAAAGAAGGTTGAATTATAATTATCTTGCTTTTATGTTATATTAAAATTTGTAAAAATTAAGATACATTTTATATATAAAGTAAATTAAAGAATACTATTTAATTGTATACCTAGTATAAACAAAGTATGTGTATATTATATACATATTATGTTATATGGATATAACCCACACCAAATACTTACATTAATTAATAACAAATGACCGACGAAGTTTGCCGTGTGGTTTCCGGCTTAGAATAGATCACCCCATGTACTCCCATGGGTGTCGTAGAAGGCGACTAAGGGACAAGTGGCTGTCATGGCTGATGGATGGGCAGCAGCATCTATTAGCTCAAGGTTTACATCCTACTGCGATCACCAATCCGTCTGCCAAGCGAGGTGATTATGGCAATATCCCTCTACGATCCTGGCTTGCCAAGGTATTTTAAGGGGAGGCCCATGTTCAGCAGTGGACGTAAACGGGCTGTTGAAGAAGAAGAAGAAGACCGCCGAATTTACGGATGAATTGTATTTCGAATAACTAATTATTATTCCAATTATAAATCAATTTAGATTTTCACATACAAATCTTTTATATAATTTATATAAAAAAAACCATAACTGAACCTAAAATGTAATAAATGTTTGAGGTTAAAGCAACATTGAAAAAATGACGCAATGAATTTTAAACTGCATTATGCATATGCAAATTTGTATTCAAATCACAAACTGAACTTGAATTGTTCTGCCATAATGTTAAGCTCAAATTTATGTGTTCTAGTCACGGTACTACAATATAAGCGAACCATTAGTATTTAGTATGCCAAACTACAATAGCGCTATTTCCGAAAGAGTAGTTAGCAGGTTAGGTTAGCAACTGGAGGATTCCTAGACGTCACATGGTACCTGGGAGCTTTAATCAAATCGGCGGATTTGAAACACCCGGGGGACTGCAGTGGGTAGGCCCTCTCTTCGTGGTATGAATAATACACTATCCGTAAGGGAGTCTTTCATACTTATCCACCAGCGTGGCGATGTTTCATTTGAATGGTGGCGGAGGTGATTGTACCAAAAAAAAATAAGGTAAAGTTACCAGGGCGACATTCTTTAATGTGCTTTGGATATGAAAAGTTACTCTTAAACTTTTGGGAAATATTAAAGGTTAGCAAAAACTCACTTATTTATACACATTCGAAATTGTTAAATTTTTATATGTAAATCCAACATTGATATAACATATAATGCTCAAAATACCGATGTTGTTTATACTCAAAAAGGTGGCTATTGTAATTTATGATCAGGATATTACAAAAGAATGTTGAAAGTGTACAAAAGACATGAGAAATAACACTCTACTGAAGTACTCACTTCTAAAAAGAATGGTTTTAATAATTGGGCAAAATAAATAATATAAGTTTTACTTCTTCACGCTACAAAACGTATAATGCCTGCGTTCACACAAACAAAACTTGCCTGTTTTATGCCAAAATCTGATATTTTATGAAGAAGGCACAGTCATGCCACAGCGGTACTATTTAAGGCGTATACTGTGGCTGCCTCGTTTGACGAGCGGTAATATGTTTGACCGTAGCTACAGAAGTCCCGGAATCAACAAAAAAATGAGTTACTAGTAATTTTATCTTCAGAAAATTCTAAGTACCAGTCTTAAGTCACAAAGTTGGTGTTGTGCCTCGGATAGTACGCCTGATTTGTCACCAGTCGTATATTTAGAACCGTCCCCTCCGACTTGGTAAAACTAGTAGAAAATAAAACTTGTCTACCATGCCCTGATGAGATGGCTAATATCATTAAAGATTATTTGCCGTGGTAGAAATCGTCCGAGATTACACTATTTCGATCGGCTTATAAAGCGTTTCAAAGAACATCAGAACTGTCAAAACTACATAGTTTTCTTTCTTTCCATCTTATCTGCATTTATCAAAGCAGAAACGAGAAGTCAAGACGATTACGACGTCTTTAGTGGTACTAAAGTTATTTGAAAAGCATAACACAATCAATAAGAGTTTATTTGAAACTCATTAAGCCTCTGTAAAAGCCGCTTGGTTTTGTTGATATTCATCGCACGCGTTGTTTTCTAACGTGAGTTGGTATTTCAAAAGCAGCCTTCATCATGTGAACAAGCAATTAAATTTGTTCTTGACCCCAACATTCCTAAGTAAAAAGGTTTTGGATTAGCGAGCTCATTTCTCTTAACTAGGTCATTTCGAGTTTAATGATTTGCCGTTGGGGCGTAGTATAGTGAATCCTGCTATTGATTTATACAAATATTTTATTTTAACTGATGTTTATGTTTATTTGATTCGATTGTATTCAATTCAATCGCATAATTTGTGCATCCGATTTATTTTTGGCTTCCGTCAATATGACCATGGGTCAGAGTTCCGATCACAGTTAAAGTGGTTGCCAATTCGACGAACGTCGCTATTGCCATATTTTGTCCCTCCTCTTTTCGGTTCTACATAATCCAAATGCTCCTTTCTATCTCCTGAATGCTTTGAGTATTTAATTCTACCATTTCCACCAGGATCTTTCTCCATTCGTGCAGTACGCATTTGCAACTCTCTTACGCCATTCCATTCGCCATTCGTGAAAGTTCATCTAATGAAGTATAAAAAAAAAAAAGAACATTATCTATCACATAAGTAGTTTTATAGTATGTATTAGTATTATGTATAAGTATTATTATAATATATATGTATTATTTTGGATGTATGTATGTATACAGGGTGTCCCAAAAGGTTAAGTAGCTGGGAAAGGGGGTGACAGGGGTGGACACAATGGTCACTAGAAAAATAAAAAAAAATCGGCTCTGGGTATTTAAAAAAAAAATGGCATTTTTTTAAAAACTTAAAATTTTACACCTTGTTATTTTTGATGTTGATGTTGATGACCTTGTTGTTATTGAAGATTACATAACAGCATTTTTTTTAAATACAGCCATATTTGTAGGTATAGTTAGCACAAGGTGTAAAATTTTTAGTCTTTTAAAAAATGCCATTTATTTTTTTAAACACCCAGAGGGAATTTTTTATTTTTTTCTGGTGACCCTTGTGACCATCCCTATCACCCCCCTTCCCAGCTACGTAATCTTTTGGGACACCCTGTATATTATACGTATACGTATATTTATTAGTTAGATATATAATAAACTACTCTACTTATTATTATTGTTTTATCTAAAGTCTGTCATGTACACTGTTCTTGCTCGTTTACCTTAATTTTCACTCTGAAAATGGTTTGTTGGAAGTGCACAAATTCTGAATCAATTGTAATAACAACAAATAAACAGTGGTGTATCCACTTGGGAATAACGGAATACCGTAAAATTATGGTCAGCCATATACCACCACTTTGACTAATAACCGTGTGTTATATTACTAACAATTAAGTTGACAGAAAATTGTACTACTATTATCCACTTTGACGGTTTTTAGTATATAATTATATAACACTTTTGCTACGCTGCCGTGTGGTTTCCGGCTTAGAATATACCACTCCATGTCCTTCCATGTAAAAGGCGACTAAGGGACATATGGCTGAAGGATGGGCAGCAGCATCTATTAGCTCAAGGCATTACTTAGCATTACTGGCTTAGCATTTTACTGCGATAACCGTCTTCCAAGCGTGGTGATTATGGCAATATCCCTCTACGATCCTAGCTGTTTATGGTGATGATGATGAACATCCACTTTGATCACTAAGAAACCTTTATCGAGGAAAAATACGGAAATATGAAAAAGCACTCAGGAATTCAGAATTTTAATTTGGTTAAAAGTCTAAAGAAATAAAATAATCGAAATATATTAAGCAAAACAGAATCCAAAATGCTTTAATTTTTTTTCACTTGGTATTAAATTGAATCAAATCCCTTCATCTAAGATGGGTTTGTCCTTTTTTCGTTTTTTTTTCGGAGCGAGCTCTTAAATTTTCTATAAGGAAAATTGTTGCAAATGGCCAACCTTGATAAAAAGATCTTAAATTTCACCTATAGAAAAAAATCATTGCTTTTTTATTCCTTAAATTTGCTTTTAACATGCCATCCGTAAAAAACGCTGGATAAAATGTTTTCTTTAACATGCCATCTGTAAAAAACGCTGGATAAAATGTTTTCTTCAAGAAACTGCCTTATTCAATTTTATTTGTAAATGTAATGATATTATATTTTATAAAGATTACTAGCAAAGTTTTTGCACATTATTAGTATTGTTATTTATAAACTCTCGTGCTAAAATGCTTGTGTAACAAGTAGGTTCACGTCAATTGGATTTGATATGCTTTATAGCAAAACATCCATCAAGCAATTTTCTTGCGAAAATGTAATGAAAGTTATATTTAACAAACCCAGCCCCAAGGGCTTTGAGGCTCTCCTCTTAAAGGCTTATTATGAGAAGACATTGCAAATCTGCATGATAATATCTCAGGAAATGACAATAATATAAGATGAACCATGCTAACTTCGCGAAATATTGAACAAATGAGAACATGAATCTATCAAAAGATAAGCACCTATTATAGAAACAGTCTATTTTGTGTGTTGGACAATGTTTTTAATCACCGCTGGTACATAATTTTACAAGACAATAACTAGTCGCAGCCTTGTGGTATAATATATATAATAAAAATAAATAGCATACTGTGCTCTTCCTCTATATAAATCACTAATTTTCCACATGCGTAACACCCGTTCCCGTGGGAACTTTATAATTCAATATAGCCTTTGTCATCCGAGGATAGTGTAGCTGTAGCTGTAGTTTCAGAGCCTATTCAATACAAACAAACAAACAATTAAATCTATCCTCTTTATAATATTAGTATAGATAAGTGTGCAAAATTTCATACTTTACCGTCCGCGCAATTTTTGTAAAAACTTCTATTAGATGATAATGTGTTCGCTAATCAGCTCCAACAATATGTCAGCCAAATCTCTCACAAATAGCAATAATGAAAGCCCTGAAAAAAAACTGTATGTTAGAACAGGACTGTATTTTCCTGGCTCATCGTTCTTGACTCATCACTCCGAAGCTAAAAAGTATCTACTGTGTATATAATAAAAAGCCAATAGGCATATAGTCTCATAACTTTATCAGCTAGGTTGATATTTACTTTAAGACTTAATAGCACCGCATTACTAGATCAAGTCACTAGTCCGATTAACTTATAAGAACATAGATAAAATTAAAGCTACGTAAGTTGGAGTGTGAATGTGTGAATACCAACGGTGATTACGTTTTACTGCCCATGAAGACTCTAATTGTGGGTCACGACCATAACCATAAAGGATAAACTGGGAGTTATAACGACAATACACATATTGAAGTTTAGATAATAATATTGTAATATCGCACTGTGTTTGTCTTATTATTGATACAACATTACAGAATCAGGGTCGATAAAAGTAAAAGATGGATACGATTTCCACGTTGAAATATTTGTGTAAAATCGTTGAAGGATTCAAATACAAACATATATAATCTACTTCTATACTAATATTTAAAGCGGAAGAGTCTGTTATCATGAACACCCTAATCTCAGGCATTACTGGTCCGATTTCAAAGTTTTGTTTCAATATTAGATAGCCCATTCATTTAGGAAGGCTAAAGTAAGTTACGCGGGTGGGGTAATGGGGTAAACCGCGTGGGGTAAGCTAGTACAAAGATAAAACATATAAAGAGATATGGAAAGAAAACTAATTACAACCATCAATCTGACAATAGAGATATGAAAACAGATGATGATAATGAAATTTGCTCTTTGTTTCAATAGTTGTGCATACCAGTTTTTCTTGCATATAGTTGATGTAATGAAACACACCCAATGTAGCTGGCATTGGGTGTGTTTGAAAACGAAAGGCTAGTAGTTTTATATGAACATTATGCAGGTTAACCATGTGGAACAAGTATTTTATGAGGCTAAGTGTTCATTTAAGTATAAACCATCTCTAAATATATGTATCAAACTAATATTAACTATATTGGTGCTATGGAAAGGCAAATAATGAAACATTCCGCGGTTCTATCAATTGATTATTATGATTAATTATATGTACGAATAGCCAGATTAATTAAATATTTGGCCAATGTGTACCATTTAATAGACCGGGTATTCATGACACATTGTTTAATTACTAGAGGTAGAATGATATCAAAAGCAAACCTGCATTGATAATATTATCACACACATTAATAATGTTTTTGTTACATACGTGTATAAGTACGAAATTGTTAAAATGATTAGTTTCGCATGAACAAAAATTCGATTTCCTAATCGTTTTTGTCAAAAAACAAGTGATTTTTAAATCAGAATTACATAGCAGATAAGCCAGCAAGCCAAATCCATCTTATATATAGTTTTAATCAGCATTAACAGGGTCTAGGTCTGGTCCCTGTATGGCAGATTTTTTTTTAGTTATAATTTTATTTTGCATAACATCGAATAGCATAAACTTCATTACGCAGAAAATCATTTGGCGGACACTCATTTATCATACATTCAAACGCATAATTTTGTAATACAGAGCCATTGTTTGGCATATACTTCATATTCATAATAACTAAGAAGTATAACCATTGTGTTGCAGAAAGTTCATAGTTAGAGTTTTTAAGTATAATTTCATATCAGTAGTCATTAAAATGCAGAACTATCATATCTCAGGAAGTTAACAATTAGAATCATCTGATTGTCATTAGCCCACAATTCGGTTCTGGCACTCGCCGGCCGCTACCGCGACACCAATAATTTTTGGTGAACATACTTCATTAGGAATCATTTTAAGTTGGTGACCGGTCAGTCAGTCACCCTATTAAAATATACTCCAAATGGAATTCTACTATTTTCATAGTATGCGAAATAATCGTCGCTCTAAATAAACGTTATGCTAAACGAAATTATGCGGAATTTTAACTATGCCATTGTAAATTCAGACGTATAAATATTCGACCAAACAATAATTATTCTAAATAATTTTGATAACTGAAACATATTCGTTTAAAGATTGCGTTATGCCAAATAAAATTCGGAGCATTAAAATTTTGCCAGGTAGAGGGGAACCCCTGTTAACACTATGTAGTAAAGCTTAATTTAAGTATTACAAAGACGTGCGAAGGTTTGAAAACTGAATAATTTCAAGAATATAAACGCAGTGAATGGATGCCACGATGTTTATTTATAGAGCAAGGAAGGCGAGCTATGTAAATTTTAATGCATACGCTACTCTCAGCAAATACGACTGACTTTACTAAGAAGACTGACCCTCAAAGAAAAATGTTTCAACAGTTTTACTTTAAGGCAATATCAACTTTTAAAATGTTTCTTTACAAATAGATCAAATAGCACCTTACAAACAGTCATCATCAGCCCGTATAACGTCCACAAGGTCTTGTGTTCTTGTGGTCGCCGGTTCGATCCCCACTCATTGAAACCCACGACGTAACACAAGCATTTTAGCTTAGCACGAGGGGCTAACAAGAATACTAGTAGACACCAAAAATCTGCTAGTAATATTAAAAAAAAAAACATATATGCACCTGACACGTTTTGTGGTTGTGATACGTGTGGGTTGACCTTAAGTCCGATACAGACTATCGAATACAATTCGAACTAGAGAAATTAATGGCCTGCCATCGCAATCAGCGTAGCTCACGTTTCCCGTCTCATGGGAAATATATCTTACTGGGATATAAAACTTAATGTTTATACTGTTTCGAACTATAATGTATATCTATGCAAAATCTTATACTTTATACGCAATGATGTGGACATGGTTCTGTAGTCTCTTTTAGCAAGAATGTTTTTTTTTTTTACTTCTCTCAATACTCTTAATTTGTAATTTTAATTTAATTTTTTAGTAAATACTTTTATAATAATTTTATTTAGTTTATACTAATCTGTATACTATCTTTATCACTTTGTAAATGCATGTCAAAGTCAAAGTCAAAATCAAAAAATATTTATTCATATACACACATTTAAAAAAAATTAAATCATTATGATGCAGAGTGTCATGGTGAACGCAATCAAATGCCTTAGACAGATCACAGAAAATACCTAAGGATTCCTGCGAATCTTCCCAGGCCGCGAATATAGTTTTTAATAATTCAGTTCCCGCATCTATGGTTGAGCAACCCCTCGTACACCCAAACTGCTTTTTATGTAATAGATTAAATTTATTATAGTGTCTGAGCAATTGGCTAAGAATTAATTTTTCAAAAATTTTGCTCATAGTGGGCAATATAGAAACAGGTCGGAAATTCGAGGGATCAGTACTATCACCGGATTTAAATATGCTGCTGCATGCTGTATTCACATCGAGTAGATGTCAATCATATATTGTTTATTATGTAAGTTTACTTGAATGTAAGTGATTGAACATCGGTTCTGAGATTTATAAAAAATCTATTCAGCTGTATTATTATTTTGTTATTAGCCTTAAATAATGTGGTAAGGTGTACAATAAATTCAAGCGCTCAGAAGCATAAGGTTGGAACGGCCATTATACGTCAAAGACATTCGTCGTATGTACTTTAATCGTAAAATGCTTCTGAAGTAGGAATAATAGTATTCATCTCATATTCTTCATGTTTCGGAGGTCTAGATTTATAAATTCTCGTTTATTTTTCATTTTATCTCGATAATATTGAAATTATTGTTTTGTATTTAACTTGATAACAAACGAATACGTTTGTCGACTAAAATAACAGATCGCAATAATCCTGCCTGGATTATGACTGAAAGCTTTTACATCTAACGGCTGAAATAAACTGAAAGTAATTGAGGTGAAATAGTTTAGTGCTTTAGCCTAAGTAAATACTATTAGCAATATATAACCTCTGTTGAAATTCATGCAAAATGTTATCGGTAAACGTGAAAGTTTAGATGTTTGGATAGATGGGATTTTTCGAACTCATTCACAAAAAACTGACTATTGAACAGAGTTGGTTAACATTTTGTACATACAGGGTGTCCCAAAAGGTTAAGTAGCTGGGAAAGGGGGTGACAGGGGTGGACACAATGGTCACTAGAAAAATAAAAAAAAAATCCGCTCTGGGTATTTAAAAAAAAATGGCATTTTTTTTAAAACTTAAAATTTTGACCATCCCTATCACCCCCCTTCCCAGCTACGTAATCTTTTGGGACACCCTGTATAATATAATATATTTTAATGTACCGTTACCAATAGATTTAGAAATTAAACACAACCCTTGTTTTCGAGATAAATGTAATTAACCTCATACCCACCATCATTGTACCCTAGGGGGCAGCATCACTGAAGGCCCTCCCATATACCTATGTTAGTTTCACGTGGGTATGTGGGACTCTCTTTGCTCCCTCCAATCCTCTAATGATGTATGACACGCTGGGTTGGTTAATCCACTAAATTCACCAGTACCGAGAACAATATAACGATGATATCCAGTACCAGCAGATTTAATTAAAACTAAAGGAAAGTTTTCCGGCTTAGAATAGACCATTTTATGTCCTTCTATGGGTGTTGCAGGTAGCGACTATGCGACAAACACCTGATTTATAGGCAACATTCATCAGCTCAAGATTCATCATTAGCCCGTATAACGTCCTCTGCTCAACATGGGCCTCCTCCAGAGGGAGGGCATTTACCATGGTCACTACGCTTGGCAGGCGGATTGGCGACCGCAGTATTATGTTATACTACACAAGGAAAACCTGCTGCCCATTCCGTGATATACGATTATTTCAGATGATGTTATAAAAATCGGGACCCACGGCATAACGTGCTTTCCGAGGCACGGACGGTAGTCTCTCAATCAACCAGACCCGGAAAAAAATCTAAGAATTTACACGAAGATTTTCAGTCCTACATGAGGACCGAACCCACGAACTCCGAGATTTACAGCTCAAGACTACTAACTATTATTCTGTTTTTACCTTTGTATCTTTAAAGCATTCCACCTGCCATGGTAGTAATATCTCACAACTGATTGACTAAGGTCTGGCAGCTTTTTTTTTGGACGGGCATAATGGCGAGCAGAACTCCAACTTCAATAAATGATTTAAAAACTACAAACTAAGCAACCTGCGCATTAGGGCGAACCCTTGTGTAGCTTGGACCTCGACTCAGGGCAGTCGCTGGCGATGAGATTAAGGTATTATGACTTTTTGGTCTGGCAGCAGAAGACGTAAACAGGCCGTTGAACAAACTTAAACGCTATAAAACATCATACTATAACAGCTATTTATCAGCACGAAGCAGCAATCTAATGCGGATGAATCCGCTTCTCTTCCTAGTTATAAATAAGATTATAATAATATCATACCTAACATGAATAGTAAATAGTTTTATTCCGTCGCGGTCCCAAAAAGTAATATATAAATTTACATAATTCATCTATATTTTATGGTCCATCATAAGCTTATTTTCAGCTTTTTATTGGATCAGACTTGAAAGTCAAAGGATTCGAGATTAGTTTCATACTAATATCATAAAAATCAAATCGTACTCGAAGTTTCAACGCGTAAATTTTTTTTAGCAGTTATTACTTTAAATATTATTATATTTCTTACTAGCTTCCCGCGCGCGGTTTCACCCGCGTAACTCCCGTTCCCGTGAGAAATTCATAATAAAAGATAGCCTTTGTCCTTTCTCAGGCTCTAGACTATATCTGTACCAAATTTCATTTTAATCGCTTCAGTAGTTAAGGCGTGATTGCGTAACAGACAGACAGACAGAGTTACTTTCACATTTATAATATTAGTAAGGATTAGGATACAGATAGTCTTTGAACTGTGCAAATGCAACATAAGTATGTACATTTTTAAACTTTCGCGATTTGTAAACATAATTTTTAGTAGACGCGGGTCTCAATCGCGGTACAAAAAGGCAAATAATTACCTTTTTAATAATCCGACGTTTCGACATGGGTTACAACAGTCGTGGTCACGGATAGACTGATGAGTGTCAGCAACGGCGTCTTCGAACAGGGCGGGTTTCGGCAACTACCCCCACTTGGTCGTAATCATTTTTATTTTTGTTAACTCCGGAACTGTCGGTAGTTCGACACACCACACTCACAACGTCAGCACCCGTGGGAACTATATTGGTGTCGCGACGATGACATTTGGTGATTACAGGATTCCAAGCCGTTGATAACCGGTATCCATCTTCCCGGTTGAAATTGGAATATTTTTTTATTTCAACCGCTTCACGTACTATTCTCGAGTAAAAGTAAAATTAAAAAGGTAATTATTTGCCTTAAATTTGTACCGCGATTGAGAATTAAGTATGTACATTGTACGAATTCTGCACAAAGCGCCTAGAGCCCAGTTATACCCGATAAATAAAACACCAAGTACTTCAGGACAAGATTAGACAATTTATTAGAAAATCTGCAAATGACCCATGCTACTCTAATTCAGCAGTAGCGACATCTATTGGTAGAAGGTGTAAACTTTTTCCTTTAAACATGGAATTCGAATTCGAATCGTTTTTAAATAACAAAGAAATCTTAACATTGAAGCGTTGATACTATGTAATCCAGAAACAGTAACTTTTTCAACAGTGTACTAATATGTGTGATTTGAACTCCTTGACTTATACGCGGTCTCCTCACTATATTTCGCGCCACATCAGCGAGGATCTACCAGCTTGAAAAAAATATGGGGTTTTAAATTTAATCCTTACTATCCTTACTAATATTATAAATGTGAAAGTAACTCTGTCTGTCTGTCTTTCTGTTACGCAATCACGCCTTACACTACTGAAGCGATTTAAATGAAATTTGGTACAGATATAGTCTAGAGTCTGAGATAGGACATAGGCTATATTTTATGGGATAAAATATAATGACCACCAAAAATATATACTTGACATCAGAAAAATAAAGTCTAAAATTATAAAAGTACTAGCTATTTTAGTCACGACTGCACTTCAAATTGTATTCGAATACCAAATGTAGTTAATGATCACCAAATCTTAGCGAGCAAATTATTGCGCTATTTCTACCTTAATAAAATCAATGAAAAATGACAATCGGTTAGGTTAGGTTAGAGCTGCGGCCATACAACGCACGAGCCGAGCGAGCGAAGCGAGCGGTGCCGTGGCAGCGGCCGGCGAGTGCCAGAACCGAATAGTAAATTAGTAAAACATTTAGGTACTTTTGGTGATCATTTACTACTTTTGGGTTAACAATGATTTATTTGGAGTCATTTTGCTTAAATACGATAGCGAAATGTTAAAACTTTGGTTACAATTTTACATTAAAATGCGGGTTTAATTTTGGTGTTATATGTTACTATATCTGATGGTAAGTTAAACATAAGCCATATTTTATTATGAATTTTCCCACGGGAACGGGAGTTACGCGGATGAAACCGCGCGCGGGAAGCTAGTATACCATAAAACTACCTTGTTACTTTTACGTAACAATGTGTATTAATAATTGGGTAAAATGATTAGTTTTGCAATTTTCTTGTAAATTGCGTCAACATTTTGTTACCGCCAAAAATGATATAAGTGTTATTAGAACTTGACTGACGATATACATACATATAATCACGCCTTTCTCCCATGGGGGTAGGCAGAAACTACAGAACGCCACCTGCTACGATCCTTACACACTCCCTTTGCCTCGTCCACGTTCATACATCTGGTCATACACGCACGCCGGTTGCGAGTACTACGCACCTGACTATGTCCTTCTAGGGCGACGATATGTCCGTCCAAAAAACTAAAATAACAAAACAACCGATTAACAATAACATAATATTTGAAGCTCAGCCTTCTTTCAAATAAATAGCACTCTTAAGTTTTGTTTTAAAGATATCTTGTTCTGTATTATTATATTTAAACATATTGTACTTGTTCCAGTCGTTCGCTCAATCCGATGATAGCTTCAAATAAATCCAATCCTAGGATTTCTTTCTAGAAATTGTTAAAGACCTCTTCAACTTTTATTCTCTCTAGACCTTTTCTGTATTGGACCGTTTACAATCGGTCGAGCAATAGTTGTTGAAATAAAGTACAGCAATAAAATAGTAATAATAGCTTGTTTGTTTTTGACGATACAACTTGAAATGTGTTGGGTTTAAATACCTAATGGGCAAGTTTGCTGTGATATTATTGCTTTTAAGTAAAAACATACATACGTATATAAACTGCAATTAGCATACATGTACCAAAACCTTAGTAAAATTCACTTGTCGGTGTTACAATCTGTGGCGTCCTCTCCAGTGTTAAACTTTTTCAGTTATTATCAAATTCTTTTGATTGATTAGTGTACGAATTCCATCGTAATCTTTCCCTCTTCCATTTTACTAACCTTATTTTTATGATATTAAAAGTCTATTTTAGATATATGCAAGATTTCTTTTACATCTATAACTAAAACTAATAAAATTTAGTATTAGCTAAACTAACTTTTAAGTCTACGCTACATTCCCAGTTGGCTGCGTTGCCCCGTTGAATGATAATGCCCCAAAAAGAGTATTGTCGCAGTTATTGCGTTTAGGAGGCAGGTTAGCGGACTGGAGTATTATGTTACAGATAAGATCATTATAATGGTATTCACGGGTAAACGATATTACCCGTTCAATCCGGTTTCCAAGACATCCGCGACCTCAAGCGAAATTTATACCTTTAAGGTAGAAGTTGGTAGCGGGCGACATGAAGCTGCAGCAAACGACGTTTCGCAGCGACACTACTGTTTCTATGTATTTCTATGAAATTCCCTTCGTAACGTCGCTAGCTTCATGTCGCTAACTACGAAGCGAATTCCATAGAAATACATAGATACCAGTAGTGTCGCTGCGACACGTCGTTTGCTGCAGCTTCATGTCGCCCGCTACCAACTTGTACCTGGCAACGTGAATATTTTCTCTCAACCACTGTGAATGATTTTGTTTTTCTTGAATACCTATCTCTTAATTTGAATTAGGTTTATAATTTAATCCACATACCTTGCTAAATATATGTTTCCAAGCAAAACACAATTGCCCACGTTCCGTGATGAAATATAATAGTTTTGTTCTTTGCACGAGGAATATATTTAAATGCTTCGTTGGGCTCACGGATTTGGGGAACCTACATCAACATGCATAAACCGATTGTTGAAAGTCCATTGTCTACATTGTCAGAGAGATTCATTAGACTGCATATGATTTTAATTTTATTATTAAATTTAATACAAAGTCGTGATATATCTACCTATATTATTATTATACGTTCTTTTTAACACTACAGCAAAAGTCCGTCCATTGAATTTGAATAATTAGATAAATGCGAAATGCGTACCTTTTGATATTGAAAATCATGACTTATTCTAATCGTGTAATTTTCTGTAAGTTTCTGAATGACGTTGATTTGATGGTGAAATGGTGAAGACTTTTAACTATAGTTATACTTATTGCGATTATCCACAATAATAAATAAATAAATATTATTAACTTTTTATATTATTACTTTAGTATAAATAAGTTACATTATATTGCAACACAGGACTTGCGATTATCGGTGACACTAAATCACTACATTGTATAAAACAAAGTCGCTTGCCGCTGTCTATCCGTCCCTATGTATGCTTAGATCTTTAAAACTACGATACAGATTTTGATGCGGTTTTTTTTAATAGACAGTGTGATTCAAGAGGAAGGTTTATATGTATGATACATCAGCATTGCACCCGTGCGAAGCCGGGGCAGGTCGCTAGTTATTAACAATAATATTAAGCAATGGCATGTTGGTTCGTTTAACTGCAACTTAATATAACATTTTAAATGTATATGGCGGGACGACTTGGTGGGCTTCCGCGAGAATTGGCAAGACGTAGCGCAAAATCGCGAGAAATGGAAGGAATGGAGGGAGGCCTTTGCCCAGCAGTGGGACAGTACAGGCTAGTTATAATAATAATAATGTATATTCTAAATACAAAAGTTATGCAACTATAATTGTGCGCTTGATTGTGACAACCTAAGCAAGTTAAATTTTATATATTAGTGGGGGCCATTACTTTCTTATTAAGTTAAAAATGACTAAAGATTTTTGTTAACCATGCACAAAGTACTATTTGTTTGCTAATGAAAATTCCTCCAAAAGTTCACTATAGGTACTTTTATTGATCAAACATAAGAGACACAGAGTGTACAACTTACTAGAATCACAATAAATAAAATTCTAACTGTATTAATCAATCAATAACTGTATCAATCCAGCAGTGGACAGACCACTGCTGGATATTCTGTCCGCCGCTGGAAGTCTGCCCTCTGCTGGACTTGCTAAACTGATCTTCATTGAAATGTACATTACATTTCAGACTTGAAAACGAATGGCATAATTTATCCCTGTGTAAAACGAGTCACAAATACCCTATTTACTTAGTAAATTAACATAAAATATTCATCAGTTCCCAAGGAGTCATGTTATGTATGCACACACATCAATTTCATTACATTGATTTGAATCAGGAGACGCTTTCAATTTCCGCTCTGTTTTACGACAACTGTTTGAAGCTGTGGTGAAACCAGAGATTGTATTAATGAGTCTTGTTTCATTAGAAAGAAGGTGAAGGACGTATATTTTCCGTACCCAAAAGGTGAAAATGGGACCCAATTACTAAAATAACGCTGTCCGTCTATTGGTCACCAGGCTGTATCTCACGAACTGTGGTAACTAGACAGGCGTCATTTTTATGCCAATATTGTTACAACATAATGCGCCGACTGTTGCCGACTGTTAGCAAATGCCTTAGGCATGAAATCTAACAATGTACAAATTAAATAAGTATTAAAGTATAAATTAATTAATTAATTAAACTCCCACCATTTAACATGAAAGAACACTCCTCATACGGCAAGTGCGCGATTAGAACATCTATTAAACTACCAAGCACCAAGAATCTAAGGAAATTTAATAGGTATTATTCACAGAAAAGGGGCTCTCCTGCGCCCAAATACCGCATTACAAAATAACAAAATCTCTACTTGTCAGCGGGGCAATACGACGTTTTTTTTCTTTTTTTCTGTTGGTTATATATGTATGTAGTTAGCCAGGAGGCTTTTGCTACTTCACCGGGCATAGACAATACGACCATTCAGGTGAGTCTGCAGGTACACGTATTTCTTTGCCCACATCGAGTAAAAGAACATCGTTCTTATACGGGTATCGAGTTATTCCTATGTAGTGTTGCCACTCACTCTTGTGGTTGCAGGTGTTTGCTACAATGTTTGTAGTAAATCATGAATTTTAACGTTGGTTTAAAAAATATTGCTTTGCCCCATTATTTTTTTGTTCTTTTATTTGTTACATTGGTCTTTAACGGCATTACGTCAAATTAAAATAAATTTCTAGAACTCAGAAGCATAAGCATGGATGTACTATTACACTTCAGAAACATTTGGTCGTAAGTGACAGTTTACGTTAAAGACGAATGTTACTTACAAATAAGTACACATAGGACCTTTTGTTTTTGAGCTCTCTAAATCTTCTCCTACGACCATTCCATAGATGAAATCCGTTGATAGCAGTTAATTGCGATTTTCAAATCAAAAAGTTATATTTTATATCGGTCTCAAACTAATCTATTATCTTCGCATTCAATGCTCATTTAAACCAATAAAATTTAATCTGTAATAAAATTTCAATATCACAATAAATCCAGCTTAATTAGGCACAATAAAAAAGAAATTAACGCGCCCGCAGCGTAGATTAAATGTCTATAAAAACTTGCAGAAATGGTTCCCCTGAATCCACTAAATAAAACGGTCTATTATATTAATAAAGCAAACTGAATAAGGACAAAAATTAATCTAAGCAACAAGAAAAAGATTCCAACTTGAGATATTAAATTGAATACCTAGAAATTTCTGTCACAAGCCATAAATAAAAAAGATAGTAGATGTAACGAAAAGGCAAAAAGTATATCAAGTTAACTTTATCGAATCAACACTTATATTTTAGTTCTAAAATAAATTCAATATTATATATTCTCTTTAGTTAAAAAAAATCTCCCATTCAGACTAACTGGAACATTTAAGTTAACAAATTTGATTTTATATTCCCTCTCTTTAGAAAAATAGAACTTTTATGTAATACCGATGTTAAAAATTTGAAAGTGAGCTGGATGCTCTGACTTTTTCCTTTATATATTTAAGTCACATCTCATACAATTATCGCACGCAATCATGCAAAGCGATATTAAGGGAATCATTACGGTATATTTTACTTTACATTATAATATGGACTCATTATGTGACAAATTTGGTGTATCTTAATTGTATTTTAATAATATCTTAGGTATACTTTTGCCTATAATCGGAGATCTTATTAACAGCACAATTTAAAGCGCATAATTATTTTGTTACCTAGATAATATGATGACAAATCTAATTATATTTATATTTAAATTTACTCTCAAAATCCGATGGGACGGTTCAATCAACATGACCATTGAGAGATGCGGGACCGATAGTTTAAAATCCTTCCTGAAGCATGGATGAAACACCACGTTACCACCAACTACCAGACTTAGATTTTTCAATAGTTAGCTATTGAAAAATCTAAGTCTGGTAGTTATATATATATATATGTATATTTCTATTACACAAATTTTTGCTTGATCGAACCCGGTATCTCGGTCATATTACCTACCGTGAGACCAAAGAGGGAGATAAATTTTGTTATAAAAAAATATTATTTGTTCTAAACGGCGAACTTGTTTTGCGCGATATAGGTAAGTTGGGTTGCTAGGTGCTAGATGGCGCTAGTAGCCTTATTGTAGTTGCTGTGGCTACTGTAGATGTCGGTAAAATAGTAATCGAATCTGTAATCTGTACTATGTATTCAATAATAAGTATTCAATTCTGAATTGATTTTATAATATTCCCCCGTTGAGGCCAAATTAATTTAATAAAAAAGCTATCGTACAATGAAAGTCCCGTCTAAATCAATACAACTGTTTTGGAGGGACGGCAGAATACATGGTCCAATAAACATAAAAAGAGCCTACATTATTATTTTGTAATTGTTTTATTGTTATTAGTACCCTATACCTATATATTCATATACATCTTCTTATTTACTACCTGTAATTTTTCCATTACATTTGTATCCATTTAGATACTTCAATTTTATTTTATTTTGTTCGTATAAACAAAGAAGAATATCGACTAAAACGGTATTAAAAGAATATTCCCAGAAAATTCAGCACAAAGTATCGTTACCGATAAGAATAAAAATCGTGAGGAAGACGGCAATCTTGCAATTTTCAATGCAATGCAGCAAGTGAAGAATCGGTTAATAATAGATATATTTTCCTATTCGATGCAATGCGCTTATAAAATATTTTTCAGTTGCCATTAGATACATGCGAAAATACTTCTGGTTATTTTTGATAAAATGTGAATGTTAGTAAAACTGTGCATGATTAAAGCCAAGGATACACTAGGGGACAAATGTCGTGCGACACGTATCGCCAGCGACGTTGGGTGAAGTAACACGACATTGTCGGACTTTGGTCGACATGTCTGGCAACATCGCACGACACGTGTCGCCAACTACATCGAATGAAGTAGCGCGACGTTGCCGGACTTCGCTCGACATGTCTGGCAACATCGCACCGCAGCCAACAACACTACCTCGGTGGGTGTAATGATATCTATTGCCTTGTGAAACAAAACTTCGTGATGTCGCCAGATATGTCCGGCGAAGCTTCGCGAAGTTGCACGACTTCGCCTGACGTCGCTACGGACATAAGTCGCGCGATGTCGCCAGATATGTCAGGTGAAATCGGCTGGCTTTGCTTGACATGTCGCCGATACATGTCGTGGCACATTTGTCTCCTAGTGTATCCTTGGCTTATATGTAGCTAAGACTTGTCCGACGAAAACATTGTTTATTTATACGTTAATATGTTTGGTAGTAAAAGAGTACCCATTCAGTTATTATTTTTATTGTAAGCTTATCATCAGCCCGTATAACATCTATTGCTGAACATGGGCCTCGTCCCGAGAGAGGGTAGTTGCCATAGTCACTACGCTTGGCAGGCGAGATGGTGACCGCAGTATTATGTTGTACTTCACAAGCAAACACAGCTGCCCGTTCCTTGTTATACGATTAATATAGATGATGTTATAACAATCGGGACAGACGGCTTAACGTGCTTTCCGAGGCACGGAGTGTAGACCCTCAACCAACCAGACTCGGAAAGTAATCTTAGAATTTACACAAATATTTGCTGTCCGGTGTGGGGATCGAACCCACGACCTCCGAGATTTAAAGCGAGCCAAATATCGCTACGCTACGGTGGTTGTCCTCCGTAGCGTCCTGGTCTGTTGTTTTGTGTAAGCTTTTAATAAGTATTAAAAATTACGAATAAAATGCTACGCATTTTGTCTTATATTTGGCACATCTTCACAAATGCTGTTAGTGATTGTGAAATTATCATCATCAATACGCGTAACGTCCACTGTTGAACATTGGAATAATGACTAAAGTACAAAGCTTATGATAGAAGAAGTCATACATACTTAATATTATAAATGTGAATGTAAGTTTGTTTGTTATGCTTTACAACTTACCCAATCATCATGAAACTTTCTACATAAATTCTTGGAGTTTTAGAAGTAACATAAGATACGTTTTTATCCATAAAAATCAATGCGAGCGAAGCCGCGGGCAAAAGCTAGTTTTTAAATAAATTATTTAAGGTTCCATGTCGAATACAAGATAACACAGCTAATAACGCGTAAGTTATAGATATAATACCAACATAATAGCAACGAAATAACTTAAAACAATTTAATTTTCCGTACTATAAATTTCTGGTTATTCATATAACATATCCGTATGTAGGTACATGACAAGTCATGAATATAACATGGCCGAAATACCGAGAAAGGGCTTCTGTACCCGAATTGATTTATAATAATAAACCCTAGAATTAGTCAGACGGCACAAAGCCTTGTGAATTATACCTAGAAGGGACAAAGTTAATCTATATTTAAGTTAAATCTGTTATAAATTAGTTTATTCAGAAAGGGCAATTTGGTTTGTTATTTAGATATGTTGTATTATAATAAAAATAGCTGCGTCCCGTGGTTTTACACGGATTGGGCATAACTGCTTTCTTTTTCTTTTTTTTTTGTTATCCGGAGGGAAATGCATTTACGCATTCCCACCGCCGCTGCAGCGTATTCGCGCGCTTGCTGTGGGATATGTGGGACTCGCCCTCTCCATAGCGTGGTATGCTAAACTCATACCACGAGGAGAGGACCCTACACCACTAAAACCTCCTGGACACTCCTTCGATGGCCGTTGGCGGAGGCCGGGTATGCATGAGCAATCCGGGCGCCCGACTATTCTAATATCTGTGCGTGTTATTACATAATACTGCGGTAGCCAACCCGCCGGGCAAGCGTGGTGATTATGGCAATATCCCTCAACGACTCTGGCTAGCCAAGGTCTGTTAAAAGGAGGAACATGTTCAGCTGTGGACGTCAACGGGCTGTTTATGTAATACGGTACAGTAGTTATTAACCAATAGGAACCCATAAATGCAAATTGTATTTAATTTTATATCAAAGAAGTAATAAACCAGTTAATTAGGTTCTAAGTAATAAAGCACGCAATATCAACATCAGCTAATCTTTATGAAACTAATTACTTCCACAAGATTTGGTAACAAGTCGGTTTTATTTGAACTATGAACTTTAAGTACCTAATACGATCTCTCTTTTAGTACTCAATATTTAGAAATAAAATACTGGAAAGATTTATTTATTTATTTATTTATTTTATATCCAAACTTACAGCTACTTTTACAGGATCGTATCCCAATGCAGTAGTGTCGACATTTGTTAAATTTGTTTCAATTTTATTACTTCTATTATATTTCATAGCATATAATTCTAGTAGCCGTCATTGTGAATTCACTCAGAGTGCATTGAAAGATGTCTATTGTCAAAGAAATCAGGTTGAGAGTTCGGAAAGCACGCGTCAGTGGAGCTTTTTGCAGTAGGTTGGTTCGTGCTCGCGGAACCTGCAGCAGCGGCGGCTGCCGCCGTCGCCACACGTATCGGTCGGGGACACATAATCTCAGTTGCTCTAATACCACTTCGTTCTCTAATTTCCCTCTTAATATTTTAAAAACATAAGTTACTAGAGTGAGATCCCTTCTAACCCTTAACTCGTTGTACTTGACCATACCTAATATAAATAAAGTAGGGTACATTAAAGGATAAAACGGGTACACCCCATACAGTCTCTGATACAAGTGCCTTATAAATTTATTTTGGATCTTTTCCAGCATGGAAATATATTTAATTTCATGTGGAGACCAAATGACTGCATTGTGTTCCAGAAGACTTCTTACTATTGCATTGTATAATACTTCTACAGCTTTAATATTAGTAAACCCTCGAACCGTACGTAGTAGAAATCCTAAGTTTCTATAAGCTTTTTTACATATATTGATAATATGATTGCGAAACGTTAACTCAGTGTTCAGCATTATACCCAAATCCCTAACCTCTGTGACTCTGACCATCGGTATTCCTTCAATCGTGTAATTCCATAAAAGCGGTGATCGTGAGCGTGAGAAAGATATGGTGACACACTTTGAGGTGTTAAACTCTAGTTGATTTTGTTTACACCAACTCGCCACCCTGTCTATATCCTCCTGCAGCCTAATACAGTCGTTTACACTGTTGATTGTAAGTGAAAGCTTTAGATCGTCAGCAAACAGAAGACATTTCGAATTTTGTACGACTGTTGGTAGATCGTTTACCATTAAAATGAATTCCAACGGCCCAAGGTTACTTCCTTGACTTACTCCAGACCGAGTGAAATATGGTTCCGAACAGTGCCCTCCGTATTCTACAAACTGCCGTCTGTCACTCATATAGCTTGCAAAAAACTTTAGTAACTGTGGAGTAAAGCCGGTTGCCGCTAACTTTGTTAGTAACACATCATTGTTGACTAAATCAAATGCTTTTCTAAAATCAAAGTAAGCAGCATCCGTCTGGCCTCCTCTGTCCACCGTTGGAGTCAAATCTGTCATAAAATTTATGAGGTTACTAGTGGTACTCCTTCCCGGACGAAAACCATGTTGAGCATCGGATAACTGTGCCCGGACTTGTTTGAATATGCTTTTGTGTATGGCTGACTCCAGTACTTTTGCCGCAGTAGACAACACTGCCACGGGCCTATAACCTTCTACTTTGTCACCTGAATTTCCTTTCGGCACTGGAACCACCCTAGTTAGTTTCCATCTATCTGGAAAAACAGCACATTCCAAACATCTATTATATATGTAAAGCAATGGCTGGGCCAAAAATGATTGACAGTCCTTGAACACAAAAGGCGGAATACCATCGGGTCCCGACGATCTCTTTGGTTTAAGCTGTTGAAGCGCACACTTTACTTCTCCCAATTGTAATTTTCCCAGATGAACCCTTGCTCCACTATTATCAGTCGCCGCTGCTACTACCGCGGAGCTAACACATAATTTTGGTTTTTTACAACTGTAAATCGAGTGAAAAAACACAGCAAATTCTTTAGCACACTCGTCGCGAGAAAGAACAACCCCATCCCTTAAAATGTTTTGCGAGTTTCTGCTACCTCTTTTAGATTTTATATAATTCCAGAAAGATTTCGGGTCTTTGAGCAGTTGATTTTGATTTCTGTATTGGTACTGTTTTTCCGCAAGTGCTATTTTATTCTTTACGCTTGACCTGCACTGAGCAAACGCCTCGTAATCTGTTTCCAACCGTGTTAATTTATATTTTTTATGCAATAAAGCTTTTAACTGAATGTCGCGAATTAATTGACCAGTGTACCATTCGGGGTAAATGTACCTCGAAGTTACATTGCTTCGCTTTTTCTTAGGAACACAGTCATTTAAAATAGAATAAATAACATCATAAAAATAATCTAAACTCGACTCTAAATCTAATTCGTACATTGGTAATTATCTATTAATAAGAAGCTTTCCGCGCGTGGTTTCACCTGGGTAGATCAAATATAGCGTATTATACTTCGCGATATCGCATCTTTTTAATGGAAATCGGTATCGTTGTTCCGAAACTTGTTTACTGTTATAGTTCAAAAAAGAACGAAAAAGGTTTACGATCTATTAATTTCCTCACATATCGGAGCTACAAGCAACAACTGACCACTGTCACGATCTTCAGATTTGATGAAACGAATGAGGAGGATGAAATGATAACTTAACTTACTCATATAATTAATTAACTCTGGTACATAATTTATATAAGGATTTCCTAATTATGAAAACGATTCAATATTTAATTTGAGATTTCTTTATGTGTTGGTTTTTAATTATATCCTGAATAAATAGAAAGCTCCGGGAAAAAACGGGAAGTATTAACCTCTTTATATTTGGAACTGTCTTAGTCAGAGACTTTGAAACTATATATTTTATAGACTACCGACCCCTCTAGTAGAAGAAAAAACCGTAAGCACCTTTTTACAGATATCCAATTTTATATGTCCGTCTATTATGCTTTCACTTAAAGGTAAGAGGAGCACGGGCTCCTCGTGGATTTTTTTCGGAAGGAAATTTTATGTAGTTATCCCCGAGGCTTTTGCTATTTCACCGGCCATAAAGGCGAGCAGAGCTACTTTACAGTTCGCAGGCCTCTCGGACTTTGAGTCTACGATCACTACGATACTATTTGTACGAGGGCATCGGATGGTTCTAAGCAAACTAAGGGTCGGGAGGGGCTCCTCGAGGCCAACATTGCTGAGAGAAGTAATTATAAAAAAAAGGTATACAGGGTTATTTTTAAAACACCAATAACCTTTAAGGGGTTTCAGCTGATTTTTTTTTCGCGATTTCATGATTGGTCCCATTGTAAAAGTTGTTCATAATCTTGAGTACTTACATCCCCGAAAAGGTTGGTGGTGTTTTAAAAATAACCCTGTATGCCATTATTTTTACCAGAGAAGTGATTACGTTAGTACAGACATTTTAATCAATCAATGTAGGTATTTCCATTGATAAAATTTATTAAAGCAAATATTTCGTTTGAGTGAAGGCATCCCCCAATATAAGCTGTGCTGGTCGCTCCTACTATCACGTAACAAATATATACGGAATATTTCTATTAATTAGCTTGCCTGTTTCTTCACCTAAATTTTTATATGGGTTCAACTAAAGCACTTACACGAATATCAGTCAGTGAAACACGCCACCACAACGCATGTCAGTTGAGCGAAACAGTTTGTATTTTTAAGTTTCGTAATTGAATGAAATTAATCAATAGCTCCATAAATAGTAATAATTACTAACACATTATTTTTTATCACATCTATTCAAAAAGAGCTAGTTTATTCCTCGTAAACAGGGACCAAAATAGCTCATTAATCCCTTAGGGACCAAAATTGATTTGAATTTGGAATGTGGATATTGTTAATATTTTTTAAATCAGCAAAGAGGTGAATCACAAACCATGCGGGAACAATGTATTGAATATGTGACTGGCTGAAAAACTGCGAGCGCGCCAAATTTAAAAAAAGTTGATGAAAAATAAACAACGCGCGAAATTAAATGCATTCTACTTTCGTTCGTCGTTGATTCATATTCAGATTTTAGAATTATAAAAAATGAGTGCGTCTTCCTCAAGTGAAAGTATTATTATGTCTTATGGTTCTTCATTGTACGTAAATAAATTCTAAAAAAATAAAAATAAAAAAAATAAATAAAAAATAAAAATTCTCATAGAGGGTGATAAAAAGTAGAGTGTCCACCTCGGGAGCAACACTATTTAAAGCTCGAGTGACATACTTTTAATCCCTCGCTGCGCTCAGGATTAAAAAAAACACTCTCAAATAGTTGTTTGCTCCCTAGATAAACAATCTACTATTTATGGTATCTGAATTGCTGTATTCACGTGAATACGACTATTCAAAAGCATTTTACATTTCATATTTAGCTATACATTTTGTACCCACAACCTACCATTAATGGAAGAAACATTATACCGTCTGTTATTAAGGTTAATTCGGAAGGTTACCGTGTAATATTAGAACAACAGAAAATATTTTTGTTCATTATTAATGATTGCTTGAGTTTTAGTGTATCTAAAATTGTCTTTATTATCTTGGTATTAAATACGAGTAGGTATATTATACGCCTTGTTTTTTGTATATAAAGGTTCAGACAAATATGAGTAGGTAGGTCATTTAGTACTATCAGAAGTACAGATTGTTTAGGTTACTGTCAAGTTTTTCTTTCGGTATTTAAATATGTACGTTGACAAATACAAAGCGGCTGCGGCTAGGATCGTTGGACTTGTGATTTTTTGGTAGCCCCGGTTCGATACCCAGCTATTGCACTACCGATGTGAATCCACTCGTAA
Organism: Nycteola revayana; assembly: GCA_947037095.2. Lineage (NCBI taxonomy): Eukaryota > Metazoa > Arthropoda > Insecta > Lepidoptera > Nolidae > Nycteola > Nycteola revayana. Next base: position 22,274,155 of record OX344845.2, on the reverse strand, counting down.
TTTTAGCTTAGCACGAGGGGTTAACAAACATACTAGTAGACAGCAAAACTGCTATTAATAAAAAAATATAAAAAAAATCAGTTACACACCTGAATTTGTATCGGCCACTGTTATCTACATACATACATTCACGCCTCTTTCACATAGGGGTAGGCAGAGACCTTCCACTTGCTACGATCCTGACATACCACTTTCGCCTCTTCTACATTAAATAATCTCCTAATAAATGTCACTGTTACGTATTGATTTATTATTGTTATTTTTTATGACCGTACAAGACATTTAATATATTTGAAAAGGTTTCTTGGAGGTTAGTCGATTATTCAAACTGAAGCATACTGTCTTTCTGGCCGAACATACACTCAATATATTTTAAGAAAATTTGCTATTATTATAGCACATACGAGTATGAGATATGCAGTAGTATCTTGCTATTACTTTATACCAAATGTTTTTGCATCAACCAAAATGTTTACATAGTTATAATTCCTTTTAAATGCGCAGTCTGATTTCATTCATTACTTTTACAGATAATTTAGGTAATGATCTAATAATTATTTATTACAATAAAGTTAGTTTTATAGATATAAAATTTCATTAAAAAAAATTATAACTAACAGATAGTAGACAGTTATTAGGTAACTTACAGTAGTTTTCGAATATTACCGCTATTCAACCAAAGCAAAATATTCAAAAACAAATTTAAAATAAGTCACTACTAAAATACATAGTTATGGTGGAACACAAGCTGCAGAGGTTGTGTGAATCTGTCTGTGTGTCTCTATTGGATCAGATAAAAAAAAAAAAAAAAAAAACTACAACTGCCAATACACTGACCTGAATGACCTGGTTTGGGTTCGATTCCCACCCGGGACAATTATTTGTGTGAACCACAAATTGTTATTCTGAGTCTGGGTGTACTTTGTGTCCGTGTAATGTATGTTTGTAAAGACGCCCGCGACACAGGGATTTATTTCCCTAGTGCGGGAGTTGTCTTTTTAAAATAAGAAAATATAAGATAATAATAAGTACAGAATTCTTCAATACTAAATACTCCATCAATACTGAAAATAATAAAGCTACATAGTCTAAAGTCATTCATCTCACTTAAGACAAAGCATCCATTACTGGATCTCAATCTCCAAAGTGACCTCTATCTATAGTACCCCGTGGCACATTTTCGCTCAGTTGACTCAAACAAATTGTCTGAAACGATAAAAGGCTGATCCACTGTTTCCCTTTATTTTCGAATCAGTATGCTAAGTTGCCTTCACTTTCGAGATAGCACTTTTTGTAAGAATTCTTTACTCTTTCTCTTAAAAAGAATCTTTGTGTTTGTTTTTTTATTTTGTATATCCTGCTTTTGTTTTGTTTAGTTTTGTTCAAATTTATTTTAGATTATTTTTTTATATTTGTATTTTAAATATACTTAAACAGTTTTTGCTGCATAGTCAAATAATCTAATATTACTTAATATACAGGGTGTCCCAAAAGGTTAAGTAGCTGGGAAAGGGGGTGAAGGGGTGGACACAATGGTCACTAGAAAAATAAAAAAAAAAACCGCTCTGGGTATTTAAAAAAAATGGCATTTTTTTTAAAACTTAAAATTTTACACCTTGTTATTTTTGATGTTGATGTTAATGTTGATGACCTTGTTGTTATTGAAGACTACATAACAGCATTTTTTTTAAATACAGCCATATTTGTAGGTACAGTTAGCACAAGGTGTAAAATTTTTAGTCTTTTAAAAAATGCCATTTATTTTTTTAAACACCCAGAGGGAATTTTTTATATTTTTCTGGTGACCCTTGTGACCATCCCTATCACCCCCCTTCCCAGCTACGTAATCTTTTGGGACACCCTGTATAACTGCAACTAATAAAAGAAAATACTAAAATATTTTTAGCTTTTTTCTACTAGTTTTGTTTATGTTACCTTACTTTTATGTCATTTTGACTATAAATAAATTTTACTTTTCCTATGTCCTAAAATCGACTTACTGAAATATAAAAGGGAATCCGTTTCACTACATAGTATAAAACGAAGTTGTTTCCCGCTGTCTGTCTGTCCTTATGTACGTTTAGATCTATAAAACTACGCAACGGATTTTGGTGCGGTTTTTTTAAGAGATAGAGTGATTCAAGAGGAATGTTTACATTATGTAGAATACAATACACCCGTGTGAAGCCAGGTCGGGTCGCTAGTTTACAATATTTTATAGTCATGCTTTGAAAAACAAAAGAGACTAAAAGAGTGATGAATATAAACGTTGATGGATGGAGAGGGAGAGGAAGACCAAAGAAACGATGGATGGACTGTGTGAGGAATGATATGAAAGATAAAGAAGTAAATGATAGCGTGACGGCTGACAGAGGAGAATGGAAGAAAAAAACGTGTTGCGCCGACCCCAAGTAACATGGGACAAGGGCAGGAAGAAGAAGAAGCTTTGAAAAACAAAAACATCTGTTCTCACTCACATCATAAATTTATGTTTGGACATACAAAATCAAAATCAATTTTGTATGTCAAAACAATACAATTTTAACATTTAACATTCTGACGTATGTTAACAATGAAACGATTCATTTTACATCATCCCAATCTCTGAGTAAAATAATGCACACATTATCTCGCATGGAAAATTCTGCACAATACCGTTCATTCCCTTTTAGGGCATAATAAAATATTTTTGAGCGTTACTACGTGACTAGAATTTGTATTGAACGCGACGTTAGCACTATCAATATAAGTTGAGTGATTTCGAAAATAGAGGTGCGCGTTTATTTTGGTACAATTTTATAGGCCTGTGCCATGGATTTTGAGGTGATAAATAACGAGGTTGCTACAGCCTATCCATTTGTATTAAAATCTGCCGCAGTGGATTCTTTTACTTTATGGATGATATTAAATAATATATCGTATTTTGAAAAGGTTATATGTTATACTATAGGATAGTGGAAAGGCCTATCATATGGTGCAGGCCACATAATGTTGGTCACTGTTAAGTTTTTGAGGGAGTCAGAATATTTTAATGTATTTAGGAAACCGTTTTTAATCTAATGTTGTTATGAAACGATGGTCGGTTTATAAATAAAAATACTTTATAAATTATATTTTTATGATAACAAATAGTATAACCTGACTACTATCTAAATTAAATCGTTAATTTTAAAATTAAATAAGTTATGTTAACAAAAAGTCTGTTTTGACCATTAAAATAAACCCTTGTGCAAGCGCTGAAAGCTGGTGATGACACCAAAAAAATTGTGACGTATAAAAGAGCAAATAATTTGAAAAATAGTAACAATTAAAAAGCAAAAAGTTTATACAAAAAGGGTGAACCTCAGCCGGTCCCAAACAAATATATAACGTGTTGTAAGAACATGTAGGAATTGTAGATTTTTATCTCTTGAAGACCTGGAGTAGATTGATTTTAAAGTATTGTACCGTTTTCTCATTAAAGCTAAACCTATTAACAACTAGATACATTTGAATTCAAATGTAAGATTTTACAACTTTAAGTTTTTCATTAGTTTTGTTAGCCATTCCAGTTTTATTGAAGGCGCCCTTTTTGTTCTACGACTTTTTCTACGTATTTGTCTCTTCGGCTTTCACGAGTCTTTCGAAAGCTTACTGAGTGTCATTCGTTGTACATTTTAATGAAAGGATTTTATTTATTAGTTCTAAAGTTCTACTAGCTGTTGTATTGTACAATGGAGTACTTAAAATAAAGTAAAATCAAACTATGTGTGCCTCAATTGGATTCAGATTAAAAAAAATCACGTGCATGATTTACTTAAGGTATTTACAGTTTTATCTCTTTTAGACATTATCTTTTTGGACTAATTAAGATTTCAGACTGAGTGTCTGTAATTATATTTAGTTTATGAAGTATAATATTTGTGATTATGTCACGTCTCTCTCATAATTGTTGGAAGATAATAGAATCAGTATTTGGTTAGGAGTTATACTGTATATTATTTATTTCGTAGTCACGGTCAGAACTATTGAGTGATACACAAATCTTATTACTGTCTACAATGTAATAATAAGTAAATGTTGTAGATTGAGACATTAGAGCTGGTTTTACTTCATCATCATCACGTATAACGACCCTTGCTGAACATAGCCCTCCTCCCGAGGGAGGGTATTTGCCATAGTCACCACGCTTGGCAGTCGGGTTGGTGACCGCAGAACTATGTTATACCAGACAAGGAGACGCTGCTGCCCGTTCCTTGATATACGATTATTATAGAAGATGTTATAATAATCGGGGCCAACAGCTTTCCAAGGCACGGAGGGTACTACCTCAAACGACCAGTCCCGGAAAGAAATCTAAGAATTTACACAAATATTTCCTGTCCGAGGCAAATCGGTACCGCTCCGCTACGGAGGTTGGTTTTACTTTCTATTCTCATATATTACAAATTATTTTTCCAATGATACAAGTTGTCATACAAGAATCTATCGAAGATTATCTTCCCATTATTGCCTTTCTAATGAGGCCAGCGTAGATCGTTTATTTATAAATTCTTATGTGGACTGCGAAACTATTTAAAAATGAAAGAATTTTTCAAATAGGAGGTGTGGTTCCTGGGACAAGCTGTTAACACAAACCTTTCAGCTTTATACAATTAGTATAGATTTTTCCAAATCTGTCCTTTGAATTACCACAATTTTTCAAGTATGTACACGCTGTGTGTAATATAAAATTATAGTGTACTAGAATATGGTTGGCTTGTAATGGTAATAGTTCGGAGCACGCATATAATTAAGTACACGCACGTTGTTCCTATCGAAGAATTGCAGTCTTATCCTTAATTGCATGAGAATAAAGTTTTAAAGAAACAGTTCAATGCACTTGTACTTCTATATTGCTGAAATATTTATCTTGGCATAAAATACATGTTAAAATAAAATAAAAAATGTTCTAGCCTTTGTTTCAACCTGTTCTTTTATACTATACAAGCTTGTGTCTTGAACTTTGTCCGCGTGAAATAGTTACTGCTATGCTGACCCCGATTTATTCATTGTAACATTCTTCATTGGTACCCAAATCCTGTTAGACTATGGCTATGTAACACTGAAAGGATTTTGCAAACTGGACAAGTAATTCTGAGATTAAAACGTTAAACTTTCCTGCTTTAGAATGTTAGTATAGATTCGCACAAAAATACTTAATTTTTGTTAAATTTATTTATCAAATAGAATTTACTGATTCATTCATTCTGATTCATTGTGCAGTGTAAGCCACACTAGGCACAGTTTGTGTTGTGGCTATTAACAAAAAGATTGTCTTAAGCCTAGTACTATACACCTACATTTTAGCAAAGGTACCATGCACACAATAGTTAAGTCTGCTAGTAAGTTTGAGATTATAATAATATGTGTGTGTATATAATGGTGTGTTGTGAGCGTATGGATGGAAACCACTAGAACAAAGTCAAATAAATAGATTTGAGGAGTTGTTCCGTATCTTGATAATTTAAATTGCTTTCAAAAATGATGCTTAAGTTTGAGCGTCACGCATACTGTTGTGTTCAATTTAAAATGTGTAAATGCCAATAATGCTATTGCATTTTTTTTCTTTAAAGAACTTGCACCCGTAATTTTACTATTATCACACTATTATGAACCCTCAAAACCAGGACTAAACCGTCACCATCAAGCTGTCAGTGCAGTGGAATTATAGTGACTCGAAGAAGTAAGTCGAGACGGAAGTGTCAGTTGTCCAAATTGACTTTAGTTCTCATAATTTACTGAAAATTAATCTCTTACGAATTAAAGTATAACCTCCGTAGCGTAGCGGTAATTGGCTCGCTTTAAAATCTCGGAGGTCGTGGGTTCGATCCCCACACCGGACAAGAAATCTTTGTGTAAATTCTAAGATTTCTTTCCGGGTCTGGTTGGTTGAGGGACTACCCTCCGTGCCTCGGAAAGCACTTTAGGCCGTTGGTCCCGATTGTTATAACATCATCTATAATAATCGTATATCAAGGAACGGGCAGCAGCGTTTCCTTGAGTGTTACAACATAATACTGCGGTCACCAACCCACCTGCCAAGCGTGGTGACCATTGCAATACCCTTCCTCAGAAGGAGGCCCATGTTCAGCAATGGACGTTATACGGGCGGATGATGATGATGATGAATTAAAGTATGGAAAATAATTATTATGTACTAAAAGTATGACTAATACTTTTAGTACAAAATAATAATAACTTTGAAATAAGCTTATTGAGTTAAAAATACGCTTTTCCTAACCAATTTTAATTCATGAAAAATAATTAACAAGAAATTGTAAACAACTAGACCTAACTAAGAGTGAAACGAAACTTTAAATTGGATTTCCTAAGTTTTATTTAACAGTGAAACTTAATAATAAATAATTATTGAAAAAACTTGTTTACTCTTGGACAGACTCAATATTTTGTTATTAAAGTAATTGCTTACGAAATGTGTTATATTTTATGTAATAACGCTTATTCAAGTTGAGTTCAAATGATTATGTAATTTCAAAAATGTTATAACTGATATGGATTGTCTTTTGGAGTTACGCCCTTTTCGAAATTGGCCATTCAATTATTTTATGACAATATAAGTATCAGTTCTTTAAGGATCAAATATGCATTGAATAGATATGTTGTTTCACTACAATAGATGTGGTCACTATTTAAATATAAAATTACAAGTGGATACCCGTTGCGGTGTTTGCCTAAATATTGCCATTCTAATATTTCAATACATAACAGGTTTCCATTGGAACGAGCTCATTCTCTGAAACTGCGCAGGTCAACTAGTATTTTACAAACGTCAAAAAATCGTCATCTTGTCAGTTATACACTTTGAAACCAACTAACCAAAGTGTGTTACCAGTGATGACGTATGGATCTGGGATGTGGTCTCTCAATGTGTGCTTAAAGTGCGAGTGTTGTGCCTTAATATAGTTCATAATATTTTTCTAGTTATCTAACACAAATTAAGAAATGTTATTAAATATTGCAAACACAATTAATAACGTACAATACCGCTTTGTTACCAAGTCCTACGTACTCGCCAGACATGACGTACCTATACAATTTGGTGGAAGTTTCGAGAATATATTCTGCTAAAAACCTAGCTTCGTAAATAACGTGCGAGTTTGCAACTTTTCGTGTCACACGTTCTTGAAAAAGTTATGAAATTATCCCGTTTTTCGTAGTAAAATGTTCTTGATTTTTCTTTTTCATGCATAAACGTGTGGCATATTCACGCTAAATTTCAAAAGTATAATATGAAATAGGTTACATGAAAGATCATACTAGCTCTAAATATTTGAATTCCATATGTGTAAAAGGATATTTATGTGTTTTAAGTAACCTTATTGGTATAGGAGCTCAAACTAGGTATCTGGTTTGTTAATCTTTAGCCCGTATATACAGCCGAATATGGGTCTGGTCCTGAGGGAGAAAATTTTGTTACCACACTTGACTGAAAGATGGGTTGGTAATAGCAGTATTATGTTAAAATATACAAGGAAATACTGTTGCTTGTTTCTTGTAACGACCTATGCAGGCTCATTTGTAAAACACCGGTAACCTCTCAGGACTATATACTAACATCATAAACAACAACTTTTGTTCTACGACTTGTTACAAAACCTAATACATTTACCAAAAACAAACCTTCAATATTTCGTTGTCCTATCTAACACATTTCAACTATGTATTTTGCTGTACCTACATACATTGCCGCGCACTGTCTGCTTTCTTATGCTTCGCATAGACTTCGTAACATTTAGAGCGTTGAATTTAAATATTTTTATTTTTGTGTCTAACAAAAGTTCTTAGTAACGTAGTCCTGAGAGGTTACCGGTGTTTTACAAATAACCCTGTATATGTTTGTCGGGATCTATGGCTTAACTTGCTTTCCGAGGCACGGAGGTTAGTCCGTCCACCAAACAAGCGCAGAAAGTAATCTTGCTGACAAAGATTCACATCCCACGGCAACCCACGACCTCCGATACTAATCTAATACATCGTGAATTTATAGTGGTTACTAATATATTTTATATTTTGTTTTATCACTTTGTTGACCGTTTGTCTGACAAGACCCTTTTACTAAGGAACACGTGGAGGTATCAAGCTGTAACTCATTGAATTCATTTATCTATTAGAGCTGTGCATTGCTGAACATTTGCCGTTTCTTTTACTGACCTTGGCAAATCAGGGTCGTTGAGGTATTTTGCCTTAAACCATGCTTGGCAGGCGAATTGGCGATCCCGCCGCCTACCGCCCTAGGCTCGGCCTCGGGGAATGGGGGACATGGGCCCCGCTCCCTTCGAGGCTGACCCATGAGGAGTAGGGACGCCTCTACACTCCGGGCGTTTTAATGGTGTAGGGTCCTCTCCTCGTGGTATGAGTTTAGCATAACACGTTATGGAGAGGGCGAGTCCCACATTTCCCACCGCCAGCGCGCGAATACGCTGCAGCGGCGGTGGGAATGGGTCAATGCATTTCCCCATGGATAAAAAAAAGGCGGATTGGCGACCGCAGTACGATGGGAGTATTTTTGAGATGATCGATGCTGCTGCCCTAAGTTGCCTCTTACGACATATACAGAAAGATATGAGGTCTATTCTTAGCCGAAAATCACACTGCCAAATTGCCAATTTTTAATTACTTATTAACCTCTACTTTATTACTGCCAATTATTAATTACTTATTCAGATCTGGAACCTCTGATGTATCTTTCTTTCGTTCAATGTTAATTTAACAGTCTTACGCTTCTATATAGGTACATTTATTTTCTTTGTTCATCCTCAGATCAATGGTAATATCTTAATACGACAAGTCGGCAAATTGGCTTCCAATATTCAACCCTGATTTATGTATTCCTCATTTTTTTCCACGAAAATAAACTTGTTATTGGAAATGGCTTAAAATAAGTAACAGATTTTGAGGAATATATTATTTATGTCTATATTTATCAACACTAAGCTTGTGGGTTTGTCAAAAACGATCTTTTGGTATACAATTGCAATGATATACTATTTATTATATTATTATGCCCGGTGAAGTAGCAAACCGTGTGGTTTCCGGCTTAGAATAGACCACCCCATGTCTTCCCATGGGTGTCGTAAAAGGCGACTAAGAGATATATGGCTGATGGATGGGCAGCAGCATCTATTAGCTCAACATTTGCATCTTACTGCGATCACCAATCCGTCTGCCAAGCGTGGTGATTATGGCAATATCCCTCTACGATCCTGGTTTGCCAAGGTCTGTTAAGAGGCCCATGTTCAGCAGTGGACGTCATCGGGCTGTTAATGATGATGATGATGATGAAGTAGCAAAAGCTTCGTGGCCAAGTACGTATGTCCGTCCGAAAAAAAAACTATTTACTAGGTTCCCACGCGCGGTTTCACCTGCGTAACTCCCGTTTTCATACGATCTTCATAATTAAATATAACCTCTGTTACTCTAAAATAGCGTAGCTTTTATAATGGCGAAATAATTTTTCAAATCGGACCAGTAGTTCTTGAGATTGGCGCGTTCAAAAAAACAATATCTTCAGCATTATATATTAGTATAGATTATTCTAACGACTGTTGAATCGCTGGTCTAGCGGTAAAATGGTATACCGCAACTACTATAGTACCTACCTATGATTTGAAATATATATTATACGAGGAAGGCTATACATATGTCATTATAAAGTTCCTACGAAAACATAAGTTACGCGAGTGAAACCGCGCACGGAAGTTAATCATATATGTTTTATTCACAATACAGAAAACCTTTCTATGAAATAAGTATTTGCTACAATTACTTCGGTATGACTGAATCCCTTCATACATCACAAACTTTCTAATCCAATAATGAGTTACAGTAAGTTATTAGTAAACAGCAAACAAGTTAGAATCACACCATTATAAGTTTGTCAAGTTCTGTTAACTTATCTGAACTTTTAATAAAAGGAAAAAAAATACAGGTCGTAGGTTTGTCGTGGAAACTGTTATTATTCACAAGCTATTTATAATTTTATAATTTACTAGCTTCCCGCGCGCGGATTAATCCGCGTAGCTCCCGTTCCCGTGGGAACTTCATAATTTAATATAGCCTATATTAATCAGTGATAACGTAGCATTCAAATGGTGAAAGAATTTTTAAAATCGGTCCAGTACTTTTTGACCCAATTTGTTACAAACATACTTACATACCAATCTTTCCTCTTTATTATATTAGTATAGATTAACAAACTGTGTGAAGTACTGGCAATGGCAAATACAAATTTATTTGTAGTTCATTGCAGAGTAATGTACAGAGGTAGGTTTAATAGCAAAAAACATTTCCTACCTTAGGATGAAGCAGAGACAAAATGAATGTGGTCTGTGCACTATGTTAAGTGAGGAGTTTGATAAATATGGAAATTTGGTTTACCATTGGTATATAAACAACGGTAAAATACAAGTCAGATTTGCGTACAATGGGTTCCGTACAATTCTATACATCGATAAAAAAGGTAAAAAATTGCAAAAAATAATTGTAATTAAATATGTTTTGATTTTAGTATGTGTTAATATAGAGGCAAAAAAAAATATAATCAAATCTCAACTGTCTAGCTGGCTATCACGGTTCATGGGATACAGCTTGGTGATAGACAAACAGGCAGTTAGACAAAGTGACGACTTAAGACAGAGCTCCATGTAAAGCAAACAGTTAATAAGTCATTTTATTTAATAAACAAACATAAATAAAAGTAACTAATAATCAACAAATGTAATCAATAAATTAATATCATGCTTCGTTAGATTTCCTTTTATCCTATGTTTAACTGTAACGGGTACCAAGGAGTCAGCATTTTAATCTCAATAGACACAAATTGGGCAGAGTCTTAGATAATTAAGCCCTGTCCTCGAACCTTGATATTAGCGTGTAAACGGTTACCCTAAAGACGTAACAGAATTAATTTATTATTACAATACCAGCAGGCCCACCCACTGTAAGTGTGGCTCAGGAGATACCGCGGTGCCACATTGGCCGCGGGTGCCGTCGCGTCGAGGGGTCGATCGCTTATGCGTATCCGGCCCCCGCCAACGGCGGATCGAAGGTGCGTCCGGGGGGTTTTAGTGGTGTAGGGTCCTCTCCTCGTGGTTGAGCATACCACGCTTTGGAGAGGGCGAGTCCCACATATCCCACCGCCAGCGCGCGAATACGCTGCAGCTGCAGCGGTGGCAATGCGTAAATGCACATCTTCCGGAAAAAAAAATGATTTTAGGCCCACAAGTAGAACTTCGCCGTACTTTGGTAACTCTTTATATAAAATAGCTGTTCATAATTCTGGATACGCTGCATCACCTTTTTTTTTAAAGAAAACTCCAGTTACTTCGGAAATTAATCCCTGTGTCGGACATTACTTTACAAACATTCATTTCAAGGACACAAAGCACACTCAGACTCAGAACAACTATTTGTCGCCGAACCTAGAGCACCAGGTCTCAGTAGCAACTACCGTAACACTGAGCTACCAGTGCAGTCTCATCATTGTGAAGTAGAGTTTGATGATATTTTTTTTTAGTAAAGATTACTGTCAGAGTTCCGCAGTCTAGTAGTACTCCTGTTAACCCCTCGTGCTAAGCTAAAATGCTTGTCTTACGAGTGGGTTCACGTCGATAATGCAATGGTTGGGGATCGAACCGGTGACCACAAGATCACAAGTCCGACGCCCTAGCTATTGGGTTACGGCCGCTTCACAAAATTCCACACAGTTGCCCAAAATTACCCTAAAAATGACATTGCCCGCAATGAACCGAGGTCCAAGTTCTGTCAGAATGCACATAAAGGTACAATGTCCTCTCTTTTTTCTTCCTTAGCTACAAAAGTCGGACCACTGATTATGCTCAATGGTCCGATATTTGTAACGTTAACTTTTGGTGAATTGTTGATAGCCTGAGATTTGAGGTCATCGCCTATTACGCTACATTGAGTTGGGGATCAAGTTAATTTACTGGGTTGGAAAATACCGTTTTTGTTTTAGAATAAGGGGTGTCAAATTTTATTTTTGTAACTTTATGCCAAAATTAGTGAGTGGTTCACACAAATAATTGTGCCGGATGGGAATCGAACCCACCAACAGGTCTCAGAAGCCACTGCTGTAACCACTGAGCTACCAGTGCAGTCGAATACTCTATTAATTGATCAGAAAAATTACGGGTAATACACATATCCTATAACCATATATTTATTTATAGTTTTTTAATTTCTTAAGCATTGTATCTCGTAACACTAAACACATTCAATTCATATTAATACACGGTAGAAGAGATATTATCGTGTTTTATTTGTTTTTATTTTCCAATCCGGCTCGAAGGACCATATTCAGGAGAATATGGTCTTTCGAGCTGGATTGGAAAATTGGTTTGTTAAAAAGCTAGCGCAATTATAAAAATTGACAAGAAATTTTATAGGGGCCTATTCCTAGCTATACATTCTCATTTACTTGGCCTGCATTATTATTCATTCTATTACGGTAACCGCAGTAAATTTTGTGTTTAGTACATGACAATAACAACAAAAATTGCCGTTTTGGAATAAAGCCAAATCTTTTACGGTTCAGGAATCCATAGCTGTAATAAAATATTTTACTGTAAATACATAATATTGTGTATATCTTTGTTTTAGGCCTGCGGTATGAGGTTAATAGAGGGTTAGTTTTATTGTGGATACCAAAGAAAATGTTAATAAGAAAAAAGTTTATGAGGAATAATTTGGTTAACGATGTAACAAAAATATAGGTATAAAAGATTTGGATTGACGCAACTATCAAATCTCCTCCCTAAATTATTTACCAAGCATACCTGTAATGTATGTTACCGCTTAGCGTTACAGGCCGCTTGTAAACCATAGTTACAGGTTTTAAAAAAATGAAACACCAATGTAATGACAGATGTTGATTGTCGAATATAAAACAGTGTACTACTTACCTTTCAGTGCTTTATTTGATTCCCAATACATAATATTATTTATTACTAGCTGACCCGACAGACGTTGTCGTGTCTTAATTAAACTTTGAATATTAGGACTAATATAGCAGTACGCATTCTGTCAATGTTATGTCAAACGTCATAAGATTACATTAAAAAAGTTAATATTGTCAAAAACGTTAAGGTTACATTAGGAAATTTACTATGGTGGTCAAGTTTTCTTAATTTATATAATTTTCCGCGTAATTTTCTTATTTTTACTTAGATAAGAACCTTTTCCTGACAATAACGAATACAAAATAAAAGAATTAATGAAATTGGTCTATTCGTTCACGCGTGAAGCGATGACAAAGGGAAACAGGGATTCATTTTATATATATAGACTAGCGACCCGCCCCGGCTCCGCACGGGTACAATGCTGATGTATTATACATATAAACCTTTCTCTTGAATCCCTCTATCTATTAAAAAAAACGGCATCAAAATCCGTTGCGTTGTTTTAAAGATTTAAGCATACATAGGGACATAGGGATATAGGGACAGAGAAAGCGACTTTGTTTAATACTATGTAGTGATTATTATTTCCTACACATATTTTTATTAAAGCTTTTCTCATATACCTTTCAGTTTAAACAAACAGAAAACTTAAAAAAACTGTATTTTTTTACACATAGAGTTGTTCTCCTTGTCTAATTTCTAGCAACATTTAAAATACCTCTCGCACCAGAATATCAACATCAAACGAAAACGTTCACTGAAATATAAACGTCTCATTAAACTGGGCTCAGATTTTCACTGGATACGCAATGAGAAAACGAACAACTAAAACAATACTGCAGTGGTAACGAACCATAAGAATCACTCGTTAACCAAAACAGCTAGGATACAACGTGATACGACTCACGAAATGTTTTGTCATACGACGTCGTTTAAATTTAAATTAAATTTGCTCACAACTGGCAATCGGCGTGGATAAAGTTTTTTTTTAAAGATTGCTAGCAGAGTTTTGCAGGCTACTAGTATTCTTGTTAACCGCTCGTGTTAAGCTAAAATGCTTGTGTTACCAGTTGGTTAACGTCTGTAGTGCAATTGAGCTGTCTTTGTATCTTTGACAATTATTATTCTCTTTTGTCTAGCCACTTAATTGCGTGCGTATATTAGGTAGCACTGAGCTAGAATTATTAATCCTTATGGCAACATAACTCGACATTTAAATGAAATATTTTTTTACAGAATATATATTTTTTCTGTAACATCTATACTAGTGTATTTTTGTATTTAGAATAAACTCAAAAACTACAAGACGGATTTCGATAATTTTTTCACTGTTAGAATGCTACATTATTCCTGAGTAACATAGGCTATTGTATTTTTTTACATGAATAAAATACTTAATATACAACTAAAAATAGCTAAGTTAAAATAAAACTAACTTAGAAAATACCACTATTCTGAATATATTCTACTTGGCAAGGCTCCTAGAATGCTGGCAGCATTACCCCGTTGAATGGCAATGCTTACCTACATAGGCTATATTTTTTACTAAAAATGTGTACCCGTGCAAAGCCGGGACGGGGCGCTAGTAACAAATAAATTAAATATTTTTTAATATATCGTATTTTATTTATTTTTATGTAGGTCACTATTCTTCTTTCTTCATTTAAGTATTTATACTTTAGTAGAGTTGCTATCTACAAGTTTATTGTAACCATCAAATCGCTCGTTTCAAGGAAGAATCAACCAATGAATGCCTTCTATTTTTGAAATAAAATCGTTTAGTCACATGACAAATGTCAAGTATCATTCATATGTGTTAACGATTTTTTGCTAGCAACCGCTCTGCTGTAGTGGCATTTTGTCAGGCCCTCTGAGCTTAGAGCCTCTTCCATCTGAATCGATGTTGATCCTAGCTTACAGTGGTGGGTGTGTGGGAGGGATTAGTCCCATAAAAAAAGCTTTTGCCAGGGACTTTGCTATTGTAAAAAGTTGTATATCTGTCCCATGGGAACCGTTTATCGTTCGGGATACAAACTTTTATACTATTTAAGACCATAATTTCTCTCCGTTTCAAACTTTATCTAGACCCATTTAGTCAATTAAGGTGATTTACTAACAAGTATCCATTATACTATGCAAACTTTTATAATATTAGTGCTCTTTATTCAAATGTACCTGATTCGGGCTAAATATAAAAATAAAAGTATAAATTTATTCCGATCTAATCTACCAAAAAAGGAAAGTTTAATCTACGGTTTTTTTTTGTCGGTCATATTTAGTTTGCCCCGAGGCTTTTGCTACTTCACCGGGCATAAAGTCGAGCAGAGCTCCAGACTAGATAAATGGTTTAAACACTACAAACTAAGCAGCCTGCGCAAGACGGCGTCCCCTGTGGGACTTGGACCTCGGCTCAGGGTGGTCGCTGACGGGTAAATCTACGGTAAACCGCAGTGTTTTATATTGTGTATGTGATGTGTGACGTCAGCAACCTGATTTGCTGAATACATTCTAAATTCTTAAGTAATCCTCTGTGAGCATAAAATAAAATTCAGCTTTATCTACCTATATACTAATTCATAAAGATGAAGAGATGGTTCGTTTGCTTGAACGCGCTTATCTCAGAAACTGGTCTAAGGAAAGCTGACGAGTACAGCTTTATATATTAGTATAGATGAAGTTCCTACGCGCTACTTCTTTTTAAAGCCAGATACAACGTAAGGGGACAGGGTTCGTCATTACCCCCCGGCATACAGGACAAATTGACTTTGAAATGGTGTATTTTCACAACTGTAATAAAAGGTCAATTGGAGTTGAAAACGACAGTTCTCGAACAATACTGTCTTTGATGCCCCGAAATTAATGTTTGGATAAATTATAGCCCTTAAATGTTGATTCGCTGTACTAAATATACAGTTATTTTAGTATTTAATTAGACGTAATTATCTGCAGCATAATTTTGAAAGAGAGTGTTTTTTTTTTAAAAGGATATAATGATATAAACATTACGTAAATTAAAAAATGATAGGGTTTTTTTAAACGTAGTGTACCTTCTTTAAATGTAGGTAAGGTAAACGTACTGTTACCGTACCTCCATCAAAACTACTAAAAATATTACCTTAACCATACCATCGTAACAACATGACTATTGCCACAAGTACTTCGAAGTGACCATCAAATAAATTGGACGTCTGTCAAGAAACTGAAGGTCGCATTGACTAATGCGGAATGCGTTTGTAGTCTTGAAAAATACTTTTTAGTCTGAAAAAACACCACCATTACGGAGTGAGAAACATAATATGCAGTCTTCAAAAATACTGACACAAGTAGCAGTGTGACGTCACCGTTCCTATACTTCAAAATATTAAATGCAAAATAAATATATCTCATGTCATAATACACTAGCATACCTACATGTAATGGGATCCATTAATTTTAATCGAATTTATCCTTCATTTTACTACAATCTAAGCAGATACCATTCACTGCCTACATAATCCCTTCTAAGTTCCGTATATCTATGTAAGGCTTGCACGAAAACTTTGTCGTCCTTGGGCAGCACATTTTCCGGGTCACAACATATGCCAAATATTACATCATCGAAAAGTTGGGAAAAGAAAAAAGATGTTATAACAGATTGTGCGACTGACTTCAATCTTGAGTATTGATTTAAGATATGGTAAGATGTGGTAGTATTTACGTAGTTGATAAAATGTTCTATGGAAAGAGAAAGACTCGTAGCAAGTTAGGATAGGCTATAGCTAGGCTCACAATGCGTTCTACGCTTCAGACAAAGGTTTAGATATGGGATAAGGATGACAGCAATAATGACCGAAAATCAATTATTAATCTAAATTTTTATTACAGGTATAAATAACAGCTGCGATCGGAAGAAAACTTTGACTACGAGTACCATAAAAAGGTGAGTTTATTTTGAACAATTTTTTTTGGAATATGTTAAAAAAATACAGTCTTCCCGACTGATTCGATCCTTGCCGGCTTATATCTAAAAATCCATAATCCATCTTCGCTACAAATATCGCACCAGAGCACAAACAAAGGTGCAATTTCCATACCTATACCTTTTTGATAGGATTTCCTCTTTCTCTATTTTTCTCTTTGCGGTCAGTAGGGCCGACTGATCGGACAAATCTAGTAAAGGACCGTCTGTTAAACAAGCTCTTCGAGGCATGGGTAAAATACCATCCATACTTCGGGCAGGTACCTACTTAAATTGTTCTAAATAGAAAATTTGTAGCAACAATTTTTTTTAACCAGACCCGGAATCGACATTTTTAGTTCAAATCAACATGACAACTGTTGTATAAACGAGGCAATCATTATAGTCAGTCTAAACAGTATTAGCAACAAAATAACATAATTTTGTTTTCAAATAACAAATTTAAAAATATAAACCCAAGCTTCCTGCGCCCGGTTTAAACCGCGTAGCTCCCATTCCCATTATTAATATAGCCTTTGTTACTCAAGGATAATGTAGCATGGAGGCCCGATTGCTTATGCGTTGGATCGAAGGAGTGGCGAGGGGGTTTTAGCGGTGTAGGGTCCTCTCCTCGTGGTATGACTTAGCATACCACGCTATGGAGAGGGCGAGTCCCACATATCCAACCGCCAGCGCGCGAATTCATACGCTGCAGCGGCGGCGGTGGGAGTGGGTAAAAGCATTTCTCCACGGACACAAAAAAAAGGATAATGTAGCATTCTCATTGTTAAAGAATTATCGAAATCCGTCGATTTGTTTTTTAGTTTATTCGCAACACAACAATTTGAACAAAAATACAATTCTTCCCTTTTTATAATAAAAGTATAGATATAGATGATGATACACAAATATCCGTAGCGTAGCGGTAATTGGCTCGCTTTAAATCTCGGAGGTCGTGGGTTCGATTCCCACACCGGACAAGAAATCTTTGTGTAAATTCTTAGATTTCTTTCCGGGTCTGGTTGGTTGAGGGACTACCCTCCGTGCCTCGGAAAGCACGTTAAGCCGTTGGTCCCGATTGTTATAACATCATCTATAATAATCGTATATCAAGGAACGGGCAGCAGCGTTACCTTGTGTGTTACAAAATAATACTGCGGTCACCAACCCGCCTGCCAAGCGTGGTGACTATGGCAATGCCCTCCCTCGGGAGGAGGCCCATGTTCAGCAGTGGACGTTATACGGGCTGATGATGATGACACAAATATAATACTAAACTTTAAACTATCACAAAACATATTCAAGGCCTAGTACATAGTTAAATATTTATGTTGTCTACAAACATAGGGCCAGTCCTTTAATTTCAGTAATCAATTAACCAACTGTATCTCAGTCGGTTTGTTTATGACTATTTAATGTGTTTACACGTTACTGAGGCATGTAATTGGTTTGGACAAAAGCCATAGTTTGTCATCGTCACCAACCTGTAGGTATAACATCTACGGTGTTGCCATAGTCACCATGCTTGCCACCACCAAAGCTGAAGATTTAAAGGTAGTTCAATCACCAGTACGCGCGCCTATGAGTAAACCTTGTGTATAGGTAGGTCAATTTCACTGTATCAGTACGTTTACGTAGACTGCTGAACATGGGCCTCCTCTTAACAGACCTTGGCAAGCCAGGGTCGTTGAGGGATATTGCCTTAATCACCACGATTGGCAGGCGGATTAATGATCACAGTAAGATGGTGAGTATATCTTGAGCTAATAAGATGCTGCTGCCCATCCATCAACTGTATATCCCCTAGTCGCCACTTACGACACCCATGGGAAGATATTGAGTGGTCAACACCACACAGCTCACTTTTACAGATGAGAAACATTATGTGTACGTGATCTCTAGCAGTATTAGTCTCTTTTTAAGTATCAGAGCTCGTGGGTTCGTTCCCCACGCTGGACATGCAATCTTTGTTTAAATTCGAATATTCTTTCCGGGTATGTCTGGTTGAGGGACTACCCTCCGTTTCTTGGAAAGTAAGCTCTGCCCATTTGCGTATGTTTCGCCGGACCGTCTCATGTGGGTCGTGTTAAAACCGGTAGTAGAATAACCCACTGAGTTTGTTTCGCCGGATCTTCTCAGTTGGGGCGTATTGGATCCGGTGGTAGCATTAAAGCGCGTCCGTCGTTATATACTCATGGTCCACCCAAATAATGACAATTGTTCTTAATATAATTTAATATAGACAGAACAAGCTATTGGACACAATATAGTAAAATAATAAAGTTAAGACTAAAATTATTAAAAACAATAACTACCTAATACCTACTTGCTTAATATGCTCATTTATAAATGTTAAAATTATACATAGATTAATAATAAATTATTGTTTTGACTATTTGCAAGTGCCTGTAATAGGTTTACGTAAATAAAAATGATTTTTATTTTATTTTATTTTAGTAAGTTAAGCTGCCAACAACTTAACTTACTTACTTTAGATGATGTTATAACAATCGGGATCAATCCCGATTGTTATAACATCATCTATATCGATCGAATATCAGGGAACGATAATATTGCGGTCACCAACCCGCCCGCCAAGCGTGATCTATGGCAAATGCCCTCCCTCGGGAGGAGGCCCATTTTCACTAGTATAATACGGGCTGATGATGATAATGATGATATGTACATATGCTAAATCAAATAATTTTGTCCTGTATATTATATACTTATGACTTATGCCTCAGCTAGCACGTTAATCGAATGATCCCATAATTATGTCGAAAAATGTAGATGAAAGCGATGTTAATTAAACTGACTTTGGCAATATCTCCTTCAAACTCACCTTTGGTGAAAATAAAATGAAAATGAATTTTTCATTATAAGTCAAATACAATGCTAATGACAAAAAAGAAAACAAATCTTGACTAATAAATTAGTTTACATTTCAACGATAATATTATTAAATAATGTATACCAATGTTGGCATATTATTATGTTAGTCGCGTATTATAAATATAATTAGAATCAACAATCGCGGGCTGGGATTAGGTCAGAAGCACGCGTCGCGAGCCTCGCCTTGCTAGGACGACCGGACCCTATCCTAGCTTCATACGAGTCTTTCTCTACCTACGTACGTTGTGGCACCCGGAGAAGAAAGACTATAAGAAACTCCGAGATCATTCTTTTTACCATCTTTTAAAGTCTTTGATGAATCATTTGTACATTTTTTAAACATTTATATTATATTTAAGTATCTAGGTCAGTGATACGACAGTAATAGCTTATTTTAAAGCTTCAAATAACGAACATTTGCACCCGCTTTCATAAAATATTTCTCCCGTCACAATAACAAACCTAACGAAGATTGGTGTAGCTGAAAATATAGTCAGTTAGCCTAAAGGTTACTAAAAACCCCACTGCCACGCCAAGCCACTAAAACCCCCCGGATACTCCTCCGTCCCAATAATATGTTCAGTAAGAAAAAAAACTAATTAAGCGCCTTCTGTTCTTCTAAATATATTTATTTCTTACATACAATTTCGTAATATCTTAAAACTAGACTGAAAAATGTTTAAACTAGCTAAAACATTCTTGTAACTTTCAGTGACCAATATGTGATTCTTTTATTCCAAGTATATTTATACACCCAGCCAAACGTCCTTTGGCATTCTCGACGTTTTGGTGACAGTTGGATCTATTGTTTGCCAAGTGAGCTCATGAAACTGTTCCTTGGAATTATTCTGCTTTTAGTAAATGGAAACAGTTAACTTGACTATTTTGCTATGAAACATACGTCCCTACCGCAGATTTATCTAGAACCAATGTTGGACTTGCATCAAATTTTATTTCCTTTTTTATTGTTTTATAAAATTGTTGAAACTTTAAAATATTTCGATACCATTCTAGCAAACGTTACGTAAACCTATAACGATTTATGGCAAATACTGCAGTACACTTTTGATAAATTATATATTGTTAGGGTTATGTACGAAAGGGTAAAAACGGGTGCCTATTAATAAGACTCCGCTATCCATCAGTCGACCACCAGGGGCCTGAGTCTACTATCGTAATGGTGTGTCGTGGAACTGTAACTGACGTCTCTAGGGTCGGTTTTCTTTGTCTTTTGGATTAGTAGATTACCAAATGTGCAAAAAACTGACCATCGAGACATCAGTGACTGTTCCACGACACATCATTACGATAGTAGACTCAGGCCCCAGGATGTAGCTCATGAACCGAGGTTTTTTTTTTTTTTTTTTACTACATATAGGCTTACGTTTGACCATAATCTCGCTTGATGGAAGACGAAGATAAGGCCTAAGATGATACACGCTTGCCTAGAAAGTGTCTGTTCACTTTAGCCTTAAAGATGTCCAGATTATAGCGTTCCGGAAAAACTGACGCCGGCAGAGAATTCCACTCCTTAGCCGTCCGCATTATGAAAGAAGAAGCAAATCGCTTCGTGCGTATTGAAGGAATGTCTACAACAAAAGGGTGAAACCGCTCGCCGCGCCTAGTCGTCCGGTGATGGAAGGGTGAAGGGGGTATCAGGTTATGTAGAACCTCCGCACACTCCCCGAAATGCAACCGATAAAAAACTGATAGGCAGGCCACTCGTCTACGGTGTTCGAGGCTGTGAAGGTAGCGGCAATCGAAATTTCACAGATGATATATTTCTGTTGTTGACATAACAACAAATACACAGAATGAAACAAATATTTGAAGGCATCTCTTATATACCAAACGTGATGATGTTGCAATTTTTTGCTCGATGCAACAGACAGGCGTTTGGTTTGATGATTTTTTATTTAGAAATCTTTAAATTAAATAGTGTATACTCTAGAGTATTAATATTACGATACCTTTGTGCGCTAGTCCAACTCTCAGTTAACCGTTTTTTTCCTTTACTACTACAGAATTATCTGCCATTTAGTTTCAGTTATAAATACTTTAAGTACCTCCAAAAAAGCTAAAGCAAAACTTACTTCACTGAACAATCCTGTAAACCTTCTAACATCCCTTAATCTGAAAAATAAAGTGTAATCACCCGTAACAAACTAAAACATGGCCGTTACAGGAGAAAGTTTCGGAGATAAAACCTACAAAACTATTACATAGGTTTAAATTGGCAAGTAAGTTTGTGACGCGCCGATCCCGAAGGAATTTTGCTAGCAGCTTCAATCCGTATTAAATGATGGTACAATTTGTAAGAATACGCGAAATATTGCGATGTAGTATTGTTATAATCACTCTATCCGACCCGCCGGAGAAGAGTGCGCCCGCGTACGCGACGCGTCCTCCCTCGCTCTCCCGACCCTTCGTTTGCAAAGAATCTTCCAATACCCTTGTAGACCCAAAGTCCGAACTGTAAAGTTAAGCGACAGTTGCACAAAATTTCCCTAAAAATCTAAAGTCATCGTTCTACAATCCCCCCGCCAGTGACCGCCCTGAGCCGAGGTCCAAGTCTCACAGGAGGCGCCCTCTTGCGTAGCGTGCTGAGTTTGTAGTATTTAAACCATTTATTGAAGGCGGATCAACATTATTAAAATAATTTTAATTAAATACTGTGAATTATGCTTGCGCGATGTCAAGTAACTCAAATTAATATGACCGTTTAACACTCCACATAAAATAAGTTTTATGACCTTTCCCATAAGTTAACTGTTTCGTGCAACATATTATCGGTTACGAGCTCGGTTGTAAATTTGAAAGATTATATATTTTTAGACCCCATATGCGTCTTTTGTAGAAGGCAAACGTTATACGAAGCTTCGCGATCCAAACGTAATTTGCGGGTCGTTTAGACTGAAATACTGAAAGTGACTGTATTTAATAATAAAAAAAAAACTGAAAAATAATATATATTTAATGGTATTATTTCATTCCTGTATTTAGTTTAAATCATGTAACATTTCTAGATGATTCAAAAATCATCTATAAGAGACCGCTGATTGGAATAAAACAAAAACTTGTTTCGTGCATTTATGATATTATTATTATATTACACTAGCTTCCCGCGGTTTTGACCGTGTAACCAGTTCCCGTAAGAATATCATCATTAAATATAACCTAAGTAAATTCTGGATAAAGTAGGTTTCTAATTGTGACAGATTTTTCAAATCGGACCACTAGTTGCTCTGTTTAGAAAAAAACAACAAATAATCAAACTATCTGCATAGTTTCCTTATAGACCAACGTCATGTGCCTACATCAGCAAAAAAGTAACATTGTAAAATTACAAAAACATAATGTTAAGTGACAATAAAATCGTTAAATAGCTTTTTTTAAATGTATTAACATATCATTATCATTTTACAAAGTACAATTCACTGTTGGGGATTCTACCCCAACTTTATAATATAAGTATAGATTGATGTGTAAGTCAGTTATAAATACTTTATATATACTAATACTATATTAGTGTAATATATCATAATAATAAAGTGACAATAAAATAAAATAAAAACATGCATAAATCAGCCATCTGTTAGATGTTAAATAACATCTGAGCCTGCGCCAGCTGGGTCGTGGGCACAGCCAGGGGCCACCGGATTTCACGCATTACCAGTTTCCAATGCCCCCATTTGGAGGGGTCTAGTGGGTAACCACGTTAAAATCTCCTTGTGAATATAAAATACCTTAAAAACGCTACCCCCTGTTCCTTGGTACACAAATCCAAACCGCATTTTGCTGGTAATGGATTTCCCCGCCTCTCGTGACGACAACATGGTTTCGTGCGTCACGATTTTTAATAACCTTACATGCGGAAAATTGTAGAAAGAAAAAAAAACAATGTGTATAGAAAAAAATACATAAAATATTTAGGCACGAACGCTGACACGTAACGTGTGTAATATGGAAAATTTATAGCGGTAAATGAAAGGAGGGATATTTGGTTTAACGATGCATTCAATGCCGTTAATCAATATATTTGGTTTGACTACTCTGTTTGTTTACCTAAAGTTTACTAATTACATAAAATATAATACGAAAACTGCAGATCTGGGGGCACGGTAGTGCCCCCCCAAGTCGAGTAAGAAAAAAAAAAAAAAAAAAAAAAAAGGTGCACGGCCGTACCTATCTTTTCTCGAAGCAACTCAGCCGATTTTCGACCCTCTATAACTTCGTTGTGGATGAAGATAGGAGCCTGAAATTTCAGAACCTAAGCAGGCTTTGTAAAACTACAGCATATTTCAAATTTCATTCAATTTGAACCAGTACTTTAAGAATTATAACTACTCAAAGTTCGGTAATTTCGGTAATTTTGTCACTCGCTCACACGTGATTGACCGATCATCAAAATGTTTAGGCACTTCTAGCAGACGTAGAAGCTTCAAATTTTGAGTACTAGTAGAGTTTAGTGTAAAACTCATGGGAAAATTCCAACATTTTGCAATTTCGGTCCAGTTGTTAAGTTTCATCAACTGCATTAATAACTTTGTTATTTCTTATAAATGTATAGGATTACAAAGTTACATTTGCAGTCAGTGAATCAGTGTAAATGAATATGTATGATTTACTGGAGGAATAGGTGTAGATAGGGACCTAGATGCGATTATGTTGAAAGGTGGTGGCTAAGTGGTTACGTTAGTTGCTCCAGAGACCTGGTTTTCTGCGTTCGATTCCCACCCGGGACAATTATTCGTCTAAAATTAAAACAGTTGTATTGAGTCAGGAGGTGTTTTGCTTTCGTTAATCTATCGAGCGGTGCGACCTTCGCGACACAGGGATTAATTTAACAAATAAAAAAAAATCGAAGGAAAAAAAAAAAAAACTCAATGGAATGTAAAAGCAACTGTGCTATGAACGATAGTATACTAACAGGCCGCGGCCCCTTGAGAAGTAGGGACCCCGTGTACTCTGGCATCCCTGAAACTGGTTATTTGAACCCAGGAGAGCCCGCAACACCATTTGAGTCGCGGACGCTGCCATAGGGTATCCCAGATAGGCAACAGTTCCTGGGCCCCTCACCAATTGTGGTCAGAGGAGTAACCGGGGGTTTAAGTTTTTCTCTCAAGGTATGATTTGCATTCCACTGCTATGGAGAGGGCGAGTCCCACATACCCCACCGCTCGTGCGGGACCGCCGCAGTGTCGGAGGAGATGCGTAAAATTGTTGCATTCCCCCCGGACAAACACTACGGCTTCCACGCTTCCCGTTCGTCACAGAAAGACGGTCACTTTCTTTCAAGTAATTAACAAGTCTTACTGCGATATCGCAGGTATACACACACACCACGTTTTATTTATCTGACACAAACTGTATTTGCATATTCATTTTATCAAATATTTTTTACACAGTTTGATGTTAACTAGGTAGCTTTAAATTTACTTATTTATATTTAGTTTGACCCGCGACATAGATAATAATTTCCCTAGTGCGGGAGCTGTCTCAAAAAAAGCCAAAATCGGACATGTGCCAAAGTTCCATTAAAAACAGTTTAGTAATTTCTTTATTTAAAAACCTTTGACAATGAGGCCGTGAGTGCCATACATAAGTTCATGTTAATCCTCTGTTAAGCTTGATGTTGTAGTTTTCGATTAGGTACATTGACAATATTTATAATGAATGAGAGATAACAATTTTAAATAAGGATTAATTTTAAATGACGTTTGACGAGTGCGACGAATATCAATAAACCATAAAAAAGTACACGACGCAGCTGCTCTTGTTACGTATGGTGAGTGTTGCCATGCCAGATAGGTACGTGGGTATTCATATATTCGTAAGTTAAGTTATTTTGTAAATAAAGGCACCGAGTTACGAGTCTGGACGGTTTAAATTTAATTTAAGTCTACTTTGGAACGATTAAAGCGCAGGAATCCTCCATTTGTGCATACAATAGACTAAAACCGGCCAAGTGCGAGTTGGACTCGCGCAATAAGGTTTCCGTACCATTTTCAAGTGCCTACCTATTGCCGTTATAGATATCGAGCAAAAAAGGCTGCAAAAAAGTTTGTTGTATTGGAGCCCCCCTTAATTATTTAATTTATGTTTAGTTTGTTAATATAGCAACAGAAATACATAATTTGTGAAAATGTCAACTGTTTAGCTATCGCGGTTCTTGAGATACAGCCTAAATCCGTTGTAGGTATTCAAAAAAATTATGTAAATTGTAAAGCAAAGGAAAAAAGGTACAACTATCTACAAAAAGAAATGAGATGCCATCAAAAACATACTTGTAAAAAGACCCAAGTCTCGTAACGCAGTTCTTTTACCGTTAAAAGTTGTGAGATCTATGTAATTCCAAGTCGGTTAATTTATTCAGTCCCTACTTAAGGGACCTTCTGTCTTAAGCTATTACGTAACTATCTCACCTAACAGACTCTTAAAATGATCTTATCAAAATTCAAAACTTTTATGTTATGAATATTAGATTGACTTGGCCATCGCAATAAACACTTGTGAGACACATTCTAATAGTATCCGATGGCCAAGTTAATTTATTATTTAAAACTTAAAAGTTTCGAATTTTCATAAGATCATTTTAAGAGTCTGTTAGGTGAGATAGTTACGTAATAGCTTAAGACAGAAGGTCCCTTAAGTAGGGACTGAATAAATTAACCGACTTGGAATTACATAGATCTCACAACTTTTAACGGTAAAAGAACTGCGTTACGAGACTTGGGTTTTTTACAAGTATGTTTTTGATGGCATTAAATTTTGACAATTGAATTAGAATTGCTCGATCCGAGGTAGTCCGCTTAGCGCACCAGTACGAATCGCACCTGGGTGAACCACACCTGCTCGTATCCATTAGTCGCACCTATCAGTATTTATGATAGGTGAGCTTCGAGGACTTGAATTAATTTTAAAAATGTTGACCACGAAGCGCACCTGGCATCACATGACTCATCCGCCTAGTGCTGGAATTTATTAGTTGTTCAGGATAATATCCACCCGAAAATTGTAAATGATATTATTGCGTGAATATCTTTACTCTTATGTCGCTGTTCTGTCATCATAATAAGGATACAAGATTTTTTTTTTAATTTATTTGTAAAAGTTACAGTCAATTCTCATAACTGGTCAAAATCACTTTTCACTGCGTAAATCAGGCAAAAGTAATTTGTTGTTGCTTGATTGTTACACTCAAAGGGGCATTTACATATTTGGAATTAGGAAATAATTCAATATCTGTATTTTTTTTTTAATTATTTAGCAGAGTTTGTGCTAATTATTCCGGGTATAGCTTACTCCCTAATTAAGTTCCAATAAAACAAAAAGTTTTTCAATTCATTAATCTACAAACAATTACCTATAATAATTGCAGACAAACATATCTAATAGCAATATTCAAAATGTTAACAGGTTAAATAATAAAAAAAAAAAAAAAAAATCCTTTTTTATTTTATTCCTGACTAAGCATGACACATCCACCTGATGTTAAGTGGCACAGGTAAGAGTCCAAAAAGGAGACAGCTAATATAGCTGTCGTATCTACCGATACATTTTAATGGTTACATTAAAGTTTATAGTTGATTGTGTTTTAAAGTCGTTTCTGTTATACTCTTAGATTGCACGAAAATTCCTAACCAATCAAACCTAACAGCTTATAGACTCTGGACAAAACTTATTTAATACCGATTAACAACTAACGAAATTATAACTGAAATATTAATGTTATTAGATTTAAATTGTGCCTCTTGAGGCGCTTTGTGCTACAATAATGGAAGTTGGTTACAAAGCTAGTGAAATTGGAGTAAATTCAATTATTTGCGTGAGCGAGTTCCTTTACTAAATCGGATTACTGTATTTATATATGAGCTCTTAGCATTAAGTGGTTGAGTTAGTTGACTTGCTGTGGAACCACAATATATGCTTTTTCATTAACAGTAAATATTATCATGAAAGGTGCTGAAGAAATTTCTGTGAAATAATAAATTACATTGTTATTATAACTTATTGGTCTAAGGGAAGGGTGCCCAGAAGGCTGATTGTATTGTCACGTAAGAGCATTTTTTTAAATTTTATTACCTATTTTTATTTAGGATAGTTTTGTAGTCGTAGTTTAAGTTTGGGAAGCAAAACTACGGCGAAAACAATATTAAGAGATGCGCAAATAGCCTAACTAAATGGGCCATTGGATATTTGAGTGATAATTTTTAAGTAAATAGTGTGAGTGCCAAAGGCGATTAGTAACGAAAAAAATTACAATCCAATACAATCAATACCATTGTAAATCCTGCACATCAAGGTAGAATTATTTGAGGTCTTAAATACACATAATTCGACTTAAAATCGTGAAGTCTTTCCAAATTTACGGCTTGATGATTGACGTTGACACGCAAGCGCGCTCGATTTACATGGTATAGTCTTTAGTGAAGTGGTGGTAAAGCAATTGTACGGCATCTAGTTGTACAGTGAGAGTGTAAAAAGTTGTAAAAAAAATGGGACTTAAAACAAAAAAATACAAAAGACAAATACAGAACAATAATATGCACCATAAATGAGTGCTGGCTTGAGCATAAATCTACATTAACAACCTCATAGATTATTGCGGCAACGCTGGTATTCTAGCCATACCCAATTTTAAGTGATTGGACAGTAGCGAGTCAACATGGTTTGATACCCCTCGCCAATGTTCATGCATTTATCACTGTCAAATATAACTTGGCCAATTAAATGGGGCTTAATAAATGTAAATCAAGCTTTAAAGATTTACAATTAGACCAAAGTCTAGCATCAACATGTATTGTATAAGGTAGACGTATTCCAACAGATGTATTCGGGTTATGAATATGAAAGGGTAGGAATATGAAAAAGTAGTTAGTAATTTTACAAAACTGATGTGATATTTGTGTTTGAATGAATAATATAATCATTTTTTTAAATCAATACTGTAAAGGAAGCGATCTTTACTACGTCTACAAGAAGCACGACGCGAAAAATGACCGCAATCTTGTGTGAGTTGAGTAACAAGATTGAGCTCACACCACAAAGTTTTGTCAAAAGACTGAAAAGGAAGGGCATTGTACTACTACAAAGCAAACTTAATCAAGCCTTCAACCTATGGAATAGATAAAAAAGGAATATTGACTGCACCGGTGGCTCAGTGGTTACGATAGTTGCCTCTGAGACCTGGTGTTCTGGGTTCGATTCCCACCCAGGACAATTATTTGTGTGAACCACAAATAGTTGTTCTGAGTCTGGGTGTTCTGTGTGTCCGTGAAATGAATGTTTGTAAAGTCCCCCGCGACACAGGGATTTATTTCCCTAGTGCGGGAGTTGTCTTTTTTTTTTAAGAGAATAAAAAAGGGACAAAAAATACTTAATAATTTAAAGTTGTTTTGAGTATTTTGTGTCTTTTTTTTTTAAGAGAATAAACAAGGCACAAAAAATACTTAATATGTAATTTAAAGTTTTTTTGAGTATTTTGTATGTGATAGTGCCATAACACACTTTTATTAAAACCAGGAGTTAGAAACCCTGCTGATTAACGAACTGATACCGCTCCGGCGTTACAATACTAAATGTACGAATAATAATAATAAACCCTTTATTTCAGTTTATTTCATAACATTTACATGAATTTTAATTAAAGTAGGTAAACTAAACTTTGTGTCAGTATGATTAGTAGAACAACGTGTATGTTGTAATTTAATATTTGAATAAACTTTGTTAGTATAGTTTTTTGTTTTTTGCTGGTATGAATCCCTTTTTGGGAATATGCCTCCTCCAGCCGTTTCCAATCTTCTCTGTCCCGACCTTTGATCATCCATTTATTCCCAGCAGCTTGTACAATGTCTCTAAGGTCTACCAGTTCTTCTTCTTTTTCATGCGGACCTGGCCATTCAGTGACTGTAAGTGTCCATCTGCTATCTTTCAAGTAAGAAATGTACAAAGAACTACCCAAAATTTTACTACAATACCCAAAAATGCCATCAATTCAATATTTCTTGCAACAAAAATTGCCAAGAAAGCTTAGAAATCGCTGCCAAAACCGCTAGCAAAGCACCCCGCGTCGACAACACGAACATACACAGTATAATTAGGCTAAGCTAACCTATTTTACTATGAATATATGATGTCGGGCTTCCCGCTGTGTAGAGGTCTCCCGCAAGTTATCGTGTGGGGATAGCGTAGAAATACTTACCTTCATAATACATAGATAATAAGGCAGATACGGATATTAGTAAAGCACATATTTACAATCACGAAGATTGTAAATATTGAGTAACTTATATAGGATGTCATATTAATATTTTATGTAGTTTAATGTCGTTAAGAGGCGTAGCTTATGGTATTTTACTAATGGTATGGTATTAAAAACTAACTCTGGTTATTTATTTAGCCGTAGGACGTCCACTGTTGGACATAGGCCTCCCTCATAGATCTCCAGTTGTTGCGGTTAGAAGCGGCCTGCATCCACCGTAATCCTCCGGCCTTAACCAGATCGTCCGTCCATCTAGTAGGTGGACGTCCTACGCTACGCTAGCCGATCCGCGGTCTCCATTCGAGAACTTTTGGCTCCAACGGCCATCTGTTCTCCGTGCTATATGGCCTGCCCATTGCCACTTCAACGAACTAATTCGTTGGGCTATGTCGGTAACCCGCGTTCTTCTACGTATCTCCTCATTTCTGATTCGATCTCGTAGAGAAACCCCGAGAATAGCCCTCAACATAGCTCGTTGAGCGACTCTGAGCCTGTTCGTTAGGCCTATAGTGAAGCACTTCGTTTCAGGTCGATTTATTTATGTTCAATATTAATAACAAAAACCAAGTCATTGCTTGTGGTAACTGAGGTAGCTGGTAACTGAGGGCCTGGTGATCTGTAATACAGGCTTTTTATGAAACATAGTATAGACAGTTCTCACAACGTTTTAATTAATTAGCTATAAGCATAATTGTAACTACTTATCTTTGTGGAGAAACAATGCATTATTATTATTATTGCTACGCTTGGTATGCCGATCGACACGAAGGTTATCCTTCGTGCGTGTCTTTCGATGAACTGTGTCAGAAAAGATTATACTTTATACATCACTGGCGAACCGCCCTGTCGTTGTAAGTAATACGTATTTGGATTCGGACCTTTTTAATGTTATAGATAGAATATATTTGTAGTAAAATATATCCTATCATACTCACAAATAATGTGGCTTTCTATTGGTAAATGATTTTGCAAAATCGGTTCAGTAGATCTAGAGATTACCTCCTATAACCTCACAAATAATTCAGAAACATTCTGAATTGTTTGTGAGGTGACTCATAGCTGAACATGGGCCTCCTCTTAACAGACCTTGGCAAGCCAGGATCGTAGAGGGATATTGCCATAATCACCACGCTTGGCAGACGGATTGGTGATCGCAGTAAGATGAAACCTTGAGCTAATAGATGCTGCTGCCTATCCATCAGCCATGTGTCCCTTAGTCGCCTTTTACGACACCCATGGGAAGACATGGGGTGGTCTATTCTAAGGCAAAATTTTCCTTTTTCAGAAACTTGACCTTTTTATAAACTGTGGTGAGGGAGGCTTATGTCCAGCAGTGGACGTCCTACGACTGAAATGATGATGATGAACTCTTAATAATATTAGTATAGAAAAACCATTTTTATTATATGTATGTGTTATTTTACTTGAATGATAATAATACTAAAACTAACATGAAACCAAAAAGTAACTTTGTTCAGATCTCGAAGTTACGTGATTAGGAAGCAGGTCATTTGATTCGTCGAGACACTTTTGTCTCTAATGTAATAAAGAGGAAAAAAGACAAGGAAAAATCAAACGCCCTAAATTAATTTCGTTAACCATATAAAGGAAAAGGAAAAAGTTAAAAGAAAGGGAAATATCTTATCTTATCTATAATATGCAATCTTATCTATTCAAGATATGATTACGATGATGAGTAAAAAAAATATTTAGCAAATAATTTTTTTTAAATAATCTATATATATAAAAGAAAGTCGTGTTTGTTACAACACATATAACTCGAGATCGGCTGGATCAATTTTCATGGTTTTTGTTTCGTTGGATTTGTCTCCGCCCTGAATAGCAGAATACATTTTAAAAACAAAAGAAAGTCGTGTTAGTTACACTATTTATAACTCAAGAACGGCTGAACCGATTTGGCTGAAAATTGGTAGGGAGGTAGCTAAGAACTGGGAGAAGGACATAGGATACTTTTGGGTAGGGGTAGGGTAGGGTAGGGTAGGGTAGGGTAGGGTAGGGGTAGGGTAGGGTAGGGGTAGGGTAGGGGTAGGGTAGGGGTAGGGTAGGGGTAGGGTAGGGGTAGGGTAGGGGTAGGGTAGGGGTAGGGTAGGGGTAGGGTAGGGGTAGGGTAGGGGTAGGGTAGGGTAGGGGTAGGGTAGGGGTATGGTAGGGGTAGGGTAGGGTAAGGGTAGGCTAGGGTAGGTGTAGGGTAGGGGTAGGGTAGGGGTAGGGGTAGGGTAGGGATAGGGTAGGGTAGGGGTAGGGGTAGGGTAGGGTAGGGGTAGGGGTAGGGTAGGGGTAGGGTAGGAGTAGGGTAGGGTTAGGGTAGGGGTAGGGGTAGGGTAGGGGTAGGGTAGGGGTAGGGTAGGGGTAGGGTAGGGTAGGGGTAGGGTAGGGGTATGGTAGGGGTAGGGTAGGGTAAGGGTAGGCTAGGGTAGGTGTAGGGTAGGGGTAGGGTAGGGGTAGGGGTAGGGTAGGGGTAGGGTAGGGTAGGGGTAGGGTAGGGTAGGGGTAGGGGTAGGGTAGGGGTAGGGTAGGAGTAGGGTAGGGTTAGGGTAGGGGTAGGGGTAGGGTAGGGCAGGGGTAGGGTATAAAAGTCCACCCGTGCGAAGCCGGGGCGGGCAGCTAGTTATACAATAAAAATATACTACAATTATATGCACCATAAATGGATGCTGGCTTCATCTTGATAAATATAGTAATATTTTTTCCATAATCGTTTTATCCACCTAAAGTAAAGTAATGTAATGATAACACGTTTTCATTTACTTTAAAATTGTAAATAATCTTTATTTATCCAAAAAACATACAGAGTTTGAAATACAGTTGGATATTAGGTTTAGGAATACAGTTTATAGTTCATGTTGCATTCTGTACAATAATAATACTCTACCTCAGCTAGGGTATACCTGTATAACTTGTTTATTTTTAGTTTATTTTTTGCTGCACCGGTGGCTCAGTGGTTACGGTAGTTGCTTCAGAGACCTGGTGTTCTGGGTTCGATTCCCACCCGGGACAATTATTTGTGTAAACTACAAATAGTTGTCGGAGTCTGGGTGTTCTTTGTGTCCGTGAAATGAATGTTTGTAAAGTCCCCCGCGACACAGGGATTTATTTCACTAGTGCGGGAGTTGTATTTAAAAAAAAAAAAGTTTAGTTTATAACGATTACTATTTAATCCATTAAACATAGTCCTTTCTCAAAGGCCTTTGATACGACTATGTTCTAATGATGCTATACTGAAACATTGTGAATAATTATTATGAAATTAGCGGCCCGCCCCGGCTTCGCACGGGTGGACTTTTATACCCTACCCCTGCCCTACCCTACCCCTACCCTAACCCTACCCTACTCCTACCCTACCCCTACCCTACCCCTACCCCTACCCTACCCTACCCCTACCCTACCCCTACCCCTACCCTACACCTACCCTACCCTACCCCTACCCTACCCTACCCCTACCCTACCCCTACCATACCCCTACCCTACCCCTACCCTACCCCACCCCTACCCTACCCCTACCCTACCCTACCCTACCCCTACCCAAAAGTATCCTATGTCCTTCTCCCAGTTCTTAGCTACCTCCCTACCAATTTTCAGCCAAATCGGTTCAGCCGTTCTTGAGTTATAAATAGTGTAACTAACACGACTTTCTTTTGTTTTTAAAATATATTCTGCTATTCGGGACGGAAACAAATCCAACAAATCAAAAACCATGGCAATCGGTCCAGCCGTTCTCGAGTTATAAGTGTTGTAACAAACACGACTTTCTTTTATTTATATAGATATAAAGTGTTAGTATCACTTGAATGTACAATGAAACAAAGCTACTTTGAGCTACAAAATTGCTTATTTCCTGATATATTGTTACTTCATCATCTTAAACATGGGCCTCCCCCGTGGTGTGGTTAGCTTGTCGCCACGCTTGGCACCCGAGTGACCGCAACTATAATTAGTATGTTGTAACACACAGGGAGACGCTGCTGTCAGTTCCCTAAGTACAATTTTTATAGATAAGTTTATAACATGATACATGAAAGTTGTGATTTTTTTAAGCCATATTGAAGGCAAATCTATGAAATCTAAATTATTACCGTGCGGTCGGTAGCTAGAATAATACCTACCATTCTGTTACTAGATCTCTTTGTAGAACGCAAACGAAATTCCAACAACTGGATTTTAAACAAAATGTTTGCTTATTATAGTTGTGTTTTAGTTTATAATTGAAAGTAGGTATTTCACA
Source organism: Nycteola revayana (assembly GCA_947037095.2). Classification (NCBI taxonomy): domain Eukaryota; kingdom Metazoa; phylum Arthropoda; class Insecta; order Lepidoptera; family Nolidae; genus Nycteola; species Nycteola revayana. Next base: position 22,239,860 of record OX344845.2, on the reverse strand, counting down.
ACAGTTGAACATTTTAATTAAGTAAACGAATAGATATTAGCTTCACATGCAACATTAATGCACAACAATAACGTTAAAATAATTAATGTTTTCCTTTGCTGTGTTATGTTAAAATGCAAATAATTACCACCAGCAATTTTGAATTTAATGAAAATGCCATAGTTAAAAAGAATGATTTAATAATATTTCATATCTGATATATTATTGCGTACAACTTGATAGCCTATTATTTATAGAAATATTTTAAAGAGTAATTTTGTTTCTAATGACTCTAAAAATCTTGTGTCATTACAAAAAAATACAAAAGATAGCCAGGAGTGTAGGTAATATGAGTTATATTTTATGATGAGATTCCTACGGGAAAGTCATGTCAATTATATAGTAATCAAAATGAAGGGTAGGCACGGCTTTTGCCTTTGAATAATAGGGAATGTCAAAATAAAAACATATTGAGAAAAACGCAATTAAAAGCTAGGAATAGTTTTCATAGACATTATATTTTCGGTCTTAAACAAAAACCTTTCTACGCCATATATAAATATTTACTTTTTTAATTGTTTTTGTTTGGGTATTTGACTATAAATATAAGTTTCCAATAAAAAACAGAAAAAATAAAAACGGTGACATTCCCTGTTCTTTGCATCAAATGTAAAAGACATGTGATGTTGACTGCACCGGTGGCTCAGTGGTTACGGAAGTTGCTTCTGAGACCTGGTGTTCTGGGTTCGATTCCCACCCGGGACAACTATTTGTGTGAACCACAAATAGTTGTTCTGAGTCTGGGTGTACTTTGTGTCCGTGAAATGTATGTTTGTAAAGTCCCCCGCAACACAGGGATTTATTTCCCTAGTGCGGGAGTTGTCTTTTTTAAAGAAAGAAAGAAAGTTGTATTTTTTAAAGAAAGTAAAGAAAGATTTTGTCTTCTAGTTAAAAACACACAAATATCATAAAGCTATTTATTATCATAATACGTTAGTTATACCGATAAAAGCTTTCACAAAAACATTTCTACACCACACCAGAGTCACGGGTCAAGCGATTTTCTCCAGTTTACAGGGTGGCAGGCTTAAGGGTTGGCAGCACCTTGGCAAGGCTCCAACTGATAACATCTACCCTTATAGCATACCCGGGCGTTTATGTGACCGTTTACCACAACTATTTAGTATAGGAAGCTTTTTTGGTTTGAAAATAAGTTGTTAGTATTTTATAACAATATCATAGTAGACTTGTGTGTTCTGTGTGATATTTAAAGACGGAGGCATGCATTTATAAAGGGAAACTAAGGATGAATTTGATCCGTCGATACATAGTATCTAGACCTCTATGACTTTATACTCTTATCAACTTATCGGTCTATTTGGTTGAAAAACTACCTTTTGTACCTCGGAAAGTATATTATATCCTTGGGTTCTAATTTATATAATAAAACGTGAAGCAAGAACATTGTATCCCATTTTACGAAAGTGGCACGTGCGGAGGAGTATGAAATTTCTAAATGTTGAAATGCCGATATATTTTTTTTAAATTATAGTCGGAATTTTACCAGTTGTCGACCACTAGTAATTATAAAACTATAAAATTTGCAAAGAAACTGGCAGAAGCGTGTAACTGTGTATTAGAACAACTGCGGTTTTGGTATCCGCTGGGAATTGCATTTACGCATTCCCACCGGATTTGTGGAACTCGTCATTTCCGTAGCATGGTATGGTAACTCATACCACGAGGAGAGGACCCTACACCACTAAAACACCCCGGACACTCCTTCGATCCGCCGTTGGCTGGGGCCGGGCACGCATAAGCAATCCGGTCCTTCACCAACATGCCTGCCTTCCAAGCTAATTATTTTGCCACAGATCCTAAGAGAGAAGATGTCCTGCAGTTGACGTTATATGAGATGATAATGATGATGGATTTATGTATTTTTATATAATCAAACGACGTAGAAGTAACATTCACTAGTTTTAAAACTCAGAACATTTTTAACTCTTGAAATAACTATCTCTTGGAATTAACAACCAAAGCTGCGGTTAACAGTTAACTAGAACTGAAAACCAATTGACCTAAAAGTACACACATAAATATTTAAACGGTAAATACATTAAACGAAATGGTTCCACTTTTATTGGCAACTCAAATGGATTAATGACAATTGTTATGCGACATTAAATAATATAATAATACGCTTTTGTCCGCCACTTCGTTTATCCAGCTTTCAACCCTTGATAAACTCCTTTAAGGGTTGAGTTTTGAATAACTGACAGCCGACTTTTTTAAGATTATACGGCGGAGTTGTGGGTTCGATTCTCGTTCTGCAAAAAACCGTTTGTAAAATCAAACTTTTGATTTTGGTTTGGTTGATGACTGCCCTTTCTGCATTGGAAAGCACGCTAAGCCGATAAAACAACTTGTATGACAAATCACATACCAGGTAACGGGCAGCAGCGTTTATCTGTATATATGTTGTATGTGCTACATATTATACATTATATTTAGTATTCACTGTATTATGTTGTATTCCATTTCCATTCCCTGGTATACGCTTGTTATAGATGATGTTATAGCAATCGGGACCAAAGGCTTAACGTGCTTTCCGAGTCACGGAAGATCCCTAACCAACCAGACCCGAAAAGATTCTTAGAATTTACACAAGGGTTACTTTGTCCGATGTGGGGATCAAACCCACGACCTCCGAGATTCAAAGCGAGAATAATACCACGGAGGATTTGTAAGAGATATGGCACAGAATGATGTTCAAATAAAAGTGTAATCTAAAACATTATAAGAACTATATCGACGTCGATGCTATTGCCTACAATTTGCATAGTAATTACTTACAGCACAATTTGCATAATTTAACTCACAGGAAATTTAAACACGATACGAAGTCTGGAAGCTAGAACAGTTTATTATTGAAACCACACTTCAATATTGTTCGAAGTCGTTAAGGAAAGTAGTTGCTCATTTAGAAAATATTTTACTTTGTACTATGTACATGTATTAAGAAAGATATATGCCATCAAAAACATAGGTACTTGTAAAAAAACCCAAGTCTCGTAACGCAGTTCTTTTACCGTAAAACGTTGTGAGATCTATGTAATACCAAGTCGGTTAATTTATTCAGTCCCTACTTAAGGGGCCTTCTATCTTAAGCTATTACGTAATTATCTCACCTTACAGAATCTTATTTTGACCCTATCAAAATTCAAAACTTTAAAGTTTTAAATAATAGATTAACTTGGCCATCGGATATAATTAGAATGTATCTCACAAGTGTTTATTGCGATGGCCAAGTCAATCTAATATTCATAACATAAAAGTTTTGAACTTTGATAAGGTCAAAATAAGATTCTGTAAGGTGAGATAATTACGTAATAGCTTAAGATAGAAGGTCCCTTAAGTAGGGACTGAATAAATTAACCGACTTGGTATTACATAGATCTCACAACGTTTTACGGTAAAAGAACTGCGTTACGAGACTTGGGTTTTTTTACAAGTATGTTTTTGATGGCATCTCATTTCTTTTTGTAGATAGTTGTACTTTTTTCCTTTGCTTTACAATTTACATTATTTTTTAAAATACCAACAATGGATTTTACCACTCTGTCACTTGATGATGAGCTTTCCAATTTTTGTAGGTTGTGTTCCTCTTTTTCTTTACCGGTACTACTTCTTGAACTTCAGCTACAGTTTTTCTCAAAGCCCACTCAATTTCTCTATGGGTTTTTCTCGATATCTTTGATGCAACAATATTAAGCATGTCTAGACATTAAATGCTTGGGTTCCGTACCCAAAGGGTAAAAACGGGACCCTATTACTAAGACTTAGCTGTCTGTCTGTCTATCACCAGGCTCTATCTCAAGAACCGAGATACCTAAACAGTTGAAAAATTCACAAATTATGTATTTCTGTTGCTATAATAACAAACTAAACATAAAATAAGTATTAAGGGGGGGCTCCCATACAACAACTATTTTTTGGCCTTTTTTGCTCGATATCTATAACGGCAACAGGTAAGCACTTGAAAATGGTACGGAACCCTTAGTACGCGAGTCCGACTCGCACTTGGCCGGTTTTAGTCTATTGTATTCACAAATGGATTATTCCTGCGCTTTAATAGTTCCAAAGTAGACTTAAATTTGATGTAAACCATCCAGACTAGTAACTCTGTGCCCTTATTTACAAAATAACTTAACTTACGCACATATGAATATCCATGTACCTAGCTGGCATGGCAACACTCACCATATGAAACAAGAACAGATGCGTCGTATACTTTTTTATGCTTTATTGTAATTCGTCGCACTCGTCAAACGTCATTTAAAATTAATCCGTATGTAAAATTGTTATCTCTCATTGGTTATAAATATTGTCAATGTACCTAATCGAAAACTACAACATCAAGCTTAACAGAGGATTAACATGAACTTATGTATGGCACTCACGGCCTTCTGGCTTCCGGCCTGTCAAAGGTTTTTAAAATTACGAAATTGATGAACTGTTTTTGATGGAATTTTGGTACAACTACATAATACATGTCCGATTATGGCCTTTTTTTAAGACAGCTCCCGCACTAGGGAACAAGCTAATATGTACATAAGTAAATTTAAAGCTACCTAGTGAACATCAAACTGTGTATAAAAATATTTGATAAAATGATTATATAAATATAGTTTGTGTCAGATTAATAAAACGTGGTTTGTGTGTATACCTTCGATATCACAGTAAGATTTGTTAGTTGCTTGGAAGAAAGTGACCGTCTTTCTGTGTTTCGAACGGGAAGCGTGAAAGCCGTGGTGTAAGTTTGTCCGGGGGAATGCAAGAATGTTACGCATCTCCTCCGCCACTGCGGTGTTCCGGCACGGGCAGTGGGGTATGTGGGACTCGCCCTCTTCATAGCAGTGGAATGCTTATCATAACATGAGAGTAAAACCCCTGGTTACTCCTCCGACGTTGACGACGTTGCCGTGTGGTTTCCGGCTTAGAATAGACCACCCCATGTCCTCCCATGGGTGTCGTAAAAGGCGACTAAGGGACATATGGCTGATGGATGGGCAGCAGCATCTATTAGCTGAAGGTTAACATCTAACTGCGATCACCAATCCGTCTGCCAAGCGTGGTGATTATGGCAATATCCCTCTACGATCCTGGCTTGCCAAGGTCTGTTAAGAGGAGGCCCATGTTCAGCAGTGGACGTAAACGGGCTGTTAATGATGATGACTCCTCCGACCACAATTGGTGAGGGGCCCAGGTACTGTTGCCTATCTGGGATACCCTCTGGCAGCGTCCGCGACTCAATTGGTGTTGCGGGCTCTCCTGCGCCCAAATAACCAGTTTCAGGGACGCCCAGATTACACGGGGTCCCTACTTCTCAAGGGACCGCAGCCTCCTGCTGAGACATGGCTCAAGCGGGCAAGCCACCTCCATCAGACGCTGTTATGATTTTTAGTATCCAATCGTTCATAGCACAACTTATGTACTATCTTACTTTTACAATCCATTGTTTTTTTTTTTTTTTCCTACGACTTTTTTTTTTTTTTATTACTTGTTAAATTAATCCCTGTGTCGCGAAGGTCTCACCGCTCAATAGATTCACGAAAACAAAGCACCCCCTGACTCAGTACAACTGTTAGAATTTCAGACGAATAATTGTCCCGGGTGGGAATCGAACGCAGAAAACCAGGTCTCTGAAACAACTAACCTAACCACTTAGACACCACCTTTCAAGATAATTCCATCTAGGTCCCTATCTACACCTATTCCTCCATTAAATCAAACATATTCATGTACACTGATTCACTGACTGCAAATGTAACTTTGTAATCCTATACATTTATAAGAAATAACAAAGTTATTAATGCAGTTGATGAAACTGAACAACTGGACCGAAATTGCAAAATGTTGGAATTTTCCCATGAGTTTTACACTAAACTCTCCTAATATTCAAAATTTGAAGCTTCTACGTCTGCTAGAAGTGCCTAAACATTTTGATGATCGGTCAGTCAGCAGTGAGCGAGTGACAAAATTACCGAAAATACCAAACTTTGACTAGTTATAATTCGTAAAGTACTGGTTCAAATTGAATGAAATTTGAAATATACTGTAGTTTTACAAAGTTTGTTTAGTTACTGAAAATTCAGGCTCCTATCTTTATCCACAACGAAGTTATAGGGGGTCGAAAATCGGCTGAGTTGCTTCGAGAAAAGATAGGTACGGCCGTGCACCTTTTTTTTTTTTCTTACTCGACTTGGTGGGGCACTACCGTGCCCCCAGATTAGCACGTTTATTAGATTCTATTTTAATCTGACTGATTTTAATCCTGAAAAGTGACGAATACTGTTGGCGACAGCCGAAAGCTCAATGTTTACTATGTTTACTATAATGCTGACGATATGCCCCTAAAAAAACTACAAGCCATACTTCCTGTCAGCGACCCCCCTGAGCCGAGTTCCAAGTCCCACAGAGGACGCCCTCTTGCGCAGGTTGCTTAGTTTGTAGTGTTTAAACCATTTATGTAAGCTGGAGTTCTGCTCGAATTCTACCGAAGTAGCAATAGCCTCGGGGCTAACTACATAAGTCCGTCCGAAAAAAAAAAGCTGATGATATGCTTCATCAGCATAACGCGGCTGAGTATGGCCCTGGCTCAACAGTCAGTTTGAACCAGGTAGTTGAGCAGAGATATTGATACCGAATTTCTACCTGCTTTTCCTTAACCTTGGAAATGTAATCATTTCTAAGGTTAATAAAAACCTGTTTTTTAGACATATCGAGTTTTAATTTTCTGACAGTCTGATCGCCAAATCTTAATACTCATTACGAGTCTAGATGATGAAGGGACTGCCCTTCGTGCCTCAGAAAGCAGTTTAAGCCATTTCCAGATTGTTACCATTGTTTATTACTAGCTAGTTTTCTCTAATATAGAAGCATCAATATTAATACTGCTTTGTTCTAAATGCACGATAAAAATATGAAATTGTTGTTACAAAATGAATAAAAACCTTTTAGATTCAGACGTTTGTTGTAATAACACAAATGACACAAACTCTCAGATTAAAGGATTAAACAGCATAGAAAAGTAGAATTGTAAAAAAATAATTCCTGCGAGAAAAATAAATCTTAATTTGGAGATAAAATTGACAGTGAATTTATAAAAGCTTTCAGATTTTCACGAGAATAAAAGAAATTGAGAGACGTTCCTGAATTAAGAGCTATTATATAAGAAAGAACGGTGAATAAAAACAAAGCGACTGGAAAATATACAGGGTTATTATTAAAACACCAACATCCTTTCAGAGGGTGAAAGTACTGTTGATTATAAAACACTTTTAATATGGGACTAACCATGAAATCGCGAAAAAAAATCAGCTGTTCCATACATTTTGTCGAGGTAAGTGAACATAAATGTATGGAACAGCTGATTTTTCAGTACTTTCACCCCCTGAAAGGTTCTTGGTGTTTTAAAAATAACCTTGTATATAAAACTCGAATCAAATCCCTTGTATATCAAATCTCGAATAAAATTATCATGGGTAAAAATATTGTGGTAAAACCCCAATATTTTTACCCCATCATGATAATTTTATACCGAGTTAATTCAGGTTGTTACAAATATTATTCAGATCCGTTAAAAGTTTTTCAGCTGTGTGGTTTCCGGCTTAGAATAGACCCCATGTAGTCCCATGGGTCTCTCAGGCCTGAAACACAGGAATACCTAGTTCAGGAAAAAATACAATTTTTGTATATTGTTTTTTTTTTTTTATTTAAATATTTATAATTTATGCTATTTGGCAACTTTTTTATAATACTTATAATGGGGCAATATAATTTAACGGAGCAATACTGGCAGCATTGCCCCGTTAAATGGCTATGCTTATCTGCTATGAGAAGTAAATACCAGCATTCAGGGAAAATGCCGTATTAACGAAGGCCGCTGCTATGCGTTTAATTTAGTAGACTCCCGGTCCCAGTCCAGAGATATATTATAATGATATCCCAAGGATGCATGTTTTTTACTAGCTCAAATGATTTTGTTATTTTAAAAGTTATGGACAACATAAAATGTCAACTAACCAATATTGAATACTATTTATATATCATTCTGATAGGCTCCTTCAATATTATACACTGTCTTTATCTTTTTGATATCTTATAAAAAAAAAAAAAAAAAAAATTATCTTTCTTACTACTGTTATACTTCAAAATTAAATATTCTGTTTAAACGAAGCTTCAAAGAAGCCAGTGATGATATTCTCAGTAAAAAATTCCGTCAAAATACACAAAGAAACAGTCAGAATAAAGTTATATTTATCATCGCCATTACACAAAAGAAGAAATATTAAACTACCCACCTACATTCCTTTAAAAATATTATAGGTAATACCTTTGAATAGAGTTATTTTAGTCTTTGAGCAACTTTGATGTGCCTCGAACTAAAATGTATTTTGTTACTATTATTTGGTACCCATCTTATTTTTATTTCATTTTGACAGATTTGTATAGCTACGAAGATTCAAGTACTTACCAGGCATACAAACAAGCAGAGCCTTCAGCCTTCAAAAACTATAAAATACGCAATATAGGCTATAGGGTGTCTTATGTCTGTGGTGCTTTTGCGGTAAAATGAGTTTCAAGATTTTGGGGACAGTTTAGTGGAACTGTCCCTTGGCCTCTTCAAGCATCAATAAAAAATGGACGCGACATTCTGCGTCTCCGTAAATTAGACCTTAGAGTTTTCCTTTTGAGCCGTGTCTTTCCAACCGATTGGAAAGTATTTATGTTTTTGTAAATTCCCGGGTGACACAGGATTTATTTTTAAACGGTAATTATAATACAAAATAAATATGTACTCAATACCATACTGCCGTGATATATCTATAATGCCGTTATCTACCACTACGGGCTTGGAGGATAACGGCATTATAGATATATCACGGCAGCATATACTTGTTTGCATTCCAAAATGTGTTAACATATTTATTGTGTCATATCCGACACAACCGGAAAGAGTTGAGACACATTCCCGATAGCTAAACGTATAGTCATTCTAAATTGTAGCTATTACCGTCAGTTATACTCGCGTTAAATTGCTATTATATTGTCTATATAGTACGTTTACGTTGACTTCAGTTATGCAATTGCTTTGCAATAGAATAGGTATAAGAAGTTGTAGGAAAAATCATAGTAACTTTTAAATATCAATTAATAGAATGGTTATTAAATCATCATCATCATCAGCCCTTATAACGTCTACTGCTGAACATGGGTCTCCTCCCGATAGAGCGTATTTTTCATCGTCACCACGCTTGGCAGGCGGGTTGGTGACCGCAGTATTATGTAGTACCACACAAGGAAACGCTGCTGCCCGTTCCTTTATATACGATTATTATAGATGATGTTATAATAATCGGGACCAACGGCTTAACGTGCTTTCCGAGGCATGGAGGGTAGTCCCTCAACCAACCAGACCCGGAAAAAAATCTTAGAATTTACACAAAGATTTCCTGTCCGGTGTGGGGATCGAACCTACGACCTTCGAGATTTAAAGCGAGCCAAATACCGCTACGCTGCGGAGGTTCTTCAATACAAAATATAATTATTTATATATTTATATTAATTACCAGAGTCAGAAATGGCTCAAAATTTAAGAACAGTTCAATATTTAAATATATGGATGTTTGTTATTAATCTTTTATAAAAAAAAATCTCAACTGATTTAGATGATATTCCTTGCACATATATTTAATAACCTCGCTTGTTGTATGTTATGAACAATAAATATATGAGTCAAGTATGTAGAATATTATAGGCCTTTCGACCGATTTCAACCACAGCCAATCTCTGCGTAGGTTAGCCATCTGCGCTGGACATATTACAGTGCACAAGTACGTGCGTAGATGTTCTCCTCTACTTCCAAAATCTGATGGAATGATTCTATCGATACAATGGCGAGGGTTCAGTCGCAGGGTCGGCAGCTGAACGCTGAGCACGTTCAAGCCACGGATGAAACACTACTCACTTCCAAAATCGAGCTGGTACTTAGATTTTTGTAAATAGAAAATGGTTAGATCCCTACCTAACCTGAGACAATACAACCATGTCAAGTATATAACCATGGCTACGGCCCACCACATCAAATAAACAATCTAACATGAGTCAATCACAATATCGCTGCAATAACTCGCGGTACAATCGTTTCAGTCAAACTACACTTTACTAATAAACCGAACATAATACTGTACTTTCAAACTATTAAACCCCACATTGGATCGCGTGCAACTTGAATGGAGTCAGATAATAATGTTTACTTCTTATGGTGTTCATTTTTGTATCACGGAATGAGGTTTATGGTGAAATCGATAAATGTATACACAGTTTTGAATATTATGACTTACTGTGCAAGGATTGCCAAGTTTTTGTTGAGCAATAAAATATGATAAGTATAAAAGAGGGATCAATCAATCTTGTCTTCGGAACAATTTCCGATTTTCTTGTTTATGTAGAAACGTATTTGGATCGCGAATAATGATATTCTTTGGGTATATTTTTCGTTTTTATACTCTTTATAAAATATTTTGTATTGGTCGCATACATTTTTGTTTTATGCGTTGTACGAAAACATTTGATCGGGCTTTAGCTTGCTATAAAATGGAAAGAATATGGTAACTTCTAAAAATAAAAAATATTCATGAAAATCGGTATTTCTTTTCAACAAACATTTAAGCTGTCGATTTGTAAGCTGTATGTTTTTGTAAATATGTATTTTTAAATTATTTATTTCACCACATATACATAAACAGTGTGTACATATTAAAACGTTTAAAAAATAAATTATTCTAAAAATGATCTTATTCCTATTTCAAATCTGTAAACTCAAAAGTGTTTCGCCTGGAGTAATATTTTCATCACAATCAGACCGTACAAAGCTTAATTTTGATGTATTGAACTTCTGTGTTGCTTCAGAACAAATATCGATGAATTAAGCCATACCAGTGGGCATTGAACCTGTCCAGAGCTATACAGAGCTCACATTGGGCGTTTGCATTATCAGAGCGTGTGCCACATCTGGACGTCAGCAAGGGTAGCGAGTATCGAGGTCGGGAGCTGAGCGTTTGCGTGTTCGCGTAATCAAGGAATAGAAATGAGAACTTTTTTTTATGAATTACAATGTTTTTAGAGTGATAGTTAAAAAAAGAATAATTTATAAAATAAAATTTTATTAAAGAAAACCAAAACAATGGAACATTATTTACTATTGAATATCAGTTAATACATGGAAATAATGATATAATGTATCAGCTTCGTTGATTTTTGAATATTCAGTTGCAGAATAATTACACGTGTAAGATAATTGCTGATAGGGGGCTCTATCCGCAATTACCTTACACGTTTGTTGCGACATCTACTTAGGGCTGAATATGCATATTATTATACCTATGTATAGGCTGAACATCTTTAACTGCGTTGTTCACACATTCGCGTATATTCAATGTGGGATCAGCTGAAACAAGCCCAATAAAATTTAAGTTGACGTGTTTAAGTTACGAGCAAAACTTAAGTTGTAAAATGTTTTTCTTTATATTTTAAAGATAAATTGAAGTAACAGCTTTCAAAAAAACTGAATTACTTGTACAAATAGCCGCGTTTAACATTGTATATTTTAAAATCAACTAGCTTAGGTATTCATATTTCTTAAGGTCCTTTGATAAATTAACCTATAAATTAAGTGTTCTCGAGGCAAAGGCGCTTTTTTCCTTCGAAATTACCATAAGACGTTTGTGGCGAGAAAGAATAAATCATTTAAGTACAGCAGTTGTGCGGATTTAAAACGGATTAGCGGTTAAGTAATAAATGCTTAGTTACAATGTTTTTCTTAAATACTTTGTGGAAATATTTAGAAACTAGCTTCTTACTCGTGGTTTTACTTATTTGGCTCAAGTTACCGTGGGAACTTATCATTCAAATAAACCTGTGTTCGCTTAATAATATACAGACGTGTTATTAAGTGACCAACATAACACGGGTTCATATATAGGTCATAGACATTACTACCATGACGTCATATACGTGTTGTATAAGAGATTGATATATTTCGATGACCGGTAGGGTTCCACTGTAGCCTAATTGGTTAAGGCATTGAGAAGCTTAACCGAAGATGCAGGTCCGAGTCCTTTTGGGGGGTCCCTTGTGGGGAAATGCATTTACGCATTCGCACCGCCGCTACAGCGTATCCGCGCGTTGGCGGCGGGATATGTGGGACTCGCCCTCTCCATAGCCATAAGCGGTGGTATGCTTACTCATACCACAAAGAGAGGACCCTACACGCCTAAAATCCCCGGACCCTCCTTCGATCCATCGTTGGCTGGGGCCGGGTACGCACGAAGCAATCCCGCCCCCCGACGGTACCCGCGACCAATATGGCGCCGCGGAGATCTCCTGAGCCACACTGACTGTGGATCATTTGCCCAGTTATAGGGGCGGCCGGATTGTGGCATCCCTAGGTTCGAGTCCTGCCGGTGGTCAAATTTTATTTATCTCAATTTTGAAACATAGACATTACTGTTTCATTGAAACTTAAGCGTAGTTTTCTCCAAATTCAGCAGAATTGATTAGTGCCTATAATATTATAATTGCTTATGTAATATTCAAAAATATGAACTGCATTTAATTTCAAAATTGAGATTAATAATATTCGACCACCGGCAGGATTCGAACCAGCATCTTAGGTAAAGCCCCTTATGCCTTAACCAATTAGGCTACGGTGGAACCTCAGCCCGTCATCGAAATTTATGAATCCCTTTGTAACACGTCTCTAAGGGGGATGATAGTATTAGGTAAACTTTTCCATAAAGTGTTGAAAACATTTAAAAATGCATTTAATTTGCTTTTGAAATATACACAAACATTTTATAAGCAAAAAGGAGTTTCATACATTTAAAGTGAAAATTAGGTTATTGCGGTTCATTTTTGTGAAGCAGTTATTTAAAGAACATGCAATTTACTTGTAAAATTATGCAATCTGCAAAATAATTTACTTCACTTGAACTCATTTTGTACGATTCATGCTAATGATATGATAATAAACTTAAGTATTTTGACCGAATATTTTATGTTACAGAAGTAGAAAATCTAGGTTATTTAAATAAATGGCTAGTGATTACTACATTTCAAACAATATTGAACTTTAACTATAGTCCGAGTGGGACTATTATATCACTAAAAATGATGATATTAAAAAAAAATATTCAGCTCAAAGTCTTGAAGTTATTGATAATTTTTCCGTAGCATAGTGTTTTTTTTTTGTTCATTTTTTTAATTGCATTTATCCATTCCCACCACCGCTGCAGCGAATTTGCGCGCTGGCGATGGGATATGTGTGACTCGCCCTCTCCATAGCGTGGTATGCTAAACTCAAACCACGAGGGGAGGACCCTACACCACTCAAACCCCCCAGACACTCCTTCGATCCGCCGTTGGCGGGGGCCCTCCATAGTGTGTCCTGCGCCGAGAATTCCCAGTTTTTGCTTACATCATGCCAACGAGAGTACAATAGTTGAGAATGTACCCGTTTTTTTAAGCACACACTTGGAGACGGAGACTATTTAATGCAAACAATCAAATATGTTTATACACTTAAAATATGTATTAGTATAGATATACGTAAATAATTACATACAGAGTTGCAAAAATATACAACTTGATAAGAGCAAAAATTAATTTTACTGACCAACAAAATAAAATGCACTTAACCCAAGTCATTATATTTTGGGGTGCTCATAGAAGTTATAAAAACACTTCTCAACTGCAAAATACGGGACGGTTTTTGCCTTATCATCTTAATTATGACAATAAAACTCTGCTTAACCATCTTCATTACCATCTAATGAGCAAAACCTTTGCTCAGTAAAATTTTTGGCCATGTCATTTTATAATACTTTTTGTTCCCATGAAAAACTGACCCGGTAATAAGAGGGCGTCACATAGTAAAACTCATTGTGAGGGCTATGCAAAAATCGACCTTTCATTAAAATGAATAAGTATGTTTTTTGTTCGAAGGTCTCGCTAAATTAACAAACCTTAAGGAAAATGAGGAAAAATGATCGTAAAGATTAACTATCTTTTCACGTGTAGGTAGGTGCTTTATATTCTTTATGTTTTAAATGAAAATTTCTGCGTCGACCTATGAATGTTTATTATTCTTTCACATAATTTTATGATTAGCGTACTTTAAGGTTTAAGTTTAACTAAATAATCGTGAAATAAGTATTGATTCATATACTTAAAGCATACAGTGTATTTTTATGCAATTAGAATGCACGCTGAGCACACGCAAACCCGTCGATCTGTTAGTTACATGCTTTTAGAAAGCGCAGAAAACGCACAGCTGACAACATGTTCAAATATTCAATTACTTCCTTAACCACTGCTGAACATAAGCCTCCCCCAATCGATTTCCAGCGAGTACGATTGCTAGCGTCGTCCTACACTGCGCTTGCCAGTTTGTGGTTTCCACTCGATAAGTTTTTGCTCCATTGGCCGTCAGTTGTCATAATATTTTTTGACTTACACACAAAAGTATATTAATGTTGCTCATAGATATATAATATCGAACTTGACCAAGTCATTATGTTTCGAAATCTGAAGTAAAATACGTAAGTGGCACAGGCATACATTGAAGTCCAGAACAATAAAAACCCTATTGCACAACACAAAATGTTAGAGTACCGAAAAAAATATGAACCTTATAATCCCTTAACCAGTAGAAATGTTGTTTAACAATAAAATAGGCATACTATTACCACATGGTAATATCCAACTTGGAATTATGTGGATAAAACACGGAGGCTTGTAATAACTTAAATTCTGTTAGGTATGCATTCTTTAGTGAAACTAACATTTTATATATGAAATTTGGAAAATAAAGGTATTTTTAGTTAGGAATTCCTATGTGCGCATAACCTGAACCACGTTTACATTTAGAGCTATAAACTAAGTTTGAAAGAGATATTTTAGAAGTCAAAATAACATTCACCAGTTAGGAATTTTGGTACAGAAAATTCTTGATGCAGTAAGCTTGGTGTGTCTTCGGAATTAAGTATCTGGTATATCATCACTTAGTTTGAAAGAATGATTATTTTTAAATTAAAATAATCAAATGTTGAAACTTGTTAAGTATCAAATTATGCGTTGGAGGGAAGTGACATTTACTTTCAAATTCTTCTTATAAACCTTCTGATTGAATTCGTTGTGGGTTCTTAGTACCAGCATGAGCCTCTTACGTATCTATCCCTCTTGATCTTAGTGTTCAGAGGTTACAACAGTAGAATTGCAGGAGAAATTTATCTTGAAAACAAAAATATGTTTTAAATGAGATTTAAGAATCATGATTAGGTAATACTAGTATGGAGTATGGTATAAGTGGAAATACTTGCTGAGTTATTTCACTGCTAGTATTCTTGTTACATTTATCGTGTTAAATCTAAAATTAACAATCTTCTGATCGAAGATTGGTTAGTTCATCATCATCAGCACGTATAACGTTCACTGCTGAACATGGGTCTCCTCCCGAGGGTAGGGTATTTGCCACAGTCACCACGCTTGGCAGGCGGGCTAATGACCGCAGAATTCTGTTGTACCACACAAGGAAACGCTGCTGCCCGTTCCTTGATATACGATTATTATAGATGATGTTATAACAATCGGGACCAACGGCTTAACGTGCTTTCCGAGGCACGGAGGGTAGTACCTCAACCAACCAGACCCGGAAAGAAATCTTAGAATTTACATAGAGATTTAAAGTGAGCCAAATACCGCTACGCTACTATGATAAGTAATTTTGGATGGAAATTGAAATTGATTTCACAGGGATATTATGTTAAAAGCCATGTTAGTTGATATTTCTTCTTAGTTATTGTTATTTTTATTGGCTTTGCATAGATGATTCAGTGATAAGCTTTACAGATCACAAAATATGCTTACACGAAGTAATCGAACTACAAATACACTTTATAATATTATTATTTAATAGCTTCCCGCGTTGCTCCCGTTCCTGCCCGCAGAAACGCACTTTCACGTGACACTTTCTGCAATGTGATTGGTCGGCCTCCGTAGAGTAGACTCGTGTCGCGCTGCCTATGCTAGCCGGGCTGTGGGAACTTCATACTTAAATACTATGTTCACTGGAGATACTTTCGCCAAAAGAATTTTTCAAATCCGTCAATTAGTTTCGGAGGCTATTCAATTTAAACAAAGGAATAGGCTAGTTGACACTTTTTTGAAATTATTTTTATATGGCTAAGAATGGTTTTACTGGACTAAGAAAATTATTGTATTTTTTTGAGATTTAGAAAGTGTTGAAATCAATGTTTTAAAATTGACGTGACATTTTGAGATGAAAACAATGTCAGTCAGTCGATGTCCTGCGTGGCTAAACCTAAGATGCAGGTTCGAGTCCTGGTGCTCCATATGATAAACCAACAAAAAATCTAATCTAACCTCCTTTTAATACTAGTATAGATGATTCAAGGTGAATAACCATTTACTTCCGTCGATGTGACTGATAATTTAATATATAATTAAACATAATAAATTCAAGCAAGTTTAAACATAATCATAAATGACATAAGCACAGCCTTTATATAATATAATCACTACTTTCAGTTGAGGAACTAATAATTACGTTCTATAAACTTGGTTTTCCTTAAATTACATGTTAAATATGTATTGTTAATAAAATAGGTTTTCATTAGGCAATATTTTGACTGCATTCTTTCCGGAAGCTCCTAAAATTTTACGGCCATTAAAAGCCTATAAACCTACCTATTTCGAGAGCCACAAGTTTCGCAAATTTCGCAAACTTTACGATATCACAAAAGCTATATTTATGCAATCAAGTCGGGCAATTTCTTAAAAGAAAGGACGACTTATATACATATTGCGACATTAAAAATTGAGTTTCAGAGGTCATTGGTTCGAACCCCACGCCAGATAAGAGTTTTGATCTTGGTGTAATATTTTAAATATCTTTCCAGGTCTTGTCGGTTTAGATACTCTCTGTGATTTGGAAATCACAGTACGCCGTATCTCGTGTATTGTTGTAACATCATGTATAACAGACGTTTACCAGGGAATGGACAGCAGTGATTTTCTATGTGTTACTATATAAATGCTGTAGTCACTCAATCACACATCAATAGTTGTCCGGGGGGAAATGCATTTACGCATTCCCACCGCCACTGCAGCCGCCGCGTCTTAGCAAACGAAAGGTAGCACGCCCCTGTGTAAGATGGACCGAAAAGGGTAGCTGTAGTAGATGTGGAGTGCACTGAATGCGGAGAGCTGGGTCATGCTGGAGGAAGCCTATGTCCTGAAGTGGTCAGATATAGACTGATTGATTAAAAGGCCTCAGCATATACCTTTTTTGTTACAAAACAGCCATATTTGCCAATTGTTAGATATATTAAATGTTTTAAACACTTTTTATAAAAGTTTTCCTTATACAGTAAAAGCTCTCTATTCGCGGGGTATACGTTCCGTAAATATACCGCGAATACAGAAACCGTGAATATGGAATGGTAATTTATATGGGATTATAGGGGATACGTTCCTAGGAGACAGTAGATGGATCAATTTTCATTAAAAAATGTCACGTTTCCAGTGTTTGTTCCACATGCACTGGAAACGTGACTTTCCAAAGCGTAAATGATCAAAGCATATCTATTTCCACTTAAAGCTGTAATACAGATATTTTTCGTGTCGAAACACTTATTTTTAGTCGACATTATAAAGCACAGTACATCTAATATGTGGCAGCATTAAACAAAAACTTAAGGCGTAGTCGTAATATCACTATAATCTTCATTTCTTAGTCCAATTACCGACACGTTTATAAAGGAACCCGAATCCTTTCTATTAATATATGTATGTATGTAGTGATGTACCGATTAGTTCCGCGAATATGGGATTTTTTTGCCGCGAATACAGGAATTCGGTCGCAATTTTTTAATCCGCGAATAGTGAAAACGCGAATGAAGGAAGCGCGAATAAGGAGCTTTTACTGTACTATATTTCAAAATTGAGATGAATAAAATTCGACCACCGGCAGGACTCGAATCTTAGGTAAAGCCCCCAATGCCTTAACCAGTTAGGCTACGGTTTTCCATAAAGTGTTTAAAACATTTAATAAATGTGAAAAACGGCCGGTGTTATCGTTTAATATTAGATACCAAATGTAACTTTGAAGATATTTGTAGAAGTAATGCGGATCATTACCGATAGATGGCACAAAATTGATTAATCTCTTTGTAACACGTCTCTAAGGGTAAAGACTATAAAAAAAGATTATAAAGGCTGTGGTTCCACCATAGCCTAATTGGTTATGGCATTAGGGGCTTCACCTAAGATGCAGGTTCGAGTCCTGCCGGTGTTCGAATTTTATTAATCTCAATTTTAAAATATAATTGTCAGCTATGTAGGATCGGTTTTTATGTAAAAACGGCTTACGTTCGATGTTCTGTTACAATAATATGTCTATAGTCAGTTTTATCTGCATTTTTTTTTACGTAAATGTTCTCGCTTTCTTTACGATTCTCAAGACACGATGAAATTAAAGGTTTTTGTTAGAAAATATTCCGTTTAAAGTCTTCGCGACGAAATACGTAATGATGATTGATTTTAGGAGGCGCGCCGTTCTCGTTTTTTTCCATTTTGTGCCTATTATAACCTATGTGATTGAATGTTTTATGCCGGCTTCAATGGAGTATGAATTGCTTTCAGTAAAATGAAATGGATGAGAATATGTTTGTGATAGGTTTATTTTGTTTTCAACTAGCTGCGCCGCGGTTTTACTTGCGTAGAACTACTACTCTGCTCCAGATGTTTGAAGCGTGATGTTTTGGAGTCTATATGTTAATTCAAGTAAAAAGTATTTCTGTGCAAAATTTCAGCCAAATGTGTTAAGACAGGTTAAGCAAAGACTACAGGCCCGTTCTTGCGCACTCTCTGTGCAGCCAGGAGCCGATGTCACGATTCCAAATGTTATAAGCTCTAATGTTATAACAAAATGATAACAAACGTTATCATTTTCCATCAGTGTAGGGCCGCCCAAAACATTGAACATTGTCTAACAGAAGGCCTAATATTTGTTAGTACCTAAATATATAAATGTAAGAAAATGTTAGTAAACATTTTTAACAGTAGTGGTGCCTGCCAAGCTTGGTGACTATGGCAATACCCTCCCTCGGGAGGAGGCCCATGTTCAGCAGTGGATGTTACGCGGGATGATGATGATGTGGGTGCATCATAACATCTGCACTTCCGACCACCGCACGTCTGAGGAAGACACACGAGTCGAAATTGCACTGTTTTTACCATTATACTATAAATTATGTTAAATTTAATGTGTCAACAAACATAATTTGGTTTTGTGACCAAATATCGTGGGTTAAGAACTAGAGTAGCGTAAGGGCAAAATGACAACTTTACAGGAGAGCCGAAAAACAACTCAAATTTAGCTTCTATTATCTTATAGCTCTTTTATAGCAAAATCTATAGTAGTTAGATATCTGATTTTTAGTAATAATATAGCTTTATTTATCGGCTACAGAATAGTGTAACTTTTTAGTCAATCAAAAAACGTTTTTATTTTAATAAAGTTTATTTTTCAAAAAATGGTTGACATACGTCATTTTGGCTGTTACATAAATTTAATAATGTTTGGAATGCAACGGAACTTCCGTTAAAATAGACTTAAAAATAATAACAAAAAATATTCTAAAATTAATCATCCCTCGTTCCCCTTCCCTCCCTTCCCTTTAAAAATATAATTAAAAATAATTATTCGTGGTCGACCTGAAAATGGTTGTAAAAATCATGATATGCTTAAGGAATAACTCCAGGTCGACACAGCTCTTGCAAATCGTTGTACTTATCTGCTGATATAGCTATTGGAACACTGTAAGCTTTTTGCAATATTACTTTCGACGAGGTTGCTCTTTTGCCCCTTCTGAATACCCAAACTTTTTTGAAGTTTTCATTGTCCAAGTCATATTAAAAATAGATATGTTCTTAGTCGTCCTTGCGATATTGAAGCCATTTGATTTTTAACCAATTTACAGTCTCCTCATCAGTATCTGTTTTACAGTGCTTAGTCGTAACAGTTTTCAGTTTCTTCAAATCAAAAAAATCCTCCTGTCCCATTTCTTGCACTTTGTAAGGATTTCTTTTTGACGCAGTTCTTATAATAGTGTAGTAACTAGACGGATCAAAAATTGGTATACTTTTCTTGGCCAGCTCTATAGTAGCGTGAATTTTGGCAACTTGCATGTGACTGTGACCAGGCTCAAAATATTTTTGATTTATTTCTGGTATATCCAACACCACCACCAAAAAGCCACACAATACAACAACAATATTCTCGCTTGAACTTTTCTCTGTAAAAGAGCTTCATGTTTACTAGTGCGATAGGGCGAACTATTTCGAAGACAGCCAATGCCTCTAGAAGTTGTCTTACTGTAAATAATTATTGTAAAGGTGGTCTCTTATTGTGCAATAATCATCGTCATCATCAGCCCGTATAACGTCCACTGCTGAACATGGGCCTCCTCCTGAGGGAGGGTATTGCCATAGTCACCACGCTTGGCAGGCGGGTTGGCGACCGCAGTATTATGTTCTAACACACAAGTAAACACTGCTGCCCGTTCCTTGATATACGATTATTATAGATAATGTTATAACAATCGGGACCAACGGCTTAACGTGCTTTCCGAGGCACGGAGGGTATTCCCTCAACCAACCAGACCCGGAAAGAAATCATAGAATTTACACAAAGATTTCTTGTCCGGTGTGGGGATCGAACCCACGACCTCCGAGATTTAAAGCGAGCCAATTACCGCTACGCTATGGAGGTTGTCCGAGTGGATGTTTATTGTGCAATAAAGATTATATTATAATTATTTCATTTCAAGTACCCATAGTAAACTTACACACATGGTAGGTAACCAAAACCTGCGTATTATGTAATGAATAGGTATATAAAAGGTTCTTTCTTAGTTAATACAGATTAACATCCAATAAATAAATGTACAAACTTTAATAGGTATTCACTTAATTATTTGAAACTATTAAAAAGTATAAGCACACTTTTATTACGTACCTTTTGAATGTCGAAATCCGTATCTGCATGGTGATTTAGGGATTTTAAAATCTTCCAAGCTCTTGTATTTTTATTCATCTTCACTGTTTTTGGCACTATAGCTTATAAAATTTTAGCTTAGGTAACGGTTTTTCGAAAAAAAAAATGCGTAGAGTCTAGGTATTAAACAATCGCAAGTGGCGCCCCGCGTCGTATTTTCATACGCAATTGGCCGCGCCTAGCTCAACTTTTTGGTGTCAAATTAACGTACAGTAGTATTAGACGCGATAGTGAAGCAGACCAACAAAGATTTATTACGTGCTAAAAGAACGAATATAGCTTTTACACTATTATTGACATAAAAACTGATTGCATTACTTTAATTATTTTGTGCCATAGTAGCGTATCACACCCTTACGTTTTTTTGGCAGGGAGAAAAATGACGGAAGCGCACGAAACAAAGTCACATAAGCAGTAACGGTACTAAACGCTTATTTGGCACGAAACAAACTTAATCATAAATTCGGACTATTCGCTCTGTAAATCGAGTTTCGATCGTTGTGCTCGTAACTTTGTTGACAAAATTATGGCAAGATTATTGTAAGTAGAAACACTTCATTTTGGCTGTAAACAAATATATATTTTTTTCAAACGTTATTTTTGTACTAAGCAATCTACACACTACATCGATCCAGTTTTTTGGCACATAAAAATATGGGGATTAAAAAAGCGTATGGTGAAAAAAAAATTTTTTTGAATTTTTTCCCTTACGCTACTCTAGTTCTTAACCCACGATATGCTTTATAACTTATATTTCATATAACATTTTAGGTTAAAACCGACTGAAACAAAGAAGTATTGTACTTGTCAACATAAACAATGCTCGTTTAAAGAAATAAAAATCAAATCTTAAAATCACGGTTTCACATTGTCACCTGCTTTCTCTAATAAAAGATGGAAACAGTCTTCTGTATACACACGCCTTTGTTCTCTAATGGACTCATAGTCATTTGATATACTCGTATGATGCCAACATACTTTTCACTGCTTAGAGCTGATCATGTTACAACAAACACTGGAATGTTCTATGTCATGTTAACATGTCAAAGCTACAATTTTTATAAAATAAAATATAGAAGCTGACGCATTTGTTTTGTCGGCTCATCTTTTATTTCGAAACAATGGGATGAATTGACGTTGTACTTTGTAGGGTTCCGTACCCGAAGGTTAAAAACGGGACCCTATTACTAAGACTTCGCTGTCTGTCTGTGTTCACGTACATTGGTAGGGACATTAATTTAGTTCCGATTTATCTCAAAAGATGGCGTTTTTATTAATAAGTTAGAAGTCGCTATAGAGATTCTCCGCCGGTTAATCGGGTTACCAATGTAATTATTTTTGATGAGAACACTGAAGCCTTGTGTACGACGCGGGGCGTCGCGCGTCGCGTGCGGCCCCTATTTCACGATGGGACATCGGTCTGTACAGTCTGTCTTCCTGTCTGTAACCTGGATTTATCTCAAGAACCGCGATAGCTGGAGAGTTGAAATTTTCACAAATTATGTATTGTCGCTGTTGTCGCTATTACAACAAATATTAAAAATAAAATAAATATTTGAGGGAGGCTCGCATACAATAAACCAATTTTTTGTCCTTTTTTGCTCGATGTCAATTACGGCAACAGTTAAGCACTTGAAAATGGTACGGAACCCTTCGTGACCGACTCGCACTTGACCGGTTTTTATTGATTGACGTCGATGAAAGAACAAACAGCTAACAACAAAATTGGAATGTTAAAATATCGTAGTAGTAGTTCAGTGGTTATGGAAGTTACTTTTGGGACCTGTTATTCTGGTTTCGGTTCGAACCTGATACAACTATTTATATGAACCACAGACTCAGAATTTTGTTCTGTGCTTAGGCCTCGGTTACGGAGACGCGGGGCGTCGCGCAGCGCGATTTGCGGGCCGCGCCCGCACTGAAATCAAACATATAGCGTTGAATGAGATGCGAGATGGCACGCCGCTCGCGACGCGTGAAGCCCCGCGTCTCCGTATACAAGGCTTGAGTATTTAAATGACCTGATGACAAAACAAGTCAACCGATTAGTATTTTTATTTACGGTAGCTAAATTATATCTAGAGCTCAGAAGCATAAGGTCTAACGTGCCATTATACGTCGGAAACATTCATCGTATGTGCGTTTATCGTAAAATAGCACTTACGACCAAATGCTCCTGAAGGATTATAGACATCCGTCCGATTCTGATGTCTAAACATATACAGCTTTATACACTGCTAAAATGATAATAAGACCTAATACTTAACCATCTAGGATTACTAATCTGTCTGATCCGAATTAAAAATCTATAATGGTTGAGTTAGTTACTTAAATAGTTATGAATTACGTAGTATTCTAGTCGATACTATAACTGATCTACCTACATCTTTTCCGCTAACATTGACTGACCTTTGACAAGATCTCATATTTGTCAACCTTTACTAATCCGGCTTATCTTTATAGGACGGATTAGTAAAATTATATAACTTATATTATATTCGCAACGCAGTAAGGAATTCTGTAATTAAGTTCTAATTTATGCGACGCGTATATTAGGCGAACATACACATTTTACTCAACACATTACAATATATCTAAACAAGTACAGAAGTAAATATAAATTTAATTCTGAGAAAATCTCAAGAATATTAAGTAAACATACTAATTTATGTATTCAGAACAAGTACTTGCTAGAAATGTTTCCTCTAAACTTTAATTGTTACGTGGGAGTACAAAATTATATTATTTATAAACACAGAGTATAAGAAAAGTACAGAGATACGCTATACATATATTTTACTTGGTTAATAAATAGTAGTGCGTGCCTGGCCCCCGCCAACGGCGGATCAAAAGAGGTTTTAGTGGTGTAGGGTCCTCTCCTCGTGGTATGACTTTAGCATACCACGCTATGGAGAGGGCGAGTCCCACATATCCCACCGCCAGCGCGCGAATACGCTGCAACGGTGGTGGAAATGTCCGCCCGGACAAAAAAAAAAAAAAGGGTTTAACCGTTTGGTGAAAATAAATTTAATTTAATTTTTAGTTTCTATTTATATTTCTTTAATTATAAAGTACCTATATATTTTCTAATTGTCAAATTTTCAACAAAATGTTGTGTGTAGTTAAAGAATAACTTGATATAAAATTAATTACCTCGGTGTGTCAGGGTAAGCCTCATATTTACCCTGACTCACCTCACTTTAAAATCTTAACAACCGTTAGAACGAATAGTGAATATGCAAATTTTAAACCTATTAATAATAATATATACCGTATACATCGATATCAATCAATATCATCTTCGATATGCTGATTCTTTCATATTATTACTTACACATACACTTATTCCAAATGAATGTAGACGTTCATGCTTCGTTGACCAAATTTTCCATAAGGGTCAGCTAAATGAAACTTTAACATGGAAAATATGAGGGACCTTTTCTTTGCTTTGGCTTGAATATTTGTATATATTTGGGGCACTATCTTCAACAATAGTGATTGAATTTGTACATAACATATTGAATACTCTGTTTTGTTTCACTTTCTTCAGTTTTAACGTTGCGTAAATTAAATTGTCTTCGTATTTTGCTTATCTAATTAATAGAAGTAGAACAACTAATGTCATTGTTCAAATTAGTACTTGATGTCTACCGTAATATTTAAATAATTTGAAAAATCGACAGCATAAAATATATATATACTAATATATTTTATAAACCTGGAGAGTTGGTTTATTTGGTTGCTAGAACACACTAATCTCAGTAACTACTGGCCAACCTCCGTAGCATAGCGGTATTTGGCTCGCTTTAAATCTCGGAGGTCGTAGGCTCGATCACCACGCCGGACAATAAATCTTTTTGTAGATTCTTTCCGGGTCTGGTTGACTGAGATTTTACCCTCCGTGCCTCGGAAAGCACGTTAATCCGTTGGTCCCGATTGTTAAAACATCATCTATAATAATTGTATACCAGGGAACGGGCAGCTACGTTTCCTGGTATGCTACAACATAATACTGCAGTCGCCAACCCACCTGGCAAGCGTGGTGACTATGGCAAAAGCCCTATGGTCCCCTATTATTTTAGCTGCCCTATGCTGCCCTATGGCCCTATGGAGGCCTATGGTGCAGTATGCAGTCGATGTTGTACGGCTTTATACCTATAAACTAACATGTTCTTACGGGACAGGTAAAACTGCGCGTGGAAAGCTAGTAAATACTAGCTAGTAAATAATACCCATCGAAAATATATACCACCTCTTTAAAATGAGAAAATGTGACATAAAGCGACTCGCTTACAATCTATCATATTTTTTAAGTCTTGATGTATATTATAGCAATTAGGTGTAAGACACGAATTTTACGGTGGAGTAAAAATTGGTAGTAGGTACTTGTTACTTAAATCAGTCTTCAACAAAAACTGTTGTTTATAAAAAACTTGCAAATTTTGAAAGAATAATGTACATAATTTGGGTCAGAATAAGTTGCCTGAAGGGAAACAAGATTAATAACAACGAAAGCTTTGGTTCAAAAAATACAGTGTATTGTCTACAAAGAACTGGAATACTGATGCTTTATACCAAGATACTTGGTATCAACTGTGACCAAAATAAATGTTTGTTTGCGCCCGAAAAGTGTTATCTTTTTGTTTGTAAAGACTATTGTTTTTTGTGATATTTGTAGAAGAGTTCTGAGTAAAACACGAATGTATGTATTTTGAGAAGATAATGGGTTTGTTTGTTCATTTTTAAGATGCATTACTGTTTGTGTTTCTGAGTCCAACTCATCATCATTATCAGCCCGTATAACATCCACTACTAAACACGGGCCTATCTATAGTTCCTCCATAATATATATCAAGGAGGAACTATCCTCTGTGCCTCAAACAACACGTGCGAGTTTGGTTCTAACTGTCTTAAAATCATATTTGAGAATTATTTACCAGGTAACACGGAGCAGCATTTATCTATGTACATAATATCGGTCTGCCAAGCGTGGTGATTAGGGCATCGTCCTTCAATGACTCTGGTTTACCAAGGTCTGCTAAGAGGCGGTCTATGGTCAGGACTGGACATTATGACGTAAAAAACCTAAAAATATATTATATATTATATTTCTTCTTTAAAACTTAACAATCTTAAACACCTGGATACCTTTTTCTTTACAATTTTACATCATAACATCATCGCAATAAATATTTGTTAAGCCAGTCGGTGGATGGCTTATAAAACATGCCGTTCTGAAACGCGGCAAGTAGGAATTCAAATTAGGTCGGTACATTAATGTGCGTCAGAGCTTGAATATAACAAACAACCACCCTTTTTAACAACCAGCATATTTATCACAGCCTGTTTTTTTCTTTGTTTCAATTACTGTTTCATTTTCTGGATAATATGTATTTGATGGAATACTTTACTTTTTACTTTATTAGTATACGTCCACTGCTGAACATCTGCCTCATCTTAATGGACCTTGGCATGCCAGGGTCGTTGCGCGATATTGCCATGCTTTATAGGCGGATTAGTGGTCGCAGTAATATGTTAAGTATCTTTAAGCTGGTAGATGCTGTTCCCCATCCATCAGTTGTATATCCTTTAGTTGCCTCTGACACCCCTGGGAAAGCATGGAGGCCTTTGAGTTTGGCTAACATTAAATCACCTGCTTGATTTTACGCTAGCCAAACTCAAAGGGCAAAGCTAGCTTACTATAAGTCAACTAGTTAAACGTTAAGTGATGTTAGTTCAATCAACGATTGGCCTAGGAACTCAATAAAATTGATTGACGGGCTGGCCAATTCGCCATCCCATTGAATGGCTGATTTGATTAGATGGCTGCTATAGATATAAATTGTCGTAACTATCATTGCATTTTTTTCTGATTTGCTCGTTTTTCATATTACCTATTTATCAAATAAGTTTAATTGCTATGCCGAATTCAAGGATATGTACTCGGGATTTAGTTTTCGTCTTACTTACCTAAATGTTGTCATTTTGGTGAAAAAACTTTAAAAGTAGACTTACTAGTCATAGTAAATCAAATTCTGCACGCTCAATGTCGCAGGCAGCAGCTAGAATAATAAAATATTATGCTAGAAATAATATTATTTAATTTACTTTAAGTGGAATCAATCTAAATGTAAATTATTCTCAGCAATAAATTTCTAGCTCCAGTCTTTCAGCGAAGCTTTAAAAATAATAGATTTATTTTAAACTAAAATTCAATATCCGCCTTAACTATTTAATCTCCATAATCTCGACCTGTTTCAGGGGGGTGGAGAGGGGGTTTTACTTTGCAGATTTCACTCTCCCGACAACCGCGAACGTGTTTCCTCACCAGATATTAAAGAAAGAACATTTGCTGAGTCACTGGCGACAATGGGTTTTAAGTTGTGTGAAGTTTAATATTGCGATGTTAGAGAACAATTTAAGGTACAAAATCTGATTTTCTAAAACAAACTTTATGAATTTTGTAATATAAAATAACAAAAAACACTTATTGTTAGGTATGATTTTTGAAATACGCCATGAGAGGAACCAAGAGAAAAGAGAATATATTATTGATATATTATTAGTGTTAGTTAATTTTTATGTAGATGATCATTCCAGGAATTGGACGTTAGACACAAATTTTAAGTTGAAGTACAAATAAATAGCCATTTACATAAAGCAGTGACTAAAAAAACTGCTGTAAATAAAAACTTAATTGGCCATTGAGAAGAAAGAAGATTTTTTTAATCCATTTTTTTTTTGTTTTCTGACAGACATTTATGCTTTTATCCACGAGATTTTTGCTTTTTTACGGTGCATAAAA
This sequence comes from Nycteola revayana, assembly GCA_947037095.2. NCBI lineage: Eukaryota > Metazoa > Arthropoda > Insecta > Lepidoptera > Nolidae > Nycteola > Nycteola revayana. Next base: position 22,211,871 of record OX344845.2, on the reverse strand, counting down.
GCAAACAAGGCTACAGCCTCGTTGAATGCCAATTCAACTAATTCAACTTCTAGCCTTCGCTTATACTGGAGAGCAAAATTATGTATCATATACATATATGTAGTTATTACTTAACTTAAGTACATATACTCGAATATATTATTATAATGCTAAAGTAACTTTAGTGTTATTAGTATATTAGCTGTTTGTTATGTGTTGAAGATAGGTGTGGTTTTAATAAATGCGAACAACCGATGGAGGCAATTATTCGTTTAATACTTAATTTTACAATAATGACAAATTTAGTTATGGTGCGCGGGTTTTTAAATACAATTTTTTCTAGTAAGTTTTTTATGTTGGTAGCTTGACACGGCCGCGAAGAACGTCAACCAATCAGCGTCGCCGACTCGTTGGTTTTATTATGTTGTTAGTGTTCGTTTGTAGGGTCAGCTTTAGATGTGTGTTTGAACATGCCCCCGGCCTTGGAAGCACTAGCATCCAACGTGATTTCCATTTCATCGCTGAACAGAGGGCATATCTTCGAAAATGCGCGTCGAATTACACCACTCTGGGTTTGAATGTCTGCCACCCTGGAAACACCGTCACTGCCTGGTACTGTTGACCTAATACGTCCTAGCCGCCAATTCAGTGGTGGAGTTTTATCTTCTTTGATGACGACTAAGGTATTAGGCTTTATGTCACCTTTATTATCCTTCCATTTTGTTCGCAACTGCATTTCAGAAATATACTCTTTGTGCCATCGGATCCAGAAATGTTGTCTTATTTGCTCTAACTGTTGATAGCGTGATAGTCGATGAACCGGTACTTCACTCAACTGTTCTGTGGCAGGCGCTGTTAGCGGACGGCCAACCAGAAAATGACCAGGACACAATGGAAGGAAATCATGGGGGTCAGTGGACATGGGACTAATAGGACGAGAATTCAGGATAGCCTCTATCTGTGATAATACCGTACTTAGCTCTTCAAAAGTTAAATGTGCACTACCAACAACTCGCAATAAGTGGTATTTGCATGACTTTACGCCAGCTTCCCACAATCCACCAAAATGAGGCGCGTAAGGTGGTATAAATGAAAATTTTATATTTTGTTCTGTCGCATAACCTACTATATCATCAGAGCATTCCTTTAAAAATTGACAAAATTCATTAGCTAAACCAACGAAATTCCTACCGTTGTCTGAAATAATTTCAGCAGGTTTGCCGCGCCGAGAAATAAATCGTTTCACTGCTAACAAATAAGCGTCAGTCGTAAGATCACTTACTAGTTCTAAATGAACTGCACGAGTGACAAAGCAAATAAATAAACAAATATAAGATTTAGTTAACTTCGAACCCCTACCCTTGCGGTTCAAAATAAGCAATGGCCCGGCGTAGTCAACGCCACTGCGATAAAATGGAAAGGTTTGAGTAATTCTTTCGTGCGGTAAGTTGCCCATAATAGGTGATAAAGATTTACCTCTCAATCGTGTACATACAACGCAATTATGGACGACGTGCTTAGCAAGATTCCTGCCCCCTACTGGCCAATAGGATTCTCTAATGTTATATAGAAGCGCTTGCGGTGCTGCGTGGTACAGTCGCTTGTGTTCGTGTCGAAATAATAATGTTGAGAACCAATGTTTCGATGATATTAAATAGGGATGCTTCTTACTAAACGTAAAATGAGGAGAATTCTTTAGCCTACCACCTACTCGTATTGTTTTATCATCATCCATGAACAAAGCTAAATTACTAAATTTATTATTACATTTTAAATTACGATGATTAAATAAAATATTATATTCTTCAACAAATGCTTCCCTTTGACTGATCCTAATTAAAATAATATTTGCACGAATCAATTCTTCTACAGTCAAAGGTCCACGGCGACCATTGCGACTATGACGTGCATTATGAATAAAGCGTAAAACATATGCACAAGTTCGTTGCATACGATTGTATTGTGAAAATCTTTCAAAAGGAAATAGTGAAGGCAAATTTGAGATTAGACATGAATTAACCACCTTTGTTTGTTTTATTTCAGGTAATTCAGTCTCTAATATATTATTTTTGTTAATAGTTATTTGATCACAACTAAACTGGGGGTCCCGAAGGAACGCTGGGCCCTCCCACCATAAAGTACAGCAGTTAATGTCTTCCAATTTAGCTCCACGAGATACTAAGTCAGCTGGGTTTTCTTTACCGCTTACATGATACCACGGATGTTCTTTAGTAATTTCATGAATTTCGGCTACACGGTTTTGGACGAACGTTTTTAATAAATTAGGTGCCATGCGTAACCAACCTAAAACTATGGTGGAGTCACACCAAAAAACTGTTTTGCTAAAGTTGCAATGTAACGATTCGCGTACCTTATGATATAGTTTCGCGCCTAACAGCGCACCGCATAATTCTAATCGCGGTATGCTCACAGGATTTAAAGGCGCAACTCGTCCCTTCGACACGTATAGTCTAACCGATACAGATGAGTCACGATTTATAGTGCGCACATAAATGCACGAACCGTACGCAGACTCCGACGCGTCTGTAAATATGTGTAATTCTAATTCTAAAGGCTCATTACCTACAACACAACGCGGTACGCGTATTTCATTGAGGAAACGCAAAGAATTAGCAAATCGTTCCCAAGTTTGTTGAACATCAATAGGCAATGAATCATCCCAACTTATTTTTAACAGCCATAATTTTTGAAGTAAGATTTTTGCTACCATTATAACCGGGCTCAACAATCCTAAAGGGTCAAATATTTGAGCTACCTTTGACATGATATGCCGTTTTGTTATAACTGTACTGTCGTTGCTACATTGAGTTTTAAAATGAAATTCATCACTTAAATTATACCAACTTACACCTAGGGTTTTCGCGTGCACGTTGTCACCTAATGATAATTCTTTAAATAAATGATTATTCACGTTTGATTCATTTAAATTGAAATTAAATAACCACTTTCGAAGCGAAAAGCAACCCGATTTTAAGACATCCGCGACTTCGCGACATATTTCTAATAAGTTATCTTTGTCGTCAGAACCCGTTAATAAGTCGTCGACATAAAAATCTTCGTTTATTATTCTTTTGACATCACAATCAGTGCAGTCATCTGCTAGTTGTTTAAGACACCTACAACTTAAAAAGGGTGCGGACGCTGTGCCGTATGTTACAGTATTTAGTCTGTATACCTTGATAGGCTGCTTCGAATGATCACGCCACAAAATTAATTGAAGGTCGCGCTGATCTTTGTGAACTAAGCATTGGCGATACATTTTTTCGATATCTGCACATGCTATGTACTTGTGTTGTCTAAATCTTAATAAAATCGCAACGAGGTCACCTTGTATTGGTGGCCCTACCATCTGTAATTCATTAAGGGAAACATTAGTACTAGACGCGACGCTCGCATCAAACACGACGCGCAGTTTAGTACTCGTGCTGTGTTCGCGAAGTACACCGTGATGCGGTAAAATATAATGAGGCTTTGAATAGTTATCGATAAGGGTCATATGACCTAATCGAATATATTCTTGAATAAAATCACTGTAAAGTTTTTTGTAATCTGGATTTAATGATAATCGTCTTTCCAATGCGAAGAATCGCCGTTCTGCCATTAAATAAGTTTCGCCTAATAAATTAGGGGACTGTTTAAACGGTATACGTACACAAAATCGGCCATCATCGTCGCGTGTAGTGCTATCAACGAAATGTTGTTCACAGGCACGCTCCTCGTCAGTGTACGTATCCCTACGCGTGGTTACTTCTTCAAGTTCCCAAAACATTCGCAACTGTGTTTCGACTGACTGCGAAAAATTACACTGGATGTAACTACTTTGTTGTGAAATTGAATAACTGGGGCCAGAAATGACCCAACCCAATTTAGTATCTAATAAGTAAGGCCCATTAGCTAATCTTATTTTATTATTATTTATTAAATTCCAGAAGACATCCGCGCCGATTAAAATATCTATATTTCTAGGTTGATTAAACTGCGGGTCAGCCAACTGAATGTGTTTAGGTATAAATTGTGCGCATTGTTTAGGTATCGCAGGTAACGTGGATGTAATGTTAGGCAAAACAAAACATTGTAAAGTAATACTATATGCGTTGGCGCGGGATTTAATTTGGATGTCACATATTTGCGTAGATTTAGTGACCGTATTACCAACACCGCGTATTTCTTGAGTGGACTGTAATAGTTGTAATTGGAGTATATCGCATAATGTACTTGTAATAAAACACCGTTCGCTTCCGCTATCAAGAAGTGCGCGCGCTAAATGAAAGTTATTATATTTATCAGCTACCTCGACTAACGCAGTTGACAATAGAACAGGTTTATAAACAGCTGATTGCATATATTCACTATCTACGAGCGCCTTGTTTGCGTGGATTATAGGTTTTTGTATTGATGACGTAGGTACGGGTGAGCGACGGAGAGGTGCATATGATCCAGGAGTGGGGCGCAACTCGGCGGTCGGCGGCGCCGGCGACGCCTCCTGTATTACGTTATCTATAGCATTATAAGTGTGCGACGCGTTTAGCGATACAAATTGATTACTTTCCTTATTAGGTTTGTTATTAATGTTGTGATCTACCGGGTGAAGTAATGAATTGTGCTTTTTATTACATAACCGACACGGCCCAAACCTACAAAGGTCTGACGTGTGACCAGAACGTAAACAGTTAATGCACAGTTTGTTGTTATTCACAAATTTCATTTTATTTTCTAATTCATAGTCAAGGAACTTTTGACAAGAGTATAGTGGATGGTTTAACTTACATAGTAAACACGGTTTTTTAACAAAGTCACGCGAATATTTTTCTAGCGGCCTCTTAGATGAAACATTAGAAACGTTACAGTGAATTTTCGAGTGGTTTTGGAGATTATTGTGCTTTGTACTATGAACTTTATTATGTGACATTTGTAATGTTTCCAACATATCGGCCCTACCTTTAAGGAATTGTATTAAATCATTTACTTTAAGATGCGTCTTTGAGCTATCGTCTTGTGAGAATAACGAGCCTTTGTGTTGTTCCCACTCGCGCTCCGTGGCTTGATCTAACTTAGCGACTACTATATATATAACTAATGTGTCCCACGAGTCATTAGGCTCACCTAATATCTTTAATGCACGTAAATTCTTTAAGACAGTGTCCACCAACTTCCTAATGAGTACTGGCGATTCCTTATTTATATTTTGCATATTGAATAAAGATTTGACATGATTATGCACCAATAATCTACTGTTATTGTAACGATTAAGAAGTAATTCCCAGGCAACACAATAATTACTACTACAAAATTCTACGGAATCTATAACTAGTGACGCGCTTCCTTTGAGTGATGACTTGAGATAATGGTACTTTTCTATGTTACTAAGTTCTTTAGAATCATGCACTAGTGACAAAAAAGTGTCTCTAAATTCCAACCACTGCTCATATGAACCGTCAAACGTAGGCATCGAAATAGTAGGTAATTTTATAGAATTTCGTTGGTGAACTTTGCTAGAATTATCAGTTACCCGACCATTGTCTAATAGATGCTCAGCTTGAGACAATATAGAATAAAATTTATTCTCAAAGATTTCTCGTTGCGTTAATTGCTCATCTACGTCTAATACTATTTCCTCAATCTGACTTTGAATCACATTAAACTCACTAAATAAGTTAGTAGCTCCTTGAATGCGTAATTTAAGATCTATTTGTTGTTGACTCGATAAAATTCCACTTTCTATAGTAGATAAATAATTTTCAAACTTTGTGAATCTACCCTTTACAATACCGCGTTTTTTAATTAATTCTTTGATAAGACTACTCTCACTACCTTCATAGGGAGATTTATCACGAATTGTAGTTGTTAATTCGTCTTTACCATTTTTTTTACTCATTTTGGCGGAATGCAGTAAACGTGAAGTAGGTATAGACAATTCTAATAATATGACCGGCGCTGATCGTAAGTAGGTAGGTACGTAACAAGTATACGAATACTGAACGAATTGAGCACGGTATCACACAGTGGAAAGGGATATGGAAGAGGAATAGGAGGATGGCTGGCCGTACCTGTTATGCGCGTTTTCAGGTCCGGTACCGTTCTTTCCCGTAATTTGCGACTTCGTAGTATTCCTCCTCTTTGGCGCCTCCTTTGTGTTCCAAACTGCATACGCTGCACTCAATCGTCAGTCCCAGTTAGATAGCGATATATTAGCGTTTTATTATTTGAAATCGGCCATGCGCGGCGTGGCGTATAGCATCACCTCCAACGGTCGCTAATGGCTGGCAGCTGGTGTTAAAATTGTTGAATATCCAGCGACGAAGGTCCAATATGTTGAAGATAGGTGTGGTTTTAATAAATGCGAACAACCGATGGAGGCAATTATTCGTTTAATACTTAATTTTACAATAATGACAAATTTAGTTATGGTGCGCGGGTTTTTAAATACAATTTTTTCTAGTAAGTTTTTTATGTTGGTAGCTTGACACGGCCGCGAAGAACGTCAACCAATCAGCGTCGCCGACTCGTTGGTTTTATTATGTTGTTAGTGTTCATTTGTAGGGTCAGCTTTAGATGTGTGTTTGAACGACAAAACCACTGAACTATTTCTGATTAAATTTGCTACAAATATAGAACATAAGCTTCAAAACGACAGATTTGTCCCTATCTTTTGTGGCGAAATCTACCCAATGAGAAGTCGCGGGCAACTGACACTTGTTTATAAATATGACTGTCGGAGTCAGAGAACGCAATGCATTTTACTGACAAAATTATAACTTAGAACAACTTTGAACGATTCATCAGTCATCTGTCCATATCTGTCATCCTTCAATTTCATTTGAGTGAAAATCCCTGAAAACAATGTGTATGGTCGATTCGTCACCAATATTTCATACCATCAATCTCTCAAATGTTTTCAAACTTCTGCAGGGTCATTGTTGGAGCAATATTCCTAGAGTATTGATAGCCTGAGAAATGTTGACTCAAGTTAAACACGGACGTGATAAAGTAGTAGTATATTATTCCCGGAGGTAAATTAGGTTCTGCATAGTGATGGTATGCTTATTACGGAAAGAAAATTTACCCATTAATAAACACCCCGGAGCTCTTTTAAAGTCTATATGATGTGCATCTAAATCTCATTCACTCATACTTTAAGAATAAGAACAGAAGTAATTAAATTAGCTAAGCGCCAAAACGAACTGTCCATGTAACGTCACAAGATCGATGGATGCTTCGGCCACTTTGTCAAATTCCGTAAACAAAGCGATATGAGTCTTGCATTAAGTCTTCGAGTTTCTGAATTAAATTCGGAATAAAATCAATTTTAAGATCTTTATTCTAAACTTAAAGTAACGTATACCAGTTCACGGATTGCAGCGTTTAATAATACTGCGGTAGTCAACGTACCTGCAAAATTTGGTGACTACAAAAACACCCTTCGAGGGAGTTCATTGTAATGTTCAGCAATTAAATAAGATGATGAAAGTCACAAGATTAGTATTGAAGATAATTTTTACATTTTCTCTTAACAGCTTGTTGAATAATACAGATACAGAGGAAGAATCGGCTATTTCCGAAACCCTAGTCATCTGTAAAGGGTCAAACTTCCAAGAATGTAGGGTATCTGTAATCAATCAACCTTTGTATTGAGGCGTTTATTTACGGTTCGGAATAGCGGATCCCAAGAAATGTTCTTAAATGATAGGTAGTGTAGAAAAGAAGAGTATCATCACTACATTTAGACGCTTTGTTATTTCTTGTGTAAATTGAAGTAGTGAGTTGGGAAAATGTAGTAACAAAAATATTTAGAACAAAATAGCTGTTATGGGTAAGAAAAAACTAGCTTAATAATGAAATTATGATATTACGCGACGCCAATGTAGTTCCTGCCGTGTGGTTTCCGGCTTAGAATAGACCACCCCATGTCCTCCCATGGGTGTCGTAAAAGGCGACTAAGGGACATATGGCTGATGGATGGGGAGCAGCATCTATTAGCTCAAGGTTTACATCTTACTTCGATCACCAATCCGCCTGCCGGGCATGGTGATTATGGCAATATCCCTCTACGATCCTGGCTTGCCAAGGTCTGTTAACAGGAGACCCATGTTCAGCAGTGGACGTAAACGGGCTGTTGTTGGTGATGATGATGAATGTCGTTTCTACAAGTGCTGACGTTAAAAATGTGTGTACCACTACTAGTCTTGCGCCTGCTCGGTCATTTTCAAGATCGCTCCGTACTAGTTCATTTCGGACAGTGAACTAGTTCATTCTATAAGCTCTAACAGCTCTATTCGGTCTTTGCGCTCGGTCAGCATTTCCATATAGGACAGCGCGGACCACAGAGCAGCCACCAAATCACCACGGTGACCAAATTATGGTTGTATTAATATAACATATTTGATTTGCCTTCATACATAAACAGGCTAAGGACTCAAGGACTGACATTCTGATCAACCGCCTACATTATTATGAATGACTTCCGTAACTTCCGTACAAAAACAATCAGTCAGTGATATTTCATTTTTCGTTCTCGCTCGCACTTAAACGATCTCGCGGTTTACAATGTACGAAGTACGAAAAGAGCTATTTGACCTATTAGACCGATTACAAATCAGCGTTCGGAAACGTTTCTTCTAGTACAGTACGAAGATACGGCTCCTATTCGTTCATCGTTCACGAACTATACAAGACTAACCACTACTGACAGTGCCATAGATAAGAAAAAATCACAATCAAGTGTGGATATTTCCCGAAAACCGCGCTGTTCGAAGATACCAATAAAGAAAGACGGTGTAATATATGTCTTCTATAAATTCGATGTACAGTTTGCGAAAATTTAAATAGGTTAACAAATAAAAATTTTCATTCTAAAATAAAGGATTAATTTCAATTATATTGTTACAGATTTTCGCTGCAGCCACATTATGTACTAAGGTGGACTGGTATGTAACTTGATTAAAATTTTTGTACTATAAATAAATATATATTATTTTAAGCCTTTGTACGATACCTATGCTATGTAATGATTATAAGAACAGCTACATTATTAATTCGCAAAAGTGATTCGTGAAACCAAAATAAATAAAATATTAATATTTACTGTAAAAGCGCCTTGATCGCAGATCCCCTTGAAATCTGCACTAAATGGGTTTATGTAGGTATACTGTAAGGCAAATATAGTTTACGTCAAACCGCTGCCGCGTCTTATTATTATATTTATATTACATTTCATATAATTTGGTGACTTACCTTATTATGTCACAAACACACTGTTTTTTTTTTTTTTTTTACTTTTTTGGCTCGATATTGAAAAAGCACTCTAATTTTGTATAGAAAACTCTCATTCTGTTTCATCCTACTACAATTTTATTACATTTTAAACCATTTTCAAAGGCGACCCCGTTTTATAAACTGTAACTTATTAGTCGAGCTTGTGATAAAAAATAACCTTTATAGGACTTTTGTTAGGGTTCCGTAGCCAAATGGCAAAAAACGGAACCCTTATAGATTCGTCATGTCTGTCTGTCCGTCCGTATGTCACAGCCACTTTTTTCCGAAACTATAAGAACTATAATGTTGAAACTTGGCAAGTAGATGTATATTGTGAACCGTATTAAGATTTTCACACAAAAATAGAAAAAAAACCAAAAAAATTGGGGTTCCCCATACTTAGAACTGAAACTCAAAAAAAATTTTTTCATCAAACCCGTACGTGTGGGATATCTATGGACAGGTCTTCAAAAATGATATTGAGGTTTCTTATGTCATTTTTTTCTAAACTGAATAGTTTTCGCGAGAGACACTTCCAAAGTTGTAAAATGTGTGTCCCCCCCCTGTAACTTCTAAAATAAGAGAATAATAAAACTAAAAAAAATATATGATGTACATAACCATGCAAATTTCCACCGAAAATTGGTTTGAACGAGATCAAGTAAGTAGTTTTTTTTTAATACGTCATAAACCGTAAACCGCAGTTTACCTTTCATTCATTCAACATCGATCAAAGTTACAACGAACTACAAGAACTTTTATACTATGTTACTTGTTGTATTCTTGATATCAAAAATAGGTACGCACTTGTACGGAACCCTTCGTGTGAGAGTCCGACTCGCACTTGGCCGGTTTTTTTTCGTATACATTTTGCAAGATTTTTCTGGAATTGAAAATCAATTTTTGATTTGTTTTTGCAAAAATAAATTATTTTATTATAACTACCTTGTGCCTGTGACTTTGTCCGTGATACCTATAGTTATTTTGGCCTAATCCCAGTTTTTAAACATTCTTCATTGGTGCTCCACTCCTATTTAGCGTGATGATATATATCCTAAAGCTTTTCTAAAAGATGTTTTGTATCGGACCAGTAGTTCCTAAGTTTAGAGCGTTCAAGCAAATGAACAAAAAACCAACTCTTATGATAGATTTCAACTAAAACGTTGGGGAAACGATTTTACTTTAGAAAAAGAACACCTATTTCCGAAGTTGAATATCTCCACGTATCTTTCTAAATTCCATCAACTTAAGTATGTCACTTATAGTAGCACTTCTAAATATGTTCAATTTTATAGGCAACAGATACGGAAACTGTTACTACCCGAACATGTAATCGGATTTTATTGGAAATTCAACCTTATTGCTATCACTTTGAAGTGCCTATTCGTTTAATTCTAGAACTTTAAATGTCGTTCTATTTCCACCCATTTATATTAATACGTTCATTACAATTTGGTCCTTATTCCTTACATTCTAAAGTTCTTCCTATTACAGAAATGAGCTGTAACTAGCACGTCAGTGGTAACATTTCCCGTATATATTAGAATGCGTGGTTCGACTACTGATGCGCTGTTGCTATAGCTTGGGTAACCACTTAGGTGTGATGGCAGAGGTAATAAACATTTGGCAGGGGTTGACAATAATGGAACTATTTTCGTACGAAGGTCACAATCGATCAGAGAACAATTTGGAGATATGCGACTCGATTTTTACTGCCAGATTTAATTGTTTATAGGTGTTACGGGTTTAACGTGTGTACGAAGGAAATAACATCAAAAGGCACGTAAAATCAAATGGTTATCATGCAAATTCGGCACTTATATTAGAGGTGATTATGCTGTGGTCACCAATCCAGCTAGAGTTTTTTTCTATAATCGCAATAGCTATGATATGTTTCAGTAGAGTGTCCTCTACTGATTATTGATGAACTAATTCGGTCTTCCGATTTTTTTTTGGACGGACATTATTTATTTAGTCAGTGCGCTTTTGCTACTTCATCGGGGATAAAAGCGTAGGTGTTGTCATACCGATATGAGAAATCGCGTGTTTTGTTATACCTCAAATAATAAATTTGAAAATTTTTATAAACAAGTAAATATAAACAAGTAAATTTTGTTAAATTTACTTGAAATCGTTTACATAAAGGTTAGTACCCGACCTTGCGTAGAAATTTTATTATACGTAACAAAGTAGGTACACAATCGAGAACTAATTGAAAATTTAACAGAAAATTCTTTCGAAATCAGTTTTTCAAGACAGTTTTAATCTCACAATAATTTGCTCCAATGAACCCGTGACATTCAGAAAAATAATTGAAAACCGAAAGTAATGGAATGTCACGAACATTGAACCTTTCGAAATAGAAATTACAATTTTATTTGTGGTAAAATTGTTCGCAATTGATTAAACGGATTAGTTAAAAGTAGTTGAAAATGTTTAAAACCCCTTCGCCTTGTGTACGCTCTTCAAATTTACCTGGAACTTACATACGTAGGAGTTTGTACGTGTATTGCGGTACGGCTTCTACGGTATAATGTTACGCCGTAGCAAGTAGGTACTACGCCGTTCTATGTGCTACGGCGTAGATATTGTAGTACTACGGTTGTATGATACATCGTGACGCGGTTCCACATGCGGTTGACTACTATTAAGTATCGTTACGTTATTGTCTTGTAAAAAACGGGCCCGCGTGTGTTTTTTTAATTTTAGTTTTTACGGAAAACGCAATTTATTTATAAAATTGAAGTAGCGACTTCCCTGGCGGTATAAGCCTCAATGGTTCGCGGGTTCGACCTCCACGTCGGACAAGATTGTTAATTAAATAATAAATTTTTGCGTTCTGGGTCTGATTGGTTGAGGGACTGCCCTTCGTGCTTCAGAAAACATGTAGAGTATATTTAATTATAAAGTTCCCACGGGAACGGGAGTTACGCTGGTGAAACCGTAAACGAACGCTAATCCATGTATAATGACTGAACGAATAATTCATTTTCATAAATTAAATAGTTCCACAAACTTCAAAATAAACGTATTCTCATCAACAGCCCGTTTACGTCCACTGCTGAACATGGGCCTCCTCTTAGCAGACCTTGGCAAGCCAGGATTGTTGAGGGATATTGCCATAATCACCACGCTTGGCAGACGGATTGGTGATCGCAGTAAGATGTAAACCTAGAGCTAATAGATGCTGCTGCCCATCCATCAGCCATATTTCCCTTAGTCGCCTTTTACGACAACCATGGGAAGACATGGGGTGGTCTATTCTAAGCCGGAAACCACATGTATTTTAATTCCTTTTTATTCGCTGAAATTAATTAAGTTGAGGCATAATACCCCAATTAGTGTACAAATTTGTACTATAATCCGATACTAAGCCATAGCTGTAATCTATATATATAAAAGAAAGTCGTGTTTGTTACAACACTTATAACTCGAGAACGGCTGGACCGATTGCCATGGTTTTTGATTTGTTGGATTTGTTTCCGTCCCGAATAGCAGAATACATTTTAAAAACAAAAGAAAGTCGTGTTAGTTACACTATTTATAACTCAAGAACGGCTGAACCGATTTGGCTGAAAATTGGTAAGGAGGTAGCTAAGAACTGGGAGAAGGACATAGGATACTTTTGGGTAGGGTAGGGTAGGGTAGGGTAGGGTAGGGTAGGGGTAGGGTAGGGTAGGTGTAGGGTAGGGGTAGGGGTAGGGTAGGGGTAGGTGTAGGGTAGGGGTAGGGGTAGGGTAGGGTTAGGGTAGGGGTAGGGGTAGGGTAGGGCAGGGGTAGGGTAGGGTTAGGATAGGGGTAGGGTAGGGCAGGGGTAGGGTATAAAAGTCCACCCGTGCGAAGCCGGGGCGGGCCGCTAGTTATTATTAAATTAGCTATAATTTGTGGTGGCTCAACAGCACGAGTTATTTTACATAGCGTGGTTTGGCATTGCCTCTAATGACCATATAAGTAATCATTCATTTCATGATAATGAATTTTAGATTGAAACAAGGTTTAATTTCCATTTTCGTTTATATTTACATATTATAATGCCACGCCTTCTCTTTGAGGAGTGGTTTGTGTTTATGGTTCTTAAAAGGTATTTTTTACATGTGTGTCGTGACCAATATCGTTGGTTAGGGAAGAAGACAACCTCCGAAGCGTAGCGGTATTTGGCTCGCTTTAAATCTCGGAGGTCGTAGGTTTGATCCTCACGTCGGACAGGAAATCTTTGTGTAAATTCTAAGATTTCTCCGTGCCTCAGAAAGCACGTAAAGCCGTTGGTCTCGATTGTTATAACATCATCTATAATAATCGTATATCAAGGAACGGGCAGCTGCGTTTCCTTGTGTGGTACAACATTATACTGCGGTCATCAACCGGCCGGCCAAGCGTGGTGACTATGGCAAATACCTTCCCTTGAGAGGAGGTCCATGTTCAGCAGTGGACGTTATACGGGCTGAGGATGATGATGATGATGATGATGAGAGAAGTATTAATTCAAGTTTGTGTAGATTATTATTTATCGTTTTAGTACCAAATTGTTTATTTACAGCTTGAATTTTGCTGGAAAAAGTTATTTTTGTAGGAGTTTATACATTAAATATTTCAAATTTACTTTAAATGATACGTAGACATGTTTTTATTAATTCATTCATATTCATTTATTGCAGGCCATATGTATAAATAGCTCGTTACATTTAAAGCAAAGCTTTTGAGCAAGAATATTAAAAATAGGTATTTTTAATAAACCAAGAACGAGTCAGACAGTTTGTGTCCGTCAAAAAGTCACGTTCTTTTTATGGGAGCTTAAATATTAATTTAATTCTGTTTTTATAGTGGCAACCGTATAAAACATATACACCATCTGTCTAGCTATCTTTTCATGAGATTCAGCATGGTGACAAGCAGATAGAGAAAAAAGTTTTAGTAATAAACTTACCCATTGGAGTTTATAACTAAAACTTTTTTCTCTGTGTGTACGGAACCCTAAAAACGATACATACATACATACATATAATCACGCCTTTCTCCCATGTGGGGGTAGGCAGAAACTACAGAACAATGTCATGAATTTATTACTTTACTCAGGCTCGTCCTTAAGACCGTCGCCACTTTTACCTTGTACGTACTTGGGTTCGTAAAAGTTGGCGGGATAAGCCACTATACATAAAGACATCCATTATAAAACCTTTACTTACTATTTTTTCTTTTTTGTATACGAGACTATGCCCGGTGAAGTAGCAACAGCCTAACTACCTAAGGCTAACTATATATGTCCGTCCGAAAAAAAATAAAGCAAAAATATGTATACGAGATTCCTTCTCCAAGTTCCCGTAAGAACTTCATTAGTAAATATAGCCTTTAATCTTAATTGGAAAGACAAAATATCTAGTGTATATTGCTATTTTTGCACCGCCGTCCCGCCCGCAAAAATTATGCTTAAAATGCATGAGAGATAGTAGCAACATACAAAAAACAAATCACCAGCCGAAGACCCAACACGTGTTTTGCTCCTCCACGTAGCATCATCAGGGTGATGTTGACGACTCAAAAGCTACTAGTGATTGTATTTTTATTATATTTTTAACAATAGTTCCTGAGAAATGCGCGTTCAAGCAAACAAACAAACTCTCCAGCTTTACAATACTTGAAAAGTTAACCCTGAATTAAATATTTAACTGCAGTCGTTGCTTGACAATATTCAATACATAATCCCTGTTACCAAACAATACTTACATTGGATAATGTTTCATATACCGAAGTATTCAATTTCAATAACCTAATAGAAAATAATAATTAAAGCGTTCATGATTCCTCAATCCCAATTACGAATTGGAAGCCATGTAGCAGCCTCGTATACAATTACGCATAGTTAAAATAATAACATCATCCCACGATTACATTATTGCGCAAATACCATAACCAGGTACAATAAATTCACATACGTTAAACTTGTTTCTAGCTATTTGGCAACCATTGCGTAGTAACTACGTACTGAAAACGTAAACATGCGTACTATACCGTTGATGTATAAAAAACAGATTCAAATTAACGTAGGTGCGTAAGGTAACGTTCAGAATTGTTCGCACGTTTGAAAGTTTATATAGAACTTGTGAGTTTTCATATTAATATATCTAGAGCTCAGAAGCGTAAGGTCGGATGTGCCATAATACGTCAGAAACATTCGTCGTATGTGCCTTTATCCTATATCCTTTATGACCTCCGTAGCGTAGCGGTATTTGGCTCGCTTTAAATCTCGGAGGTCGTGGGTTCGATCCCCACGCCGGACAGAAAATCTTTGTGTAAATTCTAAGATTTCTTTTCGGGTCTGGTTGGTTGAGGGACTACCCTCCGTGTCTCGGAAAGCGCGTTAAGCAGTTGGTCCCGATTGTTATAACAACATCTAAAATAATCGTATACCAAGGAACGGGCAGCAGCGTTTCCTTGTTTACCCGCCTGCCAAGCGTGGTGACTATGGCAACTACCTTCTCTCGGGAGAAGGCCCATGTTCAGCAGTGGACGTTATACGGGCTGATGATGATGATGCCTTTATCGTAAACTGGCAGTTACGACCAAATGCTTCTGAAGTATAAAGGCGGAAACATATTATTAAAACGCCACGCCACCCGACGACACGCGACGCGTGTTGAGTCGAATCAAATGTATTGTTTTCTATACACCAGAAACACACTATGCACAGGTGTTGACACGTGGCGTGGCGTGGCGTTTTAATAATGTATTTTCGCCTTAATAGTCCATCCGTTGTTATGATTCTGAGGTCTAAATATACTAAGGATAGGTTGGTGAGTGAGTGGGAACTAAAATATTCACACACATATACAAAGCATTTAAACTGCAATGTTACCCGAGAGATACATTTTAATTTGAGGTTTCTAGTTTGGTGCTAAAAGCGGTCAACAGCGTATTACGAAAAGTACATTTAAAATTTATTTGTAACTAATGTTTGATGAACTATTGTTACTTTAGAGACTAAATTAACGTAATTAAAACTTGGCTTGAAATCCCTAATATGAGGTGCTTCTATGATCATACAGTATGTTAAATAACAGAGGGCGTTCCCTTAAACTCGTTAATCTATATCATTAATAGATTAAAACAAAAATAAAAAAAAAAAAAAAAAAAATAGAAAAATAAGCATAAAATAATCCGAATTCAAAAAAATAATTAATTGGCAATAAATTCGAAACCTCCTGTTTAAAATCAAAATAGTAGCGCGGAATAGTACCTAAGTACCTAACGTAGTACTAGCATTGCCCAAACCGGCAACGTCGCATGCGCACCATGCCGAGCGGGTTGTACCATACTGTTGCGGGTTAACGGGAACGCCTTCTGTTAGTTAACATACTGTATATGCCATCCCTTTAACAAAACATAGTAGGTATATTGTTTGATAACGATGAGTTTTCAGAACAGTCAGTACGAACTATGTTTGTTTACAAAAAAATATGTTGAAAGGCTTGTGTTCTCCAAAGCACTAAAGATTCATAAAAACATTTATTATCGTTGTTATATAGAATATATAGTTCATTTTGATATGGGGGTGTGTTAGAGTTTTTAACTGTATCATAAAAAGTTTTCATAAATTCGTTGTTATTGTAATGGTTTTCACTACTTAGTATAAAACGAAGTCACTTACCAATGTTTGCCTATCTCTATATACTCATCATCAGCCCGTATAACGTCCACTGCTGAACGTGGGCCTCCCCCCGAGGTAGGGTATTTCCCATAGTCACCACGCTTGGTGACCGGTGACCGCAGTAAAATGTTGTACTACACAAAGAAACGCTGCTGCCCGTTCCTTGATATACGATTATTATAGTTGATGTTCTAATAATCGGGACCAACGGCTTAACGTGCTTTCCGAGGCACGGAGGGTAGACCCTCAACCAACCAGACCCGGGAAGAAATCTTAGAATTAACACAAAGATTTCGTGTCCGGCGTAGGGATCGAACCGACGACCTCCGAGATTTAAAGCGAGCCGAATACCGCTACGCTACGGAGGTTGTCGTGTCTCTTGTTGTGGTTCTTTTTTATTGATAGAGTGATCCAAGAGGAAAGTTTATGTGTGTGTAACACATCAGCATTGTAACACAGGTATTTCCTATCAGGGACTTTACAATTATTGTTAATAATAAAGTGCACTGGCTTTGCACGTCACTATTTAAGCAATATATGTATTAATTTTTGCCTGCTGCGAACATTTAACGTGCAAAACAATCTTATAGAATATTGGGTTTTCATAACAACAACGTCGATAGCTTAGATATTAATTCTGTGTCCCCTTCAAAACGCCATAAACAAATTATCAGGCAATTTCCAAACAATTCCCATATTGTTCCGTATGGAGGCGTACAAAGGCGTTTAAGCCGAATTACTTTCATACATCGTTTTAACAAGGACGCATCAAAGAAATATCGAGCGCGACTGAGCGAGGACTAAGATTATAAGATACATAAAAAATAAGGTATGTATGTTTTATTAAAAAATAACGACGTACAGGGATATAAATTGTATGAATTCGAATATTTACAATTTACAAACAATATATACCTATGTTACAGTCAAAACTTATAATCGGTCAAAACCACATTTGACTGCAAAAATCAGGCTCACATATAATTATAGAAACGAGATGCTCTTATTTTTGGTTTAAGGTTAAAAAAAAAACACCAGAATTCCAACTTCTGTAGGTCAGGTTAGAACTGTGACCACAACCAGATCTAAATTCCATTAAAAATATTAATTAAAGCAGTCAAAAGTGGTTTTGACCGATTATAAGTTTTGACTGTAACATATACAACCGTGAAAAGTTGTTAATCTAAATTTAAACTATAACTAAATTTTTCACTTCAATATCAACATTGTGTCCACTGCTGAACATTGGTTTCTTCTTAACCGACCTTGGCAAGCTAGGGTCATTGAGGGATTAGGCTCGGCCTTGGGGAGTGGGGAACATGGGCCCCGCTCCCTTCGAGGCTGACCCATGAGGAGTAGGGACGCCTCTACACTCCGGGCGTCCCTATAATTGGGCAAATGGGCCACTGTAAGTGTGGCCCTGGAGATCCCGCGGTACCATATTGGCCGCGGGGCCGGATTGCTCATGCGTACCCGACCCCCGCCAACGGCGGATCGAAGGAGTGTCTGGGAGGTTTTAGTGGTGTAGGGTCCTCTCCTCGTGGTATGACTTTAGCATACCACGCTATAGAGAGGGCGAGTCCCCCACATATCCCACATATAAGAAAAAAAAAACAAAAAAAAAAAGGGTAATTGAGGGATGTTGCCATAATCACCATACGTGTTGGTATTCGCAGTAAGATGGTAATTAAACCGTAAGCGAATAGATGCTACTGCCAATCATCAGATGTATGCCCCTTCAGTCGTCTCGTAGGACATGCATAGTAAGATATGGGCTAGTCTTTTGTTTGCTTGAACGCGCTAAACTCAGAATACTGGTCCGATTTAAAAGATTCTATCAGTTAGATAGCCCATTTATCGAGGAAGGTTATAGGATATTAAAATTTAGTTATGAAGTTCTTACTGGAAACCACGCACGGGAAGATAGTCTTAAAATATACGGTAATGTTTTAAAAGTAAACACATTCCTGGCTCATCTCCGCAACAAAGCTCAATAGTCGTTTCGATTACCCGTATATCTCGAAGGCACGAACAAAGTGTTTGTGATCTCATTCTCTTTGATATTTAACACGAAATAATGGTTCTTTAAAAATTGTTCTGCAAAACGCTGCATATAAAAAAGTAATCTATTATTTATCACAGTTAATTAGTACTTAAACATAATTGTATGTAAGAAGGAAGGAAGTGCATGGGGTTAGATTATGGAATTCGTTGCCCGCTCACATCCGCAATTGCAATTCTCTGTTGTCATTTAAGAGAAAGGTGAAAGAATTTTATCTCTCTTCTTCATCATAATGTACATGTAAGTATGTATTTATATTTAGTATGTAGTTTATACTTTTTTTATATATATGTATTTATGTATATGTTTAGCTATCTATCTACCTACACACTTCTAAATTCTTCTATCTTTCGACTTCTCCTCTTGCAGGTCTACTGGAAGAGATTTCTTTAGAAATAAGTACTACCTTTGTACATAGTTATCTTTTTGTTGTTTCTTTTTTGTATCTTGTGTGTGTACATAAATAAATAAAAAATAAAAAAAAGAAGTTACAAATGGGTTAATTTATGAATTATATTTGACATTTACATTTTTACACAGCTTGTATTTACATCGATTGCTGAACATAGGCCTACTCTTAACAGACCATGGCAAGCCAGGGACGTTATAGATATTGTAATAAGCACCACGCTTGGCACCCAGATTGTTGATCACAGTAAGATGGTAAGTATCCTTTAGCTGAATGATGCTGCTACCTATCCATCTGCTGTATGTCCCTTATACGCCCCTTATACGGGAATATGGGGTTGTCTGTTCTACAATATACACACAGAGCACATGGCGTGTTTCACAACTTGAGATAACGTTAAATAAGTACAAGTCATAGCCGTCGATAAGTAGTTGTGCACTAAGATGCAGACCTATGGCATATTATCTAAATTATATGACCTATTATTGTATGGTGTGACAACTATTATGGACTTAAATAAATAAATAATACACACTTCGGTTATTGTCGCACTTGCTTCGCTTGATGGCTTTGACAAAGTTCCTCTTCACTGAATGAATTTTTCAAATTAGTACTTAAAATTGGCGTGTTCAAGCAAACAAACACACAAACTCTTCAACTTTACATATTAAACTATACTATATCATGCAAAAATTAAAAAAATAGAGTAGAGTAGATTGAAATAGAATAAGTGGCCGTAGCCTAATGACTAGGGCGTCGGACTTGTGATCTTGAGGTCGCCGGTTCGAACCCCACACATTGCACTACCGACGTGAACCCACTCACAGGCATTTTAACGAGGGGTTAACAAGATTTTATTTTTTATTTTTTTTTATTTAAAAACTTTATGCACAATATGGTACAAAGGCGGACTTAATGCCAAAGGCATTCTCTACCAGTCAACCTTAGGGTGATGCAGATAATAACAAGGAAGGTGCACTTTAAAGACAAGAAGTGAGATAAATAAAAGAAATAAGTACATACCTACATTATAAAATAATGAATGACATAGAATACACAAATAATTCAATGAACAAACTACTATATATTAGATAGTTACATAAATACATACATACATATAACAAATATTACAACACTTAGTAGCAAGTGGACTAATGCGATTCTGCCAACGATTTAATCAAATGTTCTCGGGTTTTCTTTTTAAAATCATACCGAGTCTTTGCCATCCTGATTTCGAGCGGAAGATCGTTCCACAGAAGAATGGGTTTAACAAAGAAGGAAGAGTGCATAAAGCTGGAACGATGGGATGGACATTCAAGTAAGCGGTTGTGAGACGATCGGAGATTTTTATTGTGACTTGAATGAAGGTATTGAAAGTTAGAAGAAAGATAAGCCGGAGAGTAGGGAGAAACTAATAAAGAAATAAAAACCGGTCAAGTGCGAGTCGGTATCTCGCACGAAGGGTTCCGTACCATTTTCAAGAGCTTACCTGTTGCCGTTATTGACATCGAGCAAAAAAGGGGAGTATGGGAGCCTCCCTCAAATATTTATTTTTAATATTTGTTTTAATAGCGACAATAGAAATACATAATTTGTAAAAATTTCAACTCTCTAGCTATCGTGGTTCTCGAGATACATCCAGGTTACAGACAGAAAGACAGACAGACAGCGAAGTCTTAGTAATAGGGTCTTGTTTTACGCTTCGGGTACGGAACCCTACAAAGTGCAACGTCAATTCATCCCATTCTTTCGAAATAAAATATGAGCTGACAAAACCAATGCGTCAGCTTCTATATTTTATTTTATGAAAACTGTATGTGCTTTGACAAGTTAACATGACATAGAACATTCCAGTGTTTGTTGTAACATGATCAGCTCTAAGCAGTGAAAAGTATGTTGGCATCATACGAGTATATCAAATGACTATGAGTCCATTAGAGAACAAAGGCGTGTGTATACAGAAGACTGTTTCCATCTTTTATTAGAGAAAGCAGGTGACAATGTGAAACCGTGATTTTAAGATTAGATTTTTATTTCTTTGAACGAGCATTGTTTTTGTTGACAAGTACAATACTTCTTTGTTCCAGTCGATTTCAACTTATTATAAGGCTATATGAAATTAAAGTAATAAAGCATATTTCGGTCACAAAACCGAATCATGCTTAAGTTTGTTAACACTTTAAAATTTTTGTATAATAACTTTCGTGAGTATTGGTCATATTTTATATAAAGTCCGGTTTGACTCACGTGTGTAGTTTTTAGCGATTTATCGACCACGGTTTTGGCTCCAACCGAGAGCCTTCTTCAAGGAGCGAGCTGTTTGCGCCTCGGTGTCGCGCGGGTAAAAATAACATTGCAATTTCGACTCGTGACTCGTTTTCCTGAGATGTGCGATGGTCGGTAATGAAGATGTGACGATGCACCGACACTACTATTAATAATCTTCACTTACATTTTCTTCACTTATATAATTTTAACTAACAAATGTTAGACGTACACTGATGGAAAATGTTAACAAATGCTAATAACACTTGAAATCATGACATCGGCTCCTGGCTGTACAGAGAGTGCGCAAGAACAGGCCCGTAGTCTTTGCTTAACCTGTCTTAACACATTTGGCTGAATTTTGCACAGAAATACTTTTTACTTGAATTAACATATAGACTCCAAAACATCACGCATCAAACATCTGGAGCAGAGTAGTAGTTCGACGAAAGTAAAACCGCGGCGCAGCTAGTTAAAAACAAAATAAACCTATCAGAAACATATTCTCATCCATTTCATTTTACTGAAAGCAATTCATACTCCATTGAAGCCGGCATAAAACATTCAATCACATAAGTTATAATAGGCACAAAATGGAAAAAAAACGAGAACGGCGCGCCGCCTAAAATCAATCATCATTACGTATTTCGTCGCGAAGACTTTAAACGAAATATTTTCTAACAAAAACCTTTAATTTCAACGTGTCTTGAGAATCGTAAAGAAAGCGAGAACATTTACGTTAAAAAAAATGCAGATAAAACTGACTATAGACATATTATTGTAACAGAACATCGAACGTAAGCCGTTTTTACACAAAAACCGATCCTACATAGCTGACAATTATATTTTAAAATTGAGATGAATAAAATTCGACCACCGGCAGGACTCGAACCTGCATCTTAGGTAAAGACCCAATGCCTTAACCAATTAGGCTACGGTGGAACCACAGCCGGTCATCGAAATTTATTAATCTCTTTGTAACACGTCTTTACCCTTAGAGACGTGTTACAAAGAGATTAATCAATTTTGTGCCATCTATCGGTAATGATCCGCATTACTTCGACAAATATGTCCAAAGTTACACTTTATGTAAAACCGTAGCCTAATTGGTTAAGGCATTGGGGGCTTTACCTAAGATTCGAGTCCGGCCGGTGGTCGAATTTTATTAATCTCAATTTTGAAATCTATATATATAAAAGAAAGTCGTGTTTGTTACAACACTTATAACTCGAGAACGGCTGGACCGATTGCCATGGTTTTTGATTTGTTGGATTTGTTTCCGTCCCGAATAGCAGAATACATTTTAAAAACAAAAGAAAGTCGTGTTAGTTACACTATTTATAACTCAAGAACGGCTGAACCGATTTGGCTGAAAATTGGTAGGGAGGTAGCTAAGAACTGGGAGAAGGAGATAGGATACTTTTGGGTAGGGGTAGGGTAGGGTAGGGTAGGGTAGGGTAGGGTAGGAGTAGGGTAGGGTAGGGGTAGGGTAGGGGTAGGGTAGGGGTAGGGTAGGGGTAGGGTAGGGGTAGGGTAGGGGTAGGGTAGGGGTAGGGTAGGGGTAGGGTAGGGGTAGGGTAGGGGTAGGGTAGGGGTAGGGTAGGGGTAGGGTAGGGGTAGGGTAGGGGTAGGGTAGGGGTAGGGTAGGGGTAGGGTAGGGGTAGGGTAGGGGTAGGGTAGGGGTAGGGTAGGGGTAGGGTAGGGGTAGGGTAGGGGTAGGGTAGGGGTAGGGTAGGGGTAGGGTAGGGGTAGGGTAGGGGTAGGGTAGGGGTAGGGTAGGGGTAGGGTAGGGGTAGGGTAGGGGTAGGGTAGGGGTAGGGTAGGGGTAGGGTAGGGGTAGGGTAGGGGTAGGGTAGGGGTAGGGTAGGGGTAGGGTAGGGGTAGGGTAGGGGTAGGGTAGGGGTAGGGTAGGGCAGGGGTAGGGTATAAAAGTCCACCCGAGCGAAGCCGGGGCGGGCCGCTAGTATAGTATAAGGTAAACTATTCCATAAAGTGACTGACAATTGGCAAATATGGCTGATCTGTAACAAAAAAGGTATATGCTGTGGACTTTTAATCAATCACTCTATATCTGACCACTACAGGACATAGGCCTCCTCCAGCATGACAGCCCAGCCCTCGACATTCTGTGCACTCCACGTCTACCCCAGCAATCCTTTTCAGACCATCGGTCCATCTTACACGGGAGCGTGCTACCTTTCGTTTGCTAAGATTCGGTATGCTCTAGGACGCGTCTTCTCCAGCGACTGTCATTATTTCTGCAGACGTGGTCAGCCTATTGCCACTTCAAGTTGCTTCTTCTGAAGAATATGTCGGTAACTCTAGTTCTCTGTCGGATAACCTTATCAATTTAAAGTCTTTCGTCATCTCCATCAGCCCGTATAACATCCACTGCTGAATATGGGCCGCCACCCGAGGGATGGTTTTTTTTGGCATAGTCACCCACACAGGCGGCGGCAGGCGGTTGGTGTCTCCCGGCCCCCGCCAACGGCGGATCGAAGGAGTGTCCGGGGGGTTTTAGTGGTGTAGGGTCCTCTCTTCTCGTGATATGAGTTTAGCATACCCCGCTATGGAGAGGGCGAGTCCCACATATCCCATCGCCAGCACGCGAATACGTTGCAGCGGCTGTGGGAAACCGTAAATGCATTTCCCCCGGACAACTATTGATGTGTGATTGAGTGACTACAGCATTTATATAGTAACACATAGAAAATCACTCCTGTCCATTCCCTGGTAATCGTCTGTTATACATGATGTTACAACAATACACGAGATACGGCGTACTGTGATTTCCGAGTCACGGAGAGTATCTAAACCGACAAGACCTGGAAAGATATTTAAAATATTACACCAAGATCAAAACTCTTATCTGGCGTGGGGTTCGAACCAATGACCTCTAAAACTCAATTTTTAATGTCGCAATATGTATATAAGTCGTCCTTTCTTTTAAGAAATTGCCCGACTTGATTGCATAAATATAGCTTTTGTGATATCGTAAAGTTTGAAAGTTTGCGAAACTTGTGGCTCTCGAAATAGGTAGGTTTATAGGCTTTTAATGGCCGTAAAATTTTAGGAGCTTCCGTAAGTTTGCAGTCAAAATATTGCCTAATGAAAACCTATTTTATTAACAATACATATTTAACATGTAATTTAAGGAAAACCAAGTTTATAGAACGTAATTATTAGTCCCTCAACTGAAAGTAGTGATTATATTATATAAAGGCTGTGCTTATGTCATTTATGATTATGTTTAAACTTGCTTGGATTTATTATGTTTAATTATATATTAAATTATCAGTCACATCGACGGAAGTAAATGGTTATTCACATTAGATCATCTATACTAATACTAGTATAATACATATATAATATAAAGAGGATAGATTTGATTATTTTTTGATTTATCATATGGAGCACCAGGACTCGAACCTGCATCTTAGGTTTAGCCACGCAGGACACAGATAATGTATAGACTAAAATGACTGACATCGTTTTCATCTCAAAATGTCACGTAAATTTTAAAATATTTATTTCAACATTTTTTCTTTTTGTTGGTCCAGTCTTAGCCATATAAAAATAATTTCAAATAAGTGTCAACTTGCCTATTCCTTTGTTTAAATTGCTTTCTAAATCTCAAAAAAATACAATATTCTTTTCTTAGTCCAGTAAAACCATTCTTAGCCATATAAAAATAATTTCGAAAAAGTCTCAACTAGCCTATTCCTTTGTTTAAATTGAATAGGCTCCGAAACTAATTGACGGATTTGAAAAATTCTTTTGGCGAAAGTATCTCCAGTGAACATAGGATTTAAGTATGAAGTTCCCACAGCCCGGCTAGCATAGGCAGCGCGACTCGAGTCTGCTCCACGGAGGCCGACCAATCACATTGCAGAAACGGACTTTCACGTGACACTTTCTGCAATGTGATTGGTCGGCCTCCGTAGAGTAGACTAGTGTCGCGCTGCCTATGCTAGCCGGGCAGGAACGGGAGAAACGCGGGAAGCTATTAAATAATAATATTATAAAGTGTATTTGTAGTTCGATTACTTCGTGTATATTTTGTGATCTGTAAAGCTTATCACTGAATCATCTATGGAAAGCCAATAAAAATAACAATAACTAAGAAGAAATATCAACTAACATGGCTTTTAACATAAAATCCCTGTGAAATCAATTTCAATTTCCATCCAAAATTACTTATCATAGTAGCGTAGCGGTATTAGGCTCACTTTAAATCTCGGAGGTCGTGGGTTCAATCCCCACGCCGGACAGGAAATCTTTATGTAAATTCTAAGATTTCTTTCCGGGTCTGGTTGGTTGAGGGACTACCCTCCGTGCCTCGGAAAGCACGTTAAGCCGTTGGTCCAGATTGTTTATAACATCATCTATAATAATCGTATATCAAGGAACGGGCAGCAGCGTTTCCTTGTGTGGTACAACAGAATTCTGCGGTCATTAGCCCGCCTGCCAAGCGTGGTGACTGTGGCAAATACCCTACCCTCGGGAGGAGACCCATGTTCAGCAGTGAACGTTATACGTGCTGATGATGATGAACTAACCAATCTTCGATCAGAAGATTGTTAATTTTAGATTTAACACGATAAATGTAACAAGAATACTAGCAGTGAAATAACTCAGCAAGTATTTCCACTACTACCATACTCCATACTAGTATTACCTAATCATGATTCTTAAATCTCATTTAAAACATATTTTTGTTTTCAAGATAAATTTCTCCTGCAATTCTACTGTTGTAACCTCTGAACACTAAGATCAAGAGGGATACATACGTAAGAGGCTCATGCTGGTACTAAGAACCCACAACGAATACAATCAGAAGGTTTATAAGAAGAATTTGAAAGTAAATGTCACTTCCCTCCAACGCATAATTTGATACTTAACAAGTTTCAACATTTGATTATTTTAATTGAATAATAAATCATTCTTTCAAACTAAGTGATGATATACCAGACACTTAATTCCGAAGACACATCAAGCTTACTGCATCAAGAATTTTCTGTACCAAAATTCCTAACTGGTGAATGTTATTTTGACTTCTAAAATATCTCTTTCAAACTTAGTTTATAGCTCTAAATGTAAACGTGGTTCAGGTTATGCGCACATTGGAATTCCTAACTAAAAATACCTTTATTTTCCAAATATCATAAAATGTTAGTTTCACTGAAGAATGCATACCTTACAGAATTTAAGTTATTACAAGCCTCCGTGTTTTATCCACATAATTCCAAGTTGGATATTACTATGTGCTAATAGTATGCCTATTTTATTGTTAAACAACATTTCTACTGGTTAAGGGATTATGAGGCTCATATATTTTTCGGTACTCTAACATTTTGTGTTGTGCAATAGGGTTTGTATTGTTCTGGACTTCAATGTATGCCTGTGCCACTTACGTATTTTACTTCAGATTTCGAAACATAATGACTAGGTCAAGTTCGATATTAAGCAACATTAATATACTTTTGTGTGTAAGTCAAAAAATATTATGACAACTGACGGCCAATGGAGCAAAAACTTATCGAGTGGAAACCACAAACTGGCAAGCGCAGTGTAGGACGACGCTAGCAATCGTACCCGCTGGAAATCGATTGGGGGAGGCTTATGTTCAGCAGTGGTTAAGGAAGTAATTGAATATTTGAACATGTTGTCAGTGCGTTTTCTGCGCTTTCTAAAAGCATGTAACTAGTTTTGTTGATACATCGTTAATTATGAATAGATTGACGGGTTTGCGTGTGCTCAGCGTGCATTCTAATTGCATAAAAATACGCTGTATGCTTTAAATATATGAATCAATACTTATTTCACGATTATTTAGTTAAACTTAAACCTTAAAGCACGCTAATCATATAATTATGTGAAAGAATAATGAACATTCATAGGTCGACGCAGAAATTTTCATTTAAAACATAAAGAATATAAAGCACCTACCTACACGTGAAAAGATAGTTAATCTTTACGATCATTTTTCCTCATTTTCCTTAAGGTTTGTTAATTTAGCGAGATCCTCAAACAAAAAACATACTTATTCATTTTAATGAAAGGTCGATTTTTGCATAGCCCTCACAATGAGTTTTACTATGTGACGCCCTCTTATTACCGGGTCAGTTTTCATGGGAACAAAAAGTATTACAAAATGACATGGCCAAAAATTTTACTGAGCAAAGGTTTTGCTCATTAGATGGTAATGAAGAAGGTTAAGCAGAGTTTTATTGTCATAATTAAGATGATAAGGCAAAAACCGTCCCGTATTTTGCAGTTGAGAAGTGTTTTTATAACTTCTATGAACACCCCAAAATATAATGACTTGGGTTAAGTGCAACTTTTTTTTGTTGGCCAGTAAAATTAATTTTAGGTCTTATCTAGTTACATAAATATATTTTTGCAACTCTGTATGTAATTATAGACGTATTTTAACGAATATTTTAAAGCGAAAATATTAAATTTTAAAGTGATTGTTTACATTGAATAGACTCCGGAACTAATTGACCGATTTAAAAAAAACTTTCACCTATAGAAAGCTATTTTACCCAGGAGTAACATAGGCTATATAAAATTAAGAATTTCTTACGGGAACGGTAAATACGCAAGTGAAATCGCGCGCGGGAAACTTTATTGAATTAGACTTCCTGCCCGATTTTGGCCATAATATGGCGAAGCTGGAAGCAGACTTACATTCCGCACTAAAAATATTATATTGTACAAGTGTGTGCTTTAACATAGGTGCATTCTCAACTCTTTCACTCTCGTTGGCATGATGTAGGAAAATAACTGGGAATACTCGGCGCAGGACACACCATGGAACGGGAAAAACATCAATAACTTCATGACTTTGAGCTGAAAATAACATTTTTAATAACATAATTTTTAGTGATACAATAGACAAAACTCGAACAATAGTTAAAGTTTAATATTGCCATTTATCGAAATAACCTAGCTTTTACCCTAGCCGTCTATATAACATAAAATATTCGGTCAAAATACTTCAGTTTATTATCATATCATTAGCATGAATCGTACAAAATGAGTTCAAGTGAAGTAAATTATTTTACAGATTGCATAATTTTACAAGTAAATTGCATGTTCTTTAAATAACTGCTTCACAAAAATGAACCGCAATAACCTAATTTTCACTTTGAGTATGAAACTCCTTCTTGCTTATAAAATACATGTTTGTGTATATTTCAAAAGCAAATTAAATGCATTTTTAAATGTTTTCAACACTTTATGGAAAAGTTTACCTAATACTATCATCCCCCTTAGAGACGTGTTACAAAGGGATTCATAAATTTCGATGACCGGCTGAGGTTCCACCGTAGCCTAATTGGTTAAGGCATAAGGGGCTTTACCTAAGATGCTGGTTCGAATCCTGCCGGTGGTCGAATATTATTAATCTCAATTTTCAAATTAAAGGCAGTTCATATTTTTGAATATTACATAAGCAATTATAATATTATAGGCACTAATCAATTCTGCTGAATTTGGAGAAAACTACCCTTAAGTTTCAATGAAACAGTAATGTCTATGTTTCAAAATTGAGATAAATAAAATTTGACCACCGGCAGGACTCGAACCTAGGGATGCCACAATCCGGCCGCCCCTATAACTGGGCAAATGATCCACAGTCAGTGTGGCTCAGGAGATCTCCGCGGCGCCATATTGGTCGCGGGTGCCGTCGGGGGGCGGGATTGCTTCGTGCGTACCCGGCCCCAGCCAACGATGGATCGAAGGAGGGTCCGGGGATTTTAGGCGTGTAGGGTCCTCTCTTTGTGGTATGAGTAAGCATACCACCGCTTATGGCTATGGAGAGGGCGAGTCCCACATATCCCGCCGCCAACGCGCGGATACGCTGTAGCGGCGGTGCGAATGCGTAAATGCATTTCCCCACAAGGGACCCCCCAAAAGGACTCGGACCTGCATCTTCGGTTAAGCTTCTCAATGCCTTAACCAATTAGGCTACAGTGGAACCCTACCGGTTATCGAAATATATCAATCTCTTTTATAACACGTATATGAAGTCATGATAGTAATGTCTATGACCTATATATGAACCCGTGTTATGTTGGTCACTTAATAACACGTTATTAAGCGAACAACATAACACAGGTTTATTTGAATGATAAGTTCCCACGGTGACCTGAGCCAAGTAAGTAAAACCACGAGTAAGCTAGTTTCTAAATATTTCCACAAAGTATTTAAGAAAAACATTGTAACTAAGCATTTATTACTTAACCGCTAATCCGTTTTAAATCCGCACAACTGCTGTACTTAAATGATTTATTCTTTCTCGCCACAAACGTCTTATGGTAATTTCGAAGGAAAAAAGCGCCTGTGCCTCGAGAACACTTAATTTATAGGTTAATTTATCAAAGGACCTTAAGAAATATGAATACCTAAGCTAGTTGATTTTTAAATACACAATGTTAAACGCGGCTATTTGTACAAGTAATTCAGTTTTTTTGAAAGCTGTTACTTCAATTTATCTTTAAAATATAAAGAAAAACATTTTACAACTTAAGTTTTACACGTTTTTAAAACTATTGTTACGGTATTATTTATTGGGCTTGTTTCAGCTGACCCCACATTGAATATATGCGAGTGTGTGAATAACACAGTTAAGATTGTTCAGCCTATACATATAATAATATGCATATTCAGCCCTAAGTAGATGTCACAACAAGCTGAAGGGGCTCTATCAGCAATTACCTTACACGTGTAATTATTGTGCAACCAACAAAATCAACGAAGCTGATACATTATATCATTATTTCCATGTATTAACTGATATTCAATAGTTAATAATTTTCCATTGTTTTGGTTTTCTTTAATTAAATTTTATTTTATAAATTATTCTTTTTTTAACTATCACTCTAAAAACATTGTCATTCATAAAAAAAGTTCTCATTTCTATTCCTTGATTACGCGAACACGCAAACGCTCAGCTCCCGACCCCGATACTCGCTACCCTTGCTGACGTCCAGATGTGGCACACGCACTGATAATGCAAACGCCCAATGTGAGCTCTGTATAGCTCTGGACAGGTTCAATGCCAACTGCTATGGGTTAAGTCATCGATATTTGTTCTGAAGCAACACATAAGTTCAATACATCAAAATTAAGCTTTGTACGGTCTGATTGTGATGAAAATATGACTCCAGGCGAAACACTTTTGAGTTTACAGATTTGAAATAGGAATAAGATCATTTTTAGAATAATTTATTTTTTAAACGTTTTAATATGTACACACTGTTTATGTATATGTGGTGAAATAAATAATTTAAAAATACATATTTACAAAAACATACAGCTTACAAATCGACAGCTTAAATGTTTGTTGAAAAGAAATACCGTTTTTCATGAATATTTTTTATTTTTAGAAGTTACCATATTCGTTCCATTTTATAGCGAGCTAAAGCCCGATCAAATGTTTTCGTACAACGCATAAAACAAAAATGTATGCGACCAATACAATACATTTTATAAAGAGTATAAAAACGAAAAATATACCCAAAGAATATCATTATTCGCGATCCGAATACGTTTCTACATAAACAAGAAAATCGGAAATTGTTCCGAAGACAAGATTGATTGATCCCTCTTTTATACTTATCATATTTTATTGCTCAACAAAAACTTGGCAATCCTTGCACAGTAAGTCATAATATTCAAAACTGTGTATACATTTATCGATTTCACCATAAACCTCATTCCGTGATACAAAAATGAACACCATAAGAAGTAAACATTATTATCTGACTCCATTCAAGTTGCACGCGATCCAATGTGGGGTTTAATAGTTTGAAAGTACAGTATTATGTTCGGTTTATTAGTAAAGTGTAGTTTGACTGAAACGATTGTACCGCGAGTTATTGCAGCGATATTGTGATTGACTCATGTTAGATTGTTTATTTGATATGGTGGGCCGTAGCCATGGTTATATACTTGACATGGTTGTATTGTCTCAGGTTAGGTAGGGATCTAACCATTTTCTATTTACAAAAATCTAAGTACCAGCTCGATTTTGGAAGTGAGTAGTGTTTCATCCGTGGCTTGAACGTGCTCAGCGTTCAGCTGCCGACCCTGCGACTGAACCCTCGCCATTGTATCGATAGAATCATTCCATCAGATTTTGGAAGTAGAGGAGAACATCTACGCACGTACTTGTGCACTGTAATATGTCCAGCGCAGATGGCTAACCTACGCTGAGATTGGCTGTGGTTGAAATCGGTCGAAAGGCCTAAAATATTCTACATACTTGACTCATATATTTATTGTTCATAACATACAACAAGCGAGGTTATTAAATATATGTGAAAGGAATATCATCTAAATCAGTTGAGATTTTTTTTTATAAAAGATTAATAACAAACATCCATATATTTAAATATTGAACTGTTCTTAAATTTTGAGCCATTTCTGACTCTGGTAATTAATATAAATATATAAATAATTATATTTTATATTGAAGAACCTCCGCAGCGTAGCGGTATTTGGCTCGCTTTAAATCTCGAAGGTCGTAGGTTCGATCCCCACACCGGACAGGAAATCTTTGTGTAAATTCTAAGATTTTTTTCCGGGTCTGGTTGGTTGAGGGACTACCCTCCATGCCTCGGAAAGCACGTTAAGCCGTTGGTCCCGATTATTATAACATCATCTATAATAATCGTATATAAAGGAACGGGCAGCAGCGTTTCCTTGTGTGGTACTACATAATACTGCGGTCACCAACCCGCCTGCCAAGCGTGGTGACGATGAAAAATACGCTCTATCGGGAGGAGACCCATGTTCAGCAGTAGAAGTTATAAGGACTGATGATGATGATGATTTAATAACCATTCTATTAATTGATATTTAAAAGTTACTATGATTTTTCCTACAACTTCTAA
Organism: Nycteola revayana; assembly: GCA_947037095.2. Taxonomy (NCBI): domain Eukaryota; kingdom Metazoa; phylum Arthropoda; class Insecta; order Lepidoptera; family Nolidae; genus Nycteola; species Nycteola revayana. Next base: position 22,179,337 of record OX344845.2, on the reverse strand, counting down.
TACCTATTCTATTGCAAAGCAATTGCATAACTGAAGTCAACGTAAACGTACTATATAGACAATATAATAGCAATTTAACGCGAGTATAACTGACGGTAATAGCTACAATTTAGAATGACTATACGTTTAGCTATCGGGAATGTGTCTCAACTCTTTCCGGTTGTGTCGGATATGACACAATAAATATGTTAACACATTTTGGAATGCAAACAAGTATATGGTATTAAGTACATATTTATTTTGTATTATAATCACCGTTTAAAAAATAAATCCTGTGTCACCCGGGAATTTACAAAAACTTTCCAATCGGTTGGAAAGACACGGCTCAAAAGGAAAACTCTAAGGTCTAATTTACGGAGACGCAGAATGTCGCGTCCTTTTTTTGTTGATGCTTGAAGAGGCCAAGGGACAGTTCCACTAAACTGTCCCCAAAATCTTGAAACTCATTTTACCGCAAAAGCACCACAGACATAAGACACCCTATAGCCTATATTGCGTATTTTATAGTTTTTGAAGGCTGAAGGCTCTGCTTGTTTGTATGCCTGGTAAGTACTTAAATCTTCGTAGCTATACAAATCTGTCAAAATGAAATAAAAATAAGATGGGTACCAAATAATAGTAACAAAATACATTTTAGTTCGAGGCACATCAAAGTTGCTCAAAGACTAAAATAACTCTATTCAAAGGTATTACCTATAATATTTTTAAAGGAATGTAGGTGGGTAGTTTAATATTTCTTCTTTTGTGTAATAGCGATGATAAATATAACTTTATTCTGACTGTTTCTTTTTGTATTTTGACGGAATTTTTTACTGAGAAAATCATCACTGGCTTCTTTGAAGCTTCGTTTAAACAGAATATTTAATTTTGAAGTATAACAGTAGTAAGAAAGATAAAAATTAAATTTTATATTTTTTTTTTTTATAAGAGATCAAACAGATAAACACAGTGTATAATATTGAAGGAGCCTATCAGAATGATATATAAATAGTATTCAATATTGGTTAGTTTACATTGTATAGACCTTACAAATCCATGTTATCCATAACTTTTAAAATAACAAAATCATTTGAGCTAGTTAAAAAACATGAATCCTTGGGATATCATTATAATATGTCTCTGGACTGGGACCGGGAGTCTTCTAAATTACACGCATAGCAGCGGCCTTCGTTAATACGGCATGTTCCCCGAATACTGGTATTTACTTCTCATAGCAGATAAGCATAGCCATTTAACGGGGCAATGCTGCCAGTATTGCTCCGTTAAATTATATTGCCCCATTATAAGTATTATAAAAAAGTTGCCAAATAGCATAAATTATAAATATTTAGATAAAAAAAAGCAATATACAAAAATAGTATTTTTTCCTGAACTAGGTATTCCTGTGTTTTAGGCCTGAGAGACCCATGGGACTACATGGGGTCTATTCTAAGCCGGAAACCACACAGCTGAAAAACTTTAAACGGATCTGAATAATATTTGTAACAACCTGAATTAACTCGGTATAAAATTATCATGATGGGGTAAAAATATTGGGGTTTTACCCCAATATTTTTACCCCATCATGATAATTTTATTCGAGATTTGATATACAAGGGATTTGATTCGAGTTTTATATACAAGGTTATTTTTAAAACACCAAGAACCTTTCAGGGGGTGAAAGTACTGAAAAATCAGCTGTTCCATACATTTATGTTCACTTACCTCGACAAAATGTATGGAACAGCTGATTTTTTTTCGCGATTTCATGGTTGGTCCCATATTAAAAGTTCTTTCACCCTCTGAAAGGATGTTGGTGTTCTAATAACCCTGTATATTTTCCAGTCGCTTTGTTTTTATCCACCTTTCTTTCTTATATAATAGCTCTTAATTCAGGAACGTCTCTCAATTTCTTTTATTCTCGTGAAAATCTGAAAGCTTTTATAAATTCACTGTCAATTTTATCTCCAAATTAAGATTTCTTTTTCTCGCAGGAATTATTTTTTTACAATTCTACTTTTCTATGCTGTTTAATCCTTTAATCTGAGAGTTTGTGTCATTTGTCTTATTACAACAAACGTCTGAATCTAAAAGGTTTTTATTCATTTTGTAACAACAATTTCATATTTTTATTGTGCATTTAGAACAAAGCAGTATTAATATTGATGCTTCTATATTAGAGAAAACTAGCTAGTAATAAACAATGGTAACAATCTGGAAATGGCTTAAACTGCTTTCTGAGGCACGAAGGGCAGTCCCTCCATCATCTAGACTCGTAAAGATTATTAAGATTTGGCGATCAGACTGTCAGAAAATGAAAACTCGATATGTCTAAAAAACAGGTTTTCATTAACCTTGGAAATGATTACATTAATTAATTAGAAAAAGCAGGTAGAAATTCGGTATAGATATCTCTGCTCAACGACCTGGTTCAAACTGACTGTTGAGCCAGGGCCATACTCTGCCGCGTTATGCTGATGAAGCATATCATCAGCTTTTTTATTTCGGACGGACTTATGTAGTTAGCCCCGAGGCTTTTGCTACTTCGGTAGAATTCGAGCAGAACTCCAGCCTACATTAATGGTTTAAACACTAAAACTAAGCAACCTGCGCAAGAGGGCGTCCTCTGTGGGACTTGAAACTCGGCTCAGGGGGTCGCTGACAGGAAGATAGAGGAAGTATGGCTTGTAGTTTTTTTTAAGGGCATATCGTCAGCATTATAGTAAACATTCAAAGGATGTAACAAAACGCATAAACTCCGAGATTTTACTACTCCGAGCTTTCGGCTGTCGCCAACAATATTCGTCACTTTTTCAGGATTAAAATCAATCAGATTAAAATAGAATCTAATTAACGTGCTAATATATCTTTCTTAATACATGTATACATAGTACAAAGTAAAATATTTTCTAAATGAGCAACTACTTTCCTTAACGACTTCGAACAATATTGAAGTGTGGTTTCAATAATAAACTGTTCTAGCTTCCAGACTTCGTATCGTGTTTAAATTTCCTGTGAGTTAAATTATGCAAATTGTGCTGTAAGTAATTACTATGCAAATTGTAGGCAATAGCATCGACGTCGATATAGTTCTTATAATGTTTTAGATTACACTTTTATTTGAACATCATTCTGTGCCATATCTCTGACAAATCCTCCGTGGCTTAGCGGTATTATTCTCGCTTTGAGTCTCGGAGATCGTGGGTTCGATCCCCACATCGGACAAAGTAACCCTTGTGTAAATTCTAAGAATCTTTTCGGGTCTGGTTGGTTGAGGGATCTTCCGTGACTCGGAAAGCACGTTAAGCCTTTGGTCCCGATTGCTATAACATCATCTATAACAAGCGTATACCAGGGAATGGAAATGGAATACAACATAATACAGTGAATACTAAATATAATGTATAATATGTAGTACATACAACATATATACAGATAAACGCTGCTGCCCGTTACCTGGTATGTGATTTGTCATACAAGTTGTTTTATCGGCTTAGCGTGCTTTCCAATGCAGAAAGGGCAGTCATCAACCAAACCAAAATCAAAAGTTTGATTTTACAAACGGTTTTTTGCAGAACGAGAATCGAACCCACAACTCCAACGTCTAATCTTCATAAAGTCGGGTGTCAGTTATTCAAAACTCAACCCTAAAAGGGGTTTATCAAGAGTTAAAAGCTCGATAAACGAAGTGGCGTACAAAATCGTAGGTATTATTATATTATTTAATGTCGCATAACAATTGTCATTAATCCATTTGAGTTGCCAATAAAAGTGGAACCATTTCGTTTAATGTATTTACCGTTTAAATATTTATGTGTGTACTTTTAGGTCAATTGGTTTTCAGTAATTCTAGTTAACTGTTAACCGCAGCTTTGGTTGTTAATTCCAAGAGATAGTTATTTCAAGAGTTAAAAATGTTCTGAGTTTTAAAACTAGTAAATGTTACTTCTACGTCGTTTGATTATATAAAAATACATAAATCCATCATCATTATCATCTCATATAACGTCAACTGCAGGACATCTTCTCTCTTAGGATCTGTGGCAAAATAATTAGCTTGGAAGGCAGGCATGTTGGTGAAGGACCGGATTGCTTATGCGTGCCCGGCCCCAGCCAACGGCGGATCGAAGGAGTGTCCGGGGTGTTTTAGTGGTGTAGGGTCCTCTCCTCGTGGTATGAGTTACCATACCATGCTACGGAGATGACGAGTTCCACAAATCCGGTGGGAATGCGTAAATGCAATTTCCGGCGGATACCAAAACCGCAGTAGTTATAATACACAGTTACACGCTTCTGCCAGTTTCTTTGCAAATTTCATAGTTTTATAATTACTAGTGGTCGACAACTGGTAAAATTCCGACTATAATTTAAAAAAAATATATCGGCATTTCAAAATTTAGAAATTTCATGCTCCTCCGCATGTGCCACTTTCGTTAAATGGGATACAAAGTTCTTGCTTCACGTATTAATATATAAATTAGAACCCAAGGATATAATATACTTTCCGAGGTACAAAAGGTAGTTCTTCAACCAAATAGACCGATAAGTCGATAAGAGTATAAAGTCATAGAGGTTACTATGTATCGACGGAGCACATTCATCCGTAGTTTCACTTTATAAATGCAAGCCTCCGTCTTTAAAGTTCACACAGAACACAAAACTTCATTATGATATTACTATAACATACTAACAACTTATTTCCCTCCTAAAAACCTAGTACAATTTCACAAGAATTTTACAAAACAAACCAAAAAAGCTTCCTCTACTGAATAGTTGTGGTAAACGGTCACATAAACGCCCGGGTATGCTATAAGGGTAGATGTTATCAGTTGGAGACTTGCCAAGGTGCTGCCAACCCTTAAGCCTGCTACCCTGTAAACTGGAGAAAATCGCTTGACCCGTGACTCTGGTGTGGTGTAGAAATGTTTTTGTGAAAGCTTTTATCGGTGTAACTAAAGTACTAATAATAATTGCTTTATTAGATATATTTTGTTTGTGTGTTTTTAACTAGAAGACAAATCACCATCACATCTGGGGGCACGGCAGTGCACCCCCAAGTCGAGTAAGAAAAAAAAAAAAAAAATGTGCACGGCCGTACCTATCTTTTCTCGAAGCAACTCAGCCGATTTTCGACCCCCTATAACTTCGTTGTGGATAAAGATAGGAGCCTGAATTTTCAGTAACTAAACAAACTTTGTAAAACTACAATATATTTCAAATTTCATTCAATTTGAACCAGTACTTTACGAATTATAACTAGTCAAAGTTTGGTATTTTCGGTAATTTTGTCACTCGCTCACTGCTGACTGACCGATCATCAAAATGTTTAGGCACTTCTAGCAGACGTAGAAGCTTCAAATTTTGAATATTAGGAGAGTTTAGTGTAAAACTCATGGGAAAATTCCAACATTTTGCAATTTCGGTCCAGTTGTTCAGTTTCATCAACTGCAATAATAACTTTGTTATTTCTTATAAATGTATAGGATTACAAAGTTACATTTGCAGTCAGTGAATCAGTGTACATGAGTATGTTTGATTTAATGGAGGAATAGGTGTAGATAGGGACCTAGATGGAATTATGTTGAAAGGTGGTGTCTAAGTGGTTAGGTTAGTTGTTTCAGAGACCTGGTTTTCTGCGTTCGATTTCCACCCGGGACAATTATTCGTCTGAAATTCAAACAGTTGTACTGAGTCAGGGGGTGCTTTGTTTTCGTGAATCTATTGAGCGGTGAGACCTTCGCGACACAGGGATTAATTTAACAAGTAATAAAAAAAATAAAAAAAAGTTGTAGGAAAAAAAAAAAAAACAATGGATTGTAAAAGTAAGATAGTACATAAGTTGTGCTATGAACGATAGGATACTAACAATCATAACAGCGTCTGATGGAGGTGGCTTGCCCGCTTGAGCCATGTCTCAGCAGGAGGCTGCGGTCCCTTGAGAAGTAGGGACCCCGTGTAATCTGGGCGTCCCTGAAACTGGTTATTTGGGCGCAGGAGAGCCAGCAACACCAATTGAGTCGCGGACGCTGCCAGAGGGTATCCCAGATAGGCAACAGTACCTGGGCCCCTCACCAATTGTGGTCGGAGGAGTAACCAGGGGTTTTACTCTCATGTTATGATAAGCATTCCACTGCTATGAAGAGGGCGAGTCCCACATACCCCGCTGCCCGTGCCGGAACACCGCAGTGGCGGAGGAGATGCGTAACATTCTTGCATTCCCCTGGACAAACTTACACCAGGGCTTTCACGCTTCCCGTTCGAAACACAGAAAGACGGTCACTTTCTTCCAAGCAACTAACAAATCTTACTGTGATATCGAAGGTATACACACAAACCACGTTTTATTAATCTGACACAAACTATATTTATATAATCATTTTATCAAATATTTTTAAACACAGTTTGATGTTAACTAGGTAGCTTTAAATTTACTTATGTACATATTAGCTTGTTCCCTAGTGCGGGAGCTGTCTTAAAAAACCGGCCAAGTGCGAGTCGGACTCTCGCACGAAGGGTTCCGTACTTGTTGCAAGTGCCTACCTATTTTTGATATCAAGAAACATAGTATAAAAGTTCTTGTAGTTCGTTGTAACTTTGATCGATGTTAATAATAGTAGTTGATTGAATGAAAGGTAAATTGCGGTTTACGGTTTATGACGTATTAAAAAAAAACTACTGACTTGATCTCGTTCAAACCAATTTTCGGTGGTAGTTTGCATGGTTATGTACATCATATATTTTTTTTAGTTTTATCATCCTCTTATTTTAGAAGTTACAGGGGGGGGACACACATTTTACCACTTTGGAAGTGTCTCTCGCGCAAACTATTCAGTTTAGAAAAAAATGACATTAGAAACCTCAACATCATTTTTGAAGGCCTATTCATAGACACAACACAAGTATGGGTGCGATGAAAAAAATTTTTTTGAGTTTCAGTTCTATGTATTGGGAACCCCAAAATTTATAGTTTTTTTTCTATTTTTGTGTAAAAATCTTAATGCGGTTCACAAAATACATCTACTTACCAAGTTTCACCATTATAGTTCTTATAGTTTCGGAAGAAAGTGGCTGTGACATACGGACGGACAGACAGACAGACAGACAGACAGACAGACAGACAGACAGACAGACATGACGAATCTATAAGGGTTCCGTTTTTTGCCATTTGGCTACGGAACCCTAAAAAGAGTGCAAAGTGCCCTAAGTGTTCTACGCTGCCGTAGATACTAGTAGATAGATACTAGTAGACTTAAAAACTCTGCTAGTAATCTTTAAAAACAAAAAAAAAAAGTATAGAAGGGATTCTGCCTGCCATTTCTTGACTATCTTGATTGATTTTAATGATTTTAAATAGCTACATAATATTTTTCAAAAAAAATATCCGTGATGCGAACCCGCAAGGTACAATAAAAAATAATGAAGCATCTATAACCGTACATAACTTTCGCCTGAACCCAAACTCAAGAGAGCGCTCATAACTCAAACAAAGTTTAATTTTTCATTAAATTATTATGTTCCATAAAAATTTATTCTTCAGGAAAGTTCTTAACAACACAAAGTATACAGCACAACATAAAAAGTAAGCAATTTTAATTAAACACTTAGCTAAGTACACCAAACCTCTTTTCAGACATTTTACTGAAGTGTATTAAAACGTGACAATCTTAAAAATGGAAGGAAAACCTTTAAGGAAAAGGGAAAATTAAAAACTTCGGAACAATTGATCAAGTTGGCTTGGGTCGAGTCCCTTTAAGAGTTTCATGGCTGGCGGCTAAATGCCAGAAAATACACGAGTATTTCTTAATTTGTTATCGGTGACTGCACTTTTAAGTCATCTTCAATTTCGTTTTTACCAGAAAATTTCGTGTATATTCTTTTATTTTTATTTTAGGTAAGTTACTTTTATTTAGTCTTCCCGGCCGATTTCCACAACGGAGCCCATCTCTGAAGATATAAGCCATCTCAGCAGGACATATTATACTTTGCGCACTAACGCACTGGTGTACTCTTTATTCATTTACTTTAACGGTTCTATACATGACCAGTCAGAGATTAGGTTCAATACCGACTGCTAAACGTGGTTTGCGAGGCACGGTTTAATACTTACTCCCAGATTTTTCTAAATAGAAAATTTCTAGTTTATAATTTTTTTGTTAATTGAACTCTCGCAAATTTTTTTGGTCTCCGGCCCACGGATGGAGCTCTCGCAAGTTTCGGTCAATCATATAGCGAATCAACGAAGTCAGTCAATATTTCTTATAATTTAATAAGCTATACAAATTATTTGAATTTTATCTAAAGATTATTTTCTTATTACAATATGTATGTGTATACCAATCTATATCTTTACTAATATATAAAGCTGAAGAGTTTATTTATGTGCTAATCTCATAAACTACCGGTCCGATTTGTTGAAATTTCCATCATCATGTCCAATAAAAATCAGTGAACCAACGCCAAACGCTTTTTAAAATTTAACTTAAGAACTTAATCTCTTGAAATTTTACTTATACATCTTAAATATCTTAAAGAAATCTCACGTAGTTAAACACATGTACATAAACAAATGTCAAATGTAACCCGTATTGATAATTCACGATTAAAAAATCCCACTTACACAGTAATCCAGCCCAATTTACACCAGACTCACCGGGTTTCACGTTCTTTCAATGTCTGCAATAGTATTAAGTTTATTAGGAATTCCAACGAAGTGCTCCAATAAAATAGGAAATATATTTTACTACGGAGCTTCGCTCTTTCTACTGTTGCAAATATTCGCTCCGTACATTCTTAAGCTTTGTTGAAACTTGAAATACCCATGGAATAAAAACCTTTACTGTGCTATTTGGGTTAAACAGTAGTGAACAGTTATTAAATTAAAGACATACTTGTTCCAAAAGGTATATACATAAAATATCTGAATTACTTTATAGTTTTCGCACCGACATTATGTAATAGCCATGAGGATTGTGCTACTTCACCGGTCATAAAGGCGCACGGAGCTCCAGCCTTAATAAAAACCACAAACTAAGCAACCTGCGCAAGAGGACAGCCCCTGTACGATTTGGACCCCTGCTCTGGGCGGTCCATGGTGGGGAGATTAATGAATGATTACTTTAGATTTTAATGGGAATTTTGTGCAACTGACGCTCTACGAGTCTATAGTTTATTTTTTTGTTTGCTTCAACGTACTATCAGGGCACTTCTCAGGAACTCATGGTTTGATTTGAAAAAATATTTCGGTAGCGGTAACGGTAACGGGTGTTACGCGGGTGAAACCGCGGGACGCTAGTTTATAGTATACAGCAAGACAGCCGTGTCATAATGAAAAACGACACAACTAAAATGCGCAGGTGTGCTGAAACAAAAGCGCCTTCTCTATTCCTTTTTTCTTAAAATACTGAGCAATGGTTTACATGATACACCGATTCACATGATTGGCGAAAGAATAGATACAAGACCGACAGCTTCACGTACTCTCCGAAGCACGGGTGAAACATCACCTATTTCATGACTTCGGACTGTTACTTATATTTTTCTTGAAAGAAAATTTCATGTAACACAATTTATTGCCCGACCCAGCGTTCGAACCTGATTTCTCGCTAGTGACATTTCATATTTAAAACCTTTAAAATTTAATTAGCTTCCCGCGTTCGGTTTCACCCGCCATTTCCGTGGAAATTTAAATATAGATGCAGGGAAACGGATTCTGTTCAGAACTTGTCCTATAATAATGTGTTCAAATTGGCTTGCGAACTTGGATTTCGCGATACAGGTTAGTTGGGATGCTAGGTGCTAGATGGCGCTCTTCGTCTTCTTTTAGTTTTTGCGGTTACTGTAGATGTCGCTACATAGGCTATACTCCTGGATAACGTAGCTTTTTAATGGCGCAAGAATTGTTGAAAAAGGTCTAAGCGTTTTTAGAGCCGGAGTAGGTATGCAAAGCAAAAAAAACAATCATATCTTTTCTCTTTATAATATTAGTACAGATTATACAACACTTTATCTTTTTATATGGTGGTACTGAATAAATGTAATTTGTTTCTTTCATTCTTTTATCCACAATTCTGTAACTTCCATATAACTTTAAACGTTCGTGTAGTTTGTTAACCAACTTGTTCCAACAAAACAATGAGGAAATTCCTTCCGTTCCTAACTTGCCTTCAGATGCAATAACGATAAAAATAAAAACTCGTAAAAATATCTTTAGTCGTGCTGATTTAAATAAGTGCACTTGTAAAAGTCGCAATGTTCGATATTTCTGTTTCAGTGTACCAAATTCATTTTAAAGCACTCCTCACAAATTTTGTACATTTTAGTCGATCACTTAAGAGGTAGCGTTTAATTTCGTTAATGATTCTACGTATTTACGCGTGACATTAGCCAATAAGGTTCAAAATCAAATGTAGGAAATGAATTTTTTGCAGTTTGCCACATACATAAAAACAATATTTTGTGATAGATAAAATTAAACCTTATTAGCAACTGTCAGTTAGACGGTTCTGCACTATTACTAACGATATGTTTAACTAATGTCAAAGTAGCTGCATCAGCGTGTTAGCGTTCACTTCTGCATATGGACCTCCTCCTAACAGACCTTGGCAAGCCAGGGTCCTTAAGGGGTATTACCATGATCAGCACACTTGGCAGGCAGGTTGGTAAACACAATGAAAAAAAAAAAAAGGTTCGGTAATCACAGTAGGATGGTGAGTATCTTTGAGCAGTCAGATGCTGCTGCCCATTTATCAACTGTATATACAGCTATAGGGATATACCTATAGTCACGTCTAAAGACACCCATGGATATGGGGTGATCTATTAGTAGCCAAGAAAAGTATCTAAAATGCTCATTTTAGTTTTTTTTTTTACCAAAAAAGGCTAAAAACTATTGTTTGAAGAATGAATGAAAAAGTTACTTGATACCTTAAAGTGGCAAATCCATATTGGTTTTTGGCAGAAATAAAGAACCTCTATCTATTATTTGGTTTTGTCCTCGTCGTCAATTTTTGATCAAGAGGATATTTGATTCCAACAAAAAAATATGAAAACCTCAAACGGGGCCAATTTGAATAGAAAAACAATTTTTCTCCCGAAATAGATACACACGTACGACAATAATATGATTTCCAAGAACTAGTCCTTAATATTTGACTATTTGAATTCCCTACGCGACCCATGTATTATTACATCATCCCTTCTTTTACCCACAATTACGGTTTGATTTATATTTCGGGAAATTTAAGCCTTTTTCTTCTTACAAGATAGGAACAACGAATTATGAGCGTCGGGTTATGAGCAAGACGTGCTTCTTAGTTGCAACTTTGAATGCGTATTTTACTAACGATTATCTTTATGCCTGGTGAAGTAGCAATATTAACTAGTAATAGTAGCCAAAAAAACCGCCTTATTAGGCCATATTTACAAAGTAGGCAAACGCCATGAACATTTAACAAAAACGTCTCTACCGTTTAAACCAAGTTTTCCAGTGATATTGCGAGTTGCAGTATATAATATAAATAGTTTCGCGTCGTTTTCCTCACTTACTTATAGTTTTTATTGAAAACATTTTATTTAATATTAGATTCATGCGCGGTTCACCCTCATAGTTCATATAATCATATAAAATGGGCCATCTAAAACTAAGGTATTATTTTCAAATCGTTCAGTAGTTCCTCCTGGAAGTTCCTGAGATTCCGCTTCAGCTTTATTTATAAGTATAGATAACCTATGGTACTCCACTAATGAAATATTTATTCTTCATAATATTCCTTACGATAAAGAAGTATTTTAAGTGTTTTAAACTAGACGTTAGAGATGTTGTATTTCTACCCAAAGAAAGAGACAGTGTACAAATATACTATTTTATTTGTTTTTTTTTCATTATCAGCACAGTTTTCCTCTAGTGGCACGCTTTCAATACACTTCTCTGTGAACCATATAAACTCAGTATATTTACACAGAAGTGTCGACTTGAAATTATCCCCTTGAGAGTAGTACTGCGCATTTATTTTGTGAAGTTGACATTTTTTGTCTTAATTTATTTATTCTGTACTATAATATGTAGTATTCAATAAATAAAACAGTTCTTGATCTTCGATTCGTTTCTCATTTCATAGATTTTTAAGAAAATTCTTTGACATTTTTAGTTTAAATATTTATCTGTCGTTTCAAAATGGCTTACACAAGTAGATTTTTATCGAAATATGCCAGTTTAAATCGTACCGAAGACATCGTTAATATAATCGGTGATAATACAATATCGCGTCACTGACATTTGTTAATAAGGTATAATATATTTTATAGACTGGAAGACAATATCTTTTTCTTCGGGTGTCACAACGTAGGTAGATGGAGAAGCTCGCGACGCGTTCTATGCTTCTGACCTAATCCCAGACCGCGCTGGTTGATTCTAAGTATATTTATGATACGCGACTATCATATGGCGCATTGGTAGATTTAAATTCTATTTAATAACATTACTGTTGAAATATATTAGTCAAGATTTTTTATTATTTTTATCACATACAGTGATAAAAATAATAAAAAATGTGAGTTATAATAAGAACGATCGATTCGTCTACATTATCAATAAACGTTTTCATTTAATTTTCAATGCTTCAGGCATTAAGTCATCATATTACTACCATGTACTATGATAGTGCTAAAGTTATAAATATTTTATCTTTAAAACATTTAACGTTTCATGTGTTCGTAAAAAATATGTTTCACGTGTTCGTATATTGTTTGAAATCTTTTTTATAAAAACCCATGTTATATTGAATTTAAAAGCTTTTTTATTGCAACAGACTCGCTTGAAAGGCGAAAAAATATTTGCTATCGTGTTTTTATTTTGGTTATAATTCAATTTTCCCGTCAGTTTTTTGGGAAAATGTAATTTTAAATGCTTTACACCCAATTCCTAAAAGTATGACTAACATTGAAATGAATTAATCACTTGTAGTATATTGTAGGCATGTGGTTTCCGGCTAAGAATAGATCCCATGTCTTCCTATAGATGGTCTAAGAGGCAGATAGAACTGATAAATTAGCACCATATATCAACAATTTTTATAACATTATGTTATGTATTATTTTATGAATATCTAATGTTCACTATCTCATTTTTAACATGTTTTTAGATTTAATGTAATTAAATTAGTTAGATCATGTTGATTCTGACAGGTCTGTCGGATAGCAGATGACAATTGGGCTAAAAGAACCAACGAGTGGCTCCCAATAAACGCACGTCGCCAACGCGGCAGGTCGAGACGAAGATGGCGGGACGAGTTTGACTTAGGAGTCAAACTCGTCCCGCCTGTCGCGTTGCGAGTACCGGCAAGTTTACGGTAGGTCGTAGGGACTGGCGGGCACTCGCAAAAGAAAGAGTTGTGTAAAAAGGGAGAGGGAGGTATTTGCCCTGCATTGCCACAACACAGGCTAGTTAGATTAGATTAGTTAGTTCAAATACGTTCTCATATTTTAACTAATAGTAAGTAACATCCTAATGTAGATAGACCCACTCACAAATTTCTTAACAGGATGATTTTCAAAACTACAAAATGAAGTACTTATTCGATTTTGATTTTTGAAAGAAAGTGCAGTGAAATCAAAATACACGTTCTTTAAAAAATATTTTATACGTTTTGAGATAACTATGATGAAATCTGTAGTTCCAACACGGTACCAAAATAAGACATATAAATATTTATTTACACTATAAAAGCTTCATGATACATCACGACTGCTTACAACAAATGCAATGGACTGCAGCGTTATCCGCGCTCAATAGTTTTATGCATACTGTATGGTCTAGCCACTATCTCATAAATGGTAAGGAACTTCGCCTTCAGCAAATTGTCTCATAACCCACACACTATAAACTAGAACTAACCAAAGCAAGGCTTACCCTAAATAGTTCGTATATAACTTCATCAGAGATTTATGCTTGAGACGTGATCTGTTTGTGCATTCACTTCGCTTCTTGAATTTTATATGCAAAATTGATGAAGACATAAACGGATCTTTTATGGTTTCTGATTATCATGTAATTTTAGTTTTATGACGTTTTGTATCATGGTACATGGGTACATGGTACAAATCTCATGCATTCTTTCTTCTTTTTTCTTCAAAAGTACGTTTGCGTCCTTCATTAAACATGGGCCTCTTCTTAACCGACTTTAGCAAGCCAGGGTTGTTGAGGAATATTGCCATAATCACCACGCTTGGCAGACGGATTGGTTATTGCAGTGAGATACTTAGCAACATTGAGCTGATAGAAGCTGCTGTTCATCCATCAGCTGTATGTCCCTAACTTGCCTCTTACAAAACTAAAGGGAAGAAATGAGGTGGTCTTCTATAAGCCAGAAACTACAAATACGTATATATGATAGAAATATGTAATTTTTGACAACCTACGTAGCGTAGCGGTATTTGGCTCGCTTTAAATCTTGGAGGTCGTGGGTTCGATCCCCACGCTGGATAGGAAATCTTTGTGTAAATTCTAAAATTTCCTTCCTAGTCTGGTTGGTTGAGGGACTACCCTCCGTGCCTCGGAAAGCAAGCGATAAGCCGTTGGTCCCAATTGTTATAACATCATCTGTAATGATCGTTAATCATGGAACGGGCAGCAGCGATTCCTTGTGTGGTCCAACATAATACTGCGGTCAACAACCCGCCTGCCAAGCGTGGTGGTGGCAAACACCTTCCCCCAGGAGGTGGCCCATGTTCAGCAGTAGACGTTATACGGGCTGATGATGATGTTGTATTTTTTTTCGGGCTTCCGCCTAATCTCGAAAAAGATAGTACCGATTTAGACATTTCATTATTAAATATTTTATAAAATCCTTATTTTACGAAAACGAAGGCACCAGCTAGTATCAGTAATAGCCACCAGTGAATTGTATGGAAGTTCCTGACTGCAGTCGACATATACTTATACTTCCTGCTACTTTATTATTCACTCTTGACAAACGACTCTAACTAATTCCTTCGTCAAAACTGAATTATAGTTTGAATTGGTCCACGCTACTATTTGCTGCCAAGTGAAATATTTAAGTGACGGATCACGCCACTTTTCGTTCCCTTTTTTGTCAATATTTTATGAAGCGTATGACGTCACAGGATATTAAAGACCCTATTTTTCAAACACCAATATAAATCGTTGAATAAGTAATGCGCTAATGTGTATCAAGTAAGGTTAAATTTACGAGCGGTTCGTAAATATATGTGAAAATCGTCGATTTCATGGTTAATGTTAAGTTTCAACAAAGGATAATTTACTTAACATTCAAGCGTTACTTTGCGGAAATCTATATTAATCTAAATTAAAAAGACAAAATATCTAGTATTAAACTGACAAAATGACTAACAAGTCGACAACACCACCCTGATGATGCTCCGTGGAGGAGCGAAAAACGTGTCGGGTCTTTGGCTTGTATTGTATTTTTGCATGTTGTTACTATCCTTTCTGCATATTGTGCATAACTTTTTCGGGTCGGAGGGCGGTGCAAAATTGCATCACAGCATACGGCCATTTTTAGCGGAATCATCATTAGAACAAGACTTTTGGATTTTTAATTTCGATTATAATCAAAGATTTTTAACTGATATACTCGTATTTATTTCTAAGCTCCTCCTCATTATGAAATATCCCATTGCTGTTGCTTATCATCGCTCAATAATAATGTAGGATTATATTATAAAGTATTACTGTAGTGAGATTGCAAAGGTGGCTCTGTGGTTGCGGTATTGGTTTCTGAGACCTAGTGTACATGGTTCAAATGAATTCATCATCATCATCAACAGCCCGTTCACGTCCACTGCTGAACATGGGCCTCCTCTTAACCCTTGGCAAGCCAGGATCGTAGCGGGATATTGCCGTAATCACCACGCTTGGCAGACGGATTGGTGATCGCAGTAAAATATAAACCTTGAGCTAATAGATGCTGCTGCCCATCCATCAGCCATAATTATGTCCCTTAGTCGCCTTTTACGACACCCATGGGAGGACATGGGGTGGTCTATTCTAAGCCGGAAACCACACGGAACAAATCAATTATGAATTATTAAAGCAAAATTTATTAACCTCGGATAAGAAATTTTAGATAAATAATTTTCACAGATATTATATAGGAGATATGTTAATATTAAGGAAAATTTATTCCGATGATATTTTTCATCTTCACCAGCCCGCTTATGTACACTTCTGAAAATGGGCTTCCACTTAACAGACCTTGGAAAGTCAGATTCGTTGAGGGATATTTCCATAATCACCACGCGCGACAGGCTGGTGATCGCAGTAAGTTGGTAATGACCCTTGAGCTGATAGACGTTGCTGCCCATCAGCTTATTATCCATTAGTTGCCTCTTACGACACCCATGGAAACACATGGAGTGGTCTATTAATAAACCGGAAATTCATTAGGAAGATCCCGTGGGAACTTCGTTATGATATGATTCGGCTTTATTCGATAAATGGGCTTAGTAACACTGACTATTTATGCCATATTTTACTTATGTTTTTTATACTGTCTCCGCTTCTAGTGGAGGGAAGTGAAAAGTTAAGTCTTTCTTACTCCTCCTATTGTCTTTTTGACTAAATTCTTTGCGGGTCCCAAGGCAGTTTAACTCTTTCCCGGGGCTTGGTGAGCCTTGGTGCTCATTGCCATTTCCAGTGTGTGCCGCTGTTGATCCTGGCTTACAAGAGTTGCAGTGGTGGGAGTGTAGGTGGGACTTATCATACATAAAAAAAACTTACACTGAAATTTTCAAACAGCAAAGCAAACAAACGCACTCTTCAACTTTATATATTAGTATAGATGGAACAATCCGTTCTAAGAAATATAATAAATTCTAAGATATATTCTAACAATGACATATTCACTGTAGAAGGCGAGTGTAGACCAAGTCGTTTGTTATCTTCCTAATGTCTCTAGAGGCTGGATCGATTGACTTCAGTTTGTATGTAAATTTTCATATTATTATACATCAGACATACTCCCGTCTGGAGGGAATATCTTGAACTGAAGATTAAAGTCATCTTGAAAGAGAAAAATATGGTGTTTGAAATATATGATAAGACATTTTAAAATTCAAATTTCATTTGCGATTTGTTGTTGTGACTTCAATATCGTGTTTCAAACTTAACTTATCAAGAGTTACAGTTTGTGAGTGCGTTATCTTTGGATCTTTTGATTAATCTTATTAAAAAACTACATTTTAAGTCATGCTATATATGTTATTGTTAGTAACTGAAACAGTTACTAACACTAACATATATGCATAACTAATATTATAAAACAGAAAGGTTTGATTGTTTGTATCTCTGTATATCTCAGGAACTACTAGATCGTTTAAAAAAAATACCATTATAAAGCTACGTTACTCAGAAGTAACATAGGCTTTAATTAATTATGAATATACATACCACCAAATACCCACGGGAACGAAGGCTCCGTGAGTGAAACAAGGGTGTTTAGGTGCCTACGTGTAACGAAATGATTGTGACTTGACAGTGTTGTATTGTCAAGTCATCATCATCATCAGCTCGTATAACGTCTACTACTGAACATGGGCCTCCTCCCGAGGGAGGGTATTTGCCATAGTCACCACGCTTGGCAGGCGAGTTGGTGACCGCAGTATTATGTTGTACAACACAAGAAAACGCTGCTGCCCGTTCCTTGATATACGATTATTATAGATGATGTTATAATAATCGGTACCAACGTCTTAACGTGCTTTCCGAGGCACGGAGGGTAGTCCCTCAACCAACCAGACCCGGAAAGAAATCTTAGAATTTACACAAAGATTTTCTCTCCAAGATTTAAAGCGAGCCAAATACCGCTACGCTACGGAGGTCAAGTTAAGCATTTCAGTAAATAAATAATAGATGGCGTTCATCAATATCTCTAAAACTCGCAATCGTTTCGTTCACACGGAGGTAATTAAGCTTTACGTACATTTGAAACGGTGTATTCAGTTCATACTACTGTACTCTCAGTAGTTACCAAATAAAAGTGATCGAGTCAAATAAATAGTTTTACTTGGACACCGCGGAAAGATCAATATCCTCTAGATTCGCACCCTTAGCTTAGAAATATAGTGAACTAATTCAAAATTTCGTATGTGTGACTTTAATTCATATTACGACCTAAATTCAACATTTGCATCGACCCATATTAAAAAGTTTAAAATAAAAACTAATAAAATTCACATATTTTTAAAACCACCGAATATTTAATCTTATTTTTACAAAATTAATGGAATTGACAATCCTTTTTCGCCATTTACTTAAAATTTGGTATTTTTTTTTTAAATAGGTCACTATATTTCTAAAGGTGCGAATGTTCAAAGGGTGAAACGCCGATTATATTTTCGAAGAGGTTCCAAGAACTGGGAAAATTAGAGCAAAACCAGACAAAAAGTCACTGAGTTTAATGCTTTAACAAAACAACTAATAACTAATTAGTTCGGAACATTAGTTTATTCGACAATGTAATTGGCGTCATTACTTTGAAACAAGCGTAGTGCGATACTGAACTAATGGTTCTCGTAAAGTATTTAGTTTCGATGTGCTATTGCTCGAAAGTTCCACTGTAAATCAATATTAATGTTACTAAGTACTAACAATTTGTATCACTGTTCCTAAATTATTGTGAAAATTTTTGAACATTAGGTAGGTACTATGTTTTTTTTTAATAACACTAGAAATACTTCGCAGTTTTATGCGAGATAAAATTATTTTTGTTGTGCCTCAACCTATTAGAACGATACTAGCTTCTACTATTTTTACCCACATCAATGATTGATTCACACTTCTGCTTCTCTATTACAGTTAACCAATTCGATAATGTAGCAACAAAATTTTACAATTTTAATGCACATTGTTAGCAATTAATATATATTTAGACATATGGCCCTTCTGAATTCACTCAGCGAATATGAGAATAGATCGAGTTTACCCCAGGACGCCACGTCACTGAGCGCGCGCAACGCACGGACGCTTGTTGGAGCAAGTTAGTGCGAGCGCGCGGCACCTCCATCAACGGTCGCTCCCTTCATGAATCCGGAACACAAAGCCGTACCTGAATGAGAACACCTGAGTTATGTTATATAACGCGAATTCCAAATAAAGGTAGTTAGAGCTACTAACGTCCCTCCGTACTTGAAATTGATAGTATCCTATACATACCAGTAAGATATTGCTAGCAAGGCAAGATGGTATGCTCAGTGACCGCAGTCTAACAGTTCTTGTTGAGAACTCAAGTCGCATGCGAACTTCTATTGCGTAATGTAGGGTTCGTAACATCATTTGACATTTGACGTCTGTGGATAGAATATCCTACAACTAGCAAATATCCTAGTTTTTAAGGATTAAAAATATAATTAACAATACGAAGTATCTATAAATATTGAATTGTTAGTTATCTTGATCCATGCTTTCGATTAAAGTGATGGACTCAATGTTTGCAACACTACTAATATAGATACAAATTTCCCTTGGGATATCCAGACAATATTAAACAGAGCAATAAGCAAGTATTCTCAGGTTTAATTAGTATCTTATCTCTAAATAGTATAAAGGAACAGATGCTTTGATTTTTACCTAAATGTCTGCGAACTTTTTAGAAACTAACTTTAAGCAGCCGTAGCCCAATGGCTAAAGGCGTCGGGTTCGTGATCTTGTGATCCACCCATTGCATTTTAACTTTGTACGAGAAGTTAATAAGAATACTAGTAGACTACAAAACTCTGCTAGCAATATTAAAAAAAAAGGAAAAATAAAAGTTTTTATGTGGAATAACATCTTTTAAATCTATGGGGAAAATCATAGACTCAACATCATACGGCTCTTAGATCTTGATCCTTTGTATAAAATGGTGCATATTTTTTTGTAAGCTCTAGATCCAAAGGGCAAATGGTACCGTGACTAAATACATAAGGTATTCCCATTGTCTCTATAGTGATAGTATGCATATAATATTAACGTTTACCGATTAAACCCTCTCCGTAGCTCCTCTGAATACCGAATATTATCTAGACTGGTTTTGGATACTTTGTGCCAGTCCCGGTTCTGTTATTCTTCCTCCATGGTTGTCAGAACCCGTTATGTGTATTTCAATTAATCGTTTATGTTCATCCTTCCTTCCTTGAACCAGAGTTTCAAATTCACACAGTATCTATATTATTGACTCATTCTTAAATATCTATCTCTTCTCCACAGATTCTGCAGTTTGGTTTTCGGCAAAACCATCTTTGTATATGATCTTCTGGTGAATATAGCTACCATTGGTTACAGTTTATTGTTATGGCTCATGATAGTGTTTTTTTTTTAAACTTTATCGACTTTTGGCGATATTTATGAACGATATTTAGTCTGCAAAGTGCTGTTGTGGACCCGTTTCCTGCTAGTTCCTCCAAATACTATAGTATTAGAGGCAATAAAACTGCAGATGTACAATATCCAGTCCCAATGGTGGATATATATATACAATACCATGAGTATTGTATTAGATGAGGATAGTATTTGAACAACTTTTAATAAGATGGCGTATAAAAGCATACGTATTCTGTTTTCCATGTAAAAAAATGTAATCAGCTAAATGTTTCCAGAATATTAATAACATGACTAAATTATTTAATCATGTTAATAATATTCTGCTGACCTATTTTCATCAATCTCTTTTAAACCCTGCGCGGATAAAATTTGATGTTACAAGCTTTTGTTATTTAACATAACAGTATAACTTGCAACCACCCGGTTTTGACAAGCCCAATTACGAGAACAAAACAATTTTGACGCCCATTTACACATTAAAAACCTTTTAAAAACACCAACACAATGAAAAATTTACTCGTGTCTGACAAAAAAAAGATTCAGATTTAATGTTCAGTGTTGTAAACAAAATATAATATAAAGACTTTCTAAAAAGGGTCAGTATTTTTATGAATTCCAAGTCTGTGTATGTTAGAAAAAAAAAATGGTCTGGGCACAATTAATTCATATTAATGAGCGTTCAGCCAAAGGCTATCCGGATGTGCTGGACTGAAAACATCCAAAATGTCACTAACAGATGTGCGCGGTAACATATTAGCCATTTTTATTGTGGTATTTTTCATTTTGGTTTATAAAATTAGCCCCGGTGTTTGTATATTTATTTGTGCAACAAATAATATTAGTTCTAAATTAAATATTTCATCATCATCATCAGCCCGTCTAACGTCCACTGCTGAACATAGGCCTCCTCCCGAGGGAAGGTATTGCCATACTCACCACGCTTGGCAGGCGGGTTGGTGACCGCAGTATAATGTTGTAACACACAAGGAAACGCTGCTGCCCGTTCATTGATATACGATTATTATAGATGATGTTATAAAAATCGGGACCAACGGCTTAACGTGCTTTCCGAGGCACGGAGGGTAGTTCCTCAACCAACCAGACCCGGAAAAAAATCTTAGAATTCACACAAAGATTTCTTGTCCGGAGTGGGGATCGAACCCACGACCTCCGTGATTTAAAGCGAGCCAATTACCGCTACGCTACGGAGGTTGTCAATTAAAATTAAATATTTATTACTTTAAAATGTATCAGACTGAATGGTGAATACGTGGTTTCTTATCGGATTGTCAGAGAATAAGCTTGGAGCTCACTTTTGCCCAGTGAAGAACAAAAGCCGAAAGTAGAACTACATAATATGCCCATAAAAAAAGGAACTGTCGAGCAAAAATGCATGACTGCTATTTGCAATTATTTGTATCTTATTTCTCTAGCTACATAATAAACATAAACATCATTATCAATATCATGATCATCATCGTCATTGTTTGATCCGAGGATTTGATTATTTCATTCATTTGCTTTACATTGATGTTCCAATATTATTTCACATTTATATTTCCGAAACTACTGCATCCATTATCACTTAAGTTATAAATAATATAACTACATTTAAACCTAAAACAATTAATTTTGACCCCTTTCATGCTGTTGATTTTTACCCAAATTAACTAATTGTTGTTTGGTCATCGCGGAAATGTTATATAAAATCAAGATCATCCATTTTGTGATATTGAATTTTAAATG
This sequence comes from Nycteola revayana, assembly GCA_947037095.2. Taxonomy (NCBI): domain Eukaryota; kingdom Metazoa; phylum Arthropoda; class Insecta; order Lepidoptera; family Nolidae; genus Nycteola; species Nycteola revayana. Next base: position 22,157,277 of record OX344845.2, on the reverse strand, counting down.
TAAATTGGATTTTAACCGCTAATGGGGCAATCAGTTTTGGTTGTAACATAATATACAATTAATTAAGTTTATTAATCATCGATGATGAAAATTTGTTTTCATTATGGTCAAAAATATTTCGATAATGTATACGCGAAGCAGACGAGATCATTAAATGGCTAACATGTCGCTGTCTACGATAATCTCAATGTAAAAAAAAAACGACACTGTTGAAACATTTTTTAAATAAATTAAATTGTATGTACCGAGACGTCAATGACTGATATAATACTATACTGGTATATTATATAACCTTAAGTTGAAAAAAAATTATTAACAAAACATTACGCTTTCTTAATGAGATTGTCTCGGAAGATGTTTAGTTGTCGCGTTGAGCTTCGATTCAAGGCAACAGAATTTGCGAATTTATTAGTCATCACTATGCGTCAAGGTTATGCAGATGCCTTTCATAGTGAAAGTGTATGTTTAATGATGATATTGACAGTATAGTTTTAACCGCGTTTTTAAGCTCGGTGAATTATTCTTTTTTGAACTTATAATAATGAAATATTGTGCTCCTGGCGCCTACCATGGTAGTATTAAGTGCATCTGGAGCATACAAGTATCACTATCAGATGTCCGGTTTAGGTTCTTACTCTCACATGACTTACTGCCCGTATAACAGAGACAACACACCTATGTGTCAGTTACACAGACGCAGCAAGTATAAGATGAAGTAAACTTCTAACTAGGAAATGCCTTTTGGTGGCTGAATTAATTTGCTAGATTCAGTAACATAAACACAATGCATTGTACAATAAAATTAACGGTTAGATCTGTAGCCACTGATTTGAATTCAAATTTATTTTCACACAATTTGTAACCACTATATCGCTCTGCTCTCTAGTTAAATACTAATGATAACAATTTCAATATTCCGAATGGTAACATATTGAAATAACTAAAATATTGGACTGCTAATTTTACAGCAACCGCTTATTTGCATCACAATAAAATTCATATTCATTTTGTTTCAGGTACAAACGATGGCTGTAATCATGTGCCAAGCCAACAAATGCTGACCAAACATGTCATAACAACAAATACGATCCATTTACAAGAGAATAAACCGAACAAATAATAAAGACATGGGTGTACAAAGGTGATATTCACAGAAAATGGACACCCATAAACTGCCACTTCACATTTGCAATTCAATAAAACAATATGTCATAAACGTAGACATAGTGTCCCACATAGTTAAGATAAATAACGAAAAGATACAGGAAGTGAGAAGAAAACTAGTAACGAAATTAGGATTGAGAGAGAAATTAAAACTGGTTTTAGTACTGATATTACTAATGACAGAAAAATCAAATTGTAGCAGTTTTGGAGGTAGAAATACTATGCTCAGAACTAGAGTGATTGGTACAAGATACGGCAAACTTCAAGGAGTTATATTACCAATGGATCAACATAAATATTTGAAGCCGGTCGAAGCGTATCTAGGAGTACCTTATGCCACGCCACCAACCGGGTCAAACAGGTATGTCCTCAATTTTATCTCCGGTCAGTTTCTTATTAATCGCTCCGCTAGGTTTCGATGTACTCTTAAAGTGGAAATGTCGAGTCGAAGGATCGGTTTCTTAAAGCGAATTTATTTGAAGGCGAGTAAGTAAAATACTAGCTGCTGTATTATGTAAACGGAATGTTATTTATGCAAGCGTATGTTGTACGAACATACATTTATTATTTATGAGCAGTCGATGTAAAGTCAAATAGTTTGGAGTTTCACAATAATATTTTTATATTGCCAAAAATATATCGTTGGTATTTTATATCATTTTTATAGTAGTTACATACCTTTATATAAGTAGAATAACTAGATCCGTTAAACGATGCAATAACATTACTATGGAAATATAAGTAACTAGCTGACCCGGTAGACTTCTTACTGCCTCAATCGATACATAAAAGACCTAAAAATTTGTAAAAATAAACTGGGCCGTAGAGACTTCGTTTATGCGGTACTCCTACCCCTACACTACCCCTACCCTACACTACCCCTACCCTACACTACCCCTACCCTACACTACCCCTACCCTAAAAAATCTTGGCAAAAAAATTCAAGTTTTTAATTAACAAAATAAAGCTCAAATTGACTCTACATTTTAGTTACAAAACGTTTGTATGGGAAAAAGAAAAAGGAAGTTTTAAGGGGTTTTCAGGCAATTATTCGATTTTTTCTCGCCGTAAAAACCATCCTTGAAAATCCACGAACATTAAAAAAAAAGAATTAGCGAAATCGGTTCAGCTGTTCTCGAGATTTGCGCTTAGCAACACATTCAGCGATTCATTTTTATATTATAGATGTGGTCAAGTAGCTTAAAAAACGTACTTAAGCTCTGCTCTTCCTTCCAGAAATATAAAAAATAATTTCATTCATAATTTTCCACTGAAACATGTTTCTCATGTAACATAAATAATTCTCAGACAAAAATATTTCCGAAGTGTTAATATATTTAAAACCCAGCAATGATTTGGATCCATTAAAATTTAATCATATTTTTACATACTTTTGGCAAAATAAACTGTACATCACAGATAATTTAAATTACACCGAGAGCATCCAATTAGTAGAAATTATTTCAGGAAGCAGATTTTTCTTTCAGTTGCCTTTCGGGTATAAAGTTAAAACAGTAACTCATTAACGAACGCGGCAACGGTGTGATGAGTCTCTTGCATTGCCACATCAAATGTTTGCTGCCGAAATTAATTTTATATGAGTAGTGCAAAAACTGCCAAACACTGAAGTTCGACTGCACTGGTGGCTCAGTGGTGATGGTAGTTCCGAGATGTGACTGTGTGAAATTCGAATATTTGTTCTGGGTTTGAATGAACTTTGTGTCTGTGAATTATGCGTTTCTAAAGTCCCCCGTGAAACGGAAATTTATTTACATAGTGCAGGTGTTTGAAAATATGGAGGCCAAAGTAAAAGTGATAATGTCCACGCCACAAGTTGGCGACTTACGCAAATAGCTCGTTTTGATACTGGCACTCTGAATGTTGGCAGATATTTCAATCGAAATCACATTATCACATAGTTTTTTAACGGGCACAGAGAAATAACTTGCTAAAATAATAACAGAAAATTATGTCATAAATGTTCTGTTGTTTTTTTTATAAATTTAACATAATCATTTACGAAGCTTATGTTACAAGCTATATGAATAATGAAATGCAGAATATGATAAAAAAGTAGTATGTTGTTATACATTTAAGATTTTATTGTATTACAAATATTTTATCAATCGTACGAACCAAAGTCTTGTTAGAATAACATTATAATAGTTCAATACTTTTTTTCCATAGATTCGCGCCCACTCGAGCACCAGCGCCATGGGACGACGTGAAAACAGTAGATCAAATGGGGCCAGTATGCCCACAAAGGTTGCCTGACATCTCCAACGAGACATTGGCTTTAGAAAGAATGCCTAAAGGCAGACTAGAGTACCTGAGGAGATTGCTTCCTAGGCTCAAGAACCAGAGTGAAGACTGTCTTTACATGAACATTTATACGCCTGTCCAAGGTAAGTTCTTTGTTAATTTACTTAAGCGTAACCACTTTTTAAAGAGTAGAGTGATAAGAGAACGGTGTGGAGTGAAAATGGACGTGATTGAATTGAATATTGAGATGGTTTGGTCACGTGGAAAGAATGGATGAAGAAAGATTGACAAAACAGGTATACATGGCAAGTGTGAGTGGCACAGTCGGAAGGGGAAGACCTCGGCGAACGTTCTCTGACCAAAAGACATCCTCGCAAAAGGTCAAAAAAGATCCACCCAAAACCGACGTGCTTGTATAAAGAATGTTATAAAAGTGAATGAAGCGAAAGATGTGTGTAGGGATCGTAGCAAGTGGAGGTCCATTGTCTCTGCCTACCCCGCTGGGAAATAGACGTGAGCTTATGTATGGAACCACTTTTCAAATGAAAATTATGTTTAATGTGCTTCATCGATTACTTTTAAGGCAATCCTTAATTTATCTTTACTGTCTCTTCGAAGGCACCATTTTTGTTTTGTAAAATGGCAAATCGTCTTAGCCTTTTATAGTAACGGCAAACAAACGGTGTATATCATTGTATATGTGTATGTATTACTGGTATTATGTCTATGAATTTCATAGTCAATAGTCGTGCTACGATGAAGTAGATACTATCTATCATGTTAGATATTTTTGGTCATTCCACACTATCTTTGTCATAATTTAGTTTATTATTGTCCTATTTTACCCTTCTTACGTCTTTCACTTTTATTCCGTCCTAAGGTTCTCTGGAATCGCTAATTGCTATAAGATCGCCGATTGCGATCTGGAATCGCTAATTGCTATAAGATCACCGATTGCGCATGTCTTCCATACCATATAATTATGTATTTTGTTTTTGGTTCTTATTATCCTGTTAATATGCTTTCTGGTGTATTTTACACCAGCATATTAGTATTTTACAAGCTTTTATTTAACTTTCAATGTATGTATGTTATTTGTTCGGTTCGAATCTTGCAACTCAATTTTGAAGCAGATACCGTCATCCAATTGAGCAGAAATTTTGCAAGCATGTGTATATAGCGTGACAATGCAATAATATAGTACAATGGAGCTGACCTGATGATGAAGTCGGAAGGCGTTTTTCTTTGTACATGTTTCAGTGCCTCAAGCTATTATAATTTATGTATTTTGATATTTGAAATTTAATTGAAATTAATTTTTGAATTGAATGTTTTTTTTAGTACGCGTTTTTTTTAATAAAAGCTTGTTTTTAAAAATGTTTTTTCACTTTTTATTTTTTTATGAGCATAAGTAAAATGTCCAATAATTCAATCCCTTACACGATAAATATTAGAGATAAAACACATTATAGATATATTTTAGAAGTAAACGAATATTTCAATGAAACTGAAATATTGCTTTTCGGTACGTTTGCAGGTTCAATGAAACCGAGTTCCAGTCAGTAATCGAAAGGAAATAAGGGTAGATTTAACGTCGCCTTCCAAGTTTATAGAGGGAAATGCAATATTTTCAATGAAGGTTGCATTTCTAGCTTTTACTAGCGCAAATAAAAGTTCGAAGACATCGTACAGTGTTTGAACTATGTAGAATAATGAAAGTGTGTTTGTTAACCTTGTGGTTGCTAGTCGCGTGCTATTTGCGTTTTATAAAATGTTTGTGACTAATGCTAATGAGAATTATAACAAGTTATTTAAAGCGCCAAAAATCGATGAATTTCGATATGTATGAAAAATAAAGAAACAAACATTCTTCTCGAACTTTCTTGGTTTACATGCATTTATTTGCCTTAAAGTGTAATATCTGAATACTGAATTCCAAATTTTACTTAACTTTTCGATAGTTTTGACTTAATGTTTTTGCGTACATTTAATTTAATTGACTTAAATTTAACAAATTGTTTAACAAAAGAAGTTGGATTAGATTTTTTTTTAATATCTTATGAAAAGCAGATAAGTAGGTACTGACTACATAAATTCATATTCTTCACTAAAATATCCGGAAATCCTAAAGTACACTCGTAATGTCTTCGGAAATATTTTCTCCTGCAATCTCTCCACGTGTTCATTGTTGCGAGTGAACAAAAGGTCTATCGTAACAAAACTATGAGGGGACAAACCATTGAGAACTGAGATTAAAATTCTCGAGATCTGAACGCCCGTTATTAAAGAGCGATATTGGGAGAATATTGTTGGGGAATCGCAAAAGTTTTTACTATTTATTACTTTAAAGGTTTTAATTAAAGATGTGAAATGATGTCTGGGATTGATTTGTTAAAGTATATTATGCCTTTGTGAAGATTCTTATTTTTTCACAGCTTTTTATTAATTTTTTATCCTATACTTTCAAATGGGGATTTGGTTCATTTTTTCAATTTTTCAGGGGAAATTCAATACGTATTTCCTTCGCAGCTTCGCCACCGCGTAGAGGCACTTAACTTCTCCGCCACGGCTGAGAGATATTTAGTAAATATTCCATTCCTTTAGCAACGATGCCACTGGCTAATCATACATAATCACAAGGAAAGTTTTATAGTGTAGACCTTCTACCCACTAAAACCCCCCGGCAGACTATGCGAGTCGTTAAGTGAGAGCACCAGGTACAGCCTACGCATTGTTCTAGTGACAGTTACGCCTTTGGGGCAGGCCATAATCAACAGTTTACATTAAACGAGCTGATAAACGTGACTAACGAAAACTTGTAAAAAATCGGCACTTAAATGCAGATAATACGTGTAAAATTAAAAAAAAATAACACTTTATGAATTCATCGAATATTTACAACATACAGAAGTATTACTTAACATTTCAACGTGTATCAAAATGTACCCAAATAAATTGCATTACATATAAAAGCATGCATTATTCTTGTGAAACTACTCAAATCTCTTTGAGTTCCGCGTTTCGTGGAATCTGAATGTAATTGAACTTTCGTGATTGTACAAAGATTAACATTTAAACATAATTGTTTTATAAAATGATAACAATTTCAGCGAAATTGCGTTTTAGTTGACAATTTCGCAAAATTTTAATGACAATGTTATTTATGAGAAAAGTGAAAGAATTTTATCCCTCCTCTTTATCATAATGTAAGTATGTTTTTATATTTAGAATGAAGTTTATACTTATTTAAAATATATGTATTTATGTATATGTTTAGTTATTGTATGTATGTATGTATATCTGCCTACACACTTCTTAATTCTTCTTTAGAAATAAGTAGCACCTTTGTACATAATAGTTGTCTTTTTGTTGCCTCTTTTTTTGTATCTTGTGTGTGAATCATAAATAAATAAATAAAATAAATATTTTGTGACATATAAATTTATTTATTCTGCAATTGAGATATATACTCGAAGGTTAATAGTTGTTTATTAGCTAAAACGCGTTAATCTCAAAAAGTGCTGGTCCAATTTCAAAAAATATGTTAATGTGTGATAGCCAGTTTAACTGAAAACGTCTATAGCAGCCTAAAGACTATTTCAGTTAATGGGCTATCTCACATTCATCATCATCATCATCATCAACAGCCCGTTTACGTCCACTGCTGAACATGGGCCTCCTCTTAACAGACCTTGGCAAGCCAGGATCGTTGAGGGATATTGCCATAATCACCACGCTTGGCAGACGGATTGGTGATCGCAGTAAGATGTAAACCTTGAGCGAATAGATGCTGCTGCTCATTCATCAGCTATATGTCCCTTAGTCGCCTTTTACGACACCCATGGGAGGACATGGGGTGTCTAGTCTAAGCCGGAAACCCCACGGCCTTTCTCTCATTAAAAATATTTAATTTTGAAGTTCCCACGGGAATTGGATTTACGCGGGTATGAACGCGTGGGAAGCTAGTACAATGTATATTATAGCATCTGTATATAGTTTAGTCGTATCTTACGACACCCACGGGAAGGCATAGGTTAGTGGTATATTTTGAACCACATGGCTCACATAGATCTTCATAAAGCCAACATACTTTCTAGTTGATTCTCAAATGAGGGGAAATAATCCATCTAACACAATGGACTGTACAATACACCTGGAATTATTTTGTTGCGGCTTATATTGGCTATATAAGGTGTTCATCTGATTTCGAGTAAACATTTAAGAATGGTCCGGAATCTTAGGCTTAAGATCGGCAAAACCACCCCCACACGTTTAGGTTCTAACGTTACTTGTGCCCTAGTCATGCATACTGTTAAGATTTGAGAAAAGTCACAGACATTTATCGAATCGTAATATTAATTTTATTATAATTTGCAACCTAGCGGTATTTGGCTCGCTTTAAATCATGGAGGTCATGGGTGCAATCCCCACGCCGGATAGAAATCTGTCTGTAAAATTTTCGTAAGATTCTGGTTGGTAGAGGGGTTATCCTCCGTGCCTCGGAAAACTCGTTAAGCCGTTGGTCCAGGTTTAAATAACATCATATATAATTATTGTATATCAACGGGCAGCAGCGTTTCCTTGTGTGGTACAACATATTTTTTTTTTTTTTTTTAATTCTTTAGAAAGACAACTCCCGCACTAGGGAAATAAATCCCTGTGTCGCAGGGGACTTTACAAACATACATTTCACGGACACAAAGTACACCCAGACTCAGAACAATTATTTGTGGTTCACACAAATAATTGTCCCGGGTGGGAATCGAACCCAGAACACCAGGTCCCAGAAGCAACTACCGTAACCACTGAGCCACCGGTGCAGTCAGCAACATAATACTGCGGTCACCATCCCGCTTGCCAAGCGTGGTGACTATGGCAAGCCCTCCCTCGGGAGGAGGCCCATGTTCAGCAGTGGACGTTATACGGGCTGATGATGATGATTTTGCAATAACTGTTTTTTAAAAGACCAAGTAACTTTTGTTACTACTCACAAACAACTTTCGGTATTGTTATTAAAAACCATCAACATGCGATAAACAATATTTCAGTATTTCAACAAGAATGCCCGCTAAATTCGAATAAATATAAATTTAAATCACTGTGAATACCTTAAGTGCATTTCACGTTTTTTAATAAAAAGTACAACAGGCTAGCAAAGAAACGTCAATGATTCCGAGTAACGTTGTTAGTTGCCTATAACAATGTATGTCTTGTTTAAATAAATCTCACCTATGCTTCCAATCCGTAATTCCCGGACAACGCAAGCAATGCAGTAGAGAAGATTTGGGTTTCGGTGTAGATGCCCAACTATGCGTGAGGATTGAACAGTCTACATTCAGGTGCAATGAACCGTTAGCATATGCATTGTGCGGAAGATTCGTGACCCTTCGACTGATTATATAGTGCGCTGAATATTTCGCATGGAAGATCGGATTTGTACCTATAGGAGATTGCGAGAATATTTGGAATAAGGCAGAAAGGATATATTATTTTATTGTTTAAGATGTTATGTTAAAATAATACAAAATAGTATTAAACAAAATCGTCGGTGATACTGCAATACCGCGTAAGTGACAGTTGCTCATAAGGTGTCATTTCATCTGTCCAGAAATATTTTCGTTATATATATTTTAAAGACAAAAAAAAACAATTAGCTACATTTAATCGTCAACCTTATTAGCTATTGGCACTAACGCGGTATTGCAGTATTAGCAACGAAATGCATATTAAGTATCAAATTAATGCTACAGCAATATATGTTAGCTTCTTGGTGGACTGTATTTAAATTAAAGACCGCACGTGCAACTATGACAATGTTTTATTTTCTCCAACGTATACATGCGCTCACTTGCAATGCCCATAAAGGAAGCCCAGAGATTGCCGCCAAATGGGTCAACCATAGACTATTACTAATACAAGTTTTAATTATTACCATAGATTTACAACTAGTGTTGCTCGCAACAATATATGTTTACTAGCTAGAGCATGGTTTCAACCCGTAACTACCGTTCCTGTAGGAGCTTTATAATTAATAATAAGCTTTATTTCATAAAAAATAGTACTTAGATTACATTACACTATGATAAAAATTAAACGAGTCTCTCGCGCGCCGTTTCATCCGCGTAATTCCCGTTCCCGTCGGAGCTTGGTATTCACTCCAAAGTTAGGCGGTACTTCACATCGGAGCAGCTCTTAAGTCTTTACAGAGCTCAAGTTCGCTCCTCAATGGAATACTGATCTCATCTTTGGGATGGGTCTGCTAGATATCAGCTGGATGCTCTGGACTCATTGGAGCGCCGAGCGAAGAGAGTCATAGGCAATAACTCACTTGTGGAGGCAAGTCTTCAGAGCCTCGAACACCGTAGACGAGTAGCCTGCTTATCGGTTTTTTTATCGGCTACATTTCGGGGAGTGTGCGGTGGTTCTGCATAACCTGATACCCTCTTCACCTTTCCATCACCGGACGACTAGGCGTGGCGAGCGATTTCACCCATTTGTTGTAGACATTCCTTCAATACGCACGAAGCGATTTGCCACTTCTTTCATAATGCGGACGGCTAAGGAGTGGAATTCTCTGCTGGGGTCAGTTTTTCCGGAACGCTATAATCTGGAAATCTTTAAAACTAACGTGAACAGACACTTTCTAGGCAAGCGTGTATCATCTTAGGCCTTATCATCGCCTTCCATCAAGCGAGATTATGGTCAAACGTAAGCCTATATGTAGTAAAAAATAATAATAATAATAATAAACTAGCGACCCCGTTTTCGTACAAGTGCCATGCTGATGTTTATATGTACATCACTACATAGTATAAAACAAAGTCGCTTTCTCTGTCCCTCCATATTATGATGTATGCTTAAATCTTTAAAACTACACAACGGATTTTGATGCGGTTTTTTTAATAGAAAGAGGGATTCAAGAGGAAGGTTTATATGTATAATACATCAGCATTGGACTCGTCGTCGGAGCCGGGGCGGGTCGCTAGTAATAATATAAACCTTCCTCTTGGATTGCTCTATCTATTAAAAAAACCGCATCAAAATCCGTTGCGTAGTTTTAAAGATCTAAGCATACATAGATACAGACAGACAGTTTTAAGCGACTTTAATTTATACTATGAAACTATGTAATGATAGATTACAATTTGACGAATCAAAATGTCATTATAAGTAAGATTAATGAAAAAAATTGAGCATTATGTAAAATTCGTTATCCCGAGACCGCAGAACCTACATTAGGATTCAGTGTGATTTATTACTTTTAGAAGACTTGGTTTTTCCAACTTTTAAAACCCTTGAAATAACAATAAATAGCCTCGAATGAAATGGCATATTGTACCTTACTGCCGTGTAATAAGAACTTATTTTACTCCAACCTACTGGGTTAGGGATGAAACACAATTAAATAAATATTTTTATTCTAATACCTATATCAATCATACTCATCGGTCAATAGATGAATTGAACGTGGATTGAATTATTATTAGGAATGTAATAAAAATGCGTGTAAGAGTGAATCAGTTTAGCGGCCATAGCCCAATGGCTAGGGCGTCGGACTTGTGATCTTGAGGTCGCCGGTTCGAACCCCATCCATTGCACTACCGACGTGAACCCGCTCATAATACATGCTTGTATTACGAGTCGGTAGTACTTTTAGCTTAGCACGAGGGGTTAACAAGAATACTAGTAGACTGCAAAAATCTGCATGTAATTTTTTTTAAAGGTAGATAGATTGTGTTTAGAAACTGTTAGTAAAAATTGAGAAGGAAGCTAGTTGAAGCAGGCCGCTAGCAATCTTTCACGCTGGAAATTGAAGATAGGAGGCCTACCTATATTTAACAGTGGACATCGAAAGGCTGATATTATGATGATAAATATTAGTATAACGATAATAACTGGACTGAGTTGAATAATTATAGTGACAAATAAAAGAAAAATATATGAATTATAACGAAAAAAAAAGTATAATTAGTCAAAACACACTGGTTGTGGTGCCAGATGGTACATAATATTTATAAATATTAATTTTTTTATATTTCTTAATTTTGGAAATAATTTTCTCAAGTAAATATCATCATCCCGTCCTGAGGGGAGTGTTTTGGGCAGGCGGTTTGGTGACCGCAGCATTATATTGATACATATGAGGAAATGCTACTGCCCGTTCCCTGTGATTGTTATAGATGATGCTATAACAATCGGCACCAACGGCTTAACTTACTTTCCGAGGCTTGTACCTCAACTAAATAGACCTGGAAACAAATTTTATATGTTAAAGAATTCTTGTCCGGCATGGGGATCGACCCACGGACTCCGACACTTAAAACGAGTGACTCTCGCTCGACAGTCTACCGAAATAAATTGATGTGAATCATTTCCAACAAGAAAAATAAAAATGCTTTGTGAACAGTATAACCTAACCATTTAAGTAGAATTGGGTGAAACTCGTAGAGCAAATAAAAGCTGAATAACACAAGTATTTCATTGGTAATCTGTATACAGGGTTATTAGTAAAACACCGGTAACCTCTCAGGACTACGTTACTAACATCACAATCAACAACTTTTGTTCTATGACTTTTAAAAATTCATCATATTTTAATTCATCAGATTTACACACAAAAATAGAAAATATTTAAATTCAACGCTCTAAATGTAACGAAGTCTATGCGAAGCAAAAGAAAGCGATAGTACCGACAATAGCTAGGGGAACGGGGAATACAGAGTTGAAATGTGTTAGATAGGACAACGAAATATTGAAGGTTTGTTTTTGGTAAATGTATTATGTTTTGTAAAAAGTCGTAGAACAAAAGTTGTGGTTTATGATGTTAGTAATATAGTCCTGAGAGGTTACCGGTGTTTTACAAATAACCCTGTATACTGAAATAAATATATATAAAATTACAGCCAATCGTATAAAATTCTAACTAAAGTGAACTTACGAGAGTAGTTCTAACAAATGAAACACTGAACATCATGAATTATTTTCAACATTAAGGAAAATGCTTTGTCAACAGTATTACCTAACCAATAAAGGGGAATTGGGTCAAAACCGGTATGAACGTGAGTTGGGTCTTAAACGCTTGTTTTTGATCACATTATGCTACATTATAACGATGACAAAGCACTGGAATTGCTGGGTGTACCGTGTGAAAACTAAATTAGGTACGACGAGTAAACCTTGGGGGATGCCAAAATTGTTATGGTTATGTCTATGTCACCGGAAAATAAAAAATAATCGTAATTTGATCACTTTACTAGTTAATTGATCACCTTTCTAGTTAGTTGACGAAATAACGAGGTTTCCATTGGTTAAAAAAAAAACTTAACCTAAACCAATGGGGTTTAACAGGACTTATTGTAGTTGAAGTTTTTTGGTTTTGTTACAACAAAGCAGGCAACGTGTCATAACAATAAAGTAAATAATGTAATAATTATGCGCGTTCACTGAAACTGGCAACTAAATTTAACAATATGAGTGGCACGGAAGTTGTACAACTTACGATTCGTATTATTTTCCGTTGACTTATATACACACCATCAAATTAAATAGCAGTAACAAACTCGTAAGTAATTGTTTATCTTAGTAAAATTTTATTAATTTAATGAAATAATAGAATTATTGGATCATCATAAGTTATACTGTGAAAGGGATAAAAATATTACTGACCACATAACATGACAAATACCTACAGAAGAGACTACAAAAGTAATAAAGACGGCGATATGCGACATGAAATGTGCATTAGTGAGATATATTATTCAAGATACAGGTAACATAAAAGAACATATTAATAACATGCTTTTAATATTATTATTTACTAGCTTCCCGTGCGTGGTTTTATCCGCGTAACTCCCGTTCCCGTAAGAACTATATTATTAAGTATAACCTTTAAACTTCTTCGATAAATGGGCTAATTAACACTGAAATATTTTTTCAAATCGGACCAGTAATCCCAGACATTAGTGCGTTCAAGCAAATATCCGAATCACTTTTCAACTTAATATATTAGTAAAGAGTACAGACTAGCTACTCCCTTTGTAAAATAAGGATTTTATTAGCTATCTAACAAAGAAAGTCTCGTCTAAATCAGGACTAACATTTTTGAGATTTGGTGAAATACAATATGTACAAACAAACATCATCCATCCACACATCCATATCCATCATTAAAAGATCCGCCAAATCGGTAGAGCCCACATTATTCAGTACTACAGTAAGACGAAACACACAGACAGACAGATATCTTTTTATTGCGTTTTTGCTATTAGTACTCTATAGACATTAAGTAAAAAAAATATAAAAACGCGATCAACGAGCTATGGAGTGAGCTATGCTCAGGGTTTCTCTACTAGATACGTAGAAAAACACGGATTAACGACATAATCCAATGGATTAGTTCGTTGAAGTGGCAATGGGTAGGCCATATAGCATGGAGAACCGATGGCCGTTGGGGTCGAAAAGTTCTCGATCGGAGATTCGATAGTTCTCGCGGATCGACAAACGTAGGGTAGGACGTCCACCAACTAATTGGACGGATGATCCGCAGGCCGCTTCTAACCGCAACTACTGGAAATCTATGTGGGAGGCCTATGTCCAGCAGTGGACGTCCTACGGCTGAAATTATGATGAATAATGATAGTAAAACACATTACAAATAGACCATTAAATGTTTTGTTATTTTTATAAATATCACGTATCCTAGTTACGATAGCGATGGCTTGCTGTCTCGTGAAATACACGACAAATATCGACGTAGCTTACTAACGTATTGCGATGTCGGACTAGCGTCATAGCACCATCAACATCCTGAATGCATTGTTATTGAGAAAACGTTGAACATATTAGGTTATCTTTTCATGCTTTTGATGCAACAAGTGTTGAAAGTACTTCAACGAACAATATAAGTGAACAATATTTGTTTTGGAATAAGCAACTAATGTTATTGTAGAACATAAATAAATATTTTTTTCTTTAATTATCTTTAATCGTCATTGTTATTAACAAAAAAAAAATTTGTTAACTTTTTGGCACTTAATTATTTCAGTATTAATAATATCATAAACATTAGCGTATTGAGGTCAGCTTTTCTGCATTTTTTTCCCTGAAAGCGCTCCTATAGTTTTTTTTTTCATTTTTATCCATTTACTGGAAGGCTTCATGTAAACTTGTCTCAGTCCAGCTCATCTCGTGGAAAAGGAAAATGCATAGTTTTTATATTAAAAAAAAATACTACCTACGACATAATATGTTGATAGAAATAGGTGCCACTAATGACATCTATGACCAGATAATACATGGCAACTATCCTTTTAGCATAGGATAGGTGTCTTTTTAATGAAAGGAAAAGTTCTTTGCTCTCTCACTTTGTTATAAGCAATACAATTTTTACCAAGTCATTGCAACATAACGTATTTATAATCGCGGCATGTATCCCACTGGGGCAAATATCCTGGAAATATTCTTGTTCATACAATAACTATGAACACATTTAAAAATAATCAACCTCATTTAAAAACAAAATCAAACCATAGAGCAAACCGAAAAGCGCGCGAAACGAGAATTATAAAGAAAATAAAAATGAAGAGAGCATCGTCCATCCCGACCGCGTGAAACACTTTTTTGTATATTATTATTAATTAGATATGTTCTTCTGGCAATAAACCCTGTCCACTATTTCTTTCCACCTGGGCCTTAGCAACCCTAAAGATACAATTACTTTTATAAAACTTAAAAATTAAATTAAAATGAAAGCACTATAGTTTCTTATTACCATACCAAAAAATATCGTAGAACTAACTCTAAACTATAAAGAAACTGTACGAACAATTACGACGTAATTATAAAATACTAATTGTAAATATACAAAACAAGTGAGCTATCTTTTATTCTCACAGTTAAAAACTTTAAGTTGTTCATGCACTTCATAAACGTGAAGTTTTAAACGTCGTTTAAAAGTTATTTTCTTACAAACTTCAAACTATATGAAAGAAAATAAATATTTCCAATATAAAGTTGTACACTAGCTATGCACTTTTAATCAAATGTTCTTTCATAAAGGTTTTCTGGAAGAAAAATCATTATTGAATTAAGCTCGTTTTGTACATGTTGTTTCCGTTGTATTAACTTTACGCTATGTTTTTACTGTGTGCAATAAATAAAAATAAAGTGGAGGTGCAACTTTCAACTTTAGGTAGGTATTAAACGATTTTTTTACAGAGAATTTCAATGAAATGAAATGAAATGAAAACGTTTATTGATAATGTAGACGAATCGATCGTATTTATTATAAGTCAAATACAATGATACAAATATAAAAAGAAAAGAAAAAATCTTGACTAATTAATTAGTAGGTATACATTTCAACAGTCACGTTATTAAATATAATTTAAATCTACCTATGTGGCATGTGATAGTCGCGTACTATAAATATAATCAGAATCAACCAGCGTGGGCTGGGATTCGGTCAGAAGCATAGAACGCGTCGCGAGCCTCGCCTTGCAAGGACGACCGGACCCTATCCTAGCTTCCTACGAGTCTTTCTCTATCTACCTACGTTGTGACACCCGGAGAAGAAAGACTATAAGAAACTCCGAGATCATTCTTTTGTCATCTTTTATCTATAGTATCTTTAATCTACAATTTTATCTATAGTAGCCGCACGCAGTTTCATCCGCGTAACTCTTGTTCCCAATAATAATTTCATAATTAAATATGGGTACCTTTTGTTATTGCTGGATAACGTAACATTGTAATGGTTAAAGAATTTTTCTAAATGGACTCAATGGACTGTTTCTGAAAAAAAGAGCCTTCAAGCAAACGAACAAACAAACTCTTCAAATTTACTATATTAGTGTGCATAAATTGACAAATGAAATAAATTGATGGTGTTGATTAAATTAAAATAACATTTTATTCATTTTAATAAAAGTTTCAATTAAGACAATCTCCGCAGCGTAGCGGTAATAGGCTCGCTTTAAATCTTGGATGCGGGTTCGACGCTGGAAAGGGAATATCTTAATAATCTTTAGAATCTTCAATTCAAAGATTTCCTCCCGGTAGAAGGTGATAGGTATATATTTTGCAATCAAAAATCTTAACCAGTCAAAAGTACTTTTCACTAGCAAAATCAGTCAAAACTAAGTCTAACCTAACCTTACCTCACCTAACCTAAAATACTTTTGACTGATTTTGCTAGTCAAAAGTACTTTGGATTGGTTAAGAGTTTTGACTGCAACATATACAATTACTCATAGCGCGTTTATTTACTCGCAACCTTTAATCTCTAAACGATATTTTATTATAATGTACATCTCCAATAAAACCAGTTCAACATACTCGACACAATCATTTCCTTGAAAACTCTTGTACGATATTTGAACAATGCATTACATTTTATCAAAACGCCAACGTCGGTGCAGAGTAAATATTTTTACAATATATTGTGAGATACGAGCCGGATGTTCGAGGCACGCCTTGCAAATACTTTCGTATAAGTGAAGCTATCGAGAAATAAGACATATCGTTCATAAGTTTAGCTTAACTTTTATTAAGAAATGGTTTGTAGCATCTTTTTTAAGCCTTTGTAATGCTTATGTAAAAGACTAGCTTTCCGGTTTCACCCACGTAACTGTTTTGGGAAGGGAACCTTCCCTCGCGCGGTTTCACCCACGTTACTCCCGTTCCCGTGGGAACTTCATAATTAAATATAGCCTATATCACTCAAGGTGAATGTAGCTTTCCAATGGTGAAAGAATTTTCAAAATCGGCACAGTAGTTTTTGAGTTTTTTCATTACAAACATACACACAAAAATACAAATCTTTCCTCTTTCTAATATTAGAATAGATAAAGATCAATGATTATATTCTCTAAATACATATTTACAACTTAAGTAGTAAATTTATTATATAACTAACTTTTCCAAGTAAAATATATTAAGAATAGTCGAATTTTATAATGACTATTCTAAATCTATTCTACTTGGCACGGTTCCCAGAATGCTGGCAGCATTGCCCCATTGAATGGCAATGCTTACCTGCTGTGCAAAGTAAATACCAGCAGTCGGGGAACAAGCCGGACTAAAGATCGCTGCGCTGCTAGGTTTTCATATAAATCATTTCTTTATTGTACATTATTAAGTTATTTTTTGAATTTACGAAAACTTTGCCAACGGATAAATACGATTTTGTAAACGTATTTCTACTATCTACCTTATTTTAACGAGCGGGGGTCCAAATGTATGGATAGCTAGTGACGTACTGTCACTTTATGTACAGAAACAGCCACCCTTATCTTGCCGGCTCACCCGCACTTGAGCACTGGCATACGTTTATAAGTGAAAAACTTCTAAACACCCATGCGATATTTGTTCGCAAATCTATTTTCAACCACCAGGACCGGAAAAATGGTTAATTTTATTTCTGAATTATTCATACATTCATTTCCAATTGCAATTTAGAAATTGTTTTGATTACTTTTATTTCCTAACAATTTTAGAAATAATATACATTTCCACTAACATATATTATGTACTAAAACGTATATAAAAGCTAATTGGTAGAATAAACCTTTAGAGCTATTGCCGGTCGATAGGTCAATTATCGATCCGCTCTCCTACGTCACGTTGTACGAAGTTACTATGTAGATATTTATAACGTAATGTCGCTGAACCTAGAGAAAATAGACTAAAGTATAACGTATAAATATGATTTTTAAATGTTTTAAATACTTTGTGGAAAACTTTACCATATACTATGTTTCAAAATTGAGATTAATAAAATTCGGCCACCGGCAGGCTCGAACCTGCATCTTAGGTTAAGCCCCTAATGCATTAACCAATTAGGCTACGGTGGAACCCTACCGGTCATCGAAATTTATTAATCTCTTTTTATAACACGTGTCTAAAGTAAAGGCATTAGGGGCTTAACCTAAGGTGCAGGCTCGAGTCGAGAATCGAGAATTTTATTAGTCTCAATGTTGAAATATAGATATGATGTTTCGTCTAGGTTTATAAAGGGACACTCCTCATCATCATCGTTTGTAGAAGGTCCATCCGAATGATTTTTTCTTCAGGTAACAGGCAGGAGCGTGTGTATGTGTATATATTATTTTCTTGGAAGGTGTGCCATAGTCATCAAGGTCCACGATGATTATACGAAGGTATCAAAAGATGGTAAACTTACAGTGACAGAGCTGCAGAGTCCAAGTGGGCGCAAACTGTAAAGCAAAATAGTAACTATAAATAGATGCTACTTCTTCAAAAATCATGACTCTGCAATCCATCTCTACAGCTACCACCCTGAGTCGGAAGTCTAAGCCCTACAGATGGAGTCCTCTTGCCCAAGTTGTCTTTTAATTTGTAATACGGCTGGAGTCGTGCTTGCTTTCATGCCTGTGAAACAAATGAGGCTAAGATTCCAACAGAAACGTGAGCTATACGAGAGGAATTCCTAGAAATATAAATTATATTACGTCCAAATAGCTAAAGTGTGGTGTAATATAACCCGTACTTGATATGTAGGTTAAGAGTTGGGTTTCTTTTAGGCGTGTTATATTTCAGAAATCGTTTGTTTACCTACTAAAGCAATACTAACGACCGCTTTCTTAAAATACTATGAAAACAACAAATTTATTTGCTTTTAGAACTACATATATATCACTATCAATATTTGAGTTTTTCTATAGTCACCACACTTGGCAGGTGGTGCACACCGCAGTATTATGTTGTAAGACACAAAGAAACGCTTCTGACCGTTTCCTGGAATACTATTGTTATAGATGATATTATAACAATCGGGACCAATGGTTTAACGTGCTTTCCGAGACACGGAAGGTAGTCCCTCGACAAAATAATCAGACAGGCCTGGAATAAAATTTAACAAAGATTTTTTGTTCGCCGTGGGGACCGTAACCACGACCTTCGAACCTTAAATTTAGACTTATACCGCAACGCCACGCAGGTAGTCGAACTTTATAAAGGTAATATAAATTGAAATAACCAAATAATATTATCATCCATTTTGGTTTGTAAGCAAGCAAAATATGTTTACATTACAAACGAAATATAATATAACGAGGTGCATTTCGGATTTTCCAAAATTTATATTTTTTATTTTCTTTGACGTGCAACCACGTACAAAGCAGTTAATGAAACGAAAAATATATGATGAACGTAACACGTACGTGAGTTTTATGTATATTTGCTCGAATGACCAAGTTTTTTTTTATACTATGAACCAAAAGAAGCTCCGAATTTATCGGTGACTGATTTCTTTTGACTTTGATATGATATATTTTATTATTTTTATGTTTGTTTGAGCACAACACAGTACTAGCTCTAAGTTCAATTTAATAACGCGCTTTATAAACTGAAGTGGATGCTAAAGCAAATGCTTTAGCTTCAACTACAGCTTTTAATATTATTATAATTCTCGATAAAATTAATAATTAAATGGATGGATAGAGACATTAAGTTTCTTTTTTAATTAAGGCGCAAAGTTTGCACGTTTGCATTTAACGGAGAAATTTTCGGAAAGTGGCATTTCTTATCTGATATATTTAAATTTAAATATTATTTATTTTTCGAAATTAAGTGGCAATAACATGTCATTATTAGGTCAAAAACATAGAAGAAGCGTTGTGAATATCTGCAATCTAAATTTTATATTATATTTTCAGGCTTATTAACAATAGACCCGTTGTTAATTTTTATATTCGCAATATAAACAATTATATTAGTATAACAGTTAAAAATGCCATATTTCGAAATATTTACCGATAAATACTTAAAGTGCGAACTTTGAGCCTTAAACTATTTATTTTAAAACAAAACACAATATAATACAATGATAAAATGATATACTGTTCACTCATCATTTAATTTATTTGTTTATATAAATACACGTAAGATGGGATTCAAACTCTTGGCCTACATTTAAGATACAGTGACTTGTGACTTTGTGTATATAAAAAGGAAAATGTTCTATCCAGCAATAATAGAAGCGACAAACAATTCCTACAATAGAAACATAAATTCAAAGTTGTACTTTTTGTGTGTGCTTCAATCCTCTAGTAACAAAGCAACCGCTAGACGTGAAATTTGTATCCAGATAGCTATACTCGTAGCAACGGAAAAGTATCTGCAAATGTTTTTATCTCGAAGAAATTTACAGAAAATGAGCTCCGGGTTTATAGTTTTTATCTCTTGTAGTTGGGTAATAACTTTCAACTTATTCCTTATCTAAACGCAATATAATAATATGTAGATTTTCAGTAGTAATTAATAAACTGAAAAAAAGAGGACCAATATATTTTATGATGATTTTCCCATGGGAATGCGCGGATGAAAATCAGTGGCGATCTTACGTTTATAACAGCTTCATTATAGCGTTCGAAACTCTTTAAAATTTGACCGCTGATAACATACGCTTTAGCGGGCTAGTAATCATTGTTGAAGTTTAATGTTAACTAGGACAGCTGAAAGATATCAGCGAGTCCTCTAGCGCAGGATGCATAGTTAGTAGAGTTAAAGAATTTATAAAAGATGGCTGCTCACCTTTAGGCTTGATTAAGTATCAAAATCCTAGTGGCTAACTAAATATATAAAAAAAAAACTCGATACAAAATAAAAATGTAGCATAAACTACGCGTGGCTGCGAGAAACCGATAGAACTACATTAATTGTTTAAACCGATAGAATTACATTAATTGAGCCATACAATATTGTGGTGTCAGTGGCCGAGTACTGATCTTCTCAAATTTAAACGCCAGGATGACACGAACAGAAGTGGATAAAATCTTTTTCACCTTAATAATAACGTTAACTGATAAAGTAAATAGTTGACTTGAAATGGAGTGATTCAAGACTTTATTAGATAATAAAAAAAAGAAACTGTTTAATGTAAGTTTTCACAAGGTGCTACTGATTGAAAATCAATATGAAAGAACGTAGAACCATTCGTCTGATTAAATGAAAGTCTTGAGTCCAGAGTCATAGCACATTATTGAAAGTCTGATAATTAATTTCGATCTTTGCTTTACTTTTAATATCACGATGGACGCTCACAAAGTTAATAGTTTGTAGTTTTTAATATTTATAGATAATAAGTTATTTTGAAACAATTTACGATTAATTGTATAAACACAACACAAATTAAAAAATGTATTAAATTAAATACGTAGAACCAATAATTAAAGACTGCACAGATAATTAAATATTACAAAGCTCAGAACCCCTATATGGCAAAAACTGTTATACTACACAAAACACACAATACACTAATACTACAAAAAACACATTACACTACATTATATAGTATATTACAAAAGGATATGAGTAGGTATATAAAGTGACGCATAAGATTTTAATTTTGTTTTTTAATTTGTTTTTATTACTATCAATACATTTTTTTTTAATATTTTTGTTACATTCTCCTTGGCATAAATACTGTAGATCTTAACAAGGGAAACAAACTGGTTCCTGCGATATAGTAAATACTAGTGTAGGAATTCAGGGATCAGGATCAGGGAATTCTATAACTGTATGTTACTTACACTTGTGTCAATTTTTATTTTTTATTTTTTTTAAACCACGGGCAGGTTATTAGTTTACAATTTTAGGTCAATCATCTTATTGTTTAGCTGATTCCGCAAGAGTAATTCTTGATATCAATTCTGTTGCCAAAATTTATTTATTTTTGTTTCTAGAAAAACAATCAACGCCATCTATCGATATTATCTTACAAGCTCTTGACGCAAATTTAATTGTAAATAACTTTGTCCAAAATGTTGAGGTAATATTAAATACAATTTATTATAAATTGCTAAGTGATTTAAATACGATAGTAACATAACTCATCTATTCATAAAATGTTACACCTAAGTAAAGTTATATCGTTAACTTTTGAAATTGGATCGTAAAATAAGTGGACACTTTCTTGTAAAATCTTGGCAGTTACAATATATACTTCCATTACGCTTTTAATTTCCCTAAGTCTGCAATTTCATTAGTTTCTTACACTATTTCCTTATTCAATTTCCTGTTAAGGTCTTGAAGAAAACCTGAATGAACCGAGACTTTCATTAGTGCCTTTTTCATTGCAGTGTGATCTCAATTCGTTAAGAAATGAGCATTATCCCGTAATAAAATGAAACAAGTTATACCTGCCTTTTAAATAATTAACTTAATTTCCCTCTTAATTGAAGCTAATTTCATTAAAACAGACAAGGGCTTAAAAAAATAAAGGGTTGCACTAATGGTTGGTAAGTTGCATTTGGTTTGTTTACGTTTTTGTAACAGATTTTTCTTCTCATTATTTTGAAGGATGTTGTGGTATTGTGGAAATAAATATCTGTTAGTGTGCCAAATTTTATCAAATAGAAATTTACTAGAATTTTTAACGCAATTTGTCAATCAATTTTAAAAACACATGCACCATAAAGAGTTTCTTATATGCTCGTAGAAAAATTCAAATAATAAAAAAAAAAATACCATTACACTAACACGGATCCAATGCTGATGTATTTAATATACAAGGTTATTTGTAGAACACCA
Source organism: Nycteola revayana (assembly GCA_947037095.2). Lineage (NCBI taxonomy): Eukaryota > Metazoa > Arthropoda > Insecta > Lepidoptera > Nolidae > Nycteola > Nycteola revayana. Next base: position 22,134,300 of record OX344845.2, on the reverse strand, counting down.
ACAACCTCTAAAGAGGTCATTGTGCTCATCATTATGAACAACTTTTACTATGAGATAAATTTGAAATCGCGAAAAAAAAACAGCTGTTCCCTACATTTATGTTCGTTTACCTCGTCAAAATGTGATTCGCTCTCATAATAAAAGTTGTTTATAATGATGAGTACAACGACCTCTTTAAAGGTTGTTGGTGTTTTACTAATAACCCTGTATATATAAAAATTCATCTTGAATCACTCTAACCATTAAAAATACTGCATCGAAATCCGTTGCGTAGTTTTAAAGATCTAAGCACATATATAGGGACAGACAGACAGCGGGAAGCGACTTTGTTTTATGCTATGTAGTGATTCATCATAACATACAGGATAAAAAGCAGGACAAAATAGAACAGATCTCATAGGTGAATTTCGACAGATTTTTTCTAAAAGATTATAAACATATATTGGATCTTGTCAAACAATATTTTTTATTACAACATGTAATCGACCAAACCTTCATCGCAGATATGAGGTCTCTGGCTTGTGAATGCAATACGAAATACCGACTAGTTATTTGTAAATCCAACTAAACGCTCTAAGAGGAAGTCGTACTGATACCGCGTATTATTGAAAATACCTTCAGAGATATTTGTGAGGGACAACTTGTTCCGCCATTTTAGTAACATTTCAGTGTCATTTGTGATGGCGATATATTAAAGATGATATTTTCAGTCGTTCTATTTTTGATTCATTAATAATATTAAACGACAACCTCCGTAGCGTAGCGATAATTGGCTTGCTTTAAATCTCGGAGGTCGTGGGTTCGATCCCCACACCGGACAAGAAATCTTTGTGTAAATTCTAAGATTTCTTTCCGGGTCTGGTTGGTTGAGGGACTACCCTCCGTGCCTCGGAAAGCATGTTAAGCCGTTGGTCCCGTTTGTTATAACATCATCTATAATAATTGTATATCAAGGAACGGGCAGAAGCGTTTCCTTTGTGTGTTCCAACATAATACTGCGGTCACCAAACCGCCTGCCAAGCGTGGTGACTACGGCAATACCCTCCCTCGGGAGGAGGCCCATGTTCAGCAGTGGACGTTATACGGGCTGATGATGAATAATATTAACAAAATGAGCATTATACATATTATTCGATATGAAAAGCAATAACGAAAAGATCATAATGAGAGTAATATAGGGTGACTGGTAATTAGTGACCGATACCTAAACACATGATTGTGCTCATGATAACAAACAACTTTTACTATGGCACCAAACCTAAAATCGCGAAAAGAAATCAGCTGTTCCATACATTCACGTTCACATAACTTGTCAACATGGTAGGGAGCAGCTGATTTTTTTTTCGCGATTTCAGGTTTGGTGCCATAGTAAAAGTTGTTTGTTATCAGTCACCCTATATATGTAAGTTTTACTTTACGTTATTATAATAAAATTAATAGAAATATGACTTTAATTTGCTTTAAACTTGTTTAAATCTATAACAAAACAGTCTGTATTGAATATTTTAATATACTGCAGTCATAAAAACACCACAAGAGATAAAAAAGAATTGGTAAAAAACCATTTCTGGTTTTATTGTTGCGTTAAACACATGAAAAAATGAAATTAAACTAAAATTTCCAATCCATGTAGACCTTTTAAGGTCCCAATAGGATAACAACTCGTATAAGCCTCACGAAAATATCTTTTTCATGTATAGGATAGCAATTCATGTGTATTTGTAGTTGACTTTGATGTCACAAATCTACGCTTCAATAGGTAGTATTTAGGAGGAAAGGTTATAAAAGAAGACCATTTTCTCTAATTAAACTTGTACGTCAATAGATGGCGCTGCCAATAGCAACCGGCCACGCGTCTTACAAATTATAAGGCTATTAGTTCCATTAGTCCGGGCTTTGGACATTTACGGGCTGATATTGATAGATAAATGGTTTTCGGCCGGTTTAAGGGCTGGTAGATCTAAGTCAGCAACTATTGATCTATGGCAATAAAGAACTTTGTTTTTGTGGGTATCCTCCTCTTAACCCATTTACGGCCACTGTTCCTGATTGGGTACAGTTAAACTTCATTTATTTATAAAAATATAACGTAGGCTAACATATTTCCTTAATTAAATATGAATAGACGGTAATATAACAGATTTTTTGATATAGACAAAAAGTGGGTAGTTTTAATATTTTAGTGATTGTCATTTAGTCAAAGTTAAAATTCTGAAGATAACACAGGTAAGTCTTTTGAATTATCAATATTTTTTTATTCAACGTGTTAAATATTATTTTACGTGCTAAATATGATCAAATATATACTTGTTTATAATAATTATAAATATTTACCGACTATTTTATTGTTTTCGCTGACATCTGAGAATATTTATATAGGTGTACCTGATTGGGTACAGTGGCCACTTAGGTATAAAAAATATGTTATGTCTTGATTTCAGATAAGTTCAACTAAGCCATGAATCGACAAAATTTCAACTTCCCTAATCAATATTGTGGTCTGGAACAAGCTCTTCAAGCTATTTTAGAGAACAGTGATGATTATGCCGAATATGATTTGGCGATTATACCACCCGATCCTTCCATCGTCACTGACGAACAAGAGGGTATTGATGAGGACATGGAAGCTCACACATTACCCAGAGATGTACCGGGAAATATCGAGGTTTTTGTTCACGAAGAAGGCTCTGTATCTAGTGCTGGTGATAGCAGTGATGAGGAGCCACTAGCTGTACAACGACGACGTCGACAACAGCAGGAAAAATCACCAATTTGGCGCAAATGTTCAGCCTCTTATGCTTTCAGTTCTCAAGAGACTACGGATGTAGTGATACTGTTACAGTTTCGATTTTTACTGTGGAAAATCTCTTGATGCAACCACCGAGCCTTTGGGTTCAAAGGTTGTGAAGGTTGTTAGGTGTGTCTTTACTTCAAAAATTAGACACTAATCCATCAAACCATAAAGTATTTTTTGATAACTTTTTTACAATTTGCAACCTATTGGTCGATTTACGGAATGCAGGATATTGTGCGACTGGAACTGTACGTGAAAATCGTACCAAAAAATGTCCTTTGACTAGTTCAAAAGACATGAACAAACAAGACAGAGCAAGCTTTGATCATAGATTTGACAAAGCCAATGAACTGTTATTAGTTAGATGGAAGGATAATAGCGTTTGCACTATGGCCACTAACTATGATAATATAGAACCAATGGGAACTGTAAAGCGATGGTGTCCATTGAAAAAGAAAAAGTAGATGTAAATATTCCCTTACTATTTCAAAATTATAATAAAGGCATGGGTGGAGTTGATGAATTAGATCAATCGATAGCGCTATACCGAATCGCAATTCATGGCAAAAAGTGGTGGTGGGTCATATTTACGTACATGGTGGATATGGCTGTGGCAAATGCATGGCGTTTGCATGTACTGAGCAACGAACAGCCTATGGATCAACTCTTGTTCCGTCGTAATATTGCCCGATACTATTTGAGGCAAGAAGTACATAAAAAAGCTCGGCCTTCTTCTTCTATGGTCGAGGGCTTACCCCAAGATGGCTCAGGATACTTCCCAAAAAAAATTGAGAAACCACTTCGTTGTGTTATTTGCCACTCAAGAGTACGCTGGGAGTGTAAAAAATGCCACAAGACCCTTTGCGTCGAAAAGCCCTGCTTGGAAAAATTTCACCTTTAAGTGGCCAGTGTACCCAATTGAGTACACCCCATAAAAACATAAAAAAAAAATTTTTTTCGACCTTTTTTTTTCATCTTGTACTTCTTATTACTTAATTGATTATAAAAATAAATAGTTTGAAACAAATACGTCTTTAATTTAGGTTTGGCCATTAATGGGTTAACATAACATATATCAATTGATAGAATGGAGGCCCGAAAAAAGGACTTTGGTTCGAATTATATTTACGATATTTGATGTACAATATAATGAAGCTCAAAGTCCTATTTTATTTATTAATACCTTGTAACAGAGACTTTATTTATATAATTGGATAAACACGAGCTATTATATTGTTTTTTTATAATAATTACATTATTTAAATATGTAAAATGTTTAATGGAAACATATTTAACATAGCAAATGCAGTTTTATTCATTTAAATTACATTCATGCAATTAAAGTTTTATTTAACTACTTTAATGTACATACTAATGCATTGCTTTAAGGGTTTAAACGCTATATATTCTCTTTAACTATCTTCGAATTATCGACTATCTAATGAAACGAATTTGGACACATTAGATGGATGATTTAAAATTCTAAAACCTGCCCTCTGAATCGTCCGCGTACATTTCGTTCATTTCGTTGCATTCTCTTAGGAGTAGGATTTTTAACAAATATTTTATTATCAGAGGCCACCCTCAAAGATTCAAGTACCTATCTAAAATCAGCGGTTTAGTCGCGTTGATCCGTTAGTCTGTCAGTCATTTGAAAGGAAGTATTTTATCCACATGAAAACAAGCTTACCTATACTCTCAGCCAGAAATGAACCAAACTAATTCATTTCATACCGTTGCCATCCTGAAAACATACTACTATTTTCGTTGCTTAAAATAATCGTATTTTGTACCAACTCATCATATTATAAACAATACATTAATTCCTATAACCAAACAGATACCCAGCCAAACCACGAGTCGGAACGTCGAGTTCAGTCGCTACCCGAAAAACAATATGTATTTATTCATTGTTATTCAATGATATAAATATAATTCATTTCCTTTGGCTCATATCCAATGTTCGGAGTTTATCTACCATGTAGCACGTCTGTCATGCGAAAACTTGATAACATAAATAAAACAGGAAGAGCGTCCTTTGGAGATGTGTTGATGTATGTTATTTTCAACTTAGGTATTAAGATAAATAATGTGAATACATTATATGGTTTTGATACGGATCATCATCATCATCATCTTCACCCTGTTTACGTCCACTACTGAACGTGGGCCTCCTCTTAACAGACCTTGGCAAGCCAGGATCGTAGAGGTATATTTCCATAATCACCACGCTTGGCGGACGGATTAGTGATCGCAGTAAGATGTAAACGTTGAGCTAATAGATGCTGGTGCCCATCCATCAGCCATATGTCCCTTAGTCGCCTTTTACGACACCCATGGGAGGACATGGGTGGTCTATTCTAAGCCGCAAACCACACAGCTGATACGGATATATTTATTTATTGTTTTAAAACTTTGACTTAAATTTGGTATTTTAGTCATCTATTCATGAACTTAATAGAAAATCTTGTAGCGAATTCAGGTGCCGCAATATTTTCTTCTAAAATATAATCTTCTGTGAAATAACCATACATATCCAGTATCTGAAATTTGTTATAGTTAACCAATTATAATAAATAAGTATTTAACCTAGTTACGTAACTAAAACAACCAATATAACACCAACACAAATAGCTTTTAAAAATGCTAGTAGATTGGTTATTTGAAATGGCAATGCTTATCTGATTCTGTTTTGCAATGGAGTAACACGAAGAACGGTTCGCATTCATTAGAATAGCTACAAATTCATTATTAAATTCTAATATTTTGTTTCAGTGGGCCCCACTCTTCAGGCGAAATATCCAGTAGTAATCTTCATACACGGGGAATCCTTTGAATGGAACTCCGGCAACGTATATGATGGCTCCGTATTAGCCAGCTACGGGGGCATGGTAGTAATCACCATCAACTACAGGCTAGGGATCTTGGGTAAGTTTGATTCCATTTTTATTATTGAGATATATCTTTAGAGAATTATCAATTTGTTCACATTATTATTGAGATAACATTCTTAATATGAAACGTATTTTACACTCAAAAATTCGTAATAAGCAAAGAATTCTTGAGGACGTCCTTTGGCTTTAAACACAAAATTAAAGACTTTACATAAAACCGAAGACATAAACAACTCCCCTAAAAAGCAATTAAAAAAAATTCATATCCAAAATCTTTTACCAATTTCCTCAAATAAAAATGAGCCTTATTACTTTTACTATGAAGTTCGTTATTCAATGTTAGCGTAACTTTCATAAGTATGTTTAATTAAGATGAGAAGACGTGATGTAAGCAAAAGTTCTGAGCTAGTCATATAATTAGATTGTATAAAAACACGATTACTTAATGGTTTCGGCGAAATATATACAGCACTCGTTGAATTGGAATCATCTAATGAATCTGATTACGTAATTGGACGCAAGTTAATAATAGTTTGCTGGGGAACATATTCTGCCTGATTTTGCTCTGTCTTCGCACAAGTACACTTTGACAATTGAATGAGACTCTTAATTTCACGGAGTAAGATCGATATTTCTATAACACGAAAGTAATTTCCAGAGAGTGGTTTTCTACTTGTGTGGAAGTATCGATAAAATTTTAACTCAGTGATTTTATCAGTACTGAGTAGTTTTGTGTGTTACTTAGGTAACTACGTATATTTGATTTTCAACTTCATTTCCAATTTTATTATTATTAACGTAAGTAGTTTTTATAACGTTAACATAGTTTTATTACCTTTGTCCAAGTTGAAGTTTTGTACAACTCGTATTATTTTATTTATAAATAAATGGACAACAAGAATGTTCGTGCTGTTAAAATAATGCCTTTCTGTCTCTCGTATTCTCTTTTATGGTATATCAGATTTTATCATAAAACGATATGTAATTAAAGATGTGGTTTCGTGGTGTGTCCTTTATTCATTTTTTTATCTGATTACGTATAAAAATGTTGGTGGTTCCCTTTTCTTTTGCGTATAAATAGGACTATTTTTAGCTTTTCATTAAAAATTGGTAAGTATGTATCTACCGTTGTATTTAAGTATTCTTTGCCGTAAACCTTCACTTGACAGATGAATTCCGGTTAGTTCCCTTATAGTCTATTAAAAATGTTACACTGTGGCACACTGATGAGTTCCAAAACGCGTCCCGCTTTGGTATTTTGGGAAGACGCCGTAGTGAAACCAAATCAAGTCAAGGTACTTCTTAAAAAGATTCATCTAAAATGTTGCTTGCATAATCAAAAAATGTTGATATGTTTGATAATTGCCCAGTGATTCAAATTAAGTTGAAGGAATTTGAGTCTTGGTAATTTTGATCGATATTCAAACGTTTTATTTAGGTTTCTCAAATTTAACTTGGTTTCATTTCAATCTGAATGTCGGTGATTCGAACAGATTTCTACGAAATAATATTTTACTGAAGAAAATTTCTATCTTTATAAAGCTGGTCTGAGCTAACTTCAAAGATAAAACAGTGTTTGTCTGAAAAGTCTCTTTTTTATCTTCTTTATATTTCTATCTTTATTTTTATCGCCTTTACATTTTCTAATGGGATCCCTCATTAGAAAATGTATTAGCAATTTTACGTGTATTTTAGGCTAATAAGAAAATATTGAAATTACTGTATTTATTAATGTTTAAGATAACATTTGATTTGTCTTGGCTGATAGTGTCAAGTTTACAGCAACAATTTCTTTTGGGACGGCTTACGTCATAGTATGTAAGCCAATAAAAATCAGATGAGCTTAACTTGTTAAAAAAGGACACCTTCATCGATTGTTACTGGTCATTTATTAAATGCTATTGACCGTTTTACCAAGAACCCAATTCGATATCTTCATAGTAACAAATGCAAAATCTACTTCACACTCTATGTGAAGTAACGGGCGATTATGAAAATTAAATTTTCTATATCATACGTATCGTAATTATTGAAAAATGTTAATTTAACAACAGGTTTCCTCAACGCCAACCCGATACCGCATCTGAAGGCTCGAGTAGCAAACTATGGACTGATGGACCAAATAGCAGCCTTACATTGGGTTCAACAGAACATAGCACTGTTTGGTGGAGACGCGGGTAATGTCACCATGCTAGGTCATGGGTCTGGTGCGGCGTGTATTAACTTCCTTATGATATCTCCTACAGTAATGCCAGGTGAGTTTTTTACTCTTCAAAAAGTTTGTCTGCTAATGTCGCGTTTATATTTATTATACTTATGTATAGTGTATAGATTTCAGTTGAGTAGTTTTTTGTTGCTGCTATATATAATTCATTAATCAATGTAACAATACTTATAGGATTAAGCTATGTAATTGATGAATTATCTATATTATTCTCTATCAATAAATATAACTAAATAAATTTAGATCTGGAATCTGTTTTGTACCTATAATACCGTTCCTATAGTACTCAAACTGGTAACGTACGTTTCCAGTTAAGTTATAGGAAACTCTCATGAAAAACTGATAATTAGATTAAAAAACCTCCAAAATACCTATATTATAATAATATTAAATGTGTACATTCAAAAGAGCGTATATCTATATTTTAAAATGAACATCCATATAAACAACGTAGTACGCAGTAAATTGCTCAAAATACCCACTGAAAAATGCAACAACCAAAAATATCATCGAAAAGGTGAAGCACGAAATTGATCCCAAATTGCTAGTTCGTTTTATTTCGGACAGCACACACGTTGTGATCCTGATCCCAAAGTAATCATCAGTTGCTTTGCCGAATACAACATTGTTGGAATTGAAACTGAAATTTGTTCCATCACTTTTACAATTAGAGCCCTTTTGGGAGTTCATTTTCATTACGATTGCAAACTAGGAATTGGAACTATATTGACCATACATTTCGATTTAGTTTTAGGAACAAAGAGGTGTGTTAAATAGTCTACATTTTAAGTGATAAAATGCATAAAATAATAGAAATTGGATTAGGGGTGAGGTAAGAATTCATATCTCTACTGTGTTTATACTAAAATGTAAGATCATGTATCTAAATTTTTAGCGATGTCTACATTTAGCCCTTTGTTAATCAATTAAGGCCATGCCTTAAAATGCAGTCCAAAGAAAATCCAGACAAAAATGCTAGATTCAAAACCAAGTTTAAGTCCTTATAATATCAGCTTTCTACTAGTTAATTGGGTACTACCGTTTTGAAGATTACATGCAAAAAAAAAACAAACATACGAAAAAAAAACCTACTAATGAAAATCCCTCCAAAATTGGTCCAGCCATTACTAAAATTTGATTACGGAATTTTGATTGTTTTTTATTGCATTTTTATTATTAGATACATTTATGAAAAATCTGATATTTTTCCAGTAAAACGGACTCGTCAGTTTTATTTATTTGTAGTGTTAGAGTAGTCACAAGTCAAATCATAGATATTGTATTGAAATTAATTCCGGATGAAATAACTTTACATCCAAAAGTATCATGAATTTAAACAAATAAGCGTCAAAACATACAGTGACTGTGTGTTTAACATAGCAACTGTTTTTTTTATATAATGCATACTTTTAATATTTTTAATATGACTAAATTTTTGTTACAGGTCTATTTCATCGGTCAATTTTATTATCAGGTTCAGCCCTCAGTTCATGGGCTTTAGTAGAAGACCCAGTCAGTTTTTCCGTCCAATTAGCTAAACAAGCTAACTGTACTCTCCCTGAAGACATCGTCAAAGACCACGAGCTTATAGTAGACTGTCTCCGAGAAGTGCCGCTAGAAGAACTTATGTCGGCTGAAATAAGTACACCAAGTTATTTAACAGCATTTGGACCTTCTGTAGACGGCGTAGTGGTCAAAACAGATTACGCTAAAGAGTTACTTACATTCTTTATACCGAACGATTTGCAAGGATTTTCTAGCGTGTCTGGAGTGAACAATATAAAGGCGGAGAAGAGGAGCGGGGACAGAATATTTGGGATAAGAGGCGGTCAGAATAAATATGATCTGTTGTTTGGGGTCGTTACTAGTGAAGCTTTGTGGAAATTTTCAGCTCAGGATATACAAAATGGATTCGAAGGCGAAAGAAGGGACAGGATCATTAGGTAAGTCCAAAACATTATTGGGAATCGTTTTTGACTAACCTTTTTCACTATTAGTATTATTCTGTTGTCTACGACTCCGTACTTAATACAATTTTTTTGGAACGAAGTTCCTTACGGCAGGCTTGGAGGTGATAGGGATTTTGCTGCGCGACCGAACTGAAAAAAATGTGATAGTGAAAACCGTGGAATAAAACCGTTAAATGTTTGTTTGAACGCGCCAATCTCAGGAACTACTGGTCCGATTTCAAAAATTCTTTCAGTGTTGGATAGTCCATTTATCGAGGAAGGTTATAGGCTATATTATTAGGGATCCGTAAGAAAATTGCGATTTTGTAACCCAAGGTGTAAAAGCGAAAACCTATTTATGCGTGCGCTGCAAAAACTATTGACAATAGAACAAAATGATGTACTACGGGTTTGTAGGTCTTATTAAGATCTACAAAAAAGTCCGCGAGAGCATATATCTAACTATCATAGTTTAGACACAATAACCGCTTTTATGTTCATAAAAAAATATTAAATCGTCTGAAGAAAGAAACTACGTTAAATGTATATCATAATATTAATCCTTATCCAAATAAAGCATTATGTTATCAAGGGTATTTATGTAGAAGTAAAATACTTTTTGTTTTATTCCAATCGGACATTTCGTTGAGAAATTATCACGAGTATAAAAAGAATTGGTACCGTCGATTCTACATTAGCCGAAGGAACTTCGTTCCTACCTGGTGTCCCACGACACCATTAAGTTTTTTTTAATATTATCTTTTTCTAAATAAAAAGATTACTAGCAGAATTTTAGTACATTAATACTTATATTCTTGTTAACCTCTCGTGCTAAGCTAAAATGTCTGTTACGTGAACCCACTCGTCACGTCAGTAGTGCAATGGGTAGGGATTGAACCGGCGAACTCATGATCATTAGTTCGACGCCCTTGCCATTTTGCTACGGCCGCTTCAACATGTTTTTAATTAATTTATGAAAGAGTTTGTTGTGTATAGTTTGAGGGAAGACTATAGCCTGAGCAAATGATTCAGTAGATTATATTATGTCTTGTTTACTTCAGATATATTTTATAAAGTTTCTCAAATATATGGCAAACTTATATCAGTAAATAGTATTGTGCGTATTGATAAAGTTAGTAAGGAAATTTCTTTGAAATAATAAAAATAAATCACCAAAATTTAACTACATTATAACATATAGTACAACCGCGTGGCTCCGCACCAGGAGGTGCGGCAAGTGTTACTAATATTGAGTAACTTTTTCAAAAGAGAAATGTATTTCAATATAATTATTAAGTAAAATTATTTTGAGGCGTGCAAAAAAAATTTTGCTCTCTCGCTAGACTAACAGTAGATACCTACATATTATCTACTGTTAAAGGGATAGCATGTTTTTTTGACATTCCTTTTATATATAAGGCGTGTCTATCATTATATGCATATTTTAAAATAGCTTATATTTGTATCTTAGACCAAAATGAGAATTTCTTTATAAAAATATTTAGTCGCATAAAACTCACATGTTATGTTTGTGATTTTATAATTTGTAAGCATGCAAGCTAGCTCTGCTTTAAATTTTGTTTTTAAAGAGACTACTGAAGCATGATTTAAATATAAATTATTCCCACAGTAATAAGTATACACGCTGATAAAATTCATACATTCACGTACAGTAAAGAAAAAATGGAATGTTAAATTAATAATGTAGCGAGAAAGAGAATATCTTTTTACATTTTATGATGTTTAGTACAAATACGTTAAGCTTATGCTAATACAGATGTCATTAAGCGCGCAGTTTAGGTACCGAGAATTTGACTGAAAATTATACTTTTTATCCCATTTCACCCCCCCTTAGGGGTTGAATTTTTGAACTCTTTCTGCACAAATATTGCTTGAGTGTCGTAGGTGCGCCTACGACACTCAAGCAATATTTGTGCAAAATTTAATAGTTCTAAACGCAGTGGTTTCGGCTGTGCTTAGATCGATTAGTCAGACGGTTTCTGCTTTTATATTATATTTATAGCACAGTGTAACCTAAAGCCGCATTTTACGCATGCTTTTCCGTGACCTAAGTTGCCTATTTCTGCACGGTGCGTAAATTAATCGACTAACTTCACACATGCATGAAAAATGAAAGCAAACACTTCTAAATGTCATTTGAAGTTTGAAAATTGACAGCGAACAAATTACAGAGATAAAGTATGAAGAAATGAATAATGAAATGATGACATTAAAAATTGCAATGATTTGAATGTGACTTTTAAATTAATAAATTCATCCAGCATCCATTGAACATTCATTGAAACCCCTCGCTAACTTCACGCCGTGCAATAATAGGCTGCTTAGGTCACACGTATCGTAATCCACCACCCCCGCGAGTCCGGGGCGGGTTTATGTCACATCTGCTATAAATAGTATACGATACGCGTGACCTAAGTAGCCTATTAATTAATGCACGGCGTGACACTTCACGCCGTGCAATAATAGGCTACTTAGGTCACACGTATCGTAATGTACTATTATTATTATTAATTTGCAAATGTAAACCTGAGAGTCTGTGGAATTACATCTCAGCTTATTCGCATATTTGTGCACTAAGCCTAAACTGATAGTCAATTAATAATAATAACAATACTTAATTGACAATTTCACTGCTTCTGCTGTCAGCATCTTATTAACGTCACATTTTTTATTACATCATGTATTTGTTACTTATTTAAAGGATTTCCTAAACCATCAAATTGTCAGCGAAGTTCTTAAATTTAAATCAGAAATAGTTACTACTGATATAGAAGAGTGAAAACTATAACATTTTGAATATATGCCCTATGCCTATGCCAGTACAAAACCAGTTCACTTTTTACATTATTTTACAAGGTTTCCATTTGACGATATGTGTGACTTATTGAAATGTTGGGTTTTTAAATTCTGTCGCAAATGCCATCCAAAAGTCGAAAACGACAAAAATGAATTATTAAAGTCTCCAGTTTAACTTAATAGACATCAAATACGCCAGTTTTCACATCTATTTGTAAAATAAAACCGAAGATTGCCCCATTAGTGGCGGTTTCGTTGTAAAAAAACGAGCATTTTAATCGTCAGTTTTACGAGTCTCGTAGTTTTATTTTTATTGTTTCGATGCAGACACCAATTATAACCTTTTCATCCAGCCTAAAAGATTTAATACTGTAGGCGGAGTGCGAAAAAGAGAATTTTTATCGGCCATAAATATGCGATGAACGGAGTGTGTTTTTTACTAAACAAAAAATCTACAAATGAATTTGCACGTTTTGAAGCCTGAATTTGGAAAATAAACGGAAAGATAACTGACGGCTAGTTAGATTACTAAAAAATATAGAACATGTAAATTTTTTTCGTTCCGTAATTTAAAAATGACGAAGATACAGCGTGTTTTAAATACATTTGACGTAACTTCTAGGTACAATTGTGCCTGATTGATGTTGCTTTGCTGATCTGTATCAACATAATTTTCTATTGATTTGATAAATATAATAAAAACGGTAATTTTAAAAACGAAAAAAACCCGACTGCTATTTTTATTTTATTTTGATATACTGAGTATATAAAATATGAGTATGTTACTCTCATAGTAACTACAAATCTAACACTATATACTATATATACACTAGTTGTGGGTTCACGTAGGTAGTGCAATGGGTGGGATTCGAACCGGCGACCTCAAGATCACAAGTCTGACGCCCTAGCCATTGGGCTACAGCCGGTTTATTATTATTGTTTATTTGTTCTAATTATACATTTAAATCTAAAGTAAAAAGATCCTTACTTCAGATGAAATAAGCTTCAAATTACTAAAACTTTTTCTATTAGTTTACAGAAGAGGAAATTTAAATGCCGAAAAAATGGTTAAGAGGATAATTACTACTCTACTAGGAAATTTAAGTAGAATTTTAGCTGAAAAAGTTTGTTTTACCAGATAAAGTTTTTTATTCTTAATTGTTACTACATTAGTGTAAACTTACTACACTTTATACTTGTTGAATACGCGGGATTAGTCGATTTTTATGCCATATACCTTGTTGGCAATAAGTTGGCAGTTTACGTCCTCTGTTGAATATGGACCTTTTATCAGAACACTATCTTCCCGCGCGCGGTTTCACCCACGTAGCTCCCGGGCCCGTGGGAACTTAGTAATAAAATATAGCCTATAACCTTCCTCGATAAATGGACACACGACACTGACGACACTGAAATTTCTTTTTAAATCGGACCTGTAGTTCATGAGGTTAGCGCGTTCAAACAAACAAACTCTGCAGCTATAATATCTATAATATTAGTATAGATGGTAAGCCAGGGTCGTTGAGGGATATTGCCATAGTCATCACTCGTGGCAGGCGGAATGGTGATTGCAGTAAGGTGGCGAGTATACTTGAGCTGATAGATGCATCTGCCCATCTATCAATTGTCCTCCATGTCCATTAGTCGCCTCTCACGTTGATTTAAGATAAGCCAGAAACCACACGGCATTATTATGCAAACAACAATAACGGTTCGGGAAAAAACACGACAGGCAAAAAAATCGTGTAGAGAAATAAACGTCTGTAAACTTATTCGATTCAGTAAATACGCGAAAGGAAAAAAAGCGTATATGGAAAAATGCGACTGGAAATGTTGATAAACAGAATTAACGAGTTTAGAAAATAGATCGAGCTACTCGCCTCTTGCGGCACCCACGGGAAGACATAGGGTGGTATATCCTAAGCCGGACACCACACAGCTGGTTACCAGTTGGTAAGCGGTGATAAATGAAAATATAAGGTACTTTTGCTGTGTCATCCGTATTGCATACTAGTTTGCGTTTTCGCGAGAACTGGGTATCTAATACTGAAATATTTTTTTCAAATCGGAACAGTAAGTTAGTAAGTATAGTATATATGAGCTAGTCAACCTTACTGAGGCATATGTAGGTATACAATTAAATAGTGTAGGTTGATCTGCCCTTCAAATCTCGACAGAAACTAACGTTTCTGTGCTATCCGTCGTAGGGAATGTCTTATCCCTTTTCGATGGCCTCCGCAATAGAACCCCTTGGATTATTATTAATGCAAATTAATAGAGCGTGCATCTGTCTTTACGTATACATTATTATTCTGTTATGTATTCCATGAATCACATTATAAGCTGAATCTCCAAAAAAGTAGGAAAATCAGTATCAAAGGTCACACGGGACTCATAGTTTTAGGACACTTATTTTTTAGTATCTTAGCCAAGTAATTTAGTAGTAAGTAAGTAATAAGATGTTGCTGTCCTTGTAAGGCACTTGCAAACTAAATATACGATATTTATATATTTTTTAATGACCAAATTTTCTTATTCTGAAAATAAAATTATACTTATTAAAAAACATGAAAGAAGCTTGAAGTAAGGTTTCTCCTTTTCTGTAATTCTCGTAGAAAATGCAGCAAACACAACTAGTGTTGGGGAACGCCTTTATTACATCATTAAAATTTTGTTTAAATTTTTTTTTTTTTTACTACAATGTATGTCCTTTGTCCAGCTGTGGACGTCCTACGGCTGAAATTATGACTCAAATTTTATCACTAATAGAATGTATGGAAGTCTATTAGACTGAAAATTTGCACGCGGATAGTGGATAAGCTGAATTAACATGATTATCTCCTATCCTCGTAGCTACAAAACATCACGCTCAGACCCACTAGAATAACGCGGGTAAAACCGCGGATTTCAGCTAGTACTCAATATATGTGCCATTTATTTTAAAAAAAGCTGATATAACACTGTATACGTAGGAACATATCTACGGCTGATGAATAGGCATCAGCTCAATGTTACTTACCATCTTACTGTGATCGCCAATCCACCTGCGTGGTGACTATGGCAATAACGATCCTGGCCAAGGTCTGTAGAGCCAATGTTCAGCAGTGGATAAAAAAACGGGTTGTGAAGCGATATTCCTAAAATATAAAGAATTTTACAAACATGTTCTATCCTTAATAGTCTCAGCAGCTTCTGTTAAATCACTCCCATTTATAACTCAATATGAGCAGAGATAATGTGTGCCTCGGTAATCAAACAGAATATTATTATGCAATGTAAATATAAATGTAAAAAATATATAAAAAGATTGTATTCAATATTACTCTTGCCTTGACAATATTTCCTGTAACAATCCTCGATACCAAGTAAATTCATTCAACAATAGATGTAAGCCCCAACAATTAAATTGTATGCCAAGTAATTATATGCTAAATGTTAAACTCCAATTAATTAATTACAGTTTAATAGACCATTTATCTTTTTCAGGACATACGTCAGGAACTCGTACACATATCATTTGAGCGAGATATTCTTCACAATAGTCAATGAGTACACTGATTGGGAACGCACTGTACAGGTAATTATTTATTTATTATGCATGTAGTCTGTAATTTCACAGGAAAAGTAATTTATTCCGCATATACTGAGCTTACGTCCGTTTAATGTGTAAATTAATGGATCAATTGTTTAATGGAAGCGCATGAACGTTTCAATGGTGGTAGGTATTGGTAAAAATGGTTTGTTAACAATAATCAGGGTACAATCGATCTACCTACTTATACAGGGTGTCCCAAAAGATTACGTAGCTGGGAAGGGGCGTGATAGGGATGGTCACAAGGGTCACCAGAAAAATATAAAAAAAACCCTCTGGGTGTTTAAAAAAATAAATGGCATTTTTTAAGTCTAAAAATTTTACACCTTGTGCTAACTGTACCTACAAATATGGCTGTATTTAAAAAAAATGCTGTTATGTAATCTTCAATAACAACAAGGTCATCAACATCAACATCAAAAATAACAAGGTGTAAAATTTTAAGTTTTTAAAAAAATGCCATTTTTTTTAAAATACCCAAAGCGGATTTATTTTTTATTTTTCTAGTGACCATTGTGTCCACCCCTGTCACCCCCTTTCCCAGCTACTTAACCTTATGGGACACCCTGTATATCTACTTTTTTTTTTTATTATATTTCCTGCATGTAAATAGACAGATTGCTGTCCAAGCAATCTGTCTATTTACATTTAGATGCTTCTTTATGTAACCTGAGTTTGGGAGTGTCTTTTAGTTTAGGGCGAGGATCCATTGACCACGCCCACTGTCATGTTGTGAGTCGTCTTTGAAGGGATGGAATTCACCTCAGTTTTAAATTAACTTTCAATGGCATTAAAATTACAGAGTATCGCTCGTTCTTGGAACTTAGATTGTCTTGAATTTCAAGGTACTAGAGCGCATTTTGCTGTAAATATTTATCATTCATTATCATCATTCTCTACTTGAGGTAAATTTTATTTGTACAAGCAGTAATCGTAATACTTTTAGTTATATATTTTAATTGTTTATGTATAGTATTTTATTTTATATTGTATAGTATTATGTATGTAATATGAGTCTTTGAAATAAATGAATAAATAAAAAATAAAAAATAAAATGTACAAAAAAATGCGTTATTAAAATTTCATGGTTTTTGTCGATATTAAAACTGATGTCAAATCGTTACATTAAAAATAAATATGGTATGTATTGGTGATATGTCAAAGTGTGTTAAACTTGCAAATGTTTTAAGTTAATTAGTTGTAGTATTACGTAGTTCATATTTCGAACACTTTTGAAACGTTCAGTAATGTCGCGTATTCATCCCATTTGTAATATAGATGGCGCTGTTTGTAATACTGAAATCACAATTAAAAAGCCCATCGTAGTTGTGTAATATGAAAATGATCTCGTTCGTAAAGCTTCGAAAGTGTTGCTATACATTGCCTGCTTTTTTTCGGATCAAACACAAACTATCTAATGATTGCTGCCTTGAAAGTGTTACGTGAGTTTGAAAAATAATCAGCTGTTCCATACATTTTGTCGAGGCAAGTCAACATAAATTTATGGAACAGCTGATATTTTTTTCGCGATTTCAGCTTTGTTCCCATACTAAAATTTGGTCATAATCATCAGTACTTTCACCCCCTGAAAGGTTGTTTTTTGTCATAATCCAATATTTTCAAACAGCGCCATCTACATCTGATGACACAATAACTATATTACAAAGATCAACGTCCTACAATATATCTACTTTATAACTTATGCACAGCGATCCACATACATTCTGAAACGTTTATCCCGCTCTCAATAACTTGGCACAACGGGTTGGCACTTGGCTTCGAATTCCGGCCGGTGCCAAATTCCCATTGTTTCCCAGCTCAACTAACTTCATACCGAGTATGTATATTTTATAGGCCAAGTTTTGAATAGTTGGGATCGTCAGCTATTTATGGGTGTCTCGTTTGTGTTTGTATTTAGGTAGGGTGCTTTTGGGTTATTATAAGTGGATGGTACATTTTTGATGTGAAATCTATAATCTTTATTCACAAACGGACAGACGGAGTGGATTGTCTGTAATAACCTACAATTAGCAGCACTCACAAGTAACGTCCGTTAGTTAGTTTAATTAATAGAAAAAGAATAATAACCTATTAAATACTTGAAAAGGGTTCAGTCTGAACACTGACTCCTAAGACACAGGATATCCTAGTTTAGGAGGCAGGGCTTAACAAATTTGTACGCCTTTCAAAAATGTGTAACACGAGCTAGATATTAAGCAAATTTTAAGGTATTTGTTCAATAAATATTATTATTATAATATATAAAAAAAATGAAACGAATTATAGTTCTTTTACATTGTGATTTTGACAAGTACAAGCGTATGTTAATACCTAAGTGCTGGATAAATTCATTGTTTCATTATACTAATATATTAAGCTTAAGAGTTTGTTTGTTTGCTTGAAAGCGCCGTTTTCAGGAACTATAAGTCCGATTAAAAGCGTTATGTAGCTCTTTCTTTCCTCTTTATGATATTAGTATAGATAGATAACTTTACATAATATTACGCCACCGAAGTGAATTTCTTGTCTTAAAATATATACTTACATTTAAATTAATAGGCTCGTTTGAAGTGGTTTATTGTGGGTGCTTAAAGTTATTATCGTGAGTCATATGTGTAATAGCCCAGCTATTTCGTATAACAGAGACTAATGGCGTTTTTTTTTTGCTTTTCTCTATTCAGTATGAAAAGTAATCAAGTATAAAGCTGGTAGTGAGATTATTGTGAAAATTGCTAAGTAATAACAAATTTATATATAACGACTATATTTATGGACGAGATGGTTTAGGATAGGATAGGTACACTAGGATTCTCTGTGTCGTGGAGGCCCACGACACAGAGGATCCTAGTGTGGACTAGTGGACTAGTGGACTAGTGAACTACTTAAATTATGTATTTTTAATTAATAAATCTGGAATAATGCTTTGTTCATCACATAACTGTTCTGTACTAATGTTTTCGGACTAAATAAAGTATCTATCTATCTACCTACTAATTTACATAGCCTCTTTCGACCTTCACAGTATATAAATGTATTATACTTGTATATTAATACAGCAAAACGTTAGTATAACGATCCATTATGGGTGTAACAATTTCCTCCATTTAATAAATGCGTAGAATTACCTAAGAACTGGGCGTTAGCGCAAATTATATCCGCCTTACAGTCTTCACTACTAAAGCGTTATGATAATTACTTTAGTAAAGATTTTAATCAAAATTTTTAGATTTTTTAAATTTACTTATTTTCATTAGTGTTTCTATGTTTACTGAGCTTTAGAATATTCGAATTCTGCCTATCATTATCATCAGCCCATACAATCCTCCCGAGGAAAGGTTTTGCCATAGTCACCACGCTTGGCAGGCGGATTGGTGACCGCAGTATTATGTTGTAATACACAGGGAAACGCTCCTGCCCGTTCCCTGGTATACGCTTGTTATAGATGATATTATAACAATCGGGACCAACGGCTTAACGTGCTTTCCGAGGCACGGAGGGTAGTCCCTCAACCTACCAGACCCGGAAAGAAATCTTAGAATTTACACAAAGATTTCTTGTCCGGTGTGAGGATCGAACCCATGACCTCCGAGACTTAAAGCGAGCCAAATACCGCTACGCTACGGAGGTTGTCATATTTAAGTAATAGGTATATACTATACATAAGTAAGGATGTATCGTACGGGCTGATGATGATGGTGAAATATGAATTCTCAAATATCATGTACTTAATGTCTTAAGTAAATAATCCAATATTCTTATGACAATGTTTACCTCAACAGCACCCAATCAACACCCGAGATGCCGCAGTCCTGGCACTATCGGACGCACAATACGTCGCTCCTCTAGTACAAACGGGAGACTTCCTCAGCTCTCCAGACGCGGGGCCGAAAACTTTCTTCTATGTCTTCGATTACCAGACAAAGGACGGTGATTATCCGCAGGTGATTGTACTTCATATATTTCTACTACTTAAATCTTCGACGTCCTTGGCTATCTTTGAGGCACATAGGTCGAGGGATCAATTCCACGCTGGACATAATTTAATCTTTGTGTAAAATTTACATTCCTAAGGATGACACGTAAACTAACTTAGTTCCCACTAGATTTCCGGCCTTGGCAACCACGCTTTTATGTTAAGTATATTATTTATCGTAAGGGTGTTAGTGCATTGTCAATCACGGTTGAGTTTACACTTGAATAAGGTCGCTATAATGCGTTCTATTTTAATACTCTTACTGGAACTGTTCGATTACGTGTGTTCTAAGGCTGGCCCTACATTGTGATAGACGAGTCTAAAAAGGGTAACGGGTTTGATGGTGGCGTGCTTCGCTTCGTTCACACGCTTAATAAACACGTACGTCCAATGTGGGGCCACCCTTACTGTGCACGTTATTCGATATCGGACATGTAGAAGCAACGCTATAAAAAAAACTCAAAAAATATTTTATTTTGATTTATCAAATATTTTGTTAAATTGTCCATATATTAATAACTAATTATTATAAATGGGCTATCTGACCATGAAGGAATTTTTCAAATCAGGTTAGCGCTTTCAAGCAAACTAACAAACCCTTGACCACACTAATCTCAGAAACTAATAATCCGCTTTAAAAAAATATTTCAGTGTTAGATAGCCCATTTATCAAAGGCTATATTTAATTATGAAGTCTTAATGGGAATGGTTGTATCGCGGTTAAAACCCCACGAAAGAAGCTATATATATTTATTATAACGCTGCAGATTTTGTTTGTTTGCTTGAACGCACTAATCTTACGAACTATTGGTCTAATTTGAAAAACTCTTTCACAATAAGAAAGTTTCCTTATTACAGCAGTGAAAACGGCACTATTTAATGATAAAATTCTTACGGGAAGCGGGTAAAATGCCATGAAGTATTATATAGTTTTTTTTTTCGAGGTGATGTGCGATAAATTTACCCATTCCCCCCGCAGCTGCAGCGTATTCACGCGCTGGTGATGGGATATGTAGGACTCGCCCTCTCCATAGCGTGGTATGCTAAACTCATACCACGAGGAGAGGACCCTACACCACCACCAAAACCACCCCAACCATCTCCTTCGATCCGCCGTTGGCGGGGGCCGGGTACGCATGAGCAATCCGGCCCTCGTGTCATATAGTACCTAAGTCTTAAAATTAACCAAACTTTTTGTTACAGCGAATGGGGTCAGTCCACGGAGAAGAACTTCCATATTTATTCGGAGCACCCTTGGTTGATGGGCTCGGACACTTCCCGAAGAATTACACCAAGTCGGAAGTAGCGTTGTCTGAGGCATTCATACTGTACATGGGCAACTTTGCTAGGACCGGGTGAGTTTGACGCTTGAGATTTTATCGGAACCGGATTTGACGCTTGAGATTTTATCGGAACCGGATTTGACGCTTGAGATTCTATCGGAACCGGATTTGACGCTTGAGATTTTATCGTAACCGGATTTGACGCTTGAGATTTTATCGGAACCGGATTTGAAGCTTGAGATTTTATCGGAACCGGATTTGACGCTTGAGATTTTATCGGAACCGGATTTGACGCTTGAGATTTTATCGGAACCGGATTTGACGCTTGAGATTCTATCGGAACCGGATTTGACGCTTGAGATTTTATCGTAACCGGATTTGACGCTTGAGATTTTATCGTAACCGGATTTGACGCTTGAGATTTTATCGGAACCGGATTTGAAGCTTGAGAATTTATCGGAACCGGATTTGAAGCTTGAGATTTTATCGGAACCGGATTTTAGTTGGCAAACCAATTTGTGGTAAAGTTTGTTTGCAGCTCGAATGGTATTTCAATAAGAAATTATCATTTTCTTAAGTTTACATTCACTTCGTTTTATACTATAATTAATAAAGTGAAAATATAAGCGGATGACTGATTGTTGATTAACTATCACGGATTTTAAATAAAATATATTTGTTATTAAATACTCCGAAATGCTAGCAAAAACCTACCAATCGTTAACTAAACTACTTACTAACTAAACTAAAACGAGCGAGCAATTCTGATATGTCATACATATAAACCTTCCTCTAGAATCACTCTATCTATTAAAAAAACCGCATCAAAATCTGTTGCGTAGTTTTAAAGATCTAAGCATACATAGGGTCGGACAGACAGCGGTAAGCGACTTTGTTTTATACTATGCAGTGAAGACAATTCCCGTGCTACACAAATATTTCCCTACGTCGCGGAGGACTGTACAAACACACACAAACCTAAAACACCCACTCTCAAAAGCAACTACCGTAACCACTGAGAAAAAGAATATTTTAAAATAATAATAATAAATATTGTTATATTTCAAAATTGAGATGAATAAAATTCGACCACCGGCAGGATTCGAACCTGCATCTTAGGTAAAGCCCCTGCCGGTGGTCGAATTTTATTAATCTCAATTTTGAAATATAGTATAAGGTAAACTTTTCCATAAAGTGTTCAAAAGATTTTAAAAATAGTATATTGTTGATATACGTTTTACACTTTTAGGGTTCAGATATACTAGAATTTGTAAACAATCACGAAATAATTGTCTATTATATATTTTTTTAATGTTAATATCAGGTGACTCCTTACTTAGATCCATTATAATCTAGGTGTTCTTAAGTCGTTTATCATTTAAAGGACCTACCAATATTGGTCATCGAATACTATAAAGGCATACACAGGTACAGCTTTACGTTAGTATCGCCTGATTTTGAATCTACCGTAAGTAGGCGTTCTATTTGGCGAAGCCTTTAATGTCTCAGATTAAATTGCGCGAACTAGAAGTTAGGGCGCTAATAAACACGAAGTCAGCTCGCTTAAAGCGCACGGTGCGTTCAATAACTTTCCCCCCTCGTCCTCCTGACCCTTAGCTTACAAAGAACTATCCGATGCCCTCGTAGACCCGAAGTAAAGTAGAGCGACAGTTGCACAAAACTCCCCTAAAAAACTAAAAGTCATAATCCCTCAATCTCATCGCCAACGACCGCCCTGAGCCGAGGTCCAAGGTCTTGCGCAGGTTGCTTAGTTTGTAGTTTTTAAACCATTTATAAAGGCTGGAGCTCTGCTCGCCTTTATGCCCGTTGAAGTAGCAAAAGCCTCTTGGCTACCTTTGTATGTCCATCCGAAAAAAAAGCGTTCAATAACAGCGCGTCGACTGCAGATCAAGTTGTATGGTTGCAATAAGCGCGCTTCCCTCCTCCGGCTTTTTCATCTACGTTATAAAACATATTAACCACACAGTGCTCCAAATTTAACGACAAATTAAATACTCGGTTGCAGACTAATAGGACTAGAAGCAAACAATATAATTTGAATTAGGAACAACATACAAACAAAATTCAGTGAACACCGTCAAAGGATTTCCAACTATGTGCTTGTATAATAATCTAAAATGTCCACGATTGTGAATTTTACATTCATACAATGAAGTTGACACCCGAGAATATGTTATGTGTCGACAACCAGAATTATAAAGTTGGACAGTGTAACTGTATGCTACGAACTCAGATAAAGGGTTAGAATAAACTAAATGAACCAACTAATAGAACAGTTTTGTTTGTTTTCATGAGAAGCAGTAATGGACGAGTGGCTCTAATTTAACAGTTGGTAAATGTTGCTACAACATTTGTCTTTCAGCATAATTTAGCGAGCCGTATTTGACTTGGAACTACAGTTTAATATACATATATCTTTACAAATTAACAAATTTGAAGTCTGTGAAATATAACAGGTTTTAACGAAATATACAGGGTGTCCCAAAAGGTTAAGTAGCTGGGAAAGGGGGTGACAGGGGTGGACACAATGGTCACTAGAAAAATAAAAAATAAATCCGCTCGGGATATTTAAAAAAAAATGGCATTTTTTTAAAAACTTAAAATTTTACACCTTGTTATTTTTGATGTTGATGTTGATGACTTTGTTGTTATTGAAGATTACATAACAGTATTTTTTTTAAATACAGCCATATTTGTAGGTACAGTTAGCACAAGGTGTAAAATTTTTAGTCTTTTAAAAAATGCCATTTATTTTTTTAAACACCCAGAGGGAATTTTTTATATTTTTCTGGTGACCCTTGTGACCATCCCTATCACCCCCCTTCCCAGCTACGTAATCTTTTGGGACACCCTGTATACATATCTGTAGGTACTAATACTAATAAAGAGCTGAAGAGTTTGTTTGTATGCGCTAATCTCAGAAACATACTGGTCCGATTTGAAAAACCAGTTCAGTGTTAGAGCCCATTTATCGAGAAAGGCTATAGTTTTGTTATGAAGTTTCCATGGGAGGGAACTGGGTTTGCGGGTCAAACCGCTCGCGGATTTATACATAGTATTATTTTTATATGATCATAATAAATGTAACAAAACTGTAGAGGTTGAATGTCTGTACAAATAAAAAAAACTCTTATAACCGAGTCAGGAGGATGTTAGAAGTAGAATATAAAATTGTCTAATTGTACGGGCTAATCTCCGAAAATGTTGCACCGATTTGAATGAAATTTTATATGGTGGTATCCTACATCCCCGGTTAATATTTTAAATTATTTTAATCACTTATATTTGTTTATTTACCTACCTACACGTTTAACATTGTTTATCAAAGGATTACAAACAACACGCGGACAAAGTCGCAGGCATCAGATAGTTATATCCTAAGTACTAATATTATAAAAGTTTGTAAGTATGGATGGATGGATGTTTGTTACATTTTCACGCAAAAACTACCGAATGGATTTGTCTGAAAGTTTGCACGCGGATAGTTTATAAGCTGGATTAACATATAGGCTACATAATATAACGCTCCGACCTACTGGGGCAGAGTGACGCGGGCAAAACCGCGGGGCGCAGCTAGTAATAAAATAAATATTACCTGTTTGATACATTACGTATAATTACAATTTACAATTCCAAAATTTGTGTAAATACTGCAAAATCAATGTTATTTATTTGAATATCTGTATAAAATTATACCTCATGTTTCATGTATTCATACTTTAGTAACGTTTTATTGAACATCACAGGCGGTTAGTATCTCATATCGTCGGTGATATTCCAAAACCGCGTAAGTGTCAGATGCTAATAAGGTTGAAAATCACATGTACCTAATCGACCTTCTTCCTTTAAAACACGTACAAAGAAAATATTCATTGACAGATAAAATTAGACCTTATTAGCAACTGTCACTTACGCGGTTTTGGAGTATCACCGACGATAGGTAGGTTGTACAATAAACATGGCTTGTTTTGACAGTACGGGCTAATTGATATGTAAAAGCCTGCTCTCTACTTTGAGTGCTTGCGGTTACATAAATAAACAATTTGAGTGTACATAATAATCAACACTTAAAAGGGTTTGTAATATAATCAATAACATTTATTTGACACTGTTAAGCATGCGTGTGTTCACACCAAGCTAGTTTTGAGTAATCAGCCGTTAAAGTTTGAAACTAAATACAAACCTTCAAATAGGAAACAAGCATCCCGCTCGCGGTTTCACCCGCGTAACTCCCGTTCCCGTGGGAACTTCATAATTAAATATAGCCTATATTAATCAGTGATAATGTAGCATTCAAATTTTTAAAATCGGTCCAGTACTTTTTGAGCCAATTCGTTACAAACATACTTACATACAAATCTTTCCTCTTTATAATATTAGTATAGATAAGCAATAACCATTTTTTTACTTTTTGGAAATCTTTGTGTAAATTCTAAGATTTCTTTCCGGGTCTGGTTGATTGACGGACTACCCTCCGTGCCTCGGAAAGCACGTTAAGCCGTTGGTCCCGATTATTATAACATCATCTATATTAATCGTATATCAAGGAACGGTCAGCAGCGTTTCCTAATGTGTTACAACATAATACTGCGGTCACCAACCCGCCTGCCAAGCGTGGTGACTATGGCAAATACCCTCCCCGGGAGGAGGCCCATATTCAGCAGTGGACGTTGCACGGGCTGATGATGATGATGCTTGGCCACTAAAATGACAGTATACGTTGATCAAGGCGCCTTTCTTAAGTTTCACTCGTTATGTTCAGATTCAAATGATTGCAAACGGGTCGTCTGATCGTTAAGATTTCCGAGGCACGGAGAGTAGTCCCTCAACCTACCAGACCGGAAAGAAATCTTAGAATTTACACAAAGATTTCTTGTCCGGTGTGTGGATCGAACCCACGACCTCCGAGACTTAAAGCTAGCCAAATACCGTTACGCTACGGAGGTTGTCAAACATACGTCAAATCATACATGTGGCCAAGCATTTGTCATATGGATAGTAAAATACAAACCGTTGAGTACTTTACTAACACTGAAATCGATATTTTATGGTAGGTAATAAATACCAAACAGTGAGGCGTTGGCTATTGTTACGACTATGTAACACTTCGTGTGGTTAATTTGGCAAGTGACAGCGAGCCACAGACTGCGCTTTGGAGTATTCCTCATTCAGCGCCAATAGTTTAAGTATCAAAGATAATCTGAAACAAGAATCATTTTGGTGCTTAAGGCGCTGTACTTAGTCAAAATAGGCTTCACAAAACAGTTTTTTAGCCAAATGTTTACATTTTAGAGCAGCTAAAAAAATATATGTTAATCTTGATCATATTTATGGGGGGACCATTGTGTTCAAAACACATTTTCGGTAAATTTTCTCGATAAAAAAAAAACATAAAATAACCATTTAAATTGAAATTGTAGCAATTGTAACTGTATTATTTATTAACAAATCTTGATAATATTTATAACAGTGATGTAATATATAATAATAAAGGGAACTGTTGTTTTTATTTATCGATTGGAATAAGATATTTGCAAGGATTAATGTATTAAATAACTCGAACGAGTCGAACGAAACGTTGCGCCATCGCGGCGTCTCTTCGCTTATCTTTCATTTCTACGCGGAGCAACAGTGACAAAACTAATACGTAAAAGTCGTCTATTCACCGCGCCTTAAATCATTGGTGCGCAAAAATTTGTTGCTGAAATAGGAATACTGCTACGTTTAATCTTTTTTAACTAGTTCAGATTTGAGAACGAAAGAATTGCGTTAGAAATTTTGCAAGAAAAACAACTTTAATTATTATTGTTACATAATAATGTTCAAATACATTACTATCAGACCTGGTCAAGGCGAATGACCTGGTAAAGGCCGCGGGATCACAGTGGGTGCAGACTGCCTCCAGCCGTAGTAAGTGTAAATCTATGAGGGAGCCCTATGTCCAGCAGTGGACTTCCTACGGTCAAAATGATGATGAATATCAGACCTATGATATATTTCAATTCACAATCACAGTTTACGCCTTGAGCTCATTTATTTGGTCGTTCGAGTTTTAACTAGGGTTGCAAAATTACGTGATTTTACTGAAAATGCTGGTAAATACGGTTATTTTACGGTAATTTATATAAATTACGGTAAAATTACCGGCTACTTATGTATGGTGAATGGTAGTATGATAACGGCGTGCGCGCGCGCGTGCTTGTAGCTATTATTTAATTAAACACAAACAAACTTAGGTTAGGTAGATTGAATATGCTGCCCTGCCGACAAAGAGATTGTCTTCCTCGAACCAACCCGATCAACTGAAGCTGACAGTCCGCGCGTACCGCGGTCGGTGATGATCGGTCGCAATGAGTGACTGGCTCCATCTGTTCCACGGACTCGGAACTTTCCTTTGTAGTAGTTTAATTAGTTTTTTACCCAATCGTACCGTATTTTAACGTAAAATATCGTATTTTACCGAATTTTACGAAAGTAATTTTACATGCTTTACATCGATACCGCTTATACATAGTTATAACTCGAACTTGAACTAAGGCACTCCTTAGTCCAACGAAGAAATATTTGCCAAATAATCAATATCATTTCTAGCTTACATCACCTCATAGCGTGTATAACAAATTGATACAAATCTCGCCATTTACGTGTGAACATTATTTCTCACGAAAACAAATAAATCATAACAATAAAGAATTAATAGTTTCGTACCGTCTATTAATATTGTGTTTCGTAAGAAAAATGAAACGAGTTTGTAATACTTTCATAACTTAATAATGTACAGTTACAGTAATTGTAACTAATGTTTATAGAAAACATGAGAATTTATTAGTTTTGTTGCACCCGATTTTTATAATGACAACTACTGTAGTGTATTGATATAGTTGTCGCTTTATGTTATGAAGGTTGTGGATGCAAAAATGTGTTTGAGTGCACCAGTCGCTCAGTGGTTACGGCAGTGGCCACTGAGATCTGGTGTTCTAGGTTCGATTCCTACCCGGGACAATTATTTGTGTGAACCACGAATAGTTGTACTGGATCTGGGTGTATTTTCTGACCGTGAATTATCCCTGTGACCCTCGCAACACTGGGATTTATTCGGCGGGAGATGTCTTTAAGAAAAATTGGTCCCTGATTTTTCAAAACATTGTTTTGTGGCAGCGGAATATTCGTGGTGGCTAGTGCGTACGTTAGTAGACAAACCATCAATCAAATTGTGATCTTGTGGTCGCTGGTTCCATCTCTACCCATTGAACTACCGACATGAACTCACTCGTAACATAAACACTTTCAGCTTAGTACGAGGGGTTAACAAGAATACTAGTAGACTGCAACTCTGCTAGTAATCTTATTATTTTTTTTGTGTAATTTTAATTTTTGTTATTTTATTATTTAACTTATACTGTTATATATTATCATTAACACAACATTTAACCTTTTCGTACTGAAACAAAATACCTACATTTTTACAGACAAAACTGAATGTACATTCATATTTTATTACGAAGTTCCATATAAGATTGCTAACTTGAGAATTCTAGAATCATCATCATCATCAACAGCCCGTTTACGTCCACTGCTGAACATGGGCCTCCTCTTAACAGACCTTGGCAAGCCAGGATCGTAGAGGGATATTGCCATAATCACCACGCTTGGCATACGGATTGGTGATCGCAGTAAGATGTAAACCTCGAGCTAATAGTTGCTGCTGCCCATCCATCAGCCATATATCCCTTAGTCACCTTTTACGACACTCATGGGAAGACGTGGGGTGGTTTATTCTAAGCCGGAGACCAAACAACCAAACGGCTTGAATTCTAGAATACAGTTACATTATTCTAAATATGTAAATTAAAGTAGAGGTAGCAATTTACAAAGCACTGAAACATGTCCCTGAAACTACAATGAAAAAGTAGTTGCCAGTAGTACTTTTCACTAAATTGAACTAATTTTTAAATCTTAACGTATACTAAGTGTGTTTTTTAAGTGTCTTTTAGTGATTTGGTTTGGGCTAGTGTAGTTATTAGTTGCGAACAGATAACCACAGATTTAGCTTGATTTATAACATTATTTCATTTAGTTTTAATCCTATAAAGGCTGAGTTGAGTGGAGTCTCAATGCAGTCATTGCGTTTGTAACATCATATTCAATAATCATCATCATCATTATCAGTCCGTACAACGTCCACTGTTTCCTCCTCCAGAGGGAAGGCTTTTGCCATAATCACCACGCTTGGCAGGCGGGTTGGTGACCGCAGTATTATGATGATGTTATGACAATCGGGACCAGCGGCTTAACGTGCTTTCCTAGGATCTGAGTCCCTCAACCATCCAGACCCGAAAATAAATCTAAGAATACACACAAAGATTTATTGTGGGATCGAACCCACGGCCTCCGAGATTTAAAACGAGCCAAATACCGCTACGCTACGGAAGCATATTTAATAGTAAATTACAGTGAAGTAGTTTATTGTAATATATTTAACATTTTAAACTTCAAAATTCCTGAAGCAACTTCAAAAATTATTTCGTAAGAAATAAATGTTTTATTATGTTTAAGTTCCCACGGTAACAGGAGCCTCGCAGAAGAAACCGCGTGGAACCTTCAGCTATAAGTCAAACTCAGCTAAAACAACAAATAATTTTCGAAACTGTATTGTTTGTTTTCGTATTTATTTGTGATCCAATTTATTTGAAACTATTTTAATTACAACACAGCTTGTTAACAAAGTTACCTTAACATGTATTTACAGTTAAAACCATTTCAATTTTGGTTTCTAGTTTAATTTTGTCGCAAATGTAGTTTTACGTTTCATAGTTTTGATTTGAAACCTTGCAATAATACGGATTTATATTAGCGTAGTGACTGCATCCGCGTCAAAAAGATTTTATAAGCTGTCTAAGGCCGCGTCCTGGACGCCAGCGGGCGGAGCGGGCGGCGCGGGCGAGCGGAGCGGGCGGCGCGGGCGGTGCGAGCGGTGCCTAAAGAAAACCTGCCGCCCGCACCGCTGTCGTCGTGAACAGCTTCACACAAATCTATGAACTTTGATAAAGACGCGCGTGCCGTCGCCCGCGCGCCGCCCACTGGCGTCCAGGACGCGGCCTTACAATTTCAGTCCCGATTCAATCAGTACTACTGCTTGGAGGTTAGTTTCAAACAAACATACCAAAAAACACGTAGCCTACAAATAAAGGACCATTAGTATAAACTATCTATTAGTGAAAATTTCGTTGAAATCTGTCACGCTGTTACTGAGATTAGTGAGAACAAAGAAATACATAGACAAGACGCGCAAAATATAAATAAATTTTATTTTTTATTAATTTATGTACACACATAACACATACAAATAAAGAAATACATAAAATGAACACATGATACAAAGGTACAGCTTATTTCAATAAGGAAAATTCTTATAGCAGAAGGTTAAGCTACAAAAAAATGAGGCGGAATTTTGCGTGTAGGTCAATAATAAACTTACATACCAATATCTAGATTAATACCTATTTACAGATATATATCAACGAGTACATCACTATAATGTACTATATTTTGATATTATTATAGGTACATTCATATGCATTTTGGATAAAACTTTTTTTTTTTGTTGTCCGGGGGGAAATGCATTTACGCATTCCCACCGCCGCTGCAGCGTATTCGCGCGCTGGCGGTGGGATATGTGGGACTCGCCCTCTCCATAGCGTGGTATGCTAAACTCATACCACGAGGAGAGGACCCTACCAACCACTAAAACCTCCCGGACACTCCTTCGATCCGCCGTTGGTGGGGGCCGGGTACGTATGAGCAATCCGGCCCCCCGACGGCACCCACGGCCAATATGATACCGCGTCTTGTCTATGGATCTCCAGGGCCACACTTACAGTGGCCCATTTGCCCAATTATAGGGACGCCCGGAGTGTAGAAGCGTCCCTACTCCTCATGGGTCAGCCTCGAAGGGAGCGGGGCCCATGTCCCCCACTCCCCGAGGCCGAGCCTATTTTGTATAAACCTGCTGTTTTTTCATTACAAACATCCACTTTAATTATATTGTTTTGTATTTAAATTAAATTTATTTACAGGTTGTGTTATATGACAAAAGTAATAGCACTTCAGTGTTCAAAATCATTTCGACAATCAGCCTTTCCTTAACTCTTAACTCCATTGTCTTATTTCTCAATCCATTGATTGTGAAACAGATTGGAAATTCAATTTATTTTATCACTAATTGGTGTTAGTTGTTGACCGATTACTCTCAAATTAACTCATTACTATAGACGAAGAAACATTTTGTATACAATAATTTTTGATATTATTTTGACTAAGTGCCGCTGGTTCTGTGATTACGGTAGTAATATCTAATACCTAGTGTTTTGGGTTTGATTCTTTTCTGAGAACATTAAAACGGCCGTAGCCTATGGGCTAGGAGTATCGCACTTGTGATCTTGTGGTCCGCGGTTCGATTCCCACCCATTGCAGACGTGACTCGTAACACAGGCATTTTAGGCTAGCACGAGGGATCAACAAGAATACTAGAAGGAGTACCCCTTTACAAAAAAAAAGTGTGAGCCACAGATAGCTCGGCGGGCCGCTAGTATTTTTTAATGTAATTGTCTTCATCTTGCTAATACTGTCCAAAATTATTACAGAAGAATTAAATTGTTAAATACAGGCTAAAATATACAGGATCAAGCTTTTGTACTAATACTATCTAATTTTAAATTATTTGTTTTAATAGGAATCCAAATGAAGTTCATCGCCAGGACTCAGTACTACCAATATCACGTGAGAGGAACAAATACAAAAGTATATTATGGGATGAATACGACACTCTGTACCAGAAATACCTCGAGATCGGTAAGCGAACTTAATTTTATCCAATACATTAAATTGTTGCCTCCATTTGCCCCAAAAAAACCTTTTAATATTTTCATCATTACATTTACTTCAGTGACCATTACATTTCAGCGAATTCCATTGTTATTAAAAGAAAATGAATATTACAACGTTATCCTCATATTTATATTTACAAAGCCCAAATTTAATCTCGCCCACCTCACCACTGCGTAATATCAATTCCAAAGTTAATTACGCCGACCTTTTTCATTCATACCAACCGCACAATTTCGCCGCTGGAAATTCCTTAACCCGTTACACAATCAAAAATTCCATTGCAGGAATGAAACCGCGGATGAAAAACCATTATAGAGCGCATCAGCTGTCGGTGTGGCTTAGGCTTATCCCCGAAATTCACCGCGCCGGGATGAAAGACGTGGTCGCCAAACATAACCTTTTCAGAAACCACAATGACCCAGAGTTGTACGACGGCCTTGTGAGGCCGGACCCGCTCACACGTGCCAACTATTTCGACCCTACGATGGAGCTATACCGCAAACCGACCTACAACCTCACATTAGATGTACCCTCCACAACGATGGACACTTACGTCACGACCTGCATTAGTGTGATGTCCGCTAGACCAGGCTCTGCCGTCACACAGAGCCATGCACCTAATAATACACACACAACGCATGATGTATCCAACTTAGAAGTAGCGGGATATACTGCATATTCGACCGCTTTAAGCGTCACTATAGCGATCGGATGTTCATTACTAATATTGAACGTCCTTATTTTCGCTGGTGTCTATTATCAAAGAGATAAAACGAGGCTGCAAGTTAAAGCCCTCCAGCAACAACAGAAAAGGAATCATAACTCAACGTTTGATAGCGTGTCCTCAAAACATCCTCATTACTTTGTCGGACATTCGCAAAGCTCAAGTACGATAGTGGACATCGATCATCAGGACAAAAACGCGATAATCGCAATGACAAATCGAGTGCCCCACTTCACAACAGCGAACTGTCCGAACGTTTGTCACACGGGGATACAAATGTCGAATTTGTCTCAGAAATCGAGTCCGCCGACGAATAGAGGACAATGCACGACGCTGCCAAGAAAAGTGGGGTTCAGTTATCAGAATCAGATATGTAACTCGTCTAATTGTATGACGCTGCCCAAAAATGCTACTTTTATGAGTAGTGCGGGGAATCTGCCTGATGTACAGGCTCAGACTGGGCAGTCTCAAGGGCCTGGTAATGGTTCCGTGTTGCCCCCTCCTTCGTCACCACCTTCGCAACACTTTTCGCAATCGCGCGTCCCTCAAGCGGCGATGTCAGAAATGAACGTATGAGATATGGAAGATATTTACAATTATGTGTAAAGTGACTGTTTAAAAACTTCAGTGTTAGGTCACCGGACAATCCATGGTTGTAAATATCGGACGAAAGCAGTGTATATATTGTTAAATTAATGTAATATGTAATACAGGTAACGTTTTAAGTATTATTAATAGATATAACTGTATTTATGATGTGGGTTTCTGAATAAATTGTCATTTTGAAATGGTTATCCAATTTTTCAGAAATCTTATTAATTATTATTATTATAAATATGAAATCTGTAAATCTTGATATTTTGTTGGTCATGACGTGTGTAAATATTGAAAATCGCATCATCGTTTCACCATTAAAAATGGATCAAAATTGGTTGTTTGATTGGAGATTAATTCGACATTTTATAATTAATTAGTGTCAGATGAATGAATATATTGGTTTCGCTCGTGTGTTATTGAAATTAAATACAAAGTAATAGCAATGTAATTAAAAAAAATAAAACCGTACCTCATTGTACTTTGACTACGAAAACAGTTAAGTTATAAATTACTTACTTTGTGCATGTAGACAAAATGCCTTATTATATCACATAGTGGAAGTTAATATCCGAGAACGCTTTCATCAATATTTGAGTTAACGAAATATTTAATTGCTTCACTTTTGTATGTGTATTTATTACTGGAAGCTAAATTGATATATTCTAGGTAATAAATAATGTTTTTTTCTACTTTTTTTTGTCGGAAAATCTTTTATAACTTGTTTCCACTTAATATTCGTGATACCATTTTCTAATGTATTAAATACTTTTTCCTGACTGATTAACGCCCAACCTAAACCGCAAATCGTACAGACCTCAAACGTGAAGGATGTATTCTTTTTATGGCGTAAGTATGACCTATTTTATCGAAATACTTTTTTCTTTTAAGTTCTATCCCTAAAGCGAATGAACAGAGGCAGTAAAGTTTATATGGAGAATTGTCGCGGACAACAGAAAGTACAACCTTTTCTTTTTTTTTATAAATTGCATATTGGAATCATTTTATATATTTTTTTAATTTAATGGCAAAATACTGTTATTTTAAAACTATTCTGTATTTGTAGTCAAAGTCTCATTCGAAATGATACACCAAAACATTCAATTGTTACTTCATTTAGCATACTGTCATTAAGAATGACTTACTGTAAATAAATTAGAATCTTAAAGACTGTAACTTAAAATAAGTAAGTTTATGTTTCAACGAACCGTGTGACACAGATCTGGACATTTTTAACTAAGAGTTTCGGTGAAATTGCTTACAAACTCTCAAAAGTCAGCGTTAGGAAAATTTTAATGTTGAGTGTGGGAATAATATCGTAATAATCTTTGTTTTCTTCTTTAGGTAAATACTTTCTTTGTGAATAGCAATATCTCTGAAGAAAAATCTAACTTGCGTTGAAAGCTGAAGTTGAAATATGAAAGAAAATAATATGCATAATTTTCTTCAGGTAATTTAGCTTTCAAATTTAATACTACTAGAAATTCACTTGATAATATTGCGGATAATGCAAGTATACAAGTTTTTTTTTCTAGTTCTTTTTGTTTTGTTCTGTTCATCTTGTATACAAATTGTAAACGTACATATTGTACACAAGATGTACCTACACAATATGTACAAGAAGAAAACTTCAACAAATTAGATTTATAAGGTTTTTATACACAATTCCATCAAGTGCTACTTGAGTTATTTAACAAATTACGCAAATTCATTTAAGGTTAAACAACTGACAATCTCCGTAGCGTAGAGATATTTGACTGACCGTCCATCTCGAAGGTCGTGGATTCGATACCCACACCGGACAAGAAATCTTTGCGTAAATTCTAAGATTTATTTCCGGGTCTGGTTGGCTGAGTGACTACCCTCCGTGCCTCGGAAAGCATGTTAAGCCCCGATTGTTATAACATCATCTATATCAATCGTCTACAAAGGAACGGGCATCAGCGTTTCCTTGTGTGGTACAACATAATACTGCGGTTACCAATCCGACTGCCAAGCGTGGTGACTATGGCAAATATCCTTCATCGGGAGGAGGCTCATGTTCAGCAGTGGACGTTATACGGGCTGATGATGATTTCAGGTTAAATGATGACGAATAGTAACATTGACTAACAGTTTTTTACAAACGTGTTTATGTACAATGTTTACTCACTCTCTTAAACTCAACCTATCTAATTATTAAGTTAAGTTATATATAGCTTCTATAACTTAACTTATAGTTCTATAGCTATATCAGCCATTTTTAAATATTTTGCACATTTATCCAGTTATTTTTTACTGTCAAGCTATTTTTGTCATAAAACGCAAACTGTAACGGCAACCAAATAATAACCAAATTAAAAATTTCCGACCCCCATTTGTAGCGTCATCATAAAAATCGGCGGAAAGAAAAACAATCGCGCCCCGTGTCACCAATAAAAATTGTATTATTCATAGTGAATTTGATTCAACGCCATTTTTGCCTCGCCGGCCGTGTGCGTTGGTGGAAAAAATTGTAACGACCATTTGCAAATTGAAATATTTTTATCGGAACTCCGTTGAAAATTTATTTTGTTATTGTTGGAGATTTTTTGGCGACAGTACTTTAAAATGGCTTGTGAGAAAAGTAGAAAATTGAATACTACTTAAGTATGTTTCGGTTTGTTTGAAGAAAGTAGTTGGAAGTCACTGAACACCTTTCACAGCAAAACAAAACTATTTAGGATAAAAATGTTGTATCATAGGTAGATGAAAGGTATTGTCGATTTGTTAAGTTGATAATTATCATCATCATCATCATCAGCCCGTATGACGTCCACTGCTGAACACGAATGAATGGGCCACGCTTGGCATGCGGGTTGGTGGCCGCAGATTATGTTATAACATACATGGAAACGCTGCTGCCCGTTCTCTGGTATACGATTGTTATAACGGAACCAACAACGGCTTAACGTGCATTCCGAGGCATGGAGGGTACTCCCTCAAAAAAATCTTAGAATCAAAACAAAGATTTCTTAGAAATCCGGTGTGGGGATCGAACCCACGACCTCCGAGATTTAAAGCGCTCCAATTACACTATGGAGTTTGTCAATAATAATCATTCAATTTTATTTAAATTTCTATTATGGAGCTGGTCACTCAAACATCAATTAGTCAACTTAGTTTTCAAATCAAATTCAAATGATAAAAAACATACCTATGAAGAACACAATTTAAAACTCCGATGATACACCTTGATGGTATTCATTTTTCTCTAGTCTGTTTAACCTCTTCTCCTGTGCATCTACCACATTGTTTCTGCACCACCCAATGGTTGACTGGTAGAGAATGCCTCTGGCATTAAGTCCGCCAATGAACTATTTTGTGCAAGAAGTTTTTATCTTACTCGAGATAGAACGAGATTAACACAGCGCAACTTCATTGACCATTGATACTTCAAATTCAATAACAACTGGCTTCAAACGTGAATCAAATCATAAATTAACTAACATAGTTGTTAACTTAACGTTACGTTCACATCAAATTAGATTATCAAAAAAAAAGATGCGAAACTAAAAAAAAGAAAGATATATCTGTGATTAGCTGTACAATCAAGTTAAAACTCCTTTGACACGACGCCTGAGTTTTGACAGCAGATTAGATAATTAGATTAATCACTTTTCGAAAATAGGCGTAAGGATTCAATTTATAATTAAAATTGCTAATTAACTCTCAGAAGCATAAACTAAAAAGTAATACTTGTAGAATTACCAATATTTTTTTAAATTTTACGTACATAACACACACACAGTACTACGTGGTACGCAGAATCCCAGATCGGTTAGGAAATGTATGTAAAAAAAGCTAAATATTTTGTGCTGAATCGCAAAGGCTGTAATATCAACATGCAAAAGTTATGAGGTCAGTGTACTAGGACGTGTAACGAGGTGTCGGTAACTCAAGGCAAAATTCTTAAGCGGCACATCACAAAATATATGCTTATAGTTGCCGAGTATTTTATATAGTTGTTATTGTTGTTTTATGTCATTGCATTATTAAGTTAGACATAGTAAATCATAAAACTTAACAAAACAAGAACATTTCGCTGCTTTAATGTGATAGTGTCATAAAACCAAATGTCTAAGTTTTCGAGAACGAGTTTCGAGAAACATAACCTTATTGTGTATGTCACTAACGCATTAAAGCAGCGATTTGTAGATAAAGGTTAGGTACAGCACAATTATTTAATTGACGCATTACGTTCAACCACGTCATAAATCACCAGTCATACATAAAATACGTGTGTATGTTGTGTTTTCTATTATAAAGTCTTAAACTTTATTGGCCTAGAATAGAACACCCCATGTCTTCCCATGGGTGTCGTAAAAGGTGACTAAGGTACATATGGCTGATAGATGGGCAGCAGCATCTATTAGCTCAAGGTTCACTGCGATCACTAATCCGTCTGCCAAGCGTGGTGATTATGACAATATCCCTCTACAATCCTGCCTTGCCAAGGTCTGTTAAGAGGAGGCCCATGTTCAGCAGTGGACGTAAACGGGCTGTTAATGAATGATGAATGAACCTTTATTATCCTTTTTTTTTTCATATTTCCCCTCCACCGTTGCGTCTCCGTTATGATGGCGTGATATGTGGGACAAGCCTTTCCATTGGTCATTTAAGTATGTTAGTCATAACACGAGGAAAAGGACTACCATTTCAGCATGAGATTCGCAATTACTTTTATTAAACCAGAATACCAGTTAGTATTAGTTTACATTTGTAGAACACTCAATTGGTTCGAGAAAATATACTTATATATACCTAATTATGATATTACGTTGAAATTTACAAAATGACGTTTTACTAACGAAATACCGTGACGTTTTTTTATTATTTTGTATTAAGAAGTTTGCTTCCACTTACCTAAAGTCTGATGTAGGTTGAGCAGATGTGAGGCCGATATACATTTTGAGATAAAAAATGTATTTTACATAATGTACATTTAGCCGTAACACCGGGAAAATAATTTGTGCACATCGAAATCCCGTATGACCGTCATGATTTCTTTACTACTATTGTAATAAAAATATAATTTGTATGTTTGTACGCTTAACAGGCGGGTTGGTAACTATAGTATTACACATTTTACTTGTAACCTGATATCATAATACTCATCATCAGCCCGTACAACGTCCACTGCTGAACATGGGCCTGCTCCCAAGGGAGGGTTTTGCCATATTCACCACGCTTGGCAGGCGGATTGGTGACCGCAGTATTATCTTGTAATACACAGGGAACAGCTTAACGTGCTTTCCGAGGCACGGAAGGTAGTCCCTCAAACAACCAGACCCGGAAAGAAATCTTAGAATTTACACAAATATTTCTTGTCCGCCGTGGGGATCGAACCCACAACCTCCGAGATTTAAAACGAGCCAAATACCGCTACGCTACGGAATTTGTCTGACGCCTGATATACTGTTGTTATAAAAGGAGTGTAGACTCCCGTCTGACCTGACCCAGAAAGAATTCATGGTACTCGACGTGGTAATCGAACCCACGACCTTCGAAACTAAAAGCGAATTTACCGCAATGCTACGAAGGTTGTCATGCGGCGCCACGGAGGTTGCATTTTTGTTCTTCTTCTTTTCTTCTTTCTTCTTCTTCGTGTTCGACTTGACTTGCTTGGCATTCTTGAATGTAATGAATAAATTCAAAAGTGACGGGACCGACTTCAAACATTTGAAGTCGCATACACTTTTTTATTATGAGGTTCTCATTTAATTGAAGCCAATGTAGGGTTCAAACGTGCGGTGTGACTACTTTTTTATGGTTGGGTCTCTGCTATCTATCTGCGTCGCACACGCTTCTAGCGGACTAGCAACTATAACAGTGTAACATTAGCTTTGGTAATAATAATATTAAAAAATAAAAAAAAGTTTTATATCATGTTTTTTTTTTTAATTATCTTGCCACAAAAATTACATACATAATATTTGAATATAATTTATCATATAATGTATATGTGTCACATGGTTCTGAAAATGTCGTGTTTATGTTATTCTAATTCCAACAAATTTTATATTGATGTATTTTTTGTATAACTGTTATATTGTAAAAAAAATATTCTGTGGCATTTTATACTTTAAAGGCGGAGTATGCTTTATGTGGTACTGTAGCGCATAGCGCGTAGCGTGCTACGCTGCTACGACTGCTACGCATCTGCATCAAATGTACATTTAAATTGATTCAACTTCGATACTCAGTTGGCAGATACTGTTGCAAGTCAGTCAACATAACAAAATTCGATGAAGTAAGTTGAACAATTTAAACAATGTTTTGTTTATTGTTTTTTAGAGATCATTCATTTAAAATTAAGTTATGTATATAATAGTTATTTAAAAAAAAAATAACAATACATGTTGTGTGTACCATGTCTCGAGTTAAAATGCCAATGTATCATTTTTTTTAAGTTTTAAAAGAAGGCGTGTAATGAGGTGTGCAAATTCGAATGAAAAATCATTTTTTTTAATTTAAATTATTTAAAGTATACTCAATAAATGTATGGAAGTATTTATAGTTAAGATGCCACACAATGTTTGTTTTGTATCTAAATAATGTTTCCTTCATTATTTGTGTATTATATATATTTATATAAATATGTATATGATTATTATCTTCGTAACTAACACGATTTGTTGGAGGTTTATAAGATAACATGTTATCTAACCGTTACTATGAAATCTTATGACAAGTATCAAAATTTATAAAAATAAGCCAGAATAAAATTCGTGAAAAAAAAGATTAACGTTTTTTATTTTTCTCTAAAAACTGAGTGCATAACGTCTGTATAGTCTATGAGCTACTTAACTGAGTAAGTACATAACACTACAGCTAAATAAATTATTTATCTTTACTAATATTATAAATTAGAAAAAAATGTATTTTTGTGTGTATGTGTGTAATGAATAAATTAAAAAACTAATATGCCGATTTGTAAAAAAAATCTTTTACCATTGGAAAGCTACATTCACCCTGAGTGAAGTTCCCACGGGAACGGGAGTTACGCGGGAAGCTAGTTGTTTATAATGTTATGTTCCTGTGTGTAAGGTCGACAGAGCTCACGGGGTGGAAGGAGAAAGGGCCGGCAGGCTAAAGGTGGCTATTGCTGTACATATATGGTGCCAGCTGTCTTTGTATTTTGATCCCTATACTGCTAAACATTAAGTCCATTCTCGAGTGGGTACAAAATACTACAGCCAAATATCACC
Source organism: Nycteola revayana (assembly GCA_947037095.2). Taxonomy (NCBI): domain Eukaryota; kingdom Metazoa; phylum Arthropoda; class Insecta; order Lepidoptera; family Nolidae; genus Nycteola; species Nycteola revayana. The sequence continues at coordinate 22,093,319 of OX344845.2, read as the reverse complement.
GTTGATTAATGTTACCTAATATTATGTTCCTGTGTGTAAGTAAGGTTGGCAGAGCTCACGGGGAGGAAGGGAAAGGGATGGCAAGATAAAGGTGGCTAGTGCAGTTTGTATCTACTGTACTGGCACTAGCTGTCTTTGAATTTTGATCCCTATGAAGCTAAACGTTAAGTCTATTTTCGAGTGGGTACAGAATACGACAGCCAAATATCATAATTGATAATTTTGTGCCTGTACGTTAGTAAGGTCAACAGAGCCAACGGAGAGGGAGGGAAAGGGCCGGCAAGATAAAAGTGGCTAGTGTAGTTTATATCTTCTGTACTGGCGCTAGTTGTCTTTGTAATTTCATCCTTATGCCGCTAAACATCAGGTCTATTCTCGACTGGGTACAGAATACTATAGCCAAATACTATTTTTTGATAAATATTGTGTTTCTGTGCGAAAGTAAGATAGATAAAGCTCACGGGGAGGAATGGGAAAGGGCCGTCAAGTTAAAGGTGACTAAAAATAAAAAAAGTGCTACTACCTTATGTTCGCATAAAACTATAAAGCGGGTATATCGTTGTGGTCCGTAACGTTGGTTATAAGCAGGTGTAATGTTTACTATGGAGTTTTTATAATGAAGCAGTTTCTGATCAATTTGAAGCTTGTAGTGTACACGAGGGAGGTTAACATAAAAAATTATGTATTCAAGTTAACTTTAGTTAGTTATGATAATTAAGGATTTTGTTGAACACAAAACTTCGGCTAAATGAACGAAGAAAAACTGATGATGTCAGGCGTGTCGAAGACCACCTCCAAACATATCTAAAGATCGATAATACCGTTGACATTTACACTAGTTTTCCGCGCTTACTCTCATCCGCGTAATTCCTGTTTCCCTAAAAAAAACAATTACATATAGCCTTCCCCAATATCTATTTAAAACTAAAATATTTTTTCGAATCGGACTCGAAGTTTCTGAGATTAGCGCGTTTAAGCAAACAAACAAACTCTTCATCATCATCAGCCCGTAAAATGTCCACTGCAGAACATGGGCTTCCTCCCGGGGAAGTAAGGGAAGGGGAGGGGTTTTTGCCATAGTCACCACGCTCGGCAGGCGGAATGGTGACGGCAGTATTATGTAGTACCATACAAGGAAACGCTGCTGCCCGTTCCTTGATATACGATTATTGTAGATAATGTTATAACAATCGGGACCAACGGCTTAACGTGCTTTTCCGAGGCACGGAGGGTAGTCCCTCGTACAACCAGACCCGGATTGTTTTTTTAGAATTTACACAAAGATTTCTTGTCCGGCGTGGGGATCGAACCCACGACCTCCGAGATTTAAAGCGAGCCAAATACCGCTACGTTACAGAGGTGGTCAAACTCTTCAGCTTTTCATATTTGTATTGATATTGATAGATATTTTACAATGTTTGCTGATCAGCATTTTTACTATTAAATAATGATTTATTTAATTATACTAGCTATCAAAAACCGTCGTAATCTAATTTAAAATAATTTATTATAAATTTAAAAGAAGATCTCTTACAAGTGAAGTATTTTCCATTCTTTTTATTCTCCAACAAATCGTTACTCTATCTATTATCTATATCTGTTATCATATATGGAATATGACCGTCTTGGTTTGCCTCTCCCTCTCTTTCCTTTTAAAAACTACAGTTGCCAAAAATTTGATGAAATTGGACTTCACAATGAATTAACATGCGATAAACCCGCTTTCCATATGAAGGTGCAGCAAATTTTACAGCTAGAAACATAAACTGACAGAAAATTTGAGATACTTTGAAAATTATAAGCGTCGTAGCCAACCCAGCGGTACAAAGGAGTGGACAGCAGCGTTTACGAAGGTATTAAACCACAACACTTTATAAAAGGTATTTTAGGGGTTAACAAGAATAATATTAGACTGCAGAACTCTGCTAGTAACCTTTAAAAAAAAACAAAATCAATAGTGAGATAATGATTATCACTACATATTTTAAAACAAAGTCGATTCCCGCTGACTCTCTGTCGACATGAATGCTTAGATAGAACTTTCAAACTACTTTCTTGATGCATGTTTTTTTAATACAAAAATAGAGTGATACCAGGAGGAAGCTTTATATGTATAAAACAGCAACTTTTTTTTTAAAAGTTTACTATCAGATCTTCGCCGTCTACTAAAATGATTGTGTTACAAGTGGGTTCACGTCGGAAGTGCAATGGGTGAGAATCGAACCAGCGACCACAAGATCACAAGTCCGACGCCCTAGCCATTGGGCTACGGCTCGCTTACATTACATCTCACTGGTGTAATCTAGATGTGTTATAGCGAAGCTGGTTAGAAGAATAAATTTAAAAGTTGACAATGACATGATAATCTCTCCAATTTAAAATGAACTTTTCTGATAATTTTAATATGACTTTATCCAATACTTTATTTAATAAACCCAAAATCAGCTTACCTGAGAGCTTAATGCTGATTGATGATAAATGTTAAACATGGTAAAACAAAACAAAGTTTATTGCAAATACCAGATGATTTATTTAGGAAAAGATCATCTATATCTATACTTCTATACGAATACATTAAGCTGAAGATTTTGTTTTTTTGCTGGAACGAGCTAATTTCAAGAAACTACCTACTGGTCCAATCTGCACAAGTGGGGCATGATTGACGACTAAGACAAATAATGTCACTGTGGCATCCAACCACAGTCTATGTCGCACACGTTGGCCTGCCCTTCATGCCCTAACTGCCTAAGCTGCACGATCGAGGATTTGACGGCGGGAACGACAGAGGCCATTGGAGTGGCGACTTATTGGTCAAAATGGCTTTAAATAAAGTATAAGAACTAATAAGTTGAAACAGCGACACAAAAGAAGAAGAACCTACTGGCCCGATTTGAAGAAATATTTCAGTGTTTAGATAGACTTTTTATCGGGGAAGGCTTAAGGCCTCACGCGGTTTCACTCGAGTTACGCGAGTAACACGCGAAGTAAAAAAATAACCTTCGCAATTCTGTTTATTCCATAAACAACAGCCGTTTACATGAAGCTAATACAATTCAAGAATTAGGTATTATATTAGATAGTAGACTGAGTTTTCGCAATCATTATGAGTACATAATATCATAAACTTCAAAATTATCGGGCTTTATATGAAGAGAAATGTTTTTTTTAATCCACTTTTATCACTATTATTATGTTCCATAGCATTACTAGGAGTATACTGTTGCGGCGTATGGAGTCCGTTTTACGAAAGGATAGAACGTGTCCAAAAAATTTGTCATTTAAGTTATACCGAACAAAAGTGCCTGGAACTTAATTCTTATGAAAAGAGATTAGCACATTTAAAGCTAACTCCTTTGAAAACACGACGAAAATTATTAAATCTTATGTTTCAGTACAAATTCTTCTTCTTTTCGTGTCGACCTGACGTTCAAATTTGAGAAGACCAGTACTCGGCCACTGACACAGCATTATCAGTGGCGGTGGACAAGTCCTCGCGTGCACAGGTGCTGGGGCACGCAGGGCAGAATAGGAGGTGCACCATTGTCTGGTGGGAGATACCACACGCACACGCAACCTCTGAGCTATACCCCCACCTGTTCATGTTCTCCCGGCTTCGTCCGACTTGAGTCCGCAGTCTATTTAAGGACTTCCAATGAAATAGACTCACTCCAATTGTTACGAAAAATAGACATAAATATACCACATCCTGGTAGCCGTCTCTTAACCGAAAAACATTTTCATTACCTCATTGTAGAACGAATATAGGTCGAAATTTGCCTATATACTGCATGCTAAAATTGGCCAACTTTATCCGCAATAATGTTAACATATTCACTGGTTCTGTAGACTCTTTTAGAGGCAAACTTGTTAATATTTTTAACCCTCACAATACTTTATTTGTAATTTAAATATTTTTTTAGTACTTATTTAATTTAGTTAATAAATATTAATCTGTATACTATCTTTATCACTTTGTAACTATGCATGCTGTATTCACATCGAGTAGATGTCAATTGTAAATTGTTTATTATGTAAGTTTACTTGAATAATCGGATTGAACATCGGTTTTGTGAATTATAAATAATAAAAATAAAAAACGTCACTATTCTATATGAGTAACCAATTAACTTAGACCTCGTCCAACGACTTATATCTGTAGCGGCATCTACAGTAGCCAGTAGCCACTCAAAACTACAAGTGGACGAGTGGCGCCATCTACCACCTAGCTTCCCAACTAACCTGTATCGCGCAATACAAGGTCGCAAGCCAATTCGAACATACGCAAGTTCCGAACAGTAACAAATGGCCTTCGTCCGGCAAAGAAGATCTTCGATTTTGTGGAGGAACAAAACCAACTGTTCCTCTACATATCTATTACATTAAGAAAGCGATGCTATAAAAAAAAAAACAGTTTTTTTATTTATTTTTTTATAAATATAGTCTAACGTTTGACCATAATCTCGATTGATGGAAGGCGAAGATAAGGCCTAAGATGATACACACTTGCCTAGAAAGTGTCTGTTCACTTGAGCCTAAAAGATGTCCAGATTATAGCGTTCCGCAAAACTGACCCCGGCAGAGAATTCCACTCCTTAGCCGTCCGCATTATGAAAGAAGAAGCAAATCGCTTCATGCATATTGAGGGAATGTCTACAACAAAAGGGGAATGTCTAAAACATAATAATAATAAAAGCCTTTATTCAACAATCTGACAAAATAAGCATTCTTAATCTACTGTCCTATTTTACTGCGTTTATTTTTTCTTATTCTAATTGCTGCGTATTCCTTAGACACCGGTATTTAAAGATTGTCTTGCTTTCCAGCATAGGCCTTCCCTAGAGTTTGCTACAATGTGCGGTTTTGTGATTTTCGCATCCACGTATTGCCTGCTACTCGTTCGATGTCATCTTCGCATCTAAGACATTGTCTTCCTTTTCTCCTTTTATACTGACTAGGACAACACTCTGTTACATCCCTAGCCCATTTGTCCTTTTTGCTCCTAATCATGTGACCTGTCCAGTTCCATTTTAGTTTATTAATGTGGTAAGTAACGTGAGTAATATATTAATTACAGCTATATTTAATTATGCAATTCTTACGGAAACGGTAGGTACGCGGGTGAATCCGCGCGCGGGAAGTTAGTCTTATCACAAAAATTCATGTACAGTTTACTTACTACGTTTGAGTTATAACATTGCTGTTAAAAGCTATAAAGAAAATATTTTAAGCGCATAATATCACTATTCCGAAGGGACTTGACCGTTTTCTTACATATTTTGCCTTTGTTATGTTTCAAAGCTAAGATAGTTTTGTGTTTTAAAAAGTATATTCTAGGTTAAAAGCAATAACAAAATAAAATAGGTATGTTGTGATAAATAATTAGTTTTCGTTTTTGTGTTTTAGAATGAAGAAACAATCAGTAATAATAGCCGGCCAAGTGCGAGTTGAACTCACGAGGCGAGGGTGCCATATGAATCCAAAGATAAATGTTTTAATTAAATTGTGATGTGTTTTACAAATTGGTAGCAATAGTTAACTGTTTTCTGTAAGTGAAGGTATAATGCTGATTTACCAGAGGGCGAGACGAGACGAGACGAGGAGGGAATTGAAATCGCACTGACCCTTTTCCACTTAAAATAGCCACGCACGCCATAGCACACGGTAATAAGTAGCAATGAACAACAATAAGCATCTCGCGAGCAGCGTGTTTCTGTTGCAAAGTAATTTATACTCTATATCGGAAGCAATACGGCCAATTTTTACACAAACAAATATTTCAATTCACGCCTCGCCTCGTCTCGTCTCGCCACACTGTTTACACCAAAGATGCGCTGGGAGAGGATTGAAAATTTGCCATACAAATTTCGATTCCCTCCTCGTCTCGTCTCGCCCCTCTGGTGGAAAATCAGCATTATACTTAATAAAATTAGGTACTTAATAAAATTCTTATTAGATTTCTTGTACCTGCACACCCATAGCGTAGCGGTATTTGGCTCACTTTAAATCTCGGAGCTCGTGGGTTCGATCCCCACTGCGCACAGGAAATTTTTGTGTAAATTCTAAGATTTCTTTCCGGGTCTGGTTGGTTGAGGCACTACCCTTTGTGCTTCGGAAAACTCGTTAAGCAGTTGGTCCCGATTGTTATAAAATCATATTATATAATAATCGTATATCAAAGAACGGGCAGCAGCGTTTCCGATGAGCGCTGATGATGAGGATTTTCTGTAATCTACATGCAATGAACCGTGTTTGGTATTATTTCTCAAAATTTTAGGCTTAAGTTTCAAAAATCAGGGGTCGAAGGAATGGTATATTTTCGTCTTCTTTCATAAATAAATGCAAAATTTTCATTTTAGTTCCGCCCCTAAGACTACCCACTGACCCACCATCCTATCAAACTTCACGTAATTTGGCTCAATATATTCGGAAGACATTGACAAATAGACAGTCAAACAGGAAAATAGTTCACTATAACTACCATTTGTACATTAATTAACCATTATATACACATCACATCATGTTTTTTTTTTCTTATCCTGGACTGTCCCACAGCTGAGCAAAGGCCACCTCCAATGCCTTCCTTCCAACATCATATTTATGCAAGTACAATTTATATTTTTGAAGAATACCTCGCCGTAGCTGAACTAATAGAAATGTAAAATCTCTGTAGATAAACTCTTAGTAAGCATAGAAGGCACATAAAACATTAGATAAAAACCTTTACTAACTATTGTAAAAATCTAAAAGGTCACAAGAGGTATGACTAAAAGCATAGAGCCATTTTCTTTTGAAAGCCACTCCGCATTTTAGCTGCAAAGGATACACGGCACCTTTGACGAAGTTATCTCCAGTCATCTTTTTCATAGTTCGTATAACGGTATATCTTTTATTTAGCACTTGAATATCCAACCGACCGAATTCGACTTCACCGTCAAATTGAACCTAATTGACTATTAAACAAGAATTAGTTTTGAATGGAATTCTGTTTGGTTGCTTGGCTATGCTAGTACTAAGGTGACGATGTATTAAAGGCGTGAAATATTGCAGCTCTCCGCTTGCTGTTTTATTTCTGTTTCGTAATGTGTGAGAGAATGCGCCTAAAGTGCTTTGGTTCTTTATGATGCGAAAAGCGTTCGTGACATTTTTGTGCTTTGAAAACGTGTCGCGAGATTAAAAATATAGTACAATATAGATATATAGTCAAATCAGTGAAAAAATAAATGGTCAGTACTAATATATGAAACTGAAAAGTTTGCTTTAACGCGATAATCTCAGATACTACTGGTCCGATAAAACAAACACTTTTAGTTCCATATCCCATTTATTGAAGAACGTTTTAAGAAGTTCTTGCGGGAACAGGAGTTAAGCTGGTGAAACCGCGCGCGTAATCTAGTATTGTATACACTACTTATCCCAATTTTTGAGAGTAATAGATAAGATAACCTTCTTGTAAGTACTTTCAACTAAAACTATAGCGGACTCGGTATCATAGATAGTTTTTTTTATACAACTCGACCAACGTATGTAGTTACAGTAGTCCTTACAAAATGTATGGAGCCAACCACTAAAAGAAATTTAACTTTATTAATTTAAAAATAGGCATTTTAGATATGCATGGCTACATGGATCGAAAACTAAAAGATTGTTATTATAGATGGGAATTTTATCAAAGGGACGGCTAAAATTATGGGTGAACACATTAACTACTTCTATTTTTTTTAATATTAGGATCCGCACGATCTTTTAAAAATCAAAAAAGTTAAATGCACGGGACAGATAGTATAGAAATAAATTTATAAGAAAATATAGGATGTCTAAACAATAGCAATACTACTCATTATAAAACACTAGAGAGTTCCTCTTCCAGCACCATTTTTTTGGGCACCAAGGGTTTAAGCAGGAATAGCTTTGGTACTCAAACAATTGGTATTCCAAGAGGAAAACACTAATAAGCATAAAAATGTTCATTGCACTTGAAGACAAAAAACACAAAAAGTCGGTCGCCAACTAGAATAACAACCAAAATACAAAGTCAAAACGGCAGAAATGAAGACTAATCAAATTAAAAATTTCGCTAGACAGAAACTTTTGCGTCCGCTGACCCAAATTACGAGGCCCTCTAGCATTTTTGAGGACCCTTGTCGTCGCCACAGCGTATGCAACATTGAGTAGGGCTGGTGAAAAATAGTTTTAGCATGGAATACTAGTTGGTGATCCCTAAAAGAGGTGACTATAAGATTTATGTTGAAATTTTGTGTTTACAGTTCTGCCCTACTAATTGTATTCATTTTCGCAAAAAAGTGAACATCCCATAATGTCGTATCGACATTATGGCATGTTCACTGCGCGCATTTTTACGCTGTTCTGTACTGCAAGTAATCGACATTATGGGATTTTCACTTTTTTGTGAAAATGAAAATTCAGGACCCTAATTTATACATAAAAAAATTAAAAATATTATTTTTATAAGAAACAAGTTTTTTATTTTACGGGAAACGCCGTACTTGCCCAAAAATGGGTTTACCGCGTTTATATCTAAATCGCGATTTTGCCAGTACTGCGTTTGCATTAGGGAGGGCAGAGTTCATTATCACACTATGTACAGTCGTCAAGGGAGATAAGTTTACTTCACCACTATCAAATAAAGTAAATAAATATGTTAATGTCATAACAACAGCCGGTATTGTTTTATGAGTGCAGAGTTTGCTGCACTGTGTACACATGGTCATATAAATTTGAAATGGGCTTCACACTGTGTAAGCCTTTTTTCTTTGTTGACTAAAGGAATTAATCTTATAAATTCCTATCTTTTGACAAATACTTCGTCAGTTTAGATTTTTGATTGCTCCTTACAAAATTTTAATTCTCCGTTTCATCCTTAGGGCAATGGTTCTTAGCTAGTTGTCTTCGGATAACTAGTAGTGCCTGTGACCATATAAAGCGGTCCGTTACGTCACTTGTTGTTGAAACAACTTTATTCAGTTCAGGTCAGTGATTTATCGATGACTAAAAAATACGATATAAATGAAATAATTAATTTATTTAGCACTCACATACCTTCATCTTGTCAGAATCACAATGGAAACAAACAGAAACTAAAAGGTTTTTGTTTTTAATTTTGGACACTTTACCACATATTAAATAGAATATTATTATTTTTCTATAAATTAAACTAGAAAACGCGTTACGTAGGCATCAAATATTACAATTTTCATATTGTATGAATGAAACTTAATATAGTTCCAAAACCGAAATGCATAACATGAAAATATTTATTAACCATAAAACTAGGTGTTAGATGAAACTACCGCCTTCCAGCCAGGCCATTTTAAAAAGACCTTTCCATTTACGTATAATTTTTGGAACACTGCCATTTATTACCTTCGGTACACTTACGGTCTTCTTACTAGGCACGAGCCTCTAATTCTTTATCATCAGGGTAAATAAAAGGGGTCCATAATAAATCGCACGATCCTAATGTGTACGGATGGATTTGAGACGCCTAGCGACTTAATACTAGGCCATTTGGGTTTTCTGTTAGTGGGTTATTGTAAGCAAGTTTTGATCAATATTTATATTGTTGTGCAGTCCATGGTGGATTTCTGTATGATTGCGGATTCCTCCCGATAAATGCCGATGGCTGGTTCATTCTAAAACAGAATAGTATACAGCCTCACAAATTCGGGTATCCTAATCCAGGCTACGTTCTATCTTTGTGGACCAAGAAATCCTAATGGCTGTTTCATCGCAAAGCAGAATTTTATACAATCCAGCCAAATTCGGGTATTCTAATCTAGATTACATTTAATTTTAAGTAGACGCGGGTCTCTATCGCGGTACAATTTTAAGGCAAATAATTACCTTTTTAATAATCCGACGTTTCGACATGGGTTACACCAGTCGTGGTCACGGATAGACTGATGAGTGTCAGCAACGGCGTCTTCGAACAGGGCGGGTTTCTTCAACTACCCCCACTTGGTCGTAATAATTTTTATTTTTACTAACTACGGAATTACATTCTTTCTATGTGGTTCAACATCAACATTTTCAAACATTTTTTATGTTTACCAAAGAATTTTAATGACAAACGTCTATTTTAATATTATTAACCCGCCATTGGTGTCGTAATATGTCTGTACCGGGTAGTTCAAAAACAAAGAATATTTTTTACACCCTTTATCGAATTGCGTTGCGATTTCGAGTAGCTGCCTGAATGCACGCCCCCTACAATTAGTCCACCCCGCGACCACGACGCGGGCGCACGTTTCTGAGTTTTGGCGCCAACCCGGTGCGTGAGACCGGGGTTACAGACTACGTAAGTCAAATAGTCATAGCTTAATTTTTTGAATTGTGACTTTTTGCTAAGTTTATGTATTTATTTTGATAATATAATTATTGTGATTATTATTATTCTGTAATCAGTAAACTTTGTGCATAATTCTATCAATTTTTCTCTAAAATACTTAATATTTTTGGAATTTATTTTCTAATTTATAACTTTGTTTTAGCATGTCTTACGAACGTGAAACTCTTCGTCTCGAAGCTCTTATACCTACTAGATGCAGAAAACATGCAGAAAAACCGAAAAACAAGGTATACTTACTAGGTACCATTGCAGGAAATATTTATGTTTAGAGCATGTAGTGCCAAAATGCACTAGCTGCTTGGCTCTTGAAACAGATACATTTTTGAGGGGACTTTTTTTGTATTTTTTTGATGGAAGGAGTTCGTTTTTTGTTTTAATTTTATAGTTCCTATTGTCATAACACTTCCAAAGGCTGATTTAGACATAAAAAATATTTTTTTGTTACAATTTTTATATTTTAACGTAAGTCTAGAAAAAAAATCGATTATTTTCAGTGTTATAAGTATAATACAGTAAAGATTAATAAACGTAATTTTTTTATGATACATCTTCGTTTTATTGATAAAAAAAACATGTCTTTTTAATATTTGGCCGAGTAAAAGTAGCATGGAGTATTGCTTATTAAGAAAATCTTAGGTTGAAAAACCCGGTGCGTGGGACCGGCGTCACCAAAGATGTAAGTCAAATTCACGTCACAAGTGGCGGGTTAAAAGGAAATATATGATTGGTTTACATGCATTGAATAGAAACGATACTCTTTATATACTATACTTTGAAAGCACACTTTTACTTATTCAATTTAATGCACATATGTGATATGTATCGCTCTTAGCATGAACATAATATGTGCCTAGTATAAAAATGCTTTCAAATAAATGAACATGTATGATGATCGATTATCAGTAAAACGAATAAAACTTTCTCAATTATAGGTACTATAGTAAAGATTCACACAACCTTCAAAGTGAGTCAAAGCTACGGAAACCAAAATATTACCTCATTAATTCAAAGCAGGGCCGCAGGATAGGTAGAGCAAATAAACGCTTATTAATGAAATAACATAACATTTCTGTATTCAAATATTAGCTGGTATTATTATGCGAAAACAGACTAAGATTTGTTACCTCGCATCAACATCGAAGACGTGTATAAATAACGACATAACGGCTTTTATATGATAATCATGTTGGTTTATGGCTTCCTCCGCCCTGATGGAACAATTACGTAGCAATTATAAATGCCGCCGGTTTGTTTGTGTGTTCTATTTCATGTGAAATTTTACTTTTGTGGCCTACGTTTAAGCAACGTGTGCTTCTTAAATAAATAACTTTTGTTTAAAGGACCATGAGTAAAATGGGGCTCAGTGTCCAACAGAGTTATAGAATACGCCGTTATGAAGGATTTTGTTTGTACTAAAATTGTTACTATGGGCACCACCTTCAATTCCATTGCAGAAAAAAGATATGCACCTAAATAGGTTTTGTAGAAAAAGACAATTGTTAGGAGTCGAAAAACTTATTGAAACAATATACTCATTCTTAAAATGCTTAAAATAGTGGTAAACAATAGATGCGCCTGCGCCCGTGTGATTTACAACACTCTTCATCCCTTTCACACATCCCGGACGCCTGCGCGGGCGCCCGTCTACTCTCAATCAGTCGACTCGTGACTCGTGAATATTTATAGCAAAATAACCCCATGGATTCTTCGCAAAAATGAGTTTAAATCTTTATATTTAGTGCTTTACAAGTATATACAAAATGGTCTCATCTCTGTTGGTGGGTGAGCCAAGGCTTCATACATTTTTGCCCATGGTCCTTTAGTGTGGAAGTGTTTTAAACAAATAGGTATATTTTTTTGTAATTGGGCCACTTGTCCAAATTAGTCTTAGATGTATCATTGTAAATAATTGTGATTTTAACCTTCATCTCGGCTTGTTTCTTGTCTGTTATTGATATATTCAGAGATTAATTTAAACTATTAAACATAGTATTTTATAAACATTCATACTGATTTGAAAGGAAATTCAAAAAAAAGAAATCTATCTATAAAAAATAAATGTCAAGCAGTTTATCGGAACAACTATTCGAATAAGGCCTAAGTTTTCAATAATGAGATAATATTAATAATCTTTATTCACAAGAAAGTGGTTACAGAATAGTGTGAAGTCCCTGACTCCTGTTCTAGGTGATACACCTGGGTTACAAGAGCCAGTGCCTTCTCCCAGTAGGAGATAGTACAGAATCTTATGCAAAAGGATTTACAAAGATAAAAAGAATATGGTAACACGAAAAAAGTAAGATAAACTAAATGCGGTGGATAAAAAAGATGAGAACATGGGAGAAATAAATTTAACGTGTGACAGAATTACTCTTCTAAAGTTTTTTACCTGAGTATTAAAAATATTCCTTCAATGCAGTTGATCTAAATATATGTAAATCCTAAAGCAGTACATCGCGTAAAAACTTTACTCGCGCCCTTTATTCAGTACACACATATCTTTCATTAGCATTGTTACATTCCTTTCACACTTCAAAGCCATCTCAGTCCTCTTTTTTTTCGTGACTATTGTTCAAAAACAAAACCCGTTTCATTCCACAAACATGTTAATTAAAACAGCACGAAAAATAAGTTGGCACACGTCGGCAACCCTGGATCTCACAAGAGTCATTTCAACACTTAAGTTGCATATAACGTGCAGTCGGAAATTCGTCATGGATGTAATTCTCTATCATGTTAACGCCATCATTTTGCCGCCCTAAATGTTTCAAACATGTTTTTGGATGTAGTGGCTTCGGAATTTTGGCTAAGCATTTCAAGTTGGGTTGATATTTAATTTAAGACGTTTTACTTACTTAAAAAAAAATCTTTTTCATAGTGACAATTACATTGACGCAAATATAGTACCGTTGATAGTAGTTATGTATTTGTGCCTTTTGGTGTCGAAACATTGGGGCCGTGGGGACCGGGAGCCAAATTAATTTATAAATACCTCGCAGCGGCCTTCTTTAGTGCGGCACGTTCTCAAAGTGCTGGTTTTTAGTATGCACAGCAGGTAAGCATTGCCATTCAACGGGGTAATGCTGCCAGTATTCTGCGAACCTTGCCAAGTAGAATATATTTATAATAGTAGTATTTTATAAGTTAGTTTTATTTGAAAATTAGGTACTTTTATAAGATGCACAAAGGAAATTGTCAAAAAAAAAATTGTTCTTTACTGGAATCATAAACTATTACATTTTCAGTTTACTTATGAATTGTTTATTTATACTTTTATACTAACATATAAGAGTGAAGAGTTTAACTTGAACGCGCTAATCTCAGGAATCCGATCTGAAAAGTTCTTTTAGTTTTAAATAGCCCTTTTCTCGAGGAATGCTATAGGCTATATTTGATTATGAAGATCCTACGGGAATGGAATTACGCGAGTAAAAACGCATTATCAAGACCCGACCACACAGGGTGCTGTTTCTTTTTGTTTGACCTGAAATTTGTCCAAGTTCCAAGTCCAAGTTTTTCTTTCTTTCTTTCTTTCAGTAAACGAACAGTGGCTCATACTGAAGTGAACAAAATAGACAAGAAACTATGTTCGTTTAGAACCTATGATTTTAATAAAGACACATTTACAGACAGAAAGACAGATAAAAAAATGTATTTTTGTAATTACAGTTCACTATATACATTCACTGGCTTCCCACGCGCGGTTGCACTTGCATTATTCCTGTTTCCAAAGGAATTTTATAATTTAATAAAGCCTAAAATGGGCTATCTAACAATAATATTTTTTTACAGTATTTCCTGAGATTAATGAGTTCACATAAATAAATTCGTTAGCTTATATTAGTAAAGCTAGATATGAATTTAATAAAATAACTTGTTATTTTTCAATTACAAAGAGACACGTTTGTATTTATTAGTATTAAAAGACAAAACATTCTAATTAATTATGTTACAAATTTTATATCCAAATATTACTTCTAAACTTAAACGAAATTTCGCTGCAAAAATAAACATTCCGAAACATTTGAGATAAAACTTTGTATGAATATAATGTATTTGTTCAGGATCTTAATTTTGGAAGTATTGGCTTCAGTTTAAATATTAATTAAGTTGTATAATACTTAATTCGTAACATAAACATGCGGAATATAATATTATATTTTGTAGCAATATTAAAGGACGACAACCATTTTCGTAATATAGATCTGGGTTCAAGCTTTGAAGATCGTTGGTAAAATTTGGGCAAATATGAAAAATCAAAGGTTCAATTTCCAGGTACATTTTAGGAACCTAAATGTCTACAAAAGTAAGGTGAGCTGTATGACCGTTTTGTTATCTATACTAATATTATAAAGCTGCAGAGTTTGTTTTTGAACGCGCTAATCTCAGGAACTACTGGCCCAATTTCAAAAAATCTTTCAGTGTTGGATAATCCATTTATCGAGGAAGGTTATAGGCTATATTTTATTACGAAGTTCTCACGTGCACGGGAGCTACGCGTGTGAAATGGCGCGCGGGAAGCTAGTCTAAAATAAAATTGAGCGTTAAAATGAGTGCCTCTTGATAAACTGTTAGGTAATTCACTCATTAAGATCATATAAATTGGCTTGAATATTAGTATGTGTAATAACGTTGTAGTTGTATGCCAAGCAACATGCAATAGATTTTACCTGTATTACTTACCGCATGATGGCTTATATAGATAACAACCAGCCTGCATAACAATTTGACTGATTAAGAACCTCCTTCAGTAGAAATGTATGTCTAGCAGAGCATTCTATCCTTCGCCCTCAGTGTTCTGTATCCAATTTATTACGACTACCTTTGACTTCACGTTTGCTGAGACTCAATCCACCCTAGAACGCCGTATACTATAAATAGCTGTTTCATCACCAGCCCGTACAACGTCCATTGCTGAACATGGACCTCTTCCCGAGAGAGGGTTTTGCCATTGTCACCACGCTTGGCAGGCGGGTTGGTGACCGCAGTGTTATATTGTAACATACAAGGAAACGCTGCTGCCCGTTTCCTGGTATTCAATTGTTATAGATGATGTTATAACAATCGGGACCAACGGCGTAGTCCCTCAGCCTGCCAGACCCGGAAAGAAATCTCAGAATCTACAAAAAGATTTCCAGTCCGGCATAGGAATCGAACCCACGACCTTCAAGATTTAAAGCGAGCCAAATACCCCTACGCTACGGAGGTTGTCGGAGATAACTAGCTGTTTACCCGTGACAATTTTCTTATAAAATTCGATTACTTCATAAAAATTTGTCACCACACATAATAACACGATCAACTTCGTCTCTGCCTCTCTAATCTGTCTAAATGTGTAACAATTGTTTTATCGTACAATATACTTAAACCTTTATGTTTATTTTTAATATCACAGGGAAGAGACACACAGGAAGCTATTCAAAGAAAATAATCCTCTTAAAATTCTATAAAATCATAATAATGAAAAGGTTATGGAAATACTTCTATTAATAACTTTATATGAATTTATAACATTAGCAGTCTATTAATAAGCGATCCTTTATTTTTTAAATGTAAAATTAATTTATCTAGACTAATATTTCAAACGGAAAAGATTTGTTTTCCTTTTTTATTATTTGCAATGATCAGGCTCCGTAACTACTAAACCAATTTCAAAAATTCTTTCACGCTAATCATATCACGAGAAGAGGGCCCTACCCAGTAAAACCCCCCGATTTCTCCTCTATCTACAATTGGTGCGGGGTCTAAGTACTTTTTCGCAGCAATCTGGTTCTTCTTATATAACACCTAACAAAATTTTACAATAAAACTCACCATTTTATTAAATACAAGTACTTTATGTTCTAACAAAATAAACACAAAACATAATCCGGGTCTACGAACCTTATTCGTAAGGTTCACAAAATTTGTTTTAATGAAGCGCCCAGAAAATTTTAGAATAAAGTAACTGAACTGTAAGAATATTTTTATCATAGTCCTAAGTAATGAGAAGATTAGGCGGAGCATTTGTTTGAAAGCGTTATGAGAATAGCAATATATTTCTGGGTTAATGAAATATATAATTTTATCGCTAAAGATCTGGGCTATAGTTAAGTAAGATTCTAAGTGTTATTTTTTTGTGGAATTTCACACGGATTCTACAAAGAGGTAGGCTAGGCTAGTGTATTTGTTATTTTTTTTTTTGCTCTTTATCACTTCTTATTCGATTTATATGACCAAACGTTTAAAAGAAATAGAAGAAGAATAATTTAGACAAAGAGTTTTACAACAAAAAACAACGATTGATCATAGGCTCGCCCTCTAAGTATTCAGTAGTTTAGTTTTTTTTATACTTAACTTCCGCACTGGGAAAATTAATTCTTGTGTTGGCTGGGACTTCACGAAAGCAAAGCCAGATTCAGAACTACTAATCGTGGTTCACACAAATATTATTATAATTATCCCGGGTAAAAATCGAAACCAAAACACCAGGTCTTAGAAGCAAGTGTCGTACCACTCAGCCATCGATGCAGTCTATATTGGGTTTCTCGATATAAAAAAAACATGAATTGAATCTTTTGGAAATTAAGTTTTGTTAATTCATTTTCTCAATTAATAATTAATTGTTATTATACTAAAGATTTATCTATAAGTATGTTTTTTTTCCCTGAATACGATCACTAGTATTTCGGATGACATTATTAAGAATTCTTAGGAATTAATGAGATCTGCTGATAAAAAGACCTGATTCAATAACCATAGCAGTCTGCTATGGTTATATACGTTTTATTAAGGTTTTAGCGGTGACAGCGTATTGTATAAAGGCGTTCGATAACACATTATTGCTCTATAAGCTTATAGAGCTAAAATGACATATAAACAATCGTTGTTAACGTTTACAACGCCATTTTATACAACCGTTATAGTCAGGTGCTATAGCAAGATGTAATATAACTAGTACAGAACGATATTGCTCTATAAAATTGTTCGCAGAAGCCTTTATTCATCTGATTTGCACAATAAGGGTTCCAAACGAACTGCTATAGTACTTTCGTTTTAGCAGTGACGAACACTCAACTATGGAGCGATATTGTGGTATTGTGGATACTCAGATCGTTGTTATAGTACTTAGTACGTTAGTAGTCAAAAAAACTCTACAATTGAATGATTTTGTGATGTAGCCAAGTTTGAGATTACGCTTATGTAATGTAACTGTACTATAATCATTTTCAGATGCCTATTATAGTTTCACTGATAAGACAATTACACAGACACTTTTTTAGAGCAGATTCGTTGTATAATGTCTTCTTTAGTTCCTTTAATACATATGTTAGTATAATAACAGGGTATCTATCTCTTTAATCAGGAATCAGGTCTTTTTATTTATATTTTTCACTTCCATTATTTTGTTAGAAAGACATCGACTTGTTGATCCAGTGCTGGTATATAATTTACTAGCTGCCGCCGGAGGTTTTACCCGCGTTACTCTGATCCAGTGGGTCGGAGCGTGATGTTTTGTAGCCTATATGTTAATCCAGATTATAACCAATCCCGGTGCAAAATTTCAGTCAATTCCGTTCAGCAGTTTTGGCGTGAAAGAGTAACAAACATCCATCCATCCATACTTACAAATTTTATAATATCAATAGGATTAGCAGGTACCTTAGCCATTACCATTCACCGAGCAGTACTACTAATATTTTGGGAACTACGTTGTCTAGTTGCATACATCAAAATATTGCAAATTTTTGTAAAAGATATTTTTTGTAAATTTAGCCCAATACTTGTTGTGAACAATACTAATATCTTGTAGTGTTGTTAATAATAAATATTTATTTGTAAAAAATTTGAGTAGCTTTCATAAATCTAGTTCAATCATGCATATCTTAACAAGATATAAACCTAGATTTGGACGTAAGAGTTTAAGAGGCAGTAACATTTTGAATGGATCGTAATTTTTATTTGCGAATAGGGAATGTATAGCAATTTCTTCCTGTTCAGCTTCATTTCGCATTATTTTTTATATCTACCAAGGGCTTTACATAAATCTTTCATTAATCAGCTTGTTCAGTAACAACAGGTTCAATAGAAATCAATTAAATAGACAAAATTTCTAGTGTTAATTCCGCTAAAAAATGTGTCTATACCTATGCTGTCATCCTATTTTTTTATTTTTAAATAGATATATATTTCTCTAATATTTAAAAGATTATGCATATTTAAAACTAGTAAAAATAATTAAAACTAAGAATAGAACTAAAATAAGATAGGATAAAAAGGGGGGATATTAGAGGGCATCAAAAAAACGCTCCGCATCGATGTCCACCGGAAGAGTGCCCAGAAGGCTGGCAGCATTGCCACGTTGAATGGCAATGCTAATTCGTTGTGCTAAATAAAAGCCAGCCCTCTGGTCACGGGTGGCGTCGACCAAGCGTTTAGAAATATCTTTAAAGAGTTTGTGAGCGCTGGGACCCCATGGCCCCAATGTTTCGACCCCAAAAGGCTCAAATATGTAACCTCCAATTAGGCCACAATACTTTCGCCGCTTCAGGGTCTCCGCCGAAGCCGCTGCAGCGCCTGCAGAACCTGAAGTATATGGAAGATGGGTAGGAGCCAAGGTGTCGACGCATGTGGCGTCCCAGACTAAGGGTCTACCCATCTTCCACGGCAGCAGTGACATCCCGTCAGGCCTCTTCCCATCGTCGCGTGTCAGGCCATTGGGTTCCAGTATTGCAGGAACACCGGCAGCGGAAAGGGCCCGACGGATAATATCGTTCATGCTGCCGTGACGCGGAATTCTACCAGCACTCTTGCAGCACGAAAGGCCATGGTGTCCCAACCGGTCGACGGCCGCCCCACATTGACATCGGTGCGGAGCAACACACGGTACACCTAATCGGAGACAAGCAGCAATACGGAAGGAGCCGTCATCCAGCATGGTGCCGACGTTGAAAGACGGCAACGCCTGGAGCCAAAGTCCGGACTCCCATTCTCCCACAGCCAGTAAGCGAGCACGCTCTGTAGGGTTCGAACTTGTGTTAATTGCTGTTTCACGGACTAAGTCGCAGAGCGGGTGGTCCCACTGACTTTGGGAGGCTAGGTCAGAGGGCAGATCTTTGTTTGGACAGGCCATCCTCCAAGTACTGATGGCCTCCGTGAGACACGTCACCTCTAAAGTAACCCGTGAAGGAGAGAGAATTTTCCGGGTTAATTCTTTAGTGCTGTGTACGGAGGACAAAAATGCCGGGAGGCTTACACTAGAAATTTTGCGGATACCGAGCCCACCTAAGCGTACGGGGAGTGTAGCTTGCAGCCAGGCCCGGTCATCCAGGTCTAAATTTAAAATGGAGCATAAGGTATTTCGGAGAACCTGATCAATTTGAACCAGAAGCGCCGAATGCTTCCAAATGTGGGTCGAACGGAGAACGTATGTAAATTTTGGAACGAAACAACAGTATCTAATAATTGTATAGGCTACATGTGAATTTAGATATTATATTTAAGTTAAAATATCAGTATTTTTTTGAAAACCTGCTCAGACATACAGACTTTATTTTTATTTATTTTTTATACAATATATTACTAGCAGAGTTTTGCAGTCTACTAGTATTCTTATTAACGCCTCGTGCTAAGCTAAAATGCTTGTGTTACGTGTGGGTTCACATCGGTAGTGCAATGGGTGGGTTCGAACTTGCGACCACAAGATCACAAGTCCGACGCTCTAGCCATTGGGCTACGGCCGCTTAAAGATTTATGATACTAAATGAATTGTAAAGATGTATTACTTCACAATTCAATTTTAGTTTAACTCTAAGAACAATAAAATAAAAATAAATAAAATTGCTAAGGTATGTACGCGAATATTTGAACGTCTCGATTTAGTTGATTAGTTTTCGTGGTATTGCTATTTACACGCGCGATATAAATTTCAAACCATTTTGTAAAAAGAACACAGTAATTAGCTGGCGACGCCGACTACTAACTAATATTAGATCAATTTTATCATTAGCTCGACAATATCGTTTACTGCTGAACATAGGTCTTCGCCAGAGGGAAGGTTTTGCCATAGTCACCCTTGGGAGGCGGGTTGGTGACGCGGTATTATGTAATAACACACACAGGGAATGCAACACTACTAGAATGGAACACCACTGCTCGTTCCCTGGTATACAATTGCTGCAGATAGTTATAATAATCGAAACCAGCATCTTAACGTGAGGCACGGAGTATGTCTCTCAACAAACCAGACCCGAAATAAATGTTAGATTTTACACAAAGACTTCTTGTCCGGCACGGACCCACGACCTCCACAATTTAAAGCGAGCGCTACACCACGGATTTAACTCAGCTTTAAACTGAAGTATTAATTTTATTTATAATTAATATTTTACCAATATTTTTTTAAAGCCCTACTAACTTACAACTTCGTCAGCGAAAAAGTCATAATTGAATAATTAATTGCATTACATCACAAAGCTGGATTAACTTTTGTTACGTGAATAAAATGTAAGGGTAGAATTTAATTTTGTCCTCATAATTTGAACTTTGTACAAAAAGGCGTATTTGAGGTGTCAACTTAATAAGACTTAAGAGGAATTTGAACGAAAATTTTACAACTTAGGTGAAGTTCTGAGAGCTAGATGGTCTCAGAAACTGATCTTATTTTCAGCCTTTATACAATTACTGGTTTTAGTTCGCGTCTTAGCTAGTTTAAAATATGTTTCTTCTTCTTCTCAATCGGGACACTCTTGACAGGTCTGTCATGGTCATCATTGTAGATCTCTCCTTGTGATACATTTGACGGCTCACCTCCACTCTTCCCTGACGGTAGCTCGTCTGGCGCACTCATGCAAGGTGCCGTCCATTGCCGCTTTTATTTGGTCCGTCTACCTCATGGGAGACCTTCCTCGCGCTCTGATAAAAATATGTATATCTGACGGAAACATCTATTGAGAAGAGCTATTCCAGACAGCAATGAAGTAAATTTTATTCCAATACGATTAGCTTATATGCGTTGATTGAATACCTTATATCCAAAAATTATGCATTTAAAATATTTATATTATATGAAGTTTACTTCTTTAATTCAGGCGATATTTCTCAGAGTGTTATCATTATCATCAACAATGTATAAGGTCGTCTGCTGAACTTGGGCATCGTCCCGATGGTGGGTTTTTGCCATCACCTTGCTTGGCAAGCGGGTTGGTGATGGTTTTTCACTGTATTGTGTTATATATAATACATATACGCTGCTGCCCATTCCCTGGTACACAATTGTTATAGATGATGACGAGACCAACGGATAAGCTTACTTTCCGCAGCACAAAGGGTAGACCAAGCAGACAAAGTCTTAAACTATACATGTTTCATCATCATCATCAGGTGCAGTTTAATTTACACAGATATACGCTGTTGCCGGTTTCCTTGTATACGATTGACATAGATGAAGTTGTGACAATCGGGACTAACGTGATGAAACCTTATGGGTAATCGCGGTCTATCTTAGATCTCATCGTCACTTAACATAGGGTGTGATAGAGATCAACGCAAACCCACATTATATTATAATGATAATAATTGGACCAAAACCCCGCGTATTTGTCCATTTGAGTATGTTTCGCCGGACCGTCTCATGTAGGCCGTGTTGTAACCGGTAGTAAAGTAACCCACTGAGTTTTTTTCGCCGGATCTTCTCAGTTGGGGCGCATTGGATCCGGTGGTAGCATTAAAGCGCGTCCGTCGTTATATGCTCATGGTCCACCCAAATAATGACAATTGTTTTGACATAATATAGACAGAACAAGCATTTTGCGTCGTTAAGAACAATATAAATAAATAAATTGTAATAATATATGATAATATAAAAAATAATTAATTTTATTGATATAAATAAATAACAAATATAATGAATATTTTTTTCTAATTAATGTTTGACTATTTACAAGTGCCTGTAATTGGTTTACGTAAATAAAAATGATTTTTATTTTATTTATTAAAACAACGTGCTTTTTTGATTTTACAAAACATTCATTTTCACGAGCAATAGGATTGAGGATTAGACGAATAACTCCAGAACTAGGAGCTTATGTAATCGATGATATAGTTCCCAAAAGAAACAACAAACGAAAACAAAATTATATCTCTAAATACTAATAATGAGACACAAATTCCTTTTCGGGGTTTTTCATGAATATATTATTCCAAAATCTTTAAAAGTAACGCGAACATTTTGAGTCAATTTGCGAAATGTTGTTCACTTGATAGTAATTACGATGTTACTGGAGACGAGCGCCGGCGGTGTAGTAAAGTCTAATGAGGCGTCTTTGCAAAAATATTGTGAGCAAAATAATATTCGTATATTTCATTTTATTTTTAGCGAACTGAATGTTACGTGTTAGGAGATATCTTCGTTGATATACGTATAATTGCTAAGTCTGGATATTTTTTCTTTTTCATATCACATTTATTTTGTTATAATAGTCACTTATTTACCACAGTCATATTTTAGTGATCGTGATTATTTAGTCGTAGCTCAAGTCTACTGTCCCTTGGAGCTGTAAAAAAAACAAACTTCTAAGCCAACGCAATCAAAACATACAGTCGTTTATGCCGCAAATTATGAATGTAGCAAAAAGAAAAAATATGGTTGCCTTGATTTTTGATCTATTTTCAATTAAAATATAAAAAACATGTTAAAAAAATTAAATGTTGTCAATTATCAGTCTACCTAATAATCACTTCATAATTTCTTACGAGCTTTTAGTCAATCCTGAATATTGATAATCAAAGAGCCATATGTTCACCGCACTGTGGCGATTTATATTTACGCAAATGTGTCGAAATGTATATATATTAGGCTTAACTTCTAATAGATCTTTCAACTCAAGATACAACAGTACACAATGTTTAGCTTTCTTTGCTTCCAGCGCAGTTAAATAAAGTATGTAGTAGCGACATCTATATATATAAAAGAAAGTCGTGTTTGTTACAACACTTATAACTCGAGAACGGCTTGACCGATTGCAATGGTTTTTGATTTGTTGGATTTGTTTCCGTCCCGAATAGCAGAATACATCTTAAAAACAAAAGAAAGTCGTTTTAGTTACTCTATTTATAACTCAAGAACGACTGAACCGATTAGGGGTAGGGGTAGGGGTAGGGTAGGGGTAGGGTAGGGGTAGGGAAGGGTAGGGGTAGGGGTAGGGTAGGGGTAGGGAAGGGTAGGGGTAGGGGTAGGGTAGGGGTATGGTAGGGGTAGGGTAGGGGTAGGGTAGGGTAGGGGTAGGGTAGGGTAGGTGTAGGGTAGGGGTAGGCTAGGGGTAGGGTAGGGGTAGGGTAGGGTAGGGGTAGGGGTAGGGTAGGGGTAGGGTAGGGGTAGGGTAGGGGTAGGGTAGGAGTAGGGTAGGGTTAGGGTAGGGGTAGGGGTAGGGTAGGGCAGGGGTAGGGTATAAAAGTCCACCCGTGCGAAGCTGGGGCGGGCCGCTAGTTTACAATAGTTGTAAAAACCACAAGCAAACAACTAACAACGCCATCTAGCACCTTGCATCCCACCTATCCTGTATCACGCAGTACATGTTTGCAAGCCAATTTGAATGTATACAAGTTCTGAATACTTGTATACGGTACAAATGGCTGAAAGTTGAGCCAGATTGCTTGAATGGTGCGCGATCTGCTCTTTGGAGGGTTCAATTCCAGCCACTGTTTCCACTTTCGGAGACTCCGTTTTCCACCGTGTCATACCCTCTGGTCACGGATGGAGCGCGCCCCCTTACACATGGCCTATCACCTAAGCTTGACTAGTCCAATGCCATCTATCAGCTGGTATCAATCTACCATTGAACATATTCCTCCTCTAATTGGCATAAAAAACTCCGACATCATCCTATAATAATCCGCCAGGCATATCACCTTGCCCGGCAAAGAAGATCTTCATTTTTTATGGCGGAACGCCACCAATCATACGTCTACAAGTAAATCAATAACCAAATGTCACATTCAGTCGACACGTTAACCGTGATTTCATCTAAAAATCACAGTTGTATAACACGACATTCGTGTATCAATCTACACAGTAACAACCTTCACGTTTTTAGAATTCCAAAATCAATTTCAACCACTCAAGCTGAACGTTAAAACCGTTTTATTTTTTCTCCTATTCCGCTTTTACGGCAGTCACACTAATGGACAGATATATTGTTTAAAAGCCTTTTAGCTATGTAAAACTTAAGTGCATGTTCGGCTTATTTGGAAGAAATGTTAAGGTAGCCATTATTTTTTGGTGAAGGTTTTGGAAGATCGATTATGAGGAACAATAAGACGGGT
The DNA here is from genome assembly GCA_947037095.2 of Nycteola revayana. Taxonomy (NCBI): domain Eukaryota; kingdom Metazoa; phylum Arthropoda; class Insecta; order Lepidoptera; family Nolidae; genus Nycteola; species Nycteola revayana. The sequence continues at coordinate 22,068,652 of OX344845.2, read as the reverse complement.
ATAATTTAAGTACGTTCAATGAGCTACACTGGGGAAGTGCCTCCCTTTTACAGCATAACGCAGCTAAATTACGTCATTGATTTATGCTGTGTTCTTGTGTGTGTGTAGGATCATGGGAACTCATGGGTGGAAGGGGGAAAAGGCCGGCGGCAGAATAGTGGGTAGTGCTGTACATCGAGCTCTATACGGTGTCACAACGTAGGTAGATAGAGAAAGACTCGTAGGAAGCTAGGATAGGGTCCGGTCGTCCTTGCAAGGTGAGGCTCGCGACGCGTTCTATGCTTCTGACCTAATCCCAACCCGCGCTGGTTGATTCTAATTATATTTATAATACGCGACTATCACATGCCACATTGGTAGATATAAATTCTATTGGTACTGTTGAAATGTATACTAATTAATTAGTCAAGATTTTTTTGGTTTTGTATCTTTTTATCATTTTATTTGGCTTATAATAAGTTCGATCGATTCGGCTACATTATCAATAAGGCGATTAACACACGGCACCGCGCACCGCCGCGGAGGGCGGTGGCGGTAAGGTGGATTTCGTAGCGGTACCCCGTGCGGTAAGACGGCTTACACGCCTGGCCCCGCGGATGGATTTAACACGGTTTTGACCAGTTTGATCACAGACACTGGCAAGAATGGACGCTGAAGTGGTGGCAGCAATCTGGCTTTTATGGCGTAGAAAGAAAAAAATAAGAAGATATTGGGTTCATCCATTTTTAAATTGCAACACGTCCTGCACACATGATGATCCGCGCGGTTACGCGGCGCCCCTTGTGTGAGGCGCCGCCTCGCGGACGGCAGCGCGGAGGGGCGGTGGCGCTGAAAGCACCACTCGACCGCGCGGGATTTATTAGAGACCAATGCGACATGAGATCCGCTTCACCGCCTACCGCGGCGGTGCCGTGTGTTAATCGCCTAAGCGTTTTTATTTTATTTCAATATTATATAGCAATATTAGCACTAGTTATCCTTATATTAAGACTCCTATTTCAGTTAACATCAAGTTAAAAGAGGTAAACTAAAGATTTTTTTTTACTGAACAAGCCAATTTCTTATGTTGCTAGCTTCTACCGGCGAGTTCGCTCGTATTGAAAGTTTTTTTTATTAAAAAGTATTCTATGTTACTTTTAATACCTCCGAGAATATGTGTACCTACAAAGTTTTATGATGATCGGTTGAGTAGTTTTCGCGTGAAAGCGTTACAAACAAAATTACATTCACATTTAAAATATTAGTAGGGATATTTTGATTATTGTAAATTAAATATGTCGTATTTCATATTTATTAAATGCTGGACTTCTGGCCATACTATCGAGAGTTCTATTTATTTAGGGCCTATGCACACCACGCATTTTAAACGCGCCGTGGAAGCACGTTTGTAGCGATACAGACGCGATACGCACGAACATCAAACTGCTCTGTAGGTTAAAAGCGCGCGTTTTAGAAACGCGCGTCGACGGCGCGTTTTAAAAACGTGGTGTACATAGGCCCTCAGACTTAAGCTTTGCTCGCCTTTATGTCCGGTGATGTAGCAAAAGCCTCCTGGCAATCGCACAATGTTTTGCTAAAGGACCGACAATCCAAATTTTACATTGATTCTAACCAATTTTTATATTTATATGTTATGATTAACATAATACATACTACACAGACATGGACATATTACATACATGTTAGAGTTGTCATAGGTACCTACTAATTTACCTAAATCCCAAATCATTATGCTACATTATTACACAACGTCCATTAAACATCCGTACAATAATAATAAATCATAGAACAATATTCGTACTTAATCCCACAATAATAGGGCCCCTTCATAAAACATTCAAGGCTCTATGAAAAGGGCTAAGTAATCAAACAATATGACGATCTGAAAGTACTGGACAGATGCCAAAGGATTCATTTACCGGGAACAAATGATTGGGGTCAAACCATAGTGATAGGCTTACCGAGGAGCGGGAGCGGTATTCATTCTATAGACAATGTTTAACTTAGACAACCTCCGTAGCGTAGCGGTATTTGGCTCGCCTTAAATCTCGGAGGTAGTGGGTTCGATCCCCACGCCGGACAGGAAATTTGTGTAAATTCTTAGATTTCTTTCCGGGTCTTGTTGGTTAATGCTTGTGTTACAAGTGATCACGTCGGTAGTATTGCACTACCGACGTGAACCCATTCCTAACACATGCGAGTGGGGATCGGACCGACATCTTGTGACTTTAACAACACCTAGACCACGGGTCCCAACCGGAGACGCTGGAGCGTTCCTTAGGGGGTGGCGGGTAAAAGTATTGTCTTGTATTTGTTAAGTTATATTTTTATGAATAACAATGTATCTGAAATTAATATTCATATTATATTATGTTTTTAGACTTCGAATCTGTGTTAGGGGCTCATTTGTACAACTAGATTATTTTAGCATAAGAGCTCAATTTGCCATGTAAATTTATCACTGCCATCTCCTGATCTAAGTCAAAGTCAAAAATTCTTTTTTCATATAGACACATTTAAAATACTTTTAATCATGTTCTTATGATGCGTCCCTTTCTTTTACTACCACCAGTTCTGGACGTGGCAACTCTGATAAGAACTGGCAAGAAACTCAGAGGAATTCTTTTTTAAATAAATTTGATGTTATAATTATTAATAAAGCAGTATTGTTTCAGAGCAACTCACTCCCAAACTGTTTTGTCATTGAGAATACCTCTCATTGAGAATATCTTTAAAAAAAAAAAAAAAAAAACAAGAATGTTTTAAAATGTAATAATAGTAATCCTGATAGCAATTTAATCTGTCAATTATAAGCAACAACTACAGAATCACAGTTTATACCCCTTAAACGACGAAGACAATTTCCACTTAAACCAAATTCTGAGTAAGGCCTAAATTACAGGAAATCAGAGTAAGTCACAGTAAAATGTCAGTCAGAAGAGAAAGGTCTGAGTGTCTCGTGACAAAGATTAATAGCTGTAATTGGTAGAACTAGTTGTTATGTGCTGACCTTGGGTTTCGGTAAATACTAGCGGAATTGAGACGACGATTTTCGTTCTTAATAATATAATTGAATAGGAATGATATGTGAATAGCAATTAATTTATGTTTTTGTTGGGATCTGTAATGTAATTAAGATAATTAATTTACTTCGGTGGGTGTAAATTGGTTCTGCTTTATATTAATAAAAATCATTTATTTGCAGGAATATAGGTACAAGTTTAAAACACATTATATGGTCCTTTCCCCAACAGAAATACTCTTTTAGTTTTTAAAATGTGTTTTTTTTCTAATTTTATTTATTTATTTTTATTTCATAACAATTTTTACATTGTATCGAAACTCATTAAAACTAACACATCACTGATTTAAATTACAATTCAAAAATAAAATAATACAATTACAGATTCAGTACATTCAAAAATAAAAATAAAAGTGATTAAAAAGTACCATTTCAATAAAAAGAAATCGAGTAAAAAAATATAATAATAACATCTACAACCTATCCACAAACAACAGAATTAACACACTCTCTGTAAATCCTCGGGGTTTCACTTGACTTTGGTCCGTGTTGCCCTAAGACTCCGGCACTAGCAGAGATACTAAAAAGCATAAAAAAAAAAAGAAAAAAATAATAATCATGTCAATAAAATCATAACGATCATGTCAAAAAAAAAATAACAATAATAATGTCAAAAAGAAAAAAAAAATAATAATAACATTACCAAACATGTCAACAGGTGGTTAATTATTATCACTGAGAAACTCATCGAGTGTATAATAGCACTTTTCTTTCAAAAATGACTTCAGCTGGTGCTTAAACTGATTTATATTATAAATTGACTTTAATTTTACTGGAAGTTTATTAAATAGTTTAATTGATTGATAGCACGCAGCATGACTGACTACTTTCAAATGCGGTTGTATTTTATTTTGTAAATCCTTACGTCTTGTAGCTTCTCGCTTATTCCTGTCCTCCAGTGCCTCATAATCAAGTACTTTTTTCATAAGGTCTGTTAGTAGAACTAATATGTACAAGCAAGGGACCGTTAATATCTGTAGTTCTTTAAAGTAATCCTTACACGACACCCACTGCGGAATTCTCGCCATAGTTCGTATAGCTCGTTTTTGTATTACAAAAGCAGTATTTACATTGTACTCATAGCTACCTCCCCATAGAGCAATACTGTACCTAAGTTTTGATTCCACAAGCGAATAGTATACTATTTTTAAATGGTCGATAGACACTTCATCTCGAAGGCTTCTAAGAGCATAGCACGCTGAGCTAATTGAACTTTCTATAGCTGATAGTTCCTTTTTCCAATTTAGGCTTTCGTCAATATAAATACCTAGAAATTTTACATTATTTTCTAATATTATTCTATTGCCATTCAAGGTTATGTCAATTGAATCCTTGTTTCTCGACGTTGTTCTAAATAACACAGCGTTTGTTTTATTGGTGTTTAAGGTTAGATTATTAATGGTAAACCAATAATGGAAGAGTGCCAGAGCTTTATTTACCTTACTACCAAGAGTTCCCACATCTTCCGCGGTAAAAATGGCATTCGTGTCATCGGCAAAAAGAACGAGTTTAGTATCAGTTTGTTTCATAATGTAGTTAATTAAATCATTAATAAATAAGATGAAGAAGATTGGCCCTAATATTGAGCCTTGTGGAACTCCTTGCCTTATTTGTTTTAGTCCCGATTTGTAGATTTTCGCGCAGTTTTCTTGTTTAACTTTAATTTCTACATATTGTTTCCTATTTTCTAAGTAAGATTTAAATAAGTTTAAAACTGATCCTCTGACTCCATAATGCTCCAATTTTGCTAGTAGCAGCTTGTGATTTACTGTGTCAAAAGCAGAACTTAGATCAAGGAATAACCCGGCGACTTTTAATTTATCATTAATTCCGTTTATTACTTGCTCCATTAACATATAAACTGCGTCTTTTGTGCCCACATTTTTTTGATAACCAAATTGTTTATCATTTAGAATTTTATTACGATTTATATGTCTTAGAAGCCTTATTTTTAATATTTTCTCAAAAATTTTGGATATTATAGGTAAGAGAGAAATAGGTCGATAGTTATTGGGATCGAATTTGCGACCTTTTTTATAAATTGGTAGAACTCTAGCTATCTTAAGTTGTTCCGGGAAAACACTCTCATTCATACACTTATTAATAAGATGTGCCAGTGGTATTGCCAATAAGTCAATATGATTTTTAAATACTTGTATTGGGATCTCATCATAACCAGCCGATTTCTTGTTGGCCATTGCATTTACAATTTTTTTAATTTCATCTGCAGTCACTGTTCCGCAGGACATTTCTACACTAACTCTACTAACACTATCTTTCAAGGTGTTTATGGCTTGTTCATAAGTATTGAGCTCCCCAATAAGGTCGGCTTTGTCGAACGTGTTCGAGAAAATGTCAACTATTTCCTGGGGATTTGATATTATTATGTTTTCCCTTTTCAAAAGAATGTCCTTACTACTTTCACGTTTCGATTGAGTGTTCCTATGTCTATTTATTACCCCCCATATAGCTTTTGAAGATTCATTAGCTTTTTCAAGTTCTTTCCTAACCGATATACGTATGGCTTTTTTTAAGACTTGTCTATATATTCTAATATATGTTTTAAAATACATCCCTATTTTCTCATTGCCAGTTATCTTACCTTTGTTTTGAAGTATGAATCGCTTCATTTTGCTTGATACTCTTATTCCTTTTGTTATCCATGGTGATCTATGATTTTTTTTAGGATTAACCTTTCGTTTTTTTTTTTTTAAAGCTAGTGCGAAATATTTGTCCAAGTTTTTTAAGGAATCCATTTACACCTTCATCTGTCCAGTTGATATTTTGTAAACGTTGTCTAAAATTATTCGAATTTCTGTCACTAAATTGCCTAATTTCAATATTTAACAAATCCGGATCGCCATTTGACATTAATTTTTCAGTTTTTAAGCCACATACTAACGCTGCATGTCCATCAGCCAAGCAATTGTGATCAACAAACTGTTCATTGATAAGATTATCCGGGAGATTAGTCAAAAAGTTGTCTAAACATGATTCCGCGCTATTTCGTCTATAAGTCACTTCGTTAATAATAGGTCTTAAATTGTAAGATGTCAGTAGTGTTAAGAAATTTAAAGATTTTTTGTCGTTTTTAAACAAGTCAATGTTGAAATCTCCACAGATGATACATTTTTTACTAAAGAAGTGTTCCAATAATTGCTCTAACTTAGACAGAAATGTTTCAAAGTTCTGATCAACAGGATTTCTGTAACAACAGAAGATGTATATGTTGGTGTTGGCATCTTTAACACCACATATTTCAAAGCTTTCAATTTTATATAGTTTTTGACAGTAGGGCACTTCTTCACAAACAACATCATTCGCCGCCATAATTAGGCTGCCACCCCGTTTTTTATTTTTTCGTGCATTAAAAGACACCATTTTGTAATTGTTAATATTGAATTGAGAAGCCGATTCCGTAGTTAAGAAATGTTCCGTAATACACACATACAAATGGTTTAGTTCAAGTTCTTGTAGGTACAGATCTAATTCATTTGTTTTGTTGGTTATACCACATAAATTCTGTAAAAAGATATTAAGGGAGTTATAATTATTCTCAGGAGTTACAGTCTTGGTTGTCATGCTGTGAGACATGCTAAGCAATTTAGTTACGAAAAAAATCGTCATTATTTTCTAGGCTGTCAGTCTGAGTGCTTATGCTGTTTGTAACTGCTATGCGACACTTTGATGAAGTTTCATTATCTGTTTGTGTATATACACTATTATAACTACTTTTAATTTGATTATTATACATTAAATAATCATTTTTGTATTTTAAACGAAGTATTTCTTTATGGATAAGTCTGCTTGCTTGCATTCTATTAATGTATTTTGATCTGAATATTGTGTTAAAATAATCCAAGTCCAGTGGCACAAATGTTGAATTCATAAAATTACTACACACCAGTCTCAATGAGTTATTAAGCATATTAACACTAAGCCATTTATTTTTATAAATGTTACCAACTAAGACATTTGTTTGTTTAATTTGACCCAAAGTGTAATATAATATTGACTGGAAATTTAAAGGATTGGAATCGTTAGTACCCCCCAATATCAATATGTAGTCTGAGTTGGTAAAATCCTTACAATCAACAACACATGAACTCAGGACTTCAGACATAGGCGCCCCAGGCTTTACGATTGATGTCACGTTGAAAGACTTTCCCAGTAGTTCTTGAATTAAAAATCTCATACCAAGTCCAGATTGATCAGCAAATATTTTTACTTGGTGTTTTCTTCCATTACAGACTCCTTCCTTCGGGATGTTATTAATGCTTCCAGTTTCTGCACCTGGTTTAGAGCTCGTAGTTAATTTGAGCAAATCATCACTAGTAGTATTTTTGTTCAGTGTGGTAGTACAGGGTGCAGGGCTCGTAGTTGGTATCAACAAATCATCGCAAAGAGTATTTTTGCTCAGTAAAGAAGTGTAGGCGTTGGGTAATGTTGTTGTCTCCACAGCGGTTACCTTGTCAATTATTGTTGATTTCTCTGTTATTGATAATTCAGCATCACTATTTGTAGGAGAACTCGTTCTAAGCTGCTTCGCCACTGAACTTAATTTTTGTTCAGGTTTCCGTTTCTGGCGTTTTTTCTTGCTACTTAAACGCACGGAAGATGGCGTAGGAGTAAACCTGACTTTCTTGTAGTATTCTATAACTGTTTTATTGTGCTCTAATTCTGATTTTAGTCGATGATTTTCCTCTAGCAAATTTTCAACTTCTAGGTGTACGGATGCTAATTCCATTTTTAACTCATCTATTTGTTTGTTGTAATTCTCATTTTCATACATAGCATTCTCAGGTAGACTCATTCTTGTCGTGTCAAATATTGAGCTCAAAGAATTATTCAAAGAATTATTCAAAGAAACGGTTTTGTTAGTTTTACGGTATGTAATGAAATCACAATCCATTATTACGAGTTTTTATGTAAATGCAAAGTTACAAAAAGAGAACTCAGTCTCTGGGATTCGAACCTGGTATTGTTCGTGCACAGCGGTGCCTCAGTTCAACACTTAGCGCAACGAGCCAATTGAACATTACTTAGTAGTTCTTAATTTTATACAATTACAAAAAGAATCTTGACGCCTAAGCTGGTCTCGAACGCACGCCTCGACGGTAGTAAGAACAGGAACGTTAGCCACTCGGCTACGAACGCTTGGATATATTAGTGCCAAATAGGCGTGTTATTAGTTCTTATAATATTGAAGGTGTGATAATGACCTTGAGCCTTGAGTAGTGAAAGGCCGGTCGTTCACCTTTGTTATGCACTTTTGACAAGTCACTGCACTTTATTATTTTTGTTTTGGAATATCTTAAAGTTATTTTTGATAATAACATTTGATTTAGCATATAAAACGTTTTGATATTACACTATTCTGTTATTGTTTATATTGTTCACGTAATGGTGTTAATTTTATGTTGAAATAATCACTCTGAACTTGTTTTACTAATTAATTGCAATAATGACTCCGTAACACAACCGTTCGCCGCAGGGGGTCGCGGGACAGTAATTGTCATTTATTAAATTGTTTTTGGAACTTAAAATAAGGTAATGATTTAATATTGTTGGGCAGAGCATTATAAATGTTACCACACATAGAATAAGATTGTTTTAAATATAAAGTTGTATTTAGAAATGTTGATAAAACAATTCTGTTTGGATTTCTAGTATTACGACGATTTACATCGACTCCTTTGTGGAGCAAACTATTACTAACAAATGATTATTTAATTACAGTACACATTTTCGCCGAAATAATAAGCGCAAAGACTTTTTTCAACACAAGCTATCAGGTAACTCTTCTCTAAGTCATAATATGTTTTTATATATAGTTTATGTTATCTTCTGTAGCATAGCGTAACCGTTCAACGTGCTTTCCGAGGTACGGAGGATAATCCCTCAACCAACCAGTTTCAAAAAGAAATCTTAGAATTAACACATTGTTTTTCGTCTGGCGTTGGGATCGAATCCATGACCTCCAAGAAAGAAGCCAAAGGTCATCATCAAAAGCCCATTTACGTCCACTGCTGAACATGGGCCTCCCCTTAACAGTCCTTGGCAAGCCAGGATCGTTGAGGGATATTGCCATAATCACCACGCTTGGCAGACGGATTGGTGATCGCAGTAAGATGAAAACCTTGAGCTAATAGATGCTGCTGCCCATCCATTAGCCATATGTCCCTTAGTCGCCTTTTGCAACACCCATGGGAGGACATGGGGTGGTCTATTCTAGGCCGGAAACCACACGGACTTAGAGCCTATACGACTATAACTGATAATATTTAATTTTAAGATCGCACATGTTATTTCTACTGTATTTGCTTTTATACCTTTTTTCTTACGTGTCACTTTGATGTACATAATATATTTATTACACTTTTGTTTCGATGGACTATGGACCGATGACCTCATAAAGTTCACGGGGAGTCGGTGGATGCAGGCCGCTAGCGATCGTTCCCGCTGGAAATGGATGGGGGAGGCCTATGTTCAGCAAAGGACTACAACAGGCTGACGATGATAATGACTTTTGTTTCCATGAAAAGTAAGTGCTTTTTATTATGCAGTCTTTAATACATATAATGTCCATATACATATAATGGTATAAGGCTGTGTTGTAATAAATGTAAAAAATACTCGTAAATCCCACTTAAAAACGTATTTATTCCGTCTGATTCATTTTACGATTATTTTATGTGTAGTTCTTCCAAATGAGGATAACGGTGTACGCAATGTGAAATATTACGACCGGTATGAGGTATTAAAATACGGCTATTATTGTTTTAACAAGGTATTTTACTTTTACTTCTTTTAAGATTACTAGCAGACTGTACGTACACTACTAGTATTCTTCTTAACTCCTCGTGCTATGCTGAAATGCTTGTGTAACGAGTGGGTTCACGTCGGTAGTGCAATCGGTGGGGATCAAACCAGTGCTGACCACATGGTCACATGTCCGACTCCCTGGCCAATGGGCTATGACCGTTTTGCTTATTATACTAATAAGTAAACCATGTTATTAAACAAAACCAAATATCATATACCTATACAAACTTATGGTAGACCAATGGTCGACAAATGCCACCATAATTGAAAAATTATTTAGCATTCTGCACACCTTCTCTGTATAAACTACTAGCTTCCCGCGCGCGGTTTCACCTGCGTAACTCCCGTTTCCGTGGAAACTTCATAATTAAATATAGCCTATATTATTCAGTGATAATGTAGCATTCAAATGGTGAGAGAATTTTTAAAATCGGTCCACTCCTTTTTGAGCCTATTCGTTACAAACATACATACAAATCTTTGCTCTTTATAATATTAGTATAGATAAATGTGCGAAGATTCATACTCCACTATTTTTGTAAGAAAGAGGTATAAAGTTTTTGCTTCACATATTAATTTATTAGATATTATAATAAAGAAATATTTGTATTATCGTCTGTATGTTTGTAACGAATAAACTTAAAAACTACAGGCCGGATTTCGATAATTCTTTCACCATAATAATGTCACTTTATTCCTAAGTAACATAAGATATATTTAGTTATGAAGTTCCCACGAGAACTACACAGGTGAAACCGCGTGCGGGAAGCTATTATATAATATAACGCATATAAATAATACTAGCGACCCGCCCCGGCTTCGCACGGGTACAATACTGATACTTATACTACAGAATGTCTTTAAAACTCTAACAAACGGGCGAAATTTGGTCAAAACAAACAGAAACAAATTAATATGGGTACCTATATAATATACCTACTAAAACTCAGTGAAATAAGTAGATGGGTATACTTTTATCGTATGAAATACCTATACTCTACAGGCCTAACAATACAACAAACACTAAATAAATAGTGTTCAAGTATCTATCCATCATAGTTACAACGAACACAAAACAAAAAAAATTGTCCTATAATTCTTAAGGATCGACCGTGCATAATCGCATTCAGCCTACCTCACTCGCTGCGCTGCGAAAACACGCGCTGTTATTTTGCGATAACTTCTAAGTTATTCATTTAAAGTATATTGTGCAGGGGTAAAATAATCTGCATGAAATGCTTAAGAATATTAACTCATTTAAAATGATAAGGATAAATACTGAATCCGTCTGATTACCTTTACAATTACCGCATTAGAAATGATCATTTTTCTAAAAGATATTATGGATAATTAATATAGCAAGTTAACCTTGAAAGATAGACATATGCTATTGCAGACTTTTTTGTTTTCCGACACCTCTGACAAATATCAATATATATTAGTCAAATGTACACATAAACTAAACAAATCATATACGTAAACCTTCCGGAAGAATCGTTATATCGATTGGTAACAACCGCAAGAAAATCCATGAAGTAGTTTTTGAGTTTATCGCGAACAGACAGACAGACAGACGCGGTTGGGGACTTTGTTTTATAATATGTTGTGATGTAGTGATAGCGGTCGCCCGCGGCTCCGTGCGGATGTCGGTTACCGCTGCAAAAAGCCTACCCAGGAAAGACACAGACAGCAAAATGATTCCCAGGTCAATTCACAGACACCGACACAAACATCGACGACGCAGTCATTATCCGCAGGCTGCACAGATTGTCTTTCTGTGGATGTTAAAGCTGTTAATGATGAAAATATTTAAATGTAATTAATAGGCATTTTAGGCATTAGGTATTTTAGGCATTTTCAAATGTTCAAGAAAATATTAATAGCGTGTAATATTCTACCTCTAAAAAGAACTGTTGTTTAGCCCTGAAAAGAACTGTTGGTTAGCCCTGAAAAGAACTGTTGGTTAGCCCTGAAAAGAACTGTTGTTTAGCTCTAAGAAGAACTGTTGATTAGCTCTGAGAAGAACTTTTGCGTAGGTGTAGTTTTAAGAACTAAAAATCGCACGAAAATTATTAGACTTCGTAACGGGCCGTGCAGCAGAAATCGTAATATTTTAATTTCGCCATAACTTTAAAACCAAACATCCAAGTTTAATCATTCAAACACCAAATAGTATCTACATAAACTGTTCTTAGTGATGAAATAATTTATTTTGATAAGGATTAACAGCATGAGTAAAATAAACGGTTCTAAAAGTAGTCCAAAAAAAATTCAAGATTTCTAAATAAAAAAATGGTTCTTGTGCCTCACTCGGCATAGATAGGTATAGTGTGTCGCGGACTTTTTTGTAGATATTTATAAGATCTACAATTACTTAGAACAATTTATGGTTCTATCTTTTATAGTTTAGGCAGCGTACGCAAAATAAGTTACTTTTCTGGGTGATTTTTTACACCTTGTGTCGGAAAAACCCAAATAACTTACGGAACCCTATTTTTTTCCAAAATAAAATTTAGCCTTTGTTACTCGTAGATAATGTAGCTTTTGAATGGTGAAAGAATTTTTGAAATCGGTCCAGTACTTTTTGAGCCTATTCATTACAACCAAACAAACAAACAAAGTTTTCCTCTTTATAATATTAGTATAGATTAATAGAATTCGGATAGTTCACACGTGGTTTCTTGGTGCGGTGTTCTCTGCTTGAATCTTTACACACTATGTCATCATCATCATCAGCCCGTATAAAGTCCACTGCTGAACATGGGTCTCCTCCCGAGAGGGAGGGTATTTGCCATAGTCACCACGCTTGGCAGGCGGGTGCTCGCAGTATTATGTTGTACCACACAAGGAAACGCTGCTGCCCGTTCCTTGACATACGATTATTATAGATGATGTTATAACAATCGGGACCAACGGCTTAACGTGCTTTCCGAGGCACGGAGGGTAGTCCCTCAGCCTACCAGACCCGGAAAGAAATCTTAGAATTTACTCAAAGATTGTCTGTCCGGTGTGGGGATCGAACCCACGACCTCCGAGATTCAAGGCGAGCCAAATACCGCTACGCTACGGAGGTTGTCACACACTGTGTGCCTTTTTTTTATTTGGTACTAATCCCTACCCCACTCCCGACACTGTATCTCCTGTAAGCCAGGATCATCAGTGGCACACACGAAAGATGCACTAAGCTGTAAGGTGTAACGTAGACCCCACTGTCACGTTGGGCCCACTGTCACGTTGGGCCCACTGTAACTTAGTACGTGTTGGTGTAGCCAACCACGTGTTACATAAATGAAAAGAGATGAGTTATATATAAAGAGAGGAATTAACACAGATCACTCAGTACACTATAGTTTATTTAAAATAAGAATAAAAGATTTACAATATTTAGAAGAGGGGGCAGGTTCTAGGACTCGGTTTGAGTAGGTGACCAGTAGCTAGTCACAATACACTTAGCTTTTTAGGAAGCTGGATGGTAGTAGTCTCGCTGACGCCTTAGGTAGATGGTAGCGGCAGCGAGGGAAGCAGGGCTCGTCTCCACGTGTCCAGTCCGGATGGTAGTCGCAGGCTGGTGTATGGTGTCGACCGCAGCGTGAGCTTGTAGAGAGGTAAAAGAGGTCGCGGCATCAGTGTGCGCCCCTTTTATAGTCACAGCCACTGGTCGGCGGCAGGGCTACGGGGTTAGGGTTAGGGCGAGGAAGACGCTAAGGCTGGACCGAGGACACCTAAATGTCTTGGATCCCGCATCGAATTTAATCAGATAGTTTATAGGAGGAGTTGACTTCTCTCCAGCGCAGTCTGAAACAAATAATACAAATTAGTTTTAATTCACTTTGAGAACTGTGTCCGCTGTTTTTTAAAATGTAAGCACCTTTTCAACCACTAGCAAATGAATTATAGAACAAACAATGCTCTCCAATTCTGTCATTATCACCGTAATGACAGAGTATCCCATAGTGTTGATGCACTATTGTACGATCACAATACGATTTAGGTCGACCAACAATAACAACGTTATTATTATGTAGGCCATTGATCGAGTATCTCATATAAATATACATTAAAGACGTATTCAACGACGATGTCCAGCCACCTGCATTGTGTATCAGAATTTGAGATCAATTTTTTTAACTTACACAAACTTTAAAAAAAAATTCAACGAATTTGAAATTGGAAACAACGAAATATCTGAAGATCAGTGAAAGATAGTGGAGGATAGCTGAATCTTGGAATAATTTAGCGAGGACGACTTTTATAAGTTTACTAGCTTCCCGCGCGCGGTTTCACCCGCGTAACTCCCGTTCCCGTGGAAAATTCATAATAAAATATAGCCTATGTTCTTTCTCAGGCTCTAGACTATATCTGTACCAAATTTCATTTAAATCGCTTCAGTAGTTAAGGCGTGATTGCGTAACAGACAGACAGACAGACAGACAGACAGAGTTTCTTTCACATTTATAATATTAGTAACGATTAGGATATAGTAAGGATTGTATTTGATAAAAAAAAATAGTGATTTTTTTTATTCAGGGTTTAGAGATTTTTAATAACGAGAACATTAACCACAACGTCAGGCTATCATTTAGTTTATATCATTGAATTGTTAGTCCAGCGATAATATGTTTGACTGTAACTATTGGGGCCATGGGTTTGACGAAAAAATATGATACTAGTAATTTATTTGTTATATTTATAAAATCAAGGTTACAACGCGTACTCTGGAAATTGGTGGTGTTTTAAACGTGCCACGAGACGCATGTTAAGCTGTCAGTCCTGCGTTCGATCCCTATTTGTGTCTTTAATCGCTCTAGTGAATGTTGTAAGAAAAAAACCAAAGGAAAGTGCACTTGTGTTTGTGCACTAAGACTTAATATGAAGAGGAGTAGAAAGCTTAAATAACTCTTGACTTAAACAGTAGCCGTGTCGTAATTAAATCGTAAAACAAAGTAACATTACAATATACATACAAATTAATTACTTCACACGACAATTAACACACATTAGTTGCACTTGTTCGTTGAACTGGTCTATAGTCCAGTAAGCGATTACACGACTCAGTGATGTAATTGATTAAACCTAGGCTACATGTGCAGGCATTTGCTAGATAATAGTAATATGAAGGAGCATTAGTGATATATCGTATAGTGTTGAACATAGTTAGCATTCGCAACTTTAGATAATATTATAATTTTATATGGTGCCAGTTTGGATCTGAAACGTGGTCCTTCACTATAGGCCTTATGAACAGGCTCAGAGTCGCTCAACGAGCTATGGAGAGAGCTATGCTCGGGGTTTCTCTACAATATCGAATCAGAAATGAGGAGATACGTAGTAGAACGTGGGTTACGAATATAGCCCAACGGATTAGTTCTTTGAAGTTGCAATGGCCAGGCCATATAGCACGGAGAATAGATGGCCGTTGGGTCCGAAAAGTTCTCGAATGGAGACCGCAGATCGGCAAGCGTAGCGCAGGACGTCCACTTACTAGATGGACGGATGATCTGGTTAAGGCCGCGAGATCACGGTGGATGCAGGCCGCTTCTAACCGTTACATCTATGAGGGAGGTCCTACGGCTGAAATGATGATGTTTATATAGACCTCCGAAGAATAATTTAGAAGATATAGATAATTTTTTTGATAAATTTAATGACAATATTTACCAGTATTCCAAAAAATCTAAATAAAAATTATTTGCGGTGACATAAACATAGACATCCTGAAAAAGAACAAAACTTAATTGAGGTATGAGTATACTTACACAATTTAATTTAAAACTTGCAGTTACATTACCCACGATCAGTACTTACATTTACCATGTTATTCATAATATCAAAGGATGTAAAGCTGATGTAAACCCGCCTGTCAAGCGTGATGACTATTGCAAATATGGCCTCGGGAGGAGGCCCATGTTCAGCAGGAGGCGTTATACGGGCTGTTGATGATATATGAATCGATTGTACTACCAAAAATGTGTCATTTCGCTGAAATTAAGCAACGAAAAAAAAACACGGTTACATACCATCCATACATGTATATATACGTTGATTACCATAGAGACACTGCGCCACAAAAGCAGTCACAACACTTTGTTGACTGTACATATAAAATGAAGCCGGCAAGCAGTCTCCGTGACGCGAAAGTTTTCGAAGGATTCACGTTTTAGTTCCGACGAACAAGTTCGTTTTGTCGTCCTCTTGTCCTCTTTTGTTAAAGTTCGCTGTGGGATCGAAATAACTTGGACAATAGGCCTGCTTTCGCATTATTTCAGTCGTGTATACATACTTTTGGTTTAAAAGATTGTTCCGATGGGAGATTGTGTTGTGTTCTGTCTGGTGGGACAGGTATTTAGTTGCGAAACTTTTGCGATTTGGAAACGCAATTTACTTATAGCGGACATATTTTAAACTCGGCACATTTTTTGTCTGATATTTCAGAATGGAATGTACCAGTCGTGTTGATTAATCGTCACCGTAGCGATTCAATAAAAACCTCGAAATATTGTTCTCAAAACAATAAGTGTTTTGTGGGTTTTGTGTATCACAAGACTATGGAAAACTTATATTCAAAAGGAGAATACTAGCCATAGACTTAGGATGATATTTATTTTCTTATTGTCTCGGTAACGTAGTACACGTAAGAATGCGAAGCTCAATGTTTTTGGGTAATGTAATAGTTGGTTTTACAGTCGAGGAGTGCCAAATACTGATAATAGCTTGGAGTCTGGACTTGTGCCCGGTATTTGACTAATGAAGTAATATGTATAATATGTATGTAAAACAAGAGTAGTCTTTAGGGTTCCGTAGCCAAATGGCAAAAAACGGCACCCTTATAGATTCGTCATGTCTGTTTGTCTGTCTGTCCGTCCGTATGTCACAGCCACTTTTTTCCGAAACTATAATGTTGAAACTTGGCAAGTAGATGTATGTTGTGAACCGCATTAAGATTTTCTCACAAAAATAGAAAAAAAAACAAAAAAAATTGGGGTTTCCCATACTTAGAACTGAAACTCAAGAATGTTTTTTTGATCGACCCCATACGTATCGGGTGTCTATGGATAGGTCTTCAATAATGATATTGAGGTTTGTAATGTCATTTTTTTACTAAACTGAATAGTTTGCGCGAGAGACACTGCCAAACTGGTAAAATTTGTGTCCCCCCCCCTGTAATTTCTAAAATAAGAGAATGATAAAACTAAAAAAAATATATGATGTACATAATCATGTAAACATTCACCGAAAATTGGTTTGAACGTAAACCGCAATTTACCTTTCATTCATTCAACTATTATTAATATCGATCAAAGTTACAACGAACTACAAGAACTTTTATACTATGTTACTTGTTGTATTCTTGATATAAAAAATTCAAGATTTTTTTTGTCCGGTGTAGGGATCGAACCCACGACCTCCGAGATTCAAGGCGAGCCAAATACCGCTACGCTACGGAGGTTGTCAAAAAAATATCATCGCACAAAAAATATTAGATACTAGCGACCTACCCCGGCTTCGCACGGGTGCAATGCTGATGTATTTTTATACCTATAAACCTTCCTCTTGAATCACTCAATCTATTATTATCAAACATCAAAATCTGTTGCGAAGTTTTAAAGATCTTAGCATACATAGGGACGGACAAACAGCGGCAAGCGACTTTGTTGTATAATAATTATGCTATGTAGTGATTTATTGGAAGATAATAATATCAATAAAATAAACACACATTAAAAAAAAACTAAGTACATCCTAACCTTCTTCTTTAGATAAGGTTTCACTTAATTTAAGTACGCCTTACACTAAATGAATTTCATTTATTAAGTACCTAGCTAATAAATTTTCCACTAGTTATTCACTTTAATAGGCTATTCAGAGCAATTGGCTATTAGTACGATATAGCAGATACTTGCTAATAAAACTTAAAACTTGATTAATAATCACGATAAATTAAATTTAGAGGTCAATTAGCAAATAAGAGATCAAAAACATTATAATGACTTCGATATCAGCAACAAGTTGGGTCTGCAAAGATTTTTTTTTATACCAAAGATTGCAATTTTTTTGGTTACTACTAGTATTCTTGTTAACCCCTCGTGGTATGCTTAACTGCTTGTGTTACGAGTGGGTTCACGTCGGTAGTGCAATGGGTGGGGATCGAACCAGCGACAACATGGTCTCAAGTCTGACGCCCTAGGCTTCGAACATTTTTTATGTAATCATTATCATACTGCTTTGGACTCCGACCTATTAATATCACCGCTTGCGCAATAATGCGCAAGTCCAAAGAAAATCATATAGGATCATGCGATACGGTCTTTCATGGCTTCATCGCACTTATACGATGATGCGACGGTTGCACAAAACTCCCCTTAAAAAAAACTAAAAGCCATAATCCCTCAATCTCCCTGTCAGCGACCGCCCTGAGCCGAGGTCCAAGTCCTACAGGGGACGCACTCTTGCGCAGGTTGCTTAGTTTGTAGTGTTTAAACCATGTATCTAGGCTGGAGCTCTGCTCGCCTTTATGCCCGGTGAAGTAGCAAAAGCCTCGGGGCTAAATACATATGTTCGTCCCTAAAAAAAAAGAAAATGGCATGAGTAAGATGATACCTCTATATAAATACTAAATGACCCGGCAGACTTCGTACTGCCTCAATCGATACATAAAAGACCTAAACATTTGTATAAAATAAACTGGGCCGTAGAGACTTCGTTTATGCGGTACTCCTACCCCTACCCTACCCTACCCCTACACTACACTACCCCTACCCTACACTACCCCTACCCTACACTACCCCCACCCTACACTACCCCCACCCTACACTACCCCCACCCTACACTACCCCCACCCTACACTACCCCTACCCTAAACTACCCCGACCCTACACTACCCCTACCCTACACTACCCCTACCCTACACTACCCCTACCCTACACTACCCCTACCCTACACTACCCCTACCCTACCTCTACCCCTACCCTACCTCTACCCTACCCCTACCCTACACCTACCCCTAATCTACCCCTACCCTACCCTACACCTACCCTAAAAAATCTTAGCAAAAAAATAAAGCTCAAATTGACTCTACATTTTAGTTAGAAAACGTTTGTATGGGGAAAAGAAAAAGGCTGTTTTAAGGGGTTTTCAGGCAACTACTAATAAATTAAAAATTAATTAAAAAACATTGTCCAGCGGACAAAATTGTGAATCTAAACCATTCCCAGATCCCCTTGAACACACACAAAAAATTTCATCAAAATCGGTCCAGTCGTTTGAGAGAAGTTCAGTGACATACACACTCACAGAAGAATTATATATATAAAGATAGAAGCAACATCGTATGCTTGATTTGATATATTGAGTATATAAGTTATCGTGAAATAAAATTCTATGTTTATCTAATAAGAAAAACAAGTTATAATGCTTAGATTATTATCAGCATATTTGATAATAGAATACATAGAAAACTGCCCGTTCTACGATAAACCATTCTAGACAATGCTAAGACAACCGAAATCGTCAAATGTCCCTAAGCCAAGCGACCCGTAAACGAGGCTTTGAGTTTACAAATAGCTTTTTTCACACTTCTAAGGAATGGGACCGTATCCTTGATCTCTCGGACCATATAGAATTAGATTGCGGTGGTAATGTTGTGAATGAATACTAATATTATACAGAAAAAAGTATGCATTGTTATTTGTAACAAATGAACTTGTGAATCGCTAACTTCCCGCACACGGTTTCACCTGCATATGTCACGTTCCCATGAAAACTTAATCTATACTAATATATAAAGCTGAGGAGTTTATTGTTTTTTGCTTGAGCGCGCTAATCTCAGAAACTACTGGTCCGATTTGAAAACTAATTTTAGTGTTGCATAGCCCTTTGATGAGATTTGCGAGCTGAAATCGTACGATAAGCCGCCATTTTCTTCTTATATTGTTTAAAACTCTGTCACCTACAAAATGGACCTACTGATGTCAGGCAAGCGTTTCTGACAGGACTTTGCCAAGGAGATAGCTTAAATTACGGATTTTATGATACACTTATACTTATACCATCTGAGTCTCTCGCCGGATCGTCTCGATGTGGCCGCGCTGTAACCGGCAGTAGAATAACCCCACTGAGTTTGTTTCGCCGGGTCTTCTCAGTTTGGGCGTATTGGATCCGGTGGTAGCACTAAAAAGTGAGCTTGTCGATATACTTATGGTCCGTATATAATAACATACTCAAAGAACAGCACTTAGACTCATAGTTATAAGAATAATAAAATAATATTGTATTTTTATACCTGACAGCTTTTAGCTATATAAACTATTATAATCAATTCAAATTAAGTTATGTTACATAGTAAATTTAAAAACCAAAATATTTTTTGACTATTTACAAATGCTATCATTGTTTAAATAAAAACAAAAAAAGTTTTTATTCATATACATTTATTACAGAGGTTTACGTGAATAAAAACCTTTTTTTATTTTTATTTATACTTATTTATACTTATTTTATTTCTGAAAAATTGATTAAGATTCCGCTTAGAGAGTAACATAATTGCGTAGGTGAAACAGGGCGCAACAGAAAGTAGGTACGGAATATTTTAAAACCCTTGTTATTATAACAGAAGAAATTTTCGCATGTAATGAGGAAACGAATTCATACAAGCCAATTTTCTTTGTAAATTCTTCCATTATTTAATAATGGAAGACAAATAAGGAAAATGGGAACAGTGGTTGATGAACATGTATATAAAATTAAACTAATGTGTTTTTTATATTAGAGTGTCTAGTTTTTGAAATAATTGCCTTTATTTTAACAACTTTTTTAAATTTATATTAGGAACATTATAATCCTCTCATCCTATCCATGGGCCTCCTCTTGAGGGAGGATTTCTGCCATAACCACCCTGCATAGCAAATGGGTTGATGACCGCAGTCTCCACAAAATTTGCAATTCTTTTATGGGGCAATGTATACTTCTACAAAAAACTTCCTAATAATGTAAGAGATCTTTCAACAAACAAGTTTAAACGATATGTCAAAGATAAATTATGTAAAAAGGCATATATATAATTTGTTGTATGTATAATTTGTGATTATGTTAATGACAAAACTACTTGGAAGTGAGTTGCTCTGACACAATACTGCGTTGATTCCTCTGAGTTTCTTGCCAGTTCTTCTCAGAGTTGCCACGTCTAGAACTGGTAGTAGAAAAAGAAACGGACACATCATAAGAACATGATTTCAAATATTTTAAATGTGTCTATATGAATAAAGAATTTTTGACTTTGACTTTGAACCAGACCCTTAAAGGGATCTTAAAATTTATACAAAGATTTGCTGCCCGGCGTGGGCATCGAACCCACGACCTCCAAGATTTAAAGCAAGCTAAATACCGCTACGCTACGGTGGTTGTTAAATCTTAAATAAACAGTTCTATTGTATCGTTTAACCGCTCGTGAGAGACCTCCCAAAGCTTCCAAAGCAATCTATTGAAATTCTCATCCGATGAAACAGCAAACGTCCCAAATGCAAATTGGCATCGAAGGCATTGCATAGACACAAATCATGTATAACTCGGGCCGTTGGAATCAGTTTCGTGTGTGCCGTGAATATTTCGATGTGTGTTCGTAACATACACCTTTAAACGGGTTCGTGTATAAAGATAGTGTTTTAGAATTAAAATTTTCGAGAGTGGTACACATATTTATATTATACAACCGGTTGTACTCACGGTTTTTAATCATCGGATATGTCCGACTAATTTCGAGACCATCCCGAGGTCCATTCTCAAGGAGTAGTCGACTCGACGGCGCGGCGCCTGGCGACTAACTGACCTGAGGACTTCGGGATGGTCTCGAAACTAGTCGGACATATCCGATGATTAAAAACCGTGAGTACAACCGGTTGTATAATATAAAGATAGTGTTACTAAATAAAATCTCAAAACTAAGAACTGTCCATAATTACAATTACTTCTTGTTTATTACTGGTCGTCCAGAGGGGTTGCAATTCGTCCATCATCATCGTCAGCCCGTAAAACGTCCACTGCTGAACAAGGGCCTCCTCCTGAGGGAAGGATTTGGCCATAGTCACCACGCTTGGCAAGCAGGTTGGTGACCGCAGTATAATGTTGTAACATACAAGGAAATGCTGCTGCCCGTTCCCAGGTATACAATTGTTATAGATGTTGTAACAATGGGGACCAACGGGGCTTTCCGAGGCACGGAGGATGCCTTATTCCCTCAGCCAATCAGACCCGACACCTCCACAAGCTGTTTTTTGAATTGTTTCTCTTATTTATATGTCAATTTACAGCATTATGAAAATACAAAGTGATAATAAGAAGATTCTCCAGCGCTACAAACTTGCAGGATACACACATTCAAACCCTATTGGTAAGGTCACATAGCTAGTAAGTTAAATAAATCATTTTTTTCTTTATAGATCATTTGAACCGTAATAGAATATCATATTATGATATTCTTATAGCCTAATGATAACCTGAGTCTTGAATGTAGTTGATTGGAGGAATACCGTGCATGTTCTGGGTATAGCAAAAATCCCATATTCAAATACCTATACGTATTGTCTACACACAAATCATCACACATCGACCGGTGGAATCAGTTTCGTGCGTGCTGTGAATGCTACGTCTGTATGTAACGTGTTGTTGAACATGTCTACAGAGTGACAATGGGAAGTTATTCGTCAATTTCCAGCGTTAGTAATCTATGGCGTGACAATGGGACCCAATTACTACTAATTGGGTTACTCACGCAAGACGTCCCTGCCCATTGGTTAATCGTTTTTCTTACAGATGAATAGTATCTAGAACCGTAAAAGAATATACTCTATCGCTATAGCATATATATAACGGCGTATAAATTTGTCTCGAAATTTAGAAGGTCAATTCCTGCACAGTTTTTTTTTTTTAATCTTTTATTCAACAGGACTTTTTAAATATAATATGTCAGCCCTATGATTACAAAATAGTACAACAAACTTACAAATTAATTATGTCATATAACATCTTAGCTGCTTCCGAATTGGGAGCAGCTAATATGGTATGAAACACGCCCACATCTGCAATATTTAACTTAAGGACCTGGAGAAGATTCTCCCTACCTACACAATAACGTTCACATTCCATCAAGCGATGCTGTACATCATCTACATTCTGACAAATTTCACACTTTGGTGACTCAAACTTTCTCATAAGATGTCCAAACTTTCTCGATGGAATGTGACCAGATCGTAACCTGACAGCTTTTACAACTATAGCCCTATTTAGCTTACTCTCTATGAACCAAGGAACATGAGGAGGCTCGCTTTGGATCACTTTATACCAAATTTCCTTTCTCCTGTACAGTTAAATATGTAAATACCTAACTCAATAGTTGAACTTCTCGAGGCTTCAATAATTTATTTCAAGAATAATGTACAGTGGGCGGTTTTATCGCTAGCTGGGATTTCTTACAGACAACCTAAGTATGGATAATAATTATATGTCACGGAAATGCAGATTGGGGTGAAACCATTTAATAGAACAAGAAATATATTAGTAGGACTCATGACCACATAGGAATATTGGTGGTTCATATTTAAAATGTGATGGTTACAGGCAACTGCTTGCGAAAATAACGAACATCCGTCTATCGAGAGCATGGAGATGCTCCATCAACTCCATTATCAGGAATGATCGCTGTTTTCTCTTCTATATTTCGTACAACGCAATGTTATGCTTGAAAAAATATAATTCCTCAATCCTCCCGTCAGAGACCGGAGGACCAAATCCTATGGAAGGCATATTCTTGCGCAGGTGGCTTAGTTTGTAGTTATTTATTAAAGGTGGAGCACTGCTCGCCTTTATGTCTGGTTCCCTTATCATTCAGAGACTTTTTTATAGAATACTACCAACCCGCCCCAGCTCCGCACGGGTACAATGCTGATGTATTATACATATAAACCTTCCTCTTGAATCCCTCTATCTATTAAAAAAAACCGCATCAAAATCCGTTGCGTAGTTTTAAAGATTTAAGCATACATAGGGATATAGGGACAGAGAAAGCGACTTAGTTTTATACTATGTACCCTCTCCCCTCGGACCTCTGAGAAGTTCAGACGTGTGTTTAGTAAAAATTAACGCCAGTTTTAAATCAAAATATAACAAAAATAATTATTTAAATAGCCTAAATTGCTATGAGATACTAGGAAGTCAGTGCGTACGCAGAGTTCGCGCGTAACCAACACTACTCGCCACCCGCCATTGAAACTGCAGTCACCGCCCAACGCCGCCCACCTGCCCCTGGGGGTGGGGTCAATGACCCGCCGAACGAATAGCAGCAAACTTACTAGCGTAAGAGCGCCTAAGCTCTCTGCGCTCCTGGTATCGAGACGCCACCGCAACGGACACCAACACAGCGACATTCGGTGCAGATGGTGAGTCACCGCGCCATTATAAGTGAAGCGACACGATCACTCTACAAACAACGCAATTGCTTGCTTGTCTGCTTTGCCAACTTTGTTTTATTACTTGTATATAATATAATAATCAAATCTATTTATAAATATAAAAATGCCGTTGAAACGCACACCCCCAAAATCCACCTCAAGCGGCAATAATAACTCAGAACCAAACTTATCTCCCTCGTCGCAACTGGATTCAGAGACGGATAGAGAAACCCTACGGGGTAAACGGTCGCACGACTATGAATTTACTGTGGAAATAGAAAAACTCCGCAAGTACATGATTTCTATGTTTGATAATATTATAAAAAACCAAGACGCGAAATTTGAAGGGTTAGAAAAACAAATTACAGAAATTAAGGCTCAAAACAGCGAGATACAAAAATCCGCTCAATTTATGAGCGACAAATACGAGGAACTTTTAGGAAAAATCACCATTTATGAACAAGATAGGAAAAATACGTCAAACCACATACAAATATTGGAAAAAAGAATAGAACAACTCGAAGGAACTCAAAAACTAACAAGTATAGAGATCAGAAATGTGTCAAAGCAAACTGGTGAAAGAAAGGAAGACTTACTTAGCATTATTAAGAACATAGGAGAAACTACAAATTCTCAGCTAGAGAACTCAGACATCGTTGATATATATCGTACCAACAACAAAAACTCAGAGTCGAGCCCAATAACCGCAGTTTTTACCACCGTCATTAAAAGAAACCAACTTCTTAACAACGTCAAAAGATTCAATAAAGAAAATAAATCAAATAAACTTAACAGTTCTCATATCAAACAAACGGGAAACGCTCCAATATACGTATCTGAGAGTTTAACGGCTCAAATGAAAAAACTGTATTACCAGGCTCGTGAATTTGCGAAATTAAACAACTATCTTTTTTGCTGGACTTCATATGGAAAAGTGTACATAAAGAAGAAAGAAGGAATGGCAGCTTTAAGGCTTAACAATGAATCGGATCTAAGCAAACTGAAAACTGAAATCTGACTAGGTTCTTGTGGTAATAATTTCATCAATCTAATATTATTATTATTTTATTCTATTGTAATTTTAGCTTTATTATTTTTAATTAATTACAATTCTTGTGCTCTGCTAATCATAACTTTTAAAAACATTTATTTTAACTTTAATAAAACTCTAATACAATTTACACTTAACAAAACACAACATAATATATCTTATATATACACATTCGTAATTTTTTCTTATTGCAAATACGAAAATGGACATAGTGAATTTAATTTACTATTTATTGCAGTGCCACAATGTTGGGTTGACAATACTTTAAAATTGTTGAAAATAGTTCATTTTTATTTTATTCAGGACAAACCTTTACAGGTGAGGGGTTATTTATGTGTCATTATAATATATGGTTACTCGTTCATAAAAATGTTTTACATTAAGACACACTGTGTAACGGAATGCGCCATATTGATAAAAAATCATATTATCATTCGATAACATAAAGCAAATTAGTAATAATATCGATTCCATATCAGTGGCTGATTCTAAAATGTGTAGTATTCATGAGTTTTCTAATTTGATCCAAACGACAAGGGATACTCAAATTTCATTAATACACCAAAACATAAGAAGCATTAAGTGTAATATGCCTAGTTTTGAGACACTTTTAACGAGACTAAACCTTGATTGGGATATTATTGTGCTCACGGAATGCTGGCTGCCTCGTACAAACCAGTTGCCTGTCTTACACAACTATGCATCGTTTGCTTCCACTAATAACAAAACACAAAATGAAGGTGTGGTTCTGTATGTAAAGCAGACAACACATGTAAAGGAACCTACTTTTCATGACGCAAATTGTTTGGTGGCAAAAATTGATACTGATACTATAATTATAGCTATATACCGACCACCTGGACAAAAAAATATTGATGTATTCTTGAACTCGCTTAACCAACTGTTGACTATTTACTCATCCTTTAAAAATGTGGCTCTAGTGGGTGACATCAATATTGACATCTCAGAAATGACAACAGACACCAGATCGGGTCCATATCTCAACCTGACTGCGTCGCATGGTCTTCTTCCAGCACATACTTACGCAACTCACGGACGTACATGCTTGGATCACGTCCTATTAAGAACAAACCATCCAGCCTCTTGCTATGTCCTGCTGACATCAATAACAGACCACGATAGTACGGCCCTATGTATAAATAATATTAAAGTTAATCATTGTGAAATAAAATTAAGAAAGCGAATTGACAAACAGGGACTTCACGCAGCCATGCAATCACTTGACTTGACACCCATATACACAATTGGTGACGCGAATGATGCAATTAATTACCTAATAGACAAAATAGAGACCACTATTAATGAAAATTCCACTATGGTACGAATTAGTAATCGCTCACGCATCTTGAAACCTTGGATAACTCCTGGGCTTTTAAGATGCGTGAACAACAGAGACCAACTACATATTAAGTTAAAAAAGGAACCAAACAATGATATACTCCGGACCACGTACACAAGGTATAGAAATCATTGCAATGAAATTTTGAGGAAAGTAAAATTAGAATATGAGAAACAGGAAATACAAGAAGCAAAAGGTAGTACTAAAAAGCTTTGGGGGGCACTAAGAAAAATAACTAACTTAACTAAACAAAAAACCTTCTCAACTGAACTTCTTGACAAAAAAAGTCCCCAAACTTCTATAAATGACATTAATTTTCACTTATCAAACACTGGAAAAAACCTGGCAGAAAAAACTCTCTCAAAACAAACGGACGATTTGTTAGTCTCTTGCTTAGACTCACCACATCCACACTCTTTAGGATTTCTACCGACTGACGAAACTGAAATTGATGCTCTTATTACAAACCTAAAAAATACGAACACTGAAGGTACTGATCAAATTACATCAAACTTTGTCAAGGAATATAAAGGATTCCTAATTACCGCACTAACCTATGTCTTTAATCTATGCCTGACTACTGGTACCTTTCCTAGAGCTTTAAAAAAATCATTAGTAATACCAATTCACAAAAACGGTGACAAAAAAAATATTACAAACTATCGACCTATCTCTATCTTGCCTACGCTATCGAAACTGTTGGAACGAATTTTAAACAATAGACTTGTCAGCTATCTAGAGCACTATAATTTACTTTCTCCTTCACAATTCGGCTTCCGATCTGGAAAGTCCTGCGATGATGCTGTACATGAACTTACAGACTACTTAATAAAGCAAATAGACCAAAAAAAAAAGACATTAGCAATATTTATTGACCTTGCAAAGGCGTTCGATACCGTTTCAATTCCAATATTATTGGATAAACTGGAACGCCTTGGAATTAGAGATCTACCTCACAATATAATCAAAGATTATCTATCGGAGCGTTTTCAACGGGTTAGGGTGGAGAATTACTGTAGTGACGATCTTCCTGTCACTTATGGCGTTCCACAAGGCAGTGTGATAGGGCCAACGCTTTTCCTAGCGTATATAAACGACCTATGCAATCTCAAATTACCGCATGGCAAAATTGTAGCATTTGCAGATGACACAGCACTGTTGTTTGTGGGAGACACGTGGGAAGAGGTATTTAGGTATGCGCAGACGGGATTTGATTTGGTCCGATCTTGGTTAAAAACCAACTTACTTACCCTTAATGTAGAAAAGACCAAATACATGACCTTTGCAGTATCGTCCAAACACCGCACTTATATTAAAGATCTGGCTATCAAAGCACACCTGTGTCGCAGTTTTGAAAGGGAAACATGCTCATATCCTGAACTGCAGTGTACCCAAACTATCAAATATCTCGGTGTCCTTATAGATACTAAACTTTCTTTCCAACCACACATAGAGTTACTAACCAAAAGAACTCGTAAGCTTATTTATCTTTTCAAAAACTTACGCCATATAGCAGATGTAAACGTTATAAAAATGGTATATTTCTCTTTGTGTCAATCTATACTTACTTATTGTATTACATCCTGGGGAGGTTCCACCAAGACCTGCATGCTTGATCTTGAAAGAGCTCAACGCGCAATACTTAAAGTGGCCGCGTTCCTCCCATTTCGGTACCCTACCACAAAACTTTATAGCCTTTGGAAAATGCTCACGGTCAGAAAATTATTTATTCTACTCACCATAAATAAAAAATACAAAGAACTTCCTTACGACCCAACTACACTTCAAAATAAACGTAGGGCATACTCAATCTGTGCGCCTACTTTAGTAAAAACATCTCTTGCCCAAAGGTTTTACTTCTTTCTTGGTAGCCACTTATACAATAAAATCAACAAAAAAATAAACATACACCCCTTAACAAAAAAAGCTTGCAAACGCGCACTGGAAAACTGGCTTTTAGGCCTCGATTACGATAGAACTGAAGCGCTTCTAAAAAACCCCATTTAATCTCCACATATACAAAATTTTTATATCAACACAGTAAAGTCCACTCACACACACGCACACAAACACATACACACACACACACACACATACACACACCCACACATAAACTAACCAGACTTTTTTCTCTAACATTCTATGTATAATAATTTTTAAATTGTAATTGTTCTCAAACAATCAGACATGCTAGGGGAGAACCTGGTGATCTGTAATACAGGCTTGCCTAGTACAGACACCAGTCTCTTGCAAACCATCATTATATTCTGTAATTCTCCATATGTTATAAATAAGAAAAATAACAATGTTTGTAAAGAGAAAATAAATAAATTTGTATTTGTATTTGTATTTGTATTTGATAGTGATTGCGTGCTAGCAAGTTGTCGTCCACTGCTGAACATAGGCCTTCCTCATCGATTTCCAGCGGGAACGACTGCTAGCGGCATTTGTTTTTTTTTTTTGGTCCAGATGACTAACTTGAGGGGAATTGCATTTATGCATTCCCACCGCCGCTGCAGCTGGCGGTGGGATATGTGGGACTCGCCCTCTCTATAGCGTGGTATGCTAAACTCATACCACGAGGAGAGGACCCTACACCACTAAAACCCCCCTGACACTCCTTCGATCCGCCGTTAGCGGGGGGTCGGATCGCTTATGCGTACCCGCCGCATAAGCGATCCGACCCCCCGACGGCACCCGCGGCTAATGTGGCACCGCTGGATCTCCTGAGCCACACTTACTGTGGCCCATTTGCCCAATTATTGCTAGCGGCCTGCATTCACTGACTCCCTGCGACCTTGATTAGACTAGCAAGTTACCTAAACGTTTTTTTCTTCATAGATTTCCTAACGTTTTAACGCTAAATTCCCTCGTAAATCGTTGTAAAATCGTTGATGTTTAACAAAACAACCACGTCCTATGATATCGGGCGTCAAATTCTTTGATACAGTTCCAAACGGCTCCGGTATTTACATCTAAAACGTGACTCAGACCGACTATGAATAAATCATACCTGGCAACCCTTTGACGTAGAATGATATGTACAGAAGTTTACATTCGTACGTACTTTACCATTTTTAGTGTCATTATTATCATCATCGGCCCATATAGCGTCCAAAGCTGAACATGGGCTCTCTCTCTCTGGAGAAACCTCGAGAGGAGTCGCGAGGGAGAGTTTTACCATAGTCACAACGCTTGGACGGCGGGTTGGTGACTGCACAGATAAAGAGGCGCTGCTACCCATTCATTGGTATAATATTGCTATGACATCATCATCATCATCAGCCCGTACAACGTCCACTGCTAAAAATGGGCCTCCTCCCGATGGTGGGTTTTATCCATAGTCATCCTGCTTGGCAGGCGGATTGGTGACCGCAGTATTATGTTGTAATACACAGGGAAACGCTGCTGCCAGTTCCTTTATATACGATTATTATAGATTATGTTATAACAATCAGGACCAACGGCTTAACTTGCTCTCCGAGGCACGGAGGGTAGTCCCTCAACCAACCAGACCCGGAAAGAAAGCTTAGAATTTACACAAAGATGTCTTGTAGTGATGGGTAACTCATCATTTTTATATGAGGTTGAGGGAGTACCTCATTTTGCCTCGCGAGGTCCTCACGAGGTACCCCTCATTTGAGGCGAGGAGTCGTATGTCGGCGTATCTTACGAGCCGAGCCGAGCCCGAGCCGAACTCAGCCGAATTCAGCCGATAGTCTGAGGCAGCGGGGCGGACGGTTGCGTCGACTCTTATGTACTCACGATTCTGATTTTTACGTTTCCCTCACTCACATAATTTTCTTTCACTCATAAATTTTTGACGCGTGAATGAGTAGTGAGGTGGTTCAATGTAGAAATTCGAGTAACTCTTTCAATTTGCGATCACGAGTACCTCAAATGAGGCACCTCATGAGTGAGGGACTCATCTCTAATGTCTTGGCAGGTGTGGGTATCGAACTAACGAAATTAATATTTGGCTGTCTTTAAAAAGTTTTAAGCTTAAAACAGCCTGTATCGCGCAGGTTTCAAACACATAAGCGTCTTCATATTACAGATAAATATTTATACAAATATGTAGGTCAAACTGCAGAAAGAAACTTATTAAAGCATACGACGTAAAAGCAGGTATTCTAGAAAAGTTGTATGTAAACTACTGTCATTTACCTAAGTATATTATTCTGTGTGTTTAATATATACGGCGGCGATAAAGGTTTGATATTGAAATGCTTAAGAGATACAAAACGAATTTGAATTTGTTACCGACAAAAACTACAAATACGAATAGATTAGGCTAAGCACTATTTTTCGTAGAAATCTAATAATAAAATTGTTAAAAGGGGTTAACAATACTTTTATCTATACTAATATTATAAAGAGCAAATATTTGATTGTTTGCATTGAATAGGCTTTGAAACTACAAGATCGATTTAACAAATTCTTTCACCGTCAGAAAGCTGTGTTATCCAGGAATAACATAGGCTAATCTATATATATAAAAGAAAGTCGTGTTTCTTACAACACTTATAACTCGAGAACGGCTGGACCGATTGCCATGGTTTTTGATTTGTTGGATTTGTTTCCGTCCCGAATAGCAGAATACATCTTAAAAACAAAAGAAAGTCGCGTTAGTTACACTATTTATAACTCAAGAACGGCTGAACCGATTTGGCTGAAAATTGGTAGGGAGGTAGCTAAGAACTGGGAGAAGGACATAGGATACTTTTAGGGTAGGGGTAGGGTAGGGGTAGGGTAGGGTAGGGGTAGGGTAGGGTAGGGTAGGGGTAGGGTAGGGGTAGGGTAGGGGTAGGGTAGGGTAGGGGTAGGGTAGGGGTATGGTAGGGGTAGGGTAGGGGTAGGGTAGGGTAGGGGTAGGGTAGGTGTAGGGTAGGGGTAGGGTAGGGGTAGGGGTAGGGTAGGGGTAGGGTAGGGTAGGGGTAGGGGTAGGGTAGGGGTAGGGTAGGAGTAGGGTAGGGTAGGAGTAGGGTAGGGTTAGGGTAGGGGTAGGGTATGGCAGGGGTAGGGTAGGGCAGGGGTAGGGTATAAAAGTCCACCCGTGCGAAGCCGGAGCGGGCCGCTAGTCTATATATATAAAACAAAGACGGGTTTGTTACAACACTTATAACTCGAGATCGGCTGGATCAATTTTCATGGTTTTTGTTTCGTTGGATTTGTCTACGCCCTGAATAGCAGAATACATTTTAAAAACAAAAGAAAGTCGTGTTATTTACACTATTTATAACTCAACGGTAGGGTAGGGTAGGGTAGGGTAGGGGTAGGGTAGGGGTAGGGTAGGGGTAGGGTAGGGGTAGGGTAGGGGTAGGGTAGGGGTAGGGTAGGGGTAAGGGTAGGGTAGGGTAGGGGTAGGGTAGGTGTAGGGTAGGGGTAGGGTAGGGGTAGGGTAGGGGTAGGGTAGGGGTAGGGTAGGGGTAGGGTAGGGTAGGGTAGGGGTAGGGGTAGGGTAGGGGTAGGGTAGGGGTAGGGTAGGGGTAGGGTAGGGGTAGGGTAGGGGTAGGGTAGGGTTAGGTTAGGTTAGGGCAGGGGTAGGGTATAAAAGTCCACCCGTGCGAAGCCGGGGCGGGCCGCTAGTTATTTATTATAAAGTTCCTACAGAAACGAGAGTACCCGGACCATACTGTGGTGAGGGTCAATCAATCGATATTTGCTTGCATAATTTTGCTTTTTCCGATAAGTTATCAGCTGAATAAATCTGAATTTTGACAGATTATATTTATGAGCCGAATGTGTCAGATATTGATTTAATGTGTGAAAAACGATTTATGTGAAAAATTTCAATGTAATTTGTGGAGTCACCATTTGTTACTTGTAGTTTATCTCTTACACCCCCTGTCACTTCTTGTAACCCCCTTTTGGAAAGATCTAGAACACCACATAGGTAGATATTATCACTACATAGTATAAAACAAAGTCGCTTTCTCTGTCCCTATATCCCTATGTATGCCTATTAAATCTTTAAAACTACGCAACGGATTTTGATGCGGTTTTTTTTAATAGATAGAGTGATTGAAGGGAAAGGTTTATATGTAAGATATATCAGCATTGCACCCGTGCGAAGCCGGGGCGGGTCGCTAGTAAGGTATATTTCCAAATTATATAAATAAAATATTTAGATTAAAGTACCATTGCATCTAACTTACAATACAATACAATCGGCGGAGGTCCTATCACATTTTAATAGTGATCTCTTCCAAATGACCGTTAGTGCTAGTTTAGGATGTAATAACAATTGATTGGCAATTTCCTTCATTATGTCACTCGCCCATATGTATAATCTAAAATTATTATACTAGAAGAAATTCGAAAAAAAAAATAAAGAAATTCAAACGCAGAATTGATTTGAATTTAGAATTACTTTTTTTTTGTTTTCGAATTGCTTTATACTTTTTAAGAACAATTTTAGGTTTCCTTACCTTTTTCTACGAATAATTTGAATAAGAAGATAGTATAAACTTTGCATAATGCTAATTGTTTCAATATTTAACTACACTACTTGATTCAACAGTAAGTTATTTAATAGTAGTAAGTGGTTACCCACTCATCATAACAAGTAAGAGAAGACTTTTTAAAACAATTATTTTTGTACAAAATTATTATAACAGTTTAAAACTACAATGGGAGAATGAACAATAGCTGACGGGACTGGAATGGCGCTGCCTTTATTGTCCGTGATACTGAAGCAAGCGCATCGCTTAACATAATTATTATTTTATGATACTAGCCTTCCTACGTGGTTTCACTCGTGTGCAAGTTATCATCATCAGTACGTATAACGTCCACTGCTGAGAATGGGCCTCCAGCCGGGGGAGGGTATTTGCCATGTCAACACGGTTGGCAGGCGGGTTGGTGACCGCAGTATTATGTTGTACCACACAAGGAAACGCTGCTGCCCGTGCTGTATAGATTTAAATAATAGGCGTGAAGCCTAAAAATATCTATTTAGTCCGTCATATAAAAACATAATATAAAACATATAAACATAAAATGACGAAGATATTGAGCGTTGAAATTTCATGTGACGTCACTTTTAGGTACAATTTTACCTAGTTGTGACGTCACATGTCCCCCTCCCCTGAACATTATAGTTTGTTGTTGCTCTGTATCTTATTGATTAATTCTTATTGATGTGATAAATAAAAAAATACGTGTCCAATATTTTTAGTTATCTAGCCGACGGACTAAATATATTTTTTTAGTATTCATGCCTAATGTTATGCATAATTTATTGAAATTGTTTATGATGCAAAGTCTTGCTCTGTGTAGGTACATTACGTTATACTTTTAAAGCTCATTTGAACTACAGCTGACCGATTCAAAAAAACTAACACTTTTAGAGAAACTAAGTCACTACAGCAACATTAATAGTAAAACAAACGCTCACTGTATCCAGACACGGCCGTCAACAAGAAACAACAGGGATAGTAATCCTAGGGTTATGAGAGTATTACCAGCGCGTGTAGACACACAGCATCCGCAATTTGCAAGCCGATGCACCCGCAACCCTATTCCGTGACCATTTCCATTGCTCAGGGCTGGCGATACAACTTTACTTATTTTTTTAGGAATCCGTGCCCAAAGTATAAAAACGGGACCATATTACTAAGACTCCCCTCTCTGACAATCCGTCGGGCTTCGTTAAGATTTTTTTTTTCAGAACAGACCTTCTAATGTTGCCTATCGATAGTCGACTTTCGATAGTTGACGTCATATCAATAGTATCGATAGTATCGATATTGGTGATAGTATCGATACTATCGCTACTATTGCTTCCAATCAATAGTATTAGTTAATTTGTGATATCGATACTATCGATATTGTTACTATTTTCGAGGTCATCTATCGATAGCGAAACTAAAGATAGTTGGGCAACTCTACCTTCTTCCGATTATACTAATTTTATGATAATGAAGAAAAGTTTGTTTATGGAAATATTGCTATCTCGGAAACTACTAATGTACTACAAAAATCGTTTCGTTAAACAGTTCATGTAATGAGGTTAAACGATTTGTACAGGGCCGATGTCCCAACGTGAAATAAGGAGCACAATTTGTATGTATCACTGGCTCTATGCACTAAATGAGACACCAAAGTAGAATAATACTGAACTATATTTAACCGGGAGTGGTTCACCATTAACAATCACACAAATTGGTCTAAAGCTTAGACCAATTTGTGTGATTATTAATGGTGAACCACTGTTTAGACTCTAAACAGTTATTGGCAAAAATAAATTCACATTGGTAACCTAATTAACTGGCGGAGAATCTCTATAGCGACTTCTAACTTATTAATAAAAGCGCCATCTTTTAACATTAATCGGAACTATATAAATGTTACTACCAATGTACGTTAACACGATTATATATTTTACTAGCACCCCGCGCGCGGTTTCACCCTCGTAACTCCCGTGCCCGTAGGAACTTCGTAATAAAATACAGCCTATAACCTTCCTCAATAAATGGACTATCCAACACAGTAAGATTGATTTTTTGAAATCGGACCAGTAGTTCCTGATATAAGCGCGTTCAAACAAATAAAAAAACTCTGCAGCTTTACAATATTAAGTTTAAATATAATCTATAGGTTATAAATTATTATACAAACTAAATTCATAATTTGAAAGTCAGTCGATGCACCCACAGCCCTATTGCGTGACAATTGACATTTTGCTCAGGGCTGGTAATAATACATTACGTATCTTCATTTCATATACATATCTCGTTTGAACTAAATTTTACAAAAAGGTACCTATATATTTTTGAATATAATTAATAATTTTTTCGGATGGACATACTGAGATAGCCACGAGGCTTTTGCTACTTCAGTGGGCATAATGGCGAGCAGAGCTCCAGCTCTGGTTTGTGGTTTAAAAACTACAAACTAAGCAACCTGTGCAAGAGGGCGTCCCCTGTGGGGCTTGGACCGCGGCTTAGGGCGGTCGCTGGCGATGAGATTGAGGGATTATGACTTTTAGTATTTAAGGGGAGTTTGCAACTGTCGCTCTACTTTACCCAACTTGTTGTGATAACATTCTTTATAATAAGAAACCCATCTTTTCTATTATCAAGAATACATTCTAGAAAGTCAACATCTGGTTGTATCAGAGTCGCTTAGGAGATGAACTTTAGCCCATCGGTAGGATAGTGCGGATTAAAAAAAGGAAAGGGTAGTGAGTTTCTTAACAGTTTTATTAACGTAATAATCTACGACGTTCAAAATAGTATATCATTTTTTTTTCTTCTTGTCTCATTAATTTCATTCCACAGTCGGAAAATACCGCAAACCAATTCACTATTTCATTTTCTAAGTAAACGAAATCTTCCATTGTTTTTAGAGCAATGTCTACCGTCTACGATTCTTATTTCTTCGAAACAAGTTAGTCGTACCGAGACAGTTTAGCATTTCTCGAAACTTCTACCAAGACAGTTTTATACAATGTTTTTAGTACCTCCGGTACAGAACTTTAATCATATATTTTTTTTCTCGTTCATTTTGGAGTACGAAAATAAATTAGGAAGGAAATGTATAAAAGGTGATGTTTATTTAGGTACTAGTAAGGGTACATACCTATGGATTGTTGAAGAGGTAGGTGTGGATTTAGGCTTTAACAACATCTCTTAAATTAGAAGCTAATAAAAAGCAAGTGAACTCAATATGTATTACTTATATAATACATACAAGGTACAAGGTTTATTAACATCACAATGTTTGTTACATGTACTGGTTAAAGAAAAGGTATATCATACATATACTTTAAATCTCGGCCACTACGAGTTCGATCCCCACGTTGGACAAGAAATCTTTGTACAAATTCTAAGATTTCTTTCCGGGTCTGGTTGGTTGAGGGACTACTCTCCGAGCCTCGGAAATCACGTTAAACCGTTGGTCCCGATTGTTATAACATAATAATCGTATATCAAGGAACGGGCAGCAGCGTTTCCTTGTGTGGTACAACATAATACTGCGGTCACCAATCCGCCTGCCAAGCGTGGTGACTATGGCAAATACCTGCCTCCGGGAGGAGGCTCATGTTCAGCAGTGTGCGTTTTACGAGCTGATGATGATGATGATGATATCATACCGAGGAAAGATTTGATTGAAATCAATTTTGTAATTTGATTGTTTGTTTGTATTGAATAGGCTCCGGAACTACTACACCGATTTTTAATATTCTTTCACCATTAGAAACATGCGTTTTCCAGAAGTATTATAGGCAACATTTAATTATGAAGTTTCCATGGGAACGGAAACTGCGTGGGTAAAACTGCGTGCGATAAGCTAGTAATAAATAATCCGCCTCACCGATTTCACGCGACTTTTTTTTGCTTGCTTGAATGCGCTTATCTCAGAAACTTCTAGTCCAATTAAAAGTTATTTCAGTGTTAGATAGCACATCTATCGAGAAACTTCATATTTTGTTTTGAAATTTCTACGGGAACGGCGAGTGAAACCGCGCGCGGAAAGCTAGTGTTTAATATAAACAAATTCTCCAGAGTAAATACAAGAGTACTATAACCTAATTAATTTAGCCTTCACCCTTAACCGTCTAGCTAAGAAATAAGACTCATAATAGACACACAAGTCCTAAACTAACTTCTACCTTATTAACTGTCTTTTGTACTTCCTAACAGAAAATATATACTTTTTATTCCCTTTTTACTGATCCTTCACAAGGACTCATTGTTACAGCCTTTTTTATCAGAAATAAAAAGTGGATTCTCATTTCAAATATCCGGCTTTTTATAAGTAGACGGTAGATTAAGATTAGAAGGTTGACCTAATTTGTAGATCGATTTAATTAGTTTCACTTGCAACTGATTACATTCGGTGAACAAACTTTAATATCCCAGACACGAAGTTATCAGTAGTAGCGGCGCAACCAATGATTCGCGGCGGTCAAGCAATGCACACGCCGGAGGTTAGTTCCTGATTTCATGACCGGATCCTCGTCGACGCACCGCAACCCTTCAATAATAGCTCGCTTACTCCTAATCCTAATCAGAATAGGTACAGACGAAAAAAACATAACATATTGTACTTTAACTTTCCTTAGAACGGTTAAAGTAGAAAAAGAAGCTTAAAAAAGTATTTTCTGTCCTTTATTACTTTCGATAAACTGGCACAGGTACATCAAATTGTCTGTAATAAAATAAACACACGTTTATACATATCTTTACGAGGTCGTTGTACCGATGCTTATTTGAGTAAGTATTATTTAATAATAGCCCATTTTTTAGGCTACACCAATCGTTTAGCCTGTAGTCCAACTTTATATCTGCCTGTTCGTGGTGCCCACACAAGAACTTTTCTGCCCCATCGGCCGTTAGTTCTGCGAGCTATGTGTCCTGCCCATGCCACTTCAGCTGGCTTATAAGTTAAAGGAGAGCGAAGGTTCTGATCAACCTTCCCTCTCCTGCGGATCTTGAATTTCTGATCACACAAATGCCAATCATGGCTATTTCTATAGCTTGCTGAGTGATTTTGAACTATTTTATGACGCACACCACAGAGACCACATCTCAGAAGCATATGTCATCACAGGAAGCCATCACAGGATGCAGGCCGCTGGCAATCTTTCTCGCTGAAAATCGATAAAGGAATCCTGTGTTAAGCAGTGGAAACCTATAGACTGATATGATTATAGTATACGAAAACGTTTCGATTTTGCGCAAAGATTCTTTTCAGTGTCACTTTAATGTTTCATTGTTAAAAGTCATTATTCTGCAATTTCAATTTTAATCTTCAATAAAACACCGTATTTCTTTGGTTTCTGTTAAACGTTTACTCTTTCTCGTGATTGAAATCCATTATTACACAAACGAAACTTGAAAATATGTAAGTTCTACTGAAAAATGCTTTAATATTTTATACTGCCACAATTTAAGAAAATATGCAAAGGAGCATTGATTTAGAATATATATTAATATTGAAGAGGAAAGATTAAATGTTTGTTTGCTTTGCAAAGGCTCCGAAACTAATGAACCGATTTCAATTTTTATTTCTTCATTAGAAAGCTACACTATCCATGAGTAAAATAAGCTATATTTATTGATAAAGTTCCCAAGGAGTCGGGAGCTACGCGGAAACTGCGCGCGGGAAGCCTATATCCTCCCGACCCTTAGTTTGCAAAGAACCATCCGATACCCTCATCGTAGATCCGAAGAGGCCTGCGACTGTAAAGTAGAGCGACAGTTCCACAAAACCCCCTAAAATACTAAAAGTCATAATCCCTCAAACTTGTCGCCAGGGACCGCCCTGAGTTGAGGTCTAAGCCCCACTGGGGGCTCTCTCTTACGTAGGTTGCTTAGTTTGTAGGTTTTAAACCATTTATTAAGGCTGGAGCTCTGCTCGCCTTTATGCCCGGTGGTCAACTAAGAGAAGCTTATATTTTATAAGTAAGTTAAGATTTCCTAATATTATGCATTTTTGTTGTTGTTTAAGTACGATTTAAAAGAAACGAAACATCCGTTGGCAAAATGAAGTGTTGATATAGGAAACAAACGCAGACATAGTCGACATTATTTTTGAGGGTGTGCCGACAGCGTCAATATAGTCTAAGATCCGAACCTACATCGACCTTCACCGAGCTGATAATAGAATGAAACATGTTTTATAATAAATTAAGTATATTAGAAAATATATTAAAAATGGGTTGGCTATAAAATCCTGGGCAGACTATTTTTAATTATTATTTAAAAAAATATTTTAATGAAATTTTAAAAAGATTAAATTAAATTAACGCAAAATCAGCGCTTGTTTGTTATTATAATTTTGTAATTATCCAATCAAGTGAAAGTAACTGTCATCTACACACCTTTTTGTACCTAGTAACCCAGTAGTTCGTCCAGGTCCAACCTAACAGCTGAACGTTCTATACGTTTAATAATTTTAGTAATAATAAAATTTACTTATTATCTTATCTTTTTTTTAATGATTTAATTTAATTAAAATTAATTAATTTAATTCAAATCATTAAAAAAAAGTCTGTCCAGGATTACTTTAGCCAACCCATTTTTAATATATTTTCTAATATAACTACTTAATTTATATAATAAATAAATAAAACATGTTTCATTCTATTATCAGCTCGGTGAAGGTCGATGTAGGGTCGGATCTTCTACTAATAGCATTGACTGAGTCTAACCATTCAATAGCGGTGCTTGTCAATTTAA
Source organism: Nycteola revayana (assembly GCA_947037095.2). Taxonomy (NCBI): domain Eukaryota; kingdom Metazoa; phylum Arthropoda; class Insecta; order Lepidoptera; family Nolidae; genus Nycteola; species Nycteola revayana. Next base: position 22,028,706 of record OX344845.2, on the reverse strand, counting down.
CAACAGTTTCTAGAGAGCTAGATCAAAAGGTTTCAGTGTTAATTTCTGTACACAATGTTTCGTAGACTTTATAGTTAATTAGCTTCCGCGCGAAGTTTCACCCGCGTAACACCCGTTCCCGTGGGAACTTCAAAATAAAATAGCCTATAACCTTCCTCGTTAAAAGAGCAAACAAGATTTTCAGCTTTATACTAGGTTATTTTTAAAACATTAACAACCTTTCAGGGGTTGAAAGTACTGTTGTAGCTGATTATAAGCAACTTTTACTATGGCTCCAACCCTGAAATCGCGAAAAAGTAATCAGCTTTTCCATACATTTTGTCGAGGTAAGTGAACATAAATGTATGGAAAAGCTGTTTTTTTTTTCGCGATTCAGTGTTGTTTCCATTGTAAAAGTTGCTTATAATCATCAATTCTTAAACCTCCTGAATGGTTATTATGTTTTAAAAATAACCCTGTATAGTTGTAAAGATAGTCTGCATACTCATATAGATATACATCTATGCTTACTTTTACTTTGCTTACTTTATCAGCCAGTTGACGTCCACTGCCGAATATGGACCTTCTCTTTACAGACCTTGACAAGCAAGGGTTGGGTTAAGGTAACCATCCGATGACCTCGTAGACCCGAAGTCCGAGAGGCCCTAGAACTGTAAAGTAGAGCGACAGTTGCACAAAGCCCCCTAAAATACTAAAAGTCATAATCCCTCAATCTCATCGCCAGCGACCGCCCTGAGCCGAGGTCCAAGCCGCACAGGGGGCGCCCTCTTGCGCAGGTTGCTTAGTTTGTAGTTTTTAAACCATTTATTATGGCTGGAGCTCTGCTCGACTTTATGCCCGATGACGAAGTGAAAGCCTCGTGGCTAACATAGGTATGTCCGTCCGAGAAAATAAAATCATTTTCAACTTTTCTACCACAGGTGTCACTTTCAAACTTCCCCTAGTATACTCATTCCCTAGTTGTTTATAAGCAATTAATATAGTTAGTATTATTTTAGAAACGATCTAAGTTGAGGTCCTAAGCAAATAGTCTAATTGTTATGATAATAGCCAATAGTTAGTTAGACTTGTGTACCGTGTATCACGTTGGATAAACTTGCAAGACCCTGTTAAAGTTCTTGATGCAGTTGACTTAGTTAGTTAGTAGACGAAAAAAGAAGTTGGTTAGATGGATATCGCTGTAATTACCTCGCGCGGCAGGCGGACTGCTGTTTGCTGGAAAATGGGAGTATTTTGAGCTGATACTTATTACTGCTGGTCATTCAGTTGTACGCCCATATTTTTAATTGCAAATGTTAATTAATGTAAATGTAAATGTTCATTTACGAATAGTTGGTGAAGCGAGTTTTAAAGTTGTATAAACTCTGTTACCTCTATTTCGTATATTTCTCTTGGGATCGGCGAGAGAACCCTTTTTAACGATGCCGCTTTCCCAAGTTTTTAAGTTTTACTTATTTTACATCTAGTTTACATTTCTGTGATTTCTTGATTACATGTTTTAAATAATATTTAAGTCTTTCTTCACTGATTGTCTCAAAGAAGATAGATAGAGAAAGACTTGTAGATAGGCTCGGTTCTATTATCGATTGATTTTAAATTTCAGATTTTTTATATATTTTTATTGAATATATAAAAACGCGTAATCATAATTACTAACAAATGGCCTTAAAAAAACTGTAATTTACAATAGATATACTATTAATATAAAGAAATATTTGATCTATATCCCACCTATAGATACAGTTTCGATTTGTCTACAGTATTAATATACCTTCGTTTTATTTTCCGTTTTCATAGGTTATTTACTTAACAATTTTGCGGTTTATTAAATTATTTCATGATTTTGTTTTCAGTCGTATTGATATAAACTAAACGCTTGGATATAAAATAAAATACCTAATTAATTTCGGTGTGGTTTACAGGTATACTACCTATAGTACCTACCACCTATAATTATATTCTTATAACAGCTTTTAACTAATCTATATTTGTAAAAAGTAAAAAAATTGTATACTGATAACTACCAATTAACTAAAGCAAAACTGTTCTTAAAATTATTTATAAGGCTATTTTTTTTTTTTTTTATCTGGCCTTAACGCGTAACTATTTTTTAATCTGTGACGTAACGCACTTGTCGCGACATGAAAGCAGGTTACTCTACCAACACAACTTGAAAAAAAAAACTTTGACATTTCTGTTGTCTAGCGCTATAATCACTCTCATACCGTTAAAATATACGTTCCAAATCATGTATGAAATTCAAATTGCGTCATAAATTGGGGCAAACACCCATGTAACTGCCGGTAAGCAGCGATTTGCGAGCTACAGGGTAACAAATAATTAGTATGCATGAAAGGAAACTGTTAACCGTGCCTCTGTTTTAATGCTCTCACAAAATTGGATCGAGCGTATCATGTTTTGATAAAGTTCATTACAAAAAATGATGAAAAGACTAATGTTTAAGTTCATGATGTTTTTGTATTCGATTATATTTCTGTCAATAACATTGTATGGTGAAATTATATTTATTAGTAGCGGATATTAAGGCACGGAGAGTATCGCTACCTTGGGTAGCAAAACATAATACTGCGGTCACCAATTAGCCTGCCAGGCGTGGTGACTATATATGGCAAATATCCTCCCTCGGTAGGAGGCCTATGTTCAGCAGTGGACGTTATACGGGCTGATAATGATGATGATAAATAACTTCGATGTATGCACAAACTCCTACGCGTTCTATCAACTTAGAAGCACGTGAAACAACCTAGTTAACAAGTTCAACGATCCAGCTCCCCTGCCACGAACTTATACATCACATCAAAAATATGAAACAACCTCACGCCGAACTCCAAGCTAACTTTAATCGGTGTAGCCAACTTCTAACTGCGACGCAACTCTCAAGTTCATAGTTCACTCCTCGTTATAACTTCGTCGGTTAGTTACAAGTAATTACTTCATTAGTACAACATGTTTGTATTCTGTCCAGTGGGCTTGGTTTGTATAAGGTGCTTCTAAAATATATGCCAACCTTTGAATAGTGGCTATCATTTGTAGGTACTTAATTCGTCGCTTATCTTTCTAACAGACGTATCTGTATTTTCGTCAAAAAATAGTTATTCATACCGGTTAAAACCATTTAAACAATAACCAAATAATAATATAATTCATGCAATTTTATTTTGATCAGTCGCTTATTATGAGAGTAACAATTCAACAAAAAAAAAAACCGTAGTGCGACACCGCAAAAAGCTTGTCCTGAAAAGTCACCTCAAAGTTAGTTCCGTCAGTTAGTAAGATAAGTGACGAATTGAGGAAAGTGCTTGGAAATATTACATTTTATCTCACTTATATTGGGGCCGTCCATTAATCACGTGATCTTTTTTTAAGCATTTTTTAACCCCCTCTCCCCCTTGGTGATACATGGTGAGGTTTAAGACTGCCCCCCCATCCCTCACCTAACATCACGTGTATTTTTAGTATCTACAAAAAATCTTTTACAGACCTTGGCCAACCAGGATCGATGAGAGATATTGTCATAATCAACGCGCTTGACAGGTGGATTGGGGTTAACCTCGAGCTGATAGATTCTGCTGCCCATCCATCAGGTGTCAGTACCGTAGTTGCCTCTTACGACATTCATGAGCAGGTATCGGATGGTATATTTTAAGCTGAAATCCACAAAGCAATCATTATTTTTACTATATATACAATTACATTAAAATAGATAGGTACTGCGTACTAGAATTACGAAGTGAAGCTCAGCTCACTCTGCGATAACTGTGGATCAAAACACTGTGTATTTTAAAACTCTCTTACTCAGTTTCTAATTGCTCGCATCAGTAGAACTTTGAGGTAGGATTTTGAGAGTAAAAAACAAATAATGCACATGAGTTTGAGCACATCCTTGTGCACTTTAATACGTCCAGCAAATAGATCATATAATCGGTCTGAAAATTAGTCCTATCCCTAGAACATCATCATTGATATTGAATTATATACCTTATGAATAGATAACATAGAATCAATTTTACTCGCCCATGTTCTCTCAATTTACCCGTCGATATGTCTAGTTGAAGTAAAGGAATATATTTTAGATACTCCTTATATTTACCTTTCGATTACTGAGCTCCTAAGGATTAACGCTTGGTGAGACTATTTGTAGTCTCCAGTTGAGTTGTGGTTTGAGATGAGTCCACGTGTTGGTTTACTTTTGTATTAACAGTTTGGGAGTTGACAACTTTACGAAAATTGCTTTCAGAATAGTTATACTGTGGTCCTGCCACGTTGATTTAGAGCAAGATCCCGGATTCTAATCCCGGGTAGGGTTAAAATTGTGTTTATAAAAATCTTTCTCTTGAAGAAAATGTAAGTGGTTAGTTGTTGACCCTTGCCTCCGAGAGCTCATATAGCGCCCCTTACAGTATGTACTGGTGCCACGGGTTTGAACAACACCGTAGTGTCTTAAGGCTCGAGCACACTGGATGCGTCTGCGCAGACGTGCACGTATCACTGAGTTGTAATGTATGGAACCGTATGAGACAGGACATACTGCTTGCGTAACGTAAACGTACGCGTGCACACGCTTACGCCTACGCATACGCATCCGGTGTGCTCGAGTCCTTAACCAAAACAATGCTCATTTTATAAAGTCGGCGACCTATGTTTCATATTTTGTACGATAATTATGATGATATCTACAGTACCATGTCAAAATTGATTTGAGTAACCAAAATAAAAGGAATATAAATAACTACTTATTCGCACCCTTTTATGTACTACATAAAAGTTAGGTAGAGTAGGTCTACTCTACTCTAAAAGGAGAAAAAAAAAGAATGAACCATGCGAATTAACATGACACCTGGCTTGAACGTCCTCTCGCTACCCGCGTGAATCCCCGATCTTGTCCTGTAGTAGCGTTAGCATGACATTTATGCCATTAGGATTTTTAATCAATTTCAGCTATAGTTACGATTGGACGTTTTATTTTTGTACCACACGAGGCAACTGCTTAACGGACCAATGGCTTAACGTCCTTTCCGAGGCACAGAGTGTAGGTCCTCAACCAACCAGACCCAGAAACAAATCTTAGAATCTACAGAAAGATCTACTAATCCGGCGTGAGGATCGAACCTACGATCTCCGAGATTAAAAGCGAGCCTTATAGAAGTGGTCCTACTACTTTATCTTTACATGAAACAGCAAAAAAAAAAGACACTTGCTCCAATTCTGACTCATTCATTACAGCAGAAATGTCATAGCATTCAGTAGAAATATACTTCCTTAAATAATATTTTACTGCTCATGCCTTTCGTCGTATTTTATAGGACAATATGGCGAGTGTATATAAAACTTTTTTTACGACTGTACATTTTACATTGTACTGGCGCGACGTGTCACGACTGGATTAGCCTTGGACGTATTTTATTAAAGGCTTATGTACCATAAAATGTGTCTTCACGATCAGATATTTCTAGTTAATTGATATGCCTATATTTAGACTATCATTGGACATTTAGTAAGGATGGATAAAAGAAGAGTTATGAAAGAAGAATATCGAATGAGTGTGAATGGAAACGCTGGGACAGGCTCTCGGCGCAAACATGTTGACCAAATTGGAGACGTAATAAAAAAGTGCCAAATAAAAACTAACTATATCCAGCGAGTATTCATGAAAAGACTGATGAATAGGTATTTAATTATTCCCTCGTGTAGGTTTTTTTGTCAATGAAAGATAGCCTTTGTCCTTTTTCAAGGTTTAGGCTTGGGAAAAAACCAGCCAAGTGCGAGTCGGACTTGCGCACGAAGGGTTCCGTACCATTTTCAAGTGCCTGCCTGCTACCGTTATTGATATAGAGCAAAAAATGGCAAAAAAGTCCCCCCTTAAATATTTTAATTTATTTTCATTAAATTTGTAATATTTTTTGTTATAGCGGCAGCGGAAATACATCATTTATGAACATTTCAATTGTCTAGCTATCACGGTTCTTGAGATTAAGTCTGGTGACAGAAAGACAGACAGGCAGACAGACAGATGGGCACACAGCAAAGTCTAAGTAATAGGGTCCCGTTTTATCCTTCGGGTACGAACCCTAAAAACGAAACAAAGACAGGTTTTTACTTACGTTTCTTTCTCTATGGCAAACTTCATCAAAATCTTTTAGTGGTTCATGTTAGCATATTAGTAGGGATACCACTAACTTTCTCTAGCAGTTTTACTCACGTATCTTCCGTACCTACTGTTCGTCTCTTTGAAAAACTCTTAATTAAACATAGCATCTAATCGCTGCTAATGTACCTCTATGTACCGTGATTTTTTAATAATGGCAGGACAATTTACTATCAAGCGCGCGGTTGTTATATGCGGAGATCGCAGCGTCAGACACATGCGATCAACGGATGCACTCAACTCACGCTGCGCTTGGCGCTGCGTCAACCGCGTAAAACAATGGTTTGTTATTATATTACCTGATATGAAATTATGTGCGTTAATCGCATTGCGTGTAACGCAGCGTTTATCGCAGCGTTTATCGCATAAAACAACCGCGCGCTTTAATAATATTATCGAACGTAACGTAATATAAAAAGAAATAGACATGTGACTTTTACATAAACAGTTTCTCTGGAAGAGCCGGGAAAGGCTGATACGGTCCCATTTCGGTAAATCCCCGGCCAGGATGCATCCATTATTTGTTCAAGTGTTTATTGTGCACTGTGTGTGCATCCCAGCCGGGGGGGTGTCGGAATGGGACCATAATTATTTATACTTAAAAAAAATATTAACACAATAGGTCGTTCACAATAATAGGGCGAATGTGAATGGATGTGTTGGAAAGGGAAGACTAAGGGCCTATGCACACCACGTTTTATAAAGCACCGTCGACGCGTGTTTTAGAAACGCGCGTCAGCGGCGCCCTTTTATCCTCTGTAGGACATTTTGTTATCGTTTGCGCTGCGTCTGACTCGCGCGCGCGTCTATATGGGTACAAACGCGCTTCAACGAAGCGTTTAAAAACATGGTGTGCATAAGCCCTAAGGCGGACGTTCCACCTTCAAATCGAGGAAGTCCTTAAGAAAGGCCAGGTTAATGTAACATAAACTAAGGGATATGCATGAGGACATTAATTAATGTAGGAAAGGCGAATGTCATTCATCAAGATCGTAGCAATTGAGAAGAAGTAGTATTTGCTTACCCCTATGGAAAAGAGACATTAATGTATGTACCTACGTATGTTTGTATGTTCCCAATTAATGTGCGTACCTACTGGCGTTATGGAGCTTATTTTTATTTATATTCTAATGAGGAAATATTTGTTTTTTTGCATTAAACTAATTGATTTTTTTTCTTTATTAAATAGCTACGTCATTCAGAAGTAACAGAGGCTTTATTTAATTATGAAGTTCGCACGAGAACGGTTGCTACACGGTTACAAGAAAAACTCTTCTGATCTTTTTACAATTAAAATATTCAATAGATAAATGTGTACGTATTGTAGTATGAAGAACATGTAATTCATTTCCCTGCTTCGACCCTATATTAGCATTCCATCACCTTCCAGCACAGGTGACATCGATCGTTTATTTACGACTTTGTATCACACATACACACAGTACAGAATTAACAGCTGGGTTATTCCTTTTAGTATATATAATTATTTTTAAACTACTGAAAAGGCGAACTTGGGTGTACGATAACCGTCAATACTTTATTTATCCGTCCATATTGGTGTCACATATAGTGGCACCAATATTCTATGTTATGATGTATAGAAAAATAATATGGTCCTCTGATATCTTATTAACAAGAATCAAAAAATGACAACAAAACAGTTTCAACGTTTGAATATTTTTTTATAGCACAACTTTAAGCACAGAAATTTAATGTATGTGTAACAGAGTACATTAATAGACATAGAGCATCATTCAGATTCGAATAGAGCTGCAAGATACAGCTGGTACGAACATTAAAGTAAAATATTTGATTTCATCTAACCGCAATGCTTATCAGATGAAAGATAACAAAACAAAATATATTTACATGAAATAACGTAACATGTAAAAAAAAAACAATTCAATAAACGTCAATAGAACACGATTATTCCAAGTCTTCCAACACAACATTGTCTTACTATTGCCATCAATCTGTGCCACGTAACTTCACAACGCGTGTCGTAAAATGCGCTTCCCGTTTACGTTTCTATCGTAAAATTGATAGGTCTGCAGGGAAAAAGGATTCCGCGCTTCGAGTTTGCCGAAAGTAGCGGGTAATGGTTTATTCTTAATCCAAAATATATGTGATATTGGCGTGTTTGTTTTCGATCGTTAACTTATATTCGTAAATGGTAGGAACGATTTTCGGATATTTTTTTATGCTTTGGTATTTTGTATCGTAATTAACAACATTTCAAAATGCGTAACACTCTAAAACAAAAATGCCTTCTCATTAGGTACTTTCGAATTCTGTACCCAAAACTATTTATTTTATTTCCGGCTATATTTTGAGAAAAAAAAATAAACTTGAAATATGCGTGATATCGTCATCTTTACGGTCGGACTATTAATTAAAAGTACACGTTAAAAAATCAAATTTTAATGTTGTCAATTACAAAAGTTGGTGTGACTTGCAAAATCTATGATTTTTTATTTGTGACGAATAAACGCGACCGGAATGGGATCATGACTGCCAAACCCGTCTCCTTGAGGGAAACTTGTTATTTAAAAATATCATATGTCTATTTTAAAATATGAATGTTTCGCCAAATATCCGCGCGCGGTTAAACCCGCGCAACTCTCGGTCATGTGGCAACTTCATAATTAAATATAGCCTATGTCAGTCAAGGCGAATGTAGCTTTCCAATGGTGAAAGAATTTTTGAAATCGGCACATTAGTTTTTGAGTTTATTCATTACAAACATACACACACACACACAAAAATATAAATCTTCCTCTTTATAATATTAGTAAAGACAATTAAAAATCACGGTGAGTAGGTAAACCTACATAAAAAGATCTGGGGTAAAACTGCGCGAAGGCAAGACTACTAACAAGTTTTATTTTAATTAAATATGGCCCTTTACATTGTCGGTATGGTAGATTATAGAATGTTAGAAGTGCGTCGCAACGTCACTCTCGTCACCTACTTTTTCCGTCTACTTCGCGGTCTAACTTATAACTCAAGTCTTTTAGCACAAATAGCATGGCACGTGCCCCAGCGCTGCGCGGTGCGCGAGCAGTACCAGCGCCTGCTGACGGCGCCGCCCGCGCGCACCAACCTCGCGCAGTACGCGCCCCTGTCGCGTGCTATTAGGTACATCAACGAAATTCTGTTATTTGACAAGATTTTAGACATTTTCATATGCTCAGAATATCAATTCACTAGGACTGCGGGGCGTTACCTAGAGACTCTGACCATCCCTAGTAGTATAACTTAATTAAAATCCATTTCTACCGGCTATTTAGTAAAAGTCTAGCTTTAAGTCTAAGTAATAATATAATATAATACTTACATACTTTGTACCTTATGTCACAGAATATACCAATTTATGTTACCGAGATACTATTGTATAAGGATTGTTATCTGTTAACAATATGTATTTGTACTTGAATAAATAAATAAATAAATAAATAAATGGAACTCCACCATCTTTCGAAATTGTAATTGTAGGCATGGGCGTAGGATTGGGCTGTCCGTGAATATATAACACCATTGCGTGGGATAGCTAGTCTAAAATAAAATAAGTTTAAGTTACTCAAAAATCACGGTCTATTATATAGCCCGTGGTTGGAACAGAGGGTTGAACAATTAAAACGGATTCTAAAGCTGAGAGAATTCTTTATGGTGAAACAATTTCTCTCGAAAGACGGCTAAATGAACAAGAAATTACTCTGGATATAATAGTGTTTTACACACTCGCGCTCAAACCCCTGGCGGCCAACGTGAAGACAACCTCGCCACGTCTTCGCGCCCGCACCCGCCGCCGCGCCCGCGCGTTCCGTCGTGAAAAAGCAACTACTGTTGTTTATTGTATATGTACTATTGTATCTTTTTTTCTCTCCCTCTATCTTTGTTTGTGTTTTGTACGTATGGCAGAGGCCATACGTAGCTTAAAGTAATTTCCTTATATGAAACCTTATATACCTTTTTTATGATTTTTGTATTTGCTTGCTGTGTTCAATAAATGTTTTGTTTCTTTACCTATATTTGTTTCTGGGGGCAATTGTTTTCCCATCAATTTTATTTGTCTACTCTTTATAGTTTAGGTAATAGTTGTACCGGGGTGGTTCAAAATGAATTATTTTGTGATTGTATTATTTTCTAAAATAAAAGTAGATTAAAGACAAGACTAAGTAACATTAGACATATTCTAGTGAGATTTTCGTCAAAAACATGTCTAAAAACATGTGCATGTAAACTGTTAGAAGTGATTTGTAGAATTCGTAATTTAATTCCATAAAACTGTTTCTACATAACTTGTTTTCTAGACAGGATCCTTGAATTACAAGCATATTCTGTGGCAAACTCAAAAGTGCGTTTAGGACAAGTGAAAATTATAATATAATTAATAAATAATAATAATTCTTAGCTCGCTTGTATTTCTAACAAAAGACAGCGTGCAATCTTAAAACTTGTAACAATTCTTTACTTTATATATGTTACGGCTAAAGGTAGGTGTGAACATAAACTTAAGATTAGCCGGCTAAGCTTAGGTTTATCTTCGAGAAGCAGCTAAAGTTCGATAACATGTTAGTTAGCGTCGTGATATTCTAGGTTTTAATTAAATTAAACAATACCTATGAACGGCACAAAAAGGCGTCGGGGTGGTTTAAAAAAAAAAAAAAACACCTAAACTAATGGAGTTGAACTGGGACTTATAGAGGTTGATCTAAGTTTAACCGCATGTGGTCGGCTAGACCTAGGTTTAGCCGGCTAATCTTAAGTTTATGTTCACACCTACCTTTAGCCGTAACATATATACATGAAAATAAAATTTCGCATTGAATGTATCTTGCGGACATATTTTAATTAAGAGTTAGTATTTTTATTTCGGATGTGTTACAATTTTAAGCTTGAAGCTGAATAAGAAAAAGAAGAGTTATTTAGTTTTGAAACTTTGTAGATAATCATTACACTAGTTTTTACTTTGCACAGCAGGTAAGCATTGCCATTCAACGAGGTAATGCTACCAGCATTCTGGGAACCTAGCCGAGTAGAATAGATTTATAATAGTAGTATTTTATAAGTTAGTTTTATTTTAAATTCGATACTTTTTGTTGTATTTAATTCATTACACTATATATTGAAAGAATTAGGGACTTTAAGTTTTCTAATAAGGTCAATGATTTTATAATGGGAATAAAAAAGGTAAGTGACAATAGCCAATAAGGTTGAAAATCAAATGTATCAACTTGATTTGATGTCCTTCACAACCTATTCAAATAATATATATCTTGACATATAAAATTGCACTTAATTAACAAGACATCGTGCAGTATGCAGTATCACCAACTTTATTTTGCAATAGTGATTTGCAGTACTAACTTTTTTAATATCTGACCGGGCAGATGACTATACACCCAATGTTAAGTGGCAGAGGGGTTAATATCAATACAACAGCACTTGGTTCGAGTATAATAGATGTACAGCACTAGTTGCTCTTATACTGCCGATGCTTTCCCTCTGGAATCTAGAAAGCTCTTGCGACCTTACTCACGCACACAATCTTAACATATTTTACTAGATTACTAGTAGAGTTTTTGTATACTGCTAGTATTCTTGTTAACCCCTCGTGCTAACCTAAAATGCTTGTGTTACGAATGGGGTCACGTCGGTAGTAATGGGTGGGTATTGAATCGGCGACCACATAGCCATTGGGCTATGCCTTCATTAATCAATGATGCTTATGGTTTGCATGGTATGCATGTGGTTTTCTGTGCCCCCCATTCAAGCAGGTTTTCTTACGTCATACAATATTTTATATAAGCTATTTCCCAGTCAGTGTGTGTTATTCAGTGAGCTCCGTAAAGTTAAATGGTTTAGAATGTACATTGCGTATCTAACTCATTATTTACTCCACATCAGATGGATTTTAACATCTTTTATAAAGCGTCACCAAACAAAGTAGCGACAATTTGAAAATATATTTTTTTGTTTTTTTTCTTCTCGCTCCCTTCTGAGAGCTTTTGGCTCGCACTTTCTGTGCATCTGCCATATAAAAATATTTCCATCAAAATATTGAACAATCACACTAATAGCGTCGGATAATATTAACGGTATTAGGCCTTGTTTACGGAGACGCGGGGTGACACGCGTCGCGTGTGGCGTGTAGTCTCGAATCTCACTCGCACTCGTACAACGCCATATGTTTGATTTCAGTGCGGGCCGCGCCGCACATCGCACCGCGCGTCGCCCCGCGTCTCCGTAGACGAGGCCTTAGTTTATCACCTGTGTTTTCGAATAGCTTTAACGTTGTAATAACAAGTCAATAATTATACATGATTAAACGTAGATTATATGGGAGACTTAACAACGACTTAGCATGATCTATGATTAAAGCACAAATTCAACTTGACATAATAATATAAAGCCTTTACTTAGAGTTCATTAGAATACACAAAGCGCACCTACTAAAATACTGACAGGTGGTCAAAGTCAAATATCATTTATTCCGTAAAAATGGTTACATTTATTTGGAATAGTCATATTTTTTACAATATTTTCTCAATTCGTACATAATTTTCTATTTTACACTGTAATTAGAGCGACTCAATCCCAAGCATTTTGTCACTAATATAATCAGAAATTTTATAATAAGCCCTGCCACACAATTTGGCTTTAATAATTGTTTTAAACTTATTTATTGACAATACTCTTATACATAATATAAAGAGTTTTGTCAATAAATAAGTTTAAGGAAGGAAGTTTGTTGTAGAACCGTATACACTGCCCCATAAAAGAGTTACTTATTTTGCGGAGACGACTAGCATATACCACAAGATTATTCTTTTATCTAGTATTAATGATGTGTGTATCACTTTCTTTACAAAAAAAAAACAATATTTTTAAGTACATATAATAAATTTTCAATGCTATTAGAATGAGGGCCGCTCGCGCAGATGTCACACAGTGTGGTGCTCTAAGTGGACATTCTTATAGACACTAGCTCCTATTCGTGTAAAATTATGATTTGCTGTATAGTTTCCGGCTTAGAATAGACCACCTCATGTCTTCCCATGGGTGCCGTAAGAGACGACTAAGGAATACACAGCTGATGGATGGGCAGCAGCATCTATCAGTTCAAGGTTACCTATCATCTTACTGCGAACACCAATCCGTCTTCCAAGCATGGCGATTACGGCAACATCCCTCTACGGTTCTGGCTTGCCAAGGTTTGTTAAGAGAAGATCGTCGAATCCGACTCGGTTGGGCAGCGTTTGGAAAGCTTCGGGTGATCTTCTCGTCCAAAATACCTCAGTGCTTAAAGACAAAAGTCTTCAATCAATGTGTGTTACCGGTGATGACATATAGATCTGAGATGTGGTCTCTTACTGTGTGCCACATAAAAAAGCTCAAAGTCGCTCAGCGAGCTATAGAAAGAGCTATGCTCGGCGTTTCCCTGCGAGATCGAATCAGAAATGAAGAGATCCGCAGGAGAACGAAGGTCGCTGACATAGCTCAACGGACTAGCACTTATTGTCACTTACGCTGTATTGCAGTAACACCAACGATACAGTACCTGTAATTTTTCCTTTACAAACAGACGCTTTTTAGGGTTCCGTAGCCAAATGGCTAAAAACGGAATCCTTATAGATTCGTCATGTCTGTCTGTCTGTCCGTCCGTATGTCACAGCCACTTTTTTCCGAAACTATGAGAACTATAATGTTGAAACTTGGCAAGTAGATGTATGTTGTGGACCGCATTAAGATTTTTACACAAAAATAGAAAAAAAAACAAAAAAAATTGGAGTACCCCATAATTAGTAATGAAACTCAACAAAAAAAAAACATCGGACCCATACGTGTGGGGTATCTATGGATAGGTCTTTAAAAATGATATTGAGGTTTCTAATGTCATTTTTTTCTTAACTGAATAGTTTGCGCGAGAGACACACTAAAATGTGTGTCCCCCCCCCCCCTGTAACTTCTAAAATAAGGGAATGATAAAACTAAAAAAAATATATGATGTACATAACTATGCAAACTTCTACCGAAAATTGGTTTGAACAAGATCAAGCAAGTAGTTTTTTTTTTAATACGTCATAAACCGTAAACCGCAATTAACCTTACATTCAATCAAAGTTACAACGAACTACAAGAACTTTCATACTATGTTACTTGTTGTATTCTTGATATCAAAAATAAGGTAGGCACTTGCAACTAGTACGGAACCCTTCGTGCGTGAGTCCGACTCGCACTTGGCCGGTTTTTTTATTTATTTGTACAGATAGATCTTAACTAGATCTGTCTTAGTTTTTGTACATTTATAAAGACTAAAATACTAAAATGTTTTCTTTTTCACTTGCGTCCTTGTTCTATTTATTCTTTGAAAATATTGTCCTTTTATTTAGCACACTTGTCTTCCTCCGATCAATCTTGCTACGGTACAATATCCTTTAATCTGCAAACCGTCAGAACACGATTAAGGTTTGTAACCGAACGAAGTTTTTCGGAGTTTCCTAGTTTTTGAGGGCGAAATAGGAAAATGGGATAAAAGGATTTTGTAGTTTGTTTCATACCATAATGTGTCGAAGTATTTGATGCTTTAATACAAAAGATATTAGCAATAATACCTCATTTAAAAATTCATCTTAAAAAAGGTGTAATTTATTGGAGCAGAAACCGCTTATCCAAGAACGGTTTCCATATGCTAAATGAATAGGAACATTAATTAATTCCCGGCCAGAACAAAAACCTTAAAGTGAATAAAAACTTTGGATAAATAGATTATACCTCATGCCTCGAAAAGCTGGCTAAGCTGTTGGTCGTGAATGCCATTACATCTATTTTCATGTATGTCAGGAAACTTACGGCAAATTTTACCTGTATAATACAAAATACTGCGGTTGCTAAGCGCTAGTCAAGGAATTGACACAAGGCTTACCAAAAAATATTTATTATGATTTATTTGATAAACCTATTTACAATGTTTATTGAACGAAGACTGAGAACAGAATGACTTAAAAACTAATCATTATTTCTAACGGAAGCTACATTGGTGTAGTCCCACAGGTGTCATATTATATTGTTGCAGGTGAAGTAGAAGTAAATGCTGTGTAAGTAAAATTTATTCTAGAAAGTTCGAACATGTTTCGTAATGTGGGAAAGTATTAATTGATGTACCAGCCCCTTCAGGTAGTTACTAAGTTACTTAGGGCTGACTATACATATCTATGGGGTGAGCATCCTTAACTCGCTCCTGCGTATAATTTGGTCACCCAACTAAATACGGGGAAGTACCTATGTTCAGCTGTGGACCTAATCGGGTTGACTTTGTTGAAAGTACTAACACTTTTGAATACATTACATTCAACAATAATGATAACTATATTATTTAGTATAAAGATAATCGCTTAAACTTTATTCAGAAAGAGCACTGAGCGTTGGTATTTTACTTTCGTCTTTCAATAGACTGAGTTAACTTAAGAAATCGGAAAGGTTAAAAGTCGCTACGAGTTTCAAACAAAAGTACGTGAGCATTTTGTTAAGAAACTTTACAATCAAGACTGTCTTTATGTTTTATCTTAAAAAAATGTACTTTAGTCAATAGGTTATTATGTTTTAGGTCAGTATTGATTTTTCATTTTTTTACCGCAAGGTTTCCTCTACAATCCCGATTCTCCTCTAGCCGACAAATGAGGAGTAGGGACGCACTAGAATAGAACTCCTAAACTGCCAAAAAATTAAGAGCCCAAGCGTGCCCTAATATAATTCTCATACGGAGATTAGATCCTATTGAAATCAAAATTTACTTTTTAGAATTGAAAATATTTGTAAAATATTAAAAAGTTATAATAAAAAGGCAGCCGTAATAAGCCTTTTTTATACAGCCCGTCCTGCTAATCATTAGCCACGACTAAAAATTCACGGTGTATAGTCGGTACAATCAATCTTTGTAATAAAGCTTAATATACTTTTTCAAAAGCATTAAACTTTCATATTAACATGAAATTGAGGTTCGAAGATTATCTTGTATTACAAAGCACTAGAGCTCATTTTGTCATATCCTACTAATATTATAAACGCGAAAGTTTGTAAGTATAAATGGTAAATGTTAGTTACTCTTTCACGCCAAAACTACTGAATTGACTGAAATTTTGCACCGGGATAGATGATACGCTGGATTAACATATAGGTTACATCACGCTCCGACCCAAGCTTCTATTGTTGCCTTCGTCGGAATACTCACATACTTTATCTTCTGTACAACATATTGTTTAATCCCTGTACTCCCTTCTATCTTAAAAATCGTTTCGAGTTTCTTTGCTCAACCCATTCGAAAGTCTTAAGGTTGTCTGAAAACTTGCGCCTTAAAATGCCACAGCATTCCACCAATTTTTATGATAATTCGTTTAGTGTTAAAGCGGTTCGATTATGGAATGCTTTACCCTTAAAGATCAGACAAGCGAAATCCTTAAATATTTTCAAAAATATGGTAAGAGAACACTTTCTCACTCTGAATAGTCTCTAAAGCTATCGCGATACATATTATTATTTATATTATATATTATTATGTAGGTTTTTAATATTGTATGTATGTAGATATATATCTATTTATATATATAAATGTAAATATTGTATAACATAGTCCTTATATATGTAGATAGCCATATACTTTAAGTAATTTAACAACAGTCTTATAATGCGTACTTGTACGCGGAGTAAGTCTGCACATATATATATTCTATCCTAACGTACACCTTTTGCTACCCTACTTCTTCTACTCTTTGGTCCGTCCACGGCATACGGTTGCCTGGAAGAGATTGCTTTTAGCGATAAGGCCGCCAATTGCAAAATATGTATTACTGTTATAATTAATAATGTATGTGTTTCTATTTTATTTTGCAATAAAGTGTACTTCATTCATTCATTCATTGTTAGCAACGATGCAAAAATTCACGTTGCATAGTCCCACATACTGTCCCAACATAAAATATATATAGTTTATAGATGTATTTACAAATTTGGTATGAATAATTTATATTAAATCTGTTGTACACTTGCTATGCACTTATTATCATGTATCTCTTTCCGAAGGGTTTGCTGGAAGAGAATTCATAAATGAATTAAGCTCGCCTTTGTACATGTTGTTTTCAATTTATAAAAAATATTTCATGTAATTTTCTGTGTGTAATAAAATATAAATAAAATAAATAAATAGAAGTGGAGAAAGGTAATGCATTTGCTTCTGAAAAAAAAACTATGTACAGTCAACAACAGAGGTAGGTTTACACCGTCATTTTCAAATAATGTAAGTAAATAATATGTTTATGTAAATACGCCGCAGCCGGTAATTCTTTGTGGGTGAAGATTTTGTTGTTAAACGTACATGTGTACATTTGTATACTACTAGCAGCGAACATACATTTGTATTTAGTAAACCAGTAAAGTTTATTTTTATTTATTTACTTCTCACAAATGTGTATATATAAATTTAACATGCATTTCACAATGTGTTAACCTATCTCTTTTGTTGACTGTACATAGTTTAAGTGGAATATACTTTAAGTATTCTTATTTTATTTTTGTTTTTGTGGTAATAAAATATATTATAAAAAGATTCCACGTTTACGGTTTCTAAGTGAATCTATATAAATTTACTTATGCACACAGAATGAAAATCATTCGTACAAATAATGACACGTATAAAATATTTATAGGCAAATATATGAAATCATGAAACGTTTTCACACTCCGAAACAATTTTGTGATCCGTGAAAATGGGTTCGATACTTAAGTGATTTCCATAAAAGAAGTTCAAATATATTCATAGCATTTTCACTAATGCTGTTAAATTCGTACCAAATGCACTATATAATTTTTCCATTATTCGATATTTTTTTGTTTTCGATGTATACTTTATTTTCCATTTAAAAAGATATGACCGTAACTATGGAGAACCTATTTCGATTTCCGGGTAGTAAAAGAATTCGTCACTATAAATTGTCACTCGAAAAAAACGTTCACGCTTCAATTATTTAACTTTGCACTGTTAATAATAAAAAAAACGAATAATAAAACTTCGCTCATCACTCTATCGTGACGGCGTAGTGGCTTATGAGACATGGTTCTAGGTTCGATTCTCACCCAGAACAAATTATTTATGTGAACCACGAATCACCTACATTTGTGATTCTGAACGAATAGATGTGCTTCGTGTCCGTGAATTATATGTTTGTTTAGTCCTTCGATACAAGGATTTATTGGCCAAGAGCGAGTGTTGTTTTGACAACCTCCGTAGCGTAGCGGTATTTGGCTCGCTTTAAATCTCGGAGGTAGTGGGTTCGAACTCCACGCCGGACAAAAAATCTTTGTGTAAATTCTTAGATTTCTTTTCTTTCTTTTCTTAGGTTGCTTGAGGGACTACCTCTTGAGATGAACTCGATCTTGGAGGCTGTCTCCTTATGGGGTGATGCCAACTTAGTTGGGTTTAACCCCTCAAAAACACAGGCTTGTCTTTTTTTGGCGAAACGGAGTCCATTCCAACTGACTCCGACTTTCCGGAATGTTTCCGTTCCGATCAGCGACCATCTTGAGCTCTTAGGGCTTGACCTCTCTTCTAATCTAAACTTCGGTCACTACATCGAGTCCATCACAAACACTGCAGCCAAAAAACTTGGCATTCTCTCCAAGGTGAGGCGGTACTTCACATCGGAGCAGCTCTTAAGTCTCTACAAGGCTCAAGTTCGCTCCTCAATGGAATACTGTTCTCATCTTTGGGATGGGTCTGCTAGATATCAGCTGGATGCTCTGGACTCATTGGAGCGCCGAGCGAAGAGAGTCATAGGCAATAACTCACTTATGGAGGCAAATCTTCAGAGCCTCGAACACCGTAGACGAGTAGCCTGCCTATCGGTTTTTTATCGGTTACATTTTGGGGAGTGTGCAGAGGTTCTACATAACCTGATACCCCCTTCACCCTTCCATCACTGGACGACCAGGCGTGGCGAGCGGTTTCACCCTTATGTTGTAGACATTCCTTCAATACGCACGAAGCGATTTGCTTCTTCTTTCATAATGCGGACGGCTAAGGAGTGGAATTCTCTGCCTGGGTCAGTTTTTCCGGAACGCTATAATCTGGACATCTTTAAAGCTAAAGTGAACAGATACTTTCTAGGCATGCGTGTATCATCTTAGGACTTATCTTCGCCTTCCATCAAGCGAGATTATGGTCAAACGTAAGGCTATATTAAAAAAAAAAAAAAAGTCTACCCTCCGTGCCTCGGAAAGCACGTTAAGCCGTTGGTCCCGATTGTTATAACATCATCTATAATAATCGTATATCAAGGAACGTGCAACAGCGTTTCCTTGAGTGGTACAACTTAAAACTGCGGACACCAACCCGCCTGCCAAGCGCGGTGACTATGGCAAATACCCACCCTTGAGAGGAGGCCCATGTTTAGCAGTGGACGTTATATGGGCTGATGATGATGATGATGGTGTGTGTTGTTTTAAAAAAAACTAAGAAAGTAACATACCAAAAGTAAAGCTAGTAAGTAAGTTAATGTAATAAAATAAACAGATTTCAATTTTTACGAGTTATCATCGGTCCGTATAATGTCCACTGCTGAACAAAGATCTCATCCCAAAGGAGGCTTGGCAGGCGTGGGTGACCGCAGTATTATGTTGTAACATCCAGGGAAACGTTTCTGATTTCCATGGTATACGATTTTTATAGATGTTATGAACATCGGTACTAAACGCTTGACGATCTTTTCGAAGCATGGAGAGTCCTCATCACATACAATCCCGAAAAGAAATGTAAGAATCTATACAAAGATTTCTTCTCCGGCGTGAGGATTGAACACACGATCTCCGAGGTTTAAAGCGAGCATAATAACGCTACGCCACGTAGGTTGTCACAATTCACAACCCCTTTATTTTACGTAATTCTCGCTAAAATTAAGTTTAAAACATAAAATTAATTCCTTCGAGAATTGGGATCATAATTTAGATACCACAACCGCCAGCGCTGGCAGATTTATCGGAAACGTTCGATGAAGCAAACTCAGAGTTATGGCCACTTTACATTGTAATACATCCGCCAACAGTATCTCAACTACATAGTACGAAATGTGGGTACAATAAGGCACCGAATGCTAGCTTGACACCATTTTATGCATATTTTAGTGCTGCAATCAAATTATAACGATTCAAAACACAATACAACTAGTGTATGAGTAATGACTATCTATATTAGACTTGAGAACTTAAGCTGAGGCGTTTGTTTTGTTTCTTTGGCAGCGCATTGTATTACCATTATATAGCCTACCTTTTTTAAAGTTAGGATAGGGTCCGGTCGTCCTCGCAAGGCGAGGCTCGCGACGCGTTCTATGCTTCAGACGCGATCCCCATAAACCCCATAAGGGTGCCCTCAGGTGTGTGCCACTTAGATATAATGTGACCACTTGCAATTTGGATGCGGTTTTAATTTCTTCTTATAATAATAATAATTGGTTAATTGCAATAAATATCACAGGACAGACGGACGGACTTTGCAGTCTGTAGATTTGTATGATTTGCTACTACTGTTAATTACTTAGTCGGATATCTTATAGAGTAAGAATTATTTGTTAGTTATATTTTTTTATTATTTTATCTTCTTACATTGTAATTCTGACAAGTACAAGTGTATGTAAATACCTAAGTGCTGAATAATGATAAAAATTCATTATTTCATTCATTATTTCATTATTTCACTATCCCAGCCCTCGCTGGTTGATCTTAATTATATTTTATAATAAGCAATTATCGCATGCCAACAACATTGGTAAATTTTATTTAATAACATTGTTGTTGAAATGTAATAGTTTATATGCTGGATTAACATAAAGGCTACAAAATATATATCTACTCTGCTCCGACCCACTGGAGCAGATTGACACGGGTAAAACCGCAGGGCGCATCTAGTTCACCATATTTCAAGTCTCTTCGAACAGCGGTTTAGGCTGTGTATTGGTCCGTCAGTCCATGATTTAGGATAATCGTTTCAATATTATAGAAGGTAAACAAGAACTTCTAGATATGTGGGACTTCCCTGTCCATCGCAATGATAAGCTACTCATACCTAGAGGAGAGGGTTTCCTCTTTTTTTTTTTTTTTTTTTTTTTTTTTTTTCGGACGGACATAATATGTAGTTAGCCAGGAGGCTTTTGCTACTTCACCGGGCATAAGGGTTTCCTCATTTCACAAAACCTTCTACGTGTTGGGGACATCGGGAACATATCATCCCGGACCACAGTGGATAGCTACTAATGTCAAGTAATAACACAGTATTCGAACACTTGAGTTACTGCTTCATACACATATTTGATATCGTATTTTATGAGACTTTCTCATATTTACATGCATAAAACATAAAAAGTAAGTGCGTGGTTTTTCGCTTGAATTTCCTGGGTGAGCTTGGTTTATCGAGTGACAATCATAGCAATGCTTAACGGGGTGTAAAACTGAAAATAATAGCAACCATCGACCTAACACTTTTTTATAATCATATAAACATAAAATGTTTAACATGCATTGTGAATTAACGATACCTGATCCTAAACAGTCCGATAAATATTAAAAAATCCGAATAAGATAGTAAATTCATCAGCATCATCACCATCAGCCCGTCCACTGCTGAACAGGGCCTCTTCCTGAAGCAGGATTTTCGCCAATGTCACCACGCTTGTCAGTTGGGTTGGTGACCGCAGTATAATAATATAACACAAACTGGTATGCAATTATAAAAGATAAAGTTATTACAAACGGGACTAACGGCTTAACATACTTTCCGAGGCTAATGTACATTGCAAAATGTGCATTGTAATAAAATATCTTTTATAGCTCTATCTAGGCTGTACGAACCGGCGCCCTTAACACAGGTTCGAAGTCATATTTATCTATAACGTTTTATGGTAATTGAAAATAATAGTACTTCTACCAAAACGAAATCATTTCGCCAAATATTAACGCGTTAACAGTGCAGACATAAATTAGTAAAATACCCCTCACGTGTAAATATGCTTTGCGGAAATTTGATAAGATAAGCATAGGTAATGACATATACAGGGCTGATACGACAGAGGGGCTTTCCTTTAAACTGCCTATACTCGGTACCCTTTCCAAGCTGTGTACCAAAAATCAATTAAATAGGAGCAGTAGTTTAGTCGTAAATGATTTTTTAAGTTTTTGCGCCGTTTGAACACGATGTATCTTTCCTAACAGCATAGGTCATGCACCTTAAAACGATAAATCTGAGTATAACTTACGATGCGTTGTTGCCGCTCTGACGCAAATCATTGCAAAACATCCCGCACCGGCGCGTGCGCGACTTTGCCACTTTGCTAGGTCAGTGAAATTTATTTACAAAGGGTGGTTACGTTTTACTCTGATTTGTAAGCTATTTAGTTTGTTTGAAAGAAAAAAAATCTCAATTTGGTTGCTTTTTATTTTTATACCGTATCGGATTAATAAAAAACACGTATAGTAAACGTAGCGTAATTTAATGCCCCTCTATCATATAAACCCTGTATAACATTCGAAAAAGAAAAAAAATATTTTTGAACCTTTTATTATATGGTTCATTGTTCTAGCGTGTATATCATAAAAACTGGCGCAGTTGGTACGTGCAAACTCAAAAAAAGCATTCCATTGATATAGAATCGTGGCCCATTTGTGGTGCACGCACATGTGATGATGTCTTCATAGTGGCCCACATGCAGTTCATGCACTGTGATCGTGTTAACAATGACCAAAATAATCGGTGTATAAATGACTAAAATAATGCGTAAGAAAAATCAACTTTCTTACTTATACAACATGCATCTTTACGTCCATCTAAGAAATCTTCAGCGTGATCGATCAATGGACCAATAAACAGGCTGTAACTCCAACACAACTTCAAAACACAGTGAAGGATTACTTCACCCATATCACGGGCCAGTTATTAAAAGGATCCCATGTCTAAACTATACAGACTGAAGGGTATTCGAAGTCTCCAATAACATGTCCCAATAAAAAAGGTTCAGTTTAATATTGCTTCACTGAGTTCGCATCCTTTTCTACTTCACTTGTTATTATTTTTGACACTTTCCTGTTTTGTAATTGGTTGCAAAATACTTAATATAAGAATACTGAGTGTTCGTACGCTCGGTATTCATATTAAGTATCTTGCTTGATGATAATCACTAAAATCTCGTGATTTTAATGGTTATCATCATCCCGTAAGTATATGCTGCTGAAGAAGGGCCTCCTTCCACCACGCTTGACATGCGGGGTTTTTTTTTAGGATGGACATAATTATGTAGTTAGCCCTGAGGCTTTTGCTACTTCACCGGGCATAAAGGCTAGCAGAGCTCCAGCCTAGGTAAATGGTTTAAACACTACAAACTAAGCAACCTGCGCAAGAGGGCGCCCCCTGTGTGACTTGGACCTCGGTTCAGGGCGGTCGATGACGGGCATATTGAGGGATTATGGCTTTTTGTTTCTTTAGGGGAGTTTTGTGCAACTGTCGCTCTACAGATTACGCTCTACAGATCTCCGCTCCGAGATTTTGTGCAATCCTATTGGTTAATATTTCTCAGTTTCTCCACTCCGCAGCCTAGCTCCGCTCCGGTGGACAGGCAGCCTTACAGTTCGCGGGCCTCTCAGACTTCGGGTCTACGAGGGCATTGGAAGGTTCTTAGCAAACTAAGGGTCGGGAAGGCGAGGGGGGACGCGTCTCGTTCGCGGGCGCACTCTCATCCGGCGGGTTGGATAGAGTGATATCTGTGTAGTGGTGCTAGTTTCTTGCAGTATCTGTACTGCTAGTTGGTAAGTTGTGATCTCGTCGTCTGGGTCGTCTAGGACACCCCAAGGCCGACGGTGTTTACGACGCTTTGTAGGCAAAGACCTGTAGTCGGATGCTGCAAGAACCAACGGGTTTGGGTGTTGAGCTCGGATTCAAAGAAGCGATCCGACGCTTCTTTCATCTACTGCTTGATGGAAGGCAGTTGGAGATCAAATTGCAAATTGCGATTGCGAATGAACCACGGTGCCCCGGTGGCGCGTCGAGTGAATCTACTTTGGACGATTGTAATCAGTACAAACCGCTAGATGCTGTATTATTATGGTCACCGCGGTATTATGATGTAACACAGGGAAAAACGCTGCTGCCCGTTCCCTGACGGCGATTATTGTAAATTAGCTTTTCACTTGCGGTTTATCTCCCGTTTCCATGGGAACTTGATCATTGAATAGGTATAGCCTATGCTACTGCTGGATATGCTGGATAGCTTTCAAATTTGTGAAAGAATTATTGAAAAGCAAACATAAAAACGATCAAGTCTTTCATCTCTATAATATAAGTATATATGATGTTATTACAATCAGGACGTGCTTTCCGAAGCAAGGAGGTTAGTCTTGCAACCACTGGTTAGTTGAATAAATATTTTATTTCATATAAAGATTTCTTGTAAAGGCGAAAACACATTATTAAAACGCCACGCCACGCCACGTGTCAACACCTGTAAATCAGTACGCGCGTGGCGTCTTGTCGGGTGTTCATAGTGTGTTTCTGGTCTATAGAAAACATTACATTTAATTCGACTCAACACGCGTGGCGTGTCGTCGGGTGGCGTGGCGTTTTAATAATATGTTTCCGCCGTTAGAACTGAGTAATAACATACAATATATTGACATAACAACTTGATGTAGAACACTTGACTGTTAATAATGACTGAACCCATCCATACGACTGAACCTTGCATCTTAAGTTACAGGTCTGTTCGAGCGCCGCTAGTCTATTAAACTGAATTACTCATTAAATATTACGAATAATGTTGAATAATGATTTAAAGCCTTTTCAATGTTTATGGTAAACAAATTTAAATAAAGTTCAAATAAACAAACACAAAAGCCAAACCAGCGAATGACATTTTAATTTCAATTTGACATAACTGCAATGGCGGAGTTTTAAAATTAGGTTTTACAATTACGCGATTCCCAGTTAAAATTATTTTTGTTTTCAAATTAAATTTGCTGGGTTGTTTAGGTCGTTATACTAATAATCGGCAGACGATTTGCAATCAATATTACTATCAAACCCTAACATTACAATACGTACATTTTAATAATATAATAATCCTATCCTACTATTATTATAAACGCGAAAGTTTGTAAGTATGAATGGATGGATGTTTGTTACTCTTTCACGCATAAACTCCTTAATGGATTTAGCTAAAAGTTTGCACGCGAATAGTTTATAAGCTGGATTAAAATATAGGCTACAAAATATCACGCTGCGACCCACTGGAGCAGAGTGACGCGGGAAAAACCAAGGGGCGCAACTAGTAATTATATATTTGTTTGCTTGCAATTATAGACTCCGGAACTACTTAACCGATTTCAAAATTTCTTCCATCATTAGAAAGTTAATTTGGAAATTAATAATAAAGGCTATACTTAATGGTGAAGTTTCAATGGATATGGAACCGCCAGCTAAGCGGATGAAACCGCGCGTGGGAAGCTAGTCTATATCTATCATCATCATCATCATCAGCCCATACCACGTCCACGGCTGAACATGGACCTCCTCCCGAGGGAGGGTATTTTCCATAGTCACCACACTTGGCAGGTGGATTTAGTTACCGCAGTACTAGTTGTAATTCACAGGGAAACGCTGCTGCCCGTTCCCTGGTATATGTTTGTTATAGATGATGTTATAACAATGAGGACCAACGGCTTAACGCGCTTTCCGAGGCACGGGAATCTATGACCTCCGAGACTTAAAGCGAGCCAAATACCGCTACGCTACGGAGGTTGTCTATACTGTATCTATACTAATAAATAAAGCTGAAGAGTTTGCTTAAACGTGCTAATATTAGAAACTACTGGTCCGATTTCAAAAATTCTTTCAATGTTAGATAGCCTTATTAATATTTAAGCCTATAGGCTATAGTTAATAATGTAGTTCCCACGACAACGGGAGTTAAGCGGGTGTAACCACGGGCGGGAAGCTAGTAGTGAAATAAGATCTATGATATCAGTGTGTAACCGCACTAATATTTGCCAAGCGCGACGTTACACATGAAATCTGTTCTCGAGATCTGAACATCAAGCTGAAGATCAATTCAATTACGTATCTGATTGGAGTCGGCTTCCATTCTGGTACGATTTAATCAAATATGCTAGTTCTGAGACAAGAATATATTAAGCTTCAACATAAGTGCCGAATGCTTGTGCGGCTAGGTACTCGAATTTCATTAGATATGGTTCAATCGATCTAGATTGTTCTTGATATATTATGATTAATATGCATAACACATTGAGGCATTGATTTTGTTATGTGACTTTAGAAAAGAAATACTATATTTATAGTTCAATTTATTATATGAAATAAACTAGGTAGCTAATGTTACAGCGAATTGAAGACACAAACAACGTACTTAAACTTTTAAAACTCGCGTATGTTTTTGTTTAATGACATTTTTTTATACTCCTATGAATTTAAATAAAAGCATAAATATTTTGGAAATAAGAAATAATATAAGTGGGAGACTAGGAACTATCCAACTAAGAAATGAGAATCTAATTAATTAATTAACTAACCGCAATTTATGTATTTACTCTCCGACTATTTATTTGAATTAATGACCCGAATAAAAACTAAATTCATTTTAAGAATCAGGCGTTACTTTAACTGATTCGTTGATCTAGCGGTAAATAGCGAGGTCCTGGGTTCGATCCTCGGATCGAGCAAAAAATGTTGTACTAACCCGAAGTCTACAAGTGGGTGGTGTTTCTCTCGTAACTTAGAGAGCACGTTAAGCCGCCGGTCTTCTGCTTAATCTCTGACCGTTAATGTCCTTAGAACCGTCCCACCGAATTTTAAAAGCAAAGAAAAAGAGAATATCTCTTCTATGTTCAAAATTGAGATTAATAAAATTCGATCACCGGCAGGACTCGAACCTGCATCTTAGGTAAAGCTGGAAACCTTTTTTTTTTTTTTTTTTGTTGTCCGGGGGTAAATGCATTTACGCATTCCCACCGCCGCCGCTGCAGCGTATTCGCGCGCTGGCGGTGGGATATGTGGGACTCGCCCTCTCCATAGCGTGGTATGCTAAACTCATACCACGAGGAGAGGACCCTACCAACCACTAAAACCTCCCGGACACTCCTTCGATCCGCCGTTGGTGGGGGCCGGGTACGCATGAGCAATCCGGCCCCCCGACGGCACCCACGGCCAATATGGTACCGCGGGATCTCCAGGGCCACACTTACAGTGGCCCATTTGCCCAATTATAGGGACGCCCGGAGTGTAGAGGCGTCCCTACTCCTCATGGGTCAGCCTCGAAGGGAGCGGGGCCCATGTCCCCCACTCCCCGAGGCCGAGCCTAGGGTGGTAGGCGGCGGGTTTCAGCCCGCCGCCGACGGCCAACACGCCGTCTGCGAAGCGGGTGGGCGGAGGGATCTACTTCCCTCTCCCGCTCCGCGGCCTCCTTCTGTGACATTACTTGTCTACAGAAGGAGGCAACCGCCTCCCACGACCTCTCGCTTTGGACCATCTTCGAAATGATGGTCGGCAGCGAGAGGTCGTCTCCCACCACGCCAACGAGCTCCTCCCGCTCGTTGGCCCACGCCGGACACTCCACCACCGTGTGCTGTGCCGTATCGTCGGCACAGTCACAGTGGTGACAGCGAGTGTCCGGCTCTCTCTGCGCCACGTTGCACAGGTAGTGGCCGAAGCAGCCATGGCCTGTTACTACCTGTGCAACGTGGTAGGTGACGTCGCCGTGACGGCGACCGGCCCACTTTTTTAGATGGGGCCGAATCGCCTCCACCGTTCGTAATCCGCTCCGCGGCGCGGCCTCTAGCCGCTCCTGCCATTTCCGGAGGGTTTCGCGACGGACCTCAGTCCGCCACCGTGCAACACCCTCCGGGAAGGGGTCGCGGCCAGAAAGCGCCCCCTCACACCTCCGCCGGTACGCGGCGGCTAAAACCTCCGCCTCCAGGTCCCACGGAGGGGACCCCGCAAGGAGGCAGGCCACGTCAAACGCGACCGTGCGGTAGGCGCGGGACGCCCTGATGGCCATGACCCGCTGCGGACGTCGCAGCAGGGCCATGTTTCGCCTCTTCAGGGCGTCGACCCAAATGGGGGCACCGTAGAGCGCCATGGAGCGGATCACTCCGGCGTACAGTTTGCGGCAGGTGCTCCCGGGTCTGCCGAGATTCGGCAAAAGCCGGCCAAGAGCACCCGCCGCCGCCACCAGCTTCGGGGCCAGCCGCTGAAAGTGGGCCCCGAAGCTCCATCTGCTGTCGAGGACTATGCCTAGATATCGCATATTGTCCCCGACAGCAATATATTCGCCGCCCACTATGAGGTGGGCGCCTGAAGGCGGCGCTCGCCGAGGCCCATGAAAAGTAAGGGCCTCGGTTTTACCGAGCGCCACCTGCAGTCCCAAACAGCGAATACGGGCGACCATCTGTGCCACGGCTGCTGTGGCCAAGATGGCCGCACGCTAGCGTGGAACCCTACCGGACATCGAAATTTATCAATCTCTATTATAACACGTCTGTAAGGGGGGCGTGAGTGCCATCTATCGTTAATGATCCGCATTACTTTGACAAATATTTCCAAAGTTGCATTTGGTATAATTTAAGCAGGTTTTAATTAAACCAGGGTTTCCCATACTTATGACTCCATTAACCCCTTTTATAGTTTTCAAAGGACGTAGAACCATTAGATCCCGCACAGAGAGTGTGCAGTCTAGGGGTTCTTTGTCCCATAGAAAATAATAACCAATTTGTTAATTAAAGAAAACTGGGGGTCAACTAATAAGAAAAAACACACACACACATACCCTTCCAACCTCCATAGCGTAGCGGTATTTGGCTCGCTTTAAATCTCGGAGGCCGTGGGTTCGATTCCCACGCCGGACAGAAAATCTTTGAGTAAATTCTAAGATTTCTTTCCGGGTCTGGTTATTGATGGACTACGCTCCGTGCCTAGGAAAGCACGTTAAGCTGTTGGTCCCGATTGTTATAACGTCATCTAAAATAATCGTATATCAAGGAACGGGCAGCAGCGTTTACTAGTGTGGTACAACATAACACTGCGGTCACCAACCCGCCTGCCAAGCGTGGTGACTATGGCAACTACCCTCTCTCGGGAGGCGGCCAATGTCTAGCAGTGGAAGTTATACGGGCTGATGATGATGATGATGATACCCTTACCTTCCCCGCCTCAGAAATTCTAGGGGTTCACGTGCCCCATTTTGAGAACCGCTGGTCTAGACGAATGAATACAAACAAGTTATATTAATCGGTAGTCTCAGTAGCTCGTAAAATAAATATGGATATCTCTCATTCCCGATACGTATAAATCTGTACGTCTCCAACGTATTATGTAATTGGCCCGATCAAATGTTTGACGAGTGGAATGGGGATCGCCGATTCCGCTGAATTACTGAGTCATCTAAACGATAAGGCAGTGTTGCCGAGTTTTCTGTTCTAGCGCTAAATTTTATATAAATATTTGTAGCGTCTAAAAATATTTCACGATAAGTGGTTTGTAACATCTAAAAATATTTACTTATGAGTATTCAAAAAACTATAGTGCAGATATCACTGAGCTGCGGTCCGTTGAATTGATTGTTAGTTAATGTATAGTTAAGATTGATATTTCTATTTATTTCACTTTTGTTCCGTAAATCACTTTTGTGATATTGTTCATAGTCATGCCACCAGTTCATAAGCTATAAGGCCCGCTCAATAGCTTGCTTATATATATACTTTATTTCATTCTATTTTATTATTATTTGGGACTAAATTAAAACTGGAATAATTGACGTAGGTAAGAAGGCTGCCGGGCTCAAATGGGATTGGGCGGGTCGCGTTATCCGCATGCACAGTAGTCGCTGGGCAAAAATATGCACCCAATGGGCCCAAAAAGATGTGGCAGGATGTTCTAGTCGCTTACCTTGATGGCTGGTCCGAAGTGGCACTAGAAAAGAGCACTTGGAAAGATATGGGGGAGGATTTTGCCCAGCGGTTGGACATAAACGGCTAATAAAAAAATATTATTTGGGAAACAACATATATTAGGTACAAAATTATAAATATAAAATATATATAATTCTTCCACACTTGGGAAGCGACACTATCCCCGGATGAAATAGGCTATATTTAATTATGAAGTTCCAACGAAAACGGGAGCTATACGAGTGAAACCGCGCGCAGGAAGCTAGTCTGTGGGCCGGATCGCTTATGGGTACCCGGCCCCCGCCAACGACGGACCGAAGGAGTATCCGAGGGGTTTTAGTGGTGTAGGGCCCTCTCCTCGTGGTATGAGTTAGAATACCACGCTATGGAGAGGGCGAGTCCCACATATCTCACCGCCCGCGACCGAATACGCTGCAGTGGCGGTGGGACTGAGTAAATGCATTTCAAGCCGGACAAAAAAAAAAGAACAAAGCTAGTCCGTAAATAAATCTGTTACACCTAAAATGCCAGATATGTTTCCAATTCCTTTTTATGCGAATTGGATTTGGCAATACTGCGATTAGGAATGAGGAAAAAACAGAACCTATAGATCAATCTCATAGAACTCTGAATGATTTCTCCTCTGGGGATTTTGTGGGGCAAGCGTTTTGATGCATATGATTCAATCTCTCTATGTAGTAGGGTTACTAATAGGTATTCAATAGTTTCTCAGATTGAAACAAACTGAATAAAGTCATTTATTTACTTAAATTAAATGCTACATATAGTTTAATGCCAAGTGGTTTTCGTAATTTTTGATTGGGTATGGGAAGTTTGCATACTGGAATCACTGACGTAGCTACCGAAAAGCTGGGAGTGGCAATACCCTATGGTCGCCGAGCTCAGAGGGGCCACAAAGCCTTATTAGCAATCCTCTTATCGCCTCTTTAAAATATTTATATACAGGGTTATTTGTAAAACACCGGTAACCTCTCAGGACTATATTACTAACATCATAAACAACAACTTTTGTTCTACGACTTTTTACAAAACATAATACATTTACCAAAAACAAACCTTCAATATTTCGTTGTGCTATCTAACACATTTCAACTCTGTATTCCCCGCTCCCCTCGCTATTGTCGGTACTATCGCTTCCTTTTGCTTCACATAGACTTCGTAACATTTAAAGCGTTGAATTTAAATATTTTTATTTTTGTGTGTAAATCTGATGATTTAAAATATGATGAATTTTTAAAAGTCATAGAACAAAAGTTGTTGATTATGATGTTAGTAACGTAGTCCTGAGAGGTTACCGGTGTTTTACAAATAACCCTGTATATATTTATATATATTGATAAAACCTACACACTTAAGGGGCACCGATGTTTATTGGCCCCAGGGCCCTTGATCACATATATACGCCACTAACTGGAATCCTCTTACAGTGCTTATATTCCACAAGCTAAAATTCATATACCTTGAGATTTTTACATAAACTTTTTTTTTATTTAATTAACAATCACACTTATTTCTTATACGTAGAACAACGATCTCTAATTTCATACAAGTAGTCATACCGGAGAGGAAGGCCAAAGAAAAAATGGATGGATTGCGTGAAGAGTGATATGAAAGAAAAAAGAATTAGTGATAGTGTGACGGGTGACAGGAGAGAATGGAAGAAACAAATATGTTGCGCCGACCCCAAGTAAAATGTGATAAGGGCAGGAAGAAGAAGTCATACCGGATGGGAATCGAACACAGAAAATACCTTGTGTTCTCAAAACAAGACAAGGTGAGATAGTTGCCGTAACCACTTAGCCACAAATACAATCTTGTTCTAAATATTACTTTTCAACTTATTACGTATGTGAGTATTTTATCTTTACATTACATTTTACGCCTTTTGAGCAAACTAAGGGTATGGATTGCGCAAAGTTTAATAAACGGTGCTTGTTGAAATCATTACCGGAGTGCCAAGTTCCGTTTAAATAGGATTTAGTCAATAAACGGCGACACCGTTATTGTTGATTAATATAACATTGGGGCAGAGTATACGGTCCTACAACAAACTTTCCCATAATATAAGAGTATTGTCAATTAATAAGTTCAAAACAACTATTAAAGCCGAATTGGGTAGCAGGGCTTATTAAAAAAATCTGATTATCTTTGTGACAAAAATGCTTGGGATTGTGTCGCTCCGATCGCAATGTAAAATAGAAAATTATGTAGATTAATAATTAAATATTGTTACAAAAACTGGTCAATTGCGAGTCGGAATCGCGCACAACGAGTTCCGTACCATTTTCAACCGTCTTTCTGTTGCCTTTATTGATACCGACCAAAAAAGGGCATTGTTTATTGTTTGGGAGCCCCCTTCAATATTAATTTTATTTTATTTTTAGTATTTTTTGTTGTAAAAGGAATATAAATACATCATCTGTGAAAAATTCAACTGTATATCTCGCTATCGCGGTTCTTTAGATTCAGTCTGGTGACAGACAGCAGTCATACAGATAGACATCGAAGTCTTAGTAATAGGGTCCCGTTTTTACCCTTCGGGTACGGCGTCCTAAAAAGAGGCTTGTTTGCCAGTGTTTCTCAAAAGTCGCTACGTCACGCACTGCACGAGGAAACGTAAAGTAGAGCGACAGTTGCAAAAAACTCCCCTAAAATACTAAAAGTCACAATGACTCAATCCCTCAAAGCCCCACAGGGGGCGCCCTCTTGCGCAGGTTGCTTACTTTGTAGTTTTTAAACCATTTATTAAGGCTGGAGCTCTGTTTGCCTTTATGCCCGGTGAAGTAGCAAAAGCCTCGTGGCTACCTACGTATGTCCATCCGAAAATAACTATTTTTACGGAATAAATGATATTTGAATTTGAATTCAATATCAGGCGAGAAACTACCCGATATTATATTAAACTACAATAATACAGATTAAAACATAATCTCTGAATCAACATAAAATAGCTGACGATAATAATTAATTAGTCCCCCAAAGCTGTAATAGAATGAAGCTGTGTTGATCAACATTAAATAACAGACACACAATACTAATGAAATCAATCGATGTCCAGTTATTTTAATTGAGTATATTCGATTATTCCACTCGGTCGCATTCGAATACGTTATTCGATTGATCGTTGCGGCTTGCAAATAAGTTTACGTGTCGTTCACAATCGTTTCACGTGTTTGTTAAAGGTGTTTACTGTATACTAGCTGCGCCCCGTGGTTTTACCCGCGTTACTCTGCTCCAGTGAGTCGGAGCGTGATGTTTTGTAGCCTATATGTTAATTCAGAGTATAACCCATTCCGGTGCAAAATTTCAGCCAATTCCGTTCAGAAGTTTTTTTTTTTTTTTGGTTTTTTTTTTTTTTTTTTAAAGACAACTCCCGCACTAGGGAAATAAATCCCTGTGTCGCGGGGGACTTTACAAACATACATTTCACGGACACAAAGTACACCCAGACTCAGAACAATTATTTGTGGTTCACACAAATAATTGTCCCGGGTAGGAATCGAACCCAGAATACCAGGTCCCAGAAGCAACTACCGTAACCACTGAGCCACCGGTGCAGTTTGGCGTTGAAGAGTAACAAACGTCCATCCATCCATCCATACTTACAAACTTTCGCGTTTATAATATTAGTAGGATGTTATCGAAAATGTGCCTATAGTAAATATACGTAAGTAATTCTCAGACAACCTCCGTAGCGTATCGGTAAGTGGCTCGCTTTAAATCTCTGTGGGTTCGATCCCCACGCCGGAAAGGAAATCTTTGTGTAAATTGAATCGATTTCTTTCCGGGTCTGATTGGTTACGGGACTACCCTCCGTGCCTTGGAAAGCACGGTAAGCCGTTGGTCTCGATTTTTATAACATCATCTATAGTAATCGTATATAAAGCAACAGGCAGCAGCGTTTCTTGTGAGGTACAACATAATACTGCGGTCACCAGCCCGCCTGCCAAGCGTGGTGACTATGGAAGATACCCTGCTTTGGGAGGAGGCCCATGTTCAGCAGTGGACGTTATACGGGCGGATGATGATGATGATGAATTCTATAGGTTATCTATAAAAATCATAAATTAGTAAATATCTCTCAAAATACTGCAGCTATCATTATTTGTTTTTGCATAGAGCTAGACGTTATTGTTCTAGGTCGACCTGATTACAACATTTTGACTTTATGTTATAATTTTACAAAATATTCTTAAAAAACCGTTTTTTAATAAAATCTGAAAATATTATTTTTTTACAAAACTAAGCAAAAACGACTTCTAGGTACTTCCCCAATGTTTGACATCATAGTAATACCTAACAATTGAGCTCATAAAACATGGATGACCGCAAGTAAGGCAAAATTTCACACTGTGCGTAGGTAATTTAAACAGCAGCAGTTAGTATTTTATATTTATTTATTTCTTATTATTTATTAGATCTTTAATGATTACAAAAACAATATGGTGAGTTGTTCTCAACTTATTTATTTCTACAAACCTTTTGGGAATTTCTGTGAATTTGATGCCGGCTATCCTTGTAAGTATCTATTTTGGTAGCAATTACATTAATTAGTCTTGTATCACGTGTCACGGTGGAAAATTTATGTAAATTAATTATATGTTTCCATTAGGACCAAACACATGGTATGATATAACGTTTTTAGAACTTAGGTATATCTTCATCTCCAGTTAGGTACATATATTAAAGATGACTAGTCCTACTTAGAATTCATGTTGTTCACCATAAATATGGTATAATGGAGTGAATATAAGAAATTCTCGTTTATTTTAACGGAGTTTACGGAGGTTTTTAATGTTAACAATAAATACTAATAGTAGAAAGACGGAGGTATTCCTCGAAGCGCTACCATTTTGAGCCGCTCCTAATGAGGCGCTCCTTTTTTATTCCTCGGAGCGCTCCTTTTAGTAGCGCCTCCCGCTAGTAATTTAAAATATTAAATTTTTATACCTTGAAGCCACCATCATCATCTAAGTTGCTTAACTTTTGGTTAAGCAAATTCGATGATGATGATGCACAAATGAGTTTAAAAAAATCATCGATATAATTTATTACGTTTACTGCATGTTATATAATTTATTATGTTTACTTCCCTATTTTTAAACGTGGGTGGGCTTCAAGGTTTTCTTCAATTTTAATATTTTTAATTACTATCGGGAGGCGCTACTAAAAGGAGCGCTCCGAGGAATAAAACAGGAGCGCCTCATTAGGAGCGCCTCAAAATGGTAGCGCTTCGAGGAATACCTCGAAAGACGAAAGATCTACTAAATCGATTTCAAAAAATGTTTCACCATTAAGTTACTTCATCCAGGAATAACATAGACTACATTTAATCATGAAGTTAACACGGAAGCCATGCTAAAATAAACTTATTTCAATTTCAAAATGGCTTTTAAAGAGATGAGATTCCTAATTGTAATTACCATGTACTATCAGTTCTATGATTTATTTTTATATCGTTATAATTTCTTCATGTACAATTTTATGTTTCAATTTTATCATCACTCTTTGAATCACTTTCTACGATAGCTACAAAAAGTAACCATCATCATCAACAGCCCGTTTACGTCCACTGCTGAACATGGGCCTCCTCTTAACAGACCTTGGCAAGCCAGGATCGTAAAGGGATATTGCCATAATCACCACGCTTGGCAGACGGATTGGTGATCGCAGTAAGATGTAAACCTTGAGCTAATAGATGCTGCTGCCCATCCATCAACCATATGTCCCTTAGTCACCTTTTACAACACCCATGGGAAGACATGGGGTGGTCTATTCTAAGCCGGAGACCACACGGCAAGTAACCATCACTTACTTAAATTGTCTATACTTAAACTCTTTTATGAATTCCTAGTCATATTTCATCTCCGACTCTTCAAATGCAAAACTACCTGATATTACGACAAAACAGTATACCATATAAAAAGATCTATGTGCAACGCTTTATTTCACTGCTCCAGTCCAACACAAAATTATGACCCAGTAAATAGACGGAAAAAATAAAACGACACGTACACTACATAAAATATCAAACAAACTAGATTTTTAAACGCTTTCAAACCAACTAACGGGCAAATCTGATAAAAACTGGCAACTAAAACTTTTTAAAACATGAATATACATTTTCGTCCATTTACTGACTGGGTACAGTCAACAAAAGAGATAGGTTTACACCTTTAGTATAAAAAAACCGGTCAAGTGCGAGTCGAACTCTCGCACGAAGGGTTCCGTTCTAGTTGCAACTTTGATCGATGTTAATAATAGTTGATTGAATGAAAGGTAAATTGTGGTTTACGGTTAAAGACGTTTTAAAAAAAAAACTACTTACTTGATCTCGTTCAAACCAATTTTCGGTGGAAGTTTGCATGGTTATGAACATCATATATTTTTTTTAGTTTTATCATTCTCTTATTTTAGAAGTTACAGGGAGGGGACACACATTTTACCACTTTGGAAGAGTCTCTCGCGCAAACTATTCAGTTAAGCAAAAAATGACATAAGAAACCTCAATATCATTTTTAAAGACCTATCCATAGATACGTTTGGTTTTGATGAAAAATAAAATTTTGAGTTTCAGTTCTAAGTATGGGGAACCCCAATTATTTTTGTTTTTTTTTCTATTTTTGTATGAAAATCTTAATGCGGTTCACAACATACACCTACTTGCCAAGTTTCAACATTATAGTTCTTATAGTTTCGGAAAAAAGTGGCTGTGACATACGGACGGACAGACAGACACACAGACAGACAGACAGACAGACAGACAGACATGACGAATCTATAAGGGTTCCGTTTTTTGCCATTTGGCTACGGAACCCTAAAAATGTGAATAAATATGTTTATGTCACTGTAACGGTAATGTAACCGGTAATTCTTAATGGATGAAGATGAGTAGGTGTGCACAAATGCCCATTATAGTAAACTCGTCTTATAAACGTGTACATATAAGTTTTAAATGCGTTTCACAATGTGTAAACCTATCTCATTTGTTGACTGTACATTTAGTTTGGTCTAGGTATGCTATTGAATAAGCTATTGTTGAGTAGATAAGGCTGAGAGAAACAGAATGTGTTTATGAAAAGACGACGGAACGCTGCGGCACCGGATGGACAAGCGAACTGAGTGTGTTTGTAGGTTTCGTTTACACCGTAGTGTAACATTAACGATATTTACTTTGCTCAGTGTATCAGCATTGCTATCCAACTTTTAATTAACCAATAATTTTTAAGATTAAGTAAGCTTTGGCCATTTTTCATTAGAGTCGATCGACATAAAACAATTATTAAAAGTACACCATCTCTGTTCCTTTTATTATATAACTTAATAAATAAGCTTTCAGTAACATAGGCTTTATTTAATTATGAAGTTCCCATGCGCGGGAACCTAATGTATAGTATAATGTAAGTTACAGTAACATGTCCTGACTGACTGATTCATCAACGCCAAGGCTAAGCTGAAGCTAAACACGTGATAGTATTGTTGGACCGTGGCTTTTTTTGTGACATATAGGTCCACTAAGAAAACAAATGACCAGTGGCCTACTTTAGCCCTGGATCGAAAGAGCTGGAAGTCGTGGGTAGAGGCCTTTGCCCAGCAGTGGGATGATGCAAGCTAACAGTAACAGTAACCAATAAACTTTTTAATTTGGTTACACCGTAACTTCGGTGTAAAAAGTGGATCCCAGCAACGCAATGCGGCCTGCAAAGGCATTTAATGTTCGGCAGCAGAGCTTCGGAAGGAGCCACATATCATTGGTGTTTAGTTATGCACTCGCTTCCTTAGCACATTTCTAGCTAGTCGTTATTCGAACAATACATTTCAGCTATGAAAATAGAGTACCTTTGAATTTTTTTGTTAGAACTTGTTCAAGCAACGTTTCTTCTTCCTGTCCTTGCTGCAAGTTCCTTGAGGTTGACCCAATATGTTTTTTTCTTCCATTATTCGCGGTGTGCCGTCATCTGAGCACGAAGCGACCGTAGCCGAATGGCTTCGAACTTGCAATCATTTGGTCGCCAGTTCAATCTCGACCCATTGCACTACCGACGTGAATCCACTTGTAACACAAGCATTTTAGCTAGGCATGTGGGGTTAGCAAGAATAGTAGTGTGCAAAATATCTGCTAGTAATCTTTACATAAAACAAAAACTTTCACTTATTCCTTTTTCATGCATGACATTATTTTCACAATCTACCCACCTCATATTTGCTGGCCTTGTTCCTCGTCATCCGTCTTTCCATGTACCCGGTTGTTCTTCATCCCTACTTATATAATAAATACGAAAGTAAAACTGGTTTTAATGAAATCTGGTACAGACATAAAAAAGACTTTTGAAAGGGATAAAAATTTGTCGTTTTCGGAGAAAAAAAGCTTGAAACTGTGCATTTAGACACTTAATTACGCGGATAAAACTGCAGGATGCTCGTCAAGTCGCTAAATAAAACTTTAATTGTACAATGAGCTATTTGTGGCTAGATTATAGGCTCTTATCCTTAGTAGTTAATAGGCGTTAATAGTTTAAAGGGAAGCGAGATAAGACACAGTTAAAATTGAAACAAGCGAAAGTTGAATCTGCCATAGTACATGGCAAATTGTGCAACATATCGCAATGATGATTTGACTTCCTTAGTTAATTTGATGCAAACTTTCAGTGTGTCATATCAAAAATGTATTTTTATTAACTACTTAATCATTTGCTGGGAAATCAGTGAGTACAATTTGACTCTGTTAATCGACAGTTAAAAGAGTAATTGACTTAAACGACATCATGGGTGATAATGAATTATATATTTTATATCATCCCTTTATATAATTCAAAATCGCATGGTATAGCTTAGCTCAATTTGCTTTTAACTCCTCGTATAATCTTTTCCGCTTCACTAACCCTTTACTTAATGACGATAAATACCTATTTACTTCACTAACTATTCGCACATAATACGCCACAACGCACCGCCATGTCATAATGTGATACGGTGCGCAACGTGACATTGTATACAGATTACATTAGGCCTCATACGCAATGCGACTCTGCGGTCCACCGTCAGTTAAGAGGCAAATGAAGCTATTAGGAAGCGGATATTATTGTTAATTTGGCAATAGCAACTACAAATATGCGTACCTAAATGGTAACTGCCATATAATCCACTTGCGTATCGGTAGCGCATCGTTATAAAACAAGAAAAAGATACACTTTATTGAAAAATATAAAAAAAAAACAGTAAATTTAATTTCGGTTGAGAAATTATGTTTCGAGATTTGCGCTGCCGATGATTCGAGCTTATAGTTATTCGAGATTTTGATGCATCGAGGTAGTGAACTGTCGAGCTGATAATTTATCGATTTCAAGTACTATCGAGTAAACGTTTTTGAGCAAGTGTTATTCGATCTCGCGTCATTCGATTTCAAGTGGGGAACCCCCTTTGCCTCATATGTATTCTTTGAAAAAAATAAAAATATGTAAAAAAATGAGGGGTCTTAACCCCGCTACTCATCAGTCAGGTCTGCAGTTCCGTGTATCCTACAGAAGAGGTGTGTTACAAGTTTTCAGCTTGCAGCCTCAAATACCTACCCAAAAATTGGTATCAGCTCTCCAACTATTATATGAATATTTTTGAATTAAAGTATATTACTATGCCTTCAGTCATTGTATTATTTTATTACTCAGCCTCAACAAATAATTTCCTAAATACACTTTCTTCACACAACCTCTGTGGCGGAACGGTAAAAGTTTCACTTTAAACAAGACTTTACTTACTTACTTTACTTTTTTACTTTTTCACTTTAGGTCATAGGTTCGCTGTATAAGAAATCCTCGTGTTAATGTAAGCTGTTTTTCGGGTCTGGTTAGTTAAAGGACTACCTTCCGTGCCTCGGAAAGCACGTTAAGCCGTTGATGCTTTGGTTTGGATTTAGCAAAACGGGTAGCAGCGTTTTCCTGTAAGTTACCACATAATACTGCGGTAAGCTTGTAAGCGTGGTGACAATTACATAACCCTTCCTTGAAAAGAGGCCCATATTCAGCAGTGCAGTTATGTGGGCCGATGATGACTTTTTTTTCGGACGGACGTCATCAATTATTGACGAAGCTGTTGCTACTTCACCAGCCTTTTTTCAAATACATTTTTTATCATTTTCCCGTGAGCAACTAATGAGTAATCACTATAACGACTACATTAGCGGTGAATCGCGTGAGCTACATCCAATGTGTACGTTGGCCTAATTTGTACCGCTGCGGTTTTTGTCTAAACGTGTAAGGGCTCAATTCTGTAATTTTTGCAAAATGACGAGCAATGGACGGTCGACAGTACGATTCCCTTGTTATTGTGCCATATTTGGTATTCCATTAAATATTAACCAAAATATCTATAACTTTGGTAATGGCTTAAGATAATTGTAATGATAATATGCCACAATAAATATATGCCAATAATTATTTGGCATGAAAAACATCGTCAGTGGAATTAACATCATTAACGACACTCAACTTAATTAGCTACCAAAATATTAAATGTAAAATCAGAGATATCAAAACTACATTGTAGTTCATTTAAAGCGTTTTTAGTGCCATGTGGTTGCCGTCGTAGAATATACTATCCCTCGTCTTCCTTTGGGTGTCGTAAAACAAAGTAATATACAGTTAACGGATGATCAGCAGTACCATCAGCTCAAGGACACTCACCATCTTACTGCGATCACCAATCCCCTTGCTGATAATCTGAATATCGTTCAAAGACTGACTTGTCTACTTCTGTTAAAAGGAGACCCATGTTCAACTGTAGAACTCGGGCTGGTAAAGTGAAAGTTTTTTAATTAGCAGGATCGGGGCCCAGGATGTACGATAATTATGACTGTGTAATCTATGTGTAATAAGGACCGGCTCAATTGATGAGACAGCAGTAGGAGTGCGGTTAATGTGATTGTCAATAATAATAATAATAATATCTAGGGACAATGTCACACAGATCATCCTAGCCCCAAACTAAGCAAAGCTTGTACTATAGGTACCAGGCGACGATATACATACTTATATAGATAGATAAATACTTAAATACATAGTAAACATCCATGACTCAGAAACAAATATTCGTGCTCATCACACAAATATTTGCACTTTCGAAAACCGGGATTCGAACCCAGGACCACCAGCTTCATAGGCAGGAGCACTACCAACTAGGCACTACCATTGTTTTATTGTATAGTAGTAGAAGTGTTGATAATAATAGTTAATGAGTGTCTTACCATTTTTGAGTGACGAGAAAAGAAAAATAAACCCCTTATTC
The DNA here is from genome assembly GCA_947037095.2 of Nycteola revayana. Lineage (NCBI taxonomy): Eukaryota > Metazoa > Arthropoda > Insecta > Lepidoptera > Nolidae > Nycteola > Nycteola revayana. Next base: position 21,987,251 of record OX344845.2, on the reverse strand, counting down.
TGTGTTATAGTTGGAATCATATTAGTTTACTAAAAATATAAGAAATTTAACCTGTAACTAAAACAAATTTATAAAATTTAATCATTTTTTTTATTCTTGATACTGGGCAGCGTTCCTAGTGTTGACAATACTATCCGTATATCAATACCTATCTGCTATATTAAGTAAAATCATCACTCGGGCATAAGCAATATTCATTTGTTAAACTTGAGATTTTTTTTACAATTTCATTTAGTTTTAGTTTGTATTTTATTCATGTTTGTTTTTTTTATAAGTTTAATGCTATTTATTGCCTTTACGGAATATAAATAATAAAGCAAAAACCAGCTATTTAAAAAAAATATTTCATTTATTTATTAATGTTCCAATATGGCACAATAACTGTGAACTTCATAATACATAGTTATAATAAATGACTAATTATATCTGTTTACAAGGGAAAAGGGTATAATACATATTATATACAACTAAAAGAAGCTAATCTTTAATAATGAATAAATTTCATTAGTTCATCATCATCATCATCATTCAAAAACTACTGGATGGATATCGAAAGAATTATTAATTCACAATGCTACAATAAACAATAAGTAATATTTAAGCTATATTTAATTATGAAGTTATTAAGGGGACGGTAGCTACGCGGGTGTAATCTCGCTTGAGAATCTAGTTTAAAATAATATAACTAACTGTTCTAAACTATGAAACTGTGCCACCAATATTAACAAACAGTACTAACGAACAATTTTTTATTCACCCTCCTAAAGTGCGTCACAAAGTATCTATGTACTTTTTTCACGGCTTAAATTTCACTGTGCCATACAAAAGCTATTTTTAGAAGGATTAAAGCGCTTTCGTATCCGGATTTGCCCATTTCGACATTGTTGTTTCACATGTAGAATTAAATCCAGCTCAGGGGATTAAATTTTACGTTCAGCACAACATTCAGTATGTACAATTTTTACTGTCTAATTCGAACAATATGAGCCTTTTTCTAAATTGTTTTTGTTTTTAACTCTAATTTGAAGGAAAACACCAGTTGCCTAAAATATTTGCATAATATAATTTGACGACGCCGCCGAGGCCGACCCAAAAAGAGGTGGCAGGACGATCTAGATGCTTACCTTGATGGATGGTCCGAAGTGGCAATAGAAAAGAGCACTTGGAAAGATATGGGGGAGGCCTTTGCCCAGCAGTGGGACATATACGGCCAGTAAAAAAAAAAACAATAATTTGTAGTATTGAGAATGATTATAGAACATTCTATGGAGTAGATCTACCTAATAGGTAAATTTATTTAGGTTCTTTATATAGCTCTCTTGGGAGAATCAAGAAGATGAAAGTCATATCGAAACCAATATGTTTATGTAAACATTGGTTTCGATTTGACCTCAATAACCTATGTAGGTATAACGTGTAGTACAAATGTTTTTTTTTTGTCTTAAGATAGTTTAATAAAACAAACATCGTTGTTTAATAAAACTAAAAATCATTTTAATTTGACAAATCTGCTAAGACAAGATTCTTCAAAATCCCCTCTTTAAAATATTGAAACAGGGGTCCAAAGTTTTGTATAGCGAATTCGTAATAGTAATTAAAATCTTAGTAAAAAGCTATTAAGATGTATGCTGAGGTAAACACTATTCAATATTGATTTAACCGAATCAAAAAGTAGATCACGAAAGAAATAATTTTTGCATCGCAAACATGATTTAAAAAAAACTTCTATACCGGCTTTTGAAAAGCCCGTTTACGTCCACTGCTATACATATACTTAGGCCTCGCTTTTTACCAATTTAGGCTACTAAGGACCGTTAATAACGCCGTAATCACTTTGTATTGGTAGGAGTATTGGTAATGGTAGTAAGATCCATCAGTTGTATGTCCTAGCAATTTACGACACCCATAAAAAGACATGGGGAGGTTAATTCTAGACCACTTGGCGAAAAAGAATAGTATAATATCTATACCTACTCGTCAAAATACTGGACAATGCACAAAGTCAACAATAAATAGTCTTCGAGATCGTTTGATCTGAATACATTGACGGCCGATGGAGCTGAAAGGTTCTCGAATAGAGACCACGAACTGGCAAGCGCAGCGTGGGACGACCGCCTGCACGATGGACCGATGACCTCATAGTAGAAAGTCAGTGATTGCAGGCCGCTAGCAATCGTGCCCGCTGGGTATCGATGGGGGAGGCCTATGTTTAGCAGTGGACGACAACAGGCCGATGATGATGATGATGAAGAATACATTATATACACCATAATACAATATTTTAGATCTAAAAAGAGGTAAAATCGAATAGACAAATTGTGTATAGATTCATTTTTACACAGGACTCGTCAATTGAATACATAATTTTACCTTTCAATATGAATACATTTAATATTGAAAGCCTAGAAATTATTATTCTATGCAAGAGTCCATTCGAATGAAAAGTTGATAAAACTTCACATGATGTTTCCTTTCACAATAATTTTAATATTACGTTTTGAGGTATTATTTACAGTTATATTTTTAAATATTATTATGATCTATTATACGATTTTTAACTTTCTTTATTGTGGCTATAATAACTTATTCACTATTTCAAAATATTTTCATTAATACTTTTAATAACTATAAAGGTTTATTTATTATTAAAGTTGTCCAGTTGCCGTTATTATAAAATTTACAGTGTGAATTAAAAAAATGTAAGCTTTCTGCTTTGACAATTGTTCTAACCTATAACATATTATACAGACAGAACACGCTATTGGACACAATATAGTTAAATAATGAAGTTAATACTAAAATATTATTAAAAATAATAACTAAAATACCTGTAATTACATAGAAATATATAGATAGGTACTCCGTAGCGTAGCGGTATTTGGCTCGCTTTATATCGCGGAGGTAGTGGGTTCGATCCCCACGCCGGACAAGAAATCTTTGTGTAAATTCTTAGATTTCTTTCCGGGTCTGGTTGGTTGAGGGACTACTCCCCGTGCCTCGAAAAGCACGTTAAGCCGTTGGTCCCGATTGTTATAACATCATCTATAATAATCGTATATCAAGGAACGGGCAGCAGCGTTTCCTTGTGTGGTACAACATAATACTGCGGTCACCAACCCGCCTGCCAAGCGTGGTGACTATGGCAAATATCCTCCCTCGGGAGGAGGCCCATGTTCAGCAGTGGACGTTATACGGGCTGATGATGATGATGATGATATATATACTAAATTATTGTTATGATTACAGGCACTTGCTATTTGCAAGTGGTTTACGTACATAAAAATGTTTTTTTTTAATTAAAACCGCATGGGCGTAATACTGATGGTCAATAGGTATGTATCTTCCTCTTGAATCACTATATCTATTAAAAAAACCGCATCAAAATCCGTTGCCTAGTCTCAAACAGTGTCTTAGAGATTCAGGGAAGCGACTTTGTTTAAATTATAATACGTTATATATAAGCACTGGGCTTAAATATCCACTCCATGGAGCCAAACTGGCAGGAAGCGTCAACGCGGCAGGCCCAGAAGAAGATGGCGAGACGAGCTGGACTCATTTTTAAAGGATTGGCCTACAATCGCAGCACATCGCGAGAGATGGAAGGAGGGAAGGGAAGCGCTGCCCTGCAGTGGGACAAAGTAGGCTCTTAGTAATAATAATAATAACATTTACTAAATAAATAAATTATCCTAGCAAAAACTGAGTGTAGGAAAACCTCATACTCAACCGAAAAATATGAAAAAAGAATCCACAACCTTGCACGTATTAATCTACACTAATATTATAAAGAGGAAAGATTTGTACCTATTTTTGTATGTTTGTATGTTTGTAATGAATAGGCTCAAAAAGTACTAGGCCGATTTAAAAAATTCTTTCACCAATAGAATGCTACATTTTTCCAATTTGACATAGGCTACATTTCATTTTGAAAAAAATTAGGGATCCTTGGTAAAATTTGAACAATGTAACCGAAGGTGTAGAAAAATGAGTCTTAAAATGTCTTTCGTCGAATGCGCTGCCGAAACTATTAGCGATTAGGGTAGGGGTAGGGTAGGGTTAGGGTAGGGCAGGGGTAGGGTATAAAAGTCCACCCGTGCGAAGCCGGGGCGGGCCGCTAGTATAATCTATATATATAAAAGAAAGTCGTGTTTGTTACAACACTTATAACTCGAGAACGGCTGGACCGATTGCCATGGTTTTTGATTTGTTGGATTTGTTTCCGTCCCGAATAGCAGAATACATTTTAAAAACAAAAGAAAGTCGTGTTAGTTACACTATTTATAACTCAAGAACGGCTGAACCGATTTGGCTGAAAATTAGTAGGGAGGTAGCTAAGAACTGGGAGAAGGACATAGGATACTTTTGGGTAGGGGTAGGGTAGGGTAGGGTAGGGTAGGGTAGGGTAGGGTAGGGTAGGGGTAGGGTAGGGTAGGGGTAGGGTAGGGGTATGGTAGGGGTAGGGTAGGGGTAGGGTAGGGTAGGGGTAGGGTAGGGTTGGTGTAGGGTAGGGGTAGGGTAGGGTAGGGGTAGGGTAGGGTTGGTGTAGGGTAGGGGTAGGGGTAGGGTAGGGGTAGGGTAGGGTAGGGGTAGGGTAGGGTAGGGGTAGGGGTAGGGTAGGGCAGGGGTAGGGTATAAAAGTCCACCCGTGCGAAGCCGGGGCGGGCCGCTAGTATAATATATTATAAATAACACATAAAGGCAGTATCACATTATACTCCGTATGGATCCCGTGTGTTAATTTCCGTTGAGCGTCGTTATGTGTATTATTGCGGTGTTACTTACCGCTAACATTGTTTAGTGAAATACAGAAATGGATGAGATTAATATACAGTAACGTGTTGGAAGCTAATGTATGAACAAGGAACAGGATATGTTTACGTTCTTGGAATGCATTTTGCTATTAATATTTGCCGACGCGTCGTATTAAATGCTTAATATATTATATTGGGCGGCATCTCCATGGTATATTTACTAATATATAAAGCGGAATAGTTTGTTTGTTCCGATGCCCTCGTTGACCCGAAGTCTGAGAGGCCCGCCAACTGTAAAGTAGAGCGACAGTTGCACAAAACTCCCATAAAAAAAAAACTAAAAGCCATAATCCGTCAGCGACCGCCCTGAGCCGAGGTCTGAGTCCCACAGGGGACGCCCTCTTGCGCAGGTTACTTAGTTTGTAGTGTTTAAACCATTTATCAAGGCTGGAGCTCGGCTCGACTTTATGCCCGGTGAAGAAGCAGAAGCCTAGGGGAAAACAACATAAGTCCATCCGAAAAAAAAAAGTTTGTTTGTTTGCTAGAACGCGCTTATCTCAGGAACTAGTTTACCGGTTCCACAATAAATATTTATCCACTTTGAAAATATGTAGGCTGTATGTACACACTACGATTAACAACAAGGAACAGAGTATCACCAAACATAAACACGGTAACCAGTTAGTCCATCGTAAAAAAATTTATAACATTCTATCAGGCTATATTTTTTGTCCCTACGAAACTTTTCTTTAGTACAAAATAATTTTCATTTAAAAACAATATATCTGGTAATTTAACTTCAATGGTTTAAAAACGTACCTGATTCGAAGTACTTTTGTTTTTATAGTCAGCGCTAACAATGGACATTACAATAGTTCAAAATCATTAAAATTGCTTGTTAATTTTAGTTAGCAAAATTTTTTCCGATTTGTCTAAAAAATTTTCACCTAACGAGCAGTGGCGACTACTGAAAATGTACACTGCCAAAAAAACTCAGTAGTCTAAAATCCTCTTTAGTATTAACAACGCTACACATTAAACGCCTAACAGTGCTTTCAACACAATTTCACCTCGCAAGCCGAGAATAATGTTACGTTTTATAAATGCTCTTACCTCCGGCACTAAAACGTTTGTATGTTCTACCACCGCCCTCTAATTACATCTATTTGTTAGATGCACCGCGTTTGATGGTCATTCTTTTGTGTTATAATCACGTATGTTAGCTTTAATCGTTTTATACTTATTACCTATGTTTCTTTTATTGTGACGCTGGGAAGTAATTTATTTTGGTATATCAGTTATATTTCTTTTGTTTAAGACTAGTCGCGGACTAGGGAAATTGCTACTACGGCGACAGATTCACATTTGTTGTTATGCAATGTATATTTTTTTAAATGTTGATTCATTAAAGTTGTCCGAAGATTTTTCCGGGCTAATGTTTACATGATTAACAAAACACCTTTCTTTGCTTGTCAATTCACTATCACATCAATCATCCGGTATAATGAAAAGTCCAACTAAGTAGTAATCAATTAAAATCGATGTTTACTTATTTCGCTATCAAATTAAATCCACTTTCTGAAAATGAAAATGAAAGTGTTAATCATAGATTAAATAACTCTATAACGATATCCATAGGAAATTACGTTTGGACCCTTATTTGATACTTTTCAATCATTTTACCAGCTCATTATTTCAGAAATTCAATGTTAGAGTATAAAAATAAATGGCACCTAAAAACAATGACAAAATAACGAGATTTGTAAATAAAACGTACAATTTGCGAAACCGAGTTCCCAACAACTCATACAGAACAATATTTAACAGTTGCCAACTAAACTTAAATTAGTGGACCGCAAACAGTTAAATGCTTAGTTAACGTACGAACGATGTTATGTGGATATTATTTGTATTGTATTCAGGAAGTTTTATGTAGTGCTCAGATAACGAGCGGTATTTTAGATGCATTTTGAAATGAAATTTACTCTTGGACAGACACTGCGACTCATGATTAGGCGACCTGCTAACGCCGATAATGACGCTTAACTCTTTGCTGACCCTGACGTCCACGTGCTGCCGATGCTAACGCTGACGTTACCGCCGATTCTAACGCTAAGGTTGCCGCTGACACTAACGCTGGCAGCATTACCCCGTTGAATGGCAATGCTTACCTGCTGTGCAAAGTAAAAACCAACACTCGGAAAACGTGCCGCACTAAAGAAGCTGCGAGGTATTTATAAATTAATTTGGGTCCCGGTCCCCACGGCCCCAATGATTCGACACCAAAAAGGCATAAATACATGATCACTATCAAGGGTACTATATTATATTTGCGCCTCTTGAGATTCTCCGCGGATTCAGCCGCCAGGCCAGCCCTACTTGCGAGTCCCGGAAAGATGAGACGGCGCGAGGGTGTCGACGCACGTAGCGTCCCACACCAAAGGCCGTCTCAAATAATATTGGCTATAATAGAGGATAGGCTAAGGTTTGAGAGACGTATTTTCAGTCGCCGATACTGACGCCGTTAATTACATCAATGCTGAAGCTAACGCAAGTATTCATTATGAACAATTGTGTGTTCCCAGCCAAATTTTAGCTTTTGTTGTAAATTATTACAAATCAAAATGTTTTTAAAATATCCAGTATCAGGTAAATAGCTCGATTACGGTCGAATAGGTCGGATTGTAACTTAATATTATAGTATGTGTAGTTCTTATATTTGCAATACTTCGCTTTGTGTTTAAATTTTTCCTAGGTAAAGTGATTAATATTCAGTAGGTCACTAAATGAAATAAAAACATTGTTAAACGGTTTAACCATTTCCAAGTAATTTTACGACAAAGCTACTACAGTTTATTTTTATTTAGATAGAACTAAATTCATTGTACAATTTGGACACTGGCCAACAAAGTTTGGCACACACAATTTTCAAATAAAAAAAAAATTGAAACATCCAAAAAATATGCCCCGGGTGAGGATCGAACTCACGACCTTAAGATTATGAGACTTACGCGCTGCCTACTGCGCCACCGAGGCTTATACTTTCGTATCGAAATAAGTAAACATAACGTACGCGCTTATCTCTATTATCTTGCTAGCAAAAAAACATAGGTAACGAAAATTGTGCTTATCATAGTGTATGGAGATAAAATAGTACTTGAGACACTGATAAAAAATTATTTGCTTTTAAGATATAGGTACTCTCTGAAGGTATTTATTAAAAAAAAATATTTTACTTTTTTTTTTTTTAATTATTTGGATTGCCAACAAATGATACACAAATCTATTAAGTTAACGATTACAAAAAAAACATGCCTTGTGCTCATTCAATTATAGGCAACCACATCTTACACGGACATACTAGTACCGTTTTAAACATTATTTAAAACATCAACAAAAACATAAACATTTACAATTAAAGAAAATCTAAATAAATTTTACAAAGATACGGAATAGACTACCCAACTTCAAACCTCTTCTAGCTTAGATCTGAAATAATCTGCAATTTTCTTCTTAAGTACTAACTTACTGTCGCTAAAAATGTCTAATTTTAATAATCGAGAGAGATCGTTATATAACTTAGCCATCCTTGTCAAAGGTGCGTTAAGACCTAAGTTAGTTTTATATCTATGTAAACTGAACAGCTTGTAGACACTTGGGCGCGGTAATTTGCTTGGGGCTGAGATATGGATTCTCGCGATTAACTCAGGACAATCTATATTATTATTCATAATGTTATATAAAAATAATAGGTCCAAAAGCTTACGTCTATCGCTTAGCGAAATTAATTGGAAATGTCTAAGACGAGCATTGTACGAATTCAGCGAACGATGTAATTTTATATTATATGCAAGATGATTAAGGAATCTCTTTTGAATTCTTTCCAGTCGTTTTTTGTGCACCTCATAATGTGGAGACCAAACTTGTGAGCAATATTCTAATATACTGCGAACCAATGAATTAAACAAAATAATTTTAGCTTTTGGATTTAGAAACTGTCTACTATTTCTAGCTTTAAAGCCACATATTTTGCACGCATTAACTATAATTTTATCTATATGTGCATTGAAGGATAGTCCACTGTCCATTATAACTCCTAAATCGCGTGCACATCCGACTCGATTAAGTGTGCGACCATTTATGGTATAAGATGTATGGATTTTTATTTTTTTTCTGGTGAAAGATAAATGATGACATTTGTGTGCGTTTAAAAACATTTTATTAAGCTCGCACCATCTAATCAGTCGATTGATATCATCTTGAACTAGTTGACTATCCTCCAAGTTTTTAATAGGTTTCAGAATTTTAAGGTCATCAGCAAACAAATAAAAAGACGTATGATGGAAGCATTCGGAGATGGAATTTATAAGAATAAGAAACAAAAGTAGTAATGTTTATAGATCAAACTTCCCAAGTTATGCTCTGATATTATTTCTAAGTATTTTTAATATTTTGGAACAGTGTTCTAACTTTGATATTTTGCATCAACTATAGCTTCCGCGTAATTCTCGTTTCCGTAAGAACTTTATGATTATATCTGATTATATAATAGCCTATAGACTTCATCAATAAATGGGATATCTAAGATTTTTTTAAATCAGACCATTAGTTCCTGAAGTTTCTGAATTCAAGCAAACAAATAAACTCTTCAGTTTTATTTTATTAGTAGGTATAAATAATAATTTAAAATTAATATATTTAAAAAAAAGCATTAATATTAAAAATTATTTTATTTATATCTATGTATTCTTCTTAGTATAGTTATGTAAGTAAGTATAGTTTATTCCACCATAATTATTATTATTTGATTTTGAATGACTTTAACTTTCTAAATAGAAATACAGAATGTGATAATAACGCAGCGACAGAAAAATGGAGAAGAATCTAGAATTCTAGACCGTTCGCAATGTATCACCCAATAACAGTTAACCTGAAGCAAATCAATAATAATATACCTATTGTCTAAATTTATGATGTTAGCACCTATCATAAATACCGATAGATATCAATAGATGGCGTGCAAATAATCATTAGCCCATTGACGGTGTCGTTAAACTAGGATTTATGTTATTACATATATAATATTATATTTCATTCACCTACCGCACTTAGAAATTTATGTTTGTACGAAGTGTAACAGCTAATCTGTAGGTAGCTATCTCTATCTCTTTTACATTTTGTACCATCATAGGTTTCCTGAAAGAGATGGCTTTTAGCTATGAGAGCTTATGTTCGTGATTATTCAGAATTGACCTTATTGTGTTATATTTTCCAATAAGGGGTAGATACTATTTCATGTTCGTATATAAAAAAGCATATTATAATATATCTGATTATCATTACAAGAAATATATAAAAAACGGCATAGGAGCGTAAGCATCAAAGCAATATTTTATTTTTCAGAGTTGCCTCAAAGATGGCGCTGGTAATAAAATAAAAGGTATAACGCTTAACTTAAGTACCTACTCGTTTTGTTCTTGACAATTTTTTATTGTATTTTATTTATATAGAGCCTAGTTTGGGGAATAGTACCAGTACCTATTGTAAATTGCACTCTATCATTATTTGTAACCTAATTTTGTAAATTATTTTTTTGGGACAAATAAACATTTTTATTTTTTATTTATTTTTAAAATAAGATTATAGAGTCTAGACCGTTCGCAATGTTTCACCCAATAACAGTTAACCTGAAGCAAATCAATAATAATATACCTATTGTCTAAATTTATGATGTTAGCACCTATCATAAATACCGATAGATATAATAGTAGTTTAACATGAGTGACCATACAGTTAAGTTATACCATTTACTAAAGACCTGTAGGTATTATAATGTTAAAAATACTGTTCTTAATTAAGTATATCAAAAAATGTACTTAAATGTGTTATGCACTGTAAATAACGTATAACAAGCGCGAATTATTCGTCTACGTTACTAATAAACTATTTCATTTCATTTCAAGTAAAAATATCTTTACACTGTCGGCGTGTGAGTCATTATCATCATCATCATCATCAACAGCCCGTTTACGTCCACTGCTGAACATGGGCCTCCTCTTAACAGACCTTGGCAAGCCAGGATCGTTGAGGGATTTTGCCATAATCACCACGCTTGGCAGACGGATTGGTGATCGCAGTAAGATGTAAACCTTGAGCTAATAGATGCTGCTGCCCATCCATCAGCCATATGTCCCTTAGTCGCCTTTTACGAAACCCATGGAAGGACATGGGTTGGTCTATTCTAAGCCGGAAACCACACGGCATTGTCATCATCATAATATTATATTGTATACTCTCGTCCATTACCGAAAACAAGGTGCCTTAATTCAGTTTTAGCGTAATAATAATAAAATTCAACAGGCAGTAACTTTATATAAGTAGTAGGTATGCATAAATCCATCATATTTATTCCAACTATATCGTAGTTGGAATAAAAATTGTATATTGGCTGTATTGTCTTTTTTACTCGCACGCTATCCCTATGCAATGGCTACCTAAAGGATTATGAAATGTTCGCCGTAAAAAATGGGTTAGTTACGTATGGATATACGGAGTTATTCGGATTCTAAACCAATTATAACAATATCCACAATGTTTCGTTTCTCCTTTGAATAGTTAGTACTATTCCATTCTTTGTTATTAGGTACATTTTTTTTAGAGACAATAGCCTTCTAAACGAAATGGAACGTGATGTTTCATTATGAGTAAATAAATGGTGAGCCATATTTTAGAACTTTATTACCTTTATTTCTTAAAAGAAGAAATATCATTAGTCTAGACTACGGTAACAAAAGTTCTAGATATAGAAAAAATACTTTGAAATATAAAATTATAATACCTAGTACATTACGATACGTGTGACCTAAGTAGCCTATTATTGAACGGCGTGAAGTTAGCGCCCGAGCGCCGAGCGTAGCGAGGGTGCTAAACGCCGTGCAATAATAGGCTACTTAGGTCACGAGTATCGTATACTATTTTATAGCAGATGTGACATAAACCCGCCCCGGACTCGCGGGGGGTGGTGGATTACGATACGTGTGACCTAAGCAGTATATTATTGCACGGCGTCAAGTTAGCTCGGGGGTGGTGGAGGGGAGCAGGGGGGTTTCGGGGGGGGGGCATGCCCCCCCCCCCCCCCGCTGGGTGAATTTATTAATTTAAAAGTCACATTCAAATCATTGCAATTTTTAATGTCATCTTTTTATTATTCATTTAACAACCGTCACCGATTTCGCTATCTCTTTTATCGCGTCCGGAACAATTTCATTGTTCTTATCTTCGCTAAATTCACTGCCCGAAGTCTCCATTGAACTCACTGTCATCTGTATACAGTGACACATGCTCGAGAAACTTGCACGTGCAGTATGGAATCAACTTATTCAGTATTTCTATAGACAGGCCATATTAATATTCATGATGAACATAAAATAAAATATACTATATTCATATCGACACACACATACGAAAATCACAAAATAAATTTTAAAAGCTCACATTAAAGAAGCTTTATATTTCTGTACACTATATTTTATTCTGCTTGTCACAAACTTTTAGATAATCTTTCATTTTTAATGAAACCTTCAGAGACTATTCTGTCCGCCTCAAGTGACATTATTTCAACGACTAAAAATAAATATTTTTTAAAGATTAGTAGCAGAGCTTTGCAATCTACTAGTATTCTTGATACTTCTCGTGCTAAGATAAAATGCTTGTTACGAGTTGGTTCACTTCGGTAGTGCAATGGGTGGGGATCGAACCGGCGACCACAAGATCACAAGTCCGACGCCTTAGCCATTGGATTTCGGCCGCTTACAAAAGAAGAAAACCAAAACTGAAAGTGCTTTCCGAGTCACGTAGGGTAGCCCCTCAACCAACTAGACCCGGAGGCAAGACCCGGAGGTCTGACTTCCAAGTCATAGTGTGTAGTAACCCACGACCTTCGAGACTGAAATCAAGACATACCGTTACACCACGAAGGCTTTGATATTAGTGAAGAGGTGATATTTTTGTATCCCCAAATTATTAAAGCAATTTATGTACACAGATAATAAACAGTTAAAACAACTATCCATAAACTAAATCCCCTCTATTACAGTTATCTATCAGGTTTGCTAACAACTAAGTCAACTGCATCAAGAACTTTAACAGGGTCTTGCAAGTTTATCCAACGTGATACACGGTACACAAGTCTAACTAACTATTGGCTATTATCATAACAATCCGACTATTTGCTCGGTAACTCAATTTAGATCGTTTCTAAAATAATACAAACTGTATTAATTGCTTATAAATAACCAGGGAATGAGTATACTAGGGGAAGTTTGAAAGTGACACCTATGGTAGAAAAGTTGACAGGTTTTTTGTTCTCGGACAGACATACCTATGTTGTTAACTACGAGGCTTTTGCTACTTCACCGGACATAAAGGCGACCAGAGCTCTAGCCTTAATATATGGTTTAAAAACTACAAACGAAGCAACCAAGCGCAAGAGGGTGTCAGGGGGGAGATTGAGGGCTTTCAGTTGTTTAGGGGAGTTTTGTGCAACTGCGTTCGCGGACCTCGGGTTTCGGGTCTACGATGGCATCGGAAGGAGTTGAAAAAGAATCGGTTGTCCAGGCATGGTCATGCGAAGAGAAGGGATGATTCGCATGTGGCGAAAAGAGTAATGAATATGAATGTAGATAGATGGAGAGGAAGAGGGAGAATGAATAAAAGATGGATGGATTGTGTGAGAAGTGAAATGAAGGAAAAGTGGCTGATAGGACAGAATGGAAGAAAAGCGTGTTGCGCCGACCCCAAATAAATTTTGATAAGGGCAGGGAAATGATAATACAACTAGGGAATGATGGAAAGTAGACCGACAAATTAAACTAAGTAACCATCTAATGATATTTGTTTCTTTCAGCAATTAGTTGAAACTGCCATTTAAATTGAATAGGGCTTTGATCGAACTTGAAATTCAAATAGCCTAGTAACTTCTTTTACCTTTAACATACTAGTTACGCCTTGTTTTTTTTTTCAGCATAAACATAAATAGATATCTCGATGATCATCATCTCCTTGCCTGCTCCCATTAATTTGGTTCGGCGCAATGTCATCCTCTTCCATTTCCCTTACTGATATAATTCATAAACATGAAGGCACCTCGAAGATATCTGTACCAATATAAATCTTGATCCAATCATTTTGGATGTTGTTTACGTAATTGAGGAATAAACATATCAAACAATAGCATTTAAATAATATTAAACGTACAGATTCATCGATTGATCAGCACCTATGTCAGCCGATAAAAGCGTCGAACCAACTATTCTGAGTCGGACGTTGAGATGGATGTTAATTGAGGCATTAGTTGACTTTACTAGGTAGCGTTAACGTTGAAAATTTTACAACGTGTAATGTATGTATGACACAAAGGATAGCTTTTTCTTACATCTTTGTTTGCATTCAATATAGTGATTATATCAATATGACATTTATAACAAGCTTTCGGAACGTTTCTCTCGTTTCCCTAGGAACTTTATGTATATACTAATATTATAAAATTGAAAGATTTGAATGTTTGTTTGTATTAAATAGGCTCCGAAACGAAAGGACCGATTAAAATAAAACATCACTGGAAAGCTACACTATCTCCGGAAGCTAGTTATTAAATATAGCTTATAGCCTTCCTCGATAACTAACGCTGTAAAAAATATTCAAATTGAAACAGTTGTTCTTGAAATTAACGAATTCAAGCAAACAAACAAAGACACACTTCGGATTTATATATTAGTATATAGATACAAGTTTGAAACTTCTAATGAAACAACCTCGGATTTTATAACCCTATAAGCAGTTGCAGTTTTCATCCGCAGTCTCCCACGTAGGATGGCTGCGATATTATAGTTTTAATTGACTTTATTTGTGAGAAAAACTTTGTTAATCATAAATTTCAAAGTAAATAACATTGAAATTCTTGAATGATAATGATTCAGCTTCAGTTTAAGTTTATAATTAGATTATCTAGCACTTAGGTATTAACATACACTTGTACTTGTCAATTATACACAATGAAATATAATTAAATACAAAATACAAAATATCGCAACTAAAATCTATTGCGGATTAGCTAATAGTCTGTCTGCCAGTCTATACTAGACACGTCATATGTATAGTAATAACAATAATTAATTCTATAATTAAAATCTTAATATAATTTAGCTCTATAGAAAGAGGCACGTCTTTAAACAGTATTTTTACTTATAAACGACACACACCTGAGGGCACCCTTAATGGGCTAGGACCACGGCTCAGGGCATCGCTAATGCTATGAGAAATATTACTGTGACAATAATAATATTAAAAAAAAGAGGGAGTGATCACTGGCACGGACTACAGGCACTGGATCATCGGATTGGGACAGGGGGCCAACGCGTCCTCGGTCTGTCCGGCGAGGATCCTAGCCTAGCTAACCTGCAGGTTTCTCTAGCTACCTAAGTGGACGGCCCGGAGAAGAAACTCCAGTTTTTTTTTTTTTTTCATTTTTATTAATATTATAAGTATCGCATTAAACGTTAAAAAAAAATTTAGTTATCAAAACTTATTTAGGAATGTGTCCATAGTAATTTTTAAACAAGAAATGATAAAATTCTATTCATAAATTCTTTAGCAAATATAATAAAATAACGTTCATAAATCACTTGTTCACCAAAACACCGAGTATTCAATTTCCCGTGTACAAAATATAAATCTCGTACGACGTATTCTACATAATATCTTATGCGAAATAAGTGTTCAAACTTACAAAGCTAAAACTTAAACTCAGCGTCTCTGTTCAAATCGAAAAAAAGATACTAGGGAACTGCATTTTGTGTCTGAAGGTACGGCCACAGACAATGTGACAGTAGTAATACTTTTTAAAATAGCAAAAAACGCTTTAAGGCTCCGCGCAAACGGGCCACCGACCACCACAGCGACCGTCGCTGGCCACCGGTGGCCGTGGTCGATAGCCCGTTTGCGCGGAGCCTAAGATTAATATGTCTGCCAGAGAAAAAAATATAGGTAATATTTGGAGGACTACCCGGTAATCCAAAAAGCATTACTTATTTTAAGGGTTCCGTCCCTAAAGGATAAATCGGGACCTTATTACTACGCCTCCGTGGTCCGTACATCTGTCACCAGGCATGTCATGAACCATGATTTGATAACACAACAAAAATTTTCTCAGATGCTGTTTTTTTACTGCCGCTATTCCAAACAAAAAACGTTAATAATTAACTAGTTGATCGATACGTTTGTATTTAGTTGATAACTGATTGATTTTCTAACTAATCTTATCGGAAATTATTATTTTCTTAAGTCGATATCATCGATTTACGAAATGTAACAGCTTCGAATATTATTTTTAGCATGCAGTGACGTGGCAGTTTTTACTTTTGTTTGTTTGTTTGTTGTAACAAAAATGGTGCCTCAGCTGCCACACAAGAACTGACTGGTGACTGGTTAGTAATTGATTCACCTCAGACCTATAGAGCATGTTTTAATCAGATGTTGCTGCACTATTGTTCAGGTTTTGTTTCTCACGTATATATATCTAGTGAACAAATCTAGAATTTCCTTTGTGATGTGTTTCAGAAACATGTGGGTCACTGGAGTTCATTTTATACGTATATTGCATATTGCACATCGCATAATTCGATTAAAAAAGTATAAATTTATCAAAAACTAGCTGAGTTAGTGCCAAGCGTTGCCACCATAAAACTTATAAATACGGTCATAATATAAAATAATCACCTAATTGGGCGAGTACTGTACTATTAGAGGGATGAACTTGTAATTATTTTTTTCTTTAGATGTTTAACTAGCGAATACAAGTGTACCTACGTAAATACCTATATGCAGTATTAATTTCATTCAGAATTTAACTTACATACATAGTTGGCATTTATATTGCATTCACGAATATAAATGGGTTTGGTACCTAAATTAAGACCTAAAAGAACTCCCATGTAAAAAAAATCATGATAGTACCTACATAGATAGAAAATACGGACGAATCTCAAACTATTTAACGACAGAACCCTTCAAGATATTAAAAAAGAATATGATGGAGTAATTAGATATGAGTGATTAGAGATGGAGTAAAAACAATTAATCAAAATGTATTAAACATTCTCAAAATTTTAACATCCATAGTTCTACCACATACTAAATACGCACGGTTTTATCCGCAGATCTTCCAATCACGTGGGAACTTCATAATAAAATATAGCCTATATTTCCCAGATTAATGGGCTATCTAACACTGAAAGAATTTAAGTAGTACCTAAGATTAACGTGTTCAACCAAACAAACAAACTCTTTAGCTTTGTAAATTAGAATAGATACTTGCTACCATGCCAAGTCGTGGATTTGTATAACATCCTTTTCCGTAGGTACTCATGTGTTTGTATACTGTAATATTGTTTACTGTGACATCGCTACGTTAAACTGAAGGTAAAGTTTCTGTGCCTTGTTTAAACTTTTTTCTTGCGACACGTTTGGTTACTCAGCGTTTTGGAAGTTTATGGACGCATCCTTTTTCGACTCAAGTTTTAATGTTAGTCGCCATATACGCACAAGTATTGAGATTAAGTTTATTGTTCGAAACTTTTGATGTTTTTTTTTTAAAGACTACTAGCAGTTTTTTTAGTCTACTAGAATTCTTGTTAACCCCTCGTGCTAAGCTAAAAAGCTTGTGTTACGAGTGGGTTCACGTCGGTAGTGCAATGGGTGGGGTTCGAACCTGCGACCTCAAGATCACAAGTCCGATGCCAATAATGTTTCTTGGCGTTTTTTTAATATAAATTTATCTGCTTCTTAAATCTTACACTCACGGCTGAACATGGGTTTTAACAAACCTTGGCAAGCTGTTGAGGGAAATTACCATAGTTACCACGCTTAGCAGACGGACTGATGATCGCTGTACGATAGTGAGTTTCCTTGAGATAATAGAAGCTGCTGGCCAACCATCAGCTGTATGTCCCTTTGTCGCATCTTGCGACACCCGTGGGAAGACAAATGGTGGTTTATTCTTAATCAGAAACTACACGTTTAGGTATCTTAAGTCAAATTATTGATCAAGTTACATTGTAGTCTTTAGAATTAAGTAAAGTAAATCTGATCGTAATAAACCTTATATATACCTACACTAGCTTCCCGCGCACGGTTTCACCTGCGTAGCTCCCATTCCCGTAGGAACTTCATAATAAAATATAGCCTATAACCTTCCTCGATAAATGGAATATCCAACACTGAAAGATTTTTTGAAATCGGACCAGTAGTTCCTGAGATTAGCCCGTTCAAACAAACAAACCCTGCAGCTTTATAATATTAGTATAGATATTTACTTACTTTACATAAAGTACTTATATTTTGCCAAAATACTTTATTTTATGATAATCTACGGATTAGAATAAGTATAAGTACTGCTTTACCGACTTCATTTAAGAGCTGGAAGAAGCAGCATTTCCGCCATATTATTAAAAAAATATTATCGTTGGTTGTCATGGATACGAAACTGTTGACTAATTTGGAATTTTGCAGTCATTGAAGCGAAAAATAGGGTTCCGCCGATTTTTTTAAGTCCTCCATAGATATGCGTGGTGATTTAAAAAAAAAATACACCAACGAGAAGTGGTGGCAACCTCCCCCAGGGTGGATGCGGAGTTCAGATCATTTTCACTTTTGAAGTTAAGGTTAAGATGAACCTAATTCCAAAATTTGAACCAAATCGGTTCACAGTAAAAAAAAATCGGACCAATAACGCTTCAATGACTGCACTATTAGGGAGATGGTGTTTGCTATAGTGTTAAGAATTAATTATAAAGTTAGAAGTGCTGCAATAAAGTGTATGTAATATTTAAAGTTCTTCTTTTTTTTTATTGAATATAGGCTTACGTTTGACCATAATCTCGCTTGATGGAAGGCGAAGATAAGGCCTAAGATGATACACGTGTGCCTAGAAAGTGTCTGTTCACTTTAGCTTTAAAGATGTCCAGATTATAGCGTTCCGGAAAACTGACCCCGGCAGAGAATTCCACTAATTAGCCGTCCGCATTATGGAAGAATAAGCAAATCGCTTCGAGCGTATTGAAGGAATGTCTACAACATAAGGGTGAAACCGCTCGCCGCGTCTAGTCGTCGGTTGATGGAAGGGTGAAGGGGGTATCAGGTTATGTAGAACCTCCGCACACTCCTCGAAATGTAACCGATAAAAAATAAACTTCTACGATTCATGATGGCTGATGCTGGGGCGCGTGTGGTGCTATCATCATAATCAAGGTAGGTAGAAAAGCTTATAAATTTTTTTTTTTTTCATTAACCAAGTTTGTTATAAAATAAACAAAGAGTTCTTATTTTCCATACGGATTTCAGTACCTATTCAACATAAATAGCGTATCACTAATTAGTACTAATTGAACAAATTGAGACCATCATTAATCCGGGAAATAATTATCGTCATCATTAGGTAAACATATTCAAAGTACCTACCTATCCATCACACACAATAAAACGGTAGTTTATATTTTATCCCTACCTCTATATTTTCTATATGTATATAGTCTATATGCTGATGATGATGGTGATGAATCAAATGAAGCTTCAGTCATGAAGAGTTATTCTGACTTCAGGATGTTTTTTTCTTTTTAGGGTTCCGTAGCCAAATGGCAAAAAACGGAACCCTTATAGATTCGTCATGTCTGTCTGTCTGTCTGTCTGTCCGTCCGTATGTCACAGCCACTTTTTTCCGAAACTATAAGAACTATAATGGTGAAACTTGGTAAGTAGATGTATTTTGTGAACTGCATTAAGATTTTTACACAAAAATAGAAAAAAAACTATAAATTTTGGGGTTCCCCATACATAGAACTGAAACTCAAAAAAATTTTTTTCATCGCACCCATACTTGTGTGGTGTCTATGAATAGGTCTTCAAAAATGATGTTGAGGTTTCTAATGTCATTTTTTTCTAAACTCAAAAGTTTGCGCGAGAGACACTTCCAAAGTGGTAAAATGTGTGTCCCCCCCCCTGTAACTTCTAAAATAAGAGAATGATAAAACTAAAAAAAATATGTGATATACATAACCATGCAAACTACCACCGAAAATTGGTTTGAACGAGATCAAGTCAGTAGTTTTTTTTTAAATACGTCATAAACCGTAAACCGCAATTTACCTTTCATTCAATCAACTATTATTAACATCGATCAAAGTTACAACGAACTACAAGAACTTTTATACTATGTTCCTTGTTGTAGGTATTCTTGATATCAAAAATAGGTAGGCACTTGCAACTAGTACGGAACCCTTCGTGCGAGAGTCCGACTCGCACTTGGCCGGTTTTTTATGCAATCATTTCATTTGGCTATTAACTGCGTATTCTTACCTTCTTTAAAATAAAGACGAAAGATTTTACTATAAGTTTGTTTGCATTGAATACGCTATGACGCTACTGAACCTATTTCACTTCTTTCACCATAAAATCTACATTATCCAAGAATAATATAGACTATATTTCAAGATGAAGGTCCTTCAAGAACGGGAGCTATGCGGATCGAACTTCGAGCGGTAATCTTGTAATTAAAATAGCGTTTTTGTAATGTTAATCCTACTGTTGTACTGAATGTAGTGAATGCAACGCGACGGCGATGCTACGAACAAATAAATATTGCTTGTCGCTCCTGCAGTGCGGCCGTAGACATGAAGTTATATAAGTTCGTTTTCACGATACCGCCGTAAACTAGTCTTTATAAACTAGACCCGTAGTTAACTGCACACTCGTAACTGCATTTAAGTAAATTATTTGCATGAGATTTTTGGATGCACGGTTCACAAATTACTAGTGTCATTGCGAGTCGTTGGCTTAAAACTCAGTATAGAGATAAAAGAGTTAAAAGTTACTCACATTTAAAAAGGTTTTTGTTTTAAATTCAGTTTGAGAACTAAATGGGGAGTCTCTCTCGGTTGTATCTCAGTTAGAAAAACAGAAAGGTTCGAAGCTGAAGCAACGTTGAAAGTTTAATTAAAGCGGAAAAATATACCGTAATGAAGTAGTTTGTTTAATAAATGTGAAGTGTTAGTCTTTAATTAATGTCTTGCCTTGAATTTGGCGTAAAAGTTCGAATCGTTGAACTTCTAAATTCAACGATTCGAACTTTAGGCGATAATGGTATGTCAAGGCCTTTGCAAGTGGAAGGATAGTATGTATGTATGAATATTATAATTGTTATTATTATCATCATCATCATCAGTATAACGTCCACTGTAATGTTGTACACAAGCCTCCCTCAACGGTGTTAACTATCGGTACGTAGAAATAATTGCTATATTTAATCGTAAAGATCAATCATCACCATCAGCCCGTATAATGTCCACTGCTGAACACGGGCCTCCTTCCGGGGGAGGGTATTTGCCATAGTCACCACGCTTGGCAGGCGGATTGGTGACCGCAGTATTATGCTGTACCACATAAGGAAACAGAGAGAGCGTCGTACTTGTGACCTTGTGGTCGCCGCGCGCCGGTTCGATCTCCACCCATTGCACTACCGACGTGAACCCACTCGTAACATAAGCATTTTCACGAGGGGTTAGGAAAACTAGTAGACTGCAAAAGTCTTCTAGTAATATTTTAAAAAAAAAAAAAACCTCGTACTCTGGGTTGTTATTTTGCTTTAGTATTAAAAATGGTATAATCATCAATCCAGAGTGCATAAGACGACCAATTATACCACAATATGTGAGACAAAAGGTACCTTAGTGTTAGACGGTTCGCAAACCGCAATGCAAGACGCAATTGCTATATAAACACTTCTCTCACGATCTATGTTCGCACTTAAGTCAGTCGTAGTAGATTTATTTCCAAGCTTACAGAGTCAATTTACTTTAAAAGCTATTAAGTATATGTTTTATAACTTTAAAATAATGCCAAATAACTTAAATTTAACAACATACTGTAAAGTATGCTTTTTAAAGATAGTTATAACATTTTGTAAATCATTATTATAATATTATGCTGTGTGGTTTCCGGCTTAGAATAGACCACCCCATGTCCTCCCATGTGTGTCGTAAAAGGCGACTAAGGGACATATGGCTGATAGATGGGCAGCAGCATCTATTAGTTCAAGGTTTACATCTTACTGCGATCACCAATCTGTCTGCCAAGCGTGGTGATTATGGCAAAAGTCCTCTACGATCCTGGCTTGCCAAGGTCTGTTAAGAGGAGGCCCATGTTCAGCAGTGGACGTCAACGGGCTGTTGATGATGATGATGAAATAATTATTTATGGATACAAATATGAAAATGTCAACGTTTGTAACATTTTAAGCCGTCCGTGCTAGATATTTATCAGATACAAGCTTCCCGCACGCGGTTTCTCCGCCTAGTTCCCTATACCGTGAGAACTTAATAATAAATTATAGCCTTCCTAGATAAATAAGCTGAAAACACTGAAAGCATTTTTAAAGTGTCTTAGTGGTTACGGTAGCTGCTTCTGAGACCTTCTTCTGGTCTGGGTTCGAATTCCATCCAGGACAATGTATTCGTATTATTTTTCATTCAAAATTTCAAAATCTTACTTTTTTGTATACTTACAATAACAATTTGAATAAATGTAATCTAAATTTATCGTTTTATTTTGATTTACATAACAAAACTCGTGGTGAAATATCCTTTAGTAGCATTTCGCAGGCCTATGTACGTGACTGAATAGGTAGATCTCAACAATCACCTTTTTCTCTTGACTCACGTTTACGAATATCTCAATACAGGATTTTAACGAATACCCTTTAGTTTCACCCGCGTAAGTTCCGTTTCCGTAAAAACTTCATCATTAAATATAGCCAATAGTCTTCCTCGATAAATGGGCTATCTTACAATGAAAGAACTTGTCAAATCGGACCAGTAGTTCCTGAGATTATCGCATTCAAGCAAACAAGCTCTTCAGCTTTGTATGATCATTCCCACTAAATTTTAAATATCAGTTCTCCACTGAAACCGCAGACAGAAACTAATTCATAACCCGCTAATTATGTCCCATGGAATAAATCCAGCGGTTAATTATTATAGTGCATTACATTAATTAAAGTTAGATGTAATAATATGTGGCTAACCATTATTGTGACAATTTAATATTAATCGGGTGTATTGTTGATGTGAAATTAATATTTCATGCTTTAGATTATTCAATGCTTTTAGGGCGTCGGACTTGTGATCTTGAGGTCACCGGTTCGAAACACAAGCATTTAGATTAGTACGAGGGGTTAAGATGCAAAACCAATATACTAAGAATTAAACTCAGACCATAAAAGGATAGTCGGAGCGATGTCAAACCATGCACTGAAGCCGGTCTTTTGGTAGTAAAGTTTTTTTTTATTTTTTTTTATTAGAAATAGGTTAGCGTTTGAATACACCCTGCCTGATGTTAAGCATCGGAATAGCCTAGGATGGAGCACGCTTACCTAGAAGGAACCGGTTTACTCTTGATTTGAAGAGACCCATATCGTACTTATCGGGAAATATAGACCCCGGCAAGGAGTTCCACATCTTCGCAGTACGTACAAAAAACGTGGACTCGAAGCGCTTCGTACGTATTTTGGGAATATCGACAATGTACTGATGGCGCCTCTCCGAGTGTCTGGTTGTCCGATAGAAGAAAGGGAAAGGCAGAACTAAGTTGTGCAGTTCCTCAGCACACTCTCCGAAATGTATCCGATAAAAAACCGACAAACTGGCAACCCTTCGTCGGTGCGCAAGGCTTTGCAGCTAAGACTCGGCTACGTTGCCTATTAACTTTTTGGCGCGCCTCTCAATACAGTACACACACAGTAGTGTAAGTAAAATTATTGCTATGATTTTTGAATGGCGTAAACATGAATTTCGCACTATAGTTCGTTCGCGTTAAGAATTCAGTGTGTCATTAGTGCAACTGAAGGGTAAAGGTGTATTCACAGTGGTGTTAAAATTCAAACAAATTATATTTTTAAAGATTAAGTTTAATGAATTTATAAAAAATACACTTAAAAGTTTAAAATCAAAATTATACCATTAATATCATAATATATTTTAATCACTATCACTATTATTTATAACAAAAGTATTTTCTGCAGATGACTCAACCTCCGTAGCGTAGCGGTATTTGACTCGCTTTAAATCTCGGATGTCGTGGGTTCGATCCCCACACCGGACGAGAAATCTTTGTGTAAATGCTAAGATTTTCTTTCCGGTTGGTTGAGGGACTACCCTCCGTGCCTCGGAAAGCACGTTAAGCCGTTGGTCCCGATTGTTATAACATCATCTATAATAATCGTATATCAAGGAACGGGCAGCAGCGTTTCCTTGTGTGTAACAACATAATACTGCGGTCACCAATCCGCCTGCCAAGCGTGGTGACTATGGCAAATACCCTCCCCCGGGAGGAGGCCCATGTTCAGCAGTGGACGTTATATGGGCTGATGATGATGATTTTCTGCAGCCAGTTCCATGACGTCATCTAAATCCCACATGGTATTTTCTTCTTGTCAGATGTGCTCGCAGCATTTCTTCCATCGATCAGCGTCCACTAAGCGGATTGATGCCGCAATCCACTTAGTGGACGCTTTTTTTTTTTTGGAAATTTTATGATTGTAAATTACTTTTCTTTCCGCACCGTGAACTACCGAACCACTTTTATTTTTACTCATTGGAGAGGTATTCATTTTTTCAAATTTAAATCAGTTAACACAAATGACGGGACTGTCGTTACTGTCACTGTGAACTTGACTTTATAATTTGAAAAGATTTGATTGGTTAGGGGGCGAGGATACGCCGGGAGACATTGATGACTCACTGCATTCTAAACGCGAACAAACTATAAAACTATGACAAAATAACGTTGAGCTTTAATTTGTACACCCTTTCTTAACACAATTTTGGCATTATTGTTAACAATAATGCAGAGTTGCTGCGCCAGAATGAAAAATCGACTGACAGAGTAAGGCATCGTTTTTATTTTTACTTTATTTTTTATTTGGTCTGAGTTCATAAATTGGCAATAAAACATACTGTGTTGGTAGCACTCTCAATATTAAATGTCAATTGAAGAAAAGTAAAGACTTCCTTAGGTATGACTTGTTGATGTAAATTTCATAAGTAATTATTACTTAATTGTTGTAGTATCTCCCTAATAATACAATTATCTATGAGGAATAGTAATGAGTATTCCAATTACCATCATTTAATTTTCAGCTGAACCAGCACTAGTCTAGATCTAATCTGCAACTCTGCAACTTTACACCAAATGAATTCCCCCTTAATCCTCTACTAGGCTTTTAGTACACTTCAATGTATGGTGCCTGGACCACAGTATGGATAAAGTAGTGGGGATACTAAAAAAGATGATTGGTTGCCATTCGATTGTGAGAAAAATGTAATTCTTATTAAGTGGAAATGAACTGAGTAAAGTTAATATTATTGTAATTGTAAGAAAGAACGCCCACATACCGCTGACAGAATACAAGTAGGGGATTATGGGGTACTGCGAACACCTAAGGGAAAACTCTAATAAAACAAAACAAAATCACGTTACAAAAGTATTTTATTGATAAATGTTAACTTAGACTAATCATTATTTTACCCTCATAATTCACTTTGATAAACATTTGGTATAAAATCAAAATTTCAAGAAAATGCAATACCCTTGGTGTCCGTGTTTACCCGCACCACGAGGGGTAATCACGGACAAAGCATAATTTGCACAAACATCACAAATTTAAGCTTCTGACGTACTTCTACCATTTATAGCATATTATTCAGTATTCGATCATTGGAGTTTCATATTTTTCATTAAAAATTAAACAATAGTATTCTTCTTCGTATTTCGAAGCTTTATTTTGGATTTTGTTTTTTTTTTAGTTTGAAATCTTAACCCCTTTGTTTCTTTTATTGATATTTAAAAAAAATATTAAGATTTAAAAAATTGTATTATATAACGGACGTCCGAGATTGCCCCACTCAATTCGTCCGCCATTACCCGATGCGCACTAATTTATAAAATTATAATTTTTTTGAAAGTCAGAAACTGGCAATTTCCGACGTGATTCTTTAAATAAGTTACATATTTAGTCGTTATTTCACAACAAAAATGTCAGATTACTGTGTTTTGTATGGATAAATGTACAAGTATACAATTTAACTAAAAAATTTAGATGAAATTAAAGAAAAAATATATATTAACTTACATTAGACACCAAACGCAGCCTCACCTCACCAGTTACCGTTCGGGACTAAGATTGGGTCTAACTCGCGATTACGAGTCAATCGAGGTATCTATCATATCTTTCCAACATAGGAATACCTTAGTGTCCGCCATTAACCGCCGTCCGTGTTTACCCCACTCTTCCCTATAGTAAAACTCTTATTATTAAAGCGTGCTTAGCAGACTACCTATGTGTAAATATTTTTAATGAGCAATAACAGCATCGATGAGGCAACATTTGATATTGAAAAGAAGTGCTAGTCATAATGTTAATATATTCTATAGCTGACGATTTTGCTAAAGCCGTAAATCTTCAGCCATGGCAGCCGTCTCGTTAACTAACAAGTGATCGCATTTTAATGAATAAACTTACAGTGCTTTATCCAAAACTAATTGAAAACACAATAACTAAACCATAATTTTACTGATTTTTTTTGTAAATAATAAATAGATCGTCGGTTTCTAGATTTATTTAGTGTAGGTACCTATCTTAGTTAATGTAAACTAAATTACTCGACATAAAATAGCGGTTTCTCTAAGCAATTCTCTAAGCTATCGAACTGTTTTAAGCAAGCTGTGTACACACCAAGGATGCAACTCACGTTTCGCACGTGACTTACATTCGGCAACTCGTCCACAGCACAGCTAAATTTTCAAGATTATGTCTAGTAGGTACTTTTGGACGGACGCCAGAATGCATTTGTAAATCTTTCTGTGGTTGGACTCAGATTTTTTAATTTACATTGTACATTTACATCCTTAAAATAGGCTAACGAGGAAACTAACGAGTGGCACGTGTTTAGAATATGTTGTCATTTTTAGCAGTGGTCATTTTTAATTGGTACGTGGTAAGAGCCGTCACATTTTTACGGTGTCTAGAAGTGAAGTTAATGCCAATTGGTTGAAATGGCAAGATGAGAAAAGGTTCTGCATAACCTGATACCCCCTTCACATTTACATCACCGGACGACTTCAGCGGCGCGGCGCGGCGAGCGGTTTCACCCTTTTGTTGTAGACATTCCTTCAATACGTACGAAGTAATTTGCTTCTTCTTTCATAATGCCGACGGCTAAGGAAATTATCTGCCGGGGTCAGTTTTTCCGGAACGCTATAATCTGGACATCTTTAAAACTAAAGTGAACAGACACTTTCTAGGCAAGCGTGTATCATCTTAGGCCTTATCTTCGCCTTCCATTAAGCGAGATTATGGTCAAACGTAAGTCAATATTTAATAAAAAGAAAAAAAAAATCAAGTTAATAATGATGATTCATATTCAAATTGTATTTTGATTAGTGTTGTAATACAAAGACAAGTATTTTCCTTCCGAAGCGCGGTTTCACTCGAGTGGCATTTTTTCAAATTTCAAATCGGTTTAGTTGGTGCTGAGATTAGCGCGTTCAACGAAACAAACAAACTCTTCAGCTTTATATATTAGTATGACATATTGATCGAATAAAAATATTGCTTGCTATCAGAATGATCCTATCTTTACCTCGATTCGTTGCATGTTCGCCTCTCGAACAGTAATCCAATATATTTTTATTAACATTCGCATTTCGGGTCAAAGGTTTTCAAAAACCGTGAATAGCAACAAATTTTGTTATAAAAGAGATTCGTGTGCGTTGTATATGAACGCGAAAATAAAACAAGTGGCCTGTGAAATACATTCGATAACATTTTTCTAAATTTGTTTTGGGAAATTTGGAGGAACAATTTGGAAATTTCCGTCGTCCGCGTTAGCGCTATAAATACTCTTTAAATATAGTCTTCCTCGATAAATGGGCCATCTAACACTGGAAAACTTAGCAAGTAAGACCAGTAGTTCCTCAGATTGGCGCGTTCAGGCAGACAAACAAACGCTTCGGCTTTATATATAAGTATAAATTTAGTTGCTTCTAGGACGTTTCCCGAGAAAACGGTTTGTGTGAACCACTGAAACCATAATCTCTGTGCTTATCTCTTAAGTGTACTTTTTTTCGTTTATGTGCTAATAAATACTTCTGTAATAAAGAAAATTAAATAAAAAATAAACATTCACACATTAATAATAGCTTTGTCATGACTGACTGACGCATAACCTAAACTGCTGAACGTAGAAACCTGTGAGTATATTATTTACTAGCTTCCCGCGCGCGGTTTCACCCGCGTAACTCCCGTTCCCGTGGGAACTTTATAATTAGATATATCCTATGTCATTCAGGGTGAATGCAGCTTTCCAATGGCGAAAGAAATTATGAAATCGGCACAGTATTTTTTGAGTTAATTCATTACAAACATACACATACAAATTCGAATCTTTCCTGTTTATAATATTAGTATAATTATGACTTTGGCATCCGAAAGTTATTTTGAAGTTCCACTCCTAAAAGGGTGAAAATGGATGGCAAAGTTTGTGTCGCAATTTATGTGGACGAAGACGCGGGCAACAACTAGTATATTATTAACTAAAGTTACCTATTACGATGAGGTACCAATTTTTTTATTTTTATTTGTCTGGCTGGAAATGCATTTGCGCTGGCGGTGGGATATGTGGGACTCACCCTCTCCATAGCGTGGTATGACAAACTCATACCACGAGGAGAGGACCCTACACCACTAAAACCCCCCGGACACTCCTTCGATCCGCCGTTGGTGGCAGCCGGGTACGCATGAGCAATCCGGCCCACGATGAGGTACCTAATATACTTAATAATGTAATAGATAACCTAATTTGTCAAATAAAGTTAGGTACCTACATAAATAATGAGATCTACTTAATTAATTAACAATCTTCTAATAACTTTAAGTATTTAATTAATTTATGGCTATTAGTTATCATAAACATTGTCTAAATTAAGTGATAACTGGTGCAAATAAATATTACTTAGTTTAACAAATATGTAACATGACAGTAATATCTTTCTTAAAAAAAGAACTAATTCTACTAATATTATAAACGAAAAAGTTTGTAAGAATGTATGGATGGATGTTTGTGAGTATGGATGGATGGATGGATGGATGTTTGTTACTCTTTCACGGAAAAACGACTGAATCGATTTGGCTGAAACTTTGCACGGGGATAGTTAATAAGCTCGATTAACATATAGGCTACAAAAAATCACGCTTTGCTTTCCTGGAGCAGAGTAACGCGGGTAAAACCGCGGAGCGCAGCTAGTAGCTCATATGGAGAGGTTTGTTAGAGTAAACTAAGCATTAACAATCAGATTATAACGTGATATAACATAATACGGGTATATACTACTTTCATGTACCTAATACTGAGTACAACGGGGTTCGTTTAATCAATCAATGTGAGACTAGGATTAAAGCATACCAATGTAATGGAAATTCTATCTAGAACGCTCTCTGTTGCGTTTCCAACTTAATAATAAACGATTACCATTTCTGTGCGATTTCCCGTAGCTCCTGCCTCGCGGGAACCGCATCATCATCATCATCATCATCATCAGCCCGTATAACGCCAGCTGCTGAACATGGGCCTCCTCCTGAGGGAGGGTATTTGCCATAGTTACCACGCTTGGCAGGCGGGTTGATGACCGCAGTATCATGTTGTACCACACAAGGAAACGCTGCTGCCCGTTCCTTGACATACGATTATTATAGATGATGTTATAACAATCGGGACCAACGGCTTAACGTGCTTTCCGAGGCACGGAGGGTAGTCCCTCAACCAACCAGACCCGGATAGAAATCTTAGAATTTACACAAAGATTTCAAGTCCAGTGTGGGAATCGAACCCACGACCTCCGAGATTCAAGGCGAGCCAAATACCGCTACGCTACGGAGGTTGTCTCGGGAACCGCATCATAAGCATATTTTGTATGCTTATGTCACTCCTGAATATCTACTTGAACTTTCTTAATGTTTTTTTTATCGGTCCAGTGTTTAATATAAACGGCAAATAATATTTTTCTTTAATATACATCCTACTAGTATTATAAATGCGAAAGTTTGTAATTATGGATGGATGGATGTTTGTTACTATTTCACGCCAAAACTACTGAACGGAATTGGCTGAAATTATGTAATGAGATAGGTTATAGGCAATATATATATATATATATTTATATATATATAGATATACCCATTCGGCAAATGTTGATCAGACGGGTTGTAGCATCAGTTAATTGTTGATCAGTTAGCAATTGTTGATCAAAACAGCTTTTGTTGATCTAATGTATGATTCGGCATACAAATGTGGCTCCAATTTGATCAACAATTGCTGACCCTCTAGCGACACAAATAAGAACTATTCACTGCATTATTTATACAAATCCACTCCATCTATTGTTGATCTGATTCAAATGGACCAATCAGAGGTCACCTTTGCCATGATTGGTTGGTTTTGTTATGCGCTGTTGCCACTTCGCTTCGCAATCTATACGCTATGATGAAAGCAAGACAGTGTTAAGTTAGGGCATGTAGAGTAGGACTTAGGAGCTTGGTTCTCCATAAGATTCGACAACTTTTTTTATTACAACCTTTTATTTTTTTCTTTCACCTGTCCCATTGTCTATAATCAAATCTTGCAAGTTAAATTTGACACACTTTACGGTTTCCAATTGAGTAAAAATTTTGCACGCATAATATGTATATTGCGTGACAATGCAATATTATGATGACATGGAGCTGATCTAATGATGGAGCTGGAAGGTGGCCATAGGAACTCCGTTATAATACGACATAACCCTATCGAATTTGGGCTCGTATGATTCGTCTCGATGAGTACTTTGTCTGTAAATGGTATCCAGGGTCTGATGATGGAGCTGGAAGGTGGCCATAGGAAGTCCGTAATTAAACGACACACACACATCGAGTTTGGGCTCGTTTGATTAGTCTTGACGAGTACTTTGGTCCTAAATGGTATCCAGGGTCTGATGATGGAGCTGGAAAGTGGCCGTAGGAATTCCGTAATAAAACGACACAATCCCATCAAGTTTGGGCTCGTTTGATTAGTCTTGACGAGTACTTTGGTCCTAAATGGTATACAGGGTCTGATGATGGAGCTGGAAGGTGGCCATAGGAAGTCCGTAATAAAACGACACAACCCCATCGAGTTTGGGCTCGTTTGATTAGTCGTGACGAGTACTTTGGTCCTAAATAGTATCCAGGGTCTGATGATGGAGCTGGAAGGTGGCCATAGGAAGTCCGTAATAAAACGACACAATCCCATCGAGTTTGGGCTCGTTTGATTAGTTTTGACGAGTACTTTGGTCCTAAATGGTATCCAGGATCTGATGATGGAGCTGGAAGGTGGCCACAGGAAGTCCGTAATAAAACGACACAATCCCATCAAGTTTGAGCTCGCTTGATTAGTCTTGACGAGTACCTTGGACCTAAATGGTATTCAGGGTCTGATGATGGAGCTGGAAGGTGGCCGTAGGAAGTTCGTAATAAAACGACACAATCCCATCGAGTTTGGGCTCGTTTGATTAGTCTTAACGAGTACTTTCGTCCTAGATAATATCCATATGCAACTCCATCAGATTTAATAAAATAAGTTCGTTCCATTTGTTATGACTGAATGTAAATTATATTTTATTAGATGGATGACCCAATGCCAAGTTGAGCACGTGCCGAAAGCTGAATGGTATGAGGGTGTATAAACATGTCATAATATCACTAATGTTGCGCCTCAGGGTACCAGGGCGAACCCTGTTGTAGCCCTCTTCCCCCTACAATGGACCTCTGGGGGGAACTACGCCGTAGTAAATATCTCGACACTTTACAATCTCGCGGGATAGATTATAATTTAACGGAGGATACGTGTCGTCGTTGATACTGCAACACCGTAAGTGACAGTTTCTAATAAGGTGTGATTTCATATGTTAAGAAATATTTTCTTTACATAATTATGTTTTGAACGGCAATCAAATATATTTGCTACATTTGATTTTCAACCTTATTAGCTATTGTCACTTACGCGGTGTTGTATACTTTCATATTATATTTATTGTGAAATGGAACTATCTTTTGTTTCGCTTGCGATGTTGCCGCTCCGCAGCATCGGTGTACATTTCCGCGGCATTTGTTGATCTCCCAACGTTTATATTGATCAACAAAGTCACACAAAGTGTAAAATAAATGGCGGTTATAAAATCAACAATTGCCGTGTGAGTTGGTGACGAGCTAGAGTGTTCGCGGCGTAGTTAGGCACTGGGTCGCAATGAGGGGAATTCTTATATTCGGAGTATGACACGATATTATCAAAATTATCTAAGCTACAAGCCTCTAAAGGTGGATCAACATTTAATGCATATTTCGGCCTGATCAACATTTGCCGTAAAGCGGACAATATATATATATATATATATATATTGCCGTGTAGTTTTCGGCATAGAATAGACCACCCCATGTCCTCCCATGGGTATCGTAAAAGGCGACTAAGGGACATAGCTAATGGATGGGCAGCAGCATCTATTAACTCAAGCTTTACATCTTACTGCGATCACCAATCCGCCTGCCAAGCGTGGTGATTATGGCAATATCCCTCAACGATCCTGGCTTGCCAAGGTCTGTTAAGAGGAGGCCGATGTTCAACAGTGGACGTAAACGGGCTGTTAATGAGATGATAGGTTATATGCTGGATTAACATATAGGCTACAAAACATCACGCTCCGACCCACTGGACAGAGTAACGCGGTTGAAACCTCGGGGCGCAGCTAGTTTTGACTATAAAGAAGAAAGATTTCATTGAATAGGCTCTGGCACTACTTGACTGATTTCACTTGGAAATTCTCTCACCATAAGGAAGCAACGTTATCCTGGATATCGTAGTAGTAGCATAAGCTTTATTCAATTATAAAGTTCCCACAGGAACGGGACTTTTTAGGGTTCCGTAGCCAAATGGCAAAAAACGGAACCCTTATAGATTCGTCATGTCTGTCTGTCTGTCTGTCTGTCCGTCCGTATGTCACAGCCACTTTTTTCCGAAACTATAAGAACTATAATGGTGAAACTTGGTAAGTAGATGTATTTTGTGAACCGCATTAAGATTTTTACACAAAAATAGAAAAAAAAACTATAAATTTTGGGATTCCCCATACATAGAACTGAAAAGCAAAAAAAATGTTTTCGTCGCATCCATACTTGTGTGGTGTCTATGAATAGGTCTTCAAAAATGATGTTGAGATTTCTAATGTCATTTTTTTCTAAACTAAATAGTTTGCGCGAGAGACACTTCCAAAGTGGTAAAATGTGTGTCCCTCCCCCTGTAACTTCTAAAATAAGAGAATGATAAAACTAAAAAAAATATATGATGTACATAACCATGCAAACTACCACCGAAAATTGGTTTGAACGAGATCAAGTAAGTAGTTTTTTTTAAATACGTCATAAACCGTAAACCGCAATTTACCTTTCATTCAATCAACTATTATTAACATCGATCAAAGTTACAACGAACTACAAGAACTTTTATACTATGTTACTTGTTGTATTCTTGATATCAAAAATAGGTAGGCACTTGCAACTAGTAGGTACGGAACCCTTCGTGCGAGAGTCCGACTCGCACTTGGCCGGTTTTTTAAATTATATTTACTTACGTTGGCGTATGGCTTACGTTTGACCATAATCTCGCTTGATGGAAGGCGAAGATAAGGCCCAAGATGATACACGCGTGCCTAGAAAGTGTATGTTCACTTTAGCTTTAAAGATGTCCAGATTATAGTTCGTTCCGGAAAAACTGACGCCGGCAGAGAATTCCACTCCTTAGCCGTCCGCATTATGAAAGAAGAAGCTAATCGCTTCGTGCGTATTGAAGTACTTACACGGGTGAAACCGTACACTATAATATGTCCAAAATAGCAGCAATACCGTATTCATTGCACAAATAGCTTACCCAACATACGTTGTCCTGTCATAACTTAAGTCTATAATCATCATCAGCCCGTATAACGTCCACTGCTGAACATAGACCTCCTCCCGAGGGAGGGTTTTTGCCATAGTCACCACGCATGGCAGGCGGATTGGTGACCACAGTGTTATGTTGTACACAGGTATGTGTACACAGGGGAAACGATACTGCCCGTTCCCTGGTTCGTTTGTTATAGATCATGTTATAACAATCGGGACCAACGGCTTAACGTGCTTTCCGAGGCACAAGGGTAGTCCCTCAATCAACCAGACCCGGATAGAAATCTTAGAATTTACACAAAGATTTCTTGTCCGGCGTGGGGATCGAACCCACGACTTCTGAGAATTAAAGAGAGCCAATTACCGTTACGCTACGGAGGTTGTCTATAATAGATCTATACTAGTGTACTGTAATCCTTATCCTTACTAATATTATAAATGTGAAAGTAACTCTGTCTGTCTGTCTGTTACGCAATCACGCCTTAACTACTGAAGCGATTTAAATGAAATTTGGTACAGATATAGTCTAGAGCCTGAGAAAGAACATAGGCTATATTTTATTATGAATTTCCCAAGGGAACGGGAGTTACGCAGGTGAAACCGCGCGCGGGAAGCTAGTTGACTATAAGACAAAAAAAAAGTCCATAATAGATTGAGCTTATATTTTTAGCTCTGAACTAATCGTTACGATGCACTAACAGCACGCACTCGTTAATGGTACGTCAAACGCCATTAGATTACTTTAAAATAGTTTATTTTGTCCAAAGATTACATTAAACCATTAAATATGGTGGCCAAGTATTCCTAATAATCTGCGCAATTTTATTTTTTTATTAGAACCTTCTCCTGGCAGAAACAAACCCAACAAAAAAGAATTACCCATGTCGGTTCAGCCGTTCACCCCTGATGCCGTGACCAAAGTATAGAGGTATTCATTTATCTATATTTATACATATAATAAAACAGTAAAAAAACTGTGCCTGTACTAGTCCAGGAATTATAGCACCAAAAATCGGTCCGCTCTGCATAAAATCCTTCTACGTGATTTTTCGATTGGATTATGTCAGAGGGTACCCCCTAAGTATAAAACCGAGTTTCTGTCGCCCGAAACCGCGAGCGTTAGCGGTTTTTTGAATCTATCTCGGAAATGGTAAGTTTTACGTTAAAAACAGTGGGAATCTTTTTGAAGAGGACAAAGTTTCCCATCTTTTTTATATCAAACCTTTTCCCCTATTGTTGATATTTTCCGATATATTTTCGTATCTCTGAAAATTATTGAGATACTTTCAAAAACAAAAAAAATGTTTTTTTTTTACCTAAATATATCGGAAAATATCAACAATAGGGGGAAAAGTTTCATATAAAAAAGATGGGAAATTTAACCTCTACAAAAAAGATTCCCTCTGTTTTTAAAGTAAAACTTACCGTTTCCGAGATATATGCAAAAAAACAGTTTCCAAGATGGCTGCTAACGCTCGCGGTTTCGGGCGACAGAAACTCGGTTTCATAATTGGGGGGCACCCTCCCACATAACCCAATCGAAAAATCACGTAGAAGGATTTTACGTAGAGCGAAAATCTAAAAATCTTGGACTAAATATTGAATACATAAAATATATACGTTGTGTTGAGCAAGCAGAAACTATTAGTAAATGTAATGTTAATGACAATAAGTTACTACGCACTCGACTGCCGTTTGTGCGCCTAACTAATTAATATTACATTGTATTGGTTTAGGTTCATTTACCTAAGTTCTAATGTTATTACTGGGTTGGTGAGTGAGACAGTACTTAGTCTTATAGTACGTGTAATTAGGATTCCTAGTCAATTACAGTACAATATTGTCGGTGATACTGTAATATCGTGTAATTGACAACCTGCGTAGCGTAGCGGTATTTGGCTCGTTTTAAATCTCGGAGGTCGGGGGTTCGATCCTCACGCCGAACAGGAAATCTTTGTGTAAATGATTTCTTTCCGGGACTGGTTGGTGGAGGTCCCGATTGTTATAACATCATCTATAATAATCGTATATCAAGGAACGGGCAGCAGCGTTCTCTTGTGTGGTACAACATAATACTGCGGTTACCAGCCTGCCTGGCCAAGCGTGTTGACTATGACAAAGACCCTACCTCGAGGAGGCCCATGTTCATGCAGTGGATGTTGTACGGGCTAATGATGATGATTATAACTATAGCTAATAATATAGAAAAAAAGATATACCTATCGAAAATATTTCTGTCATATGAAATTAAACCTTATTAGTAATGGTCATACGATCCTACATTATAAGGAACTCGTTACTATGCGGTGTTTCACTCCCGTAGATCTTTATTCCCGTGGGGACCTCGTCTTAAAATATAGCCTAACACTGGCAAATAACGTGACTTTCTATTGGTAAAACAGTTTTCAGAATTGGGTAAGTAGATCCAGTTATTATATCCCTTACAACTTCAACCTTCCGATGTCCTCGTAGACCCGAAGTCCGAGAGGCCCACGAACTGTAAAGTAGAGCGACAGTTGCACAAAACTCCTCTAAACTAAAAGCCATAATCCCTCAATCTCCACGTCAGGTACCGCCCTGAGCCGAGGTCCAAGTCCCACAGGGACGCCTTCTTGCGCAGGTTGCTTAGTTTGTAGTAATTAAACCATTTATCTAGGCTGGAGCTCTGCTCGCCTTTATGCCCGGTGAAGTAGCAAAAGCCTCGGGGCTAACTACATATGTCCGTCCGAAAAAAAAACCT
This sequence comes from Nycteola revayana, assembly GCA_947037095.2. Lineage (NCBI taxonomy): Eukaryota > Metazoa > Arthropoda > Insecta > Lepidoptera > Nolidae > Nycteola > Nycteola revayana. The sequence continues at coordinate 21,950,653 of OX344845.2, read as the reverse complement.
TACAACTTCACAAACTCACAAATTTTACGTCATTATAATATAAAAGTAAAGTAGGATAAAACATTAACACATCTTATATAACTATTGGACGGTGCGACATAAAGCGCCGCTATTAATGGCTTTGTGAGACGAGGAAATTCAACAAAAGTGATTTTAAATCTTGTAGACATAGTAAAGACTGTGTGTTACAACGTACTGTAATATACGTATTATTTAATGAGGCAATATTACCAGAGCGTCACATGTTCACTTGTAGACACTTCGGAGAATCTGAGCCTAAGTGCCAATGTTATTTTCTTCTGTTTTTCCTCCATGGATTTTCACGTATTTTGTATTAATCGTAATTGGTATTTTATTTATTTTTATTTTATTCATTAGGCACAGATACAGATAACAGATTAATATAATATAACTAATAGTTTTGACAATACACAATAAGTAAACCTGATATCCAGTTACAGCTGTACACAACTTTTATAATAAACAGTGCTTCATTTTAATTAAGTTAAATAATCTAAAATGTTAAAGTAATTACTTAAGAATAAATAAAGAAAAATAAATATAATATGCTGGCAATATGGATAAGCTTAATTAACAATTTAGCATATTATTATCCGTACTGTTGTTATGTGGGAGAAGAAAGGATTTAAATACTGTGAAACTATCATGAAATATATCCGTCTGTGTACAAATTTCATTATAGTGTCTACACATTCTGTACAGTGGGTTGTTTAGAGAATCATTATTGTTACTGCTAGGTATACTAAATAATTGTGGAATACGCACAGATCGTGTTGGTATCTTGATGTTCAAACTTTCTAGAAGATTACAGTTCATTGAATAATTAACAATTTTGTGAAGGGTGCATAAGTCGCTTATCCACCTTCTTTTTTCTAATGTTGCTAGTGAGAATTTTTGAAGTCGGTCAACATACTTCGGTATTTTCCGTCTCAACCCATATTTAGAGCATAGGGCTCTTACAAACCGTCGCTGTTCTGCTTCTATGCGGTCTATGTGTGCGTTATAAAACGGAGACCATACCGGCGAGCAATATTCTAATATACTTCTGACCAGTAGTTCATGACTCCAGTAGTTCAAAATTAGTTAGTAATTGTCTTCCAATCTATGGTTAGTATGTGTGAGCTAATCCGCATATACAGGTATCCATTTATTGAAAATATATGATTTTTTTTTGTTAACTCCTTAGCTCTACTCTGGCCATAAATACTGCAACAATGAAAAATAAACAAACTATTACATTTGAAATTAGAATTTGTCATTTTTATATGATTGTTCATTATATTTTCTTATTTTCTCGCCATTACATTGTCAAATAATTAGTGATTTTAAAATGGAGTGGGGCGATAAAGAGAACCGAATCGCTGTGATTGCATTAGACAAAGTAAAAATATATTCGGTAAAACTAAAATCACCTCGGTGTAACAGACGGCTATATTAGAAGAATTCAATTTATAAAGGCAATAACTTTCAGATTCTACTATATCAGTTTTAACATATTTTATACACGTTTAAAAATACCATAATAATTCCATTGCATTGTATTTTATTACATTCACCGGGAATGAACCGGGGATTACACAATGTTGTTGATATACGATCTGTAAAAGTAACACCATTAAAGTATTGTTTCGCGACGGTCTTACAAGGAGTCCCTTTTAATGGTTATTATTTCAGCATCATCAGCCCGTATGATGTCCACTGCTGAACATGGGCCTCCTACCGAGGAAGGGTATTTGCCATAGTCACCACGTTTGGCAGGTGGGTTGGTGACCGAAGTATTATGTTGTACCACACAAGGAAAAACCGCTGCCTGTTCCTTGATATACGATTATTAAAGGTGCTGTTAAAACAATCGGCACCAATGGTTTAACCTGTTTTCCGAGGCACGAAGGGTAATCCCTTTATTTATGGTTAATGTTATGATCAATCATTTTTGCGGAGTTTACAAAGTTTTGACATATAATTATATAATTCATTTGTTTTTCGTTAACCGGCGACCAAATTGTTTACGTTATCAGAGACTATATATTATATAGTCTCTGACGTTATATAATTAATTTAATTGTATATGTATACAAATATATACATTTGAAGTGTCCATTTGTAATAGAAAAGTAAAAGGTACTAGATACTTAATGCATATCAAATTATATAGAGAACTAATAACAAAAACACTATTAAAAACATTTTTGTTTGTCTGTTTGTTTCGGCTAATCTCAGTAACGATTTTCACGGGGCTGTTATTGTTAAATCAATACCAATATTATAATGAGAATAAAAATATTGTTTATTTGTATTCAATAGGCACTGGAACAAGGCACTGGACCTATTCCTAAGATTCTTTCACCATTTTCACTTTCACCACGTTATCTAGTATTCGCTACTCCTAGTACTTGACCAATTTGAAAAATTCTTTTATTTTTCGGAAGCTACACTATCCACATAGACTTGGATGGATGACATAGACTTTATTTAATTATAAAGTTCCCGTGGGAGCGGGAAATAAAGGGCGAGAAACCACGCGCGGGAGGCTAGTTAGTTATAATTTACTCTACCAAGAAATATTTTCTTCATTTGATCTTCAAACTTATTAGCCACTATCACCGGCGATATTAGAAACTTCAGTAGGAACAATAATACTGACACTTCAGAATTACATTATTCAAGTACATCAAATACAGGGAAAAAGGTTAAAGCCAAAAGGCAGAAACTGAGGAAGCGAGTTTATGCAAAAACTGGGACCGTAACTGGCCCCAAGGGCTTTTGCCCAAACCTTACGAAGCCCTTTCAGTTGCGGAAACTGTATTAGGTTGGAGAGTATTTTAAGCAAAACCCTTAAGTACTTATTTAGAATAATTTTGGGACACACCATAGTTTTCGCGATAAAATTATTCATATTGAATAGTTTAGGCAAACTGAATCACTTCACGAGAACTTGATGTACAGATCTTGTGGTTACAGCATGGTTAGAGCATGGTTATGTATGTGTGTATGTATTTTTATTTAATTTTTTTCACAAGTGATTTTTTGTTGTTGCTATACTGAGAAAAATATTGATTTTTAGTAGGTAGATTTTACGAAATAAAACAAATTATTATTTTCGCTGATCTATTAACTTACACTTTCTCAAAAGCATTTTAAAATTACATCGATCCTGTGTAATTAGAGTTGTTTGTTCAAACTGAGGCAAGTTTTAGTGCTATGCAATACGAGATAATCTTATCTCGTTTTGCGTAACACTAAAATTCACCTTGCCATGTGCATTTATGAAAATTGTGGCCTTTTTCGTGAACTAACTATCATTGACATTAAAAAAAGTTAGTAGAAGTTTGTCTAATCACAACTTTGTGTCACTTTAGTGATTTAATTGATTCGTTTCGATTATTTTTTCAATATGATGAGAACTAGATTTTTATAAAACTACATATAGTATTAAACAAAGTCGCTGTCATAGGAACATAGGAATATATTTATGTTTAAATCTTTAAAACTACGCAACTGATTTTGAAGCGGTTTCTTTTTAAATAGAGTGATTCAAGAGGAAGAGAATAATACATCGGCATTGCACCCGCCCGAATCCGGAGTGTGTCGCCAGTTTTTAAATTTCACAACGAAAAAGTGATGGTTTGTTGGGTGATAATGGACATGAACAGCTAGTATTTTACAACAGTACTATATCGAAATATCAAAGTTCTTCTAAACATTAAGATAGTTTAGACAGAATCAGTGGAAAAATCAACCAAGTAGAACAAGTTCTCTCCATCTATTGGTGAACGGCTATCCAGGCACTGGCCGGATTGGTCACTGTGTCGCATATTTTCATTCTAGTTAAAATTGTTTTGTTTCATAACGTTTAAAGTTTAAAGTAAGTTCTACTTTCAACGGGAACAAAGAAATTTAAAACTCTTTTCTTCGTTGCACCTTAAAAAAATGGAATACTTTCCCAACGCACGTATTTCTTCCCATATGAAATTGGAAAAGCGATGTGTTAAGAAGCATCTTGTGGGCCAGGCAGGATGATGGAAGCTAGTGATGTTTATCTGCTGTAATAGTACCAGCTCTACATTATTTGGACCCGTCTGCTACTTAAAACCAGCTTGCGGACAGAGGACAGTCATTTAATTTTGCCTGCTATTTATTAAAAAAATCTTTTTCAACTAGTCTTCAACGTAGATTGTCTTCTTTAACCAGTCTACAACAAATAAACAACGTAATAAAGGTCTGTATAAACCGACTTACCTACCAGTTTGTATATATTTTTTACAATCTCAAAGTAGCCCGAGACTTGTTGTCGAGATCTGAAAAAGAAATAAAAAGTGTTTATACGTTTGTCTTAGGTTGCGGCAGTAGAGATTCTCTTTTTAGTTTGTGCGAATCTTTGACCGCAATATTCATAAAGCTAGCAAGCAATTTGGTCCACTAGATTGTGACTGGGTACCGTGGCCTATAAACGCTTGAAATAGATGTATCCTTCACACGCGTCCACCATTAGAAGCTGCTTTATTTATAAGTTTATGCTATCAATTTTGCGGTGGAGGGAAGTGGAATTTTACTTTCCAACTCCTCCTAAAAACTTTCTAATTAAATTCGATGCCGGATCCAAGACATTTAGGTGTCCCGGGACCAGTCCAAGCCTCACAGCTTAGAGCCTCTTTCGTGTGTGTCGCTGTTGATCCTGGCTTACAGGAGTTACAGTGGCGGGAGTGTGGGAGTGTGGGAGGGATCAGTCCCAATACCAAAGTTTTTAAGACGCTTCTAGAAACAGTGAAACTTTATTTTATAATTCATATTCATTTATGAACATAGATCACCTGTTAATAGATCAAGGCAAGACGTTGGCGATAGACGGTTGAAGATCGGGTCGTTGAGGCAGATTGCAATAATCATCACGCTTGGCAGGCGGATTGAATGGAACCTTGAGCTGATAGGGAAGTCTATTTTAAGCCCCAAACTACAAGGTAAAACTTTAATGTTTAATGTTTTTTTAAACAATTACTTCGATGTATTATTTTTTTAAATTTAAATGAATATCCCTAATCCTACTAATTTTATAAACTTGAAAGTTTGTAAGTATGGATGGATGGATGTTTGTTACTCTTTCACGTAAAAGATAATGAATGGTTTTGGCTGAAACTTTGCACGGGGCTAGTTAATCAGCTCGATTAACATATAGGCTACAAAATATCACGCTCCGACCCACTGGAGCAGAGTAACGCGGATAAAACTGCGGGGCGCAGCTAGTAATATTATAAACGCGAAAGTATGTCAGAATACATGTGGATGGATGGATGGAAGTTTGTATGTAACCCTGATTTTACTGCTACTTAATTTAAAATATATGTTTGACTAGAATTTGATATATACGTATGTAATTATATAATGACAGAGTCATGACCTAAATCCATTGAATCAACATTCTGTTCTGTCCATCCCACATCGAAAGGTAATTTAAAATGCTGTTGCCCGGATATGAATTTATAATGAATATGTTACATAAAATATGCTAAGTACGATAGACCTCAAAGGGTTTCCAACGTTATAAAACTCCATAGTTGAGGTCAAAATATATTTCTATACGTATCGTTATATCAAGCAGATGAGTTTTGTACCAAGTTTATAAAAAAAAAACTATTATGGCAACATGAGGAAGCAATTCTTGGGTATAAATTCAACGCTAAATACGCCTAGTGGCCGTCCATCCTGATACGGCTACCTTGGTCATTTAACAACAACCATAGAGAATGCGCGTTGTCTTTTTAAATCAGATGTCAATTCATATTGCTACAATTTGTCGGTAAATCTTCCAATTTATTATAATTGTTACAATTATTATTCTTGTTCTATGTATGCCCCACATCTGTAAACTTAATGATTGAAATCATAAAATAATTATGTAAGATTGTAACTAAAAAGAATAACAGAAGAAGGTTACCCTACACCTCTTTAAGTACTTCAAGCTTATAATTATAGAAATAGGTTTAGAAGACATAGATAATGCAATACCTTCCTGAAGTAGGCAGAGGAGGTGAGGAGGGTAATATCGAGAAAAAAAAATGTTTAGCTGCATATCGTATGAGGTTTCGGCAAAGTTTCAATACGGAACGAGACCTGCGGTATAGTACGAATGCTTAGCGGCCAGAATTAAGATCTATAAGTGACAGTTGCACCTTTTTCAATGCGTCTGTCGTATGCTTCACTCGTTATGTTGGGAATAGAAAAAAAACCGTTGGACGGTGATCGGATTGCTGTTTACAAAACATCATCATCATCAGCCTGTTATAATCCACTGCTGAATATAGGCCTCCCCATCAATTTCCAGCGGGAACGATCGCTATCGGCCTGACCACTGACTCCCTGCAACATTTATGAGGTCGTTAGTCCGTCATGCAGGCAGTCATCCTACGCTGTAAACATACGTAATAATAATATATTCATCATCATCATCATCCTGTTGTAGTCCACTGCTAGACATAGGCCTCCCCCATCGATTTCCAGCGGGAACGATCGCTAGCGGCCTGCATCCTCCGACTCCCCGCGACCTTTATGAGGTCGTCGGTCCATCGTGCAGGCGGTCGTCCTACGCTGCGCTTGCCAATTCGTGGTCTCCACTCGAGAACCTTTTTGCTCCATCGGCCGTCAGTTCTTCGAGCTATGTGTCCTGCCCTATATAATATATTACATTTATATAATCTTGATTAGCACTCAAATGCTTGATCCAAATACACTAACTCCCGTATGCTAGAACAACACTTGAGGCTACGAGTTTACTTGGGAATGTCAGGTGTCACTCTGATGATATCTCTTCCCATAGCAATAGAGACCACGACAATGAGCCACTACTTAATCAAGTGAATACTCAAAGCTAAGTATTGATTTTGCATACCACCGTAACACTATTTAGTTATAGAAAACTAGATACGCCCCGCGGTTATACCCGCGTTACTCTGCTCCAGTAAGTCGGAGCGTGATGTTTTGTAGCCTATATGATAGTCTAGCGTATAACCTATCTCGGTGCAAAATTTCAGCCAATTCCGGTCAGTAGTTTTGGTGTGAAAGAGTAACAAACATCCATCATTCATTCATACTTACAAACTTGCACGTTTATTATATTAGTAGGATTTCCTTACAAATATAGATACATTAGCATAGTGTTCAGTAATCCTATTTCATAATTAAACCAAAGTCAACCCACATTCAAAGCCATGTATTATGATCCTAATTGAATTTTACTTTCCAACGTGAAATATGAGTCAAATTGATCCCAACTCGAATTTTCTGTTGCATTAATTAATTTCGCAGACCTATTCTGTTGATAAGTTTTTCATTTAAAATGGAAGATTTAATTTTGAGCAGAATTGCAGATTGAAACGTAAATATATACGGATGAGTAACTTTTAAATGATAAGTTTTAATTCAATACTGTTTTATATGCGGGTAATTTCGAAGCGGTCGTAGCCCAATGGCTAAGGCGTCGGACTTGTGATCTTGAGGTTGCCGGTTCGAACCCCACCCATTGCACTACCGACGTGAACCCACTCGTAACACGAGCATTTAGCTTAGCACGAGGGGTTAATAAGAATACTAGTAGACTGCAGAATTCAGCTAGTAACATGTTATAAAAAAAAAATGTTTTGCTGTTTGGTTTCCTGCTTAGAATAGACTACCCCATGTCTTTCCATGGGTGTCTAAAAGAGATAGAATAAGAGATGTCTAAAATATGTTTAACGGCATCTATCAGCTTAAACATTCTCACCATCTTACTGTGATCATCAATCCGCCTGCCAAAAGTGGTGATTATGGCAATATCGTTCAACTAACCTGGGCCCCGAGTCTGCTATCGTAATGGCGTTTCCATGAACTGTCAATGACAGTTCAATGGTCAGTTTATTCCCATTTGGTAATCTACTAATCCAATAATAAACATCATAATGGTGTCACTATGACGCCACGATGCCATTAGCATAGTTGAATATAATAACAAATGATACATTTATAAGTTTTAAAATCGCCTAAATAAACATTACAATCTCCCTAACCATTTCCCCTGCTACTTCTGTTGACGGCCTTTTTCTGCGGTAGCAACACCTACTGCCATTCCAGCGCCGACACAATAGTAAGATTAGTAGATTACCGTGTTTGATAAATGATATCATGATGGAATTACGGTGGCATAATACTTAAAAAAATAGCAGACTCGGCCCCCTGGCTTGTCAGGGGTCTGAGTCTACTATCGTAATGGCGTGTCATGGAACTGTCACTGACGTCTCGATGGTCGGTTTTCTTTGTCTTTTGGATAAGTAGATTACCAAAAACCGACCATCGAGACACCATTACGATAGTAGACTCAAGCCTCAGTTCTGTTAAAAGGAGGCCCATATTCAACAGTGGACGGAAAAGAGCTGATTAACTAAAAGTAATATTTTATTGTAATTGCAGAATTCAATATTGATTGATGGTATTGACATTCATCAAGAATTTATAGTTTACTAGCAGCACCCCGCGGTTTTACCCGCGTCAATCTGCTCCAGTGGGTAGAAGCGTGATATTTTGTAGCCTATATGTTAATCCAGCGTATAAACTATCCGCATGCAAACTTTCAACGAAATCCATTCAGTAGTTTTTGTGAAAGTTTGTATGCCAAACACATACAAACTACGCATTTATAATATTAAGTAGGATGAGTAAATAGTAAAAAAAAATAGAAAGAGTCGAATTTATCTTTTTACAAAACTGTGATGCCCTAGCAATCATGCTGGAGGCGTTTTTTTATATTAATGCTTTTTTGCTATACTACTGGAGTACCACATGTACTTTTATAAATAATGTGCTGAGTTTAGTTTATAATATTACTAGCGGCCCGCCCCGGCTTCGCACGGGTGGGCTTTTATACCCTACCCCTGCCCTACCCTACCCCTACCCTAACCCTACCCTACCCCTACCCTACCCCTACCCTACCCCTACCCTACCCCTACCCTACCCCTACCCTACCCCTACCCTACCCCTACCCTACCCCTACCCTACCCCTACCCTACCCCTACCCTACCCCTACCCTACCCCTACCCTACCCTACCCCTACACTACCCCTACCCTACCCTACCCTACCCCTACCCAAAAGTATCCTATGTCCTTCTCCCAGTTCTTAGCTACCTCCCTACCAATTTTCAGCCAAATCGGTTCAGCCGTTCTTGAGTTATAAATAGTGTAACTAACACAACTTTCTTTTGTTTTTAAAATGTATTCTGCTATTCAGGGCGGAGACAAATCCAACGAAACAAAAACCATGAAAATTGATCCAGCCGATCTCGAGTTATAAGTGTTGTAACAAACCCGTCTTTGTTTTATATTATAATAGATATGACAAAATAATAGTGGCGTTGCTGCGGAATGCTCCCCAGCAGCACCATCTAGTTTGTATACTTCTGGATGCAATTTCAGACGTTTTCTTTCGTTTTGCCACTGTACCGATACTGTTCATTACCTACGTACCGCACTCAAATACATAGTTTTATTACATACATTATTTTATATTAATTACTTACTGTGCGTGATTGGCGTCGCCAGAATTTCGTACTGATTCATCATCATCATCATCAACAGCCCGTTTACGTCCACTGCTGAACATGGGCCTCCTCTTAACAGACCTTGGCAAGCCAGGATCGTAGAGGGATATTGCCATAATCACCACGCTTGGCAGACGGATTGGTGATCGCAGTAAGATGTAAACCTTTTTTTGAGCTAATAGACGCCGCTGCCCATCCATCAGCCATATGTCCCTTAGTCGCCTTTTACGACACTCATGGGAGGACATGGGGTGGTCTATTCTAAGCCGGAAACCACACGGCATACTAATTATTTCCCATAAACTGTACAGAATTTTCTGTCATACAAAACTACATCACATAATTACGAATACAATACATAAAGAATTAACCAAGCGCTTACATAAATTACAGCAATTCATTTTTATTTCCATAGATTTTTCTGCTATGCTTATTGTTTTTATTATTCCTTTCATATGCCGTCATTATTTTTTTAACATCCATAAAAAAAACATTCAATTATGTCAAAATGAAGGTTTTCATTGTATCGTGATATACATACCTACTTTAAACTGTGCGTTGTTTTAGCTGATTGTCCTTAAAGTGACATTTAAAAATTAACAATGACGTCTCGCCATGAAACGTTACACTTTTAAATATTAGTGAAGCATCCAGAATACGCCCATTACTTAAATATTTGGTACGCTCTATTAATAACTTCTCCAATCTTCTTATTAAAAGCTTTCCCGGATATTATTTAAAGTTAATTGCAATTAAAATCATTGTTTACGTTAGCTTCTAATTCTCTTTGAAGAAATGTTTTCTATGGAGTTTGGAAATTACGCCTCTAAGTTTGAAATTTGTTTATAAATATGAGACGGTAAATTCAACCCTATTTACCTTGACTCAAGATTAGTTTTGGCACGCATTATTATCGTCAACAGACATAATTTGAGTTGTTAAGTTTCACTTACATAAAAATATAATAGAAATAGCTGCGCCACGCGGTTTTGCCCGCGTCACTCTGCTCCTGGGGTCGGAGCGTGATATTTTGTAGCCTATATGTTGCCCATTGCACTACCGACGTAAACCCACTCGTAACACAAGCATTTTAGCTTAGCTCGAGGGGTTAACAAGAATACTAGTAGACGACAAAAACACTGCTAGTAATCTTCTATTAAAATGAAGAAAAAATTATGATAATAATAATTTCGCTAAAATGTGTCTAAATATTGGGATGCACTTTTGTCCCGCTCTCCTGCCTGCTTGGTAAATTTATCTGATCTTCATTCGTCCAGTAACTTAAATTTAAAAAGAAACATAGGTATTTAGTTTTTATTACAATTGTTAAAATTGTAGGTACATATACTTGTACCAGTATCAGTGGCCTATTATTATTTGTGTCATTAAAATAGTTTGCTATCCGAGCATGTAAATAAAAAAGACTGTCTTCTCAAAGAGTTTTTACGTAAAAATCCTCAAAAAATACAGTCCAATGGTCCGTATTATCTCTATTAGACAAATTCTTACCGCTCGACTAAATTACTCCGGTTAATTTGAACTTAATTGTGTATAAAGTTAACTGTTGCAAATTCAAGATCTTGACATAAACAAAATGTCGACTTTTCGTGTTGGAAAAAGCACGTTTATTTACTAGAGTATCAACTTGAGTAATGCTTTGATTACTTGAGTTTATACCTTAGTAAATAACTCTTTTCTTTCCTGTATTACGTTGTCTAGGAATATACACAGGGGTTATTTTTAAAACACCAACAACCTTTTGGGGAATAGAAGTACTCATGATTATGAACAAGTTTTACTATGGGACCAACCCTAAAATCGCGGAAAAAAAAAATCAGCCGTTCCATACATTTATGTTTACTTACCTCGACAAAATGTATGGGACAGGTGATTTTTTTTTCGCGATTTCAGGGTTGGTCCCATAGTAAAAGTTGTTTACAATCATCAGTACTTTCACCCTCTAAAAGGTTATTGGTGTTTTAAAAATAACCCTGTATACCCTCGTTTCATTGATGATGTTATAATGATTTACTGCAAAAAATGAGCTCCACTTGTCTTGTTTCCCAGGTGGGTTTTGAAATAGTAAGTAACTACATTTGGTAGGCGGGTTTGCGAGCGCAGTGTTACATTTATATTTACCGGTTAACTGGTTTACGACTATCGTGAATTATGTTATAACAATAGGACATAAAACGCACCGTGTAGATTGCACCACCAGCTTAGTCCTAAACAACTAACAACTTGGAACTATCAGGAAAACTTAGCTCTGCGGTTTATGCTGTTAAATTTATGAGACGACTCACTCATATGTTTGTTTACTGCTAGAAAAGTTTACTTTAGTTTTTTTCATAGCGTTATGTCTCATGGGATTCTTCTCTGGGGAAACTGTGCGGACATTGACACCATTTTTGTACTACAGAACCGAGCTGTATATGTATGGACCATAAATATACTTGGCCCGCGAGTTTTCCTACAGGAGAAATTCAAGGAGACAAATATTTACAGTCGCATCACAATATGTCCATGAAAACATTTTATATTTTCATAAGAATAAAGAAAGTTTTAAGAAAAAACCGCGATATTCATGATGTTAATACAAGTTGTTTTCACAACGTTGATTAATTGATTGACCAAAATGCACAACGGAAAGTAATTTTTGAAGATTTTTTCAAATAAAACGAAATGCAGGATTGTTTTCATTTGAACATCCGAATACACATCATTGATGAATTATTGTATCCTCTTATTTTGTTATAACAAAATGATAGTTGAAAACAATTTTCAGTTTGCAGTTTCAGTAAAATTGAAAAAATTTGCAGTATTATCCCCTATTAGCATCAACGGCGTAACGTGCTTTTGATACGAAGCGTAATCCCACAACAAATCAGACACGGCAATAAACAATATAAACGTTATTTATGCAGCACTTAGATATTACTCTTACTCAGTAATTTGTTATTTACATACATTTGTACTTGTCAAAAAAATTCCCAATGCATATAAAATTAATTATAAATAGTTTTCATTTACTATCAAATTATGTTTAAATTTATTTCAGGTGTGCTAGAAGTCCGTCACTCTTATTCTTATTAAATCTTAAATTTTCCACGAAGATTTCCTTTAGATATTCCTATTGAAATTTAAAGTGAGACTCATACCGTTACGGTTTTGGAGGTTGTCTACTAATTATATCATCATCATCATCATCATCAACAGCCCGTTTACGTCCACTACTGAACATGGGCCTCCTCTTAACAGACCTTGGCAAGCCAGGATCGTAGAGGGATATTGCCATAATCACCACGCTTGGCAGACGGATTGGTGATCGCAGTAAGATGTAAACCTTGAGCTAATAGATGCTGCTGCCCATCCATCAGCCATATCCCTTGTCCCTTGGTCGCCTTTTACGACACCCATGGAAAGACATAGGGTGGTCTATTCTAAGCCGGAGATCACACAGCAACATACTTATATATACTCAATCTATTCAGTACGCACTCGTAAAAGAAAAACTCAGGGTCATAAACAAGCTTTTATCCCGGCTACTATTCTTTTATTGAGCTGATCCCTAAATTAAGCCTACGGGACTGTAGCAAGAAGGTGATACTACGATGTGAAATAAAAAGTTGATGCTGGCAACTTTGTTTGCAATGTGTGTCGTAAAAAAAAGTTTGATCCTACTTTCAAGTAAGCCGAGTGTAGTTTTTACTTTTATATTAAAACTAGCTTTCCGCTCACGGTTTCACCTGTGTGACTCCCGTTTCCATAAGAACTTCATCTATCTATCTATATATATAAAAGAAAGTAGTGTTAGTTACACTATTTATAACTCAAGAACGGCTGAACCGATTTGGCTGAAAATTGGTAGGGTGGTAGCTAAGAACTGGGAGAAGGACATAGGATACTTTTTATGCCGTTCCCGTCGTTCCCGTGGGACGTGACATAAAACGTGGTATAACAAAACGCAACTGACATGGAATAACAAAACAACTCAGTCAAAATATAAGTCAGCGGTTCATTTGTTAAAAATGGTATAACAAAACGCAACTGACAGCTGAGCATATTTAAAAAAAAGTCTTACCGGTTGATGCATTCGTTTAAAGCAAGGAATATAAATACTCTCTGCCGGTTTAAAGTTAATGAAATAAATATCTATACTAATATTATAAAGAGGTCAAGTTTGTCAGTTTGTAACGTTATAGGGGGTAATCTCTACAGAAACGATTTTGAAAATTATTTACCAATAAAAAGCCACGTCCATGGAAACGGAATCTACGCGGATAAAACAACGCGGGACAGTTAGTTATACCTCTAAATAAATTAATTGAAATCCTATAGCCCTCCTCTATAAATATGCTATCTAACATTGAAATATTTTTTCAAGTCGGACCAGTAGTTCCTAAGATTAACGCGTTCAAACAAACAAACCCTTTAGCTATATATTAGTATAGATAAAATTGTTTTATTCTAAGACATAACCCTTAACACAATGCAGGTAAATCAAATTGAATGCGGGGTGAAAATGAAAAACCGATGAAAATATATTTTTTATTTTATTCACCTTACATTGAACAGCTTTTATTATTAACAAAACAGGTAGAAACATCAAAACTCCTTATTTAAAATCAGAAATTGTACAAACTAGAAATGCCAGCATTTATTCTGCAACTATAAATAGTACCAGATTTATGAGCCAGAAGTGCTACAACCAGGGTCTTATCTCTCTATCCTGGTAAAATAGAGTTACCGTTAGTGCCATAGATGACTGGAGGCAGAAATCGATAGCAAGCTTTCTGCCAAATTGAGTGCTCAAATATTGAACATGGGTTTAGTCGACTAGCGGACAAATAAACCAGAAACATGGAAGTTAAAATGTAATTTAAGTACCACTGTATTGTGTATTGGACTTCGTTGTAGTAAAAGATAATATTTGTATTAGAATTTTATTTATTTATTTAATTCGAATGACAATTGTTTATTTTCCCACTATCTCCATTATTTTCCTGTTTTCGGAGCGCCGAGGCAGTTACAGTTACGTGCCCGGCATCGTCCGTCCATCGTACTGACATTTGCAATGGTTATTTATGTGTTTCACCATAATACTGCGGTCACTAATCTACCTGCCAAGCATCAAAACTATGGCAAAACGGGAGGATTTTCGGAGGGAGACCCATATTCAGTATTGGACTAATTATGATGATGATGCAATATTTACGGGTTCATCGGTGACTATTTTCTTATTTCCACCTACTTTCCTCTAGGACTGAACTCAAAAGCAAACCGCGACACAATCCATCATTTAAATCTTCTATTTATATTTTTCCCCATATAATGTTACGGCACCAAGCCGACATCAAACATTCTCCCGGGCGTATAAATACCTAAGATTTGTTATTGGTTTTCTGCCAATAAATACAGTTTTCTTTGAAAAAAATCGAGAGGACGGAGCTGCATAAACTCAGTCGCAATAACCTAACGGAGGAAATGGAGTGTAATCAATTCTGTTGGGTGCAGAGTAAACGTCGTAAGGTCACTGAGCCGTCATCCCTATAATAACGTGCCAACAAAATGTACTGGTGATATTTTAGGAACTTGTCGTAGAACTGGAGGAATTTTGAATAATTCTTTATTGATAATGCAATGGATTGGTTTTAGTTGTATTGTAAAAGTTGACATTTTATGTCAATTTTCTTTGTACGGTTGATAGTTGTCTGTATTTTTCAGTCAATTTTAGTTTTTTTCTAGTTAAACAATTCGATTTTATAGCGTGATTTTAGAAAGATATTTTTTATAGATATTTATTGTCAACTATTTTTTTTATTAAGTACAAATTAAGATTGTAATGAATCAAATTATCTTCTCAACTGTTACAGCGATCGGGACCCGGTCGCGCGTTTGGTGTCGTGTTTCACTGACATATTATGTAAAACACAAACTAAACACCTACACCATATAACAATTATACTTTATTACTTTTATTTTTATATAGATATTAATGTAATTTTTGGATTTCGCTAAGTACCTAAACACAAAAAACAGAATAAATATATATTAAAATTATAATTTTACAGTTAATTGTGTTGTACGTCATATTTGGGACCTCAAAAAGGAAAAATAATATATCATACGAAAGTATATGAAGCTCTTTCATTTGTTACTATGAGACATTTTTCTGAGACATAAAAATGATGCATATAGCACTTATATACAAGTATCATATGTAGTCTTCTTTCAGATAACTTTTTAAAGACGGACCAATTGAGTTAGTTACCTACTGAGAGGATTTTTGTTACTTCACTGGGTATATAGGCAAACAGGACTCCTGCCATCAAAACAAAGTTTAGTTGGTGAGTAGTGCATATCATTTTAAATCGCAAGGTTGCTGGCTTATAATACACCATCTCATTTTTTCTTATGGGTATTCTTATGTGAAAAAATGAGGCGACTAAAAGACTAAATGTAAAATCAATTTATCGAAATATTTCAATTGGTAAATTCTTGTTTGGTACGCTAAAATGTTATACGGTCAAATAATCATTTATTAATCAATTACTTTGCTGTGTGGTTTCCGGCTCAGATTAGATCATCCTATGATGCCATGGGCGTCGTAAACGGCGACTAAGGATTAATGTATTATCATCATCCTTTGTAATTCAGCCGACAGACAGTCTCTCCAACCATAGCATCGCATCACATTACCTAGCGTTCACCAAGGTAATTTACTCTATAGTAAAAAAGCTCTAAACGAGAACCAAGAATGATGTTCATACATTTATCTTTTTCATCCACAGATCTTTAGCTGTTTAGTTACCAGATTCCCGCTCATGGTTTCATCCGCGTAACTCCCGTTCCCGAGTGAACTTCATAATTAAATACAGTTTATGTTATATCTAGATAGCTTAGCTTCCTAATGGTGAAAGATTTTTTTAAATCGGTCCAGTAGTTTCGGAGACTATTAAATGCTAGTTTTTTGTGAACTGCTGAATTTTAAATTTCAGTTACAGAAGTGTGTAATATCAACATAATAATACCATAATTTATGATAACTTCGAAATCTTTACAAAATAATATTTATTTCGTACATCATATCAAAAAGAGGTTTAAAAAAACCGGCCAAGTGCGAGTCGGACTCTCGCACGAAGGGTTCCATACTAGTTGCAAGTGCCTACCTATTTTTGATATCAAGAATACAACAAGGAACATGGTATAAAAGTTCTTGTAGTTCGTTGTAACTTTGATCGATGTTAATAATAGTTGATTGAATGAAAGGTAAATTGCGGTTTACGGTTTATGACGTATTAAAAAAAAACTACTGACTTGATCTCGTTCAAACCAATTTTCGGTGGTAGTTTGCATGTATGTACATCATATATTTTTTTAAGTTTTATCATTCTCTTATTTTAGAAGTTACAGGGGGGGACACACATTTTACCACTTTGGAATTGTCTCTCGCGCAAACTATTCAGTTTAGAAAAAAATGACATTAGAAACCTCAACATCATTTTTGAAGACCTATTCATAGACACCACACAAGTATGGGTGCGATGAAAAATTTTTTTTTGAATTTCAGTTCTATGTATGGGGAACCCCAAAATTTATAGTTTTTTTTCTATTTTTGTGTAAAAATCTTAATGCGGTTCACAAAATACATCTACTTACCAAGTTTCACCATTATAGTTCTTATAGTTTCGGAAAAAAGTGGCTGTGACTTACGGACGGACGGACAGACAGACAGACAGACAGACATGACGAATCTATAAGGGTTCCGTTTTTTGCCATTTGGATACGGAACCCTAAAAAATGAGAAACCATCTATATTCGTATATTTTAGCCACAAAGCCGTTATCTTTTCTTTCGTGTGTTATGAAATATTTAGTTATTATTATAAAACATTTTACTCGTCACTGCGCCGCTTAGTTTACCCGAATAAATCTTAATTGTGCGCCCCATGCGTCATGTTACCCCTGTCACTGTGTATTGTACGCCACGGGGGATGCATGTTCAGAGGGTGGTTTTTCCTATGAAAGTATCTTTTTTATAAAAATGTATAATGGTGCCCCTTTAAATAATGCGATCCCTGTACCAGCGGTAATAGTGCCACGTATATTAATCACGTTGGTGAAGAAAATTGTGAACTGTGAAAGAATTACGTTACTCCGTACCGCGGAAAGAGGCATATTATTTTATATTTTAATGTAAGTTTATTTATATTTCAACAAAATGTTGGTGAAATATTTACTTATATTTCCCATGTGGTGGCATAATTACTGTCGGCGATTCTCACTCCACGGCAGCTATTTCAGTTTCAGTAAACTACGGACAGTTCGAAGTCTGCAAGTCGCAGTCTACAGTCGCAGTACAGTACAGTCTTGTACACAAGAGTTGTTTTTTTTTTTGGTAAATATTTCTTTAATTTACTTTATTTAGGTTCCTGGTTGGAATCCTCAGGAGAAGTAAACAAAAGAAGTCATCAATAAAAAATTAAAAGTGAATAGGTCCCTCAAGTCTGCAGTAGAGGGCCTTTCAGAAGATTCTCCGTGTTAGGCTTGCTACGGCGCCATTGTGTCAGTATGATATATGTACTTATAAATACCTCAAATAAGTCTCACTAGATGTAATAAGCCAGCAATATAACGCGGACGCTAATGAAAAAGCATTGTAGCTGAAACTATAAAAGTACATAGTCATAAAAACTAACACAACCCATAGAAACATAACCGGGATTACTCCAGCTAAACCAACAAATACCGCCATTCACTACAACTTATACTCGTAGCTCGGCACAAAATAAAAAGCTTTGAGGATAACTCGGGTCGTTCAAAACCGTTATGTTCTATGTATTAAATGATTAGATTACTACAGCATCCGTGGCGTAGCGGTAATTGGCTCGCTTTAAATCTCGGAGTTTGTGGGCTCGATCCCCGCGCCGGACTATTAATCTTTCTGTAGATTCTAAGATTACTATTACTTTCCGGGTCTGGTTGGCTGAAGGACTACCCTACGTGCCTCGGACAGCTCGTTAAGGCGTTGGTCTCGATTGTTATAACATAATCTATAGTAATCGCATACCAGGGAACGGGCAGCAGCGTTTTCTTGTGTATAACAACATAACATGTGGTCACTAACTCGCCTGCCAAGCGTGGTGACTATGGCAAAACCCTTCCTGGAAAGAAGGCCCATGTTCATCAGTGGACTTTGTACGGGCTAATGATGGTGATGATGATGAGATTACTTTGTCAGCCTGTGGACGTCCACGGCTGGACAAAAGCCTTTATCAGGCCTTGGCAAGCCAGGATAGTTAAATAATATAGCCTCAATCACCACGCTTGATAGGATTAGTGATCGCAGTAAGATGGGAGTACCTTTGAGCTGGTAGATGCTACTGCCCATTCCATCAGGTGTATGTCCCTTAGTCGCTTCATGACATCCATAGGAAGGTAAAGTGTTCTATTCTATGTCGGACACCACACTAGATTATGACTCTTTATTTTACAACTTGTTATTTTTTTATTTTTTTATCACATCTATTCAAAAAGAGCTAGTTTATTCCTCATAAACAGGGACCAAAATAGCTCATTAATCCCTAGGGACCAAAATTGATTTGAATATGGAATGTGGATATTGTTAATAATTTTTCAATCAGCAAAGAGGTGAATCACAAACCATGCGGGAACAATGTATTGAATATGTGAATGGCTGACAAACTGCGAGCGCGCCAAATTTAAAAAAAAATGATGAAAAATAAACAACGCGCGAAATTAAACGCATTCTGCTTTCGTTCGTAGTTGATTCATATTCATATTTTAAAATTATAAAAATTGAGTGCGTCTTCCTCAAGTGAAAGTATTATTATGTCTTATGGTTCTTCATTGAACGTAAATAAATTCTTGTTCATAAGTTGCACTTACTTATTTTTTCATAGAGGGTGATTAAAAGTAGAGTGTCCACCTCGGGAGCAACACTATTTTAAGCTCGAGTGACATACTTTACCCTCGCTGCGCTCAGGATTCTAGTTAAGAATACCTCGCTCCGCTCTGGATTAAAAAAAACACTCTCGCCTTTAAAATAGTTGTTTGCTCCCTAGATAAACAATCTACTATTTGGTTTTCCGGGGCGAAATGCATTTACGCATTCCCACGGCCGCTGCAGATTATTCGCGCGCTGGCGGTGGGATATGTGGGACTCGCCCTCTTCATATCGTGGTATGCTAAACTCATACCACGAGGATAGGACCCTACTAACACTAGAACCTCCCGGACACTCCGTCGATCCACCGTTGGCGGGGGCCGGGTACGCAAGAGCAATCTTACACCTATGATAATAATACCGAAATACTTATGAAACTTTTTTTTCGGACGGACTTATTTAGTCAAGTGTCTCTTGCTATTTTACTGGACTTAAAAACTAGCAATGCTTCAGTCGTATTAAATGGCCCAGTAGTTACAAAGCCCTTTCAATGCAAACACACAATCAAACCTTTCCTCTTTATAATATTAGTATAGACATACATTGTCGGTGGCTTCTACCCCGAGTTATCTTTGTTCACTCATTCAGCCCACGTACGTCCATAGTGACGATTCGTTCCATATTTTAGAGTGTTAACACTCGTGATAAAGTACTGTTATTCACTAAGCTTGAAATTTTATTATATTGACGTTATGTCTTATTGACAAATTTTCACAACATTATTAATAACTTGTATCAAGGTTACTGCTAGACATATATACCTCAAAGAGGGATTTGCCATAGTATAGGCAGATGCATAGGATGAATGTAGTATCATGTATGTACATATACTTTATTCGCCGTCGCCCATAAGTTCGCGACCACAAACTCGGCGAGTTGCGGGGCGGCGGCGCGGCGGAGGCGCCGGCGAGTTTGACTTGCGCGCACTACTTATGCACCGCGCCGTAGTCATGCCGCCGTCATCCCGCACGTCGCGTCGCTGACCTAGTGAGCCCTACCTCAAAAGATGCTGTGAACTGAAACACAGCGCAACAGTTTAATGTATATTGAGTTTTTTTATTTTTTCGGATTGTCATACGTAGTCACGAGGCTTTTGCTACATCACCGGGCATAAAGGCGAGCAGAGCTCCAGCCTTAATAAATGGTTTAAAAACTACAAACAAAGCAACCTGCGCAAGAGGGCGCCCCCTGTGGGGCTTGGACCTCGGCTCAGGGCGGTCGCTGGCGATGAGATTGAGGGATTATGACGTTTAGTATTTTAGGGGAGTTTTGTGCAACTGTCGCTCTACTTTACAGTTCGCGGGCCTCTCGGACTTCGGGTCTACGAGGGCATCGGATGGTGTATCTTCAGTGTCCTTGGTGGAGTATCACGCGAATTACGAAATCAATACCTAGTCCTTGCAAGAGGAATCGAAAACTATTGGCAAGGCTTATACTGCAAAGCTACAGAAGTTGGTCTTTTAAGTCAGCTGAAACATTTTAGAATCCATGTGTATCTTTCGTTATTAAACCAAAATTCCCTGAGTATTGAAAAAGTAAATGAAAAAGAAAATTCTCCTCTTTGGCAGTCTTCCAATGTAATGCACTGATATTCGATTCGACTTGAAGGCATATGCATAATCAGCATAAAAAGACGTCCCACTTTCAAACGATATGAGCTTGTTTAAGGATTTGTGAGAAAATTGGGTCATAAAGTACCTTTGATTTATGTAACATTAGGTATAGTCTTGAACAGCTATCAGGGCTCCAACACTCGTATTGAATAATAATACTAAGTACTATGAAATGACTTGGCCATGTGACCCCCGTAACTTCCGTTCCCGTAGGATCTTCATTATTTTATATAATCTTTAGTCTTCCTCAAATAATGAGATATCTTACACTGCAAGAATTTTCCAAATTGGACCCTTAGTTCCAGAGATTAGCGCACTCATGAAAACAAACTCTTCAGCTTTATATATAAGTATAGATTAGGCTACTCAATCTATTTATTAATGAGGTATCGTCCCAAAGTTTTTTTTATTTTTTCTCATAATAAATGTTGCTTGAGATGGTTGTTGAGAAAATTTACTACAAATTGAAAAATATTACGTATTCCTATTTCTTTATCCAATAAAAAAACTTACATAAGGAAGTGTACTTAAGTAAGTAAATGTGGTTTATTAAATAGGTTTACAACACTATACAAATTAAATTAACTATATCTAACGGTGTGTATACACATACGTGCCTCAGGTATCCGGTTACACGTTAACCTTTGACCTTTGAACCGTAACCTAGCGATACCTCAATCACTCAACACGTGTATTTAGGATTCTGTTTGAAGTAAGAAAATCTTTTAATGTGCTGCTTTAACTTCCTGCCTTGAATATGTGTTTACAAAGATTGTTAAAGTGGTATTTTTTCTATATTTTCAAAATACATCTATACAGGGTTATTTGTAAAACATCGGTAACCTCTCAGCACTATATTACTAACATCATTAACAACAACTTTTGTTTTACGACTTTTTACGAAACATAATACATCTACCAAAAACGAACCTTCAATATTTCGTTGTCCTATCTAATACATTTCAACTCTGTATTCCCCGCTCCCCTCGCTATTGTCGGTACTATCGCTTTCTTTTGCTTCGCATAGATTTCGTAACATTTAGAGCGTTGAATTTAAATATTTTTATTTTTGTGTGTAAATCTGATGAATTAAAATATGATGAATTTTTAAAAGTCATGGAACAAAAGTTGTTGATTATGATGTTAGTAACGTAGTCCTGAAAGGTTACCGGTGTTTTACAAATAACCCTGTATAAATAAAAATGAATCGACAAAATGTATGTACGCGCATATCTTGAAAACGACTTTACCACTTATAAATAATTATTTGGTTGGTTGGCTTGGTTTTTATTTTTTTATTATTTTGTTCATAGTTTGGATGAAAGAAAATCTTGGAAAAACTACGTGAAATGTCAGTACGACTGAAGGGGAGGGGGCGGGAGACGATGGGCGTGATATACGAACAGCTAATTTGTAATATATAAAGGCAAAGAGTTTGTGTGTTTGTTTGCTTGAACGTGTTAACTTCAGGATATGATAAATAGCCAACCTATTTACCGAGGAAGGCTATAAGCAGTTTAATTCTAAAGGTAAGGGAGTTACGCGGGAGGAACCACGCACGGGAAGCTAGTTTCATATAAAAAGTGAATAATGTTATTTATGTCAAAAACTAAAGAATTGTTATACACTTAAGGAACTAAACTCACATCATCATCATCATCATCAGCCCGTACAACGTCCACTGCTGAACATGGGCCTCCTCCCGAGGGAGGGTATTTGCCATAGTCACCACGCTTGGCAGGCGGGTTGGTGGCCGCAGTTATATGTTATACCACACAAGGAAACGCTGCTGCCTGTTCCTTGATATACGATCATTATAGGTTATGTTATAACAATCGGGACCAACGGCTTAACGTGCTTTCCGAGGCACGCTCTCCGAGATTTAAAGCGAGCCAAAAAACGCAACGCTACGGAGGCTGTCATAACTCACGAAATAACGAAAATATGTACCCAGTGTAAAAACATACTATAGATCTTTCTTTGATTCTTTGAGATCTTTGATTTTGAACTTAGTTCGGCGATATAATTCTTCTGTTTCTATCTATAATATAAAAATGAATCGCAAAATGTGTTGCTAAGCGCATAACTCTACAAAGCCTGGACCAATTTGGCCAATTCTTTTTTTTTTAATGTTCGTGGAAGTTCAAGGATGGTTTTTACGGCGAGAAAAATCGAAATAATCGAAATATCGAATCAAATAATTGCCTGAAAACCCCTTAAAACAGCCTTTTTCTTTTTCCCATACAAACGTTTTCTAACTAAAATGTAGAGTCAATTTGAGCTTTATTTTGTTAATTAAAAACTTGAATTTTTTTGCCTAGATTTTTTAGGGTAGGGGTAGTGTATTTGTATACACCGTGAAATTTAAATGGTTGTTTTCCCGCAGCGAAAAGATTTAGTCTTAGTTAAACATTCAATTTATAAAAAAACTAAATCTTATAAACCAAAAATGGCTGATTAACAATAGTGAAAAATTAAACTCGAAAGCGACATCGAACCGATAGTAATACCTCGCGATTCCTGCGCCCGCGTCGAACGACCGCGCGTTCGTTAACCCGCGTGTTAGTCAATCAGCTGATACCTACACCTTAGGTAATGTAACACTGTACCCAATCATAATAATAAGCTTTATCCAACAAGTGATTCAAATTTTCCCTTCATACTTTCACGGGCTTAGGACCGTCATAAATACCTTTTTAGCTACAACTTACAGAAAACGTAACAAAAACAAGCTTATTATCTAAGAAAAATCATTTTCTGAATTAGATAATAAAGTATTTAAGGCGTATTAAAAAAAATTGAATCAACTTATTTACAATGATTTTAATTACCTAACCTACTTTTAAATGTTCGCTATTTACAAAAGTACTTACACTTCCCGATAACGGAGTAATTGTTCGAAGTGCAAGCCACTTCGTTGTATACACAATCGAGCACGTTTTAATTGATTGTCTCTTAATTTTAATAAGGTGTCTCTGTCACGTCTAACGATATTAAAAGCGTCCACTATCGCAGATATTAAAGCGTCGCGAGTTTCGTGTTCCTCACGATACACTAAGCGCTTGAGCTCTGACCACAAGTAAAAGTCCAACGGAGTCAGGTCCGGGCTTCTTGCTGGCCAAGGCACTGGCCCACCGCGTCCGATCCAGCGCTGGGGAAACACCGAGTTCAGGTGCTCTCGCACGGCGCGCTGATAATGAGCCGGGCACCCGTCATGCTGGTAGTGCAGGCACCGCTAGCGGAACGTCGTCTAATAAGTCCGGGATAACACTACGTAACATTTCGAGGTATGTTCCACCCGTCAAGTGTCCTGCCACGAAATGCGGTCCAATGAGGTGACCATTTATAATGCCGGCCCACACATTAACACTAAAACGCACTTGATGTGCACACTCGCGGATAACATGTGGGTTATTCATTGCCCAAAAATGTTCGTTACGCTGGTTGAATATTCCAACTCGCGTGAATGTTGCTTCATCAGTCCACAAAATGTTCAGATTGTGGTTTTCGATAAACCACTGACAAAATTCCATTCTGTTTGGCGCGTCGTTTTCGTGGAGGGCATGAACTGCGCGGAAATGGTATGGATGCAGTCCTTCTGAGTTGAGCAGCTTCCAAACGTAGTATTGGTTTACGTCAAACCTAGCTGCCGCCATTCGCGTACTTCGACGAGCCCTAGCGTACAGTTGCACCATAGCGACGTACTCTAAATTACTAAAACTGTAATGTCGATCCATAATACTAATAAAGTAGGTAATTAGATAACGCGAGCTGCGCTTCCGACGTTCACGGGTCAACTAAGGAACTAACTAAGGTAGGTACTAGGTGACTACACTAGGAGACCGCGTGGCGTTCCTGCGTCGGCGCCGCGCTAAAACAAAAGGCGGCGAATATCAAAGGGAGCCGCGGCGGCGCCTTTGTAATTCTTGCGTGCAGGCTATTTTATGCCGTATTACTACCATTGAGCTCTTATTTTGCTTTGAACGTTTATGGATCGTTCTTTACTTTGTCAGCAGCGCGTGCGATTCGAGTAGTACCTACAAGGTCCGTTCACTCCGTCTAGTGTTACTACTGTTTATCACGCTTTCGAGTTGTCTAATATTTTTTTTAATAATTTTAAATCCAAAACATGACTAAAAAAAAAAAAAAATATATATTTCGATAGTACTACCGACGGCAAGTTGTTCTGCTTCGGGAAAACAACCATTAAAATTTCACGGTGTATATAAATATATTGAGAAAGAGGGTAACGCTTATGATACGTCTTCCCTCTTTCCTATAAAGAAGATGGGAGAGGTGAAAGTTTTTGGATTGGGTAGGGAGAAGAGTAAAGAAGGTTTTATATAAATAATTATAAGTATAAATATAGATATAATATTTATTTTCTGAACTCTTGAATCACTCGCTTTTGGATGTGGTAGTCCTTCTTGAGTGGTTCAAGTGTCCAGTTTTTATATAATACAATAATATAAACGTACATAAACATATAAAGCATAAAATTTTGTCGCATATGACTTAGACGCTGGGGTTTTTTTTTTTTTACATACTTGAAAGGTACATGAGTAACAATGAGTAACAATTAAAATATAACTTAAAATAAGGCTCTAAATTGTGTCAATAATTGTGAGTTTTTTTTTTTTTTTTGAGTTTTCTTCTTTTTGATTTTGTTATTTTTTTTTTTTTTTTGTGTTTTTTTTTTTTTTTTGTGTATTTTTTATATTTTAGTTTTAGTATTGAGTTTTTTTTTTTTTGACACAACGCATAATTAGTTCTATGTTTATACAAGGATAATGAAAGTTAATTAAGTAGAATAAAATGCAATCTTAAGTATTAAGATAAATTTGGTACATAGAGAGTAAATTTTACATCTTAAAACTAGTATGAAGATATAGCTATTTCCATTCTTACGAAAACATGCTTCCGCAAGAATGGAGGCAGAAAATTATTAACAAAGTAAATAAAGTAAGGTGAAGTATGTTTAGTCTTAAAACTAGGTAAATATTAGTAAAATGAAAAACGAAATGAAATCTTAAATCTAGTTAGTTTATAGAATCTAATTAGTTTATAAATAAAATGAGTTGAATAAAATGAAATCTTAAAATTAACATGGTACAAAATAGAATAGTTTTACATCCTAGAACTAGTTTAAAAAGTACATCTGCTTCCGTTTTTACGAAAACAAATTTCCGTAAAAACAGAGACAGAATGAATTAGTGAATTGAAAAGTAAATTTAAATGTAAAAATGGAGTAGGTATATGAAATCTTAAAATTAGATGAAATGAATAAAGTAGTTAATCTTAAATCTAGTTAGTTTTATTTGTAGTATAAAATTAGATGTTAGTTTCTTAAGGGGCCGTTGAACGCTTTTAGTTGTTTAACGATAAAATAGATGTGATCATGAAACGTTTCAATGGCTTCTTTGTTTTTGAGGATGCCTGCGATGTTATAGGCATCATTTGAGCCAGTGACCGTTTCATGATCACTGCGAGTCGCTGCAAACCGTGGACACACCTCGATAAGGTGTGTCCAATTCTGCTCAGACTGTCCGTCACAAGGGCAGAGGTTATTGTCGGATATCTTGAATCTGTGTAGGTAGGATTTGTGGAATGCATGATTAGTCAGGTACTGTGTGATAGCGAAAGTGGGTGTGATGGCGGAGAGGTACTGCTGAATATCGCCGAAGGTGGGGAGGAGGGTTTTAATATAAGTGGATTTATCGTAAAGCTTTGCAGCATGTTCTAGGGACAGCTTTTTATTTCTTAATCTAATGTAGCTAATGGGGATGTTGAAATAATCCGGGGTGCGGTGGAGGAGGGCAGCAGATTTTGCTGCCGAGTCAGCTATTTCGTTTCCAGCGATGCCACAATGAGCTTTCACCCATGCGAAACGTATATGCAACCCAGCCGTCTGCGCGGTGTGGAGGAGAGTGTGTATTCTGGAGGCAAAGGCATTAGGGGAGAAAGGGTTGGATAGTTCGATAAGCGAGGATTTGGAGTCAGAGAGGATCAGAGAGTGGGTGATGCCGCGATCAAGAATCCACTTGCACGACCGCTCAATTGCCAGCATTTCCGATTGGAATACCGAGCAGCAGTCGTGAAGCTTCAATTTCCTGATCACGGGATCAGCCACCCCAGGTTGAAAAGCGACGAAAGCAGCACCGACTTTGTCATCGTGCTTGCTTCCGTCCGTGAAGAGAAGGAGGGTGTTTTCAGAGGAGTGAGCGTAGATATCCTCCTGAGAAAGAATCTCGGAGAATTCTATGCCCACTCGAAGGGAAGGATGGAGAAGGTCAGTGGGGGATGAGGGAGTTTCAAGGGGGGAGTCGGAAGGGAGGAATTTGGAAAATCCATTCAGTTTAGATATTTCAACATCCGCCACTTCGGCGATTTTCGCCGTAATGGGGGTTAGTCGGGCTAGAGTGATAGCGGTGGGGGTGTTCACAGTGCGGAAAGCCTGAATTATTTTTAGGGCGAATAGTCTCTGGAGAGAAAGAAACCTCTTCTGCACATAGGCGTATCCCAGGGCTTTCGACCATATACCAGCACCGTAGCAGATGATAGGCTCGATGACGTGTTGGTATATGGTGCGCACATTTTCGGGGTGAACCCCCCAGGTCGGCCTAATGAAGAGGGACAATTTCTTGAGGAGGGACTTGGCTTTATCGAGGATGTAAGTGGTGTGTTTGACAAAGCGGAGTTTTCTGTCGATAATTATCCCCAAGTATTTGATATCATTGACAAACGGTATGCTGACGCCGTCAAACGCGATGCGGCATTTCAAGGCCCTGTTTGTGAAACCCATGGCCTGGGTTTTGTCGGGTCCAAAAGTCAGTTTGGCTGTTTTGCCCCAGGCTGCAATCTGGCCAAGTGCCTTGTTTGTTATAGATTCTAACTCAGCCGTAGTACGTGCTTGGGTTACCAGGAGAACATCATCAGCGTAGGCCTGGATGTAGCAGCCTTGGGGGAGAGTGAGGAGGAGGAGTTCATCCAAGGTGATGTTCCAAAGCATGGGTCCACAAACCGAGCCCTGGATGCAGCCGCGCGACATGTGTTTCGCGAATTCCGAGTCCGCGAAGCCTATGCGAACCTCGCGTCTGTTGATGTAGCTCAGAAGGATTTTGTACAGGTTTTGAGGACATTTAACTTTGCGCAATCGGTGAAAGATGCCAGGCCACCAGGTGTGATCAAAAGCGGCCTTGATGTCGAGAGAGACAATCATGTTTTGTTTCCCAACGGCTAGGGCCCGTCTGACAGTGCCAATGGCAGCGTCGATAGCTTGGACGGTGGTGGTTCGGAGCTTAAAGCCAAACTGCCGGTCGGATGAGGCGTTATTAGTGTGGAGAAAGTGTGTAAGGCGATCCGTGATAAGTTTTTCTAGTAGTTTGCCGAAAACCGGGATGAGTCCGATGGGTCTGAAAGATGATGATGTGGTGTAATCAGTGCGGCCAGCCTTAGGAATAATTTTGGTGATCGCAATTTTCCAGGCGTCAGGGAAGTAATTGAGAGCAAGGCATCTGTTGAGGAGGTTAGTAATAATTTGTGGGAAGGATTTAGAGAATTGAAGGCAAATGTCAGAGGTGAAGTGGTCTATACCGGGGGATTTGTTGTGATTCATATTTTTGAGAGCGTGTATGATTTCGTTATAGGTGAAGGGGGGTTCGGAGGGGGTGTGAATGGGTAGGTACATGTCGGATCGTATCAGTCTGTGGTCAAGAGTCTCGTCGGGTGTGTCGTCAGGGTAAAACCTATTGAGTAGGGCTTGTGCTGTCTCGTTGGAGGTCTTGGTGTAAGTCCCGTCGTCCAGTCGTAAGGTGGAGGGTGGTTGCTGTAGTGGTTTGGTTTTAATGATTCTGTTGGTTACTGAGTATACGTCCTCCTTCCTCTGTCGGGTGCAAAAGTCACGGAAGTGGTTAGAGGAAGCAGAGCGTATAGCTTCAGCGTAGTCGGTCCGGAGTCGTTCGTTTTCGGTCAGTAGGTCTGTAATGGGTCTGTTTCTTCTCTTACGGTTCAGTAGTCGGTGGTGGATTGAGAGGACCTTCGCCTTGGCCTCATCAAGTTCCTCATTCCACCATGGAGGTCGATTAGGTAGGCCAGTGCTCCTGGGTAAAATTTTGTCGCAGGTGTTCCTTATGGCGAAAGTGATGTCGGCAATAAATTTGTCGATGCCAGGTTGAGTCAGATTGGGGATGTCTGTTGTCAAGTCAAGTTGTTTTTCTGTCTCGTGTTTAAAGCGATCCGACAGGAGGTCCCATTTAATGGAGGAGGTGTTATAACGAAATGTGGAGAGTTTAATGTTTTTGGATGTGGGAGTGGATCCGAAAGAGAGGAGGAAAGAGATGGTGTTGTGTTCAGTGGAAGGACAGATGCCAGGGTCAACGTTCCAGTTGGTGATGTTTGATGAGGAGGGGTTGCTGACCAGCGTGAGGTCAATTATGGATGTTCTAAGTTGGCCGTGAGTAACTGTGCAAAATGTGGGGTGATCCCCCACATTACATATGTGGAGGTTATGGCGGAGGATGAAGTCCGCCACCATGTCGCCGCGTCTGTTGTTGGAGGGGGAGCCCCAGAGCCTATTCCATCCATTAAAGTCGCCACAGATGACGTGAGTGGAGCCTTTAGTGTTTTCCAGAAATAACTCGAGCCTGTGCAAAGTGTCGCCCCCGTCGACCC
Organism: Nycteola revayana; assembly: GCA_947037095.2. Taxonomy (NCBI): domain Eukaryota; kingdom Metazoa; phylum Arthropoda; class Insecta; order Lepidoptera; family Nolidae; genus Nycteola; species Nycteola revayana. The sequence goes on along the minus strand of OX344845.2, from coordinate 21,920,823 downwards.
GCGGTGGAATGTATACCGAAACGAGATACATTCCCCGCGTGCCCCGACAGTTAAGCTTAACAATGCACAGACTAGGGTCAGAGAATTCTGATAGGCCGATGGTGCTAGCTGAGCCGCTCCTGACGAGTATTACGGCTTTGGTGTGTGAGTGAGTTGAGGGGTACTGGTGTGCTACATAGCCAGGGAAGGTTTTCATGTGTGTGTGTGTTCCAGTGTAGGGTTCGGTGATGAATGCAAAGTCAGTGTTGTGTTTGTTGAGGTGTACAGCAAGTTCGTGTGAAGCATTTTTGCCTCGCCCAAGATTAACTTGGACGAAGCTGAAAGGTTTAGTGATTGTGTGGTTAGTGTGTGGATGGTTGTTAGTGTTGTGATGTGTGTTATTGGCCATAATCAATTCTAGCAACAAGCTTCTGTATCGCTTGTGCCCGTCTTGGGCAATTATTAGAAGTGGCGCTGTGTGTTGTGTGTGTGTTATTTAATCTAAACCTTTTGGCATGTGAGACGCAATTGTAGCAGTCCGTTTTATCGGACTCCCCTTTGACTGGGCACTCGCGGTAGGTGTGCGTGAGCGCGGAGCAGTGAGAACAGGCAGTGATGCCGGTGGAGCAATTTTTTCTAGTGTGGCCAAATTGTAGGCATGTGTAGCACTGAAGGAGCGGCACAAACTCCTCAGCCTGTATCTTTTGGTGGTCGATATTGATTCTCCCAATTCCCATAATCGTTCTCCACATGAGCGGCGTGGTGATGAGCACCGCATTGTACCGGTGTTCGTTTCTGATATTGTCCCTTTTGAATTTGAATGAGATGTCCGATGTAGAGAATTTCTCGCACAGAGGGTTTTGTTGTAAGATGATGTCGGGCAAATCATTTGGGGGGATATTGGAGGGAATGCCTTTTAAGATGAACATGGGCTTGAGCTTTTTGGAAATTTCGGCCGTGATCTGGGGTGCCTTCTGTATCTTGTCAAGAGCCACCTTGCGCTGGTTTTCATTATCAAACTCCACTCTGATTTTGTTATTAGAGAGATATTTGATATCAGAGGGGGCAAAGTTGGTGTTCCTAAAAGTGACTCCTGATTGGAACAGTCTAAAAGTATCCTGTGCGCATATGGTTTCCTTAACAGCTGATATAATAATAGCGGGTTTGGTAGTTGGGAATTGAGGTGGTGAGGGAGGGGGGGGGGGTGGAGGCGACAGTTGAGTAGAGAGGGCGGGTTGGTAGGGGATGGGGTAGGTGGGGTGGGTGAGGTGGGGGAGGAGGTATTGATTTTTTGAGTTCTGCTATGCTTTCCTTAATGACGGAGGTCATCTCGGAGACAATCGCAGACCCAAATTGGGTAAGGTCAGGGGGGGTATTTTTGCCAGTGCATGTGTTAGAGTTAGTGTTAGAGGTGGGTTTAGTGGTGGTTGCATCTTTGATATTGGCTGTAATGATTTCGTTAAAAATGTCAAGTATTCTTTGTTTGTTTTCCTTTTTGAGGCTTTTGCCATCCAGTAGGGCTCGGGCAGATTCTATTTTGGAGTGGATGAAGGTGTTGAAGTTTTCGGAGTCCTTTGGATAATTTCTGGAGGTCGTTGGGAGGGGGTTGGTCTCGGGGGGACTTTCATCAGCCGATTTGTAGACCTCATGTAGACCCTCCTCATCGGACAAAATTAGGGAGTCCATGCCTGAGCTTATTGACATTTTGTACGAGCAAAAATGTCTTAGTTAAGATTGTGGGTATAGGGGGGGGGGGAGTATGTATGTTATTAGGATGAGTGTGTGACGTGGTGTGTTAGTGAGAGTAAAAATTTATGTGTAATAGGATGAAAATGTGGTATGTATAACGAATGTATGGATAGTATAGTTAATGTAAATGTACTAAACTCGTTAATCTGAAAGGGTAAAAAGTAGTTGAAAGTTGGTAACTGTAGCCAATGATGTCTGCTACAATATGGTGTAAATCAACTCCGCGCGAATCAAGGGTAAGGGTAGCAAGCACCCTCTGAAGTTGACTGACTTTTGTTCTGTTCAAGGTCGCACTTGTGAAGATTATTTAAATGTTTATAAATACACTAATTTCAGTAACTAAGGGGGGTAAAAAGTTGATAAAAAAGGAAAAATGTAGCCAAGGATATACCCGAAAATATAGTGTAGCCCAAACCCGCGCGCAATCAAGGGTAGGGGTAATAAGCACCCTTTGCAGTTGGGTGACTATTGTTAGTACTTGTGAAGATTATTTCTAAGTGTTTTGTAAATACACTGGTTTCTGTAAATAAGGGGGGTAAAAAGTTGGTTAAAAGGGACGAGTGTAGCCAGAGATATGCCCAATAATATGGTGTAACCCAAACCCGCGCGCCATCAAGGGTAGGGGTGACAAGCACCCTCTGTAGTTGGGTGACTTTTGTTGGTACTTGTAAGGATTATTTCTAAGTGTTTTGTAAATACACTGATTTCAGTATCCAGGGGGGTTAGAAAGTTAATTTAAAGGGGGAGATGTAGCTTAAGGTATAAGTAACAAGGTGGTGTGACCCGATCCCGCGCGAAATCGGGGATAGGGGTAGCAAACGCCCCCTGCAGTTGAGCAAGTTTTGTTCCGTTAAAGGTGATGCTAAAGAGGGTTATTTACTAGGATTTACTTATCTTATTGATGCTGTGGGAGAAAAAATCCGTTGTTGCTGTGGAAGGTAGCTAAGGGTGCGTACTATAAGATGGGGTGAACAAACCCCGCGCGAAATGATGTTAAGGGTGGAGGCGAGCAGATTTCCGGACCGCCAACGCAAGGTATGAAAGTGATTGTCGGGTAGAGTGTTGATCACGAAAAACTCAGAAGGAGTTACTCCCGGGGGTACAACCCCCGTGCTAGCGGAGTGCAGAAAGGCAATACCCGCGCGAAACTAAAGCGTGGCCCTTAATATTACATTACAAAATAATAGGTTATAACAATAAATTGTTGTCTGAAAATACAGTGTAGGTATTACAAAATGTATAAAAACACAGTAACCCTGGGGGGTAGAAATTCCCTTAAAGTCGGAGGGTGTAGCCGATGATATGCGCTATAATATGGGGTGAGTTAAACCCGCGCGCCTAAAAGGTAAAGGGTTGTAATCATGCCCCCAAAGTTATGCTACTCTGACAAAATATCTAATAGTTTAGGTTTCAATAAAAACCTTATATATCTAAAAATAGAACTAATAAAAATTATTGGATAGATGTTATTTAGTGGTTGAGATAGTGTACATACGCTGATGAAAGCAGATTTCATCCAACGCCTTCCGCTGCGAAGATAGCCTCCCGGTCGAATTTACAATGATGTCCAGATCTTCGCGGTTTTCCAGTCAAATGGCGGGAAACTTGGTGGGCAGTTGGGGGGCACGGAGGCGCAACTTTTGATGTAATGAGAGTTGAAGGTCTTTGCTTCGGTTTCGGAGGAAATTTCAGAAAACTGAAACTTCCGCTCGCCGGCGCTCACGAAACCTGGAGTTGTACTTCCAGGGGTGGTCCGATCACAACGATACACCAAAAGAACCGGGACACTTTCACGCAACTTTTGGTTACTTTTTGGACACGATAGCACTAGTAGTTCCGAAGAAAACTTAGGGAAACTAAAAACTTTTCTCACTGGCGGTCACTAAACCAGGAGTTGTACTTCGAGGGGTGGTCCGATCACAATGTTCAATACACCACTAGATCGGGGGCGCTGTCGGGCAACTTTTGGTAATGTTTTGAATACGATAGCACTAGTAATTACGGAGAAAACTAAGGGAAACTAAAAACTTTTTCTCACTGGCGGTCACTAAACCAGGAGTTGTGCTTCGAGGGGTGGTCCGATCACTATACACCATATATCACTAGGTCGGGGGCGCTATTGCGCAACTTTTGGTAATATTTTGAATACGATAGCACTAGTAATTACGGAGAAAACTTAGGGAAACTAAAACTTTTTCTCACTGACGGTCACTAAACCAGGAGTTGTGCTTCGAGGGGTGGTCCGACCACTATGCACCATATATCACTAGGTCGGGGGCGCTATTGCGCAACTTTTGGTAATATTTTGAATACGATGGCACTAGTAATTACGGAGAAAACTTAGGGAGACTAAAAATTTTTCTCTCACTGGCGGTCACAAAACCAGGAGTTGTACTCCCAGGGATGCACGGATCAACACACACTATATACTAAAATGACCGGGGAGGTTTTACGAATCTTTTGGTATATTTTTGAAGAAGCTAGCTCTTATATAGCCGCATGGGGGAATTTTCAAAGAAGAGCGAATCGAAAACTCAACCGTCCCGACGAAGTTTGACACGCGACTGGTAGGGGTAGTGTAGGGTAGGGGTAGTGTAGGGTAGGGGTAGTGTAGGGTAGGGGTAGTGTAGGGTAGGGGTAGTGTAGGGTAGGGGTAGTGTAGGGTAGGTTTAGTGTAGGGTAGGGGTAGTGTAGGGGTAGGAGTACCGCATAAACGAAGTCTCTACGGCCCAGTTTATTTTATACAAATGTTTAGGTCTTTTATGTATCGATTGAGGCAGTACGAAGTCTGCCGGGTCAGCTAGTTTCTAATAATTATGTTTTGGCTGACAGTTCCATTCAAATTTAATTCATATCTAACCGTGTGTATAAGATGTACTCAAACGTGAGTCACGTATCAGGTTTCACGGTAACCGTTCACCTGTAACCTAACGTTACTTATAAATCAGTCACTACTATGGGATGTTATGTGATTTTCGTAAAGGCAAAAATTTTATAACTAGATTTTTATGAAGAAAAATCTAAGTACCAGACCTAAGCAGAGTGCACCTGTTGTGCAATTTGCATACTTGAGGAAATTCGCAAACAACGCACAGATGGCACATATTACATATGTCCTGCATACATGGCTAATTTCCTTAGAGGTTGGCCGCCTTAAACTGGTCAAGAAGAATGGATTCTCTTGCAAATCTACGAGTATTAATATTAGATTTGATAGTTCGTTTGTATTGAATAGGCTCTGAAACTAATTGAACGATTCGAAAATCGTTTTCACCGTTGAGAAGATACACTATCCCCGGATGATATATTATATTTAATTTAGCTTGTAGCATTTGAGCTACGCAGGGATATAAATAAAAATGATGCCAAATTTATATATACCCGTTGTTGAGTACCACACACTCGTCGCGGCTCGTCGCGACCCGATCATCATCGCGGTGGGCGGAGCCGAGTCGCCGAGTCATTCCGAGCGCGCCGTTCGTCGGTCTTCGGGAGTTGCCATCATCGCCGCACGACAGCGCACGCGCCTATCGCACATTCTATTCCTTTTATTTAAATTATAAATTTTGTATTAGTTCTGTGATCGCGTTACGAAGAATAATTAACCTGTTTTGTAAGCAATATACACCTGCATGCATATATACAGTCCACGCATTTCATTCAAGACCTATCGGAGCTTATACACCCGTATAGCTTGAAAACTAATTGACCAATTGGGTATCTTTTTCATTGTATTCGTTATTATGGAGACAAGGTTTGAGTGTAAGAAAATTTTCAAAAATCGACGAATAGTGTCGATATGACGGACAGGCAACGCCGGGCATCAAGTACTATACAACTCATTATATTTACGAAGTTATATCAACAAAAAACCTTATGCAAATATGTGGCTACGTAGTAATATTACTTCCAAAAATATTAGCGGCCATAAAAGTGCCCTCTTTGGTGCGTTTAGTGCGGGGTAATATTCCATACCTCATAAATCCTTTTAAATATGGTGTAAAACCTTTAGGGTTCCGGACGCGAAGGGTAAAAACGGGTCCCTATTACTAAGGCTCCGCTGTCTGTCTGTCACCAGGTTGTATCTCTAGAACCGCGATAGATAAAAAATATTCCAAATAAAAAAATATATATATATAAGGGGGGCTCCCATACAACAAACCGGTTTTTGTTTTTGCCCTTTTTTGCTCGATATCAATAACGGCAACAGGTAGGCACTTGAAAACGGTAAGGAACCCTTAGTGCACGAGAACGACTCGCACTTGGCCGTTTTTTTTTATCATACATAGAACGGCTAATATCGCGTAGTTTTTTAATGACATTTTTTATTGCGAGATAACCTTCCCGCATTTTGAAAATTAAATTAGGTTTGTTTTTTATTGTTAAAAGCGTAACAGAGATATCAGCGAACATATTGTGCTAAAATGTTTAACAATTAATAAGACTACCGCGAGTCACTGCAAGGAAAATATGGAAAATTTGTTTCGGTAAAAAATCCATGAAATCCCACCTAAATAGGTATTGCCGGTTTTAAAAGTTGCCGTTGAGAATACACGGACAAACAGACATAGTAAATTGTTGCTATTTACATACCTTATAGATTTAACTATTTACTAATTCATGGAATAGATGTCTAAGGCATCGTTATTTTATCATTTTTATTTTTACCGACATAGAGTGGAAATTGTAACGGTAAAAACGCGTACCGGTCTTCGTTCTTCTTCTTTTTTTTCTTTTTAAAACGACAATTCCCGCACTAGGAAAATAAATCCCTGTGTCACGGGGGACTTTACAAACATTCATTTCATGGACACAAAGGACACCCAGACTCAGAACAACTATTTGTGGTCCACACAAATAATTGTCCCGGGTGGGAATCGAACCCAGAACACCAGGTCTCAGAAGCAACTTCCGTAACCACTGAGCTACCGGTGCAGTCTAAGTAGGCAGTTAAGCTATTTCGCTGACTCTTTTCGTTTGGTATTATAGGCACCTATTAGGCATTTTATTATTATGCACGCGCTATGTAGGGTATTTCTTTTAAATAATTTATGAGATTTTCGAAACTCTTATTACCGAAATAAATTGTACTAGACAAATATATTGAGGTCTATAGATTCTATTCCACTTACACAACATATCATATTATTATCAAAACGGTAAAAAAAGTCACCCAGTATAATCATTGGCCAGAATATAGTGACATTGATAAGTGATACTGTACCAGTTCCGACATACTCTGCCCCTAAGGGTGTGCAAATGATTTAATTTACTTACATATAAAATATCAGGTCAAATCTACACTAATATTATAAAGAGGAAAGATTTGTACCTATTTTTGTATGTTTGTATGTTTGTAATGAATAGGCTCAAAAAGTACTGGGCCGATTTAAAAAATTCTTTCACCATTCGAAAGCTACATTATCCACGAGTAACATAGGCTAAATTTTATTTTGGAAAAAAATAGGGTTCCGTAAGATATTTGGGTTTTTCTGACACAAGGTGTAAAAAATCAACCAGAAAAGTTACTTATTTTGCGTACGCTGCCTAAACTATAAAAGATAGAACCATAAAATGTTCTAATTAATTATAGATCTTATAAATATCTATAAAAAAGTCCGCGACACACTATACCTATCTATGTCGAGTGAGGCACAACGACCATTTTTTTATTTAGAAATCTTGAATTTTTTTTGGAATACATTTAAACGCGTTTATTTTACTCATGCTATTAATCCTTATCAAAATAAATTATTTCATCACTAAGTACAGCTTATGGAGATAATATTTGGTCTTTGAATGATTAAAATTGGACGTTGGGTTTTGAAGTTATGGCGAAATTAAAATATTACGATTTCTGCTGCACGGCCCGTTGCGAAGTCTAATAATTTTCGTGCGATTTTTTTTAGATTTCGTTCTTAAAACTACACTACGCAAAAGTTCTTCTCAGAGCTAATTAACAGTTCTTCTCAGAGCTAAACAACAGTTCTTTTCAGAGCTTTGAAAATGCCTAAAATGCCTAATCCCTAAAATGCCTATTAATTACATCATTAATTAAATTTTCATCATTAACAACTTTAACATCCACAGAAAGACAATCTGTGCAGCCTGCGGATAATGACTGCGTTGTCGATGTTTATGTCGGTGTCTGTGAATTGACCTTTTTTTTTTTTTGTTGTCCGGGGGGAAATGCATTGACGCATTCCCACCACCGTTGCAGCGTATTTGCGCGCTGGCGGTGGGATATGTGGGACTCGCCCTCTCCATAGCGTGGTATGCTAAAGACATACCACGAGGAGAGGACCCTACACCAGTAAAACCTCCCGGACACTCCTTCGATCCGCCGTTGGCGGGGGTCGGGTACGCATGAGCAATCCGGCCCCCCGATGGCACCCGCGGCCAATATGGTACCGCGGGATCTCCAGAACGTCTGTGAATTGACCTGGGAATCATTTTGCTGACCGTGTCTTTCCTGGGTAGGCTTTTTGCAGCGGTAACCGACATCCGCACGGAGCCGCGGGCGACCGCTATCACTACATCACTACATATTATAAACAAAGTCCCCTGCCGCGTCTGTCTGTCTGTTCGCGATAAACTCAAAAACTACTACATCGATTTTCATGCGGATGTTACCAATCGATAGAACGATTCTTCCGGAAGGTTTACGTATATGATTTGTTTAGTTTATGTGTACATTTGACTAATATATATTGATATTTGTCAGAGGTGACGGAAAAAATTAAGCCATTTGGGAGCTTTCAACGAAAACGCTGCCTAAACCCTATGAGATATAACAAAACAATGTATGGTGGCAAATATTCTTCTCTTTTAGATCTACAAAAAAAAGTCTGTGATAGCATATGTCTATCTTTCAAGGTTAACTTGCTATATCCATTATATCTTAGAAAAATGATAATTTCTAATGCGGTAATTGTAAAGCTAATCAGACGGATTCAGTATTTATCCTTATCATTTTAAATGAGTTAATATTCTTAAGCATTTCATGCAGATTATTTTACCCCTACACTATATACTTTTAATGAATAACTTTGAAGTTATCGCAAAATAATAGCGCGTGTTTTAGGTAGGCCTAATGCGATTATGCGCGCTCGATCCTTAAGAATTATAGGGCAAATTTTTGGTTTTGTGTTCGTTGTAACTATGATGGATAGACACTTGAATACCTATTTATTTAGTGTTTGTTGTATTGTTAGTCCTGAAGAGTATAGGTATTTCATACGATAAAAGTATACCCACCTACCTACTTATTTCACTGAGTTTTAGTAGGTCATCATCATCATCAGCACGTATATCGTCCACTGCTGAACATGGGCCTCCTCCCGAGGGAGGGTATTGCCATAGTCACCACGTTTGGCAGGCGGGTTGGTGACCGCAGAATTATTTTGTAACACACAAGTAAACGCTGCTGTCCCTTCCTTGATATACGATTATTATAGATGATGTTATAACAATCGGGACCAACGGCTTAACGTGCTTTCCGAGGCACGGAGGGTAGTCCCTCAACCAACCAGACCCGGAAAGAAATTTTAGAATTTACACAAAGATTTCATGTCCGGTGTGGGGATCAAACCCACGACCTCCGAGATTTAAAGCGAGCCAATTACCGCTACGCTACGGAGGTAGGCCGAATGCGATTATGCGCGCTCGATCCTTAAGAATTATAGGGCAAATTTTTTGTTTTGTGTTCGTTGTAACTATGATGGATAGATACTTGAATACCTATTTATTTAGTGTTTGTTGTATTGTTAGTCCTGAAGAGTATAGGTATTTCATACGATAAAAGTATACCCACCTACTTATTTCACTGAGTTTTAGTAGGTAGCTATATTTTTTTTTTTTTTTTTTTTCTTAAGTAAAAGACAACTATATTATATTAATTTGTTTCTGTTTGTTTTGACCAAATTTCGCCCGTTTGTTAGAGGTTTAAAGACATTATGTAGTATAATTATCAGTATTGTACCCGTGCGAAGCCGGGGCGGGTCGCTAGTTATATAATAAATCGATTCCGGTTATTTTCCACATTTTGTCTTAACGTATATTTGAATGTTTTAACTTCTAAGTATTCCTAGGTGTTATGATAGTTTTTATTCAAATGAAAGACATAAAGTTTGCTTATACTGGGTGACTTATTAACCGTCTTGAAAATAATAGGGCGTGATATGTGTATGAAATAAAAGTCGGAGACATAGTTATTTTATCTTTTTTTTTTTTACTGACATAGACTGAGAATCATAACGATAAAAATACGTAAGTACGTAGTTAAAATAGGTACCTATAATACTAGGCCGCAATCAAATATGAATGAAAAGAGTCAGCGAAATAGCGTAACTATGTAGTTACGCTATTTCGCTACTCAGGTACACATTTTTATGGTTACGATTTTAATACTATGCCAGTAAAATAGAACACAATAACTGTGCCTTACACATCTGTTTCATAAACATATCTTCAGATCTTATACATATCAGATCTCTAATTTTATGCAGGTTATTTTAAAGCATTTTTACCGTCACCTATATTGGCGTCGAATATTCGGTGCAGTTAACTATGCTCCAATTCTCCCTGTAGATCAATAACCGCACGATATTGGAAGACATTCCTCTGAATCAGGATTTTCCCCATTTCCTAGTTACTGCAAGGAAACATGGATGATTTGTTACAACTATTTTATGTCCGGATATAATGCTGTTGATAAAATAGGAAATGAAATAAAATATGGTACAATTGTTTTGGTTATAAAAGTTATTTTTGTAATGAATATTAATATAGTAAAAATGTTGTTATTAGATCGCGCTAATCTCTGAAAATATAAAATAAAATAATAATTCATATGAATTTAGTAAAAGCCTTTTATTTTTCCATTACACACAGATACTCCAATTTATATAAAAAAATGTAAGTAACGATTTTTGTGTATTTTATTTTAAACAATGTAGGTAGTAGAAATATATAATAAAATATTAATGGTCGCATATATTCAAATTGGGGCAATTGTGTCTAAAATAAGACCTATAGTTTATTCGTACAAGACGTCTTTATTTATTATGGCTCTTGAAGTTAAAGTTGTGTGAGGCATTTCTAATGTGTATTAATAAAATGCCTCTTTGAGTTGGGTGGTTCCGGCTTAGAATAAACCAACCCATATGTTCCTAAAGGTATCGCAAAAGGCAACTAGGGAACATACAGCTAATGGGTAAGCAGCAACTTCTAAAGTTACCTTTTTAAAAAGTTAGTTTTGTAATGAATATTAATATAATAAAGCAATTTATGTTGTTATAAGATCCCGCTAATCTCTGAAAAATCTAAAAGTATTTATTGAAGTAGGTTATAGGCGATAAAAATGTGTTACGAATGAATCAGATTAATGTAGGTAAAAGAGACGGAATCAGATCAAGGCACGAGAGGTGGGACTATTCTATAATTAAAATTTCCCCGACGTAGTCCCGTACCCGTGTAAAACTAAATTTTAAAACATAGGCTATGCTATGTTCTATGAGTTACTGAAGTTTTGTTAAAGATATTTATCAGTCCAGTACATTTTGATAACTTTACAAACACTCAATTTACGGACAGAAAGCACAACCAGACTTAAGACAACTATCTGTGGTTCATACAAATAATTGCCTCTGGTGGAAATGGAACCTAGAGCACCAGGTTTTAGAGGCAACAACCGTAACTATTGAGCCACAGGTGCAGTCAAGATATTGTAGATAAAAAGCCAAACTCAAGTTCATTACCATACCAGTGTTTGAAAAAAACGTTCCCATTTTGCATTATTGACTAACATTTCTATTTTGTTTAGTATAAAATATATTATAGTACAGTTCATTACCATACCAGTGTTTGTAAAAAACGTTCCCATTTTGCATTATTGACTAATATTTCTATTTTGTTTAGTATAAAATATATTATATTACAGTTCATTACCATACCAGTGTTTGTAAAAAACGTTCCCATTTTGCATTATTGACTAATATTTTAGTACCTATAAAATATGTATTCACATTTATCGACCTTATAACGAACATGTCGTAAAACATAATCTCTTAAAGGTTAAATAAATTAAAATATGTTTGTCGTATATTTACTAAAAAACTAAGCGTTTAGTACGGCTCATTTAAATGTAAAGGACCTCATTAAAGCAGACGTGACGAAGCACCTTGTGGGTAGCCAGATGAGTGCGGTTAGCAACGTATATTGTTCTACCACTAGCTATAGCACTGTCTTCTTATTTAACTACAGGTAAATAACAGTCATCAGCAATACGTAGGTACTATTATTAAATTAGTATATTATTCAGTTGATCAATAAATTTATATGTTGAGTTGTGAAATACTATAGACATTTATAAATGTGCTCAGTGGATTCATTTTTATTGTTAGATTTTTTAAATTATTAATATTAATATTGCAAGTGTTAAGGATTTTTTTACAAATAAATAATTTGATTTGATTTGATTGATTTGATAAACACATTTTTTTTTATCGGCTCAGATAGTACTTGAGAGTTATTTCAGAATATATTTTAATATTTAAACTTTTTTTTTTTTATAAAAATACATTTATGAATTCAATATTTAAAATAGAACTTAAGCTTAAGTTTAGCTTCCCAGCGGTGAAATAAGTTTTCAAATCGGTCAAGTAGTTTCGGAGCTTATACAAACGAACAAACAATCAATTCTTTCCTGTTTATAATATTTGGAAAGATAGATAGATATGATCTTCAACATAAACAAAACAACACCGTCTGAAACAAAAGCTTGAGAATCAATGTGGCTTAGAAAACCACAAAAGGCCATATCCTTACAAAAACTGTCTATTTCCGGTTCGTGTTACAATTTTGTCAGAGTTACAAGACGCGACATGTCTGTGTCACTGATGTTCTGACGAGGGTATTGAGAAAGGATGCTTACGAGCTTACAGATGTGGCGGCTTGAGGATATACAAAGATATAATATATTATTATTTTATAGCTTTAGTGGAAAACATTTCATGACAGTAAATTAAATTCCGACTTATTCTTACAAACAAATAAATTTAACAAGAGAAATAAATTATTAATCACACAATATCACTGGTTCGAAAATTCCACTATAATTTCTGTGTTACAAATACAAATTTTCAAGTAGCATTAAAATAGCCGTGTGGTCTCCGGCTTAGAATAGACCACCCCATGTCTTCCCATGGGTGTCGTAGAAGGCGACTAAGGGACATATGGCTGATGGATGGGCAGCAGCATCTATTAGCTCAAGTTTTACATCTTACTGCGATCACCAATCCGTCTGCCAAGCGTGGTGATTATGGCAATATCCCTCTACTATCCTGGCTTGCCAAGGTCTGTTAATTGGAGGCCCATGTTCAGCAGTGGACGTAAACGGGCTGTTGATGATGATGAGGATGATTAAAATAACTACGTACTAACTTCTGTGTTAAAATACAACAATATCTTTCGAAAAAGGCAAAAACTATTTTTTTTTGTGTATAAGAGGCGCTGTTTTAAAGAACTACAATAATCTATATTTTGATTACAAAACTACAGACAGTAAAATTAGTGTAAAATATAGTTATAATATTCTACGTTATAATAAATATTGAAAATATGTATATTTAACGATATGTAGCAAAAAATAGGATATAATAATACTTGAATGCTCAACTGCCGTGACCACTGAACCACCCAGTGGTTTAAGTTGATTCCGAGATCTGGTGTTATGATTTTCATGTGTAACAACTGTTAGTGTATCAGAGAGTTGTTCTGTGTTTAGTTGTGCTTTGTAAACATAATTCATGGTCACAAGACCATGGTCACTCTACAACAGCACACCAGCAAGATGTATGTTTGCAAAGTCCACTTGGACGCATTGACTTCCCTAGTGCAGACATTAAGAAAGAAGCCCCATTTTTATTACAGAAATATCAAAATTAAATGTGTGTGACTCCAAAATTAAACATGTTGATACAACTTTTTTTTTACAATACGACTGGACAGAATCGCTTTTGTCTTCGGGTATTTCATATAATAATAATAATAGTAGATTGTTTATCTAGGGAGCAAACAACTATTTTAAAGGCGAGAGTGTTTTTTTTTAATCCAGACCGGAGCCAAGGATTCTAGAGTAGAATCCCGAACGGAGCGAGGGATTCTTATAGAATCCTGAGCGCAGCGAGGGATTAAAAGTATGTCACTCGAGCTTAAAATAGTGTTGCTCCCGAGGTGGACACTCTACATTTTATCACCCTCTATGAGAAAATAAGTAAGTGCAACTTATGAACAAGAATTTATTTACGTACAATGAAGAACCATAAGACATAATAATACTTTCACTTGAGGAAGACGCACTCATTTTTTATAATTCTAAAATCTGAATATGAATCAACTACGAACGAAAGCAGAATGCATTTAATTTCGCGCGTTGTTTATTTTTCATCAACTTTTTTTAAATTTGGCGCGCTCGCAGTTTTTCTGCCATTCACATATTCAATACATTGTTCCCGCATGGTTTGTGATTCACCTCTTTGCTGACTGAAAAATTATTAACAATATCCACATTCCAAATTCAAATCAATTTTGGTCCCTAAGGGATTAATGAGCTATTTTGGTCCCTGTTTACGAGGAATAAACTAGCTCTTTTTGAATAGATGTGATAAAAAAATATTTATTACATTGCTTGTATACACAAGCAATGTAATAAATCTTTTTTTTAATAAATATTTTTTCAGGTTGACCATACGGTCAACCTGATAGAATTGACGGCGCGCGTGAAATTGTAATGCCAATATTAAGAATGCATAATTCCCGCGCAATTTGAACACTCGCGTATATTCTATTCGCGTCACTCTCTTCGCTAACATCTCTCTTACTGTAAACATCTAATAATGATTGGACAATGTTATTCAATTTAAATAACTGCTGTATGTCACGTCATCATAATGACAAAAATTGGATCATATAATTTAATGAAAACATATTTTGTACCACACTTTATGACAATAAAATATTTCTATTTCTATTTCGTATATATCAACGCATCGCATATTTTACCGCCGTTTAGGAGAAACAGATATCAAGAAATCGCAATATAACTTCGCCTGTGTGAAGCCTAAGCAAACTATCATCTTATATCATATCATAGCATCGCTATTTATATGTATACACCTTAGTACTGATATATTTATTGTTTGTATACATGAGAATCAGGTTTATATGTGTACCATGTCAGGTTGTTTAACATGCGCGTTAAGCAGGTAAAATATGTACCTACGTTGTTTTCAAATTAGGCCTAGTACAAAAATGTATACATACATAGTTATTTGTATAATATACACTATACAGTTATATACACGGAAATGCTGATAGATAGGCATACAGTCGAAACTAATCGACATTGATAGATGGTATTTTACACAATAGTTTCATTAGTAAAGTATAAAGCTGTTTTTTTTTTTTTTTTTTCTGACTGACATAATTATGTAGTTAGCCAGGAGGCTTTTGCTACTTCACCGGGCATAAAGACGAGCAGAGCTCCAGCCTAGATAAATGGTTTAAACACTACAAACTAAGCAACCTGCGCAAGAGGGCGTCCCCTGTGGGACTTGGCCCTCGGCTCAGGGCGGTCGCTGACGGGGAGATTGAGGAATTATGGCTTTTAGTTTATTTAGGGGAGTTTTGTGCAACTGTCGCTCTACTTTACAGTTCGCGGGCCGGAGAAAGCTGTATTATGTTGTTACCTCTTACCTGGACTACGAATGTTATAAGAGACCGTCACCAAATAATCTATTTGTTTCATTTGGGTGTTAATATCCTATAGCTGGGTGAATTTATTCATTGAAGATTCCACCATTACCTTGGATATCCAAGATGAATAAGGTGGAATTGACGTACAATATTCTCCTTCGGGTGTAGGCCCTTGTTCAGCAGTGGACGTTATACGATCTGATAATAAACATGACTTCAGTGATATTTACAATTAAAATTTGTACCTTAAGAAATTATACTAGAATCTTTGTACGGTCTGCAATATATTAAATCATCAGCTCATATAACGTCCACCGCTAGACATGGGCCTCCCCTGAGGGGGGTTTTGGCATAGTCACCATGCTCGGCAGGCTGCTTTGTGACTGCAGTGCCCGTTCTAGAGTACAAGTACTCAATTTTGTATTTGATTAGTCCTTACTAATATTACAAATACGAAAGTTTGTGAGTATGTGTCGATGTTTGTTATAGTTTAACGCGAAAACTACTGAACGAATTGACAGAAAATTTGCACATAAATAATTTATAAGCTGGATTAAAATTTGGGCTACAAAACATCACGCTCCGACTCACTGCACTGCTAGAAAAACTTAATAAAATTATTAACCCATTAATGGCCAAACCTAAATTAAAGACGTATTTGTTTCAAACTATTTATTTTTATAATCAATTAAGTAATAAGAAGTACAAGATGAAAAAAAAAGGTTGAAAAAAATTTTTTTTTAATATTTTTATGGGGTGTACTCAATTGGGTACACTGGCCACTTAAAGGTGAAATTTTTCCAAGCAGGGCTTTTCGATGCAAAGGGTCTTGTGGCATTTTTGACACTCCCAGCGTACTCTTGAGTGGCAAATAACACAACGAAGTGGTTTCTCAATTTTTTTGGGAAGTATCCTGAGCCGTCTTGTGGTAAGCCCTCGACCATAGAAGAAGAAGGCCGAGCTCTTTTATGTACTTCTTGCCCCAAATAGTATCGGGCAATATTACGACGGAACAAGAGTTGATCCATAGGCTGTTCGTTGCTCAGTACATGCAAACGCCATGCATTTGCCACAGCCATATCCACCATGTACGTAAATATGACCCACCACCACTTTTTGCCATGAATTGCGATTCGGTATAGAGCTATCGATTGATCTAATTCATCAACTCCACCCATGCCTTTATTATAATTTTGAAATAGTAAGGGAATATTCACATCTACTTTTACTTTTCAATGGACACCATCGCTTTACAGTTCCCATTGGTTGTATATTATCATAGTTAGTGGCCATAGTGCAAACGCTATTATCCTTCCATCTAACTAATAACAGTTCATTGGCTTTGTCAAATCTATGATCAAAGCTTGCTCTGTCTTGTTTTTTCATGTGTTTTGAACTAGTCAAAGGACATTTTTTGGTAAGATTTTCACGTACAGTTCCAGTCGCACAATATCCTGCATTCCGTAAATCGACCAATAGGTTGCAATTGTAAAAAAGTTATCAAAAAATACTTTATGGTTTGGATTAGTGTCTAATTTTTGAAGTAAAGACTTCACAACCCTTGAACCCAAAGGCTCGGTGGTTGCATCAAGAGATTTTCCACAGTAAAAATCGAAACTGTAACAATATCACTACATCCGTAGTCTCTTGAGAACTGAAAGAATAAGAGGCTGAACATTTGCGCCAAATTGGTGATTTTTCCTGCTGTTGTCGACGTCGTCGTTTTACAGCTAGTGGCTCCTCATCACTGCTATCACCAGCACTAGATACAGAGCCTTCTTTGTGAACAAAAACCTCGATATTTCCCGGTACATCTCTGGGTAATGTGTGAGCTTCCATGTCCTCATCAATACCCTCTTGTTCGTCAGTGACGATGGAAGGATCGGGTGGTATAATCGCCAAATCATATTCGGCATCATCATCACTGTTCTCTAAAATAGCTTGAAGAGCTTGTTCCAGACCACAATATTGATTAGGGAAGTTGAAATTTTGTCGATTCATGGTTTAGTTGAACTTATCTGAAATCAAGACATAACATATTTTTTATACCTAAGTGGCCACTGTACCTAATCAGGTACACCTATATAAATATTCACAGATGTCAGCGAAAACAATAAAACAGTCGGTAAATATTTATAATTATTATAAACAAGTATATATTTCATCATATTTAGCACGTAAAATAATATTTAACACGTTGAATAAAAAAATATTGATAATTCAAAAGACTTACCTGTGTTATCTTCAGAATTGTAATTTTGACTACATGACAATCACTAAAATATTAAAACTACCCACTTTTTGTCTATATCAAAAAATCTGTTATATTACCGTCTATTCATATTTAATTAAGGAAATATGTTAGCCTACGTTATATTTTTATAAATAAATGAAGTTTAACTGTACCCAATCAGGTACAGTCGCCGTAAATGGGTTAATATGTGGTACTTAATTAAATATCGGTAGAATTATCACTTTTTTATTTTATTTCTAAACATAAACGAAATTTTATTTTCATTCACATGAATAAAATTTCGTTTATATTTAGCGGATTTATCTGGTAGCTCTATTTGAATTTAAAAAAACAATTATATAGAATGAATGTTATTTGGACATTGAAAATTTGGCCTAAAGCAGAATTATCCTGCTGGTAATTTAAAATGAATCAAATGTATGAATTTATGTAAATGTTATGGTTTTAAATGTACATTTCATTCATTTTAAATTACCAGCAGGTTTTAGTTAACATTTTCCCTTTATAGTTCAGCAATAACTAAACAATACACGTATTTTCTTTGATGAACACAACATAACACAGCGGTTAGTTACAAACACACTGCGGATTTGTCGACCGGATTAAAGTGAGATCAAACATTTCTACGTGCGTAGCAACGCTACGGCGTAGCTGTGCTACGAGTGAACTATTACGTAGCATTGTTTGTTGAGCGACCCGTGATGTAAAGCTTTGCACACATGAGCCACTGTAGCGTAGTTTAATAGCAGTTTTACAGTATTCTTGTTGTGAATGGACAATACCAAACGAAAACTACTAAAAAACAAAAGCACCTCAATCTCAATTAGTACCTCATAAATGGGAGGCGGTGACTACAAGCAACCGGTGAATAATACTTGCAATTTAAAATACTGAATCGCTTAAAACACGCTTCCAACGGTTTTTTAACCTAAGTAAGTCATTCTACAAAATTAACTATTTGCATATCTTGCTCCCATATAATGATAAGTGCGGACTATAATATTTTTCAATGATAATAATAGAATTTGTGTCACACAGCCAAAATAGTTGAGAAATCATTCACGTTATTAAACCATTTTTTTTTATTCAAATATGAATTTGGGAGAATTTGGACCATGGTTTCCCCTCCAGTGGGGAGCTGTAAAAGGGTCACATTAAAGCGCGTAGGTTGTGGGCTCGATCTCCACGCCTGACAATAGGTCAAATCAATGCAAAAATCCAAGACTTCTTTCAGGCTATGGTTGGTTATGAAACTAAACTCCTTCTCTCGGGAAGCACATTATGCCATTGTTGCTGATTGTTAACGTTCATCCATAGACCGTAACAATTGGATACCAAGGGACTGGCAGCAGCATTTTCTTGTGTGTTACACTACAATCACAGATTCAGTCACTAACCCGCCTGCCAAGCATGGTAACTTTGGCAAAAATACAACTTCAGAGAAGACTCGTGTTCAGCTGTGGACGTTATACGGGCTGATGGTGTGAGGAAGGAATATGTACTTTTTTTCGTTATATTAAATAATGTGGCACATTTGCGCGGAGCCTAAAGCTGAAGAACTTTTGACAATTGTTTTGGCATAATATAGACAGAACAAGCATTTTGCCTCCTAGCGACAATATACATTAATTATAATAATTAATTTAATTATAAATAAGTAATTTGAATAGGTTTATAAATAAACAGCAAATGTAATTTAAGATAAATAATAATTAATTTTCAAATAATGTTTGACGATTTACAAGTGCCTGTAATTGGTTTACGTAAATAAAAATGATTTTTATTTTTTATTTATTTTATTTTAGAAGCGAGCACTTAGTACGTATTACAAAAGGTATTAGATATACACGACGAAGATAAAACGAGAGAAACCTTGTTGTGTTAGCACAAAGCAAATAATGAAGATTGTAACACATCTTTTTTTTCTTAAAGATTGAAAAAGTTTACATTGCGCATTTAAGAAAAAATAAGAATAATGGAACAGGATGACATGAGAGCAAGGCAGGAAGATAATATTTACTCAAATGGAAAAATAGTTAATAATGCTAAAATACGCCGAAAGACTTTCAGTACATTTTGTCTTGAATAAGACAGAAGAAGTACAAATGATCTACAAAAGAATGCAATTACGCCAAATTTGAGAATTTGAAAAGCAATTACGAATTGATAGCTGTATGTTTTGAATCAAACGAAATGCAATGTTATGTTGTTGACGGCATTTAAGTGTTGTAATTAACAGAAAAAACGGAGATAGGATTAGACATAAAGGTGTTTCTAACCGGCACTTCCATAAGTTTGTGGAGTCCTTTATTGTGTTTTCCTCGTGACAAGGGTTTTGGGACTAAGACTTAAAAAAAAAAAAAAAAAAAATTTTTTACAAAGTATTTTGCTCAGTACAGGAATCGAACTCACAAACGATAGCCCTTAGACACCTAGACAAATTATAGATTTAAACATAATCATTATTTTTCATACGCTCGATACACTCTCGCAATATTCCGCTAATTGTTGGCAACACAAAATGTTTTGATAATTACATAATCGGGCAACAGGTTAGAAATTATATTAATTTTTTATGCGTAATTTTGCCCGAAACTCAACGTAATTGTTGAAATTTTACAATACGAAAACTCTAGTAGCTTTTGATTAAAATAGCTATGTATATTTAGAAACTGAAATGAAAAATGTGTGTCCTGTTTGTTTATTACACTGTTTTAATTGAAGCATTTAAGGGGAACCGTTCACAGTTCACGGATATTCAACGGACAATGGAATGTATGGATTAAGTTAGTATATTATTTATTTTGCGAACATAAATGGATTTCTAAATGTTAATTGAATATAATAAATGTTAAAGGAATATCAGTAAGTAATTATATAGGCAATTATACATTTAAACAGAAGATATTTAAAATACCTTTTTCGCTATGTCATCATCATCATCATCAATGTTTACGTCCACTGCTGAAAATGGGCCTCCTCTTAACAGACCTTGGCAAGCCAGGATCGTAGAGCGATATTGCCATAATCACCACGCTTGGCAGACGGATTGGTGATCGCAGTAAGATGTAAACCTTGAGCTAATAGATGCTGCTGCCCATCCATCAGCCATATGTCCCTTAGTCGCCTTTTACGACACCCATGGGTGGACATGGGGTGGTCTATTCTAAGCCGGAAACCACACGGCAATTTCGCTATGTGTACCTTAATAATTAAACATACTCTATGTTTAATTAGTACTCATTACCTTTTACATTCGCAAAATTAGTCATTTAACAGATAAAAAATGCAAATTGCAGTCATATATCGAAAATAAAATTGATTATATCAGAAATTTCCTTTTCTAACTTTATCAGTAAACGTGATACTATCTCCTGTTAAAAGCCTTAAATATGGCTAGTTATATTATATAGCATGGATAAAGTAGGTAGTTGAACAAACGGCCTCAAAAGAAGTTCCAAGAAGCTGCCGAAAGCAAAGCACTTTGATCATGCATTCCCTTGTGCGTGTGTAAATGCAGGCGTCTTAAAGGACAAGTACTTGTAAGAGCTACATTCCTAGTTGCATTTCAAAGTCCAAGATCTTCTAAAAGTGTAAATAAATCCTTCGTGTGATGAAATATAAATGTAATAAAGTGAACGACTATAAAAGTAGTTCAGAGTATTACATAGGCGTGGCATGGTTCAGAAACGTCGTAAGGCAAAGACGTGTCCACTACAGACGCAGTAGATATACGATGGAACGCACGGATACCTACACCACGCCTGAGCCACGCCGCTTGAGTGTAATTTGCGACACATCGCCTACGTATTTCTTGTATCAAAACGTTTTGAAGCGACATTATGTCTGTGCTTTTGTCTGTGCTAGGTGTTTGAAACTTTTTCTTTACTGACCTCGTCTAGCCAGGATCGTTGAGGGATATGACCAGGTGCATTGGGGATGACAGTAACATTGTTAGTAATCTTGAGATGATAGAAGATTGCTGCCCTTCCATTAGGTAAATGTCCCTTAGTCGCCCCATATGGAAATAATTGTATTGTATTGAAATGAAATGAAATGAAAACGTTTATTGATAATGTAGACGAATCGATCGTACTTATTATAAGTCAAATACAATGATAAAATTATAAAAAGAGAAAAAAAAACTTGACTAATTAATTAGTATAATGTAGTATACATTTCAACAGTCATGTTGAATTGAATGTATACTACATTTCAACATGACTGTTGAATTGTAGTAGAATTTAAATCTACCAATTTGGCATGTGATAGTCGCGTATTATAAATATAATTAGAATCAACCAGCGTGGGCTGGGATTCGGTCAGAAGCATAGAACGCGTCGCGAGCCTCGCCTTGCAAGGACGATCAGACCCTATCCTAGCTTCCTATGAGTCTTTATCTACCTACATTGTGACACCATATTATAATGTACAACTAGGAATATACTGAAACATATTGTATTTTACAGAACATTTTACAAAACATAAATATTATTAGAGAATATAAAAAGAACTGTAGCTTAGCTTTTGCTTACTAGGAAATATATAAGCTTGAAGCAATAAATCTTAAAGTTTAATTTAAACGTTTTGTGCGACACACAAAGTGAATTTTGGAATGTTTCCAAAACTACAAAGATTAAGTCAGGTACAAATTGTTTTCTTTTTAATTTCTTCTGTTGTCGTTGTAGGTATTTGGTACATTAAGGTGCAAGTTGGAAGCGGGCGACATAAGGCAGTAGCAGACGACGTGTCGCAGCGACACGTGGTTTTTATGTATTTCTATGAAATTACGTCGAGCTTCGTGTCGCTAACTGCGAAGGGAATTTCATAGAAATACATACAAACCAGTAGTGTCGCCGCGACACGTCGTCCGCCGCCGCCTCACGTCGCCCGCTTCCAACTTGCACCTTTATTCGAATGTATTTATGTTTGTTACTCTTTCACGCAAAAGTTACTGAATGGATTTGGCTAAAAGTTTGCACGCGGATAGTTAATAAGCTGGATTAACATATAGGCTACAAACTATCACACTCCGACCCACTGGAGCAGAGTGACGTGGGTAAAACTGCGGGGTGAAGCTAATTATTGCATATATTACACGCTTTGTTTAACGCTAGAATTACTTTTGGTGAGATTTTATTAAAATTATATTTGGATCTTACGAAAAGCCGTAATAGAGACCGGAATCCCAAACACAGAAGCCATGCGGGACTTGATATTTTTCAAAAAAGAATGACACCTTGACCCTTTTGCTATATAAACAGCAGTACTAGTAAGTAGGTATATCATTTATATAAAAAATATATATTACTTTTATTAAAGCGCGCGGTTGTTTTATGCGATAAACGCTGCGTTACACGCACTGCGATTAACGCACATCATTTCATATCAGGTAATATAATTACAAACCATTGTTTTACGCGGTTGACGCAGCGCCAAGCGCAGCGTGAGTTGAGTGCATCCGTTGATCGCATGCGTCTGACGCTGCGATCTCCGCATAAAACAACCGGGCGCTTAAGTGTCGTGCACTCAGAAACTGCTACAGCGGCATCTCGTCACGTCACACCCACCATTCATTTCAAGAGCACTGATAACTTAAAACAAAATCCCAAACAAACGACGAAAATATTGATTAAATCCAAACAATTACCAACCGTATTATAATATCTCAATAGCGAGATGTCTGCAGAAAGGATCATAAACAAAGCAATCTCAAACAAACATCTTCACTATTATATCAAACAATAAAATCGACTCATACAATTCAAAACTTTACGCCGGTATACAGAAAGTTTGCAGAGAGGAACGGAGAATGAAATAAGGTCAATGAACGCAGCATAATACGGGCCAGAGATGCTATCTGTCGACGTGACGACGTACTACTTATCTATGAATATAAAATGTAGATAGGTATAAGTTATTTGAAATTATAAAAATATGGTTGTTACTAGCTTTCCGTGCTTGGTTTCACCCACATAACTCCTGTTCTTTTGCCCGGTGAAGTAGCAAAAGCCTCAGGGCAATCTAAATAAAGTAAGTCCGAAAAAAAGAAAAAAAAAACCTGTTCTCGAAAGAAGGTCCGACTTATAAAAATCTGTCAGTTTTAGATAGCCCTTTTATGGAGCTATTATGCTGCTCGCTTATTGTACCTGCAGTAATCATTATTTTGGGATTTTCACTTGAAACGCCGTACTTGCACAAAAATGGCAAGTACGGAGTTTCTTGTTTAATAATAAACATGTTTCTTATAAAAAAAATATACGATTTTAATTTTTTTATGTATAGATTAGGGTCTTGAAATGTAATTTTCGCAAAAAAGTTAAAATCCCAAAAATGTCAATGACTGCGAGGACAATAAGCAGGGCAGCATAATAGCTCCATAAAAGGGCTATCTAACACTAACAGATTTTTATAAATCGGACCAGTAGATATTGAGATTAGTTTGTTCAAGCAAACTCTTCAGCTTTATAGATCATTATAGATTAATTTACTGAAATTTCTTCACAAAATTAAAAAAAACTAATAAAACGATATTTATTCAGCACTTAGATATTTACATACAGTTGCACTTGTCAGTAATTTATTACTAATATGTATTTAATTCCTACCTGCGCCCTGCGGGTTCACCCGCGTTGGACTGCTGCTCTACTCGTAGGGTCGTAGGGTGATGTACTGTAGCCTATAGGTATATTAATATAGTTTATAAACTATATCTCAAACCGTTTACTACTTTTTGCGCGTAAGAGTAACGAAGATCTATCCACACATACTCACAAACTTTCGCGTTAATAACATTAGTAAGGATTCTTCACAAAATAATAAATTTGTGTCATCTTACTGTCTCCTGTTAAAGGGATGGCATGCATTTAAAAACACCTTATATAAGATTAGATAAGCAGCAGTAGCCCGAAGGCTAGGTGCGTCGGACTTGTGATCTTGTGGTCGCCGGTTCGATTCCCACCCATTGCACTACCGACGTGAACCCACTCGTACCACATGCATTTTAGCTTAGCACGAGGGGTTAACAAGAATACTAGTAGACTAAAAAACTCTGCTAGTAAAATTGTTTACTGAGTTAAACCTTTTGTTTAAAATTCTCTTTACTCTCCAACCAGGTTCATATATTTCTACATACAACACTTTAAGGCACGGGACGAGCATTTTATTGCTTAGAAGTGAATTTATTTACAGTGTATTGCTTTAACACCATCTTAAAATAGCGAAATGACACATAAACATACTTTAAGACGTCACTTTAGCGATAAAAATAAAAAGATATAAGATTTTTAATTTTAGAACAATTGATTTATAGTTTTTGAGATGGGTATGAGAGTACTGCCATTAAGTAAAATCTTAGATTTATCTGCAGGCATGATTGATTATTATTTATTATTATTTAGCACGTACGGTCTTTTGTCAACTTTGTTAGTGAAATACAATTATAAATTTGAATGTTATTATTTTTCTTTTAAAGATTCATCAACAGCCCAGATCTAAGAGGGATATTGCCATAATCACCACGCTTGGCAGGCGGATTGGTGATCGCAGTAAGATGTAAACCTTGAGCTAATAGATGCTGCTGCCCATCCATCAGCCATATGTCCCTTAGTCGCCTTTTACGACACCCATGGGAGGACATGGGGTGGTCTATTCTAAGCCGGAAAACACACGGCAAAAAAAGAAATCTTTTAAAGATTACTGTCAGAGTTTTGCAGTCTACTAGCACATTATACTAGCCATAGCTCAATGGCTTTGGCCGCTATAATGTTAGTTTATGTTAAATCAGAAAAAAAATAAGTAGTCTATAGACTTACTGTACTCTTCGAAATGTAACCTATTAAAATTCGAAACCGCTATTCTATGTGTTAAATCATTATAAAATTACTGGCTGCGCCCCGCGGTTTTACCCGCGTTACTCTGCTTCAGTGGGTCGGAGAGTGATGTTTTGTAGCCTATTTGTTAATCCAGCGTATAACCTATTCCGGTGCAACATTTCAGCTAATTCCGTGCAGAAGTTTTGTCGTGAAAGAGTAACAAACATCCATCCATCCATCCATACTTACAAACTTTCGCGTTTATAATATTAGTAGAATTGGTATGATTTGTAATTAGTCTAATTGTTTTACTGGATGGTTATAAGTTGAGAATCAAAGACGTGAGTGGATGAAGGTGATATTATGTCGCATTTTCGAGTTTTTGCGTTTGTTTGCATAGATGAAGGTGTTATGTCAATAAAATACGACTACAAATTTTAAACCGTCCATTTAAGGCTTGACGAGACAACTACTTTCATCTTAGCACCTCATTTTCAATACCTAAACTTGCAGAAAAGTTTACTTTTGTTTATGAAAAAAGGAGTTATGTCAAGATTTTTTTTTCAATTTAAATTATAAAAAATATAAATTTGTTTGGTTGCTTTCATGCAATAATATTTCAGGTTATTTACACAACTTGCCATCATAGTTTAATACACAAATTAGTGTTGTAGCGACTTATCTCAAAAAATAATAGTGAAACTTTAACTTCGATTTACTCCAAATTTAAATTATGTGACTTATCACCTTCATCCACTCTGGTCTTCTGATTCATGTATTTTTGTTAGCGTGTGTCATAATAAAATGTAATGTAAATTTCCGTTGTTGACTGCCGAAGAGAACGTTTCATTTCCATCCACAATTTTGATGCTGCTTGTAAAATACTTAACTTATGTTTTATATCTATCTTACTCCTTATCTCTTTCTGATTGAATTCGTTGCTGGTCCCATTGCAGTTTGATTATTACCGGGACTTTGTCAGGCTCGGTGCTCATCGCCATTTCATTCCAGTGTTGATCCTGGCTTACATGACTTGCAGTGGTGGGAGTGTGAGTAGGATTAGTCACATTAAAAAACGTTATGGTTAAAATATATTTCCCTCGTTCTGTTTGTATTTATAAGCGAATATTACCAAAAAAGCTTATGTGTTCAATCTTTGTCAAATTAATAAAATAACTGCAGTCGCATATATTAAATATTGAAAACTTAACCGTTATTGAAATTTTTATGTAGTGAGATTTTACGTAAATTCATTGAAGTTATTCATAAAATTCAATGCTTTTCATTAACGCTTTCATCGGTTTGACCCAATTCATTATGAGTAAGTTATTAATCGATACGCTATCAAAGTAGATTCTCTTGTTAATATTTGGAGATTGCCGGTAAAATTTCGTTAATTATAATTAAGCCTGTAAATATATTTCATTCAAAAATATTTGTAAAGAAATATTATTTTGTTTTAAATATTGTGAGGGATACGTTTATGCAGAAACGAAAACCACAGTATCTTGTTGTACAAATATGTTTACGATGATACAGTGGAGGTTGTTAAGCAGAAAGGAGCCAATCCACACGTGGCAATAATTGAGTTAAGTATGTCATAGTACCACCCACGTATATAACCCTTGAGTGGGTTATATACGTGGGTTCAATCCCCACGCCGGTCAGGCAATCTTTGTGTAAATTCTAAGATTTCTTTCCGGATCCAGTTGGCTCGGAAAACACGTTAAGCCGTTGGTACCGATTATAATAACATTATCTATAATAATCGTATATCAAGAAACGGGCAGAAGCGTTTCCTTGTGTGGTACAACATATAACTGCGGTCACCAACCCGCGTGGCTATGGCAAATACCTTCCCTCGATAGAAGGCCCGTGTTCAGCAGTGGACGTTATACGGGCTTATGATGATGATGATGTAAGTGATGTCATAGTACTCCTGAGGGTCAAAACTATCATGTTGTTAAATCCGTATTTTGAAAATGAACATGAAATTAAGTACCCCGACTCAATGCTCAGTATGAAGAGTTAGAAAAAGTAATATGTCATACGAACTTGATACTGAGTTGTTTTTTTGAGTTTGTTAAAGCTTCTCTTAAAATAAAGGGTATAAAATATTGTTAGTTTTGAAATTACAGCTCAATTCTCAAACGCCCATACCTCAAAAGTAAATTTATATGGATTGAGTTCAAGTTTGAAGTTAAGGAAAAACCTTTACTTAGTTTTCATTTCAAATAAATAATAATGAAAATAAAATGACTTATCATATTAAATATATATCAATAATTCAATTAACATTTTAATTCCATTAAGTCAGCAAGAAAGAGTCTTCCGATGAAAATCTTCGGAAGCATTTCATCGGAATTGCCAGTTAAATTTTACGTTGGATACATTCGTCGTATGTGCCTTCATCGTTAACTGGCACTTACGACCAAATGCTTCTGAAGTATATAGTACGTCTGTCCTTCTGCTTCTGCGGTTGAGATATGTAAATTGAATATATAGGTATATAGTTTTTTTTTATAAAACCGAATTTAAGTTTCCTCAACTAAATTGATGATGAACTAAATATTTCCATGTAAACCGTTATAATGAATACAATAACGTGGTAAACCTCGAATAATTTGGATAATAATGCACTTAAAATTCACTTACCACTTAAACATTCACGCGTGGCATGCACGGCCATGCGTGCATTCTACGAATATTATTAAAAGTAAGGATGGTTTTACACGCAAGGATTTGTGGTTAACATAACATATTACGATGTTACGTGTCTGTAAAATTATATAAATTTATATTTTCGACGTGATTTGTATTAGCCATGAATAGGGCATTATTAACTAAAATATTTTTTTTTGTTTTATTTAAACTTGACTAAAGTTTGATTCAGCATAGAATAGACCATCCCATGTCCTGCCATATGTGTCATAGGAGGTGTCTAAGGGATATTAACCAGAATTTATCAGCTCCAGGATATTCACCATTTTACCGCGATCTCCAATCCGCCTGCCAAGCGTCGTGATTATGGTCATATCCCTCAACGGCACTAAGCTTACCATGGTCTGGAGAGGATGAGGCCTATGGTCAGCCGTGGACGTAAACCGGCTGATACAGTACTTAAACATGTTAAATATAAACGATTTTTACTATGTCGTTGGTCTAGCAGTAATACTGGGTGAGTTTTTTTACCGTCTTGATAATTATAGGGCGTGATATGTATATGAAATAGATGTCTAAGGCATAGTTACTTCATATTTTTTTACTGACATAGAATGAAAATCGTTACGATTAAAATACGAACCTAATTAGGTTTTTTCTTTACAGTTCGCGGAAATCCACTAGGAGAACTTTAAAGCTAAATCTTAATCCGTGAGAAATTAAATTAAAATTATACAACAAACACATGGTTTATAAAATTCAATTTCACAAGACATAACTACCATACATCATTAATAAAAACTTACATTTTACCGAACCAGTATAAACATGAGTTGGCTGTTACTTACGAACAATTTGTACGGATCGCGTGTAAACCACCCTTTACATGTCAAATGTGGATTACCTGCACTGGTATTATAGCAATTAATTTACTACTTAGCTATTGTGTACAAGAAAAGAAATGTACATAAAATATTTATTGTTTTTATAGTTGAAATACTTTTTTTAACCTACATTATCATTTTAAAATTATTTTGAACACTTTATGGAAAAGTTTACCTTATACTATATTTTAAAATTGAAATTAATTTAATTCGACCACCGGCAGGATTCGAACCTACATCTGAGGTTAAGCCCCTAATGCCTTTACCAATTAGGCTACGGTGGAACCACAGCCAGTCATCGAAATTTATTTATCTCTTTGGACATTATCATCGTGGATTTGTATAACGTCCATTATTGTCCTGGGAATCGAACCCAGAATACCAGATCTTAGAAGCAACTACCACATCCTCTTTTGCAGTCGTATTTAATAAACTTAATCTTGTTCACTTATTTCTTATAGTGTATCTAATAGAGTTTTCATTAAGGGGTCTTGCACAATATGTTGTTTTTCCGTCGCCGTCAACGCGCGTTTCACGCAACTGAACCGCTATAAATAATTAATATACAGATGACGACGTTTTCAGTAGCACGTTAACGAAACCTGAAAGTAGGTGGCTAGTTATATACAGGGTTATTTGTAAAACACCGGTAACCTCTCAGGACTACGTTCATCATCACCAGCCTGTTGTAGTCCACTGCTGAACATAGGCCTCCCCCATCGATTTCCAGCGGGAACGATCGCTAGCGGCCTGCATCCACCGACTTCCTGCGACCTTTATGAGGTCGTCGGTCCATCGTGCAGGCGGTCGTCCTACGCTGCGCTTGCCAGTACGTGGTCTCCACTCGAGAACCTTTTTGCTCCATCGGCCGTCAGTTCTTCGAGCTATGTGTCCTGCCCATTGCCACTTCAGCTTGCTTATCCGTTGAGCTATGTCAGTGACCTTCGTTCTCCTGCGGATCTCTTCATTTCTGATTCGATCACGCAGAGAAACGCCGAGCATAGCTCTTTCCATAGCTCGCTGAGCGACTTTGAGCTTTCTTATGAGGCACACAGTAAGAGACCACGTCTCAGATCCATATGTCATCACTGGTAACACACATTGATTAAAGACTTTGGTCTTCAGGCACTGAGGTATTTTGGACGAGAAGATCTCTCGAAGCTTCCCAAACGCTGCCCAGCCGAGTCGGATTCGACGATTGACCTCTTTCTCTAAGTTGGTCCTACCTAGTTGGATCGTTTGACCTAGATATATGTATTCGGTCACAACTTCGAGAATGGAGTTTCCAACGGCTATAGAGTTGGGCACTACATGGGCGTTATGCATGACTTTCGTCTTGCCCATGTTCATTCTAAGCCCAACTTGTTGAGAAACTCCATCGAGGTCATTGAGCATCTGTCCAAGGTCCTCCAGCGATTCTGCCATGATCACTATGTCGTCGGCAAATCGAAGGTGAGTGATGTACTCGCCATTTATGTTGATGCCGTGTCCTTGCCATTCCAGGAGCTTGAAGGCGTCCTCCAGAGCAGCCGTAAAAAGTTTGGGAGATATAACATCTCCCTGTCTTACGCCTCTCCGTAGCGGGATTGCCTTCGTACATTGGCCCTGTACTCGGACCGACATGGTGGCGTTTTTGTACAAGCACTTCAGCACTTCAATGTACCGATAGTCGATACGACACCGCTGAAGAGACCTTAGAACCGCCCAAATTTCGACCGAATCAAAGGCTTTTTCATAGTCCACAAACGCCAAGCATAGGGGCTGATTATACTCCTCGGTCTTCTGTATAATCTGCCGCAGCGTATGTATGTGGTCTATGGTACTAAAGCCTTTTCGGAAGCCGGCTTGTTCGGGAGGCTGGAAGTCATCGAGCCTGTGTTCGAAACGATTTGTGACGACCCTCGAAAACAGCTTATAAACATGGCTCAGCAATGTGATGGGTCTGTAATTCTTCAACATGGTTTTGTCACCTTTTTTGAAGAACAGAACCACCACACCTCTGCTCCATGATTCTGGCGTTTGTCCCTCGAGTAAGACGGAGTTAAAGAGCTTCTGAAGGACTTTAAGTATCGGTGTTCCACCCGCATTCAGAAGCTCAGATGTGATTCCGTCATCACCTGGCGCCTTGTTGTTTTTAAGCTGTTTAAGGGCCATCATAATCTCGTATAGGCTGATGTCCGGGAGATCTTCGGTATTGTGTCGGGTGAGCCTTGCTCTGGAGTCTTTGGCTTGGCTGTTAGCGGGCTTGACTGTTGAGGCATACACCTGATTATAGAACCTCTCTATCTCCCGTAAAACCTCTGGCTTACTCGACGTCACTACCCCATCTTCCTTTTTCAGCTTTGTCAACTGGATTTGCCCAATAGAGGTGTCTCTTGCGAACACTTTGGAGCCTTGGTTTCGCTCTATCGTCTCCTTAATACATTTTGTATTATAGGAGCGAATGTCGTGACGCAATGACGTTAAGATATGTCTATTGAGCTGCCTAAATGACTCCGCATCGTCTGGAGTCTGGAGCATCATCGTACGTCGTTTAGCCATGAGGTCCCGGGTATTAGTGGATAGTTTCTGAGGTCTATTTCTAGGGTGGGGTTTAAAATATTTAAGCCCCACCGTATGCACAGTGTCTACTAGCCCGCTGCTGAGATCGTCCACAGATTCGCAGCTGTCTAGACATTCGAAGCGATTACTTAGTTCGATCTGAAAGCTCTCGGGGTTTTGGATGTGTGCGTTTGAAGGTCGGAGCGTAGACTTCATCAGACGGGATCGTTCCAATTTGACATTAATATTTAACGTGCCTCTAACTATTCGGTGATCACTTCCGGTTTTAACCCTGAGAATCACAGAGACATCATTAAATATTTGTCTTTTGGTTGTCATGATGAAGTCAATCTCATTTTTTGTGGAACCATCAGGGCCCATCCAGGTCCATTTCCTGTGAGGTGGCTTCTGGAAGAAAGAGTTCATCATATAGAGTCCCTCTTTCTCCAGGAAATCAGCCAACCTCTGACCCCTTCGGTTCCGTTGCCCATATCCATGCAACCCCACTCTCATCTCATCATCGCCTCGTTTACCCAGTTTAGCGTTGAAATCCCCCATAACAACGGTGTAGTGGGTCTTGGAGCTATGTATGGCTTTACTAATATCCTCATACATAGCTTCCACTTCTTCGTCTGAGTGTGTTGAGGTCGGTGCGTAAACCTGTATAACCTTCATGGAATATCTTTTTGATATTCTGAGTATAAGGTACGCTACCCTGCTCGACACACTGTCGACGGCCACCAAATTGTTAATGAGGGACTTGCGGACGATAAACCCTACACCACCTTGGGACCGCTGTTCGCCCTCCCGGTAGAAGAACAAGTTGCCGGAATTCAGGGTCATCGTGTCCTGTCCCGCTCTTCGGACTTCTGACAAACCCACTATATCCCAGCGCAACTTGTCCAATTCCTCTTCCAGCTCTACGATCTTCTCGTCTGTCCTCAGAGTGCGTGTGTTGTGTGTTACCAGGGCCA
This sequence comes from Nycteola revayana, assembly GCA_947037095.2. Lineage (NCBI taxonomy): Eukaryota > Metazoa > Arthropoda > Insecta > Lepidoptera > Nolidae > Nycteola > Nycteola revayana. Next base: position 21,888,212 of record OX344845.2, on the reverse strand, counting down.
GTTGTCGTGTGGGGTGGTACCCGGATCTCTTCCGGAGATTCTTAGCACCCCCTGCCCCGCCGTTACCATGGCTGGTACCGTGGCCAGGACTAGCGGAGCGGCCGGGGACTAGGGGCCTGATCCTGGTATGTGTCACCATGAGGGGTGTTTTGCCAATACTCGCCACGCTTGGCAGGCGGGTTGGCGAGCGCAGTGGAGTTCTTTTGATTTGATCATCACAGGAAACGCTGCTGCCCGTTCCCTGGAATTTCTCTTAGTCGCCTTTTACGACACCCACGAGTAGAAATGGGGAGGTAACATTCTATGCCGGCACCCCACGGCAGGACTACGTTACTAACATCATAATCAACAACTTTTGTTCTATGACTTTTAAAAATTCATCATATTTTAATTCATCAGATTTACACACAAAAATAAAAATATTTAAATTCAAAGCAAAAGAAAGCGATAGTACCGACAATAGCGAGGGGAGCGGGGAATACAGAGTTGAAATGTGTTAGATAGGACAACGAAATATTGAAGGTTTGTTTTTGGTAAATGTATTATGTTTTGTAAAAAATCGTAGAACAAAAGTTGTTGTTTATGATGTTAGTAATATAGTCCTGAGAGGTTACCGGTGTTTTACAAATAACCCTGTATAGGGAGTATAACGGAGATAAATCCGCAAGGACTTCATTCAATTATACTGTTTAGTTAATACTTTCTTTACTTTTTAAATGATGTTATCATAAAACACTTCTAACATGAGTATGAAGCATAAGAAGTAACCCTACGGAACAACACGCAACTAAAACATTCATCATAATTCTTCCTTTCGCGGATTCATGCGAGTAAGAATATCTGCATTTTTTGTGTTCTACATGATTTATTAGTATGGCCACGTATTTACTTAGGAGGAATTGTTTGTATGAGCATGAAGCGGCATAAAAGATTTAATAAATGGGCAAAATGTTTTATAACAGGCTTTTGTAATGATAAAAGGAAATAATTGAAACATCCACGTTGAAAACCCAATAGTTTAACGGACGATGCCTTGCACAAAAAAAATCAATAAGGTTATCTATGCAAAAAAAAAAATATTTGATGACTCTATTTAAAATTCGAAATTGGAAAAATAACAGGTTTTTACATAAATATGTAAAAGTGTATATAAAATACTAATTATAACAAGTCTCTTAAAGAGATTGATAAATTTCAATGATCGGCTGGGGTTCCACCAAAGCCTAATTGGTTAAGGCATTAGAGGCTATACCCTAAGATGCAGGTTCAAGTCCTGCCGGTGGTGGTCTAAATTTATTAATCTCAATTTCGAAATTTAGTGAGCTGCACACTTTTCCGTAAAGTATTAAAAATAATACATTTGTTCAGATATTGGTGTACCGTTTTTGATATATACATACAAGAAGTAAAATAGCAGATTTATCCTGATAGCCAGACTGGGTTTAGCGTGCTTCGTGAAGCTTGTAAGCTTGAACACACTCAATACCTATTCCAAAGCTTACCTACCTGTTGATAATATGTACCTTATTTTCTCTTGTAATTTTTAGAGCCGTATTTGTGAGATTTGATTCTTCGTATAGTTTGCGTAGAAGTGTCTAATAGTATAAAGTAGAGCGACAGTTGCACAAAACAGCCCTAAATAAAATCTAAAACTCATAATCCCTCAATCTCATTGCCAGCGAGCCTAAGCCGAGGTCCAAGTCCCACAGGGGATGCCGCCCTTTTGCGCAGATTGCTTAATTTGTAGTTTTTAAACCACTTATTAAGAAATGGCCGTGTGGTTTCCGGCTTAGAATAGATCACCCCATGTCATCCCATGGGTGTCGTAAAAGGCGACTAAGGGACACATGGCTGTAGCTCAAGGTTTACATCCTACTGCGATCACCAATCCGTCTGCCAAGCGTGGTGATTATGGCAATATCCCTCAACGATCCTGGCTTGCCAAGGTCTGTTAAGAGGAGGCCCATGTTCAGCAGTGGACGTAAACGGGCTGTTGAAGAAGAGATTAAGAAATGGAGCTCTGCTCTTCTTTATGCCCGGTGAAGTAGCAAAAGCCTCGGTAAACCACGTATGTCCGTCCGAAAAAAAATATGTCTAAGTAAGTGAATAGTAATTCACTTGTATCATCTTGATAAAGTATAGATTATGTGGGGTACCAAATATTACGTACATTAACTAACATAATAAAGAGGAACGATTTGATAGTTTGTTTGTATTGTATAGGCTTCGGAACTACTGGACTGATTTAAAAATTATTTCATAATTAGAAGTAACTCAAGCTATACATTCTCACTGGAACTGGAGGGAAACGGGGGAAACCACGTAAAGATAGTTTTTAATATTCTTCTACTGTTACTCTATCTGCTTGCTTCTATTCTTTCCCCCTTAACCCCCTTTCATACTTCTTTTTATAGTTATTGAAAGGTACAGAATGTGAGTGGACTCATATTCTGTACTTTTTACTATCGTTTGTCGAAATGTATCCATGTTTATTTATGTTTGTTATCTATTTTGTAATATCAATTTTAATGTAATTGTATGTGCTCTATTTTTTTTTAATTCCTTATTTTTTTTTTACTTGTTTTTATTTGTTTCCCAATACTATTATATTATACCTATTGTAAATTGTATTAAATCTGTACCCAATTATTATTGTTTTGCTTTTTGTTGTTCATGTGTCTAATAAATATATTTTCTTTCTTCTTTCTTTCTTTTTCTATTCTTAGCATTTCGAATATATCAACATTTTTTAATACTTTATAATCAATATCTTCCTTTGTTAGGAAGATATTGATTATAAAGTATTCTAAGTACTAATGATCTTATCTTGTATCTTTTCATCTGACCTCGTTTCCAAATAATTAGGTTATCTTCAAAAAGGTCTGCTTCAATACGAAATTAAAGAAGGCAATTAAATTATAATACTGTACGTGCTGTTACTGTCGCTGATTTCGTTTTGTACCAGACTATTAGTGATGTTCCGTGGATTAGATTTTAATCGACAAAAACAATGTTAATATTATTTATTACATTTGTTTGGCAATTTGTGAGTTTGAGGCCATTGGGTAAAAGCGATCGTATTAAATGTCTGAAAAAAAATTTTTTTTATGGGTTTTTAATTAGACATTATTTTTGCAGAAATAATACTCGAAAAATACAACTTTGTATCTGTAAATCTATTAATAATTTTGTATTAAACTTAAAGTTATTAAAAGTAACAGCGACACTCGTATAATGTTGTGGAAAAAAAAATATTATTTTACACTTTAAAATTAGGTGCGATCTTATTTTAAAATGTAAAATAATATTACAAAGTAAATATAAATGCAAACCATTAACTTAAACAATATCCTACTAACCAACTTTAACTTAATTGATTAGGTATATCGATAAAGATAGTGTGATCTAACTTTAAAAGTGTAAAATAATATTACAAAGCATAAACTTACACGATATCTTACTAATCAACTTGAACTAACTGTTTTCAGGTATATCGATAAACTATCTAGTCACAACATCGATACCTATGTCCCAGCCCTAATACTCGTTAGAGCACAAAATCACGTTAAATGTCGTTCGGAAATTAAAGCGGACACTAAAACGGATACAACGTGACCAAAGACCTGCAAATAAAAATGTTTCTTTAGTTTATGGTCGATACTCGGAGGATTTCACGGTTTTTATACGAACTAGTTTAAAACAGCGCGTTTAAAATTATAATTGGAATACTGTATTCTTAATTGTCGATTGTTTTTAGTTAACGGTTATTTAATGCGTTTCAAATGGAATCTGAACCGTTAAAAATGTATGTATTAGTGAAAGCGATAGATTCAGTAAACTTCTCAAAAAAGGCGAGAGTTTGTATGGATGGATGTATGTTTTTTACTTTTTCACGCAAAAACTACTGAATGGATGTGGCTGAAAGTTTGCACGCGGATAGTTTATAAGCTGGATTTACATATAGGCTACAAAATATCACGCTCCGACCCACTGGAGCAAAGTGTGGTGTAGTGCGGCTTAAGAATACTTTATTTCTGAAAAAGAATTTACATAATTCACTTACTAAGAAACAGTGCTTAAAACAAAGTATCTATAATATAAAAATGAATCGCAAAATGTGTTGGTAAGCGCAATACTCAACAACGCCTGGACCAATTTGACCAATTCTTTTTTTTAAATTTTCTTTGAAGTTCAGGGATGGTTTTTACGGCGAGAAAAATTCGAATAATTGCCGGAAAAACCCTAAAAACAGCCTTTTTGTTTTTCCCATACAAACGTTTTCTAACTAAAACGTGGAGTCAATTTGAGTTTTATTTTGTTAATTAAAAACTTGATTTTTTTTTGGTAGTGGTAGAGTAGGGGTAGGCCTAGGGTAGGAGTAGGGTAGGGGTAGGGTAAGGTAGGAGTAGGGTAGATGTAGGACACCGCATAAACGAAGTCTCTCCGGGCCAGTTTATTTTATACAAATGTTTAGGTTTTTTTTTATCGATTGAGGCAGTACGAAGTCTGCCGGGTCAGCTAGTAGATATATAAAACGCATATAGTACATACATTAATATGAAACAATTAATAAAAAATTAAGTATACTAATAATATAAACAATAAGAAACTCGTAAGTAAACCAAGCAACATGGATGTAATTCACTCTACTCCAGTGGGTCGGAGCGTGATATTTTGTAGCCTATATGTTAATCAAGCTTATAAACTATCCGCGTTCAAACTTTCAGTCAAATCCATTCAATAGTTTTTGCGTGAAAGAGTAACAAACATACACACATACAAACTTTGGCATTTATATTATTAATAGGATTGCGTTCGCCAACCGGGCCGAGAAACATGGTCATGACTGTGACTCATGTTCAGCAGTGAAAACATTACAAGTTGATGATGATAATAGTACATTACGATACGTGTGACCTAAGTAGCCTATTATTGCACATTAAACGCCGTGCATTAATATTCTACTTAGGTGCTAAACGGGAGTGGTGGGGGGAGCAGGGGGGTTTCTGGATGAATTTATTAATTTAAAAGTCACATTCTAATCATTGCAATTTTTAATGTCATCATTTTATTATTCATTTAACAACCGTCACCGATTTCGCCATCTCTTTTATGGCGTCCGGAACAATTACATTGTTCCCATCTTCGCTAAATTCACTGCCCGAAGTCTCCATTTCAGACCAAAAGTTACGATTTCCGCGAAACGAACTATATGTCAGCGTTTCTCTTCGATTCCGCTGTCACTTTTTCTCTGTCATTTGTTCGCTGTGAAGTGAGTCGATTAATTTACGCACCGTGCCGAAATTGGCAACTTAGGTCACGGAAAAGCGTGCGCAAAATGCGGGTTTAGGTCACACCGAGCTAAAAATACATTTAACGTTACAATAACTAATTAGCATCTAGTATTATATGATATTAATAATCAAATTAATTGACCTGTTTGCGATACTAGTTATGTAATACGTACATATGGATGCGGTATACAACCGACCAATGATATGTTGTGGTTTAAGCTTATCAGATGTCCGCAGGCTAATCCAGACATGACATGAGGTGTGTATGTTTATATATAGTGGTAAAATATGTTATAGATACGTAATTGCATACATTTTTTTGCAGTGACCTATTAGCACGTGCTTCGGAAAGCATGTTAAGCCGTTGGTCCCGATTGTTATAACATCATCTATAATAAACGAACCAGGGAACGGGGAGCAACATAACACGTCGGTCACCAATCCGCCTGCCAAGCATGGTGACTATGGCAAAAACCCTCCCTCGGGAGGACGCCCATGTTCAACAGTGGACGTTATACGGGCTGATGATGATAATGATAACCTACTACCTTCCGTGTGCTGTTTCACCACCGTATCTCCAATTTCCGTAAGAACTTCATAATGAAATAAAGCACTTTCAAATCGGACTAGAGGTTACTGAGATTTTGGCGTTCAACAGCTTTATATATTAGTATAGATATGTCTAGTTTATATAAGCTACTGGCTTTTACCTGCGGTTTCGCTCGCATTGAAACCAATATCCTTATGTTACTTCTAATTCCTCCAAGATTATGTGTACCAAGTTTCATGATGATCGGTTAAGTAGGTTTTGCGTGAAAGCGTAACAAACAAACGGACATTCACATTTATAATATTATTAGGGATGTGTGTGTCTCATCATCATCTACAGCCCGTTTATGTCCACTGCAGAACATGGGCCTCCTCTTAACAGACCGTGTCAAGCCAGGATCGTAGAGGGATATTGCCATAATCACCACGCTTGGCAGACGGATTGGTGATCGCTTGAGCTAATAGATGCTGCTGCCCATCCATCAGCCTTATGTCCCTTAGTCGCCTTTTACGACACCCATGGGAGGACATGGGGTGGTCTATTCTAAGCCGAAAACCACACGGCTAACGATGTGTGAGTCTATTATCAGCATGATCTGTCTAGTAGTTTTGACTTGAAAGACATTCAAAGTTTCGTGTTTATATTATTATTATTTATACTAATATTATAAAACTGAAGTTTATTTGTTTAATTAAATACGCTTATATCAGGAACTACTGGTCCAATAAGACTAATAGGATTCCACCGGACCAATAGCACAAGGTAGTAATAAGCGTAAACCAATAATAAAACCTACTATCATTGTCTCTGCACCATCTTTTAGTCTACTAGTATTCTTGTTAACCCCTCGTGCTAAGCTAAAATGCTTGTGTTACGAGTGGGTTCACGTCGGTAGTGCAGTGAGTGGAGTTCGAACCGGCGACCTCAAGATCCCTACGCAGCTACGGCCGCTTCCGCCAACCAACCATCTAAAGGTTGACATGTGCCAGAGGGAAGAGTATGCCTCTGGCATTAAGTCCCATATACAGAAGCTTTTTGTACTGCTGTAAATAAATAAAATAAAATAATATAAATAAATACAGGTTTCAGAGCCTTGAGCAATACCTATTACTTAAAGTTAATACACAAAATAGGCTGTACAAAACTTAAAGCTAAATTTTCTTACAGAATACTTGGTAGTTTAAAGCTCTCCAAATTAACACTTCATTTACGAATTCCAGTTCTTAACACACAGACTTTGGAGTTTATAACTTTATCTCTTGAAAATAAAGTTGAAAATTGAAAGTTTTATTTCACAAAAGGTTGATGAATGCCGTCTTTAGATCATTTCGTTGAAGTATTCTACACCTTCGATGGGAACACTCGACTTATCTTGGGGGACAGGTGACGTACAGGATGCTCTCTTATAAATTAGTTGAAATATTAGACCGTTAAAAAAAAGCTTAAGCATGCTTTGTCTGATTTTTAGTATCCAATTAATAACTACTGTGTATTGCTATTACTAAGAAAGAACTTTAGGTTACGTTGCAACTACTTTTAATTTTATTTAAGTAGTTAAGTACCCCGCGGTTTTACCCGCGTCACTCTGCTCCAGTTGGTTGGAGCGCAATATGTAGTAGCATTTATGTTAATCCAGCTTATCAACTATCCGCGTACAAACTTTCAGCAAAATCCATTCAGTAGTTTTTGCATGAAAGAGCAACAAACATACATACATTCACACATACCTACAAACTTTCGCATTTATCGATCGTTTGTCATTTTACGCTTTTGACGTTGTGCTCCTAAACGATAATCTTGGTAGGATTTTTTATGTATTTAAATAAAAAATATCGCTTTATTATATGCTGCCTTGGTCTCAACAAACTTAGTAAACTTTTCAGCCAATGTTTTTTTTTTAAATATTATTTTCGAAATTCAGTTAAAAATTGAAGAAAGTAATAAATATACATTAATGCTAGAATAAAAAAATATCAAATGAATGGTAAATATTTCAGTTTATTTTTATTAATCCGTTCCAACTTTTCCAGAGTAGGTACATAAACAAATATAGTTTATACACCGAGACTTTTTTTTAATTCATAATACTGTGATTTATTGCAAAGGTGGTTTCATCCCTTCCGTCGTTACAGTTTAGTTAAATTTCGTTATCTAGATTCGTGTCCGGTGTAAGGCTTACTCCAAGATAATAGGCTCACCACATATTACGTTGGGATTAAGCAGAGGCTTAAATACACATGTGCCTCTGTGTTCAGAAGAGAAGTCGAGATTCCATACTAATCAAACAAAACGGTATACAATAAAAAATACAAAACAGACTAATTTACATTTTTAAATGTTTAAACACTTATGGAAAAGTTTACCTTATACTATATTTCAAAATTGAAATTAATAAAATTCGACCACCGGCAGAATTCGAACCTGCATCTTGGGTAAAGCGCCCAATGCCTTAACCAATTAGGCTACGTTGGAACCACAGCCGGTCATCGAAATTTATTCATCTGTTTATAACACGTATCTAAGGGGGACGTTTTTTTTTTTTAATTTAAAATTAAAGACTTTTAATTTTAAATCAAAGTAAACAAAACTAGCTTCCTACGCGCGGTTTCACCCACGTACCTCCCTTAGTCTTGGGAACTTCATAATTAAATATTGCCGATAATGTTTTTAGGGTTCCTTACTCAAAGCGTACAAACGGGACCCCATTATTAAGACTTCGCTGTCTGTCTGTCTGTCACCAGGCTGTTTCGCAAGAACCGCGATAGCCAGACAGTTGAAATTTTCACAGATGACACTATAACAACAAATAGGTACTATAAATAACATAAAATTAATATTTAAGGGGGGGGTCCCATACATTTTTTTTGCTCTTTTTGCTCGATTTTAGTAACGGCAACAGGTAAACGCTTGAATTTTTTTTTAATTTGTTCTAGTACTTCCGGAGCTTACACAGTACAAACACACAATCAAACCCTCTTCATAATATATTAGTATAGATAACTATGACAAATATCTCCATACAATATTCTAAACATGTATTTAAACGAAAAGTTATTCGAATCCACTATTCACCATATTACGTCAGAACGTGGAACGAAACTGAAATTTCATTTACAAACAGAGCATCCTGTGAACGCGATGTAAGAAATCTAAATTGAATCGAAATTGAAAGAATTTCCGTGTGTGTTCCCTATTGTAGGGAGTATGAGAGATTTCCTGCGACTGAGTGGGTGAGTGTGTGTGTGTATTGAGTACGAAAATGACTTCGACTTTAAGCTGAACGATGGTTTCCTTTAGATAATGTTGAGACGTTACAGTTTGTGATTGTTAGAAAGGATTGCTTTAAATATGTATAAGTATTCTAACTTCCCGCGCGTAGGTTCACCCGGGTAATTCCATTTCGGTTAGGAGCTTCATCTATACTATAATATTATAAAAAGAAAAGATTTGTATGTAAGTATGTTTGTGACGTCGTTATACATGGACAGCCACCCACCTACATAGGTAATGACAGTTGTTCTAACCTACTATAGACAGAACAAGCTATTTGACACAATATAGTTAAATAATAAACTAAGACGTTAAGACTAAAATATTATTTAAATAATAACTTAAATACTTGTTTAATTTGAAAATGTATAAAATATGATAACTATAGATAATAATACTGAATACAAAATTAATGTTTTGACTATTTGCAAGTGCCTGTAAAAGGTTTACATAAATAAAAATGATTTTTATTTATTTTATTTATTAACGAATTGGCTCAAAAGGTATATCTTCACTGCTGAACATGGGCCTCCTCCCGAGGGAGGGTATTTGCCACGCTTTGCAGGCGGGTTTGCAACCGCAGTATTATGTTGTACCACACAAGGAAACGCTGCTGCCCGTTCCTTGATATAAAATTATTATAGATGATGTTATAACAATCGGGACCAACGGCTTAACGTGCTTTCAGAGGCACATAGGGTAGACCCTCAACCAACCAGACCCGGAAAGAAATCTTAGCATTTACACAAAGATTTCTTGTCCGGTGTGGGGATCGAACCCACTACCTCCGACATTTAAAGCGAGCCAAATACCGCTACGCTATGGAGGTTGTCACCTCTTAGACTTACCTCTTTATAATATTAGTATAAAATGAATCCACTCACACCTCACACTCGGAATATTTTAACCGTTGTTATGGTAATTTTCTGGATTGCGTTTTTTTTTTCGGATGGATTAATGTTATAAGCCAGTATGCTTTTGCTACTTTACCAGGCATAAAGGCGAGCAGAGCTACATAAATGGTTGAAAAACTATAAACTATGCAACCTGCAAAGAGGACGTCCCCTTTTATTTTTTTTATTTTCCGTGGGGAAATGCATTTACGCATTCCCACCGCCACTGCAGCATATTCGCCCGCTGGCGGTGCGGTGGGATATGTGGGACTCGCTCTCTCCATAGCGTGCTATGCTAAACACATACCACGAGGAGAGGACCCTACACCACTAAAACCCCCCGGACACTCCTTCGATCCGCCGTTGGCAGGGGCCGGGTACGCATAAGCAATCCGGCCCAAGAGGACGTCCTCTGCGGGACTTGGACCTCGTCTCAGGGCGGTCGCTGGCGATTGCTGGGACTGAGGGAGGATTGAGTTCTTTAGGAGAGTTTTGTGCTAGATTGCATGTACTTATATTTTATTCTAGAAATATGAAAAGATCTTTTTTGTAATAAGGTCCCCACGGAATCCAAAATAACACGGGTAAAAGCGCCAGTTTGGTAGTAATCATATTAATGTTAGTAAAACAAAACCATCACCTTTCGTTAAACTAGACATATTTATAAACAATGTAATGGATGGACAAAGTTAAACTAACAGCGCTTAATTAACGGGCTTAACTAGAATTTGTACTGACGAGATGTTAAGCGGTTTTAAATCAGACTTAATGAATAGAATTAACTTGCGCTTTATTGTGTGAGCATTAAAACAGCACTGAGTTTTAAAAATATTTGAGTTTCTAATGGGCAAAGAACTGTTTTTGGATACCTAGTCATTTTAGTAAGTTTATTCTTTTTTTTTTGTTTTGGGGAAATATACTTTTTTTCAGACAGACCTATGAATTTAGCCACTATATGTGTTAAAAAAAATGTATAATACAGTCTGCCCGCCAAGAATGGGTATTAATACAATTATCTTTAGACGATTAGAAGAAGGATAAGGTAAGGACCGATTTTAATATTATAAATAAATAAATAAATAAAATCATTTTATTTCGGACAACTATGAGATCCATAAATTGTTAGTAACAGGTTTGCACTTAAACACTATTGTTAGTAACATAACTAAAGACAAATTATGAGAAAAATCAGCACCAAATATTAGGGTATAATTCTTCCCACCAATTGCCTTATTATGGTGGACGAAGTATCAGCCGCCACAGCTTTCAGGATGCTATTATGACTGCCTCTTATTCTATTCAGGAGTGAGGCTGTTTTCTTGCGGATGATGGCATGAAACCCATCAGTATGAGCTACCGCAAACATTTCTGAGGCACTGCAAAAATGTTTTTTTGGGTACATGAACAAAATTTTCAAATAATTCAATTAAGTCCCTGAAGCATTACATTTATTTTCATTTCAGACTACTATTATTACTATTACTTCATAAGGTTAGGGTTAGAAACTAAAAAAAAAAGTCCAAGCAGAGATCTTTCGCGGGATCTTGGGTTGCACTTTGTCCGGAACTCCTTATCCAACTTGGGACTCAGTAAATACATCTAGCAGTAGATGACACGTACAGAATTATAAAGGCGGAAACATTTGATTCGACTAAACACGCGTCGCGTTTCATCAGGTCGCGTCGCGTTTTAACAGTATGTTTCCCGACAATGAACACCCGACGCGACGTCGCGTTTTGTGGTCATAGTGTGATTCTGAATACATGGTCAAAACATTTGATTCGACTCAACACGCGTCGCGTGTCGTCAGGTGGCGTGGCGTTTTAACAATATGTTTCAGCCTTTATTCCTCCATTCAAACACATACATCATCGGCACCAACTTATAGTATAGCATACTCGAATGATAGTCTACTTAAAATATTAATATATCACATTTTATTAAAATATAATCAGCTACAAATTGAGCCGCAGCGGTAGGGGCATAATAGTGCGGTTGCGGTCTGGGAGTAACGTTGTTTACCCACCTAAATTACTGAACAATAGGCCGTGTAACAATAAATGTAGTCATGTTTTGGGAATATTGATTTTGAGCATAAAATAGACGCTGCTATTATCTAAAACACTGAAATTTAACTCAATTCATTCTGAATACACATACACATAGGCAGATTAATAGGCCCTCGATCCTCACGGCTCCTATATTTCGACGTCAAAAGGCAAGAACATAAAGCCAAGGCGCTCGTACAGTTATTGTTTTAAAAAACCGACCAAGTGTGTGTCGGACTCGCGCATCGAATGTTCCGCACAAACCTGTTTTTCTTATATGATGTAACTAAAAATATATGGTTTTAGCAATTTTTCATTTATCTGTGTTATAAGACGGTGCTTAGTACCAAATTTCAAGATTCTGAGTTAATGGGAGTCCTGTTGTCCTGTCCTGTCCTGAGAGACTGTTGATTTTTTTTTTTATTACCTTGTAAATGTATTTTTTATAGCGTTGTTTTAGAAGTTTGATTTTTTCACAGCTCCAAGGGACAGTTGACTTAAGTATTTGATATTTTCAGTTTGAGGGTTACATTTTTTCATTTTGAGATACGGAACCCATAAAAAAATATAACAATTCGAGCTAAAATTCGTTAACATCTCAGAAAAAATAAAAGTCCAAAGAAACAACGACGCAGTTTGCATTAAATAATTACTGTTCTAAATGACCCCCCATTCGCTGTTATGGCGGCGACGGTAAACCAGCTCCTAGCGGTAATGGGGAGCGCCGGCAATAACAATGTCATTCTGACGTTAACTGCGCCATCTGACGGCTGAACGTTTAACTGCAGCATTATTGTCCCACGATACAATCATTGCACTGTTTTATCTGGTTTTTCGTTGCAGGTCTAATGTTGTTCCTCTCTTAAGTGTGTTTAGTTGAAGAGATAAAGGATTTTGAATCGATAGCTGTAAGATTTGTTAGCCAATTTAATCCATAGGTAGAACAGACGATATTTTTTATTACTGCTTGTGTCCGGTGAGCCCAGTTAATATTTTAGCTGCACCATAAAGTTTTCAATAGATGCTTCCCCTATTAGCATCTATTGCAAAACTTTATAACAACTTTATAGCAACTATAACCATATAATTTTGAAGAAACTTTTTTTACTTATCCGAGCGTAAAAGCGAGCATGACTGACAGCCTAATTAAATTATTTATAACCTAGCAGCTACTGATTACTGTCGTTATGCCTCCATCCCCCCTTCAGCGACCGTCCTGAACCGAGACCTGAACACAGGGCTGTTGCTGGTGGGGGGATGGAGGCATAACGACTTTTGGACTTTTTGAGAAGTATAGTCGCTCTACTTAGCGGAAACGTGTATTCAGGCATATATTAAAACATTTGTTCTAATGAAAAGAAAAACGTAAAAGAATTTAAACTACAACATAATATCAATGCCGGTTAGACAAGCTTACACTTTTACTGGCGGAGAATTAAGCCCGCAATCCCTCTTCTTAAAGGGCAAGTTTACTCGCCATCCCGACCCTTAGTTAGCTAAGAACCTTCCAATGCCCTTGTAGACCCGAAGTCCGAGAGGCCCGCGAACTGTAAGGTATAGCGACAGATGCACAAAACTCCCCTAAAACAAAAACTAAAGGCCATAATACCTCAATCTCCCCGTCAGCCGCCCTGAGCCGAGAGGAGCTCGTTGGCGTGGTGGGAGACGACCTCTCGCACCCGCTCCGCAGACGGCGTGTTGGCCGAAGGCCTACCGCCCTAGGCTCGGCTTCGGGGAGTGGGGCACACGGGCGCCGCTCCCTTCGAGGCTGACCCATGAGAAGTAGGGACGCCTCTACACTCCAGGCGTTCCTATAATTGGGCAAATGGGCCACTGTAAATCCCGCGGCCCAGGAAATCCCGCGGTGTCATTGCTTTTGCGTACCCAGCCCCCGCCAACGGCAGATCAAAGGAGTATCCGGGGGGTTTTAGTGGTGTAGGGTCCTCTCCTCGTGGTAAGAGTTTAGCATACCACGCTATGGAGAGGGCGAGCCCCACATATCCCACCGCCAACGCGCGAATACGCTGCAGCGGCAAAAAAAGTGGACAGGGGACGCCCTCTTGCGCAGGTTGCTTTGTTTGTAGTGTTTAAACAAACAAATCTAGGCTGGAGATCTGCTCGCCTTTATGCCTGAAGTAGCAAAAGCCTCGGGGCTAACTACATATGTCCATCCGAAAAAAAAGGCAAGTCTTACTTAACAAGTCTACTTAAGTACAGTGGTGTAAATATTACATATTTTTTGCACTAAACTATAATTAAAAAGCACGGAAACATAGTTTTTATGTTATACCCTCAATATAGATTACACAACTATGGGCGTACACCGGAAGATGAAATTTACGAGTTACCGTTCTTATATCGTTATAGAGGATTATAAATATTAATTATTATTTTGCATATGGGGCCTAGGGTTGTTAAGGGCATTTCCTTCTCTAATTTATGAGTTCTTTACGGATCCCTGCTAAAATATAGAATGGGAAATTAGTAAAATTATTGAATAAATACTTGAATACAAAATGTTGATGTTATATATTTTATCTTTTATCAAATGTAATGATGACTCATCAAAATTATTGAAATTTAAGGAACGACATCATTGCGTAACACTGTTTTTTTAGTGGCCATAGCCTAAGCCGACAGTCGGGCAGGGCCTTCTGATTTTTTTTAAATTTTAAATAAGTTTTAAGTTTTTAGTATGTAAGGTATTAAGTTTAGCCAAACTGATCAGCCGTTCCCTCTATATTTTCTTTAATTGTATCTGAATCTGTTAATATAAAAAACATTGTTCTTGACAAAATTATTTTTAACTTAAGGCGCGGTGAATAGACGACTTTTACGTATTAGTTTTGTCACTGTTGCTCCGCGTAGAAATGAAAGAGAAGCGAAGAGACGCCGCGATGGCGCAACGTTTCGTTCGACTCGTTCAAGTTATTAAATACATTAATCCTTGCAAATATCTTATTCCAATCGATAAATAAAAACAACAGTTCCCTTTATTATTATATATTACATCAACGTTTTTAATATTATCAAGATTTGTTTATAAATAATACAATTACAATTGCTACAATTTCAATTTAAATGGTTATTTTATGGTTGTTTTTCTATCGAGAAAATTTACCGAAAACGTGTTTTGAACACAATGGTCCCCCCATAAATATGATCAAGATTAACATATATTTTTTTAGCTGCTCTAAAATGTAAACATTTGGCTAAAAAACTGTTGTGTGAAGCCTATTTTGACTAGGTACAGCGCCTTAAACTTTTTTTTTTACCTATCCTGAAATTTTATTTGTTACAATTGGAACCACAACTCGCAGTAGTTCATAGGTCATTTTTTATAACCACCTAAAAGAGCTTTTTAATTCTGTTTGAATTAAAGTCTATGTCATATAATTGAACGGGGGGCTAGTAGTAACAGTTGCAAATAGTAACAAGCATTTTTAACTACATAAAAGTAGAATATTTGTTTGATTTTGCAATCTAACCTACTTCATTGATTTTATATTTAAGAATTAGAACAGAATAAATACGGAACGTGCTTTCCAAAGCCAAGTTGTTTATGAACTGGCCTCCGCTGAAGTCTTGGAAAATAAAACCAGTGTACCAAAAGCTGCAAAGCATTTTGATTTATGTCATGTATCGCTATATGGGTACCTACGTAAAAAAGAAGAAAACTAACAAATCTTGATTAGTCAAAAAGATCGAGAGAAGAAAGATAAAATAAAGATATATAAGATAAAGGATAGAAAAAGTAAAAAATTAAGTTTTGAATTCTAATTCGCAAATTGACCCGAGGAATGGTTTCGTTTAAACAACCTGTGCGAACGTTTGCAACCTAACGGACTTCAACCTCGGTCAGTTACTGACAGGGGGATTGATGAATTACTAATGACAGAAAGGAAGTTCGTTGCAATAATTGAAATTATCTGCTATGCAATTAAATACTACCAAATCTTCATAAGTATAAAATCTCAAACCTCGAACATTTTAATTATTAACTTTTTTTTTAAAGACTTCAAATGTTTGTTCTGTTGAATTTGAGTTTGATTTTTATGTGTACCTACATATTTTTTACTCTCATTTCATAATGTAACACTAGGTAGTTATAGCAATTAGGCTTCAGAGCTAAACGTCATATACTATGTAAATGTTCCTTTCAATTGAAGATAAAATCATAATCTACATTACGCTACTTTAATAAAGTCTAAAAATATAGAAAGCTCAGAAACGAAGAACGAATGTAGAAGAATAGCTTTTCACTTTGTATTCAAAGCTAACTTCCTTAGAGACGTCAGATATGATTTAAACTTTCTAGAAAAGAGAATGCGAACTCTAAATTTAAAATTCATCACCCACTTAAAATACATTAGAACGTTTAAATTTTCATTCAAGTCATACATAGCAGGCTGGAAATATTCTTTCTTTTAAATCATCCTGAACTAATCAGCATTATAAAAGAAAAAGAAAATGGAAATACATTTCATACCCTTTTCATTTTATCTGTACTCTATAAAGCTAAAGACATTGTTTGTTTGTTAGTTTGAACGTACTTATCTTTGGAACTCCGATTTGAAAAATACTTTCAGTGTTAGATAGTCCATTTATCGGGATCATCATCATCATCATAAACAACAGCCCGTTTACGTCCACTGCTGAACATGGGCCTCCTCTTAACAGACCTTGGCAAGCCAGGATCGTTGAGGGATTTTGCCATAATCACCACGCTTGGCAGACGGATTGGTGATCGCAGTAATATATTAACCTTGGACTAATAGACGCTGCTGCCCATCCATCAGCCATATGTCCCTTAGTCGCCTTTTACGACACCCATGGGTAGACACGGGGTGGTCTATTCTAAGCCGGACACCACACGGCATTATTATTTTATCGGGATATGTATATTTAATTATAAAGTTCCTACGGCAACGGGAGTTTCGCGGGTGATACCGCGCACGGGGAGCTAGTTAATTAAACTTAACCATGTTTGGGTTCCGTACCCGAAGGGTAAAAACGGAACCCTATTACTAAGACTTCGCTGTCTGTCTATCATCAGGGTGTATCTCAAGAACTGCGATGTCTAGACAGTTACAATTTTCTGTTGCCGCTATAACGACAAATACTAAAATATAAAGTAAAAAAAAAGATCCTCCCATACCACATACATTTTTTTCGCCCTTTTTTGCTTGATATCAATAACAGCAACAGGTAAGCACTTGAAAATGGTACGAAACCCTTCGTGCGCGAGTCCGACTCCCAATTGGCCGGTTTTTGCTTCTATCACGTAGGTAACGTTATGAAAAAAAACTATGTTTACAGATACAAAAACAATTACTTCTATCCTACCTATGAGAGACATGAAAACCAGATTGATTCAATTCCGTGTTACCAGAAACCCTTTTTTATTCAAAAAACAAGTGGCGATTGCAACAAAATACGGCAGTGCTTAATTGCTTTTAATAATGAACAGAGAGTGAATCAAGCGATCACGCCGCTCAGCAACAAATCACACGCCGATTCGGGCCCAAGTCATACGTTGACGATGATTGCGTACGCGAAATAGCTACCGTGTTACGAATTGAACTGCCGCTGTTGAAAATATAATATTTGTTGTTTGTGGACCAGTCATAAAATACCTTGTTTCATATCAATAGGGATATTCATCTTGTTTTCTAACAACGTCTTTTTTAGCCACGAAGCTTTTGCTGCTTCACCGGCATTCCGGCCGAGAGGGTGTCCCTGTGAGTGAAATGGGATCGAGGGATTATGAATTTGAGTTTTTTTATGCACTACATTGATACTTTGAAATCTAATAACAAATAACATAATATTACAATACTAGGTATTACTGTACTATTTGCACGTCAGCTATTACTCGTCTAAATTCAATACTACGCCTAGATTTCGAGTTTTTAAAAAGAGATTCTTCCACTGCGGCACGTTTTGACGTGACCGCTGTCGCTTTTTCAAGAGCAAAACGTCAAGATCCACCCAAATGGAGGATTTGAGAGTACAGTTAAAAACGCTACTAGTTATTAATATATAATAATATATTAATACGTTAAAGATGTAATTAAACAATGAAATAAAGACAAATTTGGAGTTGATTCAAATCAACAGTGAACAATTCCTCGGTCTGCCGCACCGGACGTCAAGCGGTTACTACAGAACTACGATAACATCAAGCAAAGGTCTGCTAATAAGACTATAAATTTCACCCACAAACCCACTAATAACCTTCATAATGAATCGCTTCCGTCATTCCAGTACGCCACAGCCAGTACAGTCCTCTGGTCATATATCAAGCACATTCAGACACATTGGTCCATTTAATGAATTGCGCCACCGTCCTGATGCTTCCGAAATCTGTTGTGATTTACACACCAACCGAATTTATTATTAGCCAGATATTTTGTGGAGCGTACACGATTCTATTTGGAAAATTATCGGTAAGATTAGTACTTCTTCTTTTATCTAGAGCTCAGATACAGGTCTAAAAAAATGGCGATGTAAAATCAGCGAAAAAAAAAAAAAAAACACCTCAATTTGTTGCTTTTTTGTTGCTAATTAGTTGCCAGAAAATTAATTTTGTTGCTTCAACCGATCGAAAAAAATCGGCAATAACGCTAACTTTACAATAAGATAGCGTGGAAATCACTGGATGTGGGCTGATCGATCAAGCGAATAGTGGTCAATTTGTTGCTAATTTGTTGCTGAAAGATGGTAGGGAGAAATAAATAAAAAAAAAAAAAAATAGTTTTTTTTCAATTATGCCAAAATAAATAATGTCCACGCTAGCTTAACTAACGATTTTTCCGTAAAAAAACGACTGTAAAAATTTGTTGCTGCTCATACTGCAGCTTGTTTTAGCATAAAGAGTCAGCAACAAAATAAGAACCGGAAGTCAAGATTAGTTGGAGATCGGTATACAAAAAAACCGACCACGCTAGCTTAACTAACGATTTTTCCGTAAAAAAACGATAACAAAAATTTGTTGCTGCTCATACTGCAGCTTGTTTCAGCATAAAGAGTTAGCAACAAAATAAAAACCGGAAGTCAAGATTAGTTGGAGATCGGTATACAAAAAAAACCGGCCACGCTAGCTTAACTAACGATTTTTCCGTAAAAAAACGATTACAAAAATTTGTTGCTGCTCATACTGCAGCTTGTTTCAGCATAAAGAGTCAGCAACAAAATAAAAACCGGAAGTCAAGAGAAGTTGGAGATCGGTATACAAAAAAAACCGGCCACGCTAGCTTAACTAACGATTTTTCCGATTTAGCATAAAGAGTCAGCAACAAAATAAAAACCGGAAGTCAAGAGAAGTTGGAGATCGGTATACAAAAAAAACCGGCCACGCTAGCTTAACTAACGATTTTTCCGTAAAAAATCGATTGCAAAAATTTGTTGCTGCTCATAATGCAGCTTCTTTTAGCATAAAGAGTCAGCAACAAAATAAAAACCGGAAGTCAAGAGAAGTTGGAGATCGGTATACAAAAAAAACCGGCCACGCTAGCTTAACTAGCGATTTTTCCGTAAAAAAACTATTGTAAAAATTTGTTGCTGCTCATACTGCAGCTTGTTTTAGCATAAAGAGTCAGCAACAAAATAAAAACCGGAAGTCAAGAGAAGTCAGAGATCGGTATACAAAAAAAACCGGCCACGCTAGCTTAAGTAACGATTTTTCCGTAAAAAAAACGATTGTAAAAATTTGTTGCTGCTCATACTGCAGCTTGTTTTAGCATAAAGAGTCAGCAACAAAATAAAAACCGGTAGTCAAGAGAAGTTGGAGATCGGTATACAAAAAAAACCGGCCACCTAGCTTAACTAACGATTTTTCCGTAAAAAATCGATTGCAAAAATTTGTTGCTGCTCATACTGCAGCTTGTTTTAGCATAAAGAGTCAGCAACAAAATAAAAACCGGAAGTCAAGAGAAGTTGGAGATCGGTATACAAAAAAAACCGGCCACGCTAGCTTAACTAACGATTTTTCCGTAAAAAATCGATTGCAAAAATTTGTTGCTGCTCATACTGCAGCTTGTTTTAGCATAAAGAGTCAGCAACAAAATAAAAACCGGAAGTCAAGAGAAGTTGGAGATCGGTATACAAAAAAAACCGGCCACGCTAGCTTAACTAACGATTTTTCCGATTTAGCATAAAGAGTCAGCAACAAAATAAAAACCGGTAGTCAAGAGAAGTTGGAGATCGGTATACAAAAAAAACCGGCCACGCTAGCTTAACTAACGATTTTTCCGTAAAAAATCGATTGCAAAAATTTGTTGCTGCTCATACTGCAGCTTGTTTTAGCATAAAGAGTCAGCAACAAAATAAAAACTGGAAGTCAAGAGAAGTTGGAGATCGGTATACAAAAAAAACCGGCCACGCTAGCTTAACTAACGATTTTTCCGATTTAGCATAAAGAGTCAGCAACAAAATAAAAACCGGAAGTCAAGAGAAGTCAGAGATCGGTATACAAAAAAACCGGCCACGCTAGCTTAACTAACGATTTTTCCATAAAAAACGATTGCAAAAATTTGTTGCTGCTCATAATGCAGCTTGTTTTAGCATAAAGAGTCAGCAACAAAATAAAAACCGGAAGTCAAGAGAAGTTGGAGATCGGTATACAAAAAAAACCGGCCACGCTAGCTTAACTAACGATTTTTCCGATTTAGCATAAAGAGTCAGCAACAAAATAAAAACCGGAAGTCAAGAGAAGTCAGAGATCGGTATACAAAAAAAACCGGCCACGCTAGCTTAACTAACGATTTTTCCGTAAAAAATCGATTGCAAAAATTTGTTGCTGCTCATACTGCAGCTTGTTATAGCATAAAGAGTCAGCAACAAAATAAAAACCAGAAGTCAAGAGAAGTTGGAGATCGGTATACAAAAAAAACCGGCCACGCTAGCTTAACTAACGATTTTTCAGTAAAAAATCGATTGCAAAAATTTGTTGCTGCTCATAATGCAGCTTGTTTTAGCATAAAGAGTCAGCAACAAAATAAAAACCGGAAGTCAAGAGAAGTTGGAGATCGGTATACAAAAAAAACCGGCCACGCTAGCTTAACTAACGATTTTTCCGTAAAAAATCGATTGCAAAAATTAGTTGCTGCTCATAATGCAGCTTCTTTTAGCATAAAGAGTCAGCAACAAAATAAAAACCGGAAGTCAAGAGAAGTTGGAGATCGGTATACAAAAAAAACCGGCCACGCTAGCTTAACTAGCGATTTTTCCTTAAAAAAACTATTGTAAAAATTTGTTGCTGCTCATACTGCAGCTTGTTTTAGCATAAAGAGTCAGCAACAAAATAAAAACCGGAAGTCAAGAGAATTTGGAGATCGGTATACAAAATAAAACGGCCACGCTAGCTTAAGTAACGATTTTTCCGTAAAAAAACGATTGTAAAAATTTGTTGCTGCTCATACTGCAGCTTGTTTTAGCATAAAGAGTCAGCAACAAAATAAAAACCGGTAGTCAAGATAAGTTGGAGATCGGTATACAAAAAAAACCGGCCACGCTAGCTTAACTAACGATTTTTCCGTAAAAAATCGATTGCAAAAATTTGTTGCTGCTCATACTGCAGCTTGTTTTAGCATAAAGAGTCAGCAACAAAATAAAAACTGGAAGTCAAGAGAAGTTGGAGATCGGTATACAAAAAAAACCGGCCACGCTAGCTTAACTAACGATTTTTCCGATTTAGCATAAAGAGTCAGCAACAAAATAAAAACCGGAAGTCAAGAGAAGTCAGAGATCGGTATACAAAAAAACCGGCCACGCTAGCTTAACTAACGATTTTTCCATAAAAAACGATTGCAAAAATTTGTTGCTGCTCATAATGCAGCTTGTTTTAGCATAAAGAGTCAGCAACAAAATAAAAACCGGAAGTCAAGAGAAGTTGGAGATCGGTATACAAAAAAAAAATTTTTTTTTGTATAATAAGTAACAATTTTTCCGTAAAAAAAAATTATTGTGAAAATTTGATGATGTTTCGATTCTGTTTCGATGTTTTGATTGTTTCTGTTTCCGAAATTTTGTTTTTAAGATTATATAATTAACTTCCATTCGATTATCTTGACAAAAAAAAGTTCGTGTTCATATCATAATCTACAAACAGTGTGATACTGGAAAAAGAGGTAGGAAAAAAAAGTTTAAAGTTTTTTTAAAGTATAATTCGATACCTAATACTTTGCATAATGAGTCATAAAAAGTAAACATAAGAATGAAGAATATAAAATTACGTTCTAAAAGTTTTTTTACGGAAAAATCGTTAGTTAAGCTAGCGTGGCCGGTTTTTTTTGTATACCGATCTCCAACTTCTCTTGACTTCCGGTTCTTATTTTGTTGCTGACTCTTTATGCTAAAACAAGCTGCAGTATGAGCAGCAACAAATTTTTACAATCGTTTTTTTACGGAAAAATCGTTAGTTAAGCTAGCGTGGACATTATTTATTTTGGCATAATTGAAAAAAAACTTATTTTTATTTTTTTTAATTTATTTCTCCCTACCATCTTTCAGCAACAAATTAGCAACAAATTGTCCACTATTCGCTTGATCGATCAGCCCACATCCAGTGACTTCCACGCTATCTTATTGAAAAGTTAGCGTTATTGCCGATTTTTTTCGATCGGCTGAAGCAACAAAATTAATTTTCTGGCAACTAATTAGCAACAAAAAAGCAACAAATCGAGGTGTTTTTTTTTTTTTTTTTCGCTGATTTTACATCGCCATTTTTTTAGACCTCTCAGATACGTAAGGTCAGATGTTTCATTATACAGTCAGAATGTCAGAATTCGTTCATCATTCGTCATATTCGTTTTTATCGTAAACCGGCTAATACGGCCACGGTCTTAAGTGACTGTTTAAAGGCGGATATACCATAACTACATAGTATAAAACAAAATCGCTTTCTCTGTCCCTATATCCCCATGTATGCTTTTATCTTTAAAACTACTGATGCTGTTTTTTTTAAATAGATAGAGGGATTCAAGAGGAAGGTTTATATGTATAATACATCAGCATTGTACCCGTGCGGAGCCGGGGCGGGTCGCTAGTTATTATATAAACAAGCATTTGCTTATGAAGTATTAGGTACAACCGTCCCTATGCCTCTGAGGTCTAGATATATAGGTAAATAAGAGGTCATTCGCCTTGTCTAATTATATAAAACTAGCGACCCGCCCCGGCTTCGCACGGGTACAATACTCATAATTATACTACATAATGTCTTTAAACCTTTAACAAACGGGCGAAATTTGGTCAAAACAAACAGAAACAAATTAATATAGGTACCTACTAAAACTCAGTGAAATAAGTAGGTGGGTATACTTTTATCGTATGAAATACCTAAACTCTTCAGGACTAACAATACAACAAGCACTAAATAAATAGGTATTCAAGTATCTATCCATCATAGTTACAACGAACACAAAACAAAAAATTTTCCTTTAATTCTTAAGGATCGAGCGCGCATAATCGCATTCGGCCTACCTCCGTAGCGTAGCGGTAATTGGCTCGCTTTAAATCTCGGAGGTCGTGGGTTTGATCCCCACACCGGACATGAAATCTTTGTGTAAATTCTAAGATTTCTTTCCGGGTCTGGTTGGTTGAGGGACTACCCTCCGTGCCTCGGAAAGCACGTTAAGCCGTTGGTCCCGATTGTTTTAACATCATCTATAATAATCGTATATCAAGGAAGGGGCAGCAGCGTTTCCTTGTGTGTTACAACATAATTCTGCGGTCACCAACCCGCCTGCCAAACGTGGTGACTATGGCAATACCCTCCCTCGGGAGGAGGCCCATGTTCAGCAGTGGACGATATACGTGCTGATGATGATGATGACCTACTAAAACTCAGTGAAATAAGTAGGTGGGTATACTTTTATCGTATGAAATACCTATACTCTTCAGGACTAACAATACAACAAACACTAAATAAATAGGTATTCAAGTATCTATCCATCATAGTTACAACGAACACAAAACAAAAAATTTGCCCTATAATTCTTAAGGATCGAGCGCGCATAATCGCATTAGGCCTACCTAAAACACGCGCTGTTATTTTGCGATTACTTCTAAGTTATTTATTTAAAGTATATAGTGTAGGGGTAAAATAATCTGCATGAAATGCTTAAGAATATTAACTCATTTAAAATGATAAGGATAAATACTGAATCCGTCTGATTAGCTTTACAATTACCGCATTAGAAATTATCATTTTTCTAAGATATAATGGATATAGCAAGTTAACCTTGAAAGATAGACATATGCTATCGCAGACGTTTTTGTAGATCTAAAAGAGAAGAATATTTGCCACCATACATTGTTTTGTTATATCTCATAGGGTTTAGGCAGCGTTTTCGTTGAAAGCTCCCAAATGGCTTAATTTTTTCCGACACCTCTGACAAATATCAATATATATTAGTCAAATGTACACATAAACTAAACAAATCATATACGTAAACCTTCCGGAAGAATCGTTCTATCGATTGGTAACATCCGCATGAAAATCGATGTAGTAGTTTTTGAGTTTATCGCGAACAGACAGACAGACGCGGCAGGGGACTTTGTTTATAATATGTAGTGATGTAGTGATAGCGGTCGCCCGCGGCTCCGTGCGGATGTCGGTTACCGCTGCAAAAAGCCTACCCAGGAAAGACACGGTCAGCAAAATGATTCCCAGGTCAATTCACAGACACCGACATAAACATCGACAACGCAGTCATTATCCGCAGGCTGCACAGATTGTCTTTCTGTGGATGTTAAAGTTGTTAATGATGAAAATATAATTAATGATGTAATTAATAGGCATTTTAGGGATTAGGCATTTTAGGCATTTTCAAAGCTCTGAAAAGAACTGTTGTTTAGCTCTGAGAAGAACTGTTGATTAGCTCTGAGAAGAACTTTTGCGTAGGTGTAGTTTTAAGAACGAAATCTAAAAAAAATCGCACGAAAATTATTAGACTTCGCAACGGGCCGTGCAGCAGAAATCGTAATATTTTAATTTCGCCATAACTTCAAAACCCAACGTCCAATTTTAATCATTCAAAGACCAAATATTATCTACATAAACTGTACTTAGTGATAAAATAATTTATTTTGATAAGGATTAATAGCATGAGTAAAATAAACGCGTTTAAATGTATTCCAAAAAAAATTCAAGATTTCTAAATAAAAAAATGGTCGTTGTGCCTCACACGACATAGATAGGTATAGTGTGTCGCGGACTTTTTTGTAGATATTTATAAGATCTATAATTAATTAGAACATTTTATGGTTCTATCTTTTATAATTTAGGCAGCGTACGCAAAATAAGTAACTTTTCTGGTTGATTTTTTACACCTTGTGTCAGAAAAACCCAAATATCTTACGGAACCCTATTTTTTTCCAAAATAAAATTTAGCCTATGTTACTCGTGGATAATGTAGCTTTCGAATGGTGAAAGATTTTTTTAAATCGGCCCAGTACTTTTTGAGCCTATTCATTACAAACATACAAACATACAAAAATAGGTACAAATCTTTCCTCTTTATAATATTAGTATAGATTAAATCCCTATTTCCCTTGGTCATCGCATTACTCTTGAATGGACCAATTTCGCTAATTCTTTTTTGTTGCCAGTAGAAGAATTTCATTATTAAATATAGCCTATAATTTTCCTCGAAAATTGAGCTATATAGCACTGAATTGTTTTTTTCAGTGCTATGTTCAAGCCATGAAACAAAGTTTTCAGCTTCATTTATTAGTATACATAAAATATATTTCATAAATCTTAAAAATACGACCGCAGACATGTTACACAGAATAAATTTGGGTAAAATTAACAATATAGATTTCAACGCAATACAGTCATGTCTAAGTCAAATGCATGTGATTCATCACCATCAGCCTGTTGTAGTCCACTGCTGAACGTAGGCCTCCCCCATCGATTTCCAGCGAGAGCGATTGCTAGCGGCCTGCATCCACTGACTCCCTGCGACCTTTATGAGGTCGTCGGTCCATCGTGCACGCGGTCGTCCTACGCTGCGCTTGCCAGTTCGTGGTCTCCACTCGAGAACCTTTCCGCTCCATCGGCCATCAGTTCTTCGAGCTATGTGTCCTGCCCATTGCCACTACAGCTTGCTAATCCGGTGAGCTATGTAAGCAGCCTTCGTTCTCCTGCGTATGTGATTAATTATTGTTATATAGCTCATTGTTGGTCTCCTGTAGGTAAACTAAAACATTATCACGCACCCAATAAACCATAAATTAACGTTGTATATGAGTAATATTAACATTCTAATTACGACACTTTGACACCAGTGTAACGTTGCCAATTTGCTGAGTTAATTACTAGCCGAGATCGTTTGCGTGCCTGACATAGGACACCTACGTCATAGTTACACTATTATTATTAAACAGATGACTTTAAAATATGAATATGTCACTGATGAGAAGCAAACGTTTCAACAAGCATCTAGTTACCAATTTGACTTTAAATTCATTTCATTAATTTATCACAATAGGCATGAAGATTGAAAATTATATTTAGTCCCGTCAGTTAGATTACAAAAAAAATATTGGACACGTAAGTATATTTTTATTTATCAAATCAATAATAATTGGCAAAGATACAAAGCAAAAACAAACTATAAAGTTCAGGAGAGGGGGGCTTGTAATGTCACTACTAGGTAAAATTGTACCTAGAAGTAACGTCTCACAAAATTTCAACGTGTTGTATCTTCGCCATTTTTCGTTGAAGGAACGAAAAAAAATAAAAAAAAAATAATAATATATAAGTCAATTATTTTTATCAATGGATTTATAGCTACTACAAATGCATATATCTATAGAAGTAATATAAAAGTTGTTTGTTAAGGTTTGATTGTTTGTTGAACCAATATTATACTTAATGAACATGTCACGCCCAAATCAATTTATGTCGAAGGGTCGATGCTCAAAGTTGTTCAAGAATTATAAGTTATACAGGTCAGTAAAAACAACTTCGAGAAAGAAGTCGATAGAAGGATCCAGTTAGGTACGGCAGCATTTAGCAAACTACGCCGAGTTATCTCTTCGCATATACTGCAATGCCTGAAGACCAAATTGTAGCACCTGTAATGAACTACGGTGCTGAGACATGGACACTTAAAGCTGCAGTCCACAAATTGAAATCGCTTAATGAGCTATGGAGCAGGCTAGGCTTGGAGTTGCTCTGAATGAAACTTCATAATAAGGGTTATCCGATATAGAACTAAAGTTACCGACCCGCAGATTAAGCAAGTTGAATTGGCAATGGGCTGGCTATGTCTGCAGAAGGACTGACAGCAACCGGCGCAGACGCGTCCTAGAGTGGAGACCGCATCTCAGCAAACGTATAGTAGGACGTCCCCGACCAGATGGACCGATGACCTGAAAAGGGTAGCCAGAGTACACTAGATGCGGAGGGTGAACGTCCGGGTGTTATTGCGCAAATTAGGGGAGGTCTAGCAGTGGACAAGGATAAGCTGATTGATTGAAGTCTGTACATCCAGCACTTAAGTGACTATTCAATGCAAATTAATAAATTTGAATCGTCTGTTTTTCTTAATGCATATAGGGTACCAATGTATAAAGGTACTAATAACAAAAACAATGAAAAAATGTTTGTTTGTCAATTTGTTTCGGCTAATCTTAGTAAAGGCTGGAAGGATTTTGACGGAATTTTACAGGTAGATGGCTAATTTCATAACGTACTAGCTGTCCCACATGGTTTTACCCGCGTAGATCCCGTTCCCATGGAAACTTTAACTTAAAATATAGCCTTTGATACTCACAAATGACGTGGCTTTCTATTATTAAAATAATTTTCAAAATCGGTTCAGTAAATCCAGAGATTACCTCCTACAACGTCACAAACTTTATCGTTTTATTATAATATTAGTATAGATAATATAAGCCACCTGTTATTTTGTCTATCTGTTTGTTTGTGTCCCTGTATTTTGCTTAATCTCTCAAAGTGAAGGACGTAGGTATTTAAACGGAATATATACTTATATTTAGATCCATATTTTATGCGGACAAAGTTGCCGGCAGCAGCTAGTAGGTACTTTCATCATCATCATCATCAGCCCGTACAACGTCCACTGCTGAACATGGACCTCCTCCCGAGGGAGAGTTTTGCCATAGTCACCACGCTTGGCAGGCGGATTGGTGACCGCAGTATTATGTTGTAATACACAGGGAAACGCTGCTGCCCGTTCTCTGGTATACACTTGTTAAAGATGATGTTTAACAATCGGGACCAACGGCTTAACGTGCTTTCCGAGGCACGGAGGGCCAACCAGACCCGGAAAGAAATCTTAGAATTTACACAAAGATTTCTTGTCCGGTGTGGGGATCGAACCCACTAACACTTAATAAAAAAATAACTTCATACTGGTATAATATTCCATCCACAATTACACGTATTCTGCCGTTGCTATTTTTATTAATATAAATGTTTTATGCATCTCTATGCATTTGTTCACGACGAGATTTTAAAAATAATTGTTAAATTTGCATTTAAATTGAAAACGTCCTCGTCAGAATCATTTTTCAAGACGGTTCGTTTAGTATATCGTTATATGTTTTATTTTCATATTATTATGCATACCTGAATAAACTCAGCTGGGCCATTTAAAAATACACATCGGAGCCTGAGTCTACTATCGTAATGGTGTGTCGTGGAACTGTCACAACGTCTTGATGGTCGGTTTTCTTTGTCTTTTGGATTAGTTGATTACCAAATGTGGTAAAAAGCCCCTTATTCTTCTATATATATAAAAGAAAGTCGTGTTTGTTACAACACTTATAACTCGAGAACCGCTGGACCGATTGCCATGGTTTTTGATTTGTTGGATTTGTTTCCGTCCCGAATAGCAGAATACATTTTAAAAACAAAAGAAAGTCGTGTTAGTTACACTATTTATAACTCAAGAACGGCTGAACCGATTTGGCTGAAAATTGGTAGGGAGGTAGCTAAGAACTGGGAGAAGGACATAGGATACTTTTGGGTAGGGGTAGGGTAGGGTAGGGGTAGGGTAGGGTAGGGGTAGGGTAGGGGTAGGGTAGGGGTAGGGTAGGGGTAGGGTAGGGGTAGGGTAGGGGTAGGGTAGGGGTAGGGTAGGGGTAGGGTAGGGGTAGGGTAGGGGTAGGGTAGGGGTAGGGTAGGGGTAGGGTAGGGGTAGGGTAGGGGTAGGGTAGGGGTAGGGTAGGGGTAGGGTAGGGGTAGGGTAGGGGTAGGGTAGGGGTATGGTAGGGGTAGGGTAGGGGTAGGGTAGGGTAGGGTAGGGGTAGGGTAGGGTAGAGGTAGGGTAGGGTAGGGTAGGGGTAGGGTAGGGGTAGGGTAGGGGTAGGGTAGGGTAGGGGTAGGGGTAGGGGTAGGGGTAGGGTAGGGGTAGGGTAGGGGTAGGGTATGGGTAGGGTAGGGCAGGGGTAAGGTATAAAAGTCCACCCGTGCGAAGCCGGGGCGGGCCGCTAGTAGTAAATATAGTAGGGTGTGTTCGACTCCCGACCGAAATCTTAATACTCTTAATCTTGGATAATTATATTAATTATATTAATTTGTTCAATTATTCTTATTATTACCATTGTTTTATTCTTAATTTTATTGATTATAAATTTTATGTTGTTTGTAAATTAATTCGCCGTTATCTTCATTTAGTTAATTGTTTTTTATTTACTTTTTTTATTTTTGGTTTATTCTTTTTGTTGGTAATCTTTATAACAAAAAATCTAAAACTGATGAAATTTGTTTATTTATTTATTTGGCTCTGCAATTAAAATTAGAATGTAATATTGAACGAGTGGGAATAATAAGTAAATGTGATTTTTGATAGCATTATTGCCGATTTTTATATTTTATATGGATTTATTTGACGTTTGGCATGCGTGGCGTCAAAACTGGGGCTGGCTAGAATACCAGCGCTGCGCAATGATCTTTCAGATTATTGATGTAGCTTAATGCTGAAGCCAGTTCCCATTTATGGTGCATATACTTGTAATACCTACAGTTAATCCATTTTTATTTCCTTGTATGTGCCGTAAATAAATGTATTTTCTTTCTTTCTTTCTTATATTATGAAGTGGAAAGATTTGATCGTTTCTTTGCATTGAATAAGCTCCGGAACTACAGAACCGATTTCAAGAATTCTTCTACCATTAGAAACCTACGTTATTAATAGTAACATTCTACTAATATTATAAACGTGAAAGTTTGTAAGTATGGATGGATGGATGGATGAATCTTTGTTACTCTTTCACGCTAAAAATAGTAAATGGAATTGGCTGAAAATTTTCACCGGGATAGGTTATATGCTGGATTAACATATAGACTACAAAACATCATGGTTCGACCCACTGGAGTAGGGTATCGCGGGTAAAACCGCGGGGTGCAGCTTAGTAGCTATAACAGCTTAGTAGCAGCTTAGTAGCTAATCGCGGACACAAGCTATTAATTAAATATAGCCTAGTGACTATTTGTAATTAATAGATTGTGTCCGCGATTTTGTCGGTGTGGAATAGTTACTTTAAAATAAGTAAACTAGCTTCCCGCGCGCGGTTTCACCCGCGTAACTCCCGTTCCCGTGGGAAATTCATAATAAAATATAGCCTATGTTCTTTCTCAGGCTCTAGACTATATCTGTACTAAATTTCATTTAAATCGCTTCAGTAGTTAAGGCATGATTGCGTAACAGACAGACAGACAGACAGAGTTACTTTCACATTTATAATATTAGTAAGGATGAAAATGCAGAAAATGCATGCAGGAAGGAAAAATAATATCGTGCAAAAATACAATCACCAGCCGAAGGCCCTTATTTATTATTGTTATTTATTGGGTCGTCGGCTAGTGATTCTGTTTTTGCACGTTTTATTTTTCCTCTCTGCATGTGCATAATTTTTGCGGGCAGAAGGGCGGTGTAAAAATAACATTACAGCATATAGGCATTTTTAGCGGAATAGACACTAGATATTTTGTCTT
This sequence comes from Nycteola revayana, assembly GCA_947037095.2. Lineage (NCBI taxonomy): Eukaryota > Metazoa > Arthropoda > Insecta > Lepidoptera > Nolidae > Nycteola > Nycteola revayana. Next base: position 21,857,181 of record OX344845.2, on the reverse strand, counting down.
TTAAAATTAGATTAATATGGATTTCCGCAAAGTAACGCCTGATTCTATTAATTATCTACTATAATAACATTTTCAGTCAAGTATGTACGTGTACGTGAATTCAGTACCTACGTGTAATTAATAATGTAATCGCAACAAACTATATTTATGTATGTAGGTACGTATAGCTGCTTAAATTCCTTGGCTGGACCTAGGTCGCGGTCGTGATTCCAACTATTTGTGAGAATATAATTACATGTAAAGTGGTGAGAAAACTTCAATTGCGCAATGCAGGATTTTACACTTCACGTAATAAATTTCGACAACAGTCCGTAGCCTAGCGGTATTTGGCTCGCTTTAAATCTCGGAGGTCCTGGGTTCGATACCCACGCCGGACAGGAAATCTTTGTGTAAATTCTAAAGATTTCCTTCCGGGTCTGGTTGGTTGAGGGACTACCCTTCGTGCCTCGGAAAGCACGTCAAGCCGCTTGTTATGACATCATTTTTAATAATCGTTAATCAAAGAACGGGCAGCAGCATTTCCTTGTGTAACATTATACTGCGGTCACCAACCCGCCTGCCAAGCGTGGTGACTATGGCAAATACCATCCTCGGGCGACGCCCATGTTCAGTAGTGGACGTTATACAGGCTGATGATGATAATAAATTTTGTATTTAAGATATATTATGTTAATAAAATCAGATAATCAAATTTAAATCTTTTTTGTCTTCAATACGTCTTGCAAGTGATCCCAATTATATCCTGATAGTTGAAGCAATATTTACTCTTAAATATAAAAGAATAAAGTTCAAATTTGCGTGTATTGTCGAACCCATCTATTTTATCGGACGAGGGTTCTTGGTGATTGTTTTAAATAGGACTTTTGGGTGAGAGATGTATTTTTAACCATTCTTTAAGTAATTGTAGATTAAATTTAATCGATTAAGCTTATTTTCATAATGGTCTCATTAATTATTGCTAATGAAGTGGAGGTTAGAGACGAATCAATCAAGTTGCGTTGAAAAACAACAAAATAATTGACTTGTTTGTTTGTTCAGGTTTTGACGATCAGTCACTTTCTATAGCCATAAAGGCAGTTTTTTTACGGACATAATATCTACATATCATATAGTTAGTCGCGATGCTTTAACTACTTCATCGGGCATAAATGCGAGCAGTGCTCCAATCTTAAAAAAATTAGACTTTTTTAACGGAGTTTTGTGCAACTGTGGTTATACTTTACCCAAAAAGGCAGTGAAATTACGCCACAAGAAAGAGTTGGACTTATATGTTTTATAATGAACTTTTAAAAACATTTACAACACTATACTGTGGTTGCCAAACCGCCTACCAAGCGTGGTGACAATGGCCAAACTCCCTCGGAAGGAAGCCGATGTTCAGCAGTAAATGTTATACGGGCTGATTATAATGATCTTTGGCTTTTCCTCCTCACATGTCCATACATGTCATATGACGTAAGGTATCTAACAACGCAGGTTGTACGACGATCTAATTTCAGACATGCACTAATAATTAGAGCATATTCAACGCAGCTATCAGTATCGAACAGTTTGCCAGTAGCGTGTGCTGTGGAATCTAGGTTATGTTTGTCTTCCGTACTGCAGGGTGAATGAAGAAAATTGAACGCCGTATAATGGAGACGGTTTCTATGCGTTGTTAGTACAAGCTTTTGGGAGAACTAATTAGGTAAATTTAGCTATTGTTAAGCTATTCCGCTAAGTCCACAGCCTATGGGTATTAACAATGTTTTTGGTGTGGATTGAAAGAAATACCGAGATGATAGCGTTGTAGGCTCAATGAGCTGTTTGATATAGGGGGGGTGAAGTCATCCTCATCATCAGGCCGTTTAACGTCTACTGCTGGACATGAGCCTCTTCCCGGGGGAGGATATTTGCCAAGTCACCACGCTTGGCAGGTGGGATGGTGACTGCAGTATTATGTTGTACCTCACAAGAAACGCTGCTGCCCGTTCCTTGATATACGATTATTATAGATGATGTTATAACAATCGGGACTAACGGCTTAACGTGCTTTCCGAGGAGCAGAGGTAGCTAGTTCCAGTATAGTATATAATTATATGCAGCACTAGCCACCTTTATCATGCTGGCCCTTTGTCCTTTTGTCCTTCCCCCCGTAATCTCTGGCGACCTTACAAACATACAAGTACACAACATTAATCAAAAATGTTATTTGTCTGTGGTATTATTAGGTGAAGGTACTTCTCCCCCTTCTGACAACCTCCATAGCGGTAGCGGTATTTGGCTCGCTTTATGTTTTGGAGGTCGTGGGTTCGATCCCCACGCCGGACAGGAAATCTTTGTGTAAATTCTAAGATTTCTTTCCGGGTCTGGTTGGTTGAGGGGCTACCCTCCGTGCCTCGGAAAGCACGTTAAGTCGTTGGTTCCGATTATTATATCATAATCTATAATAATCGTATAGCAAGGAACGGGCAGCAACGTTTCCTTGTGTGGTACAACATAACACTGCGGTCACCAATCCGCCTGCCAAGCGTGGTGACTATGGCAAATACCCACCCGCGGGAGGAGGCCCATGCTCAGCAGTGGACGTTATACGGGCTGATGATGATATATCAGTAAATGTTACAAATGACAAAATGTAAGATTTACTCAAACATTCAATTTTAAAACCCACCCAAATAAAAATATTATACAATTCAACGAGGGTCAGTAAGTAGGTAATAAATAATTAAACAGTAAAACTATCTGAGGTACAAACAATTTGTCAATGTCGCACCCTTTTCGTTACCCAAAACTTTGAATATACAAAATGTTTACTTATCTAGAGAAAAGCTTAAAACATTTGATATGGGTGTTAGTAGTTACTATCGCAATAGCTACCTGTTCACTTGTCAAATGTCATAAGCGGTAGTTAGCACTTATCTCAATAGGACGGAGTTAAACAGAAAGGAATCAATCCACATAACATTTTCTTTTGAGTGATGAATGTTTGAAATTTGACCTGCAATTACTCTATCACAAAGTTAAGTTTTTTTTATTGCCACTTTAAAGTGATTAGTTTAACATACTAATTGAAATACGTTACTCAGAAAAAAATCATGTGGACTGAGTTCATTCAGTAAATATTTTTTGTGTAATATTTATTGTTACTGTGGGTTGAGACGGGGTGGCGGTTTTCACTACCTATAACAGATTGAGGAGGACAATGGCAGTCTTAACTTAAATTTGGCCAAAATGACGATGACACCTTTCTGCATCTTTAAAAAAAGACGTTAAGCATAATCCCGGGTAATAATGATACTGCCTTGAGACTCGCAACTTAATCAAAAATATATTAGAGGGTGTTAAAAAGTTACAGTTTAGAAAATAGTTAAGGCCTAAAACTGTCTACAACATTGGCATAGAAATGTGTTTTAGCCAGTTAGCCAGGTTTGCAAAAATTCACTTCACTTTAACAGCCCGTTTATGTCTACGGCTGCACATGAGCCTCGTCTTAACATACATTGCCAAACCAGCGATCGTATTCTTTTTTTTTCGGACGTCCCTACATACGCCACGAGGCTTTTGCTACTTCAGTCTGTCTACAGTATTTGCAGCATGCAACGCCAACCCTACATTTCAATCGCGTCAGTCGGCAGCTTAAAGTCGGGTTTTACAATAACGCTGAACTTTCTGTAGCTTGTCACCGTTTACGGTTAGCTGAAGGCTACTAGTCACGTAATTGGACGCTTTTAAAGAAATTATTGATATTAGACGTTCAGCGCACACTGATCAATAATCAGTGTGGGTCTTAAACCAACCTAAGGCCTTATTAACGGAGACGCGGGGCGTTATGCGTGGCGTAGCGCGGTGCGGCGTCAGAGTCTACTTCTCAAGTAGTATATAAAACGTTATATCATCCACCTACTAACGAGCCTATACACTGTGAAATGTCTGTGGGTATTTTATACGAGATTTTGTTTATTTTTGTAACTTCTAAATCTTTAAAAACCCGGGAAAATAATGGCAAAGCCAAATCTACAAAACTTTTCTGTTTGTTTCCTTATATATCATAATTTGTGTTAATTATAAGGTCCAAACATTAAAACGCGTAATCTTCTGCAATAATAGTACCATAGTGAGTAACAGGTAGAACCGTATCTGAAATGTGTGCAAATATCATCATCGTCAGCCCGTAAAACTTCCACTGCTAAACTTGTTCCCGCAAATTGAGTAATATCTTAGTCACCACGCTTGGCAGGCGGATTGGTGATCGCAGTATTATGTACTTATAGCATATACACGAGAAACATAGTATAACATAGGAATAATTTTCGGCTATTCCACCTTTCCCACTTAGCCATCCCACCTGGGTGGAAAGAGTGGAAAAAATAATCCACATTTCCCTCCCAGGTGGGTTAGGTGGAAAAGGAGGATTTGAATTGTTTCTCTTATCCTACCTGGGAGATTATTGACGCCACTCTTACCACCCAGGTGGGATAAAAACCACGATTCTAGTCCACTCTTCCTACCCCAGGGCCCTAGCTAGCGGTAGGCGAAATTCATAAAGTGCAAATGATTTGAATAGTAAAATTTACTTATTTTTACTAATATTTTTTAGTTTTGCTAACTAAAGTACCTTTATGGAAATAATAAGGTTTTTTTCTGTAAAAAAATATCAGTCTCTTGATTTAGTATGTATGTATTATAACAAATATGAAAATGTTAATAACTTTCGTATTTTTATACCTATTGCTACTTACCAGCCAGGTCTGCAGTTCCGTGTTGGAGTGTAATAGTAGAGGTATAGGACAAGTTTTCAGCTTGCCTCAAATACCTTCCCAAAAATCGGTCCTACTAACAGTACAGTACACTTTTAAATTAAACCGAAATACCTGTAAAAAAAACGTTATTCTATAAAAGGCTTTAATAGACTAACGTGAATATCACAACACTGGTTATACTATAACGAAACTAATGATTTTAACACGACAAAAAAAAAAAACAAGACAACCGTTTGGGCAATAAATGTGTATGTCTACTAAAATATAAATTAAAACTGGAACTGAACCCCGCGTAATTGCCCATTTGAGTATGTTCCGCCGAACCGTATCATGTGGGCCGTGTAGAAACCGGTGGCAGAGTAACCCACTGAGTTTGTTTCGCCGGATCTTCTCCGTTGGGGCGCATTGGATCCGGTGGTAGCATTAAAGCGCGTCCGTCGTTATATGCTCATGGTCCACCCAAATAATGACAATTGTTTTGGCATAACATAGACAGAACAAGCATTTTGAGTCTCTAGCGAAAATATACATTGATTATAATAATTAATGTCATTATAAATAATTATAATAGGTTTATAAATAAATAACAAATGTAATTAAAGATAAATAATAATTTATTTTCAAATAATTTTTGACGATTTACAAGTACCTGTAATTAGTTTACGTAAATAAAAATGATTTTTATTTATTTTATTTTTATTTTAACAGTTCAATTTAGCTTTTTCAATAATGTTGTGGGCCGAATGCATCCAAGGTATTGAAACTTGATGTTTTAACAAATTTAAAAATGTTAATAACCATTTATGTGTAACTGCTACATCGTTGCTACACTTGAAGTTCACCTCACATGTAACAAGCTACTGTAACATAAATATCACAAGTATTGCCTCCGGCGTCGAGCTAATTCTATGGATCCCTGGGGAGGTAACTAACGTTGTTTGGGTAGTATTAATATTTCAACGTTTAAGATCGTGTTACATCAAGTTAGAAAAATCGACTTTATGTGATGAATTTTCAGAATTATATGTACCTACCTACAGATGGAGAGTAGAGTGCTCCTTTGGGTGTGTGCATAATTTTGAAGTTTGAAGTTTTAAAAATAGTTGTTAGTAATAGTTATTTTTATTTTTTTATTTTTTTTAAAGACATATCCCGCGCTAGGGAAATAAATCCCTGTGTCGCGGGGAACTTTACAAACAAACATTTCACGGACACAAAGTACACCCAGACTCAGAACAATTATTTGTGGTTCACACAAATAATTGTCCCGGGTGGGAATCGAACCCAGAACACCAGGTCCCAGAAGCAACTACCGTAACCACTGAGCCACCGGTGCAGTCACTACTTATTATCCGAATACTACTAACCAGCTTCCCGCGCCCGGTTTAACCGGCGTAGCTCCTGATCACATAGGAACTATGTATTATAATACATAGTTCCTATGTGATCGAAAGTATCCTATGTTAGTCAGGGATACTAAAGCATACTAATGATGAAAGAATAAAAAAAAAATTAACACTATTAAAATGCTTTATTATCACTGACAAACAAAAATACAAATGTTTTCTCTTTATTATATTAGTATAGATTGTGTGCGTAGGTACTTTAACTACTGTACATTTTCTTTGAACACTAATAATAATCTTAGAAAAATGGAATACCTATATATATTTTTTTCAGTTTCCATACGTTATTATTTTTATAAATAAAAAATATTTCTGTTGAGACATTAAGAGTAATGATATTTATTTATTTAAGTATAAAATCAATGCTTTTATAATACCGTTATAACATAATAAATAACGGTATCAGAAAATTAATGTATAAAAATAAAGTTAATTTATTAACAAAAACTATACAACAAAAAAAGTTTGCAACAATAACATTTTGTAAAAAAAACAAGTTACAATTTCATAATTAGGTATTTTGTTGTTGAATGTAAAACTGTTGACATGTAACATATGTGTACCAAGCTTAACATGCGGTAGCGAAATTAAAGTTTTGTTTGATTGTAAGAGACTGTTGAAATTATTTTACGATTTAAATTGAGTTCATTATTTTATTTTCGTAACGCTTCTGCGACTTATACACTATTTTTGCAACGTTTTATTTTTTAAACGGTATGAGTTTCCCCATTAAATTAGTTTAATATAGTAGTATATTAAAAAAGTTCGTAAACATTAAAAAATAATTTCGGGGCCAGGCTGGTTGAGGGACTACACTCCGTATAACAGGGAACGGGCTGCTTTTCCTGTGTGCGTTATTAAGGGCTTAGGGTGGCTAACGCTGTACTTATTTTCTGTACTGACACTAGCAGTCTTTGTATTTTCACCCCTATGCTACTTATAATTAAGATAAGGGATAGGTGTTATTTGACTGGTTAAGATAACAAAAAAATAATTACTGATTTCCGTAATGATTGATTTCATAAAACGACACCTATATCGACAGACACCAAGTGTAAACTATTACAGGTTTATAGTACATGTTATAGTAACAGTATTTGGTTTAAATAATGAATTCTCAGAAAATACATAGACAGCATCAAATACATAAGGACAAGGCCGCCAGTTGTACTATTATAGTAACCTGTACTATATAAATATACTTATGGTTTATTCCGCTTTTCTTCTTGTATCTTATACTAATACGTTATACGGATTAGCAAGCTGAAGTGGCAATAAGCAGGACACATAGTCGAAGTACTGCCGGCCGATGGAACAGAAAGGTTCTCGAGTGTAGACCACGAACTAGCAAGCGCAGCGTGGGACGACCGCCTGCATGATGGACCGACGACCTCATAAAGGTCGCAGGGTGTCAGTGGCAGGCCGCAAGCAATTGTTCCTGGCTGGAAATCGATGGGGGAGGCCTATGTTCAGCAGTGGACGACAACAGGTTGATGATGTTGATGAAGTAGTTATAAAAGTTAGACATTCAACACTTGTAGTCTGTTATCACTCGAGTAACACATTTTCAATCTAACTAAGTTTATGTTTTTACTAATCATTGCATTATCATCCTAATGGAACTCATATCATAATGAAATCAATGTTATCATACGCGAGCTACCCACAAATTGTGATAGAACTCAAATTTGATGGTCGTTTATTAAAGCTGAGCTTCGTTATTACGATATAATGTTATCCCAATGATTTGGCGATGAGTTCAACTTTTGAATAATTGAAATCATTTTCGAAGCATTCGATTTCTGTGGTTGTTGATTGGGAGATTAGCTTTGAATATTGATTCCTATTATCTAATAGGAATCAATATTCAAAGCCTTTCTATATAAATATGTAGGTAGGGCAGATAATGAGGTATTGTATTTGTTTTATTGTGAGTTGGTTGCGTTAGTTTTATTTCAAGACACTTTCAACCAGTAATTTTAACTCAGTGGTTCCACACTTTTGTGCAACACCAGCAACCATTCGTTTACGAATTTCAATACCTACTTAACAGAAAATTGAATTCTTTAACTTCAACTACTCATTTACATACACTGCTGAACATGGGCCTTCTCTTAACAACAGATGTTGGCAGTTATTTCATTTAACAAACCTCATAACAATTATTATTTCAGCGACTGTATTAATATCATATAACTTCTTTAAGGTAATTTTCATTACAGATTCTCAGGAAGTTAGTAAATGAGTTACGGTTCTCATCTTTACTGTACACAGGTGTTGTGACAAAACATGTTAGAAACAATTTAACGTAGATTAAATCGAGAGACACCTTCGTATAAGTTTTGAAGTGCGCTAACCCCCTTGCGAAGATCTGTGTCCATTGTTTAATGCTAGACGTCAATTCGAAATTTGAAATTATTTTGCTTAAGTAGAGATGAACTAACATGTTGTTTTTTGATCTGAAAATCTATATACTTTACTACTTAATACATAAAGCTGAAGAGTTTATTGCTTTAACGGGCTAATCTCAGGAACTATTGGTCCCTTTGAAAAAATCTTTTAGTGTTAAATAGCCCATTTATTGAGCAAGGCTAAAGGCTATATTTTATTATAAAGTTCCCATGGGAAGCAAATTTTTTAATAAAATTACAAAATTGACATTTAAGACTTTTCAAGGTAGCAAAATATATACTGGTCGGTTACAACAATCATAGCCAACCAGTCTTTAAGAAAAAGAAAAAGAAATTAACGTTTCAACAGAACCTGCTGAGAAATGTAAAGCAACACCGTGGGTAATCTCATTATTCATATAACTAGCATAGGAACCGCATTTCTTTACGGGATAAAATACAGCTCGTGAGCTTTTTCAGACAGACCATTCCAAATAACTTAATGATTTGGGATAAAAATTGTCATACCTCTGTGACAATATTTATAGTAAACCGTACAGCCATTTTGCTTTGTTGATTACCTAACAAAATACAAATATGTTTGGGATTTTAAATGTAATTTTTTTACACAGTATTAAAAGAAAATATATATTTTTATTAATTTATATTAACATTATACATATATATGTAGGATTAGGGGCGTCGTCAGGAGGATTACGAGTCCCCATTGCGGAAAAACAAAATCGAAAGTAACAATTAAAATGATTTATTAACAAAAATAATAATTATGAATTAACACACACAATATTAAAAGTAGAAATAGAAATAAAAACAGAGTGGGTACACAGAAATAATAAAATTAATAATTCGACAGATAATATTGCAATTGAAGTACAATATTAATTGCGAGGAGTAAACCGACAGTTTTGTCGGGAGCGGGAGCTCTGTTTCCAAAGAAAGTCAGAACCCGACTGCCTGCACCACGTCCGTGCTCAGTATTTATACAGAGGCTCCCCACTAATCCCCACCGACAACTCTGTCCGATGGCGTGATCGGAAATACGTCATCGTGTTTACTTCTTACAATTTCTAATACAATCTTATAAACCAATAAGATTATTCTAATAAATCGTTATTCCAATTAACAGATTGGACCATTAGCAATTAACAAGTATTAGGCAGCGTCAATTGAAATCAATAATTAAAATTAATAACCGCCATATTTGTGAACAAAAGAATAAGAACTTTTACATTACAATACATCGAAGGTTCTTGTCAAATTTAATTGTAAATACTTAGTAAATAGTGTTTTGAATTTAAATTCAACAATACTAATTAAAATTTGTCAAAACAATATTATTTATTACAATAACAAAAAAAATTAAAAATATCGTTACGTTGTTGTTCGTGTCAACTGACTCCGACACGGCCAGAACTGACAATTCACACGTCCTCGTGTATTTCTGTAATAAAACATAAACCAAAGTGAACACCGTTCGGCCTTTCTGATATAAAAACTAAAAAAATCAATCAGAAAAATCCTGAATTCCATCAATTATTAAGTTTGATTTAGCAATCCAATCAAATTTTCAAGAATGCATTGACACGAAATAACTAGCTGAAATCACACCATGGGATTCAGCATTATAAATGGAGTCAAAATAGACATCCAAAAACAGGAGTCAACGTCAAGATAGACAAGACATGGGAGTCAAGATAGACATCCACATGAGAGTCAACATAGACATCCCGCATAGGCGTCAACATAGACAACCCGCATAGGAGTCAAGCTCGACACCTAGACATCCCGAACAAGAGTCAAACTAGACATCTTGCTTACTTGTTCCTTGTTCAGTGTCAATACAATCATCATCAATATTATCGTCTGTAATATTATCAATAACAGGACATTCAGGCATTTTTCGAACACGATCGTGGGCATACTTGTAAATTCTATTACTATTCAAAGATTTTAACAAATATCTGTCTCCATCTAACAATTCGACAATTTTAAAAGGACCTTTAAATTTAGGATCTAATTTGGTCTGATTACGTTCTTCATTTTCAATGAGCACAAAATCACCAACTTGAAGTTTATTCAATACAGCTTTAGATTTATCAAATCGACATTTGTCGTATTCGGCACTCTTAGCAATACCCAGAGCTGCTTGTTCTCTCACTTGGGATAAATTTACTTCGATTTCCTCATTATCTAAACTCATTAAATGTAATGGTCTAGCAATTCGTCCTATTAATAACTCTAAAGGACTAGCCTTAGTTACACGATTGTCTGTGTAATTAAGAGCCAATTGAATATCCTCAACCGCATCTTGCCATGATCGTTCAGAGGTTTCGACAGCGGTAAGCATACCTTTTAGGGTCCTCATTACACGTTCAACCTGACCATTAGCTCTACATGAACCTGTCGCAATTAAATGTAATGCAATATTTTTAGAGGCACAAAAATCTTTAAAGTATTGACTAGCAAAACAACGGCCTTGATCTGCAATTATTCTAGAAAGAGTTCCAAATAATGATACACTAGACTTAAGGGCTTTTATACAACTAGCAGAATCAATTTGTGTAGTATGATATAGCAAAACATACTTAGTAAATGAATCAATTAATACTATAATATATTCCTTGAGATCACTCTTGCCACTAAGTTTTCCAGTAACATCAATGTGAACTGTGTGCCACGGAATGCTGACTTTAGGTATTGGATGTAACTCTGCTTGTATTTTGCCAGAATTAGATTTAGATACCTTACATGTGATACAATTATCAACAAATTTTCTAACGTATTTTGCCATTTTATCAAACCAATAATGCTCATACACTTTTTCTAACGTTTTATCCCAACCTAAATGCATGATAGCTTCATGGATATGATTTATAACAGACCATCTAAAAGATCTCGGGACAATAGGTAAACAACGGGATTGACCATTTCTTTGAATTTTGCGGTATAAAATACCTAAGCGCAACTCATAAGTGTGAGCAACATCAGGAGATAGAGAATGATTCTTTAGATTAGAAACAATTGATTCGATTTCAGGATCGCGCTGCTGTTCAGCCAAAAGCCAATTGCTGGACAGAGTTGTAATATCAACACGTTTTTGTTCCACTCTTATCAAAGGGTTATTAACAGGATTCCTTGAAAGAAAATCTACATGGTTCATATAACGGCCTTCTCTATACTTAATGTCGAAATCATACGCCTGTAGAAAAGCCCACCATCTATGTACTCTAGGTGTTAAATCAGCTTTATTGCGAGACGCTTTAAGGGAATTACAATCAGTTACTACTGTAAACTTATGACCCTGAAGATAGTGGTGGAAGTGTTTAACTGCATTGACTACCGCTAATGTTTCTAATTCATAAGAATGATATTTGCTTTCTGTAGGGGTAGTTCTTCTGCTGTAATATTCTATGACATGTAATTTATTGTCTACTTTTTGAAAGAGAATAGCACCATAACCATCTGCGCTAGCATCAGTATGCAATTCAATAGGATGTTCAGGGTTATAAATCATAAGAACTGGTTCATTTGTAAGAATTGATATTATCTTTTTCCTAATATCCTCATGATTGTTATTCCATTTAAAGATCTGTTTACCAGTGGTAAGTAAAAATAAAGGTTTCATAATATTAGAAAAATTTGGAACAAACTTCCGAAAATATGACGCCAAGCCAATAAACTGTCGCAATTGATGAATGGTTTTAGGTGGCACTAAATTAATAAGCGCATTTATCTTACGGGGGTTTGGACGAAGTTCACCTGCAGATATTTCATATCCAAGATACTCTACGCGTTGTTTAAGGAATGAACACTTATTTAAATTTAAAGAAAAACCAGCTTTGGTTAGTGATGTAAGGACCTCTCTTAATCTATGTAAACCCTCAGCGGGATCTCGAGATGGAATCATAATATCATCAATGTAAATAATGGCATAGGAATTTACTAGATCTCCTAACGCATTAGACACGCTACGCTGAAACACACTTGGAGCGTTGCGTAAACCAAATGGCATTGCCAATTGCTCATATTGACCATCTGGAGTCACAAAAGCAGTAGCTTCAATACTATCGGGATGGACAGGAATCTGATGGAATCCACTAGTGCAATCTAGACAAGTGTAGAAACAAGCACCACATAGTCTGGCAATTTGATCAGCTATGTGCGGCAGTGGAAATCTATCTGGTATTGTATTACTGTTCAATTCACGATAGTCAACACACATTCTATCAGTACCATCACGTTTTTTTACCAGTAAGATAGGGCTAGCAAAAGGAGAACAACTCGGCCTAATAATACCAGCGTCAAGAAGTGCACTAATTTTAGAACGAACTAATTGTCTTTCATCAGGGGTAAGTCTGTATGGTCGGCGATTAACAGTCTTTTGAGGATCTAACAGACGAATTTTAAGTTCACCAGAATTAACTCTAGTACAAGGTAAGCCATCGACAAAGGCATGTGAATATTCTTTGAGAAGGTTTATTAATTGTAACTTAAATTCAGAAGGAATATCGGTATCAATATCGTCAAAATTAATTGTTCTAGAAGTTGAGCATTGGTCAATAACTTGAATTTTTGTAATACTGAAACTATCCTCAGTCATAGTAACACTAAAACCAAGTTTCAAAATTTCTCGACCTATCATAATACCATGGCTTAGAAATGTATCAGGTATCACATGAAAAAGAATATCTAAATAATAATTATTGATTCTAATTTGACACTGAATCTGTTCACTACAAAGCACGTTAGAATTGCCTATGCCTTTAATATTCACTACAGAAGAAATACGTTTTCCGGAGAATTTGTGAGCAAAGGTTTCGCCTATGAGAGAACATTCAGCCCCAGAATCATAACAAAATGAATAAATCTCACCAAAGTGGTCTAGTTCTCCTGTCACTGGTCGAACTGCACAGGCTTCTACACGCCTCATAGCTGGTTGTGTGCTTGTAGAGTGATTGCCAACAGCTGCACTCGTTCCAGGTGGCCGCTTTCCATTGCTAGTTGGACAGCGAGGTGCAACGTGTCCGGATTCCCCGCATCGGAAGCAGATGATCTTTGAAGTCTTGTGTGTTGCACTACTTGTAGCAGAAAGAGATTTTAGTTTCTTACGGCAGTTTGTCGATTTATGTCCTAATGCACCGCAGAAATGACAAACAATTGCTACATATTTGTGACGCTTTGTCTCTGAAGACTCGATGTCCATAGATTGTTGAGACTTTCTCTTAAGATGAGACAAGACATTCAACTCTTGCTGTAACTTATGCCTTGTAGGGATTTCCGTAGTAAATGCAATACGATGAACACGAGAATCAAGTTTTGAAATATGAGACAATACCGTTGAAACCGCAATTTGTTCGATATTCAAAGTATTCCATTTAGAAATCAGCAAGGTAACTAACCGACCTGCATACGCAGCTAAAGACTCCCCATCTTTTGGTTGATCACTATGAAGGTTAATGAGACCAGCAGCAACTGTCTCCGTTACGTCATAGCGTGAAAGAAAGATACTCTTAAAATCAGACCAGGTCATACCTGCATATGAAATTTGGGAAAGCCATGTAGCAGCACTACCTTTCAAAGACTTGCTTAATGTGACAATAAGGGATGCGCCTTGAAGTGGATTTTCCGATAAACAAATCTCGACAGTAGTGCTCCAAGCTCGAGCGTTGGAATCAGGTAAATCGGGGTTATATTCGGGCAAGTGAATCACAGGCGAAGACTTCATAGCCCCTTTGATTGCTTCGATTAAAGTTGCCATATTACGGCTCTGAAGTTCGAGCATTGCTCGCCATGGGTCTCCAGCCTGTGCTTCAGCCCGATCAGATCCCACTTCTGATGTAGGATTAGGGGCGTCGTCAGGAGGATTACGAGTCCCCATTGCGGAAAAACAAAATCGAAAGTAACAATTAAAATGATTTATTAACAAAAATAATAATTATGAATTAACACACACAATATTAAAAGTAGAAATAGAAATAAAAACAGAGTGGGTACACAGAAATAATAAAATTAATAATTCGACAGATAATATTGCAATTGAAGTACAATATTAATTGCGAGGAGTAAACCGACAGTTTTGTCGGGAGCGGGAGCTCTGTTTCCAAAGAAAGTCAGAACCCGACTGCCTGCACCACGTCCGTGCTCAGTATTTATACAGAGGCTCCCCACTAATCCCCACCGACAACTCTGTCCGATGGCGTGATCGGAAATACGTCATCGTGTTTACTTCTTACAATTTCTAATACAATCTTATAAACCAATAAGATTATTCTAATAAATCGTTATTCCAATTAACAGATTGGACCATTAGCAATTAACAAGTATTAGGCAGCGTCAATTGAAATCAATAATTAAAATTAATAACCGCCATATTTGTGAACAAAAGAATAAGAACTTTTACATTACAATACATCGAAGGTTCTTGTCAAATTTAATTGTAAATACTTAGTAAATAGTGTTTTGAATTTAAATTCAACAATACTAATTAAAATTTGTCAAAACAATATTATTTATTACAATAACAAAAAAAATTAAAAATATCGTTACGTTGTTGTTCGTGTCAACTGACTCCGACATATACATTCCATCAACCCATACATCCATAGTTGTGGAAGTATGGATGTATGGGTTGTATGGCTTGATATAAATAGAATAAAATATTGTTTATTTTTAAACTTTGTCTCATAATATTGTACATACACTCAAATTGAATGGAAACAAACACAGCTAGCTCACACCAGGAAATTGTGTCTGATCGTATCAGCGGCGTGTTAACTGAAAACTGAACTGCGTTCTATCGCTGACGAAAACTTATGGCTTTTTTAAACCAACGTGATCGAAACCTTCTTTATATTTTCAGTTACGCTTTGTATGTATGATCCGTAGGTATATTGAAGCAAAATACATTTAAACTATTTAGTAATAGTAATAGTTTATTAGTAACGTAGACGAATAATTCGCGCTTGTTATACGTCATTTACAAAGCATAACACATTTAAGTACATTTTTTGATACTTAATTATGAACAACATTTTATATGGTCACTAATGTTATACTACTATTATAATCTTATTTTAAAGATAAATAAAATAAATATAGATATTTATAAATAAAATAAAATGAAAAATTGTCGCGAGCAAAGCGAGTATACACAAAATAAATAAAAAATAATAAGTCGCGTGGTTTAAGAAATTAGATCAACCAGCGCGGGCTGGGATCAGGTCTAAGGCCAAGCCAAGAACGAGTCGCGAACCTCGCCTCGCGAGGACCACCGTCCCTATCCTAGCGTCCTACGAGTCTCGAATCTACCTACGGTGTGACATCCGCAGAAGAAAGACTATAAGAAACGCCGGAATATTTCCTTTAGTCATCTTTGATTTGATTTGATTTGACATTTGATTATAAAACCCATGCATGGGGTTAGATTATGGAATTCGTTGCCCGCTCACATCCGCAATGGCGTTCTCTTTCGTCATTTAAGAGTAAAGTGAAAGAATTTAATCTCTCCTATTTGACATAATGTACGTCTTATACGTATATTATGTCATAATTCTTAGTATGTAGTTCAATCGGAGCGTGATATTTCGTAGCTTATATGTTAATCCAGCTTGTAAACTTTCAGCCAAATCTGTACCAAACATACATACAAACTTTCACATTTATTATATTAGTAGGATGACACATTAAAATCCCAAATATTATTAAATCTACTTGAGCGAGCAAAGAATTTGAGGAATGCTTATTATTACTGTACTTATTATACCTCTGATAAACGACGATCAATCCATGTGTCAAAATTGTCACATATCAAAGTGTATATACGCGGCAATATACTTTTATCCAAAGCAATTTTTCCACCGAATTGGTAGAATGAACGCTTAATCTGCAATGTGTAACATAAAAAGGAAATTGGTACACATTTTATCATTCGTATTCACATTCATCTAGTATTTCCTTCGCAGATTTATTGAAAAAGACAACGTTGTAACATAATACATATGTTACGGCTAATAGCCGAAGTGCGGCTACACCTAGGTTTAGCCGGCTACATGCGGTTAAACTTAGATCAACCTCAATAAGTCCCTGTTCACCTCCATTGGTTTAGGTTTAGGTTATTTTTTTTTTTAACCACCCCAACATCTTTTTGTGTCGTGCATAGGTATTGTTTATTTAATTAAAACCTAGTTCTAACCGAAGATAAGTAGGATAGGTACATCTAAGTTTAACCGCATGTGGTCGGCTGCACCTAGTTGTAGCCGGCTAAACCTAGGTGTAGCCGCACTTCGGCTATTAGCCGTAACATATACATATAGGTTATGAATATACAAGGTTTAACGGAAAGGGTATATACATAGAAAGAGTAAGGCTTCTTTGGATCATAACAAACGATATGGCAAGGGTTTCAACCCAAAATAAAATACACCAAGATTTTTTTATTTTGCAAACAAATAATAAAAATGCGGAACCCTTTATTCAGAAATACCAGGAGTGAGAGATTTATTTTTACTTGCAAATAGTTCGTTGACATCGATCAGCTGATTGAGTGCTAGTGATGTATTTATTTCAATTTGAAAAGTTTACTTTCTGGTATCTATGAATTTAAAAAAATAATTACTTCCGGACTTGTAGAAATAGGATTAAATAACCCTTGTTATATCGTTTGTTATCATCCAAAAAAACCTTGCTCTGTATATACCCTTTCCGCTACACCTTGTATATACTGTGATTTTTTATTATATATTTTAATTTGTTCCAATACATACATACATTCACGCGTATTTCCCATAAGACTAGGCAGATACCATTTCCTTCCACATTAATTAATGTAGAAGAGGTGAAAGCGACAACCTCCGTAGCGTAGCGGTATTTGGCTCGCTTTAAATCTCGGAGGTCGTGGGTTCGATCCCCGCGCCGGACAGGAAATTTTTGTGTAAATTCTAAGATTTCTTTTCGGATAGTTGAGGGACTACCCTCCGTGCCTCGGCAAGCACGTTAACCCGTTGGTCCCGATTGTTATAAAATCATCTATAATAAAATCGTATATTAAGGAACGGGCAGCAGCGTTTCTTTGTGTGGCACAACATAAAACTGCGGTCACCAACCCGCCTGCGAAGCGTGGTGACTATGGCAAAACACTCCCTCGGGAGGAGGCCCATGTTCAGCAGTGGACATTGTACGGGCTGATGATGATGATGATGACATTAATTAATCTCCTCATGCATGTCCTTCGAAGTTACTATTCCACGCAGACGAAGTCGCAGGCATAAACTAGTATGGTAATAAAGTTAAACCATAACATCATATAAATATCTACAATACATTTTAAATCTTGACGCCTATCGTTTACCTAAATTACAAAGCTATTATGTAAATTATTATCCTTTTATACAACACAAAATTTAAATATAATAGACAAAAGGTCAACATTGTATGAAATTTACCTTTATAATAGTTACATTGAAAACACAGAATTAAGTCAGGTTACTTACCTACTTCTAAAATGTAATTCAAAGACTTTATCCACCCACAAATGTAGACGGGAATAGTGAAAATAATTTACTTATTCATATTAGTTAATATTCATATTAGCTTCTGTTTCAGGTAACATTTAAATTAACATTTTGGCTGTTTACACAGCACAGATAGTTTCTACCGTGGTTTCTACAATGATTGAATAATATAAATAACATTTTTGGTTAAATCATGAACAAAATAGGCATAAAGACTAAGGCTGCCTGTCCACCGGAGCGGAGCTAGGCTGCGGAGTGGAGAAACTGAGAAACATTAACCAATAGGATTGCACAAAATCTCGGAGCGGAGATTTTGTGCAATCCTATTGGTTAATATTTCTCAGTTTCTCCACTCCGCAGCCTAGCTCCGCTCCGGTGGACAGGCAGCCTAAAAAGTTATTATATTAGTCCGTCAGTTAGATTACTTAAAAAATATTGTTATAATGACAAGTATTTTTTTATTAATCAAATCAATTTAAAATTACAAAGATATAGAGCGACAATAAACTATAAAGTTCAGGATAGGGGGGCTTGTGACGTCACTACTAGGTAAAATTGTACCTAGAAGTGACGTCACACGAAATTTCAACGCGCTGAATCTTCAAAATCTTCGTATTTTATTGTTTAAAGAACGAAAATAAAAAATAGATTACCAATATTTTTGGTAATCAAACTGACGGACAGTTTTTTTTATTCTCCATGCCTATTGAAAATAGTTTTGATACAACTCATTAGACTAATGCTACAAGTTAATCTACTATTACTATCTTTTATTTTATAGCATTTATACAGTCTATAATTACATCATCTATACAGGGTGAAATTTTAATCACCAGCCAAATTTTGATATGTTAATCTTTAGTAAAAATCATTGAATACGTGTTTTTTCATTTAGTATCACTCAATACAAAAATATTGAGAAATCACGTCACAAAGGCCCGCGAAGGGGTGCGCGTGGCCGACTAGATCATAGGTAGTGCCGCTCAGGGGTAGTGGGGGCGGGGGTAACGACGTGCGCTCTCATTGATGTTCGCGCGGCACGTAGTATTATTAACATTTTACTTGGTGACCACGCAGAGCGGATAATTCCTTCGAGTAAATTATAAATTATGAAAATTTTAGGTATCGTTTTTTTTTCAAAATTGGTGTTAGTGAATGATACCTAATGCCTAGAAAAAATTTGGCTGGTGACTAACATTTCACCCTGTATAAGTACAACGTTTTATCCTGATTGACTTAGGGCTCCCACACAAAACCGCGAATTCGCATCGCATCGCAAATATCTGCGAGCTTGCACATAGATATTTGCTGCATGCGGCGTCGTATCGCATCGCATCGCGGTTTTGTGTGGGCGCCCTTAAGGTTCAAATCATAGCCTAAGCCGCTGATCGTATAGATCTATCTCTGGAAGGTGTATTTTGTAGCATCATCATCATCATCAGCCCGTATAACGTCCATTGCTGAACATGGCCCTCCTTCCGAGGGAGGATATTTGCCATAGTCCCCACGCTTGGCAGGCGGTTGGACCACAGTATTATGTTGTACCACACAAGGAAACGCTGCTGCCCGTTCCTTCATATACGATTATTATAGATAATTTTATAACATATAGGCAGTTGCTCAACCACCCAACGGCTTAACGTGCTTTCCGAGGCACGGAGGGCAGTTGCTCAACCAATCAGACACAGACATTAGATTTTTAAATTTTACACAAAGATATCTTGACCAGCGAGGAGATCGTACCCACGTCGGAGGTTTTCGCTACGCTACGGAAGTTGTCAATGTATTCTGTATATGACGCAGCATTCGATAAGAAAGAATGATCAAAAATTGCATACCTAAGAGTATAAAAAGGGGTGGCAAAGTTAGTATGGAGAAATCGAAACGTACCTACGTCGCGGGCAATATTTAATCATAAAATATAACTTACGCTACTCTTGAATATACATTAAACAAGAATATTCGATATCTACCGGGATTTCGTGATATACCTAGAGATTTCGTGAAATCCCTGATATCCTCATTTCCCTGCAACAGCCCGACACTCATCCTAATTACTTTTACCAATATGTGGCTTTTTTGGCAAGAAATTTTCGAAAATTGTTCAGTACAGAGGTTACAATTTTTATTTATTATTATTGATTTTCCATTTAACCCAAGCCAAACATTATTTAAACCTTACAAAGCCTTGATAAAACAAAGTAAAAAAAACATACCTACCTTAAACTAGATCCTATTGCCGGATTTTGGTTGATTTTCCCTTTTAACAGCTTGTCTTTTGCCAAAGGCCTCATCTAAAACTATATAATAATAATAATAATAAATTTATTTATTTTCATTGGTGCACAAATTTATACAGTAGGTACAATACATTTAAATAATCTAGGTAATACAATATGGTGCCTGTATAGAATTAAATCTGTGCCACAGGCGCTATGGGCACTTGATTACTATAAAATAATGATCTTATTGATGTAATTTTAACAATATTTATTATAGACATAAAACTATGCATATAATTAACTAAACATTAAATAAAAATACTTATCTACTTAAAATACTTCAAACAGTAATATGAAACCTATTTTTATTTGACGACAGTCAGCAAATCTTCCGTGCGCTCATAATTTAGTGTTTGTAAATATCATCATCATTGATCGGTCATATATTGATGTTTCTTTGTTTATTTTATTATACAGATAGGGACCCAAAAATGCAAAAAACCTATTAATATAAAGAAACTGTTTAACAATAAATGAGTGGTGATTAAATATCATAGCATTACATCAAAATTAACATAAACGCGTAATAGGGAAAATACATGACGGATCGTTATAATAATAATTCGATTGGAGTATAAATACGTAATCAGTTAAATTCGATGTAGAATCGTAATCTTATTATTGACAGATTACTGAACATTTCACGCCTCGATTTAACGCTCGTTAATGAAATTAACGTTTGGCGTGTCACTATGCTTTAAAACTCCATTTAATTCGTTATTTACATACACGCAATCCGTCGTTGTACCACAAAACACTTTGATATGAAACAGTCTGCCTAGATTTTCTAACAATTAAGTATTTAGACTTGTGCCTATGAAGCCTTTGAGATTATGTCAGTGAAATGAAATGAAATAGTTTAATAGTAACGCAGCTGTATGGTGACCGACTCACCTGTTTGGTGGCCGGCTTATTATTATTATTATTATTTATTTATTATTATTACATAATAGTGCTTAAAATATACCAGCGTGTAACCATGTATCGTAAGAAACTACACCTGGTAGATGGGCAGCAACATCTATTGGCTAATGGACACTTTTACTGTGATTACCATTCCGCCTGCCAAGTGTGGTGATTATGGCAATATTCCTCAAAAATCCTGGCTTGCCATGGTCTCTTAAGAGGAGGCCCATATTCAGCAGTGGACGTAAACGGGGTGAAACAAACTGCCCACTTTTTCTGGTGATTATTTTTTCTGGTGATTTAAGAAATAACATTAAGATCAACTGGCTCGGAGTGGGATCGGGTTTTAAACTGGAAACGCGTCGCGAGGAGAACCGACCCTATACTAGTTTTCAACGACTTTTGCTCTGTCTACCTAAAGTGTAACCGTAGATTTTTTATGTTACGTAACACCAGGCCCAAGTCAGCATGTAGATGATCTTTTACCAGTCCTTCGATTAGAATAAAAGATCCTATATCTCACCGGCTCCTGATTCCTCAGCGGGCCGTGCCAATAATAATATATACACCGTAATTATCGACAAAATCTGATAAATTACAATATATCCTACATAGATGGACAATCTTTAATAATGTTATAAAATACGTATGTACAACTGTAAGTAGCTAATTTATAATAAAACTACCTTATAAAATGTAGTATTTTATTTTACTTGGCAAAGTTCCCAGAATGCTGGCAGCATTACCGCATTGAATGACAATGCTTACATGCTATGCAAAATAAAAACCTGCACTCGGAGAACGTGCCACATTAAAGAGGGCCGCTGCGAGGTTTTTATGAATTAATTTGGCTCCCAGTCCCCACGGCCCCAATATTTCGATATCAAAAGGCACAAATACATAGCCGATATCAAGGGTACTATATTTGCGCCTCTTGAGTTTCTCAATCGATCTCCGTCAATCTTTGTTAGGCCAAATTAGTCGTAATCGGTCGAAATACTCTGTTAACAATAGATTAAGAGTTAAGTACAGATAGCTTCGACCTGTTCCCAAAAGTCTCAATCTCATCTTATTTCAAATGCATTTTATTCTTCACTCGTAAAACGAGACAAAGGTAAAGCTTACTATCGCACCATTTTGACCGACACGGCAGCTGAATTTAAAACACCAATCGATTTAAAACGAGATACAAAGTAAGGAAAACTAGTACTTACAACGATTAAAAACTGTTTATGTAAAAGAAGTTGGTATGTAAGTATAGCTACTTAAGTTATATTTTCTGATTATTTACATGTTAAAAGTATATTCAACTTGAACGGGTTAACTTTTGTTACAATATTTTAGAGCAGTCAGCTTTCAACGATCGAGCTAAATTGTTACAAACCGAGTATTGGCAAAGATTTTTTGACAATGCAATGCTCGGATGGTTTAATGCCGTCAATATTTTCTTCACTTCACCAGCCCATTTATGTCCGCTGATCGTGGGCTTTCTCTAAAAACACCTAACCAGGTTTGTGAGGGAAACCTGACTAATACTGTTTTTATTTTATTGTTACTTATATAAATTTATTTTGATTCACACAATGTGAACAGTTGAAACATACAACATATAATCTATCCTAGGCATGTATTCTTATCTAAGTAGTTATTATTTGAAGAGAACTTTCCCAAAGAGAGAACTACTTATACAGGTTTATTTTTAAAACACCAACAACCTTTTGGGGAATTAAAGTACTCATGATTATGAACAACTTTTACTATGGGAACAACTCTGCAATCGCGAAAAAAAAATCAGCTGTTCCATACATTTATGTTCACTTACCTCGACAAAATGTATGGAACAGCTGATTTTACTTTCGGGATGTCAGGGTTGGTCCCATAGTAAAAGTTGTTTACAATCATCAGTACTTTCACCCTCTAATAGGTTATTAGTGTTTTAAAAATAACCCTGTATATGAATGCATACAATGCATTTTCTATTGATCAAACCATTTGACGATATTTTCTTACTTCATTATTATTCAACTTATCTAGCAGCAAATGCATAAAAACTATATTCCATTTACAGTAATCTCTATACAATTTCAATTCAATGCAAAATCGTACCGTTGACTCGATCAACACGTATTGCTATATTTTTAGTTGTAGGTATCGAGCACGTGCTTTGAATGTTGCGTGTTATATTATAGTATTTCAAGCTTTGCAGTGTACAGAGTGCATTTTGTAATAACAAGTATCGATATGGAATTTTAGAATTGTAATAAATGCCAATAGGGAAATATGTGCCGCAATATACATACATCTATATATATAAAAGAAAGTCGTGTTTGTTACAACACTTATAACTCGAGAACGGCTGGACCGATTGCCATGGTTTTTGATTTGTTGGATTTGTTTCCGTCCCGAATAGCAGAATACATTTTAAAAACAAAAGAAAGTCGTGTTAGTTACACTATTTATAACTCAAGAACGGCTGAACCGATTTGGCTGAAAATTGGTATGGAGGTAGCTAAGAACTGGGAGAAGGACATAGGATACTTTTGGGTAGGGGTAGGGTAGGGTAGGGTAGGGTAGGGTAGGGTATGGTAGGGTAGGGTAGGGGTAGGGTAGGGGTAGGGTAGGGGTAGGGGTAGGGTAGGGGTATGGTAGGGGTAGGGTAGGGTAGGGGTAGGGTAGGGGTAGGGTAGGGGTAGGGTAGGGTAGGGGTAGGGGTAGGGGTAGGGTAGGAGTAGGGTAGGGTTAGGGTAGGGGTAGGGTAGGGCCGGGGTAGGGTAGGGCAGGGGTAGGGTAGGGCAGGGGTAGGGTATAAAAGTCCACCCGTGCGAAGCCGGGGAGGGCCGCTAGTACATATATATAATCACGCCTTTCTCCCATGGGGGTAGGCAGAAACTACAGAACGCCACCTGCTACGATCCTTACACACTCCCTTTGCCTCGTCCACGTTCATACATCTGGTCATACACGCACGCCGGTTGCGAGTACTACGCACCTGATCTTTTTGAAGAACATCACCTATGAGGTCAGTGTATGTCCTTCTAGGGCGTTCTCTCCCGGCGTTTCCACTCACATCTGCCTTGTAAATACCTTTTGTTACTCGCCTTTCATTCATCCTTTCCACATGACCAAACCACCTAAGCATACTCTTTTCAATTTTTGTCACTACATCTTCTTTTAAACCGCAACGTTGTCTAATTATATCATTGCCGCAATATAAATAAACTTAGTAAACTAGCTGTCCCGTTCCCGTGAAAACCTTGGTTTAAAATAAAGCCACTCAAAAATTTGTGGCTTTCTATTTTTAAAATAATTTGCAGAATCGGTTATCCAGAGATTACCCCCTACAACCTCATAAACTTTGCCTCTTAATATCAGTAGGTATAGATGAATTTTCAATTTGGCAAATATAATTGACAGGGTAAAAGAAAATCGCTAAAACCATACTTTCGCAATAATTTTCAATAAGTAGTAATAAGCAATAACCATGTGAAATTGGCATTCTACACAAATGCCTAGTAGTTAATTATTATTTAAATTAATTATTATTATGAAGGAGTGTTATAAAATATGTTAGGTAATTAATATTTTTCTTTGGAAACCGGGAGCTACGTCTGCCAACAAACTGCTCTGCAGTTTGGCAGAAGTATTAGCATTTGTAAGTATGCATAAGTTATGAGAATAAATACTTTTTTTTTTCTTTTTTTTTTTCATTGTATATTGAGAAGTCTCAGCAATTTGTGTGCTTACATAACTTGTGTAAATTATATTTATTTATTCACAACAATTTACAATAACTTTTCAAATCCTTACTAATATTATAAACGCGACAGTTTGTGAGTATGGATGGATGTCTGATACTCTTTCCTGCAAAAACTACTGAATGGATTTGGCTGAAATTTTGCACAGGATTAGCTCAATTAACCTATAAATTAATTATAGGCTACAAAAAATCATGCTCCGATTCACTGGAGCAGAGTAACGTGGGTAAAACCACGGGGCGCATATTACATATATACAACTATAAGTAACTAGTTTAAATTAAAACAAACTTATAAAATACTACTTTACTAAATGAAGCGGGATCTTGTGGTCGCCGGTTCGATCCCCAACCGTTGCACTACCGACGTGAGCCCACTCGTAATACAAGCATTTTAGCTTAGCACGAAGAGCGATCAAGAATACTAATAGAATGTAACACTCTACTAGTAATCTTTTAAAAAAGAAAATAAAAATCTATTGACTGACTTACTGACTGAATGAATTTGTTGACTGACAATGCTTACTTGCTGTGCAAAGTAAATTTGACATAGCAGTATTACCGGCAAAATAAAAAGAGACTACATACTTACAGGAACAAAATCAAAAGATTTGCAAAGAAAATATAACAAAATAAAAGGCGCCTTTTTTTTGGGACTAATCCCACCCACACTCCCACCACTGCAACTCCTGTACGCCAGGATCAACAGTGGCACACACTGGAAATGGCAATGAGCACCGAGGCTCACTAAGTCCCGGGAAAAAGTAAAACTGCCTTGGGACCCGCAACAAATTTAATCAAAAAGACAAGAGGAGGAGTAAGAAAGACTTAAGTTTACACATAACAAAGCGGAGACAGTACTAAAAAAGGAAATATAAAATAAGACATAAGTAGTCTTCAGGGGTAATTTACAACTAGAGAAGCCAGTTGTAAAGCACCACGGACGGGAAGAAATAACGGGCCCTACACGTGAGCCGTTATTTTTGATTCCACTGCCGTAGGTATGGCAAAAGCGTCTAAAATCACGGAAATTCTGTTTGGATGCCACAAGATCCATGTAGTAAACAACCCCCAAGGAAACTCTCAAACTATCCAGCAGAATTGTACGCTCCCGATGCCAAAGACTACTCCCAGATAAAAGGCGCCTGTCACCTTTATCAATTACTAGTTTATCACTAATCACCCGTGTAGTTCCCGTTCCCGTGGGAACTTCAACATTAAATATAGCCTATATTATTTCTGGATAATGTGGCCACGTAATGGTGAAAGAATTTCAAATGCAAATCAACCAAATATTTAGAATGTAAGTATAGACAAAGAAAAAAATATTTGTATTTAGATAAAGATTCTACTACAACTGAATTCCTATGCGGTATAACTATGTATAAGACATTATTTTTATTTATTTATTTTTATTCTTTATTGTACACAGTAAACATATAACATAAAATGAATACAACGGAAACAACATGTACAAAAGCGAGATTAATTCAATAATGAATTCTCTTCCAGCAAACCTTATGAGAGAAGTTTTTTTTTTAAAAGACAACTCCCGCACTAGGCAAATAAATCCCTGTGCCGCGGGGGACTTTACAAACATTCATTTCACGGACACAAAGAACACCCAGACTCACAACAACTATTTGTGGTTCACACAAATAATTGTCCCGGGTGGGAATCGAACCCAGAACACCAGGTCTCAGAAGCAACTATCGTAACCACTGAGCCACCGGTGCAGATTAAAAGTGCATAGCTAGCTTATTAGGTTCCATTCCAACATAAATAACATTTTTTTTTCATAGAATACCAAGAAATGCGCTTTTGTCTCAAAAATAGAATTGTCGTGTCCTCAAGATGTAACAAGTGGCCATCAGTGACTCAAGACTCACGAGAGCATCATTGAAATAATTCACAGAAACTCCTTCGTAAAAACCATTGTTATTCTAGCAGAGAAGCTCTGTTTGAATATAAATTTAGTATTATTCCTGTTAAATTTTTCTACAGTTTGTAAGCTACAGTGAAAGAATATTCGTAAAATAAAATTAATAAAACGCTTTGTTCTAACTGAGTGCCAGACTAATGATAGCTTATATTAACCTAATTCTCTGTTTATTATAAACTAGCGGCCCGCCCCGGCTTCGCACGGGTGGACTTTTAAACCCTACCCCTGCCCTACCCTACCCCTACCCTAACCCTACCCTACTCCTACCCTACCCCTACCCTACCCCTACCCCTACCCTACTCCTACCCTACCCCTACCCTACCCCTACCCTACCCCTACCTCTACCCTACCCCTACCCTACACCTACCCTATCCTACCCCTACCCTACCCTACCCCTACCCTACCCCTACCATACCCCTACCCTACCCCTGTCCTACCCTACCCCTACCCTAACCCTACCCTACTCCTACCCTACCCCTACCCTACCCCTACCCCTACCCTACCCTACCCCTACCCCTACCCTACCCCTACCCTACACCTACCCTACCCTACCCCTACCCTACCCCTACCATACCCCTACCCTACCCCTACCCTTCCCTACCCCTACCCTAACCCTACCCTACCCCTACCCTACCCTACCCTACCCTACACTACCCCTACCCTACCCCTACCCCTACCCTACACCTACCCTACCCTACCCCTACCCTACCCTACCCCTACCCTACCCCTACCATACCCCTACCCTACCCCTACCCTACCCCTACCCTACCCTATCCTACCCTACCCTACCCTACCCTACCCTACCCCTACCCAAAAGTATCCTATGTCCTTCTCCCAGTTCTTAGCTACCTCCCTACCAATTTTCAACCAAATCGGTTCTGCCGTTCTTGAGTTATAAATAGTGTAACTAACACGACTTTCTTTTGTTTTTATAGATAAATAGCAAAAAAATGGTATTAATTGTGTATATCAGTTGGGTTGGCTAAAATGTGTTATAATATTTTATATATAATATATATATTATTTTTTTTTTTTTTTTATTCATAAAATGTTTGAATAAAATAAATATAGTAAATAGATATTAACGTTAATATTAAGAGCTTGTTTACTAACACAAGACTGACAGACTTCTAGCACACCTGAAGTAAATTAAACATAATTTAATAGTATATGTTACCTATTTATAATTAATTTTATATGCATTGTAAATTTCCTTGACAAGTACAAGTGTATGTAAATACCTAAGTGCTGAATAAAAATCGTTTATTTCGTTTTATTTCGTTTATTTCGTATCACACAATTTGTGAAAATTTCAACTGTTTAGCTATCGCGGTTCTTGAGATACAGCTTGGTGACAGACAGACAGCGAAGTTTTAGTAATAGGGTCCCGTTTTTAGCCTTCGGGTACAGAACCCTACGAAGGATGAAAAAGTTTTTATGGATAAATCGAAATCACATGAACGACAAGAGTATCATTTATAACGCGTTACCATTTACTTACAGAGAAACTCGAACTCGAACGAGTGTGCTCGATACGGTAAAACTGCCTTGGCTTGTACAGTCAGCAAAATAGTTAGGTTTACACCGTCAATATGTAATAATGTAAATAAATATGTTTTTGTCAGTACAACAGCCGGTAATTCTTTATGGGTAAAGAGTTCGCTGCAAGCTGTGTTCAAATATACATAATAATTAAGTCTTCTCATAAACGTATACGTATAAATTTAAAATGCGTTATACGGGTTATACTATCTCTTTTGCTGACTGTACATACTCAGCTTACGCACACACACGTACTTAAACTTATAAGGCAGTCGGATCTGTCGCAACGTCAGATGTTTGATGTCAAAATAAACTTGACAGGTTTGGATTGGTCGCGGTATTACGTTGTAACAAACAAGCACACACTAATGCCCGTTGTTCATGTTACTTCACCGGGAATAAAGGAATAAAGATGAGCAGTAATCATCAGCCCGTATAACGTCCACTGCTGAACATGGGCCTCCTCCCGGGGTAGGGTATTTGCCATAGTCACCACGCTTAGCAGGCGGGTTGGTGACCGCAGTATTATGTTGTACCGCACAAGGAAACGCTGCTGCCCGTTCCTTTATATACGATTATTATAGATTATGTTATAACCAACGGCTTAACATGCTTACCGAGGCACGGAGGGTAGTCCCTCGACCCGGAAAGAAATTTTAGAATTAACACAAAGATTTCTTGTCCAGTATGGGGATCGAACTCACGACCTCCGAAATTTAAAGCGAGCCAAATACCGCTACGCTACGGAGGTAGCAGTGCAGTAATTAAAGTGAGCAGTGCTCCATCCTAAATAAAAGACTTAAATCTACCAACTAACCTACCTGCGCATGAGGGCGCGTCCTGTTTAGCTGCATAGAAATTAGGTTAGGCTTTGTTTTGTTCATTCAAAATATATAAGTACTATTGCGGGTGATACCGCAACCTTGCTGCAGATTCAGAGGCGTACCCAGTTCTTCAGTGCAGAGGGGAATGGCAGTATTAGTAAAGAGTCTGTTATGGGTTCTTTATTTGACATAGGTATGCTAGTTTAAAAATACTTGAAGAAGGCGCTGACATACAGGTATAAAATTTGATTGAGAGTCAGAGGCTTAGTAAAATTTTGTAAAACACATACATAAAAACACAACAACGCAATAATCGTGCCATAATTGCTTACCATGTGATGGCGAGCGGCATTTTAAGTAAAAAACGTTTTATTAACTTTTTAAATCTGTTTAATGATCGAAATAATAGCAAAGATGAGTCGCTGCTTTTTTAGGTCTTCGTTATCGGGATAGACCACTAACAATGTTTGTGTGATAATATTAAATATAAAATCAGAGTTACTCTAGAGTAGATATAGGTACGCCCATGGCTGCAGTATCAATTGAAATAGACTTTCCATTAAACTGTCATACATCTCAATGATTGAAAGTCCATAGCGGTTGCCTGGAAGCGCCATATAACAGTTACATGAATTTGGTTTTCGGGTTTGGCAATAGATAGTGCTCACTTTAAGTGTTTCCATAGAGGAGTTAGAATATGAATTGAATAATAGTAGAAGATAGAATTCGTAGGACATTTATATTGCGAACAGAAAGGAAACACTTATTACGATCTCATAATTAAAAGGTATTTTAGGTGGAGACAATAAAATCTTTGTGTAAATTCTAAGATTTCTTTCCGGGTCTGGTTGACTGAGGAACTACCCTCTGTGGCTTGAATGCCGTTAAGCCGTTGGTCCCGATTATTATAACATCATCTATAACAATCGTATACCAGGGAACTTGCAGCAGCGTTTGTGTGTTACAACATAATACTGCGGTCACCAACCCGCCTGCCAAGCGTGGTGACTATGGCAAAAACACTCCCGAGGGAGAAGGCACATGTTCAGCAGTGGACGTTATACGGGCTGATGATGATGATGTTGATAATATTAGTTGGAACTATACATCTATTCATATTATATTCTTATTCCTGATTAAGCAAATTACCACTATCCAGTCGTTGTTAAGTGGTCTGTGGATGCAAATACAAAAACTGCTGGTCCCTTTATAACAAGCTTTAGCAACTTTACTCACGTACAGAAACACAACATTAATTAATAATTTATTTTTTGGCTGTGGTATTTGGGAAGGCGAAGGTATGTCCCCTAACAATAGCGCTCTATCTTTGTCCTAATGAATTTTGAAATTCATTACATCGTTTTTTGCCATTAAGAAGATTCTTAATATAATCGAATAATAAATGATATCAGAAATGAGGAGATACGTAAAAGAACGCGGGTTACCGACACAGCCAAACAGATTAGTTCGTTGAAGTAACAATGGGCAAGCCATGTAGCACGGAAAACAAAGGGCCGTTGGGGACGAAAAGTTCTCGAATGGAGACCGCGGATCGGCAAGCGTAGCGTAGGACGTCCACCTACTAGATGGATCACGGTGGATGCAGGCCGCTTCTCACCGTAACAACTGGAGATCTATGAGGGAGGCCTATGTCCTATGTGGACGTCCTATGGCAGAAATGATGATGATGATGATGATGAATAATATAATTTGCTCTAACTTTTTTTCTAGTTTTGAAATTTATTATTGTAATACATAATATTCTGTTGGCACTCGTCTAATAGCGCAAACGGTAAGACTGCCCAGTTTCGGTTATTTCATAGAACGGCCAGCAGTTCTAATTCAGAGTTCACGGACGGTTGATCCTGCCGCTTCGATGCGTACTTGTTGATACGTAGCCGACTAGATTGTGTGCTGAAATTTGAAGGAATGTCCTCGTGAATCTGCTGATTATTTGATGGTATTAACCCGGCGTCAGCACAGTGGAAATATGCAACAACGATAGTAGGGTTGGGTCTAGAAGACCCGTATATAAATTCGTCACAGTGCCAATACCTAAAAGAAATTTAGTTACATAATTATTGTAGTCATTAATATAACGACAATTTTAAGAGATTTTGGGTAAACTACAACAATCCGATATGAAACTATCTGTTTCATGACATTTTATAAAAGTATTACAAAAGATTACCAAAATGGATTGGAAATGTTTCGTGTTTAGCCGCGTCAATCCACCCCTGCGGCTGCAATACGATTAAATGGCGATGTCCCGCGGAGAGGGACGACTCTCGACTCCAGCTACTGAGAAATATGATAAGATAAGTCGCGCAAAAATCATAAGCAATACATTTATTTCAAAATGGCGCGGGTCACGTAGACCCAACTGTGCTGACGCCGGGTTAATGTAGACTTAGATGTTCCCTCAAAAGTACCGCAACGAAATGAAGCATGTCCATTGTCAAATTTATCACTATACCTAACAAAAATCAAAGGCACACACAAACAAGTAGTTTACCTAAATTACAAAAAGTCTTAATCGTATGCTCATCACCCGCATTGGAACTTCATCATTAAATATAGCTTATATGGGTCCGGAATTACGTAACTTCCTAATGGTCACTGATTTTTTTAAAAAGGTCCATTAGTTTCAGATCCTTTTTTAATCAAACAAAAAAATACAGAACTAACTTTGCATAGCAGATAAGCATTGCTGCGAGCATTCTGGGAACCTTGCCAATAGAATAGATTTAGAATGGTAGTATTTTAAAAGTAAGTTTCATTTAAAATTAGCTACTTTTAGTTGTATATATGTATTTTATGCGTTAATGTAAAATGTTACGAAATGAAATGACTATTAACAGAAAAATAACCTAACATTCATCATCATTCATCATTTCATCATCAGCCCGTATAACGTCCACTGCTGAACATGGGCCTCCTCCCGAGGGAGGGCATTGCCATAGTCACCACGCTTGGCAGGCGGGTTGGTGACCGCAGTATTATGTTGTAACACACAATGTAACGCTGCTGCCCGTTCCTTGATATACGATTATTATAGATGATGTTATAACAATCGGGACCAACGGCTTAACGTGCTTTCCGAGGCACGGAGGGTAGTCCCTCAACCAACCAGACCTAACATTTCCTGTTTAAAATGCATATGATGGCATATTATTATATTACTACTCTTAAACGTAGCTTTATATTTGTTAATAGCTTTATAATAACATTCACACATTGAATACACCAAAGTATAGCAAAATAAATTATGCGTGATTCAAACATTTTACTTTATTATTCTCTTTTATTATCAAAGTTAAAATCTGAGCCAAATTTCCATATGGCCGCGATCATGATCTCTGATCGCCGCCACGATTGCTACAGAATGGAGGCGAAAATTCTAGATTCACACAAAAGCCATCTTGAAAACTGTTATTGCCTAAACCTTCACAAAAGCCACCTGACGCAAAAAAATGTGAAAAATACTCAAAGTATTATAGGGTTTTGGTAAGCGGGTGCAAAGCTTGGTACCAGATGAATAAATTTAGATATTTTATTCACTTTTCTAAATAAAAGGTATTTTTAAATTATACGACGTTTTCACGAGAAATAGTGTCACATATAGATGCAATTTTATTTTGTGATATAATCAATTTTATTTTTCCAAACGAAAATAAATAACATATCACGCCAAAAATACATAAAAATATATACTTGTATGAAGTCGTATGCATGTCTATGTTTTAGATATTACCTATTCGCTATATTTTAAGTTAAATTCAAACTGTTCTACAATTCTTGCGCATTCATTATCAGGTATCTCTTACTTTAAAAGGTTTGCTGGAAGCTTTTCATAAATGAGTTTAGATCACCTTTGTTCATTTCGGTCTCAATATATACTAATATATTGATATCGACACAAAGGCAATCTTAATTCTATTCTAAATCTAATTTCAGGTAATATCTATAATAATTAATCTTAATAATTAATAATTTTTCTTCCAGCAAACCATTGCACAGTTATAATAAACTACAAATTAGGTAAATAAACAAAAGTACCTATTTATTAATAGTTATAATTTATGTACCAAACAAACAAAATATTTCTTAAGTTTATAGTAGTACCTATAGTTACCCAAAGCTCTTTTTATTTTTCTCAAAAAAATTGGCTTTATAAAATATACTATTTTGCGGCGTGTCATAGAGTGAGTACATAATACATTGGGGTTATAAATGGAGTGTTATCATACACTGGGAGTCATACCTTAATGCGTAGGTAAATTATTTAAAATAGCGCTTTTTAGGGTTCCGTAGCCAAATGGCAAAAAACGGAACCCTTATAGATTCGTCATGTCTGTCTGTCTGTCTGTCTGTCCGTCCGTATGTCACAGCCACTTTTTTCCGAAACTATAAGAACTATAATGGTTAAACTTGGTAAGTAGATGTATTTTGTGAACCGCATTAAGATTTTAACACAAAAATAGAAAAAAAACTATAAATTTTGGGGTTCCCCATACATAGAACAGAAACTCAAAAAATTTTTTTTTTATCTCACCCATACTTGTGTGGTGTCTATGAATAGGTCTTCAAAAATGATGTTGAGGTTTCTAATGTCATTTTTTTCTAAACTGAATAGTTTGCGCGAGAGACACTTCCAAAGTGGTAAAATGTGTGTCCCCCCCCCTGTAACTTCTAAAATAAGAGAATGATAAAACTAAAAAAAATATATGATGTACATAACCATGCAAACTACCACCGAAAATTGGTTTGAACGAGATCAAGTCATTGGTTTTTTTTTAATACGTCATAAACCGTAAACCGCAATTTACCTTTCATTCAATCAACTATTATTAACATTGATCAAAGTTACAACGAACTACAAGAACTTTTATACTATGTTCCTTGTTGTATTCTTGATATCAAAAATAGGTAGGCACTTGCAACTAGTACGGAACCCTTCGTGCGAGAGTCCGACTCGCACTTGGCCGGTTTTTCTGAAATAAAATAGATTTATGCCTTCAATTTGTGTTTAAAAAGTTGTTAAAATTCTATAAAAAAGTTTAAGTTATGTAATTAACATTATGTTACTTATATTTATAATTATATGACAATTTGAAAAATACTATCAGTGTTAAATAGCTCATTTATCGAGGAAGGTTGTATGCAATATTTAATTATACAGTTCCTACTTGAACTGGAGTTACAAGCTTATAACCGTGCGCAGGAAGCTCTGTTTTTTTGTTATAATATCTAAAGTTCTTAAACGATATTGATAGCATTTACAGTACCAACTTTACCTCAAATAAATCAAATAACCTTAAAAAGTGCAGCTACTAAAAATATCGAAGAATTTAGAACCACATTCTATTTTTCTTTTACCAGTCTATTGAAAATTGCGTTCAACCTGTAAAACCAATGCTGGCGATTTATGTGTAGGCAATGTCTGTATAGTAATTTATTCTGATACCTGCAAAGAGTTTTGACCTAGCTACGATACGGTGCGCCATTCTTAGCTATTGCCATACAAAATTTTGCTCCCAAGAATGTAAAAGAATAATAGCAAGGACTTTGCCAATTTTACTAAATAATCTCCTTTTTTACAAAATGGATGAATAAACTATACAAAACTCTGGGATAGAATGCCTATAAGATTCTACTTCATCACTACATAGTCTAAAATAAATAAGTCGCTTCCCGCTGTCTGACTAACCCTATGTATGCTTAGATCTTTAAAACTACGCAACGGATTTTGAAGCAGTTTTTTTTAGTAGATAGAGTGATTCACGAGGAAGGTTATAAAATTTGGCAAACGCTGGCTGAAACCTTCGAGAGAGATCAAAATAAAGTACCTACTACAGTATTGTACACCTTACAAAAAAGTTTACAAAAAAGTCCGTGATGGTACCTATGTATCTCTTACGATTTACGATAAATAATTGCGTATTTTCGAAGCGATTTTAAGCGATGCAGCATTAAACCTTATCCAATTAAGTACCTACCTTAGATTTATTGTTCATTTAATATGGCACTTTACAGCGTGTCTTTGAAGTGAATGTTTTCGAAAATATCGCAGATTGTAAAATGCAGGGACATAGCATGACAAAAAAAAACTCTGAACGTGGATATAAAGAGATTTTGTAGTATATTTAGTATCAGCATTATATGTTATGTATGTTATAGCGGCAACGGAAAAAATAACATTTGTGAAAATTTAAATTGTCTAGCTATCACGGCTCTTGAGATACAGCCTGGTGACAGACAGACTGACAGCGTAGTCTTAGTAATAGGGTCCTGTTTGTACCCTTAGGGCGCGGAACCCAAAAAGCTAATATAACATAGACACCAAAGCAATACGATTCTATAGTTTTTTGATCTCCTGAAAAGTTACTATTATCATCATAATCTCTCTGCTCTGCTCCCATTATTAGGGCTCGATGCAATGTGTCATCTCTTCTATTTTTCCATATTTACACTTTTGTTACCCACAGTCCATCCATCTTTTATAAGGCCTAATATATCCATCCATCTTCATATTCAACATTCTTTTTATCAAATGGATATCGTTCCAACGCAATCTACCGATAGGTATGCAGATAATTTCTATGCTAGGAGTAAATTATTTTAATATTCATTGATTTGAGTGATTTCCTTTCTTTTGTACGCTTCTGCGAGACGGACCACCGACTGCCGACAGTGTTACTTTATAAATATTATAAAATCTAATATAGTACGTAGACATAATAAAGTAATGCATTTCTATCTTGCTTTATTTGCCCGTAAAATGTATTTTACGGTAGGTACATAAATTTTCATATTTTCATTTTATGCATATTTCAAAGTAAAAGTTTCAGAGCTTATTACATATTTTTATTACTTAGTTTACATTTTGAATAAGAACTATGTAGATTTAACTGGCGGAGACAAATAACGGCTTGATGTCATTTACTTCATTAGTTTACTAAATTATAAAACAAGTTGAATTCAATAAAACCAAAGTAGGAACACTATCATAAGAAATAAAAACATAATGAAATGTCATTCTATTATAAAACTTAAAAGTATATACAAAACTAAAAGTAGCTAATTATACGATATCAAAAAGAAAAAAAAATCAATTATTTATCACCCTTGGGCGTCAAAAAATTCCTCCGCACCGTTGCCCCCGGACATAGTGCCCAGAAGGCTGGCAGCATTGCCTCGCTGTAATATGAAATGTATAATGAAATTGATGTTATTCTTTCGATTGAATTAATCTGAGGTTTTAAGAGACCATGTCAGCTATTATTATTGCAATACATTAAATTTTGATGGTCCAATGAAAGACAGCTGCGGCGACAGGCAGCGGTTAGTTTGACAAAAAATATTATAGATAATTTAAATAAAAAGGTTATAATCATTTGAAGGGAAAGGAGGGTTGCGCTTCGCTGCCGTCGCTAGGCTGCACGAGCCTTCTAGTCACTCAATGATGGTTCAAGTGTCGGAGGAGTCCTTTAGTTATCATTAATAATATCATATGTAAATATCGTCATTATCAGCCCGCATAACGTCCAATGTTGAACATGGGTCTCTTTTGGCCCAAGATGTTGTTAATTGTAATCTAAGCTACTTAATAGAATAAATACCACCCTACAAACCTTACCAATTAAAATTCACCGTACACGGACCCTATATTATCAAAATCCAGCAGCCTCGGTACCGATAATCCAATTTAAAATCACTCGGTTTTCAATAAACTTGTAGTTGGCATAATACCGATAGATTACCGGAGCCTTCATTTATAATACTAACGACGTGGTAAGGCCGTCCAATTATACACTCATCCCTACGGTGGTGAAACGAACTCGACCAATTTATGGCAAAAACTATTAATACTTCTATGCGGTTACTTAGATAACATTTTTGAGTTTTAATTGGACATTTTTGTTTAAGGGTATTATAAGACTCAGTGGCGTATCGATATAAGTCTTTTTTTAAGCCTTAAAGTTCGTGAGTTTGACCCCTTCGCTAAACAAGATACTTATCTTTGTGTTTATTCTGAGATTTCTTTCCGGGTCGGGTTGGTTGAAAGACTACTCTCTGTGAAGCGGAAATTACGTTTATCCCGTTCCGATGGTTATTACATCAACTATAATAAACGAATATATCAGGGAATGGGCAGCAGCGTGTCCCCTGTGTGTTACAACTTAATGCTGAGGTCAGCAACCACCAGCCTGCCAAACGTTGAGACTATGGTAAAAAGCCTTTCTCGGAAGGATGTTCAGCAGTGGATGTTATACGGGCTGATGATCATTTAGAATGGCCTTGTCAATTTTAGGAATTTCTATAAGTCAAGGGACTATAACGTATATATTGTAGCCTATAGATTAATGCAGCTAATAAACGAAAAATGATAGCAAATGTTAGCAAATATCCATAAAAAACTTTAATATTTTAAAGTTTCTTATGGATTTTTGCTAACATTTTTCACAGGCATCGTTCATTAGCTGCATTAATCTATTGGCTTCAATGCATTCGATTCTTCTAAATAGAGCACAGTAAATCAAACACAGGCCTAACTCATCTTTTTTGTTTATCCGGAAATTGAACTCGGAATCTAGAAAGATCAAATATTACCAATAGACTAATGAGACAGGCAGTTACGACACAAGGAGACAATTTACCCACTTACCCTTTCTTCTCCTTCCAGTCGCATACACACATAAATCATTCACTTTTCTATGCATATTTTCAGCTGTCCGAGGCACAAGTAAGACACCATAAACTTCCTGATTACGGGTTAGTATAAAGATTTTTTCTTAGAAAAAATTCTTCGTAACATTTTTTTTATGTGAAACCGAGCATTGATCCCGATACCTCGCTAATTACGGTCAAACATTACCACTAGACCAACCAGGCACCAGTCACAGCAGCAAGGAGACAGTTTACCTACTTATTGATTTACTAGCTGCGCCCCGCGGTTTTACCCGCCTTACTCTGCTTCAGTGGGTCGGAGCGTAATTTTTTGTAACCTATATGTTAATCCAGCGTATAACCTATCCCGGTGCAAAATTTCAGCCAATTCAGTTCAGTAATTTTGGCGTGAAAGAGTAACAAACATCCATCCATCCATACTGACTGACTGAATATTATATAAGTAGGATTAAAAAACTTATAAAAGTACATAGACGGACTTAATACCAGAGGCATTCTCTACTTACCTTACCTACCTCCTAGGGCTTGACCTCTCTTCTAATCTAAACTTCGGTCACTACATCGAGTCCATTGCAAACACTGCAGCCAAAAAAACTTGGCATTCTCTCCAAGGTGAGGCGGTACTTCACATCGGAGCAGCTCTTAAGTCTTTACAGAGCTCAAGTTCGCTCCTCAATGGAATACTGTTCTCATCTTTGGGATGGGTCTGCTGGATATCAGGTGGATGCTCTGGACTCATTGGAGCGCCGAGCGAAGAGAGTCATAGGCAATAACTCACTGGTGGAGGCAAGTCTTCAGAGCCTCGAACACCGTAGACGAGTGGCCTGCCTATCAGTTTTTTATCGGTTGCATTTCGGGGAGTGTGCGGAGGTTCTACATAACCTGATACCCCCTTCACCCTTCCATCACCGGACGACTAGGCGCGGCGAGCGGTTTCACCCTTTTGTTGTAGACATTCCTTCAATACGCACGAAGCGATTTGCTTCTTCTTTCATAATGCGGACGGCTAAGGAGTGGAATTCTCTGCCGGCGTCAGTTTTTCCGGAACGCTATAATCTGGACATCTTTAAGGCTAAAGTGAACAGACACTTTCTAGTCAAGCGTGTATCATCTTAGGCCTTATCTTCGCCTTCCATCAAGCGAGATTATGGTCAAACGTAAGCCTATAAGTAGTAAAAAAAATAACAGTCGTATCTTACACACACAAATCATTCACTTTTCTTCACATATTTCCAAAAAACTAGCCGTTATGATAATCGCGTCACATAAATACAATAAGGTAAACATAAAAATAATTCAGTGCGTCGTTACACCGGTAGATGGCAGTATAAATAATAAAATATCGACACTATCTTTCAGGGGAAGGGATCCGTTAAAATATTTAAGATTCCATTATTTTGTTCTGAAAAATGCGCGTCCCTTCCACATCCGTACTTTATATGTTAATATGAGACTGAGTTAGTATCGAAGCACACGCTAAAGCGGTATTTGAACAATAATGGGTTCTGTATACGGAATTAGGATTTCTATGTCCACATATTTTACCTACTAGCCGTCTTTTGCATCACAAGAGAAGCTTCAGTTCTTGTAGGAACTTTCTTTAGAAATTTCTATTTGTGTTATCTATACTAATGTTA
This sequence comes from Nycteola revayana, assembly GCA_947037095.2. Lineage (NCBI taxonomy): Eukaryota > Metazoa > Arthropoda > Insecta > Lepidoptera > Nolidae > Nycteola > Nycteola revayana. The sequence goes on along the minus strand of OX344845.2, from coordinate 21,817,535 downwards.
TAAATGTTTGTAACGAATTGGCTCAAAAAGTACAGGATGGATTTTAAAAATTCTTTCACCACTCGAATGCTACATTATCACTGATTAATATAGGCTATATTTAATTATGAAGTTCCCACGGGAACCGGAGTTACGCGGGTGAAACCGCGGGCAAGAAGCTCGCACAGTAACAAAATAAGAATTAATAAGTCCCGATTAAGTAATTTAATAAAGACTCGCGTTGCCAGCGTCGACTGACTATGCGCACGCAAAAACTAAAATGTCAACTCTAGTCTAGTTATCACGGCTCATAAGACAGACAAACCGACAGACAGTTGAGTTTTAGTAATAGGATCCCGTTCATAAGATTAGGGTACTCAACCAAAAAAAAATCACTCGATGACTAGTATCTAGTGCATCCATTACACAGAACGCATTGAACTTATGTAATTATCATAATTCATGTTTGTATGTCGCCTGTTAATACTGATGGTAATGAATTAATGAGATCAATTCGCTTGGGGCCAAATATATTATGAAATTGTCAACTAGGTAACAAGCTAGCAGTCTATCATTTCATTGGATGTACCAATCAAGTTGTTTCAAACTTAGCTCCGACAGTAATTCATAGAATAATAGTCAACGCATTAGAAGCCCGTGTGAGGGAATTGTAAGATAATGTTAGTCTGAGATTTCGTAACGAAAAGCTGGTGTGATCACATTCTCTAAGTAAGTAAGTAAGTTAATTATTTTGCAGATCACAGATGGAAAGAGAAATACAAGGGTCTTACTCTGGGCATGCAAATATATAAGTAGATGTCGGTATTTGTCGAATGATTTAGGAATATATGTCCATTGATTTGAAATAGATATCTAGTGTTGATTAAATAATAGTAATAATGTGAGTGATTTAAATAATGTCAAAATAAATAAAATAGAAATAGTACACAAAACAATTTGAAAATTATGAGAATTATGTGCTATAGCTTGTACTTAAATATTATATATATAAAAATGAAACCATATTTGCCTTGGATAATTTGGCACAGCCGACTAAGTCTCACTTTTAGTCTAGAAGTCGTGAGTTCGCTCCTCACGCCGGGCAATAAGGCTTTGGGTAAAATGTTAAATTGTTTCCCGATCTGATTGCTTAAGAGACTACCCTCCATGAAAGTCCGTTGAAGATCCTGATTGTAATTACATCATATTCTATATAATCGTGTAACATGGAACGGGCAGCAGTATATTTCCGAATCTTACAACATACTTCTAACGGCGGTCATCAACCCGCCGGCTAAGCGGGGTGACTGTGGCTCATGTTCATCAGTGAAATTTACATAGGCTGATGATGATGATGATTTCCACCTCAAATTTCATTGACCCTGTGAATCACAGAAGTTTTTGTTTACAGTATCTTCTACTTAAACGTGCGAACTAAAGTGAATGTAAGCAATAATCACAAGATGGGATGTGCTGATGTCTAATGGATGATGCAGTTAAATGGAAATGGCATTACATGTAGATATTTGTGCATTTAACTTGTATAGGGCGCTTTCATAATATAGGATCCTGCGCGTGGTTTCACCTGCGTTACTCCCGTTCCCGTAGAACCTTCACAATTCAATATAGTCTATGTCATCCGAGGATAGTGTAGCTTCCCAACAACGAAAGATTTTTTCAAGTCGGTCAAGTAGTTTCGAAGCCTGTTCAATACAAACAAACAATCAAATCTTTCCTCTTCATAATATTAGTATAGATTCCTTTTGACACATAATGATTTGGTTTTTGTAGTTGCATTTCGTGTGGCGTGGCTAAAGTCAAAGTCAAAGTCAAAAGTCAAAAATTCTTTATTCAAATAGACACATTTAAAATATTTTAAATCATGTTCTTATGATGCGTCCCATACTTTTACTACCACCAGTTCTGGCCGTGGCAACTCTGAGAAGAACTGGCAAGAAACTCAGAGGGATCCTTTTTTTTAAATAAATTATATTTTACAATGATTAATAAAGCAGTATTGTTTCAGAGCAACTCACTCCCAAGCAGTTTTGTCTACACTAATATTATAAAGAGGAAAGATTTGTACCTATTTTTGTATGTTTGTATGTTTGTAATGAATAGGCTCAAAAAGTACTGGGCCGATTTAAAAAATTCTTTCACCATTCGAAAGCTACATTATCTACGAGTAACATAGGCTACATTTTATTTTGGAAAAAAATAGGGTTCCGTAAGATATTTGGGTTTTTCTGACACAAGGTGTAAAAAATCAACCAGAAAAGTTACTTATTTTGCGTACGCTGCCTAAACTATAAAAGATAGAACCATAAAATGTGCTAATTAATTATAGATCTTATAAATATCTACAAAAAAGTCCGCGACACACTATACCTATCTATATCGAGTGAGGCACAACGACCATTTTTTTATTTAGAAATCTTGATTTTTTTTTGGACTACATTTAAACGCGTTTATTTTACTCATGCTATTAATCCTTATCAAAATAAATTATTTCATCACTAAGTACAGTTTATGTAGATAATATTTGGTCTTTGAATAATTAAAATTGGACGTTTGGTTTTGAAGTTATGGCGAAATTAAAATATTACGATTTCTGATGCACGGCCCGTTGCGAAGTCTAATAATTTTCGTGAGATTTTTTTTAGATTTCGTTCTTAAAACTACACCTACGCAAAAGTTCTTCTCAGAGCTAATCAACAGTTCTTCTCAGAGCTAATCAACAGTTCTTCTCAGAGCTAAACAACAGTTCTTTTCAGAGCTTTGAAAATGCCTAAAATGCCTAATCCCTAAAATGCCTAGGTATTAATTACATCATTAATTATATTTTCATCATTAACAACTTTAACATCCACAGAAAGACAATCTGTGCAGCCTGCGGATAATGACTGCGTTGTCGATGTTTATGTCGGTGTCTGTGAATTGACCTGGGAATCATTTTGCTGACCGTGTCTTTCCTGGGTAGGCTTTTTGCAGCGGTAACCGACATCCGCACGGAGCCGCGGGCGACCGCTATCACTACATCACTACATATTATAAACAAAGTCCCCTGCCGCGTCTGTCTGTCTGTTCGCGATAAACTCAAAAACTACTACATCGATTTTCATGCGGATGATACCAATCGATAGAACGATTCTTCCGGAAGGTTTACGTATATGATTTGTTTAGTTTATGTGTACATTTGACTAATATATATTGATATTTGTCAGAGGTGTCGGAAAAAATTAAGCCATTTGGGAGCTTTCAACGAAAACGCTGCCTAAACCCTATGAGATATAACAAAACAATGTATGGTGGCAAATATTCTTCTCTTTTAGATCTAGAAAAAAGTCTGCGATAGCATATGTCTATCTTTCAAGGTTAACTTGCTATATCCATTATATCTTAGAAAAATTATAATTTCTAATGCGGTAATTGTAAAGCTAATCAGACGGATTCAGTATTTATCCTTATCATTTTAAATGAGTTAATATTCTTAAGCATTTCATGCAGATTATTTTACCCCTACACTATATACTTTTAATGAATAACTTAGAAGTTATCGCAAAATAACAGCGCGTGTTTTAGGTAGGCCTAATGCGATTATGCGCGCTCGATCCTTAAGAATTATAGGGCAAATTTTTTGTTTCATGTTCGTTGTAACTATGATGGATAGATACTTGAATACCTATTTATTTAGTGTTTGTTGTATTGTTAGTCCTGAAGAGTATAGGTATTTCATACGATAAAAGTATACCCGCCTACTTATTTCACTGAGTTTTAGTAGGTCATCATCATCATCAGCACGTATATCGTCCACTGCTGAACATGGGCCTCCTCCCGAGGGAGGGTATTGCCATAGTCACCACGTTTGGCAGGCGGGTTGGTGACCGCAGAATTATGTTGTAACACACAAGGAAACGCTGCTGCCCCTTCCTTGATATACGATTATTATAGATGATGTTATAACAATCGGGACCAACGGCTTAACGTGCTTTCCGAGGCACGGAGGGTAGTCCCTCAACCAACCAGACCCGGAAAGAAATCTTAGAATTTACACAAAGATTTCATGTCCGGTGTGGGGATCAAACCCACGACCTCCGAGATTTAAAGCGAGCCAATTACTGCTACGCTACGGAGCTAGGCCGAATGCGATTATGCGCGCTCGATCCTTAAGAATTATAGGGCAAATTTTTGTTTTTGTGTTCGTTGTAACTATGATGGATAGATACTTGAATACCTATTTATTTAGTGTTTGTTGTATTGTTAGTCCTGAAGAGTATAGGTATTTCATAGGATAAAAGTATACCCACCTACTTATTTCACTGAGTTTTAGTAGGTACCTATATTAATTTGTTTCTGTTTGTTTTGACCAAATTTCGCCCGTTTGTTAGAGGTTTAAAGACATTATGTAGTATAATTATCAGTATTGTACCCGTGCGAAGCCGGGGCGGGTCGCTAGTCATTAATATAATCAGAAATTTTATAATAAGCCTTTTTGCATAATTTATCTTTGACATATCGTTTAAACTTGTTTGTTGAAAGATCTCTAACATTATTAGGAAGTTTGTTGTAGAAGCGTATACATTGCCCCATAAAAGAATTGCTAATTTTGTGGAGACGTGTAGCATGTAAAACGAGATTATGCTTAGATCTAGTATTAACATTATAAGTGTCGCTTTTTTTCTTAAAACTATCTATATTCTTATGAACATATAAAAGGTTTTCATAGACATATTGTGATGCGACTGTAAGAATATTAGTCTCTTTGAATTTCTCCCGTAGGGAAACCCGCGGACCAAATTTATATATAGACCTTACAGCTCGTTTCTGTAGTACAAAAATGATGTCAATGTCCGCACAGTTTCCCCATAGAAGAATTCCATAAGACATTACGCTATGAAAATAACTAAAGTAAACCATTCTAGCAGTATCCAAATCAGTGAGTCGTCTCATAGTTTTAACAGCATAGGCCGCAGAGCTAAGTTTTCCTGATAGTTTCGCAATATGTGGGCCCCATTGCAATTTGGAGTCAATAGTTATTCCCAAAAAGACAGTTGACTCCACTGGCTCCAACCGAATACCATTTATTTGCACATTCGTATCAATTTGTTTCACATTAGGTGTAGAAAATTTAATGACTTTGGTTTTGTTTTCATTTAAAAGTAGATTATTAACATTAAACCAATTGACCTTCGAGATTGCATTGTTTACTTCGTCATAGCTGCGTAGCTGTCTACTTATTTTAAATGTCAAGGATGTATCGTCAGCAAACAATACTATCTCATGATTATTTCCTACATAGTAAGGTAAGTCGTTTATATACACCAAAAACAAAAACGGTCCCAGGATTGAGCCTTGCGGGACGCCAATGGATACAACAGAGCCTGGTGATATTTTGCCGTTTATATCAACCTTCTGAATTCTATTGCCCATGTAAGAAATCAGAAGATTGAGAGCCTGGTTCCTAATGCCATACCGGTGTAATTTCCTGACAAGAGTGTCATGGTGAACGCAATCAAATGCCTTAGACAGATCACAGAAAAAACCTAAGGATTCCTGCGAATCTTCCCAGGCCGCGAATATAGTTTTTAACAATTTTTAAAAAAACAAAAACGTGGTTCGAAGAAAAAACATATTGGGTATTCCACATTATTTAAATGTTTTGAACTCTTTATGGAATCGATTACCTTATACTATATTTCAAAATTGAGATTAATAAAATTCGAGCACCGGCAGGATTCTTAACCAATTAGGCTACGGTGGAACCCTACCGATCATCGAAATTTATTAATCTCTTTGTAACACATCTCTACGTGTCAACCTCTAATTTCCAGTAAGTAGGTACTAAACATCGGTCCCCCTTAAAGTGGATTTTGTCATGCGTATTTATAACTATTTAATGACTTTGAAAAGTTTGGATATCAATAGAATTTTTTTTAAATCACAAAACTGAAAATAAAATGTTTTTTTTTACTTTTTAATTATTTACAGTTAATAATTACAGTAGGTATGCAGTAACTAAAACGCAAAACATTGTCAGTTACTGAATGCTGTCCATTTTAATTAAAAACAAATATATTAAATGGTCCGCCGTATAATGATAATATTTTAATTAGCGACGTATTTTCCACTTAATTAAAAATACTTTCGGATTATTCCAATAATATTTATGAAAACTTTGCAACTTCAAAACCGTTACAAAGAATTCCAATGGTTCTTCGAGTTTCAAGTTTCTTATAGCTTATTTATTATTCCGAACAAACATCCTAACGGTTTTAATTACATTAACGCGTCAAATTCATATTTAATCACTTCGCGTTTCAGACGTGAAAGATATATACAATTTCTTGCATCTAATTAAGTAGTCTTGTGTGTAGTCGTAATGACTACACAAGACAAGACTACTACTAACAATACTGAGGTGTCTGTTGTACATTTCTAAGACAGCACCTTAATTTTAGTGCAGCGCCTAAGTGCTTTGGGAGATGGTGCAAGTCCTGAGATTGGAGAGGTTCACTTCAACAGCTGGTGAACATGGGCCTCCTTTTAACGGACCTTGGCAAGCCTGGGCTATTGATGGTATTTGCCATGATTACCGATGATACCCTTTGTCGCCTCTTATGACGCCCATGGGATCACGTAGGGTGATCGTTTCTAAGCCGGAAACCGAAACAATATCATTACTACTAGCCTGAACTTTGGTCCAATTTAACTGAGATCCAAATAGCGGTAAGAAATGCATCTTTTTGTATTTATGAAAGAAGTATAAGAGTAAAATGATAGGTCATGATATTCATAAGTCATTTATTTATACAAACTTTAGCATACAATACAATATGCAAATGACAAATGTCAATGTTGACTGTCGACCTTAAGGTAGTGCAGAGACGATGTGGTAGGTGCTTTGTGAGAGCAGTTTCGCACTATGTCCGATCCGAATCCGATCCGAACCCGTGAAAATATTGGTCTAGAAATTTGGAAAGAAATCAGTTTAACTACGGAGATCGGATCTTGTGCGTAAATTACTATAGAAATAGTTCTACGGCTACTACGGACCATATTTTCATGGGTCCAAATCGGATTCGGATCGGACGTAGTGCGAAACCGCTCTAAGAATATAGAGTAGCCAAAGTGTTTTAATAAATATAAGTTCAAACATAAATCATTATAATACTTATAATATACACGTACCATAGCTATAATCATAGATCAGATACTAGGTATTATTATTAATTATGCTTTATTTCATTCCAACAAGTAGGCTATTATGATTGTATCTAAACGCAACTTAGTGATTTTAGGTTGCAGTAAAAAAAACTGTACAAAATAAACGTTGGCTTTAAACACTTTGACTTAGTGACTTTATGATAAAACAAACCGCTAAATTCTTTACCTTATACCACAACTCAATAAAGGTACGAGGCACATAGAAACTGTCACGGCAAAACGGGATCTGCAACTCTCTGCTCATTACTACATAACATAATGAGGTTTGTAGACTAGTGTAGTACGACCTTTATGAAATATTCATGTCACACACAAAGAAAACTGAACTCAATTTGCAACACAAAGAGTTGAAAGTCGTTTGTATGTGCCAAGTGCAAATGCGACTGGATGCCTCATTGAACTAAGCTGTTTTAAGTTAATTGTACAGCAGGCTGTGCGAAAGGTTTACTATGGTATGAAATTTTATTAACCGTATGTGTAAACGTAAGTTCTAATGACCGACATTAATTGAGTGTGCGGGCAAAAGAAAATAAAAAGCGGAATGAGTGGGTGAGAAATTTTATTTTTTTAACGCTATTTAGTTGCTTTGTATACGCGATTGTTAAATATCGCATTATTAAGTAATACTCATTTTCTTAGTCATCTCCTTTATTGGTTTTATATTTTATTTTTTATTTAACCTTTTGCACAATGACAGTACATGACGGAATTAATGCCATAGGCATTTTCTACCAGTCAACCATAGGGTGGTGCAGAGAAAAAGTGGTAGGTGCACGGAAGTAGTAGATAGGTCATTAATTAACTACCGTACTGGTAGAAAAAAATAATAATAACGTAATATATATGACTACATTCTAATAATACACATATAATATACTAAAAGGTGATACTATACTTATCATAGGTTTATAATAATACTATATTATACTATACTTTACATAATCATAAAGAGAACTCATCGCTGAAACGACTCTGAAAGTTGTTTACTGATATGTAAGCGTACTTTACGCTTAAATGAGATACGATTCTTAGCCATCCTGACTTCAAGAGGTAGTTCATTCCATAGAAGTATAGATTGCACAAAGAAAGAGGAATGAATAAAATCGGAACGGTGTGGAGGACAATGAAGGTACATTTTTACTTATATCAATATAAGTAAAAATGTACCTAAGTACCTACGATCTTAAGTTGAGAACCACATGACCAATTCGGTTGAATAATTTTATTGTGTTTATTATTAAAAAGGCAAAGTTCAAAAAGAAGAAAAAAGTGCCCCCGAGTGCTTCTCCGAACGCTCGTAATGGAGATACAAGGAACTACAGATGTATGACATCGCTGCACGCTATCCGGTGCAAGTTAGAAACGATTTTCTGCGCCACTAAACTTATTTTAAACAACACTCTTTGGCTATTTGTTAGTCACTCGATATCACGACGTTATAAACAATATAAAATAGAATACAATCGTCATTATCATCATCATCATCATCATCATCATCATCATCAGTCCATACAAAGTCCACTGCTAAACATGGGCCTCCTCCCGAGGGAGGGTATTTGCCATAGTCTCCACGCTTGGCAGACGAGTTGGTGACCGCAGTATTATGTTGTGCCACACAATGAAACGCTGCTGCCCATTCCTTGATATACGATTATTATAGATAGACCCGGAAAGAAATCTTAGAATTTACACAAAGATTTCCTGTCCAGAGTGGGGATCGAACCCACGATCTCCGAGATTTAAAGCGAGCCAAATACCGCTATGCTACGGAGGTTGTTGAATACAATAAACAGTGAAATTTTGTCCGCAGCATTTTTACCCTTCGGTTACGGAACCCTGAAAACCAAATACAGTCGAAGTGAGAACATACTCCTGTTGAAGTCCGTTGAAAATGTATCGGTCCATATTTCCTACCTCGAATGTATGAAATAAATATTCCACGCTAAATACATAATGAAATTCAGCGTCGTTAGTTTAACACACAGCGGGAAGGCAGAGTTTGTCGAACATTTTTGCTAAGGATTAATCATACTGTTTCATATAAACTTCGTGGATTTCGGTGTGGGATGAGTACAACGCCTTTTAAATATTACGGGAAATTTCTCTTTGTTTATAACGTCAAGTTTTGAGCCGCTGTGCATAACTTTTACGTTCAATCTTTAATTAATGAATCACCTCAGCGTGTAAGCTTTTACGTTATCAAAGGTTGAATTTTGTTTTCGGACCATTGATGCTGAAAGCAAATTTAAGCTGTTATGTATGCAAAAACTATATTGTAATAATGTTAATTTGTTTTGTTATCATAGTAATTAATAAAACATATATCACCATCATCATCATCATCATCAGCCCGTATAACGTCTACTGCTGAACATGGGCCTCCTCCCGAGGGAGGATATTTGCCATAGTCACCACGCTTGGCAGGCGAGTTGGCGACCGCAGTATTATGTTGAACCACACAAGGAAACGCTGCTGCTCGTTCACTGGTGTACATTCGTTATAGATGATGTTATAACAATCGGGACCAACGGCTTAACGTGCTTTCCGGGGCACGGAAGGTAGTCCCTCAGTGGATAGTTATCCAACCAGATAGAAATCATAGAATTAACACAAACATTTCTTTGTCCGGCGTAGGGATATATTATCGATATTATTTGCAAATAGTTTTAGTGATATAAAAAGAGTTCATACCTACTAATTTTGGTGATATTCGATGAATACTCGATATGATAATATAAGGGAAAAACTGGGCGGTAAAACAAGACTGTAATAATATTATAAAGGGGAAAAATTTGATTATTTGTTTGGATTGAATAGTCTCTGGGAGTACTGATTATATTGAAAATACTTTCATCAATATAATTTTATATTTTTTTTATGAAGTTCTCTAAGGAACGGGAGCTACGCGGCTAAAACTGCGCCCGAGAAGCTAATATTATATATACTTCTATAAAGATAAATGTGACTTATGCTCCGAATATAATAGTGCGCTTGTCACCCAGAACTAAACGAACTTGAACTGGCAAACTAATTAAATTAGTTCACTAGGAAACCTTTAACAAAGCATTTTTATTTTTTAAATAATAAAACTCAGTGTCCCCAGAAATTCAAATGCAGAAGTCAGTAGTAAAGTCTGAATGCTTAAAACTAAAGTTATTTTTTATACCTTTTTGCTATTCCGTATCTAGCTTTACTCGTAGCGTTGAAATAGGAAAGTTTTCAAACAAATTGTCGCTTAAGACATTACACTATCAAGGTAGTAATAGTTGGAAGTCCTATCTTAAAACCTTTGTCTAAATCAGAGGCACCAAAACTTTTTTCTCCCAGACCCCTTTCAGAACTTTTGTGATTCCGGTGGACCCCCTGTTGCTCCATTTCTATCATATTGCACACCAACGCTGCTGCAACGTAGACCCCCGCCAACCCCCGTGAACCACTAGGTGTGCGAACACAAGCAAACCGTGGCGTAAAAGGTGTTTTTTTTTTTTTTTTTTTTTTTAATTTCATATAGCCTTACCTTTGACCATAATCTCGCTTGATGGTAGGCGAAAATAAGGTCTAAGATGATACACGCGTGCCTAGAAAGTGTCTGTTCACTTTAGCTTTAAAGATGTCCTGATTATAGCGTTCCGGAAAAACTGACCCCGGCAGAGAATTCCCACCTTAGCCGTCCGCATTATGAAAGAAAAAGCAAATCGCTTCGTGCGTATTGAAGGAATGTCGACAACATAAGGGTGAAACCGCTCGCCACGCCTGGTCGTCCGGTGATGAAAGGGTGAAGGGTGAAGGTTATGTAGAACCACCGCACACTCCCCGAAATGTAACCGATAAAAAAAAATGAGTGATTCCACACATGCAACTTAACCCCATAACTTAATAAAATTAATTATTGTAATTACTATATCTACGACACGTACTAGACTGACTCATTATTATTTCACTGTGTATAATTGACAACAAACATACAAGTGTATGTTAATACCTAAGTGCTTAATAAATATCTTTAAAAATATAGTAATTTTTCAATTTATACTTAACTTGATCTTTTTAGTTTCTGTAAGTGTGACTGTGTTGATATAATAGTCAGTCAGGAAAAAATTGTTAAGACCTAACTCAATCTATGTTTTGACATCCAATGCCCCGTAAATTGACTATAAAAGCTATCAATGACACGCCGAAGTATTTTCTTACACATTATTAAAAAGACGGCTATCAAAAAAATGATAATAAAAAAATAAAGTTATCGCTAGCTTTCGGTTTTTGTAAAAATCTTTACATATCATCAAAAATAGTACAAAAAAAAAAACAGTTTTGTAACGTAAAAATGATTGGATTCATTTTGAAATGTATTTCACCTTAAAGCTATCCTTAAACGATACCTTAAAGCTATTCTTTAAACTTAGCTCGATAAAAATCCATGTTTACAGACGTTATATTATATAGCGGAATTCCCACGGGAACCAAAGCTAAAGCTAGCAAAGGGTGAAAATGGACGGTAATAAGTAAAATAAATTCAACGTTAATTGTCTAAGTTCATCGTCTTTGAAAGGTCTATTGTCAGATTTTTGCAATAATTTTAAAGATACAAATTATCTATTTAATAGCTCTTTTAAAATATATCGAATCAAAATCACATTAAAATTTATAAATGCATAATATAAAATATATAGAATTGCGTGTGATTACCAAGAAAGAGAAGGGAATGTTGAGATGGTTTGGTCACGTGGCAAGAATGGATGGAGAAAGATTGACAAAACAGGTATACAAGGCAAGTGTGAGTGGCACAATCGGAAGGGGAAGACCGCGACGAACGTTCTCTGACCAAATCGGAGACATCCTCGCAACAGGTCAAACAAGATCCACCCTAAACCGACGTGCTTGTATGAAGAATGTTATGAGAGTGAATAAAGCGAAAGATGTGTGTAGGGATCGTAGCAAGTGGAGGTCCATTGTCTCTGCCTACCCCGCTGGGAAACAGGCGTGAGCTTATGTATGTATGTATGCATAATATAAAAGGTACTACACACTATACTTTATATGCTTTTATTCTGTGATATTGAAAAACCTTGATAATCCTGCATTTTAATTATTTTTGTGCCAAAGCTGAAGTTTTCATTTTATTATTTTTCAGTAGGAGTTCTTTTTACTATTTTGCTTGTGGTTGTTCTTTGTGGCTGTTCGACAAGACTTTTAATTACTTTGAATTTTGTTAAGCCATAATATATTTTTTTATCCTTATGCATTTTTTGAAGTTGAATAGACTTAGGAATAACGATGTACCCTTTGCCCTTCTTTTTATCCCCTTTAGGACGACTTTTTTATGATTACTGGCAGAGTTTTTCGGTCTACTAGTATTCTTGTTAATCCCCTCGTGCTAAGCTATAACGCTTGTTGCGAGTGCGTTCACGTCGGTAGTGCAATGGGTGGGAATCGAACCGGCGACCACAAGATCACGAGTCCGACGCCTATTGGGCTACGGCCGCTAAATTGGGCTATTTATATTTTCTTATCGGGTGCTAACGGCATATATAGAATGTACCTTCCAAGATGCAGGTCTCTACGGTTCGATGTTTATTAGATGTATCAATACATTAGTCATGCAGGACAAAGCGTTCTATTGATATAGAACAGGGGTCTCCAAACTATGGCCCGCGGGCTAAATTCGGCCCGCCAGTGTCATCAAACTGGCCCACAATAGCCGATGTCTTATTGTTGTTTCTATTGCTAGAAATACGACTACAGATGAGGGCATAAATTTTATCTGTTTTGCCCCTTGAAGCATACTGAAAATATGATTAGGCTTTAAAGTTTGGAGACCCCTGATATATTTGAAGATATTTGGCGCGAGATATACGCCCAATTAGCATTACGATAGCATTGTTGCTATATGGCAGTAGCTACAATGCTATCGTAGTTTTATTATTGATATGGTGTGGGGACTCTATTTCAAAAATATAGATTATGGGATGGAAATTGAAATTTAGTCCTTACTTCGCATTACTTAGCATTTATTGCTACACTACAACTCCGTAGCGTAGCGGTATTTGGCTCGCTTTAAATCTCGAAGCCAGACAAGAAATATTTGTGTAAATTCTAAGATTTCTTTCCGGGTCTGGTTAGTTGAGGGACTACCCTACGTGCCTCAAAAATCACTTCGAGTCGTTGGTCCCGATTATTATAACATTTTCGATAATAATAGAATATCAAGGAACGGACAGCAGCGTTTTCTTGTGTGGTACAACATAATACTGCTACTGTTACTGTTACTGAAGATGAAGCTTGACTATCTTTAGGCAATGAAGGAATGAGCCTGCGAAACGCATTATGCAACCCATCCGCAAAGGAATATGCTAATAACATGGACAGAGCGGGGGAAGGGGAAAGGGCCACCAGGCTTAGAGTAGAGTAGAGGGCATTTAACATTAAGTGGATAGGAAAAATTTACCAGGTCAGGAATAAAAATAAGAAATGACCGACTAATGCTTCTCCGTACGCCAGTAATTGTTCCGACGAGGAACCAAAAATATGTTGAGGTGGGTTCGGAATAATTTAAATGTTTATCGAAGGATCTTTGATAGTAAGCTGAGAATTTATGAGTGTCGAGTCAACCAAGCCAAGTGAATCAAAGCCGGCGGAGCGAGTAAAAGAATGCATGGGAACAAAGAGTGAGTTGATTACTCACCAGAACTAAGAAAAATATTTTGATGATTTTTTTTACGACACTGTTCTTCGATGTGTCTTCTTTCAAGTGTGGTCCCGGTGTTAAGTTTCTTTATGCGAATGTTTCGGTAAATTTCGTGACTATGGTACCGGTTTTTTTGTTAAGATTAAATAATAAAATTTCCTATTTAATAATGAAACGTTAAAAATCATAAAAGTTTAATCATTTTCAAATGGGTGCGTTTTTATTCATGGTTTCGCAATATCGTTGTATATTAAAATAAGGGTAAATAGCAGTTATTAAACATTTGATGTAATTTGGTAACGCTTTATTATAAGTTTAATTTCCTTTTGGGGATATTATGTGGGAAATCTTTATCCAATTTACACGGAGAGTTTTTAAACGTCACTCTTTTCATTTCCTCCGAAGTGTCCCGTCATTGTGGTGTTGTAAGCTTTGTGAACGAAATTTAATAAATTTCGGAACCCCTGATGTGATTGTAGAGTAGAAGAAATAATAGGTTAATTTCTATGATGTTAATCGTATCTCAAATGTGGTTGACTGTTCACGTAATTTTGATGAAATAATGCTATTTTATCAAAATATAAAAAAAATACCTTCTACTAAAGACAAACCGGTAACGCCCGCATTAGACTCAACCTACCAGGAACCGCAGATACTTCCAGAATAAATGGTATGGTAATTTAAGATATGGCTTCTTCAAACAATAATCTATCTCTGAGCCAAATTTCATTCAAATCCTTTTAGCTTTTAGATTTATAATAAGTATTTGATCCCTAATTTGAATGCTGTTAAACGTGATAATTGTAAACAATGGAATCCTTCGTGTTTAGGAGTATTACTATATGGTTTATCAACATAATATAGAAATACTGAAATAAAAAACAATATATATTGTTATTATCGTTTGCAATGCAGAGTCTCCTTGGTACAAAGTTTACAATAACGACAAGAAAAACGGTAATTTAAAAACTAAGAAATCCGATTGCGTATAGGAGTATTTTTTTTTAAATGACATAATACTTAAATTTTAATTTGGTGCCAAAAATCAGCCATTTTGTATTTTTTAATTTCGATTTATAAAACGTCACTCTTACATTAAACACAAATCTAACAACACCTCTCAAGCCAAAATTTATCAAGCCGTTCAAACTGCAGGGCGTGCCAAACAATCATACATATATATTTTCGAAAAACATAACCTTCCTTCTGACGTAGTCGGGTAAAAAAGTATAAAGTATGTTTACAAAAAGTACATTTTATAAAAATATTTTTTTATTTCACTAATTATAATTTTAATTACTCTTTTGTACACTGTGACCTATGTAGCAATATAAATGACATTTAACGATGAATAATAAAGAAAGGACTTCGTAATGAGTTTTGGGGAATGAGAGGATGGCATATTTATTTATCATTGACACCTACATACCACAGTGCTCAAAACGTCGTGGGGTCGATGTCCGGGTAGGAAAAATCTTTGTACAAGAACAAATATTCATTTTTGGATTTTCTTTTGTTTTAGTGTAAGTGGCTGCCATCTAAACCTTGACGTAAGTGGAAATTTAAGCGGCTGGATTATGTAAAATATGCGATAAGTAGACGACTCAATCGCAAATCGTCATTATCATCTCTTGCCCTGTTTCCATTATTTGGTGTCGGCGTTATTGCGCCGACGTAATGGAAGCATATAGCACTAGTCTTTTGTCGTGTATCTTGTAATTGATGCGTATGCAACGCATCAATTAAAAGATACACGACAAAAGTCACCGTTGATTTCCTTGCAAACGTTTTTTACCCCTAATCGCCAATATAACAGACAGTATAGTATAAAATATAACCTACAATTATTTATGGTACGACACTCGTAGTAATTGCTGATGTAGCTACAGGTTCCCATAAAAATAAAAGATTAGGGCGAGGGAGTAATATTTTATCGTTTTATCACCTTTCGAGTTTTCGCATTAAGTGGCTACTTAAAAGATAGTTAAAAGCTGGTTATTTACACGTCAAACTAAGGCAACATTTAAAATAATACGATATTTTTAACAATTTGTTTCCATTATGGTTCCATCTATGGTTTTCCAATTACATGGAAATCACATTTATTAAACAAATAATTTTGATGCAGTAAATTAAGGTCTACAATTTTTAAATATGTTTTAATGGTTGCTTAGTCGTATTAGGTATAATAATTTACTCAAAATATAATGATTATATAATCTTAAAACAATTGATGGTACGGTTATGATATTTCGTAATAAAATATACCTAATGAATGTATTGGTTCGATCTGTAGCTTTGTTGACAACCTCCGTAGCATACCCGTATTTGGCTCGCTTTAAATCTTAGAGGTCGTGGGTTCGAACACCACGCCGTACAGGAAATCTTTTTGTTCATTCTAAGATTTATTTCCGGGTCTGGTTGGTTGAGGAACTAACCTCCGTGCGGAAAAGCACGTTAAACCGTTGGTCCCGATTGTTATAACATCATCATAATTATTTTTCAAGGAACGGGCAGCAGCGTTTCCTTGTTTGGTACAATATAAAACTGCGATCAACAAGCCGCCTGCTAAGCGTCTTGACTACCGCAAATACCGTCCCTCGGGAGAAAACCAATGTTCAGCAGAGGAATTTATACGGGCTGATGATGTTGCTTTTACCAATCACAAATATTGGCTCTGAACTAACTAGTCATTCAAAAAACTCAACTCTACTCGACCTGCGACCAGTCTCGACGAACACCACCTACTTCTAGACATCGGTCTGATTCTAATTTCTTTTCCTAAAAAGAAAAATTCTAGTATTACAATTTTTGCCCGTGTCGTTAGAGGCGCCGAAGGGGGTCGGATATGGCAGCAGCATCTTTCAGCTCAAGGATACCATCTTACTACGATCCGCGATAGAATCAACCTGCCAAGCGTAGTGTTATGGCAGACCTTGGCTTACGAGTAACTTAAGAGGTCCATGTTCAACAGTCTACTTAACAGGCTGTGGAATGAGGTATGTACAGGGTTATTTTTAAAACACCAATAACCTTTTAGAGGGTGAAAGTATTTTACTCCCTGAAAGGTTTTCGGTGTTTTAAAACTAATCCTGTATATATTTTTTTTAAGTTTCTAAAAACTAAAATTCGAGTCAATTTTAAAAGAAAATCAGTCTGAATAAACACAGTAAACTAATTACAGCAACATCAAAACACTCAAATCAAGACATCCTTACATCATTACACTCTCACAATCCAAATAAAACCCCGTTCCTATTTATTTAGTAGAATATAAAAATAAATTATGCAATTTTCTTTACACCTTCCTTCCGTGGTGTGGCGAAGTGCAATCTAATTATGTACGGCAAGTCGCCGCTTGCGGGCGCAATCTAACCGCGAGCGAAGCAGATGTCTTGCGGTGGATGAGGTATTTGCAATATTGAATCTACTGGCTATTGATAACGGTAATTGTATTGATTAATTGACGGATTTAACAATGTGGTTTTCAACTTAGAATTTACCACTCCGTGTCTTTTCATCGGTGTCGTAACAGGCGACTGAGCTGCTAATATCAAGCGTAGTGATCGAGGCAAATAGTTCTCAACGATCGGACAACGAACTTTGAAGGGATTTGAGAGACTTGTTCTTGTATCTAATACCTGACAACTTATGTTACTTAGATCAAGTTGAGACATACATATGACATGATAGCCTGAACAAAGTTTATATATTGCACTGTTATTATGACTGAAATTGCTTTCTTCCCGATCTTCTTGCTAATGAGTTTTTCAACTTTGAGAAAATAAATTGCACATTTGGTATTACAATTGTATCTCTCGCTGAAACTAATATTAAATTTGAAAAGCTTGAAAGACAAGGCATGTTGTTCGTAAAACCAAAAGGTCTTGCTAACAACATGCTTAAAATTATTATGATAGGAAGTTTATTACATGGAACAGGGAATAGAGCTATATAATATACTCATGTACAATATCAATTACTGCAATTATGCCCTTGTTTTACCGAAGGTTTGTTTTACATTATTTAAGTACTACAATCGAATGCAATCGATCCATGTATATATTAAGAGTATTTATGTATTGCAATGCATGAGTGCTCATTTTGCCTTGTGCGTTTATCATTGAGAAAAACAAGGTTTTTTTTCTGAAGATAATGATAAATGCACCTGTTTTAATTTTAATGCCAGGTCGATAGTTATACTGATGACAAATCATCCTTTTCTTTTTTTGTTGACCGGGGGGAAATGCATTATCGCATCCCCTCCACCGCTGCAGCGTTCTTGAGCCGGCGCGGCGAAGGGGTATATGGTACTCGCCCTTTCCATAGCGTGGTATGCTATAGTCATACCACGAGGAGGGCCGTCCGCCGTTGGTGAGGGCCGGGTACGCGAGGCAATCCGGTCCTCAATGTCAAATCATCCTGCCAAATATAAACAATGGCTAAAAAACACGGTGTATAATTCTACTCATCCAACAACGCATTCCTTATTCTTGAACAGTCTCCAGTCGCAATAGGAGTAAAAAGTTGTTTTTTTATTACAACGTCGGTTGTTGGTTCAATTTTGAAATTCAATTTAGATTTAACTTTACGTTAAAATTTATTTTTCTCAACCACTATGTTTAATGAACTGAAACTTGGGTTTCTCGTTTTATTTAGATCTTTGACGGGATATTTTATTTGGTTTATATCAAAGAATATTCTCTTGCAATGTATTTAATGTTCTCTTATCGATAAAATGGGAAATAAATTTTAGTTTTCTTTGATATGGAAAAATGGGGTCACAAGTTTGACTGTTGGTATGTTATTATAACTTAACTAGCTTCCCGCTTGCGGTATCACCCACGTAGCTCCCGTTCCCGTAGGAACTTCATAATTAAATATAGCCTATGTCATCTGGGGATAGTGTAGCTTTCCAACGGTGATAGAATTTTTCAAATCGGTCCAGTAGTTTCGGAGCCTAATCAATACAAACAAACAAATCTTTCCTTTTTATAATATTAGTATAGACGATCTGACGACTGTGTTTGAATGAAAATGTATTTAAAATTTAGTAACATATTGTTGTGTTATTAAACATTACAGTACTTTTCATTCAGGGATTCTTTGTGACCCGCCGCCTACCGCCCTAGGCTCGGCCTCGGGGAGTGGGGGACATGGGCCCCGCTCCCTTCGAGGCTGACCCATGAGGAGTAGGGACGCCTCTACACTCCGGGCGTCCCTATAATTGGGCAAATGGGCCACTGTAAGTGTTGCCCCGGAGATCCCGCAGTACCATATTGACCGCAGGTGCCGTTCGGGGGCCGGATTGCTCATGCGTCCCCCACCAACGGCGGATCGAAGGAGTGTCCGGGAGGTTTTAGTGGTAGTAAGGTCCTTTCCTCGTGGTATGAGTTTAGCATACCACGCTATGGAAAGGGCGAGTCTCACATATCCCTCCGCCAGCGCGCGAATACGCTGCAGCGGCGGCGGTGGGAATGCGTAAATGCATTTACCACCGGACAAAAAAAAAGGGCTTCTTTGTAACATTCATCTTCTGGTGAAGTTAGTAACTTGTAACATTAAATTACATTTTTCTACATAACGATGCCTACAAGATAATAATGACATAAATTGACATAACCAATAATTAATTTTGGTGGAATCATTTAAAACTCTTTGGAGAGTTATGAATACTATTTTATTAAAAGTGAATAAAAATACATTTTTAATGTAATTATTACCTCAGAATAGAAATGTATAATGAGATTGACAAACGCATACACTCATTGTTTAGACATATTATAATTAAATAATGCGTTTATGTTTATGACTATAAGCATTTATTAAGACATATACATGCCTTAAATATGTTTGATATGCTTCCAAAATATATGCCATCCTTTTAACAGGAGTAGTGTAGTGATTATTGAAGTTTTATTGGTCTAACTATTCTGGGGCGACATTATTAAAAAGAAAAAATATATCTACTTTTACATAATTTCAGTTATGCTTTGGAAATTTTATTTTACTTTTTCGCAGAAATTCATTCATTTACTTAAAAAAATATCTCCCCCCTCGTCCTTAGTTTGCAAAGAACCATCCGATGCCCTCTTAGACCCGAAGTCGGAAAGGCCCGCGAACTGTAAAGTAGAGCGACAGTTGCACAAAACTCCCCTAAAATACTAAAAGTCATAATCCCTCAATCCCATCGCCAGCGACCGCCTTGAGCCGAGGTCCAAGCCCCACAGGGGGCGCCCTCTTGCACAGGTTGCTTAGTTTCTAGTTTTTAAACCAGTTATTAAGGCTGGAGCTCTGCTCGCCTTTATGCCCGGTGAAGTAGCAAAAGCCTCGTGGCTACCTACGTAAATCAAACCGAAAAAAAAAACTTAAAAACTAAAAGTGACACTATCTCCTGTTAAAAGGATAGCATATATTTTTAAAGCACCTTATATTCTGCTTTGTTTTATTTCCGAACTTGTCTGTCAGATAAATTGAGGCAAACTGTAAGTTACTCGGGAGGAGGCTTATGTTTAGCAGTGGACATTGCACAAGCTGATGATGATGATGATGAACTGCATGTTCGATTCATGACTCTAGACTGTAATTTCTTACGTTACACACCAAGTAACAGGTAACATTGAGCTACAAATTTTTTTCTATTAAATACTACCATTTTTTTTTTCTTTAAAAAGGCTACTCCCGCACTATGGAAATAAATCCCTGTGTCGCGGGGGACTTTACAGACATTCATTTCACGGACACAAAGAACACCCAGACTCAGAACAACTATTTGTGGTTCACACAAATAATTGTCCCGGGCGGGAATCGAACCCAGAACACCAGGTCTCAGAAGCAACTTCCGTAACCACTGAGCCACCGGTGCATTCAAAAATATTTTTAATTACATTACTTTTGAAGGTTTTGAATAAGCTTATTATAAATGGTAATTGTTTAGGTAATAAAGCTGTTAGAGCATACAATGAAAAATTTGATATGTGTTAAGGTCTGTTTTGAATAAACAATTAAGGTATCTTAATTGAACAACATATAAATGTAAATGAGCTAAATTAGACTTTCCTTTGTATTAGTATTTATAATCATGTGCCAGGGTCCTACGATGATGTTCACAGGATGATGAGAAACCCCATAATTGTATGTAACATTATTATAACTACTACATGCTGTCGCGTAAACCAATAAGTAGAATAAAATTAAGTTTCTCACCCATCTCATGTATGCCTAAATCTTAAGTAACAGACTCAAGAGCAAGTTTTATATGTATAAAAACGGGACCTACGCGGGTGAAACCGCGAGTGGGAAGCTAGTAAAAAATGAGAAAAACGGGCGGTGTCATCATTTAATATTTAATACCAAATGTAACTTTGGAGATATTTGTCGAAGTAATGCGGATCATTATCGATAGATGGCGCTAACGTCCCCCTTAAAGACGTGTTACAAAGAGATTAATAAATTTCAATGACCGACTGTGGTTCCACCGTAGCCTAATTGGCATTATGGGCTTTACCTAAGATGCAGGTTCAAATCCTGTCGGTAATCAAATTTTATTAATTTCAATTTTGAATAAATACCATATCCATCAGCTTATACTATCATTGTTATTGTTTAAAAAAAAAAAAAAAAGGATTCCTCTGAGTTTCTTGCCAGTTCTTCTCAGAGTTGCCACGTCCAGAACTGGTGGTAGTAAAAGAATGGGACGCATCATAAGAACATGATTTAAAATATTTTAAATGTGTCTATTTGAATAAAGAATTTTTGACTTTGACATTGATCAATTAGATAACTTTTAATACTCCAGTATAAACCGCAACCACAAATCGTTGTTCGTCAGTATAAGAAAGATATTAATGGTTTTTTTTTATCAGCCCATAACTAGATCTTATGTGAAATATGCTAGTACCGTTGAGAATGGCTTAAATATGCAAATTCATATAACCCGGTCCCTACTCACAAGGTAGAAAATAACAACTTAGGTCTTTTGCAACGATGTAATCGTGCACAGCATCACTACTAGCGCAATTTCGTCGCATTTGCAACGCGCCACGGAAGCGATTCAAACACGCTATTAACGCATTACAGCATCGCGACTGTATCGATAGGAACGTGCGACAATGTCGGACGACATCGGGGGAAAAATTGAGGGAGAGTGGCAAGTGACCTTTACGATTAAGAACTTAATCAAGTGAATTTTAGAGCTGAAGTGAAATTTTCTAATATCTTTGCGCGACCACATCGCGTTTGCATTGCAATAGAAGCGCAACGGAATCACGATTGTATCGCAACAGAATTGCATTTGCATCGCGACAAAATCGCGTTTGCATTGAGACAGAATCGTGACAAAATCGCGTTTTCATCGCAACTGAATCCTGGTAATGTGGGCGAGGACACAATAAGTCACCGTGGGCGAAGGGCTTTAGACATTAATCGTTATCGCGAATGGATGACTCATACTATCCCTAATGCCATGGAGTTACAAAACCTTATGTCAAAACTTCTTATCACAATCTTTTCAAAGCTTTTACACGAGTTTTGTTCCCAAAAGAAACTCTATATCTAAAATCTTTTTTACAAAGATAATAATTTTCGGTTAACCGTAATTACTGGCTTTTCCTTAACCTTTTTTTACGGTGTAGCCAAAAATAGAATAAATCCCGGTGTAGGATTAAAATCTTCTTACGCCTTTTTCCTTTTTTTCTCCAAATCTTGAACAAAACGTGATAAAGACGATATCACGATTAAGTTTTCAAACAGTTTAAGAATAGATATAAATAATGTTATGACCAATGGCTTAGGGCATAGCTATCTGGAGCATGGAGCCCTTAACGAAACCTTGATTCCTTGAAATAAATCGTGTTAACAGACGTCATCACGATTAAGTTTTCTAGCAAAACTTGCTTGTGAGTAGTTCGTTTGCTGCCGGTTCCCTAGTATACGATTGTCATAGCTGCTATAACGGCTTAGGGCCTGGTTGTCCGGAGCCCAGAGGCTAGTCACTTAAACAACTCTTATTTTTTACCAGTGTTGGAACAAATAGAAAACCGAAACGGACTTTCCACGTTCAAATCGGGGAAGTTCTTAAGAAAAGCCAGGTCTGAAGGTTGCTCGTCGAAGAAAGAGGCGAAATTGGTATGTCAAGAACGTAGAAAGTGAAAGGAAGTGGTTTCCTTTCACTGCATAGACAGATCCGTAACAAAACTTGTTTTGGGGCTTATATCTGACAGCGAGTATTAAACCCTTTGGTACACACAGGGTCTATGTAGCTTGGAGCTCCGCTGATACAGCGGAAGCTTTGTCACTGTTTTTTACACAAAGATAATTTCCACTAAAAAACTTAAAACCATGACGAGTAAGGGCTTATGATGTAAGCTTCAGAAGTAATACCAAATATAAAATTCGAGCAAATAAAAATAGTACTGACGTATTAAAAGTTGTGCCTGTAAATGAAACAGATGAATCAATAGTAGCAAGTTGAAAGCCCTCAGCTGTTCAAATTAGTTTTCATGAGTGTTTACGCATGATTGATTTATAGTTTTGCCTACGAGTGTTATAACGCTACAGTTAATATGTTGACTATATCTAGACCTCAGAAGCAGGAGGTCGTACGTAAATATTATATGTCAGAATCATTCGTTACCATAAAATTGCACATCCGACCAAATGCTTCTGAAGATTAATGGTATATTCGACCTTATTATGCTACTGAGAAAAAACATATTATATACACTGTTGTTTGTAATTTTATTTCAGTAGGTTAGGATGAGGGATTCTGAGGGATGGATATGTAAAGTGTAATTCATTAAATGAGCAGCTACCACTAAAGTATTTCATAAACTGATGCATTTTTTTATAATATTTTATTTTAATTATACTAAAACTTCACTTCAATAGCCCGCTTACGTCTTTTGCTGAACATGGGCCTCCACTTAACAAACCTTGGCAATCCAGAGCTGTTGGGTGATATTGCCACTATCACATCCTTGGCAGATGTTGATCGCAGTTAGATGGTAAGTAACCTTGAACTGATAAATGCTGCTGCCCATCTATCAACTATTTGTCCCATAGCGTACACCCATGAAACGAAATTGGGGGGACTATTGTACGCCGGAAAGTTCATTGCATATAGAAAAATACACGAGATACAGTCAAATAAACTACGTGTAAGTGTATTGAACGCATTCAGTTGTTATTCGAAATCTTACTCTCATACGAAGATAATAATATATTTCTAATAGCAAAGTAATAATAAGCTTCCAGTACACAGGATGTAATTAATGAGATTGAATTGAGAGTTTAACTGAGTTTTTGGCAGAGTTTATATAAATTATTGCGTTTACGTTTAAGTTTCCAATTTATGTGAGGTAGTATTTTTAAAGATAATTAGCAAAATTTTTACATTTCAAAATGATACGCGTAGTTTTTAATCATAAAAGTATCGGTGACATTGAAATATTTCAGATGAGACTCACGTTATTTTTAAAAAATTTCTAGGATATAGGTACCAAAGTAAGTGCAAATTTCTGAAGATTTTTTTGCCATATTTGTAAAACTAATTCTCATAAATAGAACGCGATTCAATATTTATTCTCATATATAAATCTTGATCTTCTACGACCTAAGATCTAATCAGAATCTAAATGTGAATTACTGAGTTGTAGGTGTCAGTCATAAAAAAACAAAACATTCTAGAATGTCATTGCTTATGTTTAAACAACGTTGCTGCAAAGTTAAACAACAAGTTTGCAGAAAACAAAAACCCAGCTAAAGCTGAACATCTCTTTATCTTTAAACTTGTTAAACTAAAAGCTAGAGATAAGTTTGCTGAGTTACAAAACAGAGTAAGTGAAGCAACTGAATGATTTCAGCTCCCTACGTCTCGTTAGCAAGAAACATAAGCTGGGTCATGTTTTTCTTTGCTATCTCTAACTGATGCAAATAAGATATTCATGTAACATTTGTAAAATTTTGGGCTACCTAAATATGTAATTCTTCAATGATATGGAATATAACGTATTAGAAATATTTAACGTAGCAGATATTGGTGGCTGAAAACCCATTATTTTCATTCTATCGCGTTTAATATTTATTTATTTTTTCTTTCATCCTGAGATTTATTGTTTTATGGCATTGTTTGAGAGAGTTTAAGAAATAGTAGTAGCAACGGCATAGCCAGGAGAAACAAGCACTTGGAAACACGTATACGCTCGGTAGAAGATAAACACTCCTAATTTACTCAGATTAGATCAGATTATTCGGAAACTTAGATTGTGGCATTTCCGTCATCAAATACTATTATTATTTAATATAGAACAATTTCCATCTAAACGTTTCAGTTTCAGAATTATCATAATCATCTACAATACTATACAGAACGTTAAATTCACGTATGAAACACGCTTCCAAACTTTAGAACTCGCAACAGCTGGGCTGCAAGATTTCGATGCTAATGAAGTTAAGTTGCGCCATAAAAGCATATCAAGATATTTGCATTTTGAGTAGGTTTCGTAGGTTCTTCTAGAGGAAATCAGCAATTTGTAAAGTTCTTAGCAATTTGTTTAAAGTTGGGAAGCTATTGGAGTGGGCTTTTAAGATATCAATGAGCATAACTTATGTTCATGGCTCATAAGTTTGGCTCGAAATTGGCGCTCTGTATCGTGTACGGATAGCAACCTTATATTTTATGCTAGATTTCTATGCTGGAAATAGTATTATTGTTTGAAACTAGCTTCCCGTGCCCGGTTCCACTCGCGTAACTCCCGTTCCCGTAGGAACTTTGAAATAAAATATAGCCTTTGTCGATAAATGGAATATCTATCACTGAACGATTATTTCAAATCGGATCAGTAGTTTCTGAGATTAGCGCGTTCAAGAAAAGTAACAAACTCCTCAGCTTTATATATTAATATAGATTTAACATTTTAGAGATGAAGCAAATTTTCAAAGTATGATAAGGTCTGCAGATCGTTTGTCAATCGAACAGTAACCGAAAACCACAGATAAATGTATCAAAAAATCCTACAAATGATGAAAATATTTTCTCTTCAGTTTTTATGGAGCATACTGCATTAAGTTACGTTTTCAGAAATATAACTTAAAAATACGCCACAGCAAGCCCTAATGTTTGTGGCATAGACTATTGTACGCTAAAATACTATTAAATTCAGCTAACTAAATATAGCTTTAACTTATTTTTATTTTCTCCTTAATAAACTTTTAAATTGCTTTAACTATTGACACAAAGCCTTTCCATGTTCCGTCTTTTCCACGTATTTCTATCTCAAGCGCTAAAAAACATATTGCTCCGATTTCCATAGGAAGAATTTCAGTAAAATTCTAACGTTTAAGAGTGGAATATTCTGGAATGTTTCATTATACTTCCAGTCAGTGCTAGTTGAAACCAAAAGAGATTCCAAGGCGTCGAGCGTTACGTGAAGTCTGTAATTTGGGACGAATAAAGGAAGTAAAAGCTTAATTTGTTTGTATCAAGGTTTGTACAAAAGATTATTTTCAAATTAAGAAATATGTTTAGGAACTATTTCAGTTCTGTTTTTATAAATTTGTTTAAATACTGAAATTTATTTTCTTTCTTTTGTCCGTTATTTATAACAAAACATTTATTGACTTCACGTAG
Organism: Nycteola revayana; assembly: GCA_947037095.2. Taxonomy (NCBI): domain Eukaryota; kingdom Metazoa; phylum Arthropoda; class Insecta; order Lepidoptera; family Nolidae; genus Nycteola; species Nycteola revayana. The sequence goes on along the minus strand of OX344845.2, from coordinate 21,791,019 downwards.
TGATCATCGGCCTTACAACCTTGGTAATAGTGGCAAATTATTGTGGGTAAGATCCTATATATCCTATACCTTATATAAGCCGATCATGATGATGATAATATAAAGTCTCCTAGATCAGAGGTCTCCAAACTACGGCCCGCGGGCCAAGTCCGGCCCGCCAGTGGCAACAATCCGGCCCGCGACAGCTTAAGACTAGTGTCAGCAATCTGGCCCGCGACACCATGGTCTTATTGTTGTTACTATTGCTGTGATAAGTTGAAAAAGATAACACAAAATGATAATTACTCGGTTGCACACTTTGCGACTAGTCTAGAAATAAGAGTATAATTAAGGATACAAAAATTAAAACTGTTTTGGCCCTTCAAACATATTGAAAAAATCGTTATGGCCCTACGGCGTCAACGTTTGGAGACCCCTGTCTTAGATGATGCAATTCTCTTCCAATATTCTTAAGTGATTCGAATCTGCTTTAGATATGAACAGAATATAAGGGGTACATGGGGTCTATTCTATCGGCATATATTCACACGGCAATCAAGTGATAGATGATCAGTGTAAAATATATCGATATATATTTTATACTCATGGGTGTCGTTAGAGGCTTCTAAGAGACATTTGTCTCATGGATAGGTGGCAGCGTCTATCAACTCAAGGTTACTTAACATATTACTGCAATTACCAACCCGCCTGCCAAGTATGGTGATTATGGCAATATCAATGAGCCTGGCATCCCAATATTTGTACTGGGGGACCCATGTTTAGCGGTGGAAGTAAACGGGCTGTTGAGTTAAAAAAGACGAATTATTTACCAATTAAACAGCCTACATCTTAAGTATTAATCGGCTATGTTCAACTACGCACACTGTCGACTAGGTGAAGTTGAATGAATGTACCTAGCACATGCTAAAATACAGTATTAAATATGTCAGGCCAATCAATATTTTAATTCTGCAGAACAGAATAGGTTTTATTATGCCAAATGTTGCACTTTCATAGTATTGTGCACTTACATTGTTTCAGTAATTATAAACGAGACTCATATTTCTACGAAGCCAGGTAAAGGTTCCTGAACGTTACGTAATACCAGTACGTTTTAATTTTATTATGCCGTATCAACGCTTCGTATTATACTACTTAAACGTGTAAAAAGTAATTATAAATGTAAAAAGAATATGTTTGTCTTTTTGGATGGGTTATTCATAAACTTTGCATAATAAGCGGCCGTAGCCCAATGACTATGGCGTCGGACTTGTGATCTTGAGGTCGCCGGTTCTAACCCCACCCATTGCACTACCGACGTGAACCCACTTGTTACACAAGCATTATAGCGTAGCACGAGGGGTTAACAAGAATACTAATAGAATGCAAAATTCGGCTTGTAACATTAAAAAAAAAAACGTAACACCTCTTCAAGAATCAATATTACTTTAAAATTAAATTGTCTCTAACTGGATTTTTAATGGGAGTTGGCTGTTTAAATTGTACTTCCAGACTCCAACCCACGCACGACAGTTTGACCTTCACAATCCACCCGCAACCAACCCATCACCACCTTATTTATTGTTGCCAATGGAAACCTAACAGCAGAAAGTTAAATTGAATATAAATCCATTCTAGACACGTCCACCAAAACAAACAAACATTTTAAACAAGCAATAATATGCTTTAATACAATGCAATAAGAGCTAGATAACTGTTTATGTAACTTTGTTTTGTTCCCAACGAAGGCCCATCAATACAGGTTTGGAAGGCAGAGGGTGTTTAATAAATAACGTAATTCGCTTTTAAGCAATTACAGTAATTTTATCGTGATTTTTATTATTTATAAACATGAGTGAAAATACGGTGAATGGTAACAAGGATAGCAATTTGATTGTAAGCTATTTCGGTTATAGCGAGGTAAGCTGATGTACTTCTTTTATCGCAATATTGTATTCGAAATATGCGTTGATCCCCGTCCGATCTTGCAAAGAACTTTTCAATGACCTCGTAGACTTTAAATCCGAGAGGCCCGCGAACTGTAATTTAGCGCGACAGTTGAACAAAGCTACCCTAAAAAAACTAAAAGTCAAAATCTATTAATCCCTTCGTCAGTTACCGCAGTGAGCCGAGGTCCCAGTCCCGCAGGTAGCGCCCTGTGCACAGGCTGCTTATTTTGAAATATATAAGCCATTAAATAAGGTTGAAGCTCTGCTCGTCCTTATGCCCGGTGACGTACCAAAAGCCTTGTAGCTCACTACATACATGGTTTGTAGCTTATAAACCATTTATAAGGATGGAGACTCACAACACAAATGTCCGAACAAAAAAAAAACGCATCTCATGCGTTGAAACAAGGGTATTTATCATAAATATTATTCGGTCTTGTGTCTCGTAACACTCATTGTATTCTTATTTCACTTGCTTTGAATTTTATGTAAGTATTAAATGGAAGGAGTAGTAATCAGGCTGCCTTTACACTTTTTAGTTTTATATAATATCAAAGTTTTATTTTCGGGGGACACGACTCGGAAAGTACGTTTACAATATAATGATGATCCTTCGTCAGGAATGGTCGGGACACTTACACAGGTGAAAGATTTTTCCTACCGGAGGTCAAGGGTTCAAATTCATATTTAAGTCTGATTGGTTGATGGATTACCATAGAAAGTACGTTAAGCAGTTGATAATACCACAAAACAGGCAATCGTCAACACTGCAGTGATCAAACGGCCATTTTTTTTTTGTTCGGCCGGAATTGCATTTACGCATTCCCACCGCCGCTGCAGCGTATTCGCGCGCTGGCAGTTGGATATGTGGGAATCGCCCTCTCCATAGCTTGGTATGCTAAACTCATACTACGAGGAGAGGACCCTACACCACTAAAACCCCCCGGACACTCCTACGATCCGCCGTTGGTGGGGGCCGGGTACGCATGAGCAATCCGGCCGTCATCAACCCGCCTGCCAAATGGTACTATGGTAAAACCACTTCCTTGGAGGAGGCCAATGTTCAGCAGTGGACGTTATACGGGGTGATGAAGATTTTGCATTAAGGAAGTCAAATAACCAGTCTTCAAGATAAAAATACATGAGAGGCGTTTAGGTTAGTACCGTTATTAACATATAAATCATCAATCGAAAAGGAGATTCTGAATTGGGTATGGAAGTTTCCGTTACAACTTTAGAACGGTAGGAACCAGCTACTTGTACCATTAACTTGCACTATTATGTTGCCTCAAAATTCGGACAGTACTTACCATGTTGTTGGAAGTTCTCAACATTGGCCAGTTTTGCAAGTTGTAGCTTCTAATTTACTGACTACTAAAGTTGTAAAGTAACTATTACTAATTTAGTTAAAATCAACTTTGGAAGTATTTCTAACATGAAATGGACCAACAATTAACCCGGCGTCAGCACAGTTGGGTCTGCCTGACCCGCGCCATTTTGAAATAAGTGTATTTCTTATGATTTTTGCGCGACGTTGTCATACTTCTCAGTAGCTGGAGTCAAGAGTCGCCCTTCCCCGCGGGATATCGCCATTCAGTCGTGTTGCAGCCGCAGGGGTGGATAGACGCGGCTAAACACGAAAAAGGTAAATATGACCCAACCATACAGTTCGTGTCGTAATTTCGCGCCATACTTGAAACAATACTTTTTTTTTTGCAGAATTTAGAATATTATTCATAGTCTTACTGTAGATTTTAGTCATATGTATGTTACTTAATTTTTTTTTTTTTTTAAAGTTTGTTTTCTTTAAGTTTTATAACTTTAGGACAGAGGTTGTCCATTTTGATAATATTATGTAATACTTTTATAAAAATGTAATTAAACAGATAGTGTCATATCAAATTGTTTTAGTTTACCACAAATCTCTTAAAATAGTGGTTATATTAATGACTACAATAATTATGTTTCTAAATTTCTTTTAGGTATTGGTACTGTGACGAATTTATATACGGGTCTTCTAGACCCAACCCTACTATCATTGTTACATATTTACACAGTGCTGACGCCGGGCTAAACTTGAAAAACAAAGGCTGACGTCACATTAGGCGTGCGCGTTTCTCGAGGGCTGTCACATGTGGGAGATGGGGAGGGTAGCAGGCGGCAGAGCCGCTAGCTTGGCGCTCGCGTTGTTCGCGTTATGTAGGTAGATATAACTACAAAAATGAAAGAATGGTTGTCTTCTTTTGAAATAATAAGGGCGACGAGAAAGATAAGAAATTAATTGTTGTTACAAAGAATAATCTAAAGTTAAAACTGACCACCAAAATAATCATTCAATACGTGTTAGTGGAGTACATAATCTTATTATAACCAAATTACAATAGCATTACATAGAGTGTCTACAATGGTTATAATTTTGCACGCTTAGAAATACAGTGACCCAATTCAAAATGTCGTATGTGTGACTTTAATTCATATAATGACCACAATTTTACATTTGCATCGACTCATATTAAAAAGGTTGATATTAAAAACTAATAAAATACACATATTTTTAAAACCACCGAATATTTAATTTTATTTTTACAAAATTAATGGACTTGACAATCCTTTTTCGCCATTTACCTAAAATTTGGTATTTTCAAATAGGTCACTATATTTCTAAGCGTGCGATTTGTAAGGATTACAATCACCGTCTACTTAAAAAAACGATAGATAACTCATTCTCAGCTCAGGGACGCTACGTGCGTCGACACCCTCGTGCCGTCTCATCTTTCCGGGACTCAGAGTAGGGCTGGCATGGCGGCTGAATCTGCGGAGAATCTCAAGAGGTGCAAATATAGTACCCTTGATAGTGGTTATGTATCTGTGCCTTTTGGTGTCGAAACTTTGGGGCCGTGGGGGCCGGGAGAGGGGAATAAATACCTCGCAGCGGCCCTCTTAATTGCGGCACGTTCTCCGAGTGCTGGTTTTTACTTTGCACAGCAGGTAAGCATTGCCATTCAGCGGGGTAATGCTGCCAGCATTCTGGGAACCTTGCCAAGTAGAATAGATTCAGAATAGTAGTTTTTTATAAGTTAGTTTTATTTTAAATTAGCTACTTTTACTTGTATATTCTGTATTTTAATCACGTAATAAATTATGAAGTTCCCACGGGAACGGGAGTTACGCGGGTGAAACCGCGCGCGGGAAGCTAATGGTATATTACAGGAATTACGGATAAATATTTTTTAAATAATTTTGAGAGTAATAACTCTAGAACACCAACAAAAGCCGATCCTTCAAATGTTTCCAGCTCAAATATCTTGTCAATTTAGTCACTAATTCTGAAATATAAACTTAGTACACAAGTAAAAATAAAATAACAATAACCTTTAATAAAATACAATTAAATTCATTATACAAATACCTTGACATCTTTACAAACAAAATGTTTTGCTATTCGACGAAAAAGTAAGTACACAAATTTCTTGGAAAACCTTATTAAAGCTAACAGACTGATCCAGTAAACATACACAGTACCTAATTAAGGATAGTACAAACATTAGCCTAGCAACGTTAATCAAACGATCTATCTTCGCCTGAGTCTCAAGACAGTTGGAAATCGTACACCGTTTACATTGCTAACAGTTTTTATAAGGCTTCAATCAAATTAAATTGTTTTATAACAAGTTTCTGAATAATATCGGTCTACAACATTTTGTATGGTCGTTTTGTTTTTTGTGTTTGTCTTAGTACTTTTAATTTAAACACAAGCGTAATAATATGGGAATAAATCATTATCATCATCCAGCCCGTATCCATTGCATCATCCATTGCTTAACATAGGCTTCCTCCCGAGGGAGGATTTTTGCCATAGTCACCACGCTTGGCAGGCGCATTAGTGACCGCAGTTTTATGTTACAACATAACACTGCGGTCACCAATCCGCCTGCCACCAATCCACCAATACACAGGGAAACGCTGCTGCCCGTTCCCTGGTTCGTTTGTTATAGATGGTGTTATAACAATCGGGACCAAAACGGCTTAACGTGCTTTTCGAGGTATGGAGGGTAGTCCCTCAACCAACCAGAACCGGAAAGAAATCTTAGAATTTACACAAATATTTCTGGTCCGGTGTGGGAATCGAACCCACGAACTCCGAGATTTAAAGCGGGGCCTCGGGCTTTAGGTCTACGAGGGTATCGAAAAGTTCTTTCCAAACTAAGGGTTAGTAGGGCATGGAAGGATGCGTCTCATTCTCAGGAATAATATATTCCGGCGGGTCGGTTAGAGCCAAATGTATCTATTGTCCAGCCTCACTCTAATAAGTAGTTCATACTAACAAAACTCTAAAACCCAAATGACTTAGACATATGAAACAAATACGTTGTCTTACTCTGATATGGTCACGTTCGTAATTGGTCCCATTACAAGGTGATCGTGCTCACATAATACGGTCCCTTTTCACTGAACTGAACTACAGTTTGCACGTCCGTAGTTTTTTCACTCAAAAAGGTCATAAGGGACGTAGCAGTAAAGCGTGACTGGTGACAGGTGGCTGAAATTAAATATTTTATGGGACGAACTTTGGAAGAGTGAGAACGCCGAATCTCGGAAAAATATTATGTTCTTTGTAACCAGCTGGAATAAAACGAAATATCCTTTTTAAATGTGACGACTTCGGTGAAATATGATTGGGACTTTAATGAGACTATACTAACTTTTAAGTAATTAATTATTAGTTTTGTCGATTCTCAACCGCATTACTGTTATTTTTAGGTTAATTATTCCTAAATATATAACTAATATAACTTACTTTTTCCTATGATTTGGTATTTTTTAAATCATAAGAGATTAAGATTTTTAACAGAACCAAAGTTAATCATTAACTTCATCATCAGCCCGTATAATGTCCACTACTAAACATGGGCCTCCTCCCGGGGCTGGATATTTGCCATAGTCACCACGCTTGGCACGTGGATTGGTGACCGCAGTATTATGTTGTACCACATAAGGAAACGCTGCTGCCCGTTCCTTGATATACGATTACTATAGATGATGTTATAACAACATGCTTTCCAACCAACCAGACCCGGAAAGAAATCTTAGAAATGTACACAAAGATTTACAGTCCGGCGTGGGGATCGAACCCACGACCTCCGAGATTTAAAGCGAGCCAAATACCGCTACGCTACGGTGGTTGTCTTGTCTGTCTTATCTTTAACTATGATTGGTGTATCCGATAGCCTAAAATAGGAATATAAAAAAGGTAATCTATAAGATATGCATGTATGCTACTATGATGCTACATACTAATTATGCGTACCTAATTAGTAATTTTTTTTTTAAATTTTGGCCGCTTTATTTCAATTAGTTACGTAGAAAGTTTGCCCGTGTGTCAAAGACTTTAATCCTATCTATCTTCTAGTATACTATCTATCTTAATTGGAGAAAATCAAATAATTAGGCGAGATTAATATGTTGATTGTACACACTACACACATCAAACATAACTCAATTTAATAGAAATACCTAAAAGAAAAATAACGTCTTTTTAATTTTTTATTCGAAGAGCAAATCATAATAATATAAAAGTCTTAATTTACATATTTCAAAACGCATTTTTACATACATAAAGCAAAAAATTTAATAAATTTTTCGAGATCTACCTGTGCGCCATTTCTTCTTTCAATCGACCGTTAGTTTTTGCAATTAACTAGACTATACTCGCTCCTCGCGCACGGTTTCACTCGCGTAGCCCCCGTTCCTTGTACGTGGAATCTCATAATTAAATGTAGGCTACATTTCCTGTCATATTTTATAAAAAAAACATAATTGTCAAATTTAAAAATAATATATAGGTACCATAGTTTAACTCACACAAGCGCCTTTTAATTACATATTAATGTGGGATATAATCAGGAGGAGAGCTTATCCAGCAAAGAAAAGATGGTAATTCGTTACATCGTGTTTTATTTTCTTTCTTTTCTTCTAGATACTTCTTATTTATGTGCACGTCCTTCGTTTAGCAGCTTCCTTTCCAAACTCGCTTTTACTACGTTCTGGTATCCTTAATCCTTCAGTCTTATCTCATTCAATCATTGTTCATTCATCGCTTTCTTAATGGCTAATAAATCATTTCCGTACTCTGTTACAAACCAATCAGTCATCATATCTCAATTATCCTTCATTTATTACTTTTTCATTGGTTAATTATCAATTTCCGCATTCCGTTCATAAATCATCTTTACATTTGTCACATCTTTCGTTCACAAACTAACATCTTCATTTATCTTCGGATACACCTAACTTACATTCCCACATTAATACCAGTGTACGTACCTATTTTCATCATCATCATCAGCCCGTATAACGTCCACTGCTGAACATGGGCCTTCTCCCGAGTGAGCGTATTTGCCGTAGTCACCACACTTGGCAAGCGGATTGATGACCGCAGAATTATGTTGTAACACACAAGAAAACGCTGCTGCCCATTCCTTGGTATACAATTATTATAGATGATGTTATAACAATCGGGACCAACGGCTTAACGTGTTTTACGAGGCACGGAGGGAACTCCCTCAACCAAACAGACCCGGAAAGAAATCTTAGAATTTACACAAAGATTTTCCGTCCGGCGTGGGGATCGAACCCACGCCCTCCAAGATTTAAAGCGAGCCAAATACCGCAACGCTACGGAGGTTGTTCCTATTTTAATCCTTGACAACTAAGCTTTCTCATTTTGACAAAAAAATTGAAATCGACCAAGTAAAGTAACAATCAAATCTTCTCTCTATAATATTAGAATAGATTCGTACATCTTTCGTAACTCACCATTTATATTCATCATCATCATCATCAGCCCGTATAACGTCCTCTGCTGAACATAGGCCTCCTCCCGAGGAAGGGTCTTTGCCATAGTCACCACGCTTGGCAGGCGGATTGGTGACCGCAGTGTTGTGTTGTACTACACAGGGGAAACGCTGCTGCCCGTTCCCTGGTTCGTTTGTTATAGATGATGTTATAACAATCGGGACCAACGGCTTAACGTGCTTTCCGAGGCGCGGAGGGTCAACCAACCAGACCCGGAAAGAAATCTTAGAATTTACACAAAGATTTCTTGTCCGGTGTGGGGATCGAACCCTCGACCTCCAAGATTTAAAGCGAGCCAATTACAGCTACGCTACGGAGGTTGTCCATTTATGTTATTAGCAGGATAATAACCGCAAACATGTCTGCTCATTACAAACAACACAGAAACAAAGATGCTATGTCTAATTAAGTAGGATGGCAAATCGCACGCACCGCCGCGCCGACATCAAAGGCGAACATACAAAGCGCTCCAACTCTGCCCCAGATTATCATTTTTTAGAGTAGAGCCTCTGAAGTTGCTTTCTCGTATGTTCATGTTCAGTTTCTTGTGAACAAGTTTGTTGGTAAGAGCGTTTTGTTAAATTACACTTAAGACTATCGACGTGGCGTTGTGGTATAAGGGTCGGCTTAAATCGCGGAGGTCGTGGGTTTGATAAAATAAAAAACCTTTTGCCGGGTCAAGTTGGTTGAGGGACCAGCTTGAAAAGTAATACTGACATAACATCATTTATGATAATCTTATACCAGGTAACGGGCAGCAATATTTACCTGTGTATATGCTGTACATATTAGCGTTCACCAACCCACCTTTAAAGCGTGGTAACTACTACAACACCCTATTCTAGAGAGTTCCATGTGCGGCGGTGGACGATAATCACTTTGATTGTCTATAATGATTAGTGAAGACTTGTTGCACAAAAGTCACAAAAGAGAAATGCTAAACTGCGCATATTGCTAAAAGTGAGTCATGAGCAAGTAGTTAAAATTTCGGTACTAGGATAAAACGGTTGTCCTTTCATTTTCTTCACAGAACTAATGAAAACACAAAATGGCAATGCAAATTCAGCATGCCAAACCCAAAATAAACTTTGTTCGGGGTATCAATCTAGGATCGTTAGTACATTCAGTTCTAAATCTTGTTACTCTTGTATATTTAGTATAATTGTTAACTATAATTTAAGCAAAAAGATACTACCTCTACATTTGGATATACCACTGCACAAGTACATTTAAGACCCAGTGGTCACAAACCCAACACTTTAACCACTAGGCTCTTTAAGTTCCAATGTTATTTTTCCATATATCCACTTGGGCTATGAAATGAGCGGTGGTGTGGAAAGATATTTTGTTATATTAGTCAAGTGCTTCACGTCTTAATTACTCCTTAGTAAACCTCAAAACCCATGTCTTCCCATGGGTGTCGTAAAAGGCGACTAAGGGACATATGGCTGATGGATGGGCTTACATCTTACTGCGATCACCAATCCGTCTGCCAAGCGTGTTGATTATGGCAATATCCCTCTACGATTCTGGCTTGCCAAGGTCTGTTAAGAGGAGGCCCATGTTCAGCAGTGGACGTTAAAGGGCTGTTGATGATGATGATGATGAAACCTCAAAATAATTTTTAAACTATATTTATAAAGTATTGTGACCTTAGCTTACAAGGGTCCACTCCTAACAAGGACATTCCGTTAGCGGCAGTATCTCATGAAATTTTTTATAGAGTCTAAATGCGATTCACACTCAGGCAAAATGTGCCGATAGTTTATGTCTGCCTGGTACCTAGGATTTTTATGAGATATTTTAAACAGATTGGGAAAAATCACTGCAAAGTGGCAGGCTTATTAATTTTGGCCGGATGACCTCGCATACCCGGCCCTCACGAACGGCGCACAGAGGAGTGTCCGGGGGGTTTTAGTGGTGTAGGGTCCTCTCCTCGGGGTATGACTATAGCATACCACGCTATGGAGAGGGCGAGTCCAAAATAAACCTACGCCGGCGCGGGAACGCTGCAGCGGCGGAGGGAATGCGTAAATGCATTTCCCCACGGACATCAAGAAAAAAGGCTTATTAATAAAAAAAACCATGAATCAGTTAAGGAAATCTGAAAAATATTTCTAGACATTCAAACCCAAAATATCCTATCCTACTAATATTATAAATGCAAAAGTTTATATGTGTGGATGGTATGCGGTATATTTGTTACTCTTTCACGCAAAAACTACTAAATGGATTCGGCTGAAACTTTTCACGGGGATAGTTAATAAGCTCGATTTACATATAGGCTACAAAACATCACGCTCCGACTCACTGGAGCAGAATACTGCGGGGCGCAGCGAGTATTTACATAGTATTAATGCAACCGTAGATTGTAAGGCTCCACTCCTAACTTGGCCATCCCGTTTGCTAAGTAACTCATAAATTGTACAAAGTCTAAGTGCGATCCACACTTAGGCGAAGTGTGCCGATAGTTTCTGTCTGCCTGGTACATAGCCAACTGTATTTTTAAGTTATTGCAAGAACAAGTACTGTTTAACGACCGTTTAATATTAACTTTGAAAATGTTTTTAAAGATAACTGTTAACTTGCCATTTGGTATGAGATCTTGTGAGTACTATTACTATGTCTCTTAAAATGAAAGGATTTAAGGCACAAAATAAATAAATCCCTACACATTAAACGTGCATAATTTGCGGACACAATTTACACCCAGTTTCAGAACTACTATCTGTTGTTCTTTGCGCTGGGTAAGAATCAAACCTAGAATACCTGATTGCAGATACAACTACCGTTACCACTAAGCTAGTACAGACCTTATTTTACATATCTTAATGACGTCAAACACTTTCAACTATAATCTTTGGTATAATATGGAACATATTATAGATAAATCCAAGCATATAATACCTAACCCTTTTCGACTGTCTTTCAAGAATTGAATCCTGCCAGTATCTACATCAACACATCATGTACGATGGTACGAATTACTAGATTACGCACAACAGAATTTCCCAGAATATAAAAACGATAACAATGTTCTACCGCCGCCTACAGGAGCCGCATAAAATACAAACCGACAAGTAGCGTCATCTACAACTTTCAATGCAACCTAAATCGCGCAATAGAAGTTTGTAACCCAATTCGAACATGTACCAGCACAAATTATTGAAAATTAACCGCGGTCATTGAGCAAACTACATCCCCCGGCAAAGGGAATCTTCGTTTTTTGAGAAGAAATTTTACCAAACCTAAATTCTACACTGTATTCACGCCGCTAATATAAAATAGAAGATTTGTAGCAGCCACCAATCTTTAATAATTTTATTTTACCTTAAAATGCATCCCATGTTAAAAAAGCTAAAATATATTGTACCCGAAACTATTTGCGTGGAACAAAATTTTCTTAGAAATATTCAAAAGAAAAACGTGTTGCATGAATATTGAAGCATTTGATACCCAAGAGCATGGACGGGATTTGGCTAGAATATAGTAAATTTTAATTTTATATTCGAGTGTGAAAAAGATTTTTATATTAAAAGTACTAAATAATAATAGGTATTACTCGCAAAAATATGATGTTCCTATTTATAAGAAGATTTAGGCTCATCTATTTATAAAAAAAAAAAACTCGGTTTACTTTTAAAGACATTGGATTTTCATTAAAATATTTTCTTAGTGGTAGTTATTTCTACGTATACAACAACATTGATTTAGTGTGTTTATTATTTTTGAATATATTAAATAACTAGCTTCCTGCGCGCAGTTTCACCCGCGTAACTCCCGTTCCCGTGGGAAATTCATAATTAAATATAATTTATGTCATCCGGGGATAGTGTAGCTTTCCAACGGTGAAAAAAATTTTCAAAACGGTCCAGTTGTTTCGGAGCCTATTCAAACAAACAAACAAACAATTAAATATTTTATAAGTTAGTTTTAGTTAAGATTTGCTTCTTTCAATTGAATACATTTTATGTATAAGATCATAAATGCATTTAAATGTCTCAGTGAATTAAGATGTTTTTAATGATGTTCTATAAACCATAATATGTAAAACGGAAGTCATATCTGTTTATGATAGTTTCATTAATATGTGTTGAAAGACTTTCGGCTCATTGATCCGTACAGGAGTAGTATAATGAAGGTTCAACTTATGCATTAAGTTCACTGCTTACTCATACTCGACTGAATTTCCTTGATATGTTTAGACATGTTTTCTTACATAATATTGTTTAAAGCATTTCACAATGATTATTTTATGATATAATATCCACCGTTTAACATGAGCTTGTTGCCATAGTCAGCTTGGCAAGTGGGTCGGTGACCGCAGTGTTACATTGACTATCGGGAACAACGGCTTCCGAGGCACGGAGGATAGTCCCTCAATCATCGAGACCCGGAAAGAAATCTATAATTTTACAAAAAATGCTTTTTGTCCGAAGCAGTAATCGAACTCACGACCGCCGAGATTTAAGGTAACTATACCACTATGCCACGGAAGCTGCCTTACTAAGTAACTTCATTAAAATTTTGTTATTGTTACCGACGTAAATACTCTTTGGTTTGAATGGTTTTCTTTTCATATTATTTGTATCAGTGTTGCGTGAATACTTTTTGGTTTGAATAGTTTACTTTTTATGTTATTGGTATAAGTGCTTTGTTTATTTGTCTATTTTTTTATTGTCACATTTACTGCAACAGAAAATACATGAAATTTATTACTTTCTCGACCGTTGCGTTTTGATTTATTATTGTCCATTAAAACACATCGGGCAACGGTCCGCTATCCAGTCGACAATAGTTATACTCTATGTTTTTGAAGGAAGGAGGAGGAAGAGTGGAAGGTTATGGGGAAGACCTTTGCCCAGCAGTGGGACAATATAGGTTAATAAAAAAATGCTTTGTAGGTGATAAACAAAGAATACCATCACAATTTAAAGTCGCATTTCTTTTTAATGGTAACAAAACGCACCGACCCGCTCGGTACGCAAACAAAGAATATTGTGTAGCTTCGAGAGCAATCACTACAAATATCTTCTAAACCTACGTTCAGATAGGCGAGGAAATTGGAAAATTGATTGTGTTGAAGTTCAATACAAAACAAGGCGCGTCAATATCAATTTTCTGGTTGGAATTCTTTTATGGAGGCGTATCTACACGGAACCAATTAAATAATTTATGTTTACAAAGACAAAAAAAAACACTGAAATATACTAAAAAAGAAAGATGGAAGAACTGGCGTAATTATGTCGACTAAATTAGCAACGTCTCAAAATAGGGCCGAATCAAAAGTACCTTTATGCGGCGAGTAATCATGAAGAAATTGATGAATGTGGCAGAAGCGAAAAAGGTATGGTGAGATCGAGACAGGTGGCATCCCTTTGTCTTTGCCTTTCCTATGGAGGAAAGGTGTGACGATATGTATGTACCTAAGTATGTATGTAGAACGAAGAAAAAATACATTTATGTTTAAATTATCCTTGGGCGTCGAAAAATTTCGCCGCGTTGCAACACCTGGGCGTAGCTTTCAAAAGTCCGACAGCATTGCCTCGGTATAAAACGAGGCAATGCTGTATGCTGTATAGCATTGAAATATGTCAATGCTTATTTTTGAGCGAAAAATAGGCCAGCCTTATGGTCTAGTGACGTCAAATAGGCGTTTGGTAGTTCATAAAATAGAACCCATGTTATTTCGTGCCCTTTTCATTGAATGGTGTTTGTATAGAAAGCTATCCTGCCGTAGTTTCACCCACGCAAAGTTCTAATTGAAGTAGCTGTTGTGCATAACCCTAAGGCGTTTTCCTAACTTACCTATTCTATAGTTTGCCAGAGAAATTTCTAAATTGGTCTCTCTTATCTCCATTTCTGCCAACAAATCATATTTTGTGAAAGTTACAATAACAAAATAGATTTTGAAGCGGCCGTAGCCCAATAGCTACGGCGTCAGACTGTAATCTTGTTCGCCGATTCGATCCCCACCCATTGCACTACCGACGTGAGCCCACTCGTAACACAAGCATTCTAGCTTAGCACGAGGGGTTAACAAGAATATTAGTAAACTGCAAAAAATCTGCTAGAAATATGTAAAAAAAACCGGCCAAGTGCGAGTCGGACTCGCGCACGAAGGGTTCCGTTTCAGTTACAAGTGCGTACCTATTTTTGATATCAAGAATAAATAAAAAAGCGTATGTTTATGAAATGAAATGTTATTTTATATTTTTATATTCGAGTTGATTGAATGAAAGCTAAATTGCGGTTTACGATTTTTGACGTATTAAAAAAAAAACTACTTACAAGATCTCGTTCAAACCAATTTTCGGTGGAAGTTTGCATGGTAATGTACATCATATATTTTTTTTAGATTTATCATTCTCTTATTTTAGAAGTTACAGGGGGGGGGACACACATTTTACCACTTTAGAAGTGTCTCTCGCGCAAACTATTCAGTTTAGAAAAAAATTATATTAGAAACCTCAACATCATTTTTGAAGACCTATTCATAGATACCCCAAACGTATGGGTTCGATGAAAAAAAAAATTTTGAGTTTCAGTTCTATGTATGGGGAACCCCAAAATTTATTGTTTTTTTTTTTTTCGTGTGAAAATCTTAATGCGGTTCACAACATACATCTACTTGCCAAGTTTCAACATTATAGTTCTTATAGTTTCGGAAAAAAGTGGCTGTGACATACGGACGGACAGACATGACGAATCTATAAGGGTTCCGTTTTTTGCCATTTGGCTACGGAACCCTAAAAATGGCTACATTTCGACTAACGGTTTTCAAATAACAAATACTAACTACTTGTCTTCTTTTTTATTATTTAATTTTAAACCGACAGACTCTTGTAAGCCGTTTTGCATAAAATCTGAGATATTGACACTGCCTTGCTTACACAATATGTATGAATTGATTATGCTCGTCAGGTTGAATAAAGATATTTTGTGTCACTAAATAGTTAAATATTAGGATAATGTTTAACTATTTAGTGTAAGTAATGGACTAGGTATATTATATTTAATAACTTTGTAAACTTAAATTTTGCTAATAAATTATTTGATTTGATTCTATATTGGAATACTAAATAATACAATACTACACACACGAACTAAAATCACATTAACTTGAACAATTTACATTTTCAAAGCAGACATTTCGGCTAGACCGTAATCAGACGAAAAAATCTCATTAAAAGTCACTCCGGAGCCGTAGTTTCACTACTTTTTTGTTCGGTCCACGCTCAAACTGATTTTTAAACTGTGTTAAAATGTGTTGCAGTTTCGCATGTTAGTATAATACGAGTACATATTCTTATTCATATAAAGTGCTCCCATATAATATGCCATTCTTTTAACAGTAGATAGTACAATGAGTAATTAAGAAATTTCGTTTCAATTATAATTTTTTTTTATAAAATATTTTTTACTTAATATAAAAAGCATAGAATAAAACCGCGGGTGTATATTCCTTTAACTCTGCGATACAGTGGGAGATGACAGCACAGCTTACTGCGCTGTGCTGTGATGTCATCGCCCGGATGACTTTAATAAAAATAAAAATATATAAGAATATTGATATTAATAAATCATACCTAGTTTTTTAAATATCGAAAAATATAATATCACAAAAACTCTTCTCTTGTTACAAAGAGACGGTAATGATAAATGTACATTCCAAAATGAGCTCTAGTGCCTTGCAATACACGATAATCCAGGTTGTACGCATGGGCAGTCTTAATCTGTAACTTTTAATGCCATTTAAAACTTTAGACATACATGTATACACTTTTTTAATAATCAAAGTACTAGTTTAGTTAGATAGATAGTTTGTAAGAAACTTATATAATTGGGTTTCCATTTTAATAGAAAATACTAATTATTTCCAGCGGGGCAAGTTGGCGTAGGCACGGTGTTTGCTTCCACATATCCCGCCGCCTGAATACGCTGCAGAGGCGGTGAAAAAAAAAAAAAAACACGGTGTTTGCTTGTCGGTGTATTCTGCCTAATATACAGAACGATAGTACCGATTTAGACGGCTCTTTCATTGTTTGGCATAGCTTGTAAAATCCTGAAAAAATGCGGAAAAACGTTGCTGTTCATTTATACTATATTTTTATTTGTTTCTATCAATGTTTTTTTTTATAGCCTGTCGTTCAGAATATAAAAATAGTACAACCATTTAGCGCCATCTGCCAAATGACTACTAAACTATTTAAGCAAATAATTAAAATAAAGAAATACAAAAAAAAAACATTTAATTTAGCACAACACACAAGACCATAAACATCAAATATTTAGTTACATACCTACACAAAGCAATGAGACATCTTGCATGTGCTGTCAAAAAAGTCGCAACCTCAGCAAAGGCAAAGCGGTACCTAGCGAAATAATGAATGCATTTAAGGCAACATTTACCGTTTATTTTCTTCTTTCCGTACATACCGTATCGCGACAAAACAGCTTAGCCCGACAGGTGTACCAGTCGACAGTAATGAAAATTAACCCTCTTCACAATGACACTTTTTCCTCCTGTGTTTTCTGTGTCACTCCACTGATTTAGCAGGCGCAAGACGCTACAAAAGCAGATAAGTAATTATTGTTTTACATTGGCTTTGAATGTGAGGCCGGCTGCATTGCGGTGCCAAATATGTTGATGTGATGTTTTTCGATGAGGAGCCCGAAAAATATAGTAATATAGTAGGTAACAGTGTTATCTTACTCTGTAACGTTTAAGTGCTTGGAAGTGTTAAGTGGTATGCAATTTGGCACTTGGAAAACTTCAGACTTATAATAAATTACCACATGTATTTCTATAAATATCATAAGTGGCGACAAAGAGTAAGGTTGCCGCCCGTACTATATTATATAGTATATTTATCGTACTATATTTCAGTCAAATGTAATATATTTTATACAAAAAGTATTATATATTTTTTTGCTAAACTAAAATTCACCCAATTTCAAAATTTAGACCGTACCCTCAGCGCGGCATATAAAAACAATGAAAATGCTATGGATAAATGGCTGATGGATGGGCAGCAGCATCTATTAGCTCAATGTTTACATCGTACTGCGATCACCAATCCGTCTGCCAAGCGTGGTGATTATGGTTATATCCCTCTACGATCCTGGCTTGCCAAGGACTGTTAAGAGGAGGCCCATGTTCAGCAGTGGACGTAAACGGGCTATTGATGATGATGATGACAAAAACAAAAAAAGGTGGCAACCCTAATTAAGAGATATACAGCTGATATAGCTGCTTTTATCAGCTCAAGATTAGCAGTAGACCCACCAAGCCGACTTTTTTTTTTTTTTTTTTTTTGTTGTCCTGGGGGAAATGCATTGACGCATTCCCACCACCGTTGCAGTGTATTTGCGCGCTGGCGGTGGGATATGTGGGACTCGCCCTCTCCATAGCGTGGTATGCTAAAGTCATACCACGAGAAGAGGACCCTACACCACTAAAACCTCCCGGACACTCCTTCGATCCGCCGTTGGCGGGGGTCGGGTACGCATGAGCAATCCGGCCCCCACCAAGCCGCCTGCCAAACGTAGTTTAGTGGACGTAGCCATCAGGAAAGTTCTAACACAACACGTGAGTAATTTTTGGGCCGTTACGACATTTTTATGCCTTTTTCAAAACGATCAGAAGACCAATTGTTTTAGTCAATTAGACACATACAACTCTAATAGAAACATAGAAACTCTAATAGAAACTTGTTAAATAATCTTATAAGATACCAGCCCGGCTAGCATAGGCAGCGTGACTCGAGTCTTCTCTACGGAGGCCGACCAATCACATTGCAGAAACGCACTGTCACGTGACACTTTCTGCAATGTGATTGGTCGGCCTCCGTAGAGTAGACTCGGAAGCTCTGATGTCTAAGTCCAGTTATAGAGACTTTTCACTGTCTTGAAAAGTTTTTTTTTTCTGTAACATGTTGGAACTATAATGACAAAACATTGTTTTTCAACAATGTTTGTGATTTAAGAATTTATTATATAAAGTTCTAATCTGAATGTGTTTTTTATGTCTCCACATCTTTGTTTTTCTTTCCAATTGATAGCAAAAAAAAACTTGTATATGCTTCCGAACCAAGAATTTTCTCGACCTTGTTATTAGAACTAGAATATCGTAGACTAAACATTATGAACTTATTGTCTGTACTCAAAGTTATACTCCAAACGTTAAAGTTTTAAGTCATAACAGATGTAATATGAAAGTATGGAGAAGAGAGGATAAAAATATAAAACTTGGAACGACGCCAGACAAAGTTGTTGAACAAAAAGAACTTTTCTATTCCAATCAAATTGGTTTCAGTGTATTTTTTGTATCGTTGGTATTGTACTTTGTTTTAAAGAATAAAAAATTGAACGATCGCCGATCAACGCTGTTAGGTTCTCTTCGTTTAGGCGACTATAGTGACTCAGTTTGCAACCTGTTACGGTACGGTAAAGAAATCAGTTTACAAATTGTGTACTGTATTTTTGTGTTTTTATTTTTGTTGGCTATGAAATCGACTTCACCGGGTGTAAAGGCGAGCAGAGCTCCAGCCTAACTAAATGGTTTAAAAACCACAATCTAAGCAACCTGCGCAAGAGTGTGGCCCCTGTGGGACTTGGAATTCGGCTCATGGTGGTCGGTGGCGGGACGATTGAAGGGTGACTTTAAGTTTTAAGGGTAGTTTTGTGCAATCTGTCTGAATCATCATCTGCCCGTATAACGTCCACTGTTGAATATGGGCCTCCCTCGAAGCAATTGATGCCATACCAACTAAGCTTGGCAGGCGGGTTACGCTAAAAACTCACGGAGCGGTTTGCACCCGCGCCCGCCGCGGTCGTGGCAATGCGGTTTTATTTCTATAGAGACCGGTGGTAGCGGGACCCGCTATCAAGCGCGCGCGCCGCGGGTGTAAAACGCGTCGTAAAAATGTGCTCTTAATTTTTATTTTTTTGAATATAAATCTACATCATACAGAAGTTGCGGTCCCGCAAACGCGGCGGGCGCGGGTGGAAACCGCTTCGTTAGTTCTTACTTAACACAAGTGAAGACAAAAATAAAAGATGGATAGATTGTGTGAAAGATGACATGTGTAAGAAAGGTGTATGAAAGAGATGTTTTATAGGAAAAAATGGAAGAGGGTGACATATTGCATATTGCGCCGACCCCAAATAATGGGATCGGGGCAGGAAGATAATAGTAAAGTGAACGCTGCTGCCCGTTTTCTAGTAAACGATTGCCATAGATGATGTAATGACAACTTCGAACTTTTAATTATTACAAACAAACGAATCTTGATTCTAAAATATTTATTAAATTAAACACAGATAAAGTTGCGAGTAGCCGAAAATGGAACATGAAGCAAAATAAAAATTTATAATTTAAACCGTCAATCACAACTTTTGAATGCCAGTTAAAGGTCGATTATTATATACGTACAATTTTGCAAATAGTAGTAATTACTCATTTGTACTCATACTTTATACGAGTTATTGTGTAAACGTACATCGACAAATAATAGTCATGGTAATTATTGTAACATTCGTGGCACCGGTCTGCGGCTTCAAACAAATTGGATTGGTTTATGAGTAGGTGATTTGTGTTTTGAAACGCAATAAGGTCGTTTTTGGTTTGTTGATTGCAGGATGTTCAAGAAGGCCAACATAATTATAAATGGACTGTGTGAAAGATGATAATGTATTCGAAAGGTGTGAGTATGGAAGAGGAAAGCGGATGACGTATTGCGCCGACCGCAAATAATGGGAACAGAAATATGATGACACAAGGAAACGCTGCTGACCTGGAAAAAAATCTTAGATTTTAAACAAATATTTCTTGTCCGGCATAGAGATTGAATCCACGACCTCCGACTTAAAGTGAGATTTGTACTCAAAAGCTTTTGATATTAAAAATATATAAAACTAAGATTTTTATAACACCCAGTATAACTCAGATACTAAAAGCATTTTTAATTACCAAGGCGTATCATCCAATGTTAAAATTATCTTCATAAATAAAACGAACGTACAACAAAATGCCAGTGTTTATTCGCTTTGTGATTCTCGTTATATTCAGAGTATTAATTTCGTACAATAAATTCCGCAGCACGTTTTTCAGGCCGTCAAAACAATCTCAAAATTTATTACTGTGACTGAAAACATAGGAGAAACAGGTACCAATAGAATTTGAAATTGTATTTTCTGTTGAATGTTATTTTTTTTATAATACCAGAACAACGCCTTGGGGCAATGCGGCAATATTGAGTGGGCATGTGGGAATTAGTATTCTCTAATTGGACAATTTTTGGCTTATAAATAGCAACGCCCCGTGATTTCTTTGTAAATTGTTGTTCCTCCTCAACTAATAGTAGCGTGGTGCTTTATAGACTTTACGCGCTTAGCACGTATGTACCTATGAAAGGCGATCAATATCCCACCAGCCAAGCGGGGTTGGTGTTTTTAAAGACCTACTGTTAGTACAACTGAATGTATTCAGTAGGTAGTAAAAAAAAATGTCCGTGATTCACACATATAATTTTCCTAGGTGGAAATAAAACCCGGAAGACCCCGAAGCAAATAAAGCTGTTCCCACATTGGGATTGCGCGTTCTTTGAACTTGTGGACGACGAGAGCCCCGAGCTTTCCTCCCATCATCCGTTACCCTCGCCGTCACACATCACAGCATTAAATTATTAGATCTGAGACCATTTATATACACAACACTTCAAAAAGCCGCTTTCCTAAATACATGCAGAATCGTAAAAAGTGCATGCAAACAGAAAAACAAACAGCACACATATAGAATTACACACCACAAGCCACATTTACTTGGTTTTCGACCCGTAAATGTGGTTTAATCCAGCCGAGTTTATTTAACTTAGCCGAGCTAAGTAAAATAAACCCAACGATATATGTATTTTTTTTTACTAACCTATATTGTCCTGCTGACTGCTGGGCAAAGGTCTCCCCCATCACCGTCCACTTCCCTTTGCGCGGCTTTATCCGGCCAATCTCTCATGAATGCGTCTAGATCGTCACGCCAGCGTTTTCTAGGCCTCCCTCGGCAACGACGCCCATCCGGCACCTACTGCGTTACGACTCTGGCCCACCGATCCCTATGCATTTTATACACGTGGCCCGCCTAATCCCACTTCAACCTAGCAGTCTTATTACCAACATTGTGGTATTTCGAATTCGATCGCTGAGATTAATACCTAATACGCTACGCTTGATCGCTCTTTGACAAACCTTGAGTTTGGACTTTTGCGACTCGGTCAGGGACCAGGTTTGAGGACCACCGATAATATTAATAATAGTATTTATTTGCTTGAAAACAAACTGTAATGTTACCTTGTTCAGTAAAAAGTATGAAATTTTTTCGTTTGTAAGTGCCCGATGTCTAGCAGTGGAGCTTAGGCAGACCACTTATAAAACTAAGCATCTTTGCTACCACCACTGATATGCTTACAAATAATATTATGCAAAGTTGAAAATGATTTGCTGATACCGTAATTGGCTTACCGGATATCCGAAGCAATTTGTTACAAATAGTTCTCGATAGTTCGGAACTACTAGAAAATTGCAGCTTTTCTAAATAAGCGGCAATCTATCAATGTTTGTAACACTTCAACTTTGTTCAAAAGTAAGAAGTATGATGTGAATTTTATTGGTTTTTTTCTGAACGATCAATACATAACTATTTTGAAAAGTATTTTTTCATAGTATACCAAAATTTGACAAAGATCCAAAGTCCTATCGGCAACAAATATTTAACTGCGTTTTTTTATCATTATCATTCATGTAAGCCAGGATCAACAGCGGCACATACGAAAGAGGCTCTAAGCTGTTAGGCTTAGGCTGGTCCCTGGACACGTAAATGTCTTGGATCCCACATCGAATTTAATCAGAAAGTTTAAAGGAGTTGGAAAGTAAAATTCCACTTCTCTCCAGCGCAGCGTAAAGTGGGAGACATAAATGAACGAATGAGATATTTAACCTTCGAAAGAGATACTTACAATTGCATAAGCCAATGTCAAAGAGCACCACGGACATTGTGTTTTTTTTAAATAAAGAGTCCTATTTTGTGAGCTGTTATGTTTTGAGTCCAGTAGTAAGAATGACAAAACCGTTTTAACGTTTATTTTCATGTAGGATATTGAAAAAGAAACCTTTATGTAAAAAAGGGAACATATTATTATTATAAACAAATAAACTTGTGGTTACCGGCTTAGATTAGAACACCCCATATCTTCCCGAATAAGGTAATAACACCTGACAACCTGGGTCTCTTCAAGTCAAGAGTGAATAAGTGTCTTCTAGATCTTTGAGATCCATCGTCAGCCAAGTCGTCGCTAACCATCAGGTGAGATTGTGGCTAAACAAAAGTCTATCTAGAATAAAATAAAAAAAACAGGTTGACAGCAGCATTTATAAACTCAAGTTTAGCTACCATCTTACTGCGACCACCTATCCGCCAGCCAAGCGTGGAGATTATGGCAATGTCAACTACCTGCTTGCCAAGGTCTGTTAAAAGAAGGCCCATGTTCAGTAGTGGACTTAAACAGTCTGTTAAAGTTGAGAGGTAGCTAATTAAAATTAGCTTAAGTAAGACAGCGTTCCCAGAATGCTGGCAGCACTGCACTGTTGAATGGCAATACTTATCTACTGTGCCAAGTCAAAGTCAAAAATTCTTTATTCATATAGACACATTTAATACTCCCCTCTCTTTTGATACCACGAGTTCTGGACGTGGCAACTCTGAGAAGAACTGGCAAGAAACTCAGAGGAATCCTGTGCAAAGTAAATAATATCAAAATGAATATGCTCATAACTAAAGAACGACTTTATTTTATTGTACCTACTTATTTGTTATTAAATGGATAAGGCTTATATGAATTTTGAAAAATGTCAGTACAAAGGATGAGTGAAATTAAATATTCTAACGTCCACTGTCCACATGGGTTTCATCTGAGAGGAGTCTCAAGGGAGGGTTTTGCCATACTCACCACGCTTTGCAGGCGAAACGCTATTTCTCGTTCCCTGGTACGCTATACGCTTGTTATAGATTATGTTCAATCGAGACCAACGGCTTACCGTGCTTTCCGAGGCATGAACGGTAGTCTACCGCTGCCCTCCGTGCCTAGTCTAGACCGACCAGACCCGGAAATAAATTTTAGATTTGACACAAAGATGAATTCGCTCGCGTGGGGGTCGAACACACGAACTCCAAAATTTAAAGTGAGTCTTAGATTTAAACATGTTATACGTTTCACTTATTTCATCCAACATTGCTGAAAGCCATATAAGAAAAACAAACCATTTTTTTTAAACGGTCGTGCATAAACATTGTCATAATAATTATTAAACCTCATCACTTGCGGCAATCTGAACAACTGGATGCGTTTCCGGATAATCTCTTGGACATGGTGGAAACCCGGATATACAGCATCATCTCAATTCTATAACAGCCCAAATACGCTAAAATCTGTACCAATTTAGACTCTGTGCCCATTAAATATAAGAACTGTTTTCAGGTGATGATCAATAGAGCGTTTAAGATATATTAGAACACTGATTGATTGACATATTGATTTACTGTGATTCGAGTAAAAGTTTGCGGTAAGCGAGGTTTCTGTATTTAATATAGCTGTTCTGCGGTTTCACCTGCGTAGATCCCATACCTGTGGAAACCTCGACTTAAAATAAAGCCTATGAAAGTTTACAAAACAGTCAAAATACCTTCAAGTAGTTTCCTCAATTAGGAGCGCCCTGACACCCATAACACAAGTTTCATCTAAGCTTGGGTTTCAAATTAAACAATTTTTTTATGAATAAAGATCTAACATACGCTTTAACTGTATCCGCTTATTGAAATTGTAAAACTGGAAATAAAGAATATTATTTTTACATAAAAAAATATGATTGTTTTTTTGTTGGTATTTAAGGGCAGTATATTATCGATATTGAAGCAGAAAGTGGAATGTTTGTCTGTATGACCTATTCTTTGAACACTTATCTAAAACTATAGGAGGTGCGCCATTGTCTGGGGGGAGATACCACACGGACACTTAACCTCTGAGCTATACCCCCTGTTCATGTAAAGCTAGAACATGAACACCTGTTCATTTTCTCCCGGCTTCGTCCGACTTGAGTCCGCAGTCTATTTAAGGACCTCCAAGACTGCCAAAGAAGTTCATGACCAGGTGGAAGGTGTGTGTGAAGTCGTGGGGAACCTCTTCTCCTATACTGCCCTGCGTGCCCCAACACCTATACACGCAAGGACCTGTGCAAAGCGGCTGATAACGCTGTGTCAGTGGCCGAATACTGGTCTTCTCAAATTTTAACGCTTCGACACAAAAAGAAGAAGAAGAAGAATTACACTATACATGATTATAATACATACTATTGAGCAGGACCCTACAAACTAGTACGATTTTTTCTTTAACTTCCTTGGGTGAGAGAATGAAAGTCAAAATGTATGTTAAAGTACTACTTAGTTATTACTAACTATAGCTCTATCCGACTTCATTCATTCTAAAGCTAATTAAGGATTCTGTTCTATAAAGTACAAAGTCATCGGTTTTGAACTTTGTCTATTATTAATATTTAAGTATATTTTACTAAGTGACACTTGCAACTTACAGAACGGATTGCATTTAAATATGGCACTCAATAAGTTACAATAAGGCACTAAATAAACAAGATATCTACTTCAAAAATCCAAAGTTTGTACTGGCAAAAAAATGACGTGGGCGATCCTTAATTTTAAATAAAGACAATCATTTTTCCATTAGTTCTCAACATTTCCACTTGATTGAAGTTGGCTTCAATTGATAATTGAATAAAAGCGAAATAACAATTAAACCAAAAAATCCAATCGGCTAACCATTGAGGTCAATGTTACCCGGGCATACTGATTAGCCGGTAGAACGGTGCAGGAGCTAAGGTAACTAGATGTAAACCTGCAGAGCCGTCTTTGAGGCTCTTTTTTAGGGTTCCGTATCCGAAGGGTAAAACGGGACCCTATTACTAAGACTTCACTGTGTGTCTGCCTGTCTGTTGGTCTGTCTGTCTGTATGTCTGTCTGTCTGTCTGCCTATCACCAGGCTGTATCACAAGAACCGCAATAGCTGAAATTTTAACAGATGATGTATTTCTATTGCCGCTTTAACAACAAATACTTAAAATAAAATAAAATAAATATTTTCCCATACAACAATTTTTTTGTTCAATAACGGCAACAGGTAGACGCTTGAAAATGGTACGGAACCCTTCGTACGCGAGCCCGACTCGCACTTGACCAGTTTTTTTATTCATTTTTATTCCACCCTAAGGCGGCGTCCTAATTGAGAGCGATCGTACGATGGCGCGATTCGTTTTTCATCTCATGATCAAAGTGGTCGTGCGATGACCTAACAGGTGTCCTAATAGATCGCGCGATGTCCATCGTGTGATGCCGTCGCTCGATGGCTGGCGTCGCGCTTACGCCACTTTAACGATGGCTCTTTACAGAGATGCACAGTTTTTGCTGTCGGGCAATATTGCTTTAAAAATGGGAAATGACATTGAAAAAAGGAAACGTAGACAACATAAAATACTTTATAGATCCAGGAATTTGCGCGGTGAATTTTTCAACCTTTATTTTGATGTACGAAATAACGAAGAAGACTTTTACGATTATTTGTCCATGTCAAAAGAAACATCGACGCATCGCGTAGGTAACCGATTAGGACACTCAAAAGAGATCTGTTGCTTTGATTACATGATCGCACGATCAAACGCATCGTACGATCGTTATTTAGCATTTCATGTGCTCGCACGATTTCTTGCGAGGTTCAAACAGGACACTGATGAAATCTGTATGTTTGAACTCATCACACGATGAGAACGCATCGCGCCATCGTACGATTGTGGCCAATTAGGACGACGCCTAAGGTTGTCTGTCAGAGATATCTGGGACCTAAGAACGCCGATTATACATTCTTCCGCCTAACATATATTGTTTTTATAATCCTTAACTATTCTGGTGTGCAATAAAGAGCATTTCTGTAAGGATATGTTTTTCCAAGAAGATAATCATTACGCATCTCCTCCGCAGCTGCCTTGGGGAGGTCGGAATCTCCTCTCTCCATTGCAATGGCACACTCAACTCAACATGAGGAGTGGGTTTACACAATAAACGATGCGTCTCCACCCCGCCACATCCCCACCACATCGCAATGTTGAGGAAATTGGCACAGAATACATAAATAGTACAAATTTTCGATAGCTACTCGGGAAGTGACACAGGCCTGACATTGAGAGCTGCATCAGTATAACATCAAAGCAACTTTTTGAGGAACCTGCGCGCATAAAAATGAAGAAAAGCCCTTAATCTTGTGCTTAGTGAATGTATGCAACATTCATCGAATTCATTTCATTCATTCAAAGAAAATTTGTCTGCAAAAATATTTTTATAAATAATAAAAAAACGATAATAAAATCGAAGTATACTGGTAGTTTGAAGTAGTTTGAACGGAGTGTCGTGTCACGCCTATAAAAATCATATTCATGAAATTCAATTAGCTACTTCACTGCTTAAGAAATTAGCTTATATTTCCCCAAACGGTATACACGGTCCGTTCGTTAACCGGGCACATAACACCCGGGGCGCCAATTTATCCACCTAACCTAATTACTTCGCGGAACGAGCACTATTTATTTTCTACCGGCTACATGTCCGATGAGGCCCGGTGAAAAATGTTGATGCCTTCTCTATGGATGCCTTCGTTTCTATTTATAAATATTCTTGCTGACGTAATAGTCTGTCTTTTGTTTTTTGGTAGGCGCAGAAATGCTTGCTGACGTAATAGTATGTCTTTTGTTTTTACTTTTGTAAAGGCACAGAACAAATTGGCAATAGCTATGTTTATACTACCTATTACCTTTATCTTCATGTTTCTATTCAACTTTTTTATGGTGCTATTAATTATTGAACGCTTAAACGAATGCAGCGTCAATATACCTTAGTGCAGTGGTCGTTTCCGTGTAGATTTTGATTTTTCTATATAAACTTTGCCACTCCTTAGGCCGCGTCCTGGACGCCAGCGGGCGGAGCGGGCGGCGCGGGTGGTGCCTAAGGAAAACCTGCCGCCCGCACCGCTGTCGTCGAGAACAGCTTCACACAAATCTATGAACTTTGATAAAGATGCGAGTGCCGTCGCCCGCGCCGCCCGCTCCGTCCGCTGGCGTCCAGGACACGGCGTTATAGTCCTCTTAAGTGTGAAATTCTTTGAAATGTTTGCTTATCGGATGCCTACGTTATATAGACAACTAGCATCCCGGTCCGGCTTCCCACGGGTGGACTTTTATAGCCTATGTTACTCAATAATTTAACATTCTAATGATTAAAGAATTATCGAAAACTGTTCAGTTGTTTTTGATTTGACTCGAAACAAAAATAAACTATATAAAAATATGAAAATATAAAAAATCTAACTTTTCCTTATAATAAAAGTATAAGTATAAATATAAATGAAACCTCCAAGTTTCAGGTCTCTACGTAGGTACTTACTAAACTACACATGTGAATATTTATAAAGTCATTATATTTCATCATCATCATCAGCCCGTATAACGTCCACTCCTGAATATGGGCCTTCTCCCGAATGATGCCACCTTCTCTATGCCTGCCTTCGTTTCTGTTAACAAACCTAAAGCTCAGAAGCATAATGTATTATGTGCCATTGTACTTGAGAAACTTTCGTCTATATACCTATATTATGTGCCTTTACCGTAAACTGGCACTTACGACCAAATGCTTCTGTGTATAATAGTACACAGTGGTTACGGAAGTTGCTTCTGAGACCTGGTGTCCTGGGTTCGATTCCCACCCGGGACAATTATTTGTGTGAACCACAAATAGTTGTTCTGAGTCTGGGTGTTCTTTGTGTCCGTGAAATGAATGTTTGTAAAGTCCCCCGCGACACAGGGATTTATTTCCCTAGTGCAGGAGTTGTCTCTTTAAACCAAAAAAAAAAAAAAAAAAAAAATGTACATACGTCCGTCCTTATGATTCTGAGGTCTAGAAATATTTATTTATGTAAAAAAACACGATGGTCGATGTGGTCATACCCTAACTGTAATAGGTACTCTCATAACACAATTATATTGAAGGAAAACAAGAAATTTAATTATAAAACCTTTCAAATGCCATTCACCTAAATAAAGTAAACAAAATGAAACGTTCCCGAAACTTCTTTCATTGAAATGGACGAAAATAATCATTTATTAGCCTTTAAATTATAGGATTCACTCCAATATTTTAACTAGTGTTAATTGAAATTGAAATAGGACTAAGACGAACAAGTTCGATTTAAATTTTAGCGGTAATAATATTCACTCATTCAGAGGATATTCATTCAGGCTGATTTTCTACAATTATGGTAGATATGAATAATCTTTGAGCTTTTATAGAAGACTAGGCGATTTCCCTGACTTCGTCCGCGTAGATTTTGATTTCTCTACATAAATTTCGCCACCTCTTATAGTCGTCTTAAGTGTAAACTTTTTTTAATACTTAAGTTATTATCGGATTTAATACAGAGAATAAACTCTCCAAGTTTCAGGAGGACAATCTTTGTACTTAGTATGCATGTAAATATGTATTTATTCATTATAGTTCATCATCGTCATCATCAGCCAGTAAAACGTGTACATGGCCCTCCTCTCAAGGACGAGTTTTGCCGCTGTACCACATATGGTCTACGCTTACTATAGATGATATTATAATTACCGTGCTTTCTGAGGTATGGAGGCTAGTCTGTAGGCACTTTCTAGGCAAGCGTGTATAATCCTGGGCCTTATCTTCGCCTTCCATCAAGGGAGATTATGATCAAACGTAAGCCTATATTTAATAAAAAAATAAAAAATCCCTGAACTAACCAGACCGGAAAGGAATCGAACCCGACTACCTCCGAGACTTAAAGCGAGGCTTATATCCCTATGCCACGGAGGTTGACATTCAATTTTATAGGCAATATTTATATTAAATATATAGTCTACATCGACGTTTTACTACCTACTCTTATTTCGATCGACATACATCACAGCCTTTTCTAAAATGCAGAACACATTCAGCAACTTTATACACTGTTTATCTAACAGTCCGGGATCCTACATCTTCACAATTTCAGTTTTAGGGCGCCTTAGAGACCTGTAACACATCCTGTTCACTCTTGTTTGCAGTAACGCCGTCCATTGGTTGGGTGGCAACTCATTTATAGGGATGGGTGTGGTTCGCCGAAAATCAGCTTTCGGCTTCCAATTTTCAGGTTTTAATGAGAATTTGATATAGATAACATGGTCTTAAATTGGCATAGGGCAGTTATATATAGTTATATGTTGACCCCACATAGACCAGTCCACGAGCGTGTTAACTCTTTACTCGTACCAGAGTAAAGGTCCGTTGTGCAACTTTTAATGTATTTATTACTCTTCATCTGCATTTCAGTCAAACACACACATCTGCTTACGCGCACACACTTTCTGACACCCACCAAACCTTACACGATCACTTACCTCTCTCCATAAATACATACCAACTCACTTAGTTTTTAGCTTAGTTTACTTTATTTTATTTTTACTTGCTTTTCTCCAATCTACATATGGCTATACTAGATAGTTTAATTTCTTACACAAATTTATAACATTCTGAGAGGTTTGGCGCTTTGCTGAGATACAGGTTTTACCTAGTTCGGTTGCAGATGCTCCTATTTTGTATTGTATTTATAATAGCTTACTAGTTTTTAAGTTGTTTCTGTACAATTTTTTTTTGTTAATAAAAAATATTATTATTGTTAGTAACGACGCGAGCGCCGAACTCTCGTCATCTTCACTCGCTACCCCTGCCCCGTGGCGTCGCGGTCATCCGCATATGACACACGCTTGATTAAGGGGCACGCTCAATGTAGACTCAGCCATACATACACAATTTGCTTGGTATACAAATATGGTGTTGAGTCATATTTTTATTGCATTAAAGAATAAACCAAAATAAATGAAGAAAAACAGTCTAAATTATAAAATTTAATAATAATTATTAATTAATATTCATAGTTGGTCTAATTTTAGGGTTCCGTAGTCCACAAGGAACCCTAGTTACGTCATGTACGTCCGGGCTTGTGCTCCGCCGTTTCTGCACCTATCGTCGCGACAATTGGTGGAAAGATGTATATTGAAGATCCAAAACTTGTTTTTTTAAATTATGGAATAATATTTTTTTTTTGCCATACAATGGAAAGTGAATTAAAAAAAAAACGAATAGTCCCATCGTGTAGGGTAAAGTTAGTAAGGAAAGGGCATCCTTTGGGAAGGTCTCTTGAAATGCAACAAAAGCTGCCATAGAGCTATGTAGATCAAACCCTCCAGTCTCGAGTTATCCTTATACAAAGTTAAAATAAGAGAGTCACCCCCCCCCCTTAACTTTTGAAATATTACTAAAATAATTATGACAAAAATGTGATATATACCTCTATGTAAGTACTTTCAACTAAAAAAATAGCGGACTCGGTATCATACATAGATAGTTATTTTTTATACAACTCGACCAACTTATGAAGTCGTCCTAAAAAAATGTATGGAGTCGACCGCAAAATAAAAATTCAACTTTATTGATTTAAAAATAGGCATTTAAGATATGCATGAAGTATAAGTGGGTATTCCATTACTCAATTCCTGAATGAACTACAAGGGTCTGAAAGATCCTTAAGATACACATTAATTTTAAAATGCCATATACTATTTTTTTTTTGTTTTAGTGTTATTGTAATGTGTTTACAAACTATCAATAATAATTTGTTATATTTGAATATTGTACGCCGATCATAATTGGCAAAACATAGCAAACTCAAATATGCTTAACACTTATAACTGCTAACTACATCAATTTCTTACTCATATGATAACCAATACGAAATTTGTAGCCGAATTCGGCCTAAAATACTCGCGGCAATACTATCAACACTATTTTAGTACAAAGACGTTTTAAGTTATAGTATCTCGCTAGTTTTATTGAGCAGTACAGTATATGAGAGATACTGGGTGTGTATTAAATTTGAAAGATGTAGCTCTTTTGTTTTGCTATCGTATGAATTGTTCCTGATTGTTTTGTGCTGAAACAACTCTCCATGTTATAGACTTACAGCTTTTCTCAAAATATACTACTCTTAGTTGTATACACAAAGACAAAACAAATAAAACCAATACTGGGCAGTCTTATCGCATTAATGAAGTCCTTCAAAGGAATCTATAGTGTGGAATAAGTATATTATTATGTTATTCGATTTTTTTTGTGGGTTCTAATGAATAAAATACGGAAAAATGCAGTATCTACGAAAGCAAATGCACAATGATTTAATTATAATAGGGTGCAGAGTGGTAACGGGTGTTTTTAACCTTTAACTAAAACTAAAAATTAACGACGACGCTATACACAATACACTCTGAATATACAGCGTTTATGTGAGACTGCCTCGTTGAACTAGCGGTTATATATTCGACCGTAACTGCCGGGTTCGACCACGGTCGGGCATATAACGGCTTAGTAGAAAAAAAAAATATTTTCTATTCAGAAAATCTTAGGCCACCAGACCCAGCCGACCAACCCGAATCTGAAGGTTGCTGGTGCTTCGCAGAGCACATTGCTCTCGATCCAGCGACTTATCGCTCTTCAGCTGATTTTGTTTTCTCGATAAGTACTGCAAGAAATGATATAATATTTTTTGCATCTTAATATTCAACATTGTATACATATTGCAAACAGACTCTTTTATTTGCGTATATATTTTCTTTAATACTCTATTCATGGACCTCAGTTTATATGAAGATTTATGTAAATGTAACCCCAAACGCGGATGTAAACGTTAGCTGGTCCATTGACTTTGCTGTCCGGCCCGTTACTTTTTCCTAAGTTAAGCTAATCGTCCATACGCCGCATATTAATTGACACGGAAATAGAAAGAGGGAATCTACATTGTTAATACAAAAATAGAAAAAGGGAATCTACGTTAAAATATAAAATTGTTTAGGTAGAAATCTAATTATACGCGCACGAAGGGTAGCGGCAATAGAAATACATCATCTGTGAAAATTTCAACTGTCTAGCTATCGCAGTTCTTAAGATACAGCCTGGTGAAAGACAGACAGACAGACAGCGAAGTCTTAGTAATAGGGTCTCGTTTTTCCCCTTAGGGTACGGAACCCTAAATATAGCTTTTTAGTCGAATAGATCCATGTTAGGCATGAGGTTTTTGCTTCTGCACCGGACATAAAAGCGAGCAGAGTCAGGTTTATTGAATGGTTTAAAAACTACAAACCAAGCAACTTGCGCAGGAGGGCGCCCTATGTGGCATAGCTCGGTTTAGTGCTCATGCCCGGTGTAGTAGGCCAAAATAAAAGATTTTAGAAATAGATAATACATCTGTGTCCGTGCACTGTAACAAATCTTGCGCATCATTATCATCATCATCATGACAACCTCCATAGCGTAGCGGTATTTGGCTCGCTTTAAATCTCGGAGGTCGTGGGTTAGATCCCCACGCCGGACAGGAAATTTTTGTGTAAATTCTAAGATTTCTTTCCGGGTCTGGTTGGTTGAGGGACTACCCTCCGTGCCTCGGAAAGCACGTTAAGCCGTTGATCCCGATTGTTATAACATCATATTATAATCGTATATCAAGGAACGGGCAGCAGCGTTTCCTTGTGTGGTACACCATAATACTGCCGTCACAAACCCGCCTGCCAAGCGTGGTGACTACGGCAAATACCCTACCTCGGGAGGAGACCCATGTTCAGCAGTGGACGTTATACGGGCTGATGATGATGATTATCATCATATCAGGCTGTCATCGTCCACTGCTGAATATAGGCCTCCTCCATCAATTTCCAGTAGGAATAAACGCTATACCTACATCCACTAACTCCCACGACTTTTATTAGGTCGTCGGTCCATCGTGCAAGCGGTAGACCGACGCGCGACGCTGCGCTTCTGCATCATCGGCCGTAAGTTGTTTGAGCTATCTATCCTTTTTTTTTTGTCGTCCGAGCGAAATGCATTTACGCATTCCCACCGCCGCTGCAGCGTATTCGCGCGCTGGCGGTGGGATATGTGGGACTCGCCCCCTCCATACTCCTTCGATACGCCATTGGCGGGGGGCGGGCACGCATAAGCAATCCGGCCCCCCGACGGCACCCGCGGGATCTCCTGGAGCTATCTGTCCTGCCTACACTCTACTACTTTACTGACTAATTTGGATTAAAAAAATGTTATTAAGACATGATAAATTACTTACATTTTCAAATTAAGCAAAAGTGTATGTGATATTTTCCACGCCTGGATTTAAATTCCTCCAAATAATACATATACGTAAAAGCAATTATGCATTTTTAGCTGCTTTAATATTTGAAAAGTAAAACACCTTTACCACTTCCTTTTAACGTTTAATATTCATCGTTCGTGCCTTAGTAAAAGCACACACACAATTTGGTCCCATTTTCCCCACTTTAGGTTAGGCAAAAAGAATAAAATCGAACGGTGAAAGCATATTGGACGCTCTGTTAGCCATTCATGAATTGCTTAGCTTACTATATAAGTGTTGCCCACTCCGATGCGAAAAAACGGCGAAAACGTTCACCAAAGTAAGCTTGTTTAATAAAAATACAAAGTCTATAATAATATTATAAAGAGCAAATAATATTGATTGTTTCTTTGAATTGAATAGGCTCTGAAACCACTTTACTTATAAAAAAAAAATATTTTACCGTTGGGAAGCTTCACTGTCCCTGGATTTACTTATAACCAGACCCCTGGAAATCATTCTTATACTTTACACAAAATTTACATATTTTCCGACGTGAGAATTGAACCCGACATCCGATACTTAAAGTGATACGAGTATACCAGTAAGCTACAAAGGTATTTTATCTATTGTCCCTCCTCCTTGTCTCCTTTTAAAAGACCTCGGTAAGCCAGCGTCGCTGAGGGATATTGCCATAATCACCACGCTTGGCAGACGGTTTGGGAATCGCAGTTAGACGGTATTTACTTACCTTGAGCTGATAGCCACCATCCATCAGCAGTATATCCCTTAGTCTCTTCTAGTGTCTATTGTAAGACGGTAAGCTGATAATAATAAAAAAAAGGTGTATAAAGACAGCCGATTGGAAAATTGTGTTAGCCAATTAACTAAATAATGACAGTAACTGGACCTAAATAATGTTGACATGCCCATTTGAGTATGTTCCGCCGGATCGTCTCGATGAGGCCGCGATGAAACCGGCAGTAGAATACCCCACTGAGTTTGTTTCGCCGGGTCTTCTCAGTTGGGGCGTATTGGATCCGGTGGTAGCATAAAATCTTAATTAACCTTTACCAACATTAATATTTTCAAACATGGCAGATTAATAGACTTACCTATTAAATCTGCCATGTTTAAAAAGAAAAATATCATGCTGTAAAAATGCACACCTGTAGTGAACTTCGTACCTGTTATTTACTACACACAAAACTTGTTGCGATCGGGTCCTCTGGTAGGCAAGTCGCCGATCTAACTGTCGAGGCAGTGGCAAAATATGTTTAATGTCGCACTTTGCTGCGGCCTAATACTTAATACCACTAAATGATGCACGGTAAAACTCGAATGAGTTTATTTGGCATCATATAGCTTCAACTTCTATTTATATAAATAAATAGATAAAACCACTCGGCAATTGAAAGTATTTAACACTACTTGTTATGTCAACATTTGTCCAATCCAATTTTGAAGATTACAGCAAATATCAGTTGTTATTACTAAAATTGAACCATGTTTTTATAACGGCGAGTACTAAAACTAATAGTTAAAAGTCGGCAACACCAAATAGCACTAATGGAAGTGGTACTGTCCTGTGTTTTTGATTGCAAATTGACTTTTATATTCAAAGGAAATGGAGAGCAATTATTTGTATTGAGTGGTTTTTATTAGCATTGCATCTGGTTTTATTGACTTACGGTACATTTTCTATTATGTTGCGTAAGTAGGGAGTGGTAGTGATTGGAATCTTTCAGTGATTGTTGAATTACGTATATTGCATAGTAAAATCTACCTACTATCTTGAGAACCAACCTCGGTAGCGTAGCGGAATTTGGCTCGCCTTAAATCTCGGAGGTCGTGGGTTCGATTCCCACGCTGGACATGAAATCTTTGTGTAAATACTTAGATTTCTTTCTGGGTCTAGTTGGTTGAGGGACTACCCTCCGTGCCTCGGAAAGCACGATAAGCCGTTGCTCCCGCTATAACATCATCTATAATAATCTTATATCAAGGAACGGGCAGCAGCGTTTCCTTGTGTGGTACAACATAATACTGCGGTCAACACTGTTTGATTAGTCGAGATTCCACTTTTATTTCTTCGTACTTAGAGGTTATGCTAGTAATTTCAACAAATTTCTTCCTATCACTAAGGTAACTCTTTAACCAGTTTAGTGCTGTGCCACGTATGCCATATACCTGACATTTATGAAGCAAACGTCCATGTGATACAAAGTCAAAAGCTTTGCTCATGTCAAAAAAGATTACTGTAATAGGTATTTTTTTATTAACGTAATTTATTATTTTGTTAATTAACTTAAATGTAGCTAGTGTAGTCGATTTCCCTTTTATAAAACCATGTTGTTCTGAGCACAGTGTGTTAAATTTGTTTAGAAATGATATTAATCGACTGTGCATTATCTTTTCAAAAACTTTAGCTAGTGTGGGTATCAAGGCTATTGGTCTGTAGTTCTTGATATTAGTTTTGTCGTCTTTTTTGTATAGTGGTTTAATTATAGTAGTTTTTAGTCGACCTGGAAATTTACCCTGAGATAACGATAAATTTATTAAATACGTCAATGTTGGTGCAATTACTCTGCTACACATCTTTAAGATTTTTGTTGGAAATTGGTCATATCCTACAGATGTGGTATCTTTGAGAGATTGTATAGTTTTGTAAACTTCCTCATTGTTGGTGGGTCTCAAAAATATAGTGGAGCAGTTAGGTTTGACCTTAAAGTTGTTGTCTGTGTTTTGTTGTGTTTTTAGTTTATTCTGCTCAGTGTGATTTACATTGGTCATGTCAATAAAATAATCATTAAACATATTTGAAATTTCGTCAGGATTTTGTGTTGTTTTGTCATTATGAACTATTTCAGATATAGAATTGGTGTTATATTCGGGTTTTATATTATTATTTATTACATTCCAAGATGCCTTACATATATTCGAGGCCTTGCATACATATGTTTCATTAGTCAATCTCTGCGCAGTAATCATACACTTTTTTAAAAGCTTATTGTATTTAGAATATTGTGATTTACTTGCATCAGTTCTATATCTATAGCTGATAAACCGTAGTCTGCGTTTCTTATTAGCTGATATTTTTAAGCCTTTTGTTAGCCAAGACATTTTTTTATTTTTGGAGTTTATTCTAATCTTATATATAGGAAAACACAAGTTAAAAAATAGAATTAACTGGTCATGAAAACAATGCCATATCGTTTGTTATGATCCAAAGAAGTCTTGCTCTTTCTATGTATATACCCTTTCCGTTACACCTTGTATAGCAAAACAAAGGGCTTAATAATAAATATTATAAGGAGGAAAGATTTGATTATTTGTTTGTTAGCATTGAATAGGCTCCGGAGTTACTGTACCAAATTCAAAAATTCACTAACCATTAGTAAGCTGCGTTATACAAAAGTAACATATCCTTTTTCAATGATAAAATCCCGTCGGGAACAGGAGCTGAAATCCCCGCAGGTGAAATCTATACTAATATATTATAAAGCTGAAAAATTTGCTTGTTTATTTAACGTGCAAATCGCAGGAACTACTGGTTCGATTTGAAAAAAAAATTCAGTGTAAAATAGCCTATTTATTGAGGAAGGATATAGGCTATATTTAATAAGGAATTTCTTACTGGAACGAGAGTTGCGCCAAGGAAACGGCGCACGAGAAGTTAACACTTAATAAAATAGGAAACTGCATGGCTAAATATGAAACCAAAAGTAGCAAATCAGCCCGCCAGCAACTGTTTTTATCATGAAATTAAATGATCGCATCCCGCAAATGTAATATAATTAATTTGTAATGTAATTAGTTAAACGGCTATTGTGTAAGCTTGTATGGACATGTTACAAACGCGCCACCATGTAATTTAATTATGGTTACATGTATTCATTTCCACTTGTGTTGTGTAATTGATTTCAATTGTGTTGTTGGTGTAATATGTAGTTTGTGTGAAAAGTTTCTGAAAGCTGGCTACGAATTAAAAGATATTTATTCAGCACTTAGGTATTTTGAAACACTTTTACTTGTCAATTATACTCAATGAAATAATATTAAATTGATATAATTAAATACAAAATATAGCAAATTAAATATATTGCGGATTAACTAATCATCTCTCTGTCAGTCTAATCTCTGTGTCACGTCATAGGTATAGAAATAACAATATTTCATTATACTATTTAAGTCTTAATATAATTTAACCCTATAAAAAAGGCACACGGCTGAGGCCACCCTTAATGGGTTAGGACACTTAGGACCACGGCTCAAGGCATCGCTAAAGCTTTGAGACATGTAACTAAAAAAGAGGACGTGATCACTGTCACGGACTACAGGCACTGGATCACAGGTTTGGGACAGTGGTTAACGTGGTCCTCGGTCTGTCTGGTGAGGACCTGAGGACCCTAGCCTAGCTAACCTGCAGGTTTCTTTAGCTACCTCAGTAGATGACCCGTAGAAGAAACTTCGGTTTTCTTCTTTTTCAAATTGAATCTGGCAAAAGATATAATACGGTCCTATTTTTTTTTTCTTTCTTTGGGGAAATGCATTGACGCATTCCCACCGCCGCCGGTGCTGCGTATTCGCGCGCTGGCGGTGGGATATGTGGGACTCGCCCTCTCCGTAGCGTGGTATGCTAAACTCATGCCACGGGGAGAGTACCCTACACCACTAAAACCTCCCGGACACTACTTCGATTCGCCGTTGGCGGGGGCCGGGCGCATGAGCAATCCGGATATAATACAGTACTACTTAGCCATGGTTGTTATGGTCAAGCAGATAAATCCATAACAAATATCTTAAAATTTTGATTTCTTTTTTTTTACTATATGGTTGGTCTATTTTATGAATCACTTCACGAATTTAGATTGTTAATGTTGCAATTGAGTCTTTTGGCTCAGTATTGACTCTGTTTTAAACATTACCCCACAAAAACTAAAATAAATATGTGCTGTTAAATAATATCATCGTGCTGGCCATTTAACATCAGAATTAAATGAAGTCAAATCAACACTAACTTTGATGAAAGAATCGACATCTGTAAAGTGGTCGTGGTGGATATTTACCATATTTTTTATATCATAAGATATTGTATTAACTCAATGTTGGAAGGACTTTGACTTTCATATCACAGGTATAAGGATCCATATCTAATTTAAATATAAAATAAATATTCACTTCATACTGTATCAGATCAGATACGTCGCATGTTACATGGTTTGCTGAGTACCTAACTACAAGCGAATAGAGAAAAGCACATAAAATGTCTAGACGATTTCCATAAAATTGTAAATAAAAAAATACTATTTCCATCTCTTCAGTACAACGGTCTTTGTTTTTTTTAAAGATTACTAGCAGAGTTTTACAGTCTACTAGTATTCTTGTTAACCTATCGTGCTAAGCTAAAATGCTTGGGTTACAAGTGGGTTCAAGTCGGTAGTGCAATGGGTGGGTTTCGAACCGGCGACCACAAGATCACAAGTCTGACGCCCTAGCCACTGGGCTACGGCCGCTAGCGCTTCAGTAACTTTAGCAAATAAACTAAAGCCACGAAGCTCAAAATTACTTTATAATACTCAGTTAAAACTTTAAACGGATTTGTTTCAGGGCCCTTATTTAATTCTCTCAAAAACTTTTAATGAGACTCGGTGAAGTCGCGAACCTTTTTCTTACACACCTTGTGAAGATGAAAGGTATTTGTAAATCTTTTATATTTTTAGAGTTTTATCGAAAACGTTATTCTTTAAGTGGTGTTTGGTTCCAGTTTTAATAACAGTACTTTATAGAACCGTTGTGATATGTATTCTTATTTAAAACTTGATTCCCGCGCGCGGTTTCACCCGCCCAACTCCCGTTCCCATGGGAACTTTATAATTATACAGGGTGTCCCAAAAGGTTAAGTAGCTGGGAAAGGGGGTGACAGGGGTGGACACAATGGTCACTAGAAAAATAAAAAAAAAATCCGCTCTGGGTATTTAAAAAAAATGGCATTTTTTTAAAAACTTAAAATTTTACACCTTGTTATTTTTGATGTTGATGTTGATGACCTTGTTGTTATTGAAGATTACATAACAGCATTTTTTTTAAATACAGCCATATTTGTAGGTACAGTTAGCACAAGGTGTAAAATTTTTAGTCTTTTAAAAAATGCCATTTATTTTTTTAAACACCCAGAGGGAATTTTTTATATTTTTCTGGTGGCCCTTGTGACCATTCCTATCACCCCCCTTCCCAGCTACGTAATCTTTTGGGACACCCTGTATATAGCCTATGTCATTTGGGGATAGTGTAGCTTTCCAACGGTGAAAGAATTTGTCAAATCGGTCCAGTAGTTTCGAAAACAATGTTATTTTTATAATATTAGTGATTTTCCACCCACGTAGTCTTATTTCTATTGCGTTAATGATCTAGATGCTCACTAAGAGCGGTTTCGCACTATGTCCGATCCGAACCCGTGAAAATATTGGTCTAGAAATTCGGAAAGAAATCGGATGACGGAGATCGGATCTAGTGCGTAAATTACCATAGAAATAGTTCTACGGCTGCTACGGACCATATTTTCACGGGTCCATATCGGATTCGGATCGGACGTAGTGCGAAACCGCTGTAACTGTGCAAAGACTTGACTGATACGTTGTCCGAAATCAACGTTAGCTAAAACAACGTGTAACTTACCTTCATAATATGCAAATACAAATGTCGTCAATTCTCCTAAACTCTATATCCGGTGGCAAACTATTACGAACGCAGTGATCTCTGGCGCAGAAGCAAAAGGCTTTACTCGCTCTTCGCTGCATTCAGATGCAATACAATTACATGTGTTAAATGCAAGCGTATAATATTCCTACATTATTCATTATACAGGGTTACTACAATATTAATTATACGTACTGGAAATATGACGTGTTATAGATGAAGTGAAAAGTTGTAGTTTAATGTCATGTCTTAAACGAAATAATTTCTATGTCATTTGAGATTTCGGAATAAAAAACGTCCATCGAAATGTGTAATTAATTAAAATATATGATTAATTAAAATACAAAGGAACATGTAGAGCCGCAGTCTAAAAGGCCCTACTTTTGGACTTCGGCCCTACACCGGCAACAAGGTTTATTACAAACCAAAGGTTGGAAGGGATCAGTTGCAACACATAACCGACTAACTGATCTAGTAGTTTAACAATGTTATACTAGATCAGTTAGTTGAACAGATCATATAGATCAATATAACCTAGTGTTCTGGGTTTGATTCCCGCCCGGGACAACTATTTGTGTGAACCATACATAGTTACTCTGCGTCGGGTTGTGTTTTGTTTCAGTATCAATATTATGCGTTTTTAAAGTCCCCCGTGACCAAGGGATTTATTTCCCTAGTGTTTAAGAAAATATCCTTACCAATATATAAAACTGTCGATTTTGTTTGCTTGATCGCGCTTATCTCAGAAACTACTGGTCCGATTTACCGAGGAAGGGCTTTAAGTTATATTTTATAACGTTAATAAGGGAACGTGAGCTACGAGGATGAAACTGCGCGCGGGAAGCGAGGATATATATACAGGGTTATATTTATTATGGGACCAACCCTGAAATCGCGAAAAAAAAATCAGCTGTTCCATACATTTATGTTCACTTACCTCGACAAAATGAATGGAACAGCTGATTTTTTTACGCGATTTCAGTGTTGGTCCCATAGTAAAATGTGTTTATAAGTATCAGTACTTTCACCCCCTAAAAGGTTGTTGGTGTTTTAAAAATAACCCTGTATAAATACACTATCGATTTACCAGCCATAGACTCCTGATCCACTCTACTGCTAGTGTTTAGTTTGGTCTTTACCTACCTTTAGTCTAAAATCTAAATCAGTTCAATTAACATATTGAAACAGTACTAGATTGAAGTGAGCAAAAACGAGCAAAAATATATAACCTAACCAGTATGCCTCGTGCACAGTAATGGGTGGATTTCTTTAACTAGTATCATTAGCCTGCAGGCTATCTAATTAAAGTAGCAGCAATAACAACAAAGATTTAATTATGTTTTTGCATACAAGCCCGACTAGCGACATTTAGGTATACCTTAATTTATAGTAACTGTTTCAAGATTATTATAATAACTTGAATAAAAACCGACGCAAAAAGACGATCGTTTAAAAAGTAAAAAATATTATGTGTCTCAGATTCCTGCCGCAGTTAAAAATAGGGCTGATAACTTAAAAGCGTTTAAATCGATTTTGATAAAACATACAATATAAGAACGATTACCAGAAATCCACACCGAAAAAAAAACCGACTTAAAAAGTAATGAACAAAGATCATCATCGACCACCATCACCAGTAGAGAATTAACGAAATCGGCTGGCATGATTTTGAGAATGGAAGAATATTCCATTTGTCGCGCACATAATGCAAATATTATACTTTATACGGTTTCAAACTTCAAAATTGAGATTAATAAATTTTGACCACCGACAGGACTTTGGAGATATTTGTCGAAGTAATGTTGATCATTGCCAATAGATGGCACTAACTTTCCACTACGAGACGTGATATAAAGAGATTGACCAATTTCGATGATCGGCTTCACCTTATCAAAAGTTCTATGGCAACAAACATGAAAAAAACTTTCGAATTGAGAAACTCCCTGTTGAAGGCGTTTGAAAAACATCCAAATCGGTTCTCCCGCCTCAAAGCTACGGTGGCACAACAGACACACAGAGGAGTCAAACTTATAGCACCTTTTAGCTACCCTTGATAGTGATTATGTGTTTGTACCTTTTGGTGTCGAAACGTTGGGGCGGTGGGGACCGGGAGCCAAATTAATTTATAAATACCTCGCAGCGGCCCTCTTTAGTTCGGCACATTCTCCGAGTGCTGGTTTTCTACTTTGCACAGCAGGTAAGCATTGCCATTCAACGGGGTAATGCTGCCAGCCTTCTGGAAACCTTGCCAAGTAAAATAGATTTAGAATAGTAGTATTTTATAAGTCTTAAGTGTATATATTCATTTTATTCTTTAAAGCTTGCTAAAGGTAAGTGGATTTTACAAACAAAAATGTTTAACTTCATAATACCTTATGGGCTATTTAATTGGATCCATAAAAATAATGAGACACATTAAAAATACAACCTGCCTACCATTAAATATTTTTAAGACTTCATCAACTAATATAAAATAACATTTTATAACTTTGACATCATTTTTAAGGCCTTTCTTTATGACTTACCTTAAATACGGGCCACTGAATATTTAACAGTTCTTTTAAAATTTCCAACATGGATCGTAATCCTCATGGGATACCCTCCAGGGATGACTAGAATCTTATACTTATAAATAAAGCCGAAGAGTTCATTTGTTTGCTAAACTTGTCGGACATATCCGATGATGACGAATCGTGAGTACAACCGGTTAGTTAATATAAATTACAAAGCTGTTCCATACATTTATGTTCACTTACAAAATGTATGGAACAGCTGATTATTTTTTTCGCGTTTTCAGGGTTGGTCCCATGGTAAAAATTGTTTATAATCGTCAGTACTTTCACCCCCTGAAAGGTTGTTAATGTGTTAAAAATAACCCTGTATACGGCTGAAATTATGATGAAGATGAAACCACTTACTTTCTTTTTAATATACCTAGTTCGTTTAAGTTTCATTAATAATCTACAATCTCTTATATGTTTTTTCAATCAATTCCATATCGTCCTAACAATGAATAATAAAATCCCTTGTTCTAACAAAACATACATTACCTACTAACATCCAATATTCACATATCATATCAATTCTTCAATATTATCATATGAACAACAACTTTAATACAATATACTGAGGCGGGTTCCCCAGCGAATTTGTCTTTCATGTAGTTGGTAAGTTATATGAGAACAGTTACTGTTACCTACCAACTTTATTATAGAGTTCATATCATTGAATTCCTTAGAGAAAAGTAACTTTAGAATCTATACTAATATTATAAAGCTGCAGAGTTTGTTTGTTTGTTTGAACGCGCTAATCTCAGGAAGTACTGGTCCGATTTCAAAAATTCTTTCAGTGTTGGATAGTCCATTTATCGAGGAAGGTTATAGGATATATTTTATTTTCAAAAAAATTAGGGATCCGTAAGAAAATTGCGATTTTGTAACCCAAGGTGTAAAAGCAAAAACTTATTTATGCGTGCGCTGCAAAAACTATTGACAATAGAACAAAATGATGTACTACGGGTTTGTAGGTCTTATTAAGATCTACAAAAAAGTCCGCGAGAGAATATATCTAACTATCATAGTTTAGTCACAATAACCCCTTTTATGTTCACAAAAAAATATTAAATCGTCTGAGGAAAGAAACGTACGTTAAACGTAATATTAATCCTTATCCAAATTAAGCATTATGTTATCAAGGGTATTTATCTAGAAGTAAAATAATATTTGTTTTATTCCAATCGGACATTTCGTTGAGAAATTATTACGAGTATGAAAACGCAAAGAATTGTTACCTAATAAAGAGTTATTTGCCATAATAAAAAAAATTTGCTTGGACGCGCTAATCTCAGTAACTACTGGTCCGATTTGATAAATTATTTTAGTGTTAGATAGCCTATTTATCGGGGAAGGCTACAAGCTATATTTTTTAAGTTTCTACGGGAACGGGAGTTACGCGGGTGAAACCGCGCGCGGAAAGCTAGTCTATAATATTTATTAA
Organism: Nycteola revayana; assembly: GCA_947037095.2. Classification (NCBI taxonomy): domain Eukaryota; kingdom Metazoa; phylum Arthropoda; class Insecta; order Lepidoptera; family Nolidae; genus Nycteola; species Nycteola revayana. Next base: position 21,746,210 of record OX344845.2, on the reverse strand, counting down.
ATGGAATGACAGTAAGAATACTTGATTTCGGTATGATCTTCAGTAAATTTGTTTGTTAATATTAAAGGGCTTTTTTATTATAAACACTCCCACGCGTTCTTAAAAAATAGCAAGATGGATACAAATAACATAATTTTAAATAACACTAGACACAGCTTTGCTTAGAAAATACTTTATGAAAGTCGATAACAGTGCCACTTATCTACCTAGTCCAATTGTAAAAAAGTGCACCTATAAAAAAAATCTTCATTCAGAATGACGAATTATGTTACAGAGTGATAAAGTCACCGCCGTAAATTATTATTATAACAATAAAAATATTATATTATATTTTGCATGAAATCAAAATATTAATATAATGTAGGAGTCCGCGGAGTTTTAATTGTTCATAGAAACTATGCTACTATTTTTATGGTTTAAGTTGTGGAATTTTTATAAACCCTTTTTTATAGGATGCCTATTTTTTTTATAAAATTGAAATCAGTCCGACCATTAGAGACAGTTGTGTATCATATACCAATACAAAAGAAAAACATATAAAGAAAATAGACTATGGTTTATAAGCCGCGCTACGAAACCATCGATTTCATAAAAAGGGAACCAATAAAATTGCTAGTACAAATTGTCACGAGGCTGTCAACACATGGTACTAGTGAATTGGAGGTAACAAACATCCCACTATTTGGGATGCAGAAGCGAGGCGATATTCACTTTGTACACAACTGGTATTTATTCACTGGTCCCACAGTCATCAGGTTAAGCTGGAATTTGGTCAGTTAGATACCTATAGACCTCGGCTATAATAGTGGACTGTTTTGTTTTTGTCTATTTATAGAGCCATTATTATTTACCATTATTATAAAAAACAGGGCAGTTTGCTGCCGAATACGCAGACGACGTATTTCAGTTTTACCAATTTTTACCAAACTTTTACACTAAATTTTAATGCTTATTTTTTAGGGTAAATGTTTGGTAAACATTGGTTAGTATGAAATAAATCTTTATTTATTTATTACTAGCGACCCGCCCCGGCTTCGCACGGGTACAATACTGTTACTTATACTACGGAATGTCTTTAAACCTTTAACAAACGGGCGAAATTTGGTCAAAACAAACAGAAACAAATTAATATGGGTACCTACTTAAACTCAGTGAAATAAGTAGGTGGGTATACTTTTATCGTATGAAATACCTACCTATACTCTTCAGGACTAACAATACAACAAACACTAAATAAATAGGTATTCAAGTAGATACTTGAATACTTATTTATTTTTTGTTTTGTGTTCGTTGTAACTATGATGGATAGATATCCCTCATAGTTACAACGAACACAAACCAAAAATTTGCCTTATAATTCTTAAGGATCGAGCGCGCATAATCGCATTCGGCCTACCTCACTCGCTGTTATTTTGCGATAACTTCTAAGTTATTCATTTAAAGTATATTGTGTAGGGGTAAAATAATCTGCATGAAATGCTTAAGACTATTAACATTTAAAATGATAAGGATAAATACTGAATCCGTCTGATTAGCTTTACAATTACCGCATTAGAAATGATCATTTTTCTAAAAGATAAAATGGATATAGCAAGTTTACCTTGAAAGATAGACATATGCTATGCAGACTTTTTTGTAGATCTAAAAGGGAAGAATATTTCCGCTATACATTGTTTTGTTATATCTCATAGGGTTTAGGCAGCGTTTTCGATGAAAGCTCCCAAATGGCTTAATTTTTTACGACACCTCTGACAAATATCAATATATATTAGTCAAATGTACACATAAACTAAACAAATCATATAAGTAAACCTTCCGGAAGAATCGTTCTATAGATTGGTAACAACCGCATGAAAATCCATGTGAACAGACAGACAGCCAGACAGACGCGGTCGGGGAATTTGTTTTATAATATGTAGTGATGTAGTGATAGCGGTCGCCCGCGGCTCCGTGCGGATGTCGGTTACCGCTGCAAAAAGCCTACCCAGGAAAGACACGGTCAGCAAAATGATTCCCAGGTCAATTCACAGACACCGACACAAACATCGACGACGCAGTCATTATCCGCAGGCTGCTCAGATTGTCTTTCTGTGGATGTTAAAGTTGTTAATGACGAAAATATTTAAATGTAATTAATACTAAGTTTTCACTTCTGCCGGCAGTCCCGGAGTGTAACCCGTTGTTTTAGGATAGATAACTAAAGCGATTATTGTAGAGCTTCTCTATAAACAACATTTGACGTTATATTATTTTCAGGTAACAAAATATACTGATGGTCGGGAGCCCCGTCCCGTGATATGGCAACGTAAAGTTACCCATGCGTAAAATATTCTTTGCGTAAATCAATTCCTACTAATTTGAATGTTTGGCCCTGGGATTTGTTTATCGTTAGAGCGAAAGAAATTTTACTGGAAATTGGAGCCTTTTGAAGGGTATAGGCAAATCAGTAGGGATCATGGGTATTCTTGGTATATGAGCTAATTCACCAGCTGCAGGGCCGGTGATAATCTTCGCTACTATTAAATTATATTCTAGCTTCTTTATAAGAAGTCTCGTGCCATGTTGGGGGGGCTTAAATTTTTGAGAAGCATTATCGGCGTGCCATGCCAACTTTTAACGACAGTTCATGAGGTGGTAGCCCAGCGGGGTTCAGAGAATTAAAAAATTCCTGGGGGTAGTGCACTGCGTCCTCGGTGTTAGTGACGGTGTCCATGGATTTATCAGAAATCGTAATATTTTAATTTCGCCATATCTTTAAAACCAAACGTCCAATTTTAATCATTCAAGGACCAAATATTATCTACATAAACTGTTCTTAGTGATGAACAAATTTATTTTGATAAGGATTAATAGCATGAGTAAAATAAACGCGTTTAAATGTAGTCCAAAAAAAAATCAAGATTTCTTAATAAGAAAATGGTTGTTGTGCCTCACTCGACATAGATAGGTATAGTGTGTCGCGGACTTTTTTATAGATATTTATAAGATCTACAATTAATTAGAACATTTTATGGTTCTATCTTTTATATTTTAGGCAGCGTACGCAAAATAAGTAACTTTTCTGGTTGATTTTTTACACCTTGTGTCCGAAAAACCCAAATATCTTACGGAACCCTATTTTTTTCCAAAATATAATTTAGCCTATGTTACTCGTGGATAATGTAGCTTTCGAATGGTGAAAGAATTTTTGAAATCGGTCCAGTACTTTTTGAGCCTATTCATTACAACCAAACAAACAAACAAACAAACAAACAAAGTTTTCCTCTTTATAATATTAGTATAGATTATGGAAGGAGCGGAGGGAGGGCTTTGCGTAGGAGTGGGAGCGTAGGCTAGTAAAAAAAAATAACCTAATCCAAATTCATAGTAATGCGGATGCCCATTTACCTAAACTGAAGGGGTAAAGTTTATAATGAAAGAAAACAAAGGTGCAATGTCAAACATGCGATAATGAGATAATCAGATGCAACAGCATCTCAATACCAATGAGGAGAAATCAGTCGCAATCATATAAAATTAAGTAACGTATATATGTCGTTCCGTTGGTTATCAGTACCAAGAATCAATACAGTCGATCATGTAAAATTGAACCGTATCACGAGCACATAGATTTTAAATCTACATAGCGTGACTATCCAAAGTATAAGTTTAGAACTGCAGTACAATACACCATTACCCTGCCATTATAGACGCCATTACAACCCAAAAGGGTAGTTAGGTCTCTGCGTTCCCTTTTTGTATCTTTTCAAGATACGAGTATAAAAAAAATGTTGCCAACGATAAATTGGCAAAGCTAATGGTTTAATGGTAGATTACATACGGAATAATGACTCAGGTAACGTCTGTCCTCACGATACTATTACTGATCAACATACAGTATTTCACAAACACAGTGTTTCATGTAGATACTTATTTCATTTTTTACACTTACAAATTTTTTTTACACTTTTAAACCTTTTTGCGATAGCAATAGTAACCTAGAAAAAATATGTGTGTATTATGCTCGACAGTAACTACCGAATTCGATCCCGAGGTCCTAGGTTCGATACCCGGATCGGGCAAAAAAATTGTGTGACTAGAAATTTTACTAGTAGTACTAAGTACCAGCTCGAAATCAGGAGGATCCGTCCTATCGGATTTTAAGAGTAAAGGAATAGAGAGTGCACCTGTATTTGTGCAAACACTTGTGTAGTTATAATATATCTTGTGCAGATGGATCTCCTTAAAGATTGGCAACGAAAATACATCATCTGTGAAATTTAAACAATTCACCTGGCTGTATTTTAATCACAATTCATGAAATACAGCCTGGTGACAGACTGACGGTGAGACAGACGTACAGACAATTTTTACCAATAGGTTTCCATTTTTACCACTAATGGTAGTGGTAAAAATTGTAGTGTGTGGAATTCTAATATAAAACATGCAAAAATACAACCACTAGTCGAAGACAAATGTGTTTCGCTCCTCCATCGAACATTAAAACTTTCGTGAATGGTATACATATTTATATTAACTAACCGGTTATACTCACGATTTGTCATCATCGGATATGTCCGATCATCGGATAGTCAGACATATCCGATTATGACACGCGATGTGTACCACTCACAAAAGTTTTAATTCTAAAACACTTAAATGATGTTCAAATATTAGTATATATAGTTCGTATATGTATAAATATGATTAAAGTGATGTTAAAAAGTCGAACTCTATTGCGCAAATGTTATTTTTATAGCTGTCTTTTACTCCTATATCATATCAAAAGTACCTACTGTGATGTCTTCCGACACTCACTTCGATGTAGACTGAGTAATCTTTACATACATGTTTGAACACATTAAGGGCATGTTTAGTTCCCATTTCATGTGCCTAAGTGATCTGAGGGTGAAAGTATTTTTATTCTCATTTGGAATTGAATGCGTTCGGCAGCTTAGAAAGGTCGGCTTCGGCAGGTTAGAAGCGTTGTTAAAGGCGGGAACATATTGTTAAAACGCCACGCGACCTGACGACACGCGACGCGTGTTTAGTCGAATCAAATGTATTGACCATGTATTACCAGAATCACACTACCCGACGCAACGTCGCGTCGGGTGTTCATAGTGTGGTTCTGGTCTATAGAAAACAATACATTTGATTCGACTCAACACGCGTCACGTGTCGTCAGGTCGCGTGGCGTTTTAACAATATGTTTCCGCCTTTGTTACATGTTTTATTTATATTTTGAGTAAATGAATGATGTTATCTATGATAGAAACATTATTAATACTACTAATATTATAAGCGCAAAAATTATGCACGGGGATAGTTTATTTGCTGGATTAACATATAGGCGACAACAAACATCACGCTAAGACTCACTAGTGCTTAGTAACAGTACAATGTGGGTAAAACTGCAGGGCGCACTTACTAAATCTTACATATTTTTTACGATAAATAAGTGCAAAGCCAATAGATGTTGTATAAAGTTATTATTGTAGATTAAGATAAATTTAATACTATACGATCCAATATTACATAATATATTAATAAATTTACCACATTTTTACTTTGCAGCATTGCCCCGTTGAATTTCAATGTATATTAAACATTGCCATTCAACGGGGCAACGTTTAATATTCGGGGCAAATATAGTTATAATAAAATAAATATCGGGGCAAAAACATAGATTTGGAACAATTCGTATTTTATAAGTTTTTTTGTGTTTACCGATATATTAGCTAAAAATAATAGTTTATACTGAACACCACATAATTCATAATAAATTGAATATTTATTATTGGCATGGTCCATCATTTTCTCTGAACCACAAAGTTAATTTCTTATTGAAATTCAGCCACAATCCGCGAAACACCCAATAAAATACTTATTATAAAATCACTCCGGAGACTGCCCTCAAGTTATTATTTACAAAGTAATAATATAACTTTTAAACCGTAGCCTAAAAATGTTGGTAGGACAATTCTTCTCGCTCTACTTTACAGTTCGCGGGCCTCTCGGACTTCGGGTCTACAAGGGCTTCGGAAGGTTCTTAGCAAATTAAGGGTCGGGAGGGCCCCATACCTACAAAACTCCGCCACTCCTACTTATAATTATTATCCCGTAAAACATCTACTGCTGAACATGGAACTCTATCGAAGGGGAGTTCCAGCCACTGGTTGAAGGCATATTCCGTAACCAAGTGTCGACATTATGTGAGAGTAGCATGTGTTCGAGAAATCCAAATGTCTTTTGACTAATAAAATGGCAATTTTTTTCATTTGCATTGTCAATCATATGACTTGTTAGTATAATTTCACAGATCATATAATTTTGTTAAACTAAAGTCCTAACCATATCTCCACTTGTCCCAAGGAGACCCTACGTTCATTTTCAGTTAGATATGGTTGGTTGATTACTATTATGAATAATAATGGCGAGACAATCAAAAGTTTTTAGTATGAATGTCGATGGCTATAAGAGAAGAAGAAGACCAAGGAAACGATGGATGGACTGTGTAAAATCACAAATATGGTTAGAAAGAGGGTGACTGTCGAGATGGCGGCTAATAGAGGAGTATGGAAGAAAAAGACATGTTGCGCCGACCCCAAATAAATTTGGATAAGGGCAGGAGAATGATGAATGATTATGAATGGCGACACAATCAATATCGCTACTTGAAGAATACTGAAACAATATTGACGTCATTAAAAACTTGTCCGCTATATCACCGAAAGTCTCAATACAAACAATTACACCGTAGTTTCTAATGGGCAGGCTATCATTTTTAAACTGTGAAAATATAATCTAAGTCTCAAGATTCAAAGTTTTATTTGTGAATTGTATATCCGACAGAATTAACATATTTTTGCAGACGCTATGATATGGTCGCGCGACGACGCGACGGCACCAAAATTACATTATACCGATAAAAATATCGCTTTGCGATGCCAAAGCGATATCTTTCATCACTGTACCACAGTGTAACTTTATGAAAGTTGTTAAGGCCCAGGTGGAAAGAAATAGTGGGCTGTATTTATAATAGGTTTACTGCCGGTAGTACATATCTAATTATTTAAAATATACAAAAAGTGTTGCGCGCGGTCGGGACGGACGATTCTCTCTTCATTTGTTTTTTCTTAATTTCTTTTTAATTTTCGTTTCGCGCGCTTTTCGGTTGGCTTTATGGTTTACGTTTTTTTTTTAAATTTGTTTTATTAATTTTTAAGTGAGTTAATGGTTTTTGCATTAAAACAAGTGCATAATGATTTTTTCAAGAGAGACTTCACGAATTGTTTTCTTATTCTCTTACGTTTCTTGCCAACTGGAGCTACTGATGTTGTTATTACAATTTATTAACCAATGTTAAACAATCTCTCTTGAGTGAATGGTTCGGTTTCGACTGATTAGTTCGGAGTCGGTGCCTCGCAATAGATTATGTCAGTCAATTGACGAGCTTTTTCTTTTAGTAAAGTGAACGTGGAACTTCTTATATTGATTTTAGACAATCTTTAGTAATTTCAAGGTTTCAAATCATTCAATGAATACAGATAACTTAAAAGTAAATATAAAACTATGCCCGGTGAAGTAGCAAAAGCCTCGGGGATAACGAAATACGTCCGTCCAAAAAAAAAAAAAATTTAAACATATCACTTTGACTCTTGGACTACTCTGAGTAGTTAGTCAGAGATATGCAGAAGGCTAACCATATGACTGTGACAAATATGACTTCGTTTACTATAAAATAGTACATTACGATACGTGTGACCTAAGTAGCCTATTATTGAACGGCGTGAAGTTAGCGCCCGAGCGTAGCAGTAAATCATTGCAATTTTGAATGACATCGTTTTATTATTTATTTAACAACCGTCACCGATTTCGCTATATCTTTTATCGCGTATATCGTCGAACAATTTCATTGTTCTTATCTTCGCTAAATTCACTGCCCGAAGTCTCTATTTCAGACCAAAAGTTACGATTTCCGTGAAACGAACTATATGACAGCGTTTCTCTTTGATTCCGCTGTCACTTTTTCTCTGGGATTTGTTCGCTGTGAAGTTAGTCGATTACTTTACGCACCGTGCCGAAATTGGCAACTTAAGTCACGGAAATGCGTGCGTAAAATGCGGGTTTAGGTCACACTGTACTATAAAATAGATTTCTGAGACTGTTTTGGATTCGATTCCCACCCAGAACAACACTATTTGTGTAAACCACAGTTAGTTGCTATAAGTCCTTAAGTCCAGTCTAAGTCCTAAGAGTGTCCTTTGTAATCGATTGTGATCATTGAAATTCAGACCAGAAGACGCGGGAAACCAATGTTCAGCAGTGGACATCGTACAGGCTCATAATGGTGGTGATAAATAAAAAGAAATACAATATTAGAACTAATACATGAAAATGAATGAATGAATGAATGAATGAATTGCTCCCCAAACACCGCCTACCACAAGTTGTAGTAGTAAATTAACATTGGGTTAACAGTTGTCACTCAAACTGTCTCGAAGGCTTTACATTTGTTTGGAACAAACATTTCGTGTATGTTAATAATAATTACATTTACAAGCCATTGTATATTTTATTAGAATACAAATAGGTAGGTAGTTAGGGTTATACTGATAGTAGAAGATCCGACCCTACATCGACCTTCACCGAGCTGATAATAGAATGAAACATGTTTTATAATAAATTAAGTAGGTATATTAGAAAATATATTAAAAATGGGTTGGCTAAAGTAATCCTGGACAGACATTTTTTAATGATTTGAATTAAATAAAAAAAAAAATAAGATAATAAGTAAATTAAATAAGATAAAAAAAAGATAAGATAATAAGTAAATTTTATTATTACTAAAATTATTAAACGTATAGAACGTTCAGCTGTTAGGCACTTGATTGGATAATTACAAAATTATAATAACAAACAAGCGCTGATTTTGCGTTAATTTAATTTAATTTTTTTAAAATTTCATTAAAATATTTTTTTTTATAATAATTAAAAATAGTCTGCCCAGGATTTTTTTAGCCAACCCATTTTTAATATATTTTCTAATATACTTTATTTATTATAACACATGTTTCATTCTATATTATCAGCTCGGTGAAGGTCAATGTAGGTTCGGATCTTAGACTATGACAATCTTTTTTGCTTTCATCTTACTCCTATACAATCTGCTAACCCACTATAATTTTATTGACCTCTCTTATTCTGTCTGTAATACCGTCGTACTAATCTACTATAATATTACAACGTCCGTAGCGTAGCGGTATTCGGCTTACTTTAAATCTCGAAGGTCGTGGGTTGTGTAAATTCTAAGATTTATTTCCGGGTCTGGTTGGTTAAGGGGCTACCATCCGTGCCTCGGAAAGCACGATGAGCCGTTGGTCCCGTTTGTAATAATCAGCATCTATAATAATCGTATATCGAGGAACGGAAGGAACATGATGATGATGATTATAATAAACTAGCTTCTACGTGTGGTTCCACCTTCGTAACGCCCGTTTATGTAGGAACCTCATAATTAAATATAGCTTATAGCTTTCCTCGTTAAATAGGCTATTTAACTCTAAAAGCTCGGAGTTTCTTTCTTCTTTTCTTCTCCGGGTCGTCCACCTAGGTAGCTAGTGAAAGGTTGCAGGTTAGCTAGGGTAGGATTCTCGCCGGCGAGGACCGCGTTGCATCCCTACCCCTGCAGGCCGATCACTTCCTCTTATGTTCATAAATCTGACTTATATATCAGTGGTACCACTCGGTCATGGTAAGGGGTTACCCTTACGGGTGCCCCCAGGTGTGTGCCACTTAATTGTATGTTTTTACCAAACTTTTCTATATTGATCCATTAAAATCTATAATAATTAGTATGAACTTAAACTTATTATGGGTAGAGGATTTAATGACCAGCTGACGGACGGACTACTTTGTCTGTTATATCCTACGATTTGCTACCGGTTAATTAAGTATCTAGTTTAATTCATAGAATAAGAATAATTGTGTAACATTGTGATTCTGACAAGTACAAGTGTATGTAATTATTTCTCAAAGAATTTTCCGCCAAGCGGCCGTAGACCAATGGCTACCGGTTCGATCCCCACCCATGTTAGCTTAGCACGAGGGGATAACAAGAATACTAATAGACTACAAAACTCTGCTAGCTCCTGTGATTAGTGAGATAGGTAGTTGTCTGTTCAGTCAAACAACTAACTCTTCAGCTTTATGTATTACGTATATATATGTAACGGGCAACGTGATTAACTGGGCATTATTAATAAGGACCGGCCATTATTAATAATGCCCAAGAGCGATGGGAAAAGTGATTAATTTATCACTTAGACCGGTCATTATTAATAATGCCCGACGGCCCGTAGTACATGTAATAAGTCAGTGTTTGAGATAGCTTGAATTTATCACTTGGACCGGGCAGTATGAATAATTCCCTACTTGTAGCCGGGCAATTTGATAAATTGGTTTAGGTTTAGGTTTTTTTTTTACCTTCCAAAAACCTTTTGCGCTGCTCATATAAAATATTTGTTACCTTTTCATGAAAATTTTGTAAGTTTAATTTCATTTCATAAACAAAAACACTACAGTTCACCTATTTTATTACTTTGCCCAAGATAGGGTGGGCATTGTTCATAATGTTAGGGAAAAGTAATTAATCTTGCTGTTTTAATTATATATATATATATATTTTTTTTTTTTAAACAACTTCCGCACTAGGGAAATAAATCCCTGTGTCGCGGGGGACTTTACAAACATTTTATTTCACGGACACAAAGAACACCCAGACTCAGAAAACTATTTGTGGTTTACACAAATAATTGCCCCGGGTGGGAATCGAACCCAGAACACCGTGTCTCAGAAGCAACTTCCGTAACCACTGAGCCACCGGTGCAGTGCAGTGCATATTGCCCAATTGAGTCGGGCATTATGAATACAGACCGGTAATTATTAATAGTGCCCGGACTTATCAAATTTAAGCATTTCTACGAGTCTATTATTTTATCATTTAAGACAGCAACAAATCTTTTACAAATATTTCAAGATGAAATACACACTACACGTATTCGTATTCCGCCAGTAAATATCACTAAAGACGCCATATTTATAAGGCTAACTTAAAAGGATGGTGTATCTTGTCGGATAAAAAATAACACTTAATAATAATATCTAAAGCCGTATTTATATGTTTTAAATCGTATAGTACACACATTGTACTATGTAACAGGATTGCATCAAGTTATAGGCCGAGAGTCAAGATGAAACCTTGACTCTCGGTATACTAATATGTATACAATTGTTTTTTTTTAATTATTTTTCTGCTTTAAAAAAAAAAGATTACGAGCATATTTTTGCAGTCTACTAGTATTCTTGTTAACCCCTCGTGCTAAGTAATAGGTGGGGTTCGAACCGGCGACCACAAGTCACAAGTCCGCTGTATATTATATATATATATATATATAATATTATAATAAAGTTTGTGAGTTTGTAGGAGGTAATCTCTGGATCTAGTGAACCGATTTTGAAAATTCTTTTACCAATATCCAGTATCCATAAATATATGCTGTATTTTAAGTTGATTTTTTATAGAGTAATTTTTGCGTGTAATATGCACGCTACCAAGAATATCTCTGCATCACCCAAAGGTAGACTGGTAGATAATGCCCCTGGCATTAAGTCCGCCAATGTACAATGTACTGTACATGAAGTTTAATAAATAAAATAAAAATCCACGGTAACGAGATCTACGCGGGTGAAACCGGGACAGCTAGTAAGAAATTAATTTTGTATGTTCATTTTTTTATTAAAATCCATTAGGCCTTATTAACACCACAGTAAATATTCTATGCCCCAAGGGTTTTATACCCACTAAAATCCCCTAGGCATCAAGTACCACTAACGTTCTATTCGCTAGATGTATGAAAAGTTAAGAGAATACCTATCATAGCTTGCTTTAGCTAATTTTCTAGTGAAAAAATTACATAACTCACTTTTTCCTCATTATCTTTAGGTTATATGAATACCTATGTTCTCTACATTTCCTGATAATGGTCCATACACATTGACAATTTTACTCATATAAAAAATTGTCAGGAAAGTACAGTATGCAGGTATATTATTTTTTTGTAAATCCACGTAACATTACTATTCGACCGGCAACACAGACCGCGAAAAAACGAGATTTAGTATTCATTTATTTTACTTTGATATTGAAATGAAATGTGGAGTTTAAATATACAGTAGATGCGAACTAGATATCGTATAGTCTATGGTGGCGAACTTATACGGCAGAACATGCAAGGCGTCTAATAATTTGTGTATTTAAATAATTGTTTACTGTGTACCTTGTGTGCTTTGCTGAAGTAAATGAATTTTCTTTCATACTTTATATTTATATATCTATTTGCCGCGACTATATCCGCGTAAATTTCAATTTCTCCATACAACAGTTTCGTCACACAAACCCCTTTACATGCTGATGAGCGTGAAATTTTTAAAATTCTTAATTTTATTTGGATGCCTACGTCATATAGAAAATATATTGATCCGTCAATCAAACTAAAGTATTTTATTAATATAGAAGATACATCTACTGTTACCGTTTTGTGCGCTAGCTCTAGGACTATAGTCACAGTCGCCATCTCAACGCCATTAATCTGGCTATATGTGTAATATTTCTCAGTAACTGATGTTTTATTCACACCACACAATATATAAATTGTTTCTTTGCCTCCGTTGCGTTTACTTCAAGATAACAATATATTAACGGACAACACGATAGGATCATATATTTAATTCACTTATCTTTTATTACTAAATGTATTCTGATTTATTTTTTTATATAATCCTATTTATTTACAACATAAATTACTTAGTAGTAATGCGTTTATGGATGATCATAAATCCACTTTGCACCAACACTACTTTTTTTTTCGTAATTTTATTACTTGTGTGGTTGCGACACTTTCTCTACTTCACCGGGCATAAAGGCGAGCAAAGATCTTAAGAAATGGTTTAAAGTTAAAATCTACAAAATTTTTCTTAACTTCAGAAGCATAAGCATTTAATCGATTGGATTTAGTTTTAATCTGATTTAAACTAATTAATGTTATTTAATTTGAGTTAACTTAATTTAGTACATTTTGGTTCGATTTGGTTAAATTTCGCTTAATTTAATTCTATTTATAATTAAAATATAAATAATAATATTTATGGAGTCCCTTGGTGGTCCCTTGGACCTTTATGTTTGACTAGCTTTCCGCGCGCGGTTTCACCCGCGTAACTCCCGTTCCCATAAAAACTTTATAATAAAATATAGCCTCGACAAATGGGCTATCTAACATTAAAAGAATTTTTCAAATCGGACCAGTAGTTGCTGAGATTAGCGCGTTCAAGCAAACAAACTCTTCAGCTTTATCTATTACGGCAAATAACTCTTTATTAGGTACCAATTCCTTGCGTTTTTATACTCGTGATTTTTATACTCGTGATAATTTCTCAACGAAATGTCCGATTGGAATAAAACAAAAAGTATTTTACTTCTACATACATACCCTTAATAACATTATGCTTAATTTGGATAAGGATTAATATAACGATATACATTTAACGTAGTTTCTTTCTTCAGACGATTTAATATTTTTTTATGAACATAAAAGCGGTTATTGTGACTAAACTATGATAGTTAGATATATGCTCTCGTGGACTTTTTTGTAGATCTTAATAAGACCTACAAACCCGTAGTACATCATTTTGTTCTATTGTCAATAGTTTTTGCAGCGCACGCATAAATAGGTTTTCGCTTTTACACCTTGGGTTACAAAAACGCAATTTTCTTACGGATCCCCAACTTTTTTGAAAATAAAATATAGCCTATAACCTTCCTCGATAAATGGACTATCCAACACTGAAAGAATTTTTTAAATCGGACCAGTAGTCCCTGAGATTAGCGCGTTCAAACAAACAAACAAACAAACAAACTCTGCAGCTTTATAATATTAGTATAGATTAGGCTGAAGTAGTTAGTACAATTTTAAGAATATAAAGTGAGTCAAAATAAGTTTCATATTGTATAATTTCATTAATTAATTGTTATTTTTTTATATATGCAAGCTGTGTTAACCTTTCAGTGATTGTTACACGAGAAACCCCTTTTGCTAGGCTATAACTAAAATCATGTAATGTGTATACAATCGTTGGTTAACCTTGATAAATAAATAAGATGTACTATTATACATCAGGCCATTTGGTTGTAAGTGCCTGTTTACGACAAAGGCACATACGACTATAGTTTTTGATGTATATTGGCACATCCGACCTTATGCTTCTGAGCTCTAGATATGTATAAAGATACCAGCTGTTAAGCGTAGGCCACACCGCCAGCGGGCGGCCGCGAGAGCTAGGCGGGCTAACATCGTTTCACCTCTTTTACGTACTTCGGTTCACACTGCGAGCTACCGACTAACCTACGTCAGCGATGCGAGCGAAGCTTACGAAATATCCAACGATTCCAGCGAAGCTACTCGTTCATTTCATTAGGCGCGCCCGCTTCGCCCGCCCGCTGGCAGTGTGGCCTTCGCTTTAGCTGTGAGCCGAGGGCCAACCTACTAGGAACAGTTGAACAGCTTGAACCTTGGCTATGAGCGGTTGCCCAGAGAAGAATGAGTAATGATTACTTTTAGATTTTTAGGGGAGTTTAGTTTGGCTTCAGATTTGACTTCAGCTACAGCTTTTAATTAGAAACTGAATTCAATTTTGGCTTTTGTTGTAGTTGTTAAACGAATTAGACTATAATTCCGCACTTATTTATTTATATACACTTGTACTTGTGAGTTTCTTTATAATACACAATGAAATAATATTAATATAATTAAATACTAATATAATAATGTAATTTAATATTAAGCGGCCACAGCCCAAAGGCGTCCGACTTGTGAGTTTGTGGTCGCCGGGTTGATCCCCACCCATGGCACTGCGGCCCACTCGTAACACATTTAGCTTAGCACGAGGGGTTAAGAATACTAGTAGACTGCAAAACTCTGCTAGTAATCTTTTTTAAAAATAAAAAAGGAAAAGAAAGAAAAAGTGGTCAGTTTTTCAAAGCATTACATTTTCCGATGCTTTAAGTTAAACTTTAGAAAATCTTTAATATTTTTAACAATAACAAACCAAAGCGCACATGCTGAAGAGTAAACAGATAGAAACAACAATTGTACAATGCCAACTATGTGACGAATCACTCAGCTAGGTTACATCAGTAATTTGAATGAATTAGCATCAATTTGCTTGTGATTAGTGTGTGTTTGCAATTTCCATCGCGATGTCGGATGCAAAATGGAGATCGTGTCGCTATTATTTATGATCGATTTCATTAACGAAGCCTAAATGAGATACTGCATACATTTGTAATACTGGTGGTTCATCATCATCATCAACAGCCCGTTTACGTCCACTACTGAACATGGGCCTCCTCTTAACAGACCTTGGCAAGCCAGGATCGTTGAGGGATTTTGCCATAATCACCACGCTTGGCAGACGGATTGGTGATCGCAGTAATATGTTAACCTTGGGCTAATAGACGCTGTTGCCCATCCATCAGCCATATGTCCCTTAGTCACCTTTTACGACACCCATGGGTAGACACGGGGTGGTCTACTCTAAGCCGGAAACCACACGGCATGGCATACTGGTGGTTACTTGTCTGTAACTAAGAATGGTAGACTATTATCAAAATAACCAAAAATACCGCGCAGCTTTAGGCTAGGCTCTCTATACAGGAGCGGTGATTTTATCCATCTAGGTACATTGATTACACTGAATAGGAGTGGAGATTTATGTAATTTTATTTGAAGATTCTTAGCACGTCCATCGCTCTGCCACCTACCAGGTTCCGTAAACAGGCAGTTTAAGGCCACAACCACATTACTCTGCGTCTCTCAGGGAGTCGGCGGGCAGATCACACAGCGCTGGAGTGGTGTAGTGTTGTGTTGTGAGAGATTGCTCTATGTCAACGCGGACGCGCAAGCGCCGCGTGGCTGTCTCTCTTCACTCTTGCGTCGTCGTTAGCCGCTGTTTTTTTTTTGTTGCCAATATTTGTTCATGTCCGGTTTTATTTTAAAGAGCTGGTAGTGGCAGTATTACATATATTTGCCATAAGACTACCTTCATTAAATAAAACCCATGACACAACGCACAGGACTAGTCCGCTTTTTAACACGCTTTTATTCGCTTGGGTTGTATGTAACGGAATCTTTGAACTTAATTTTCACCAGTTTCCAGAAGTCTGATTAATTTGAAACTTTGCATATGTATCAAGGACCGATGACAATGCAATCATTTGATAACAGTTTTCCATTATGCTTAAAAAATAATAAAATAAAAAATAGTTTAAAAAAACACGCTTTTATAGCTAACCGAACTAAAAAATAGAAAATAATTTTCACCTCAAAATAAAATTATAATAAAGTTTAAGTTATTAACAGAATAATTCAATTCAGAGCGAAAAGCGTGGGGTGCTTGTAAAGTAAATGTCACAATCATTCTATTGGCAACTATCTATGAGAGGAGAGTTATGAAAAGTGGCAAAATGCACCCCGCGCTTTTTACTCTGAATTGAATTATTCTGTTAATAACTTAAACTTTATTATAATTTTATTTTGAGGTGAAAATTATTTTCTATTTTTTAGTTCGGTTAGCTATAAAAGCGTGTTTTTTTAGTTTTTTTAAACTATTATTTATTAATGGTAAAAGGGGGGAAAAAACAAAGGAACTGTAAATCATAATATTTTAGATTTTAATAAATACAATACAATCAACTATTTAATAAATTGAAATAGAATATGATGGAAAACTATTCTAGTGTTTCTATTAATTTAAAAACAAACTAATAATGTTTATGTAATCATTTAGGTAAACAATTTAAAAATCAAATCTTTATAAAATCCAGAATTAACCCGCAATGACTTCGATTCCACTATATTATATGTATTACTCCGTTACCTTGCACCAGTGGACAAGGAACTTAAACCTTGGTCTTGCGCCTAATCTTAAATTATGGCCGTAAGGGAATACAGGGTGCACCTGTGCCTGCAGTACCTACACACTTGTGCACAATAATGGGTCATACATGAGACATACCTTACACATAGACGTAAAGCGGATGTGTGTCAAACCAAGTTTAAGTTATCACAAGCAAACAGCACCGTATTTAATATTACAACAATCATTTGGAGGCACTTTTGACTTATCTTACTTTTAGTCCTACCTAGTCCGTAAACCAATCACCCGTTGTGATCTTCGGTACATCAACAGTCGGATATGCTGCTTTTGTCAATATTCATTCCTTTTTCCCGTCAACAAAGCTCATCATCATCATCATCAGCCCGTATAATGTCCACTGCTGAACATGGGCCGTGTCCCGAGGGAGGGTATTTGCCATAATCACCACGCTTAGCAGACGGGTTGGTGACCGCAGTAATATGTTGATATAAGATTATTATAGGCGAGACGATGTTATGACAATCGGGACCAACGGCTAAACGTGCTTTCCGAGGCACGGAGGGTAGTCCATTAACCAACCAGACCCGGTAAGAAATCTTAGAATTTACACAAAGACTTCCTGTAGGGAGTGGGAATCGAACCCACGACCTGCGAGATTTAAAGCGAGCCAAATACCGCTACGCTACGGCGGTTGTCTGAATAGATATTTAATAAATAACAACTCTAATTTTTGCATTCGAATTTGGGTAGCACGTTGAAACAGAGAATCCTAAATGGATTTGGCTGAAAGTTTGCACGCGGATAGTTTATAAGCTAAATTAACATAAAGGCTACAAAATATCACGCTCCGACCCACTGGAGCAGAGTAACGCGGGTAAAAATGCGGCGCGCAGCTAGTGTTTATCTAGGTATATAAGGGTAAAATATTAACGGTGAAGGTTGTTACTTTTGATTACGAACAGAAGTAGAGTATAGCGCTAGTACGCTCATAAAGATGTTCAACTGGGGAAATTCAGTATCCATATTATAGAATACCCCAGACTCTTACACTTAATAATAATAATAATAAAATAATAAAATTTATTTCTAGGTAACGAAAGAGTTACAAAATAATTGCTTATATAAACAATACTTTCTTAAACTATTTTTTTTTTAATAATATCTAATTATAATTATTTATCTCTAAAACATTTTAAATATTATATATTCACAAAAAGAAAATGTACAGAAAGGTCAAATTATTCAAAGAAATTGCAGCTTGCCTGAACTAGGTTGAACCTGTGCTTCAGACAATCGCTCTACTGTGCACACTAATTATTAACGACGAAAGATTCTAATAAAAACTACTTATTAATAATATATTTAGTAAATAAATATACGTATGTATTGTTAGATCATATTTTTATATATGTATGTATAAATAAATGAGATATTTCCTTATTCCTATCATTTTAAAATTTGTAATATATTTTCTGTGTCTGCGTAATTGAGCTAATAGATGTTGTGTTCCTGTAGGTACGTGAGGAATCTTACAAGAGCACAAAAAAGTAACTATCATTCTTGTACTTAAAACTGATATCGAATTATTTAAAAAACAAAATCCCCCCGGGGTTTTTAGACAAAGCTTGTAACACTAATTATTCCGGTTGTAAAAAATATTACTGGTTGCAAACAATTTTTTTTTACATTATAATAGACTAGCAGCAACCCGCGGTTTTACCCGCGTTACTCTGCTCCAGTGGGTTGAAGCGTGATGTTTTGTAGCCTATATGTATATCTAGCGTATAACCTATCCCGGTGCAAATATTCAGCCAAGCCGTTCAACAGTTTTGGCGTGAAAGATTCGTGCTGTATTCACATCGAGTAGATGTCAATCGTAAATTGTTAATTATGTAAGTTTATTTGAATGTAAGTGATTGAACATCGGTTTTGTGAATTATAAATAAAAAAAAAAAAAAAAAAAAAAAAAAGATTAACAAACATCCATCCATCCATCCATCCACAATCCACACTTACAAACTTTCGCATTTATAATATTAGTAGGATAATTATGTATTATGTTGTAAATAAAGTAGCTGATTATGACAAATTTATAAAAGAATTAACTTTTTTATTATATAATTTATTTATATAATAATATAAAATATAACCTTTTTCATTCCTCAATAATTTAACTTTATAGGAAAATATACTAGTTAAATTATTTTTGAGTGATTCAAAACTAAGGTTATCCTTACTAATGTCTGTCTGTCTGTTACGCAATCACGCCTTAACTACTGAAGCGATTTAAATGAAATTTGGTACAGATATATTCTAGAGCCTGAGAAAGAACATAGGCTATATTTTAATATGAATTTCCCACGGGAACGGGAGTAACGCGGGTTAAACCGCGCGCGGGAAGCTAGTTATTATTATAATTCCTTAGTCCCCCGCCAGCGACCACACTGAGCAGGTCTAGTGCAAGTTGCTTAGGTTGTAGTTTTAAACCTTTTAATGAGACTCGAGCTCCTTCATACCCAAAACAGCTAAATATCGTGGCTACACACATAAATTCAAATCAAAAATACAAATTTTTTTTTGGAATTATTTATAATGATAATAAATTGTAATTTGGATGACTGAATATGTTCTTCATCCAAAATTGTTTCACATAATATAAATACAAAAGAGCCATTTATTCAAAAATCAACTTCATCTTCTATGCAAAAAGGTAAAATACTGCATGCGCAAATAAAAAATAAACCTCAAACCGTGAAAATGGTCACAGCTGCAGACATTGATTATAGACACCGCAATATCCACACTAGAAGTTGCCACATTTATTTTTCATTAAATTTAATAATTTAAAAGACATTACATAAATATACAACATAAATCTTGGTGTGCTTGATTTATGAGTAAATACGACTTTAAGAAACAAATTCGATTTAAAAGTTTAGTAATAAAACTTTTTAGTACTTATGAGACTTTGAGAATAACGCAATATTTTTGTATTCATATTAAGGCCTGAAGTTATTATTTCGAAAACATTTATTTAAATATACTTTGCAATCATGTTTACCCTTGAATCCTTAGCAATCTTTCATTTTATTGCGTCTGTCTGAAACTTTGGGATATCAAAATGGTTCTTTTGTCGCGGTTTTATAACCTACATTAACATATAGTGCATAGTTATATGCCAGTTCAACTTCCTTCATAATTTATACAGCATTCATTTGAGCAGCGCTCAAATATATAGGATAAGTCCCTTTCAATATTTTATATTTTACCCGCGTAATTTCACGTTATAATAATACGTATAACTAACTAAGGGGTTTAGCCACAGTTTAGCTAATGATCTATCTATCAAATAATATGAATACTTAAAAAATCGATTGACAGTGCAAGATACACGTAAAATAAAAATCAATTGCTTAGTAAAATTAGTATAGGTTCATATATTCACCTTGAGACTAATTAACTGAAGTAAACTTTAGTAGTATTAATTTATCTGCCCATTTACATCCACTGCTGAACATGGGCTTCCTTTGAACAGAACGTTTAGGGATAATGCTGCAGTGGCGTAGGGGATGAGTAAATGCATTCCCCTCCCTACAAAAAAAAGAGTCGTTCAGGGTTATTACCATTATCACCATGCTTAACAGGATTTGTAGTCGTAGTTAGATGGTGAGTAACCTGGAGCTGATAGCCCATCAATCAGTCGTATGTCCCTTAGTCGCTTCTTGCGAAACCACACTGCATGTACCAGTATTGCGTGGTCTAATCATTTACATCTACGTTCCCCGGTCTCCCCGCTAGGTTTTCAACGGGAACTCGTAGTTCCGATACGTCACATCCGGCCAGCCCGCGAGCCTTTGTTGCCTGAAAATTGTAAAATGCATGTAAATAATAAATCGTCACGAAAAATGGATTGTTCTGCCTACAATGGATAGAAATACTGATTTTGAACTTTGTTGGATAAAAAGTTAGGGACTGGATTTTGTTGGAAGTCGTTACAGTCGCAATTTTAAATTTTACTATCTATTTTATTTGACTTCGACGGGAAATTTTCTTTTCTTAATGGGTCAAGCCAATTTGTATATAGATTATAAATTACAAGCTCGGCCCGGTACATTTATGTGTATGTGTTTCGTACAACAATATTGCATTATTTCGAAGTAGTTTGCCTTAAACATATTTGGCATGGACTTGCTCCCATGGGAGTCGTAAGTGGCGGCTAAGGATTATACGGCTCAGCTCAAGGTTTGTTATCGTCTAATTGCGATCACCAATCCGCTGCCAAGCATAGTTATTTTGGCAATATCCCTCTTCGACCTTGACTTGCCAAGGTCTGTTTAGAGGAGGCCCATGTTCGTCAGTGGTTGTATAAAGTCAAAGTCAAAGTCAAAAATTCTTTGAAATAATGAAATAATAATGAAATAATGAATTTATTCAGCACTTAGGTATTTACATACACTTGTACTTGTCAAAATCACAATAACAAAGAAATATAATTAATAGGTTATTATTCTTATTCTATGAATAGAACTACTTAGGTAACTATAACTAACAAATGCAACCTGTGAGTGCTGCTAATTGTAGGACATTACAGACAATTTACTCCGTCTGTCCGTGTGTCATTAATTCCTCTACTCATAATTAGTTAATACTTACATTAAAAAAATTTGAAAGCATACAATTAAGTGACACACACTTGGGGGCACCCTTATGAGGTTAGGACCACAACCCAGAGGTGCCACTGATATTAAAGTCAGATTTGTGGATATAAGAGGAAGTGATCGCTGGCACGGCCTACAGGCGCTGGATCACAGGGCAGGGGTAGGGGTACAACGCGGTCCTCGCCGGCGAGAATCCTACCCTAGCTAACCTGCAACCTTTCACTAGCTACCTAGGTGGACGACCCGGAGAAGAAAGGGAGAAAGAAACTCCGGGATTTTTTTTTTCGTCATCTTTTTTATCACAGTGTGTCCATTTTTTTTTAAATATATGTTTTCTTTACAATATTTCATTTAAAGTATAATATGAAGCATGTGCGCTAATGCACGCTCTAGACGTTTTCATAGATATAGCTAAATAGTGATTAAAAATCCTCAAGCAAAAAGTAAGTAAGAGCCTCATAAACCTCTAGCACTTGAAAACGGAGGGCGCATCCACACACATTACCAAAGAACAAGCCATGTGAGAAAATTATCGTCTTAAGCGGTCACACACTAATGTTTTAACAACCATCTCAAATACAACCACCAGCAAGCCGACCAGCCACCGCAAGCAGCACCCGTTCACGAGTATGACGTGTGAGCACACAGCCATCGTCTCCCTCGCCATATTAGAGGGAAGGAGGCGACCCGACTCACATCGCCACCGCAAGCAATGACAAACAATGGGAGCATGACGAGCACACTGATAGCAACATTTGAGGAATCACGTTTAAAAGGAGAGGCAAAAGTTAGACTCAGCATAGCATGTTCCGAAGTACATCAAAGTATACAATAATAACATTGGCAATAAAATAATAAAAAATACAAAACATCCAATAATGTAAGTTTGCGTGTGTTACACCGCTAGCACCATGCAGTTTTATCATTAATATATTCATTTATTGTGTAATAACCTTTTTTCATTAAGGTAGTCTTTACATGAGTTTTAAATTTATTGAGTGGTAACTCTTGCACTAATTCCGGTAGTTTGTTATACATACGCAAACTAAGCCCTACAAACGAAGAATGGACTCTCTGCAGACGGTGGTAATCAGCACACAATTTGTGTTTATTTCTTGTATTTTTTGTGTGCATGTCGCTTCTCTTCTGATATTGATTTAAATTTTGTCTAATATGAATTAAATTTTCATAAATATATTGAGAAGCAACCGTTAATATATTAATATTTTTAAACAAATCTCTTAGGGAAGTTCGGGCACTTAGTTGGTAAATAGATCGAATCGCCCGTTTCTGTAAAATAAATATACTTTGGATATCGGCAGATTTGCCCCAAAGTAGAATTCCATATGATAAAATGCTGTGGAAATAACTAAAATAGACCATACGTGCAGTTTCTACGTTGGTCAGTTGTCTAACTTTCCTAACAGCGTAAGCAGCAGAGGTCAACTTTTTGGCCAAGTTCGACACATGAGCATTCCATTTTAAATGTGTATCCAGAGTTATACCTAAGAACACTGTGGAGCTAACAGTTTCCAGCACTTCATTATTGAGAATTAAATTAGGTCCAGTATTTTTCACATTGGGCGTAGTGAATTTTATACATTTAGTTTTTTTTGCGTTTAGCACCAAGTTATTTACAGTAAACCAATGAGTTATATGTGTGAGTGCACAATTAATAAAATCGAAATCGTCAATATTACGTTTCACTTTAAAAATAAGTGAAGTGTCGTCAGCAAAGAGTACAACATCACACAATTTCTCCAAATAATACGGCAAATCATTAATATATACCAGGAATAAAAAAGGACCCAGAATGGAACCTTGTGGCACACCTAACTTAACAGGTAAGGATTCCGAGACTACACCACCTACATCAACGCACTGAACTCTCTGAGAAAGGTATGAAGACATCATATCCAGTGCATCGTCCTTAATACCATAGTGACGTAATTTTAATAAGAGCGAGTCGTGCCGAACGCAATCGAAGGCCTTTGAAAGATCACAGAATACACCGATGGCATTTTGCGACTGCTCCCACGCATCATATATAGATTTAATAAGAGCGACTCCAGCATCTAAAGTTGAGCGACCTTTAGTAAAACCAAACTGATTCGCGTGCAAGAGGTTTTTAAAATTGAAATGCTTGAGGAGCTGATTAAGTATTATTTTTTCAAAGATTTTACTAAACACTGGTAATATTGAGATTGGTCTATAATTGGCTGGGTCGTCTTTCGAACCTGATTTCAATAAGGGTATGATTTTACTGTACTTCATTTTGTCAGGAAATGTACCAGTATCTACACATTCATTAAAAATAATCATTAGATAAGGCGCTACTATATCAATTATTTCTTTCAGGATTTTAACTGAAATACCCCATAAATCACCTGTATTTTTTGAATCAAAAGCCTTGACTACGTTTATCACTTCCGTTACAGTAACATGCTTGAATTTGAATAAAGAATTACATCCCGGTACGCTACTGCATAAAAGTAGCTCAGCCTCACTGGCTGATGAATTTAAAGAACGCGTAGTGGCTATTGGTATGTCAGAGAAAAAAGTATTAAATGCATGAGCCACGTCAGATTTATTACTAGTAAGTTTATCATCGACTTTTATTTCTAACAGATTATCCCGGTTAAAAGTCTTGCCACTTTCTTTATTTATTATTCCCCAGGTGGTTTTTATTTTGTTACTGGAGTTTTCTATCTTATGTCTAATATGATTGGCTCTAGCAATGCTACAAACTATTTTAAAAGTTTTAGAATACTTTCTTACATGCTCTAAAAAGTCATCATCGGATCTATACATTTTCATGCCATAAAGCTCATACAATCTAGATCGACTCTTATATATTCCTGGAGTAGCCCATTCATTAAATTTACAGTGAACTTTACTATTATAAGTTTTAGTTTTAAAATTACTTCTAAATTCGGTCTCTACAATGTTAAAAACGGCTCCATAGTTACTATCCGGATTCTGCTTAACTAACAAAGAAGGATTTAACTTTGACATAATATTTTCCTTAAAGCGATTAATTCGACCAGCAGTGATAGGGCGGCACGTTATTTTTGACGTTGTTTTGTCTTCTGTGCTTGGAAAGACTGCCAACTGTCCACAGTGATCAGATGTTAGATTATATAAAATCTGCGTATTTATCGTTTGACAGTTTGAAAATATGTTGTCAAGACAAGTGGACGAGTGTGAAGTTATCCTAGTGGGTTCATAAAAAAGATGTTTTAAATTAAAAGAATTAAATAGATTAAGGAGTCTCCCACTAGTAGACGAGGCTTCAAGAATATTAACATTAAAGTCTCCACACACTATTATCCCCTTACCTGAACAACTTAACCTCGTGAGGGCATCTTCTACAACAGATTCAAATAAATCAAAGTTACCTAAAGGTGGACGGTACACACATACAACTACATGATGCTGCAGTTCCACACAAGACAACTCGGCATTCCGCTCAATGGACAGATTTACAATATCATGTCTTGATTTACATTTTATGTGAGATGATACAATAATTAGTGAGCCACCATGAATGGCTTGTTTTCTCACAAAAGCACTCTGTACTGTGTACTTATCATTGTTAATGAAACATAACTGAAAATCTTTTAACCAATGTTCAGTAAGACATAAAACATGAACATTAAAGTTTTCTAAAAATAAACTTAACTCTAATTCTTTGCCAGAAAGACCCTGCATGTTCTGATGTACAATATTTAAATCATGCAGGCCTTCTGTTGTCCTTAAATCTAGTTTAAAATATTTAAGTTAGTAGAAATACTAACATCTAATTCAGTGTTACACTGAAACAAATCAGACTTGTCTGAATCTTCCTTTAAAAAACTCTCAGAAATTAGAGTAGTCAATGTACTACTCTGTGATAATCTATGATTATCTGTGTCAGTAAAAAAATTAAATGCTAACATATTAGCAAGTTGTTTTTTCGTAAAATAGGGTAGGTACAATGTACCATTTGTCAAATTAAAATTATGTGAAATAATACTATTTATGTCAAAATAATCAAGGAACTCATTACAATTACAGATATTGTACAATAACATATTTAAGTCATATAGACACATTTAAAATATTTTAAATCATGTTCTTATGATGCGTCCCTTTCTTTTACAACCACCAGTTCTGGACGCGGCAACTCTGAGAAGAACTGGCAAGAAACACAGAGGAATCCTTTTTTTTTAATAAATTTGATGTTACAATTATTAATAAAGCAGTATTGTTTCAGAGCAACTCACTCCCAAGCTGTTTTGTCATTGACATAATCAGAAATTTTATAATTTTTACATAATTTATCTTTTATATATCGTTTAAACTTGTTTGACAGATCTCTAACATTATTAGGAAGTTTGTTGTAGAAACATATACGGGCTATTGAAGGGTAAGTAAGTATGTATAGTATAAATAGAGATAAACACTGTTGCCCGTTACGTGGTACCTATACGATTATCAAAGATAATAATATGACGATAGGGAACAATAGCTTAGCGAGTTCAAAGTCACGAAGGGTAAGGGTAGAGTAGGGTAAGGGTCTTTTAAACAACCAGACCCGGAAATAAATACTAAAGGTTTCTTATCCAGGAATCCAACCCACGATCTTCTACATTTGAAGCAAGAAGTTCAGCCATAGAATAAATGAAATTTACTAAAATCTTTAACTAACGGACAATTCTTACTTTATGAAATATCCGACTAGGTAACTAACAGTCGTAGACAAGAGCAACCAGCAAAACCAGCTACCAACAAACCTACAGTATACGTAGTAACAGAATAGATTGCACCCAAAACTCAAATAAAAGTACGAAAAGACAATGAATGCTACACCCAATTCATCACAATTCCAAATTATGCAATAAGACACAGGTGAAACCAAATATCAACCTTTTACACAACTACATACTGACCGCAAGGAAATACATCGGAGTCGTAACCACGTAACGGGATCTCATAAAACACTCGACAATGTCATACTGTGCGCCCATTGTTATTCTGCCTAGCATTGCTGAATAGGGCGACAGTGCTACAGCGCTTGTGTTCGGAAAATTAGATGAATCTGTAGAGGAACGGTTGGCAGCATTTTCTGTGGAGAAATCCACAGAAAATGAAAATCTTCTTTGCCGAGCGAGGCGTTGAGCCCGGCGGCCGACGGCCATTTGTTACTGTTCGGAACTTGTATATGTTCGAATTGGCTTGTGAACTTGTATTGCGCGATACAGGTTAGTTAGGATGCCAGGTGGTAGATGGCGCTGCTCGTAGACTAGTAGTTTTTTTTTGTGCGGCTACTGTAGATGTCGCTCAAATTTCTACAAAATCTATAATAATTCATAAAGCTGAAGAGTTTGTTTGCTTGAACGCGCTAATCTTAGGAATGCTAATGTCAGGTAGTCCATTTATCGAGGATAGCTATAGGTTATATTTTATTATAAAGTTCCCACGGGAACGGGAATTATGCGGGTGAAACTGCGCGCGGGAAACTCGTGAAAGATTTCTAGATAATAATCATTATAATTATTATCATTAGCTCGTATAACGTCCACTGTTTAATATAGACCACTTTACAAAAAATTGGTTTGCCGCTTGGCAGACGGGTCGGTGTCCGCAGTTCCCGCTAGTTCGCTACTGCCCGTTCCTCGAACAATCGAAACCAACCACTTAACGTGCTTACCGAAGCACGGAGGGAAGTCCCTCAACTAACCAGACACGGAATGAAATATCCGATTTACACAAACAATTACGTCCGAAAATGAAATTAAAATCACGACCTTCAAAAAATAGTAAACAGAAATGTTAATTTTGAATTACAGTTATAATGTTGATGGTGTTTTACCTGGGTAACGGAGAGCATGTTTATTTTAAGTTTATAGGTCTAATGTCTTACCATTGTTGTCACCACCTTACATAAGAATAATGAAATAGTGCTAGACAAGTATATGGAGCACAATTTATGAGGCACTTTTTTTGTTTCCGTGGGGAATGCATTTACACATTCCCACCGCCGCTGCAGCGTATTCGCGCGCTGGCGGTGGGATATGTGGGACTCGCCCTCTCCATAGCGTGGTATGCTAAACTCATACCACGAGGAGAGGACCCTACACCACTAAAACCCTTCGGACACTCCTTCGACCGGGTCCTGCGCATTTGGCTAATCACATAGTAGTATAACAATGTCTTTATTACTTTATTCGGACAATGTAATCCAAAATAAAGCTAAAGGTATTTATAGTATCAATGAAAGATATATTATAATGCACAAATGTGTGCACAAACAAAGATTTATCACTTTACATCCCCTTGATTTCGTTATCTAGTAATGAAACGATAGTTTCACATGCTCATTGAGGCAACGATGAAACACCGCTAACCGCACCGCTTTCTGGCTTCAGGCTGAGAATTTTCTCGTCAGAAAATTATACCAATCCAGTTACACAATTTTTTGGTCTGCCCCGGAACTCGCTAATTACGGTTAAACATATTTAACGTTAGACCGTGGAGGCAGCCGAAGTAATTATAAAGTTTATTATTAAGAAAAAAATTGTTTGTATTTTAATTCCACACTAGAACAACTTCTGTTCCTTCTTCATAAAAAACGTACTTTGGTTACATGGTTATAATCTTGCGTGTTGTAAAAATACCGACCTTTTTGATTTTTACTCACGATACAAAATGATTGTATAATGTGATGTAAGATCTAACTTTCAGATGCCCACAAAGACCCAAAGTCCGAGAGACCCGTAAACTATAAAGTAGTGCGACAGTTGCACAAAATTCCCCAAAAAGAATATTAAAATTCATAATACCTCAATCATTCAACTTGCAATCGCCCTTAGCCGAGCTCCAAACTCGACAGGAAACTGAGTGGCTTGGACCTATATTTACTTACAACATTTAATAAGGTTGCAGCCCTTACCTATTTGGCCGGTGAGGTAGTCAAAATAAAATCAAAATCAAAAATCTTTATTTGCATAAATGTGGTGTACAAAAGGTAACAAGGTAAAATGGTCTCACACATTTACCATCTTCATATTATGGCATGCAAATGTTACACTTAAGATAAGGAAAAACTAATAACAATAATAAATTATACAAAAAATATTGAATTCAATTATTCTTTGCATTTAAAATATTCATCAATACTATAAAAACATTTATCACATAGAAATTTTAAAGGTATATTTTAAAATTTATTTAGAGGCAACTCTCGTACATTCCGGGGTAAATGGTTAAAGATTAGTAATATATTATAATATATTAAATAATATATTATAAGTAATATTATACTATATATGTCCGTCCAAAACAACGTATATACTGGGTGACTTTTTTACCGTCTTGAAAATAATAGGGCGTGATAATTATGTATGTGAAATAGATGTCTAAGGCATATTTCTTTTTTTTTACTGACATAGAGTGAAAATCGTAACGGTACAAATACGTGCCTAAGTAGGTCATCATCATCATCAGCCCGTATAACGTCCACTGCTGAACATGGGCCTCCTTCCGAGGGAGGGTATTTGCCGTAGTCACCAAGCTTGGCAGGCGGGTTGGTTATCGCAGTAATATGTTGTACCACACAAGGAAACGCTGCTGCCCGTACCTTGATATACGATTATTATAGACGATGTTATAACAATCGGGACCAACGGCTTAACGTGCTTTCCGAGACACGGAGGGTAGTCCCTCAACCAACCAGACCCGGAAAGAAATCTTAGAATTTACACAAAGATTTCCTGTCCGGCGTGGGGATCGAATCCATGACCTCCGAGATTTAAAGCGAGCCAAAAACCGCAACGCTACGGAGTTTGTCCTAAGTAGGTAGTTGTATTGTATATATATACTATTATATGCGTATATACATGCTACAACTTTTGTCCTGGGGCAATGCATTGACGCATTCCCACTGCCGCTGCAGCGTATTCGCGCGCTGGCGGTGGGATCTGTGGGACTCGCCCTCTCCATAGCATGGTATGCTTAACTCATACCACGAGGAGAAGACCCTACACCACTAAAACCTCCCGGACACTCCTTCGATCCGCCGTTGGCGGGAGCCGGGTACGCATGAGCAATCCAGCCCCCCGACGGCACCCGCGGCCAATATGGTACCGCGGGATCTCCAGGGCCACATTTACAGTGGCCCATTTGCCCAATTATAGGGACGCCCGGAGTGTAAAGGCGTCCCTACTCCTCATGGGTCAGCCTCGAAGGGAGCGGGGCCCATGTCCCCCACTCCCCGAGGCCGAGCCTAGGGCGGTAGGCGGCGGGACAACTGGTCACCCTACAAGTTCCATTATTTAGCCACGTTTGTGAAGTAAACTGGGCGAGTGCGGGTTAGTTTTTATGGCGTTTGGCCGCGACTTTCATTGTCGACCCATTGGAAGGACGATAAACTTTATTGAACGCTATGACTACATCTAGGACGAAAGGTGTAATGTCAGAATCTTGTAATCTGTTTTACCCACGACCGAAGGACGTATTCAATAATTTGGGGTGATAATTCTCTCCCTCTCTTTCTTCCGGAACAGTTTCATATACAGGTAACTGATAAATATACATTAATCCCTAATAATATAAATTGAGTAAATAAAAAATCGGTCACCAATCCGCCTGCAAAGCGTGGTGACTATGGCAAAAACCCTTCCTCCGGAGGAGGCCCATGTTCAGCAGTGAACGTTATACGGGCTGATGATGAAATAAATCGCTGATAGATGCTGCTGTCCATCCATCATCATCATCATCGGCCCGTATAACGTCCACTGCTGAACATGGGCCTCCTCCCGAGGGGGGGTATTGCCATAGTCACCACGCTTGGCAGGCGGGTTGGTGACCGCAGTATTATATTGTAACACACAAGGAAACGCTGCTGCCCGTTCCTTGCTATACGATTGTTATAGATGATTTTATAACAATCGGGACCAACGGCTTAACGTGCTTTCCGAGGCACGGAGCGTAGTGCTTCAACCAAACAGACCCGGAAAGAAATCTTAGAATTTACACAAAGATTTCTTGTCCGGTGTGGGGATCAAACCCACGACCTCCGAGATTTAAAGCGAGCCAATTACCGCTACGCTACGGAGGTTGTCTGTCCATCCATTAGCTGTAAACCCTCACGACAACCATGGAAAGTTTTTTTTTTTTTTGTTATTAAATATAGGCTTACGTTTGACCATAATCTCGCTTGATGGAAGGCGAAGATAAGGCCTATGATGATACACGTTTGCCTAGAAAGTGTCTGTTCACTTTAGCCTTAAATATGTCCAGATTATAGCGTTCCGGAAACCTGTATCCCGAGTCTACTATCGTAATGGCGTTTCCATGAACTGTCTGTGTTCAATGGTCAGTTTTTTTCCCATTTGGTAATCTACTAACCCAAATGAAGTCATAATGGTGTCAATATGACGCCACGATGACATTAGCGTAGTTGAATATAATAACAAATTATAAGTTTTGAAATCGCCTAAATAAACATTACAATCTCCCGACACATCTCCCCTGCCGGCTTTTTTCTGCGGTAGCAACACCGACTGCCATTCCAGCGCCGACACCATAGTGAGATTAGTAGATTACTGTTTTTGGCATAATGATATCATGATGGCACTACGGTGGCACAATACATAAAAAAATAGCAGACTCAGCCCCCTGACCCCGGCAGAGAATTCCACTCCATAGCCGTCCGCATTATGGAAGAAGAAGCAAATCGCTTCGTGCGTATTGAAGTAATGTCTACAACAAAAGGGTGAAACCGCTCGCCGTGCCTAGTCGTATATGGGCTGGTCTATTCTAAGCCGGATACCACACAGCTAACAACTATATCAATAAACTTTTGAAGTTCTATGTCATTATATACTCATGGTTTGGTTTCTTTGAGGTGACATTTCATTAAAAAAAATGTATTTTTTTCCAATTTATTCCATATCATTTTGTGCGTTTATATTTCGTCTTTTTCACTTTATCATCATCAGTCCGTATAACGTCCACTGCTGAACATGGGCCTCCTCCCGAGGGAGAATTTTTGCCATAGTCACCACGCTTGGCAGGCGGATTGGTGATCGCAGTGTTATGTTGTAAACACAGGGGAAACGCTGGTGCCCGTTCCCTGGTTCGCTTTTTATAGATGATTTTATAACAATCGGGACCAACAGCTTAACGTGCTTTCCGAGGCACGGAGGGTAGTCCCTCAACCAACCAGACCCGGAAACAAAGATTTCTTGTCCGGTGTGGGGATCGAACCCACGACCTCCGAGATTTAAAGCGAGCCAATTACCGCTACGCTACGGAGGTTGTCGTGTGTCGTTTTCACTATATGTTAGTAATAAATTCCTTAAAATGTATTATAATTATAGTAAAGTACAGCACACCTCAGAACAGAATTAATTAGGTGTTTAGGGGTCCTTTGTTCAGCGGGCAACTTGGAAGGCAAACAAAGAGGTCTCCACGAAACGCACCCTAATGCAGGTTCCGTATTTAATTATGAAGCTTAAAGGAATGATTAAATGAGATTCAGATAATCGCTTTGTTGACTTGTGTAAGTTTGACTTTAGAGATTAAAACACTTCGTTTAAAAGTAATTTAAGGAGTTCCAAGAAGTCTGTTAAAGGCCTCGTTGTTCTTGCAGAAATATGTTGGATCGTATCTAGCGAGGTCCCGCATTCAATCACCAGGTTGGACAAAAATTGGGGTGATAGAAAATTTGTATATAAAAAAAAATTTAGTATCAGCCCGGAGTTTAGAGGCTTGTTTCGGCCCTACATTTCGAGCACGTTAAGGTAAGGTCCAGCACGTGATCTCTTTATGGTCAAGTCAGTAGAACTTAGATTTTTGAAAGTAAAGGACTGCATTTGTGCACTATAAAATGTCCTCCTGCTTTGGCCCAAATCGGCCGGAAGACCAATATATCTATAGTATGAAAGATATTGTGTATTACAACTGAACTATAAGCAGCAATTTCATGTAGGCATTTTTTGGTGTTGTTTAGTAGTAGAAATTCATACGCCACCTTGTGACATCCATTTAGAACTTTACTAGCAGAATTTCTGGAGTCTACCTAGTCTGTTCTTGTTAACCCCCGCACTAAGCTAAAAAGCTTTGTTACGAGTGGGTTCACGTTGGTTTTGTAATAGGCGGGGATCGACGACCACAAGATCACAAATCCGATGCCTTAGCCATTGGGCTACAGCCGCATGTGTAGTAAGTAATTATTGTAGATATTATATACTGGTGGTAAAAAAAAAAAAAATATATAAGGAGGTATTGAAACCTTAACTTTCTTACAATGCATAATGCAATAACAAAGAAAAATAATCAGTGTAAATTACCCAAAATACAGGTGCACTGTGAGGTGGGCCGGATTGCTCATGCGTACCCGGCCCCCGCCAGCGGCGGATCGAAGGAGTGTTCGGGGGGTTTTAGTAGTGCAGGGTCCTCACCTCGTGGTATGAGTTTATCATACCATGCTATGGAGAGGGCGAGTCCCACATATCTCATCGCCAGCGCGCGAATATGCTGCAGCGGCGGTGGGAATGCGTAAAAGCATTTCTCCACGGACAACAAAAAAAAGGCGCATTGTGAAGTAGCGAATCCTTACTAATATTATAAAGGCGACAGTTTGTATGTATGGATGGATGGATGGATGTTTATTACTCTTTCACGCAAAAACTACTGAAAGGAATTGGCTTAAATTTTGCACCGGGATAGGTTTTACGCTGGATTAACATATAAGCTACAAAACATCACGCTCCTTCCAACTCGAGCAGAGTAACGCGAGTAAAACCGCGGGGCGCAGCTAGTTATACAATAAAAAAAGACACGTTCGAGACAAAAAGACAAATGTTTAAAAGTTTACTTAAAACTACTTTTTCCTACATAATACATTTCTACGCCACGGTTCGCGGTTGCGACTTTTTTCTTCTAAAACAGCGGTACAACGAACACGGTTTTAATAAATTCGTTTACAAAGTCCGACGGCACCGCCGCAGCTTAATTGTGAAAGTTTTGTAGCGACTTGGCTTTTGTCGAAATTTTCTAATGGCTTCAAATACGCCAAGATTGAGTTTCGCGTTTGTCTTGTGTGTGGGTTTTAGGATTATGAGGATGCTTTATAAGGTTGTTTAGCCGCATTTGAAACCAGTGAGCAAATTTTAAATTAAAATATACTCTTTTCATAAAAATACGTTTTCATGATAATCTCTGTAGCGTAGCGGTATTTAGTCGCTTTAAATCTCGGAAGTAGGATTCGATCCCCACACCGACAAGATTTTTTTGGTGGGTTGAGGGACTACCCTCAGTGCCTCGGAAAGCACGCCAAGCCGTTGGTCCCGATTGTTATAACATCATCTATAACAATCGTATACCAGGGAATGAGCAGTGTTTCCTTGTGTGTTACAACATAATACTGCGGTCAACAATCCGCCTGCAATGCGTAGTGACTATGGCAGAAATCCCCCCCGGGAGGAGGCAGTTCAGCAGTGGACGTTGTACGGGCTGATGATGATGACGTTTTCATGATTGTACATCGTGTTCTTGCCTAAAGCGGTAATAGCAACATGACACATAACATAACTTTACCATCTGTATATTAACTGCCTATGACAGCACTAGTTCTCCCGTAAAATATCTCGTAGTTTCAAGCATTTGTAGCGAAATATAGCCAACTATAAGGCGAAGATTCATCGCCCTTCACTATGTATAGTCGTCCCATAACTTGTAGTTACACTAGGCGTAGCCATGAGTGGTCATGGCTACGAAAGTAAATAAATAAATAAAATAAAAAAAGTTTTTATTCACGCAAACCTATTACAGGTATTTGTAAATAGTCAAAACATATTTTGGCTTATTTTTGATTTACTGTGTTAAATTAATTAATTTTATTTGGTTATTGCTACTTATAATAATAGTTTATATAGCTTAAGCCTAAAAGACAGCCTAAAATTCAATAAAATAAAAAAATAAATAAATAAAAATCATTTTTATTTACGTAAACCT
This sequence comes from Nycteola revayana, assembly GCA_947037095.2. Lineage (NCBI taxonomy): Eukaryota > Metazoa > Arthropoda > Insecta > Lepidoptera > Nolidae > Nycteola > Nycteola revayana. Next base: position 21,711,576 of record OX344845.2, on the reverse strand, counting down.
ATTACAGGCACTTGCAAATAGTCAAAACAATAATTTAGTATTAAGTATTATTTAGGTAATATCATATTTTATAATATTATTATTATTAATTATCATATTTTATATATTTTCAAATTAAACAAGTATTTAAGTTATTATTTTAATCTTAACGTCTTAGTTTATTATTTAACTATATTGTGTCAAATAGCTTGTTCTGTCTATAGTAGGTTAGAACAATTGTCATTATTTAGGTGGACCATGAGTATATAACGACGGACGCGCTTTAATGCTACCACCGGATCCAATACGCCCCAACTGAGAAGATCCGGCGAAACAAACTCAGTGGGTTATTCTACTGCCGGTTTTAACACGACCCACATGAGACGGTCCGGCGAAACATACTCTAATGGGCAGAACGTAGGTTTTGGTCCAGTTACTTTAACTATTTATTGGCATACACATTTTTTGCCCAAACGGTTGTCTTTGAAATATTTGTTTATTGTGTTTTTATACTAATAGAAAAATAAAAGAATTTGAGACAGAACTAGCGGTCTATGAATATAATATATTATTATGTAAGTAGGTCAATTACAGATAGTTCACAGAACTTCACACTATTATGCGTACTACTATTTTATTTGGGTACAGGGTCTCTAGGAAGTGTTACGCAAGTAGGTTTATGAAGCCAAACGTCTTTATCCTCAATATAGTCCTTAATGCTATAATAGCCTTTAGATATGAGGACCCGTTTAATATATACTTTAAAAGTTGGATCAGGCAAATCAGTTACATGACTAGGGAGTTTGTTATAAAACCTAATGCAATTTCCCATAAATGATTTATTGGTTCTACTAACTCTAAAACCGGGTATGGCAATTTTATGTTTATTTCTCGTGTTAACATTATGAATATCACTTTTTTTGCTATATTGATCTATATTTTTTTTAACAAAAATGATATTTTGGTATATGTATTCAGAGGGAACGGTAAGAATATTAATCTCTTTAAACCTGGTACGCAAGGAGTCGCGACTACCTAAACCGTAAATAGCCCTAACTGCTCTTTTTTGTAATATAAAAATACTATTAACATCAGCGGCTGACCCCCAAAGCAGTATTCCATAGGACATAATGCTATGAAAGTACGCGAAATACACTAGTCTAGCAGTTGCTTCGTCTGACAATTGCCTAATTTTCCAGACAGCATAAGATGCGGAGCTAAGTCTACCGGTTATTTTTTCAATATGAGGGCCCCATTGCAGTTTTGAATCTAATGTTATACCTAGAAAAACTGTTGATTGAACTAGGTCTAACGGTTCTCCGTTTAATGAAACAATTGGTTTAGCGTTAGTTACGTTTGGGAGCACAAATCTGACGCATTTAGTTTTACCCGCGTTTAATAAAAGATTATTTGAAGAAAACCAATGTGAAAGTATACTAAGTGTTTTATTCTGTTCAATAAGGTTAGTATCTTTTCTACTGACTTTAAATATCAATGAGGTATCGTCAGCAAAAAGAACTATATCTGACAGTTTATTTAAAATGTATGGCAAATCATTTATGTAGACTAAGAACAGAAAAGGACCCAGAATAGATCCTTGGGGCACGCCCATTTTTATCAAATGCTCTTTCGAAGCAACGCCGTCTACGTATACTATTTGTTTCCTATCAGATAAATAGGATACAACAAGATCAAGCGATTTTTCAGTCATTCCATAATATTTTAACTTCAGAACGAGCGTCTCATGATTTACACAGTCGAAAGCCTTGGAAAGGTCACAGAAGACTCCAAGAGCATCCTGCGACCCCTCCCAAGCCTCCAGTATGGATTTGATCAGAGTGCATCCTGCGTCCTGAGTAGACCGGCCTTTAGTGAATCCAAACTGCTTGTCGTGCAATATCCCATTTAGATTAAAATGTGTCAACATTTGATTGAGCATAATCTTTTCGAATACTTTACTTAATGTTGGTAATATCGAGATAGGTCTATAGTTAGTCGCGTTATTTGAGCAACCTGATTTAAATATCGGCACTATTTTACTAATCTTCATTAAGTCAGGAAATACTCCATCAGTCAGAGATTTATTAAAGATGGCTGCTAGAGTAGGAGCGATATTTTGTATTACTGTGTCAATAGCTTTAACAGAAAGTCCCCACAAGTCTTCTGTACCTTTCATTTTAATTGTTCGGAATGCCTTTACTATATCAACATCATTTACAGGCTGGAAGCCGAATTTAGACCCGTTTGATTTAATATTCGTTTTTAATAGTCTTTCAGCTTCCTGAGGGGAAGAAGGCAGGTGTTTAGTGGTATCAACTGGTATATTAGTAAAAAAGTTACCAAAGAAATCTGCAATAATATTTTTATCTGAGACTAACTTATCACTGATATTTAAGTTTATAGTTTTATCCTGAATTTTGTTTTTACCAGTTTCAATATTTATTATTTTCCACGTAGACTTTATTTTGTTATCCGACTTTTTTATTAATTCACTCATATATAGTGACTTTGCCTGAATACAAACTACTTTAAAAATTTTAGAATATTTCCTTACAGTATTTATAAAATTGTCATCAGTTGTGTAGGACCTTATATTATATAATTCATACAAAACATCTCGGCTCCGTCTTATACCTTTGGTAGCCCAAGTACTAAATTTTAGTTTATTAGGGTCGATTTCTAAACGTTTAGTTTTACACACTCTCTCAAACTCCTCATGAATTGATTGTGCTAATGTATTGTACATAGCATTAGAACTACTGTCTGAATCTAAAGTTAGTTGACACAATCTCGTTTTTAAATTATGACCGAACTTATCTAGATTTTTCTTTGTGAGGGGTCTGAAACTAATAATAGATTTTTCTATGATCAATGCGTTACTAACTTTAACAATTTGGCACTTGTGGTCAGAAGGAACACCAGTTACCAAACTTTTACCTGCCACCTCAAAGTTTGTGATAATATTATCAATGCAGGTGGCCGTTGTTGGTGTGACTCTAGTGGGCTCAGAAAATAAACAGTTAAGATTAAAAGACATAAAAAGAGCCAAAAAACTATTTTTTTCTGGTGAATCTACTAATATATTTATATTAGTAGATCGCCACAGATCAATATGTTTTTATTACTTTTGAATTTTTTAAGTATTTCTTCCATTGTACTAATAAAATGTTGGAAGTCTGACGAAGGTGGTCGGTATATACATATTATATAGTAATGCTGTGTTTCAACGCAAGCAACCTCACAAATCCGTTCTACTGACATACTGCTAATATCCTTACGTTCTTTAAATTTCAAACCATCTCGCATTAATATAAGTACACCTCCACCCTCAGCAGAGACCCTGTTATTAAAACTAGCAACCTTATAGCCATTTATATTAAAACCCATTTTGTGTGCCTTCAGCCACGTTTCTGTAAAGCATAGAATGTCAATATTATACTTTTCATTAAAAAGTTCTACATCTAGTATTTTGCCAGAGAAGCGGTTTATATTCTGGTGCGATAAGACCAAAAACTTATTACACTTCTCCATTGTCATACTTAATTGTTTAAATTACTAACTAGACTAATTTTAGTAACATTACTAAGACAGTGTAAAAATAAAGGCTTTGTCATACTATGTATGACTGTGTTAATATTTGATGCTAATAATTTAGCAATTAAACTTAAAGATTTTTTCAGGACATACACAGTATTCCTGGTCGCCCTACAACTAATTGTAAAACTATTTACATCAAAAAATGTAAACTTGTCACTATAATGACTAACCAAAAATTGAATATGATTATTCAACATGTGAATATAATTATTAGTCTTCTCAGACATATTATTTAAATAAGGGAAGGCACACAGTATTATTTTATTGCACTTTAAGTCTAACATTCTTGTGAAACTATCTGTAATATCTTTTTTTGTTAAGTTTTTGCAATTGCCTACCAATAATGTTATGCAAGACTTGTTTGAATGATCTGTATTTATTATCTTATTTACTAAATCTTTGTAATGTATACCTGGAATACAACAATTGAATAAGGGCTGACTTAGTTTATTATTGAGCAGAGAGCCCAGACCTACACCTACATCATCTGAATACAGGACTGATGTAGTATCACATACATTGTACAATGAGTCAGAGCACCTCGTTGGGGTCTTGGGCTCGGAGGTAATTTTTGATTCTATTATACTTGGTAGTAAATTACTTGTTACACTAGAACTATCATTACATAAATGAGCTAAATCTTGCATTTTAATTTTAAAAGATTTATATTTATTGTATGTGACTGCCAACGATTTTTCTAATGTTTTTATCTCGTTAAGCAAGTCCTTAGTGTCTTTTTCATCAATATTATTTTATATCTATGATTAAAGTCTTTAGTTATACTACTTACTGCTACACCAGTATAATTCTTAGCTTTGATGCCCGTTACTACTATAGTTGTCGTTTCACAAGACATAGCTTTTCCACTAAGGCTGTAGTCGTAACTACATAAGTGGTAAATTCACCGTGACTACATTAAATTAAGTCATCGTTACCGTAGCTGTACCACTAATGGCTACGGTAGCCAATACCACTTACTGCTACGGCTGTCATTCGAAGCTGCACCGCTCGTGTCTACATTAGCCATCGTCACTTATAGCAAATGATAAAATTACGTCGAATGTATTACATGTAGTTTTACTAACTCATTTACCACTTATGGCTACGCTTGTATCTAGCTACAACATTTGTAGCTGCGCCCGTCGTTCGTAGCTTAACAGCTGTGACTACATAACTTGTCTCATAACTAGTTAGATAGTATCTCCACTAGAAGTAGCTCCATCACTAACGGTTACACTACACTACATGTTGCTTAATTAGCCACAATAGACGTGGCTACATTATACCACATGCTGCTACATTTCTAGTAAATATACCATTCGAGGCAATATGTGAGCTTATAGCTTCAGGACTGTTGGTACACTACTAGTGTAGTTAACTACTAGAAGCTACACGGATTGTACCTAAAGTATATTGGAATATAGAAAAAAAAAATATGCGTACAGTTTGACCGGCAAAACTGTCTTCTTCTTCTTCTTCTTCCTGCCCTTATCCCATATTACTTGGGGTCGGCGCAACACGTTTGTTTCTTCCATTCTGTCCTGTCACACGTCACGTTATCACCAACTCCTTTTTCTTTCATATCACTCTTCACACAATCCATTCATCTTTTCTTTGGCCTTCCTCTCCCTCTCCATCTATCTACATGTAAACTTAAAACTCTTTTAGTAACATGCGTTTCATCCCTCCTCGTCACGTGACTATACCAAGATAAACGATTCCCTTTACACCTGCAAAACTGTCTTACCGAAGTTAATTTAAGCTTGTATTAATTTTTTTTGTAGATCTAGAAAACTAAAACAAATCCCCAGACATCATGAATAATAAAACAATTTCTACAAACGATTCAGAGCTACATGATTTAACATAAAATAATTAAAGATATTGACGATAACACAGTCCAATTATAATCGGAATAAATTATAGGAACGATTCGAAATGAAAACCGTTGGTATAATCGGTGTTCCAATAAGGGATCCAATTTCTATTCGGAATTAATAAGAACGTGAAACGGTCGCAGGTGCTTCGAGTACAGGGTGATTGTTACCGTTATAAACTAACTTTAGTGGAATTAAATTCACTATATTTTATTCAAAAACTAGCGGCCCGCCCCGGCTTCGCACGGGTGGAATTTTATACCCTACCCCTGCCCTACCCTACCCCTACCCTAACCCTACCGTACCCCTACCCTACCCCTACCCTACCCCTACCCTACCCCTACCCTACCCCTACCCTACCCCTACCCTACCCCTACCCTACCCCTACCCTACCCCTACCCTACCCCTACCCTACCCCTACCCTACCCCTACCCTTCCCCTACCCTACCCCTACCCTACCCCTACCCTACCCCTACCCTACCCCTACCCTACCCCTACCCTACCCCTACCCTACCCCTACCCTACCCCTACCCTACCCCTACCCCTACCCCTACCCCTACCCTACCCTACCCCTACCCTACCCCTACTCTACCCCTACCCTACCCCTACCCTACCCCTACCCTACCCCTACCCTACCCCTACCCTACCCCTACCCTACCCCTACCCTACCCCTACCCTACCCCTACCCTACCCCTACCCTACCCCTACCCTACCCCTACCCTACCCCTACCCTACCCCTACCCTACCCCTACCCTACCCCTACCCTACCCCTACCCTACCCCTACCCTACCCCTACCCTACCCTACCCCTAGCCTACCCTACCCTACCCTACACTACCCTACCCTACCCTACCCCTACTCTACCCCTACCCTACCCCTACCCTACCCCTACCCTACCCCTACCCCTACCCTACCCTACCCCTACCCTACCCCTACCCCTACCCTACCCCTACTCTACCCCTACCCTACCCTACCCCTACCCAAAAGTATCCTATGTCCTTATCCCAGTTCTTCCCACTTTGTTTTGTTTTTAAAATGTATTCTGCTATTCGGGACGGAAACAAATCCAACAAATCAAAAACCATGGCAATCGGTCCAGCCGTTCTCGAGTTATAAGTGTTGTAACAAACACGACTTTCTTTTATATATATAGATTCACGTTGCAAAATGTATTTGTGATTGATGTTGGTGATATCCTGCTACTAATATTAGAAACGCGACAGTTCGTAAGTATGGATGGATGGGTGGATGTTTGTTAACGTGCTTAACGTACTTTCCGATACACGGAGGGTAGTCCCTCAACCAACTAGACCCGGAAGGAAATCTTAGAAGATTACTTGTTCGGCGTGAGATTCGAATCCACGACCTCCGAGGTTAAAGAGATATATCGCTATACAAAAAAAATATTTAAAAATTGTTTTAAAACATTTGCAATATGATTTATAATAGACACGGATTTTCAGACGAATCACAACTTTTTATTAAGCCGACGTTCCGATATTGGTTACACCAGTCGTGACATGGAGAGAAAGATATACAGAGTGTCAACAACAACGTCTTCACACCACCTTGTCTTCTATAAATCATGTGTTCAAATATCAAAAGTATCTACATACTTTTTTACTTAAATCACTTCTGGTATTACCAATGTGGACACATCGTAAGTTCCATTTGCCTAAGTAAAAAGGTTATGATTCGCTTTAACATTGTACCGTGATTCAGACCCGTGTCTACAAAAAATAAAAATAAAAATCGCGAGGTAAATACCAACTTTTAACTTTTATCGAAATCCGCTCAGTAGTTTAACTTCTAGAGAGTTTTTTCTTCTGAGATTAAAAGAATATATTTTATAGTTTCAGGAACTCCCGCGTTTTGTTCATAACAGTAATTAGTACAAAGTATATTTTACTCTTCTAACTAGCAAGATAAATTTGTTATTCGATTCAATTTATCTTTCCTTACCGAGCATTTTTTTACGCTTTTATGAACTTCATAAATATAAGTAGTGTTAATTATTTCCGTTAAAAGAACTTCATAGTCTATTGTACTTACACTATTCAGTTTCATAATTAAAAAAAGATATTTTTTAAATTCATCTACATTTTAACCGCAGTACGAAATGGTTTGTATTGCATTTTTTTTTTAAAGATTACTATCAGAATGTCTCTTCTACTATTATTCTTGATAACCCCTAGTGCTAAGCTAAAATGCTTGTGTTACGAGTGGGTTCATGTCGGTAGAGCAATATGTGGTGATCGAACTGGCGACTACAAGATCACAAGTCCGACGCCCCTAGTCGTTGGGCTACAGGGCCGCATTATTATTATTAATAAGCTGTTCCGTGCAGTTTCACAAACGTAATGTTTTTTTTTTGTGTTATTTCTCGTAGTTGCAGGTGTCTTTTAGTGAAATATACTTTGAAAATGGTTGCCAGCCCGCTAGAAGCGTGCGTAACGTGAGCTGCCTGAAAGATGGTGGAGATCCAAACCGTTGAGTATACATCCGTCGTGTCTATTGTTAGCAGGTGAAATGTATAGAATAGCACTTTTATGGTGAAAATAAATACTTCAGCTTATTCTATTTTGGTTCCGTGAGTAACTTTATTAAATTTCGTACTGTATATTTCAAAATGCATGTTGGAAGAGGACAGCCAAAAAAAAAATGGATGGATTGTGTGAAAGATGATATGTCTAAGACAGGTGTGAGTGTGGAAGAGACGTCTAATAGGGAAAAATGGAAGAGGATTACATATTTCACCAACCACAAATAATGGTAGGGAGCAGGGCAGGAAGATGATGATGATGACTGTATATTTCATAATAATTATCACCACAGATATAAAATATAGATCATTGACTTAATAAAAATTATTTTCGGTCAACACACCATGGCGTCGTTCATCCTCGTGCTTACAATTCATGATGTATAAACATAAGAATATGAGTATTATAGAAGTAAGGCACTTTCTATAGCTTAATATACTTTAAGTTCTAAACCCAATAATGAAAAAGTAACACAAAAACAGTTTTACTGCGTTTAAAACCACATAATAAAATATAACCTACTAGGTCCCCGCGCGCGGTTTCACCCGCGTAACTCCCGTTCCCGTGGTAACTTCATAACTAAATATAGCCTATATTAATCAGTGATAATGTAGCATTCAAATGGTGAAAGAAATTTTAAAATAGGTCCAGTACTTTTTGAGCCAATTCGTTACAAACATACTTACGTACAAATCTTTCCTCTTTATAATTTTAGTATAGATGTTAAAGAAAAAGCAGCTTCTTATAGTGTAAATATGTTTGAAATCAGGTTTTGCAATTTATAACAACAAAAAATACAAATTCTTTTTTCTAATATTAGTTTTTAAAACTAAAACCACCCTTTAAATTTACATCGAAAACTGTTATAACATTTGATCTTCGAATGGAATTGGACGGATTGTCGCGATCACACTACGATCTCTGTCGGCAGACTCATAAGTTATTCTTTATAATATATACCAGTGGTGGCAAACCGGTCGATCGCGATCGACTGGTCGATCCCAGCAGCTATTACAGTCGATCAACTTTATAGTAAAAAGTAATATTTAATCCATTTCAGTCTACTAATACATAGCACAGTTTGTGTTTGTCGTGTAATAATCTGAAAAACGCCGTGCGCCGTGTGGTTTCCGGCTTAGAATAGACCACCCCATGTCCTCCCTTGGGTGTTGTAAAAGGCGACTAAGGGACATATGGCTGATGGATGGGCAGCAGCATCTATTAGCTCAAGGTTTACATCTTACTGCGATCACCAATCCGTCTGCCAAGCGTGGTGATTATGGCAATATACCTCAACAATCCTGGCTCGCCTAGGTCTGTTAAGAGGAGGCCCATGTTCAGCAGTGGACGTAAACGGGCTGTGACGATGTGACGTATCTGAAAAAATGCCTATTTATCATTCGATTGGGTTATTCGAAACGAGATTCCACGTTAGGTATGTCAATGGTCGATCGCACACTGTAAACAGTCGCTCTTAGGTCTTATTAAGTTGGCCACCCCTGATATATACTAATATATAAAACTAAAGAGTTTGTTTGTTTATTTGTTTGCTTGAACGCGCTAATTTCAGGAACTACTGGATAGATTTGAAAATTTATTCCAGTGTCTCATCATAATCAACCCGTATAGGGAGGCCGGGGCTTTAATTAACAGAGGTAAGTATTAACAAGCGAATTTCTACGAAACTATAAACAGCACGTCACTAGTGATTCCTAGAATTCGTCCCTGTGACAGCGGTCTACAGGTTGAGACTCGTCAGTCCAGCTCAGTGCGCCGCGAGAGTGAGTTGTGTGATGTGCGTCTATTTTGGCCAGGTAACGAACTTTTTTCATATTACGATATTTTGATTTACGCGTTGAATAATTGATTTCGGTATAATATATATTTTTTTTGCAGTAGCTTGTTTTATGCTTAGTAATGTTACATACCGTTACTAGCGCTAATGCACAATATTTCGTAAAAATATATTTTTTTTATTGAAAAGCTACCCTTGGGGCTAAATTTAACAAAACATACGGGGCTAGTATTAACATGTTAATTCTTACCCCGCATGTGGGGTTGGTATTAACATTATTACACTAGGTACTAAGCCTACGCTGTCCGTCCGTCTGTCTGTCTACTTGTCCTAACTTTAAAGAGCTGTATATCCACCAGGGAATCTAATAACATATTTATTTATTTATCTTAAACGTTACAGCATGAGGACTTACAAGCGGAAAACTACTCGAGGCATGACTTCGCTGGCGACCTACGAGTCAGATGCTTTAGAAATAATGGACAAGAAAAAGAACGACAGAGAAGTAGCCACAGAATTTCAAATTTGTCACGTTTCGCTGTTCAATTTTGTAAAAAAGAAGAAAGCAGGAGTTCCAGTAGAAGTAGGTTACAAAAAGACCCGGTTAGTATTCACTTCTAAGCAGGAGAAAAAAATTGAAGATTATTTATTAAAGTGCTCTAACATTAATTTCGGATTGCTACCTGCGGAAGTAAAAAAACTAGCCTACCAGCGTGCTGTTTTTTTCAAAATCCCGAACTTGCCCGAATCGTGGAAGGCTAAGGAAAAGGCGGGTGATGATTGGTTTACGAATTTCATGAAAAGAAATACAAATTTGTCGATTAGAAGCCCTGAAGCGACAAGTCTAAGTAGGGCGACATCCTTCAATCGAACAAATGTCCATGCATTTTTTGAAAAACTGTTAATAATAAATGATTCAGATATTTGTTGAATTTTGTTATTATGTATGTGTAGAGGTTTTATTCGGGTTTCTTTCTCTATAAACATATATCTTTATTGCAGGGACAAAGTGCTATATTGTTTAAGCCTAGTGTTAATTGTATTGCTTAATAAAAAAATGTCATTGTAATTTTGAGTTTTCTTTATTTACAGAGGAAAATACTTACAATGTTAATTGTTGCCCCTTTTGTTAATACTGGTGTGTTAATTATAGCCCCGATCTCGGGGTAAGTATTAATTTCTGACTTTTCTGAGTAAAATCGACTTTCTTAAAAAGGTATCCATTTCTTGTCAAATTAAAACCAACGACATGGTTATTGAATAGTTTAGACATCATTTGATACAAAAATAATTTCAAAATGTTTAGATGTCTTGAAGATACAACTGAAAATATAAATTTTGTTAAGTCGCGCCCCGGTCTCCATGTCCACTATTGAACATGGGCCTCCTCCCGAGGGAGGGTTTTGCCATAGTCACCACGCTTGGCAGGCGGATTGGTGACCGTAGTATTATGTTGTTATACAATGAGAAACACTGCTGCCTGTTCCCTGGTATACGCTTGTTAAATATGATGTTATAACAATCGGGACCAACAGCTTAACGTGCTTTCCGAGGCACGGAGGGTAATCCCTCAACCAACCAGACCCGGAAAGAAATCTTGGAAATTTACACAAAGATTTCTTGTCCAGTGTGGGTATCAAACCCACGACCTCCGTGACCTAAAGCGAGCCAAATACCGCTACGCTACGGAGGTTGTCTTTCAGTGCGCCATTTATGAAGGCGGGAGACACACCGATGAAACCACGCGCGCGAATTTAATCTAATCAATTAACATAAATAGTCTTCCTATTTGAATAAATTATTTTTGTTTCTATTTCCTTTGGTCATCATGCGTGAACGGATAGATCAATTTCGCTAATTTTATTTGTGTAATGTAATGTCAAGATTCTTATAAAAGAAAATTAACATGATTTTGTAAATAAAATTAAGCACAACATTCGACAATTTATAAAAACTTGTAGGTACGGGGGCGCAACCATGGGCGTAGGGACATGGATATAGGTACAGCTTGGCAAAAAAGAGTAGAAAATAATGGGGGCGCCACTGTGTTGTTTGTGTGGCAACCCGTTGCAACCGAATAGCATATAAACCTAATCTTGATACTTACCTGGTTTTTTTTAGACATATATTTATTCCTATTTTATGTATGTATTATTTTTTCAAATCAATAAGTAATTCTACTTATTGATTTTAATTTTGTTTATTATGAAATGACATTATTTTGGGAATGTTGCCAACAGACAAAAAAATAGTTCCGTTTCTAGACTTTTTTGCCAAGCTGTATATGCGTTGGCGTAGATGGGCAACAATAAGTCAATAAGTTTATGTAGTTGAATCCTCGCGGGAAAACTAGTAATTGATAAATCTTATAATGTAAATCACTGATGCGGTAATTGGACCGTACATAGTTGACAATCTCCGTAGCGTAGTGGTATTTGGCTCGCCTTGAATCTCGGAGGTCGTGGGTTCGATCCCCACACCGGACAGAAAATCTTTGTGTAAATTCTAAGATTTCTTTCCGGGTCTGGTTGGTTGAGGGACTACCCTCCGTGCCTCGGAAAGCACGTTAAGCCATTGGTCCCGATTGTTATAACATCATCTATAATAATCGTATGTCAAGGAACGGGCAGCAGCGTTTCCTTGTGTGGTACAACATAATACTGCGGTCACCAACCCGCCTGCCAAGCGTGATGACTATGGCAAATACCCTCCCTCTCGGAAGGAGGCCCATGTTCTGCAGTGGACGTTGTACGGGCTGATGATGATGATAGTTGATTACCTGATCATTTTAACTTTACTACAATTGTATCTGTAGACTGTGATGTTTCAATAAGTTAATAAAACATCTAATAAAATATAATGTGTTACGGCCTGCGGTACCATATTTTTATAGTTACGGTGACATTTCTATGGCTCTCATAAAAATTATATAGCTACTTTAGAGGAAGATTTGATTTTTCAATCTTCCAGATAAGCAGACAGATAGCATTTATTCGATGAATAGCTTAATTCTGACAGTAAAAATGGTCAAATAACCAATATTTGGAATAAATTTAACGGTCATTTTATGTCTGAGTTAAATTTAAGTGTAGAATAAAACATATATTGACATTAAAAATATTGAAATGGAAATGAAATGAAATGAAAACGTTTATTGATAATGTAGACGAATCGATCGTACTTATTATAAGTCAAATAGGTACAATGATAAAAAAAATAAAAAGAAAAAAAAACTTGACTAATTAATTAGTATACATTTCAACAGTCATGTTATTGAATAGAATTTAAATCTACCAATGTGGCATGTGATAGTCGCGTATTATAAATATAATAAGAATCAACCAGCGTGGGCTGGGATTCGGTCAGAAGCATAGAACGCGTCGCGAGCCTCGCCTTGCGAGGACGATCGGACCCTATCCTAGCTTCCTACGAGTCTTTCTCTATCTACCTACGTTATGACATCCGGAGAAGAAAGACTATAAGAAACTCCGAGATCATTCTCTACAATAAAAAATGACAAAGTTGTCAAATAGTACAGTATCATCGCACTCTTTCTAACATTAACGCATTATATAAATGGGTCTCGTTTCCACGTGTTTAGCATGAACATAGTCACGTAAAACTCACAGATAGACAAGTAAAAACATAGCATGGAAAAATTTACTAATTTTATTTTATCGATAAGAAGACAGTTAAGTTTGGTGGATAGTTACGTATCAGATTGTTTACCTACGGGCAGATTGTAAAAAAATGTAATTACCAGACATTTGACTGCACCGGTGGCTCAGTGGTTACGATAGTTGCCTCTGAGTTCGATTCCCACCCGGGACAATTATTTGTGTGAACCACAAATAGTTGTTCTGAGTGTTCTTTGTGTCCGTGAAATGAATTTTTGTAAAGTCCCCCGCGACACAGGGATTTATTTCCCAAGAGCGGGAGTTGTTTTTAAAAAAAAAAAACATAACATAACACATTGTTTTGCTTATGCTAATTAATTGTCTATGCTTAATTTTATATATATACTAGCGACCTGCCCCGGCTTCGCACGGATGCCATGCTGATGATTTCATATATAAACCATCTTCTTGAATCAATATCTATTAAAAAAAAACCGCATCAAAATCCGTTGCGTAGTTTGAAAGATCTAGGCATACATAGGGACGGACCGACAGCGGCACGCGACTTTGTTTTATACTATGTAGTGATATATATACTTGTACCAACTAATATCATAAAGACAAAAGATTTTCATTTTTAATTAACTTTATGAAAGAAAGAGAAAGAGAATTTTCGTTATTTAAACTTCTTTAGCGAGAGTAGCATGCAGCAATGTCCTATGATGAAATTTGAAAAATTTAAAATCGTGCAAAAAATCTAAACAGTCATAATTTAGATGACACAGATACCGCAATATAAATACTGAGAAACGTCCTTTTTTTTTCAATTCGACTTCGGTTTTCGGATAATACGCAATCAGCGAAACAATTAAAGCATGACCAGAAAGGTCCGTACTTTTTTTTCCAACCCTTTTTTTACCTGATCCCTTGCTAATAAATCCGCCGAGGTAATTTTGGGATCAAGGTAGGAAATATTAGCGATTATTAAAGACTAATACAGATTATTTTTTGGTAATCTATTGATAAAATTCAACATTAATTTGAACTGAAAAATATTACGTTATTTCGTACTTGAAGCTGTTAAAGGAAAATTAAGCTAAGTTGTCTTATCTATTTAAGATGAAAATAGCTTGTATAAGCGACTTCATCCGCCTGGAAGTTTTACTTTTACAATCTTTTTTTTTTCGATGGACATACGTAGGTATCCACGAGGCTTTTGCTACTTCACCGGGCATAAAGACGAGCAGAGCTCCAGCCTTAATAAATGGTATAAAAACTACAAACTAAGCAACCTGCGCAAAAGGGCGCTCCTGTTGGGCTTGGACCTCGCCTCAGGACGGTAGCTGGCGATGAGGTTGAGGGATTATGACTTAGTAGTATTTTAGGGGAGTTTTGTGCAACTGTAGCTCTACTTTACAGTTTGCAGGCCTCTCGGACTTCGGGTCTACGAGGGCATCGGATAACTTTTACAATCGTAAAACATTATTTATTGGTTCTCCGCCCCTATTGGTTTAAGCGTAATCATAAATAACCTAAACCCTTCCTTGATAAAAGGGCTATCTAACACTGAAACATTTTCATAAATCAGTTCATCACAGTCAGTTAAATTAGAACTTTTTTTTTGCAGTTAGCCACAAGGTTTTTGCTAATTAACCAGGCGAGCAGAACTGCTGTCTTATTAAACGGTTTAAAAACTAAACTAAGCAACTTGACGCGTGACGGTGACTTAGATCCCGGCTTATGGCGGTCGTTACTCGCGGGGGATTGAGGAATCATAACGGTGAACTTAACGTTATGATTCCTCATATCAATAGAGTGCTACTCTATATTGTTTTCGGGCCTCTCGGACTCCGGTGAGTCGGATAGTGTCTCTGTGTATTGGTAAGTTGTGTTCTCGTCGTCCAGGTTGTCTAAGATGCCCTTCGACGGTGCTTACGACGCTTTGTGCGCTAGGGCCTATGGTCTGATGCTGCAAAACCCAAAGGGTTTCGGTTTTGAAAAATATTTGAACATTGTTACCTGAATGTATTAACAGTGTTCGAGGTTATTTTTTAAAGACAACTCTGACTTTACAATCACATAATTCACGGACGCAAAGCAGTTCTAAAACAAATACATCTATGCCTGGTTCATACTACGTCGCTATTCCCACAGCCGCTGCAGCGTCTCCGCGCGCTGCCGGCGGGATATGTGGGACTCACCCTCTCCAAAGCTGTGGTATGCTTACTCATACTCACTCACTCAGAAGAGGACCCTACACCGCTAAAACCCCCCGGACACTCCTTCGATTCGTCGTACGCACGAAGCAATCCGGCCCCGCTACCACTGAAACCAATCCAGATATTTTATTCTTTGATACAAATAAAACGCTAGCAACTATCCGCCATTGCGTTTTATGTATTCAATTGTTGTCTTATTGCCTGAGTATTAAACTAGACATACATCTCGCTTATCTTTTATGACTTGTGCCTCATAAAAATGGAAGGAAGCGCCGACAAAGCGATATAAATGTTTTATTGTACTTTTGTAACTGAATTGCATATCAGGCACCGTGTTTTTTATTAATGTACATCTGCCCATCTACCGTGTTGTGGGATCCAGATAGATTTTGCGTGTTATTATTGAAATAATAATCATTCTGGGTAGACAGGCTGGAATTTTAAAGATAACTTACCCGCAGTACGATATACTTTTATTAGGTCTACTTATCCAATCGCTTATGCGTACCCGGCACCGCCAACGGCGGATCGAAGGAGTGTCCGGGGGGTTTTAGTGGTGTAGGGTTAGCATACAACACTATGGAGAGGGCGAGTCCCTCATATCCCACCGCCAGCGCGTGAATACGCTGCAGCGGCGGTGGAAATGCGTAAATGCATATCCCCGGACTAAAAAAAAAATAAAAATAAATTCTACTTATCCAAACTGAAGTTAAGCTTTAAATAGATTATAAAATTTCATTTATGCTAGAGTTTGAATTTATTAATAAACTACCTTTCCGCTTGCTGTTTCATTCGAGTAGAATCCGTCCCCGTGGGAACTTCATAATTAAATATAACCTTCTCCAGGCCTACTCTTGGATAACGAAGCTAATGATAGATTCTAATGGCAAAAAAATTAAAAAAATCGGCCAAAGAGACAATTAAATGCGAACAAACAATAGGCAAAATCTTTTTCTTTACAACATTATTATAGATAAGTAGTTAAAGTCTCTAAAAGAGGGTTCTACTGAATTTTTTGGCAGTGTTTCTCAGTAGTCGGCACGTCACGCACTGTACGGTAGCGAAAAAAATATGACGATTCCAAATAAATGTTACCATTTTTAAGGAATAAATGATACCTATTTGACTTTTGACTAATGTAGAAAAAACGAAAACAATCAACTTAAATATTATATTACTATTTATATTAATGTCCTACCAAAAAGTCATATGTTTACGGCAAAAACAACCGTAATAATATTTGTATATATGTAGAATGTGACATATTACGAGCACGGAGAAGTACTTACTATATGTTAAGAATTATAATAAAAATCTTCGTTGCCTGCTGAATCTCTAATATTTAAAACTATCGAAAAAAATCCCTCTGGCAAGCCAATTACATAAAAATGTGACAGCGATAATTTAGCAGATTTAATGTCAAAAAATATCGCGTTACTACATACCTGGTGAACCTGCTGTTCTGGGTTCGATCCCCAACCGGCACAATTATTAGTGTGAACCAAAGATAGTTATTCTAAGTTTGTTAAATCCCCCGTGACGCATGGATTAAATACCCGTGCGGGAATATTTTTTTTACTTTTTGTGATTAATCTGCATTGATTAATCACTAAATGTAAAAAATGCGACATCGACTGTCGCATTTTTGGCGTAACTGACAGGGTCTGATTGGTTTAGAAACTTTGTGCCTGAACAACACGTTCAGTCGTTGTTCCCGTTTGTCATTACATTCAAACTCGTAGTAATCCTATATCACCAAAGCATCGTCAACATTTCTCACTTCCCAACCTCATCTCAGTCACATAAAGTCTTAAAGCAGTATTTTCCTTTACTACTTAAACTATAAACAAGCTGTGTAAACAGACCACGACCACATCCTCACAAATCCTGCGGAAGCCATTGTCCACGTTTCCACACGAAGCTTAGCCACAGCGGCCGTATATATATTCTAGAAGCGTCCTAGACTCGCCTATTAGTGATAAACAAAATTTATATAAGTACGTAAGAAGAGTAAGGCTTAGGTGCTAGTGCTAGCGGAGCGATTAAATAAACATAGAGGCGATTATTCAAAGTAGTATATTCAACTCTAGATAAGCTAAGTACGTAAGATATATTTTTTTAATTATTTAAAAGATTTATTTTTATTTTATTTTTTTGTTACCGGGGTAGACATGCGTGACCGCATCCCCTCGCTGGCGCAAGGATCCCTATTGCGTGATCCCAGCCCCAGCGAAAGGTATGTGGGACTCTCCCTCTATAGAACGCGGTGCACTGTCGCACCGCAGAGAGGACATACCCACTAAAAAATCCCCCGGGTGTTCCTCCTTCTGCCGTTTCATGTGGGGGGACCCAAGAACCGATTTCGTCCTTTGGTCATCCCCCCCGGCAGAGATATCCTATAAACTCCCGCCCCGGTAAAAGGGCGAGAGTTTTCCCCCCTTGGTCGCACCGCGACTGTTAAGCAACTGCGATGGGTACCGTCCTACTAAAAGAAAAAAAAACCTAACCTATCCTAACCCAACCTAACTTTAACCCCTCGTTCCAAGCTAAAATGCTTGTGTAACAAGTGGGTTAATATCGGTAGTGCAATAGGTGGGGATCGAGCCAGCGACCACAAGATCACAAATCCGACGCTCTAGCTATTGGGCTACGGCCGCTTTAAGGTCGCCGTGTGGTTTTCAGCTTAGAACAGACCACCCCATATCATCCTATGGGTGTTAAGAGGCGACTAAGGGACATACACCGGATAGATGGGCAGCAGCTCAAAGATACTCTCCCCCAACGACCCTTTTTTTTTGTTTTTTTTTATTCGGGGCATTTGCCGGGATTTGGATAAAAAAAACAAAAACTTACGGCTTTTACGCATTCCCGCCGCCACTGCAGGGTAATCGCGCGCTGGCGGTGGGATATGTGGGACTTGCCCTCTCCATAGCGTGGTATGCTAAACTCATACCACGAGGAGAGGACCCTACACTACTAAAAGCCCCCGGACATTCCTTCGATCCGTCGTACGCACGACGCCCCCCGACGGCACCCGCGGCCCGTATGGCACCGCGGGATCTCCTGTTCCTCAACGACCCTGGCTTACCAATGTCTGTTAAAGAACTCTTTAACAGACATTGGCAAAACGAGGTAATAAAGTAATAACAAGACATAAAAGTGTAACTGAAAGCAGTATATTTTATTATCAACAATTTTCGCTCGATGGTGTTGAAGAGAGAAAAGTAATCTTAATGGACGCATTAATGAGCTCTGGGTAATTCGCCCTTAATTATGTGGTCATAGCCTTTGAAAAAGGGAAAAGGGAGGAAATTAAAACGACTTAGGTAATTACATATTATATAATTAACATCATATTTAAAAGGTTTTGAAGTTACTTAAAAAGTTGAGTTGTTATTTTTCGGTTTTTAGCAATTTCAGATAAGTCGCTACTACTTCGAATAGTATATTGATGCTTTTTGCATTGGTGATTTAATGGAATTCTTATTTTTATTCTAACACTAGCTGCTTACATCATCCGCATAAAATAAGGATTTTAAAAGCTAACATTCAAAGTTCCGTCGAAATCTGTCCAACCGTTAATGAGATTAGCCGAAACAAATATACTTGCTTGAACGCGCTGATCTCAGAAACTACGTGTCTGATTTGAAAAATTATTTCAGTGTTAGATAGCCCATTAATCGACATACCCTATAGACTATATTTAGTTACGAAGTTCCTACAAAAACGAAAATTAAAATTAAGTGAAACCGCCAGTATAATAATCTAAATATCGCTAACACTGCTACCTGTCCTTACACTTAAGTCCGGGTGTCGAGTGCTAAAGCTACACAATCTCTCGAATATTTCGAGGTTAGGATCTCAAGGTTTTCCGCAAAGACATCGTGTAATATGGAGTTATGATGTGTGCCTGACGTATGGGATATGAGTTGTAATGGCTTATGGAAGGTTCGCTCATTTTCTCTGCTCATTTTTAAAACTAGAATACACTCTAGTCTCAATAAATGGTTTAAAACAACAAACTAAGCAACCTGCACAAGACGGCGCCTCCTGAGGGATTTGATTCGTGGATTCGATCCCAGAGCACGCCTGTCAAGAAATCTTTGTGTAATATCTGAGATTTGTATCTGGGTCTGATAGGTTAAAGGACTATCATCTGTGCTTCGGAAATCTTCCTAAGCCGGCGACCCCAACGGCTTAGCGTCATTTCTATTATGTATTAATGTTATGTAATATGGTATATATTATTAGGGACATAATTCAGCGATCACCTAACCTACCAAGCGTTATGACTACGGAAACAGCCTTCCTTTGGGATGATGCTTATGTTTAACAGTTTACGTAATACGGGCTGGTTGTTACTTTGAAAATGCTATGTCTCTCTTACAAGTAAGAGGTGTACTGTACATAATATTTTCAAAGTAACAACAACTCCATCGCAAGCAACCGCTTAAACAAAATTACCATAAATTTGCTCATACCATTAAATACTCTGACATTAAATACCAAAATTATAAATGTCATCAACCACAATGTATGCAATTTAAACATGAAATAACCCCTCGATCCAGTACATAAACAAACTCGATTTACATTCGGCTTCATCATTGAAATAATTTGGTAACTTTTGAGAGGCTCTCATTAGCCAACGTCATTTATCATTTCGGAGCTATGTTACAGAAGTGGGAGATTCTGAAGATTACCGTCCGGAATAAAACAGGGTTTTAGGAGAAAGGATAGACGAGTTAACAGTGCGGTACAGCCTTGCATAATATCATATCAAATAGATTCTCGCGCACGATTTAACCCGCACAGTTCCCGTTTCCGTATAACTTCATCTATACTAATATTATAAAGAGGAAAGATTCGTATTTTTGTGTGTATGTTTGTAATGAATAAACTCTATAACCACTGCGCCGATTTCAAAAGACCTTTCACCATTGGAAAGCTACATTAACCTGAGTGACATAGGCTATATTTAATTATGAAGTTCCCACGGGAAAGGGAGTTACGCGGGTGAAACCGCGCGCGGGAAGCTAGGGCCGTAACCCAATGGCTAGGGCTTCGGACTCGCGTTCATGTGGTCGCCGGTTCGATCGAGATTCGAGGTATCGACATGAACCCACACGTAACACAAGCATTTTAGCTTAGCACGAGGGGTTTTCAAGAATACTAGTAGACTGCAAACTCTACCAGTAATTTGGTTTTTTGAAATCGCTTTGGAAGTACCGGAGTCCATTCAATGTATATTAGTAAAACATAAGTTAGCAGTTCTGAAAAGTAACAATATTTTTATGTGACACTCACAAGCTTCTCTTTCATCAAAATGAATAGACCATCAGTAGAAAAGTCTTGCAAAAAACACGGCTCAGTTTTTCCCGAATGTTCCTTCATTCAGCGAATACAGGCGGTAGGTACGGGCGTCGTAAACTTTGTGAATTTCATCACAAAGACATTTGACATGTATTCTGAGTGGAAAATTCTATGTATCCGCTTCGTCAGGC
This sequence comes from Nycteola revayana, assembly GCA_947037095.2. Taxonomy (NCBI): domain Eukaryota; kingdom Metazoa; phylum Arthropoda; class Insecta; order Lepidoptera; family Nolidae; genus Nycteola; species Nycteola revayana. The sequence continues at coordinate 21,690,446 of OX344845.2, read as the reverse complement.
CATTTAAATTGGCCAACTTTTGAAACGTGGTAATAAGACCGTCTTGTGTTCCAATATTGTTAGCGCTTTGAGTGATGTATGATTAGAATTTAATGATCAAGTTATGAAATGGAATCAAATGAGACGGAATAATTGTTTTCGAGTGAAGGAAATGAAATCTTTCAGAAGTGAATTTCGAGTAGGTATATTTGAAATGTGGGTTTATTTGGAAAATCATAAAAGATTAAATTGTTATCGGCCGTAGCCACTAGGCTACGGCCGATTGGATAAACAAGCCACTAGGCTAGGGCGTCGGACTTGCGATCATGTGGTCGCCGGTTCGATCGCCATCCATTTCACTACCGACGTGAACCCACTCGTAACACAAGCATTAACTCTGCACGGGGGGTTAACAGAAATAGTATAGTGCTTAACTCTGCTTATAAACTATAAAAAATAAGTATTCGTTTTGAAAAGGTTCGGAAATTGCTAGACCAATTTTAAATATTCTTTCACCATTAAAAAGTTGCGTTATCCAGGTATGACATATTTAGCATAGATTTATTTAATTGAATGACGAACTTTGAAAAAGGCACAATTCATATGACTTATCAAATGACATGAATTTTTTCCCTTTTCAATATTAAATTTTAAATATTCAATGAAGCTCCCAATGTTTTAAAACAACACATGAAAGATATTATATTCCACCATATTTCAATACACCGGTGGCTCTGTGGTTATGGCAGTGGCCTCTGACACCTGTTATTCTGAGTTCGATTCCCACCCGGGACAATTCTTTGTGTATACTACGAATAGTTCAGAGTGTGGGTGAACTTTGTGTTCGTTAATTGTGTATGCTAAATCCCCGCTACACAGGGATTTATTTCCCCAGTGCGGGAGGTGTCTTTAACAAAATACTAACAGTGGCCAACTGACGACGAGAAAGGAATTATGATATACGCTCAAAGACTGCGCACACCTAATGTAGATTCTGCCTAATTGGTCTTAATTTAAATCCTTACCGAAGGCAACATTAACATTCTGGTTTGTTATTGAAATTACTTTGACAAGTTACAACTTAGTAAATGGAAAGAAATTCAATTCGCACATTGTTTATTCAAAAACTTTTATGATTAAGTCGTGGAATTGAATTTACCGAGGAACGGTAGCGCACTCAAGTGCTTTCTTACACACGGCCAAGAAGGATTGCGAGCGCAGCAGAGGATCTGGGAAATATACAGAGCGTAACGCCTTGGCTTGCTCTGGCAATGAGAAACTGAGACACGTAAAATGCTTTTAATCACTACATAGTATAAAACAAAGTCGCTTTCTCTGCCCCTATATCCCTATGTATAAATATTTAACACTTTTGGGTTTTTTTTAAAGATAGAGGGATTCAAGAAGAAGATTTATATTATATGTATAAATTTGATAGTGATTTCAAAGAAATCTTTATATGATGTATAAGAAATATTTATACATCAGCATTATACCCATGCGGAGCCGGGACAATAAAATTGTGAATTATATTTAACTAGCGACCCACCCCGGCTTCGCACGGTTGCATTGCTGATGTATTATCACTCTACCTTTTAAAAAAACCGCATCAAAACCCGAGTGGTAGTTTTAAAGATCCAAGCATACATAGGTACAGACAGCAGGAAGCGACTTTGTTTTATACTAAGTAGTGTTGTCTAGCTTCCACGACTTTGTTCGCATAAAATAAAGACTTAATCGGTAGTAGACCGTTTTTGGAGGTGGCGGAATACACGAAAATGTGTTACCTAACGCTAAAATAATTTTTCAAATCGGACCAGTAGTTAGAGATTGTCGCTTTCAAGCAAACAAACTACTCAGCTTTATATATTAGTAACCCAATTAAGCGGCCGTAAGATAGCCCAATGGCTAGGGCGTCGGACTTGTGATCTTATGGTCGCCGGTTCGAACCCACCCATTGCACTACCGACGTGAACCTTATCATAACACAAGCATTTTAGCTTAGCAGGAGGGTTTAACAAGAATACTAGTAGAGAAAAAAGTTTATATCAACCAGTAACAGTTTTAGCTCATTAAACTGATTTGTTCACAAATTTTGTCACGAATGGAAATCGAACCCAGAATACCAAGTCTCAAGAGCAAATACTGTAACCACTGAAGTAATGGATGAATGAAAATAAGATACACATTTACAATAGTCTCTAATTAATACATATACAACTAAAAGTAGTAAGGCAAGGGGCAATGCTGACCTGCTGCTTAATACCAGCACTCGAGGAACGTGCCTGAAGAACTGGTTGATTGGACAAACTTTCGAGCAGTATGTCACACAAAGTAGCTTGTACATTCGTTCGTATTTGTCAATCCAATCGGCCGGTGCGTGTCAATAAAAAATATTTTCGTAATCTCGTGCCGAAGGTTTGTATAGGGCGGAAAGGATAGCGTGACCTTATTTCATGATAGTGATGATGACGATGCTATTTCAATTGTATCTTGGAGGTTATTCAGGTACTAAATATTGCGCATATAACTCCAATGCAATTGCGTATCAACGAATTACTGCTTTTATGGTTTGAGATAATAATAATGAAATCTACAGTACTAAGTCGTAGTACTAATTCGAAGTACTAATTCGAAGTACTAATTCGAAGTACTAATTCGAAGTACTAATACGTAGTACTACGTCGTAGTACTAAGACGTAGTACTATATCGTGACACTACATCATACACACTAAACACTGCTGAATAAGATTTTTTATTAGGTAAAGTGCTTCTAAATTATATATTATGCCATTCTACTTACAATTAAATACCAAAAATCTTTTGATATGTAAGCGGTGCACAGTTATATCGTTTGGTTTGATTAACTCTACTAATCCAACGATTTTACCGACTTGAGAATAGAACTTTACACCGGTAGTCTGCCGCTAGGCCTTGAAGGTTGCCAGCCAGTAGTAAGCCTAAAAAGCATAAGAATTACAAGCTTGTACAGAGGCGGATTATCCTTCAGGCAAACTAGACATGTGCCTAGGGCAGCGAAGGTACAAAGGGGCGCGCGGGCGGAAAGTAACTTTAGTTGAGGCTACTACAAATCGGAATAAAGAAATGCCAGCTCCAAATTGGAGTAACCTTTACCACACATGTACAAAGGCCCACTCAGGAGACTAAGTGCTGAAATCCTTTTGCCTAACTACCACACATGTACGCCAAGTAGATTATGTTCAAGGTGATGGAGAAGCAGATCTGCGTCACCGCGCGGATTGCTCCGCGTCTCTGCGTGGAGTGGCGTGATCAATTATTTACTAGAACTAGTTATTAATAAAAAGGGGTGCCGGTGATGCTTGCCTACGGCGCTCTCAACGTTTAATCCGCCTCCGAGCTTATATGTTAGGCAGTTTCTTTCACCCGAGACGTTCGAATATATATAGAATGTTCAGTCAAAAGAAATGTAAGGAATAAAGAAACTAACTTCGTTTGTATCAACGTTGTTTTCAAAGTTATTCTGTGGAAAATATTACGGATTGACAACTTTGTATCGGTGTAGGCGGAACACATTTCATTGAGAATTTCTTTATACATGTTCTTTCACAACATTTTTTGTACATCTTATCATTATTTTCTGGATATAGCTGACAATTCATGATTTTAAAAGAAGGTTGTAGAGTACATGCCCGCGCTTTTTTACCGTTAATACACGAAACTTTTCTTTTGCTAGCTTAACTGTTTCTTCTACACACTAACATGTTGTTGTTATATAAGTAGTATATAGGTTAAATATAAATACAGACGCGTACTTATCTGTGACGACTCCGCAACGCGCGACCGGGACTCGGTCGCGTGTCAGTTGGCGAAAAAGTTATTTTAATATGAATGTAGCAGTGAGTAATTTTTTTATGATTTGTTAATTATTATAATGATTAATTAATTTTTTTTTTTTTAACTTCCAAAGATCTACCTATGTTGCAGCAAAAATTGTAGAGGCAGGTGAAAAAGTAAACTATACAAAAAAAGATAAATAAACACTTTTCATGATGTACACTCATTATATTGGTCGTTGTGTAATATCGTGATACTGATACGGCGTCGGCGCGTACCGCGCTTATATTCTGCCAATTGGCGCAGAGGGGCGATTTTATATCCACATAGTTCCGCGGTTCCGTGCGGATTTTTAGTGAGTAAGGTGTCGCGATGCCGTCAATAAAACGCCACTCCATGCATAGACGTGGAGCAATCTGCGCGGTGACGCAGATCTGCCTCCCGTCACCTTGAACATAATCAGCTGCCCTGAACATCGCGAAAGGAATCGTTGTCAGTGGGCGAATCGCCTTACATCTGTGGATTATTACATACTAGCCGTAAGTGCCCGGATCCGAATCAGAAATTCAAACATAACCAAAAAATGTGTTATTTTTCCCAAACAAATATTTTTTACAAACCTTTTCCCCAGAATTAAGAATCAGCCAAATGAGTCATGTCGCTCTCAAATTATCCGCGTACATCCATTTTACTGAATCATTTTTATTTATATAGATTATACAGAATTTATATTACCTTTATATACACAGCAATTACTGACAATATCCAAATAATAGTAGCTGCTACATTATGGACGTGAATTCATAGCAGTTAAATAAATTCATTTGTGTGTATAAAACTGTCAAAATGAGTAAAATATAAAATTTTATTCAGTATATTTCAGTCGACGATTCGTTGAATAAACAAAATAAATGTATTTATTGATAGTAAACATATTCAATAAGAAATGTTTTTGTGTGTATGTTGGTACATTATCAAAATTACGATGTTAATTAATAATAATGGTTTCTACATCGCGTGTTGGTGTTCGTAAGAGCGCGTACAGACCAACGATGACAACGAGCGCTGCGGCGTAGTCGCCTTGCTGACGACCGTGGTCGCCTTGCTGACAACCGTGGACGACGACGTCACTAGTGGCGGCGACGTCGACCAGTTGGGTCCTTGCAGTAAGTCCGTGCAATCGGCAACAAATAGTATACAATACACACGTAAATTACGAGTAAAATGAGTGACGACGAAATTAGTGTCGTAGTTTATTAATTTCTCCAATTAAGAAACACGAATGTATTTGGAACTACAAATCCAAAGAACATGGTAATAAAATGAATACAACGATATTTATTAGGTACACACATGCTACAACTAGGCAACCACGTCGCCGCCACTAAGCGACGACGTAGTGTCATTCGAGTGTCGTTGGTCTGTAAGCGCCCTAACATCACACAAAGGGATTTAATGGCCAAGCGGAGTACCAAACCAAGGTACCGCGACTTTTTTTCCGATGTACATACGTGGCTTGCTACGGGACTTTTGCTACTACACCGGGCATAAAGGCGAGCAGAGCTCCAGCCTTAATAAATATTACCGCGGTCCCAACTGTTTATATTCATCAACAGCCCGTTTACGTCCACTGCTGAACATGGGCCTCCTCTTAACAGACTTTGGCAAGCCAGGATCGTAGAGGGATATTGCCATAATCACCACGCTTGGCAGACGGATTGGTGATCGCAGTAAGATGTAAGCCTTGAGCTAATAGATGCTGCTGCCCATCCATCAGCCATATGTCCCTTAGTCGCCTTTTACGACACCCATGGGAGGACATGGGGTGGTCTATTCTAAGTTATGTTATAATATGTTTATATTACGAACTTGTAATTCAGTTCAAGTTGCTTGCGAACTTCTATTGCGCGATGTAGGATTCGTGACGTCATCAAACATTTAATGTCAATCTCTGCAATAATATTCATATTGATATTTGATATTAAAAGAGCATTTTGTTGTTTACACATTTTGTATATTCCTTGAAGTATAGTAGTAATGTGAAGAAAGCCACAAAATCACTAAAAAACAACAACGCCTAGGTATACGTTTCCTACACAAGCCCTGTGAATTTTACAGACACGACGTAAGGCGAAGATGTGGCACAGACGCAGCTTAGACATAATGTAAACGAAGCTATGTGTAGTGAAGTACATACTAAGTTTAAGTACGTTCTACTTCTTAACCTTAAGTCATCTCTTTACAATTCACTCCTAAAATACGAAAGTTTTATACAAATGGAATATAAAAATGAAAAAAGAGCTAACTTTTTTCATTTTTATATTCCATTTGTGTTATTATAAGAATATCTGGACTAGCGTCACAACGATTAGTGATTATGGATCACATAAATCATATTTGTTTAAGATTTTATTCATTTATTTAAATCTTTAACACATAATTGTACGTAGGCGAACTTAATGCAAGGCACCCTCTCCCAGTCAACCATTGGGTGGTGCAGACACAAAGTGGTTTCACAGACTACACAAAAATCACGACAAACAGAGACTTGCTTAAAGATAACAAATATTTTTATTATTCTTCGAAATACAAAACGCAAATTTACCTACGTGCTTAAGTCCGAGAATTTCTTTTAAAATAAAAATTAAAAAGTCTCCGCGACACTCAAAGCCACGTGAAAAACGAAGCTCACTACATTATGTGACTCTGTTGATATGCAAATTTCAGATTGAGCGCCGCTGAATATAAAAGCCATTTTATCCTTCGTTCTGTGTACAAATGAAAAATATTTATATTGCATAAAATTAAATAAGCTGATTAACAATACGAATAAATATTCACTTTAGTAATGTTCTACTGAATATTTTAATACGATTACTATGTAGACAATAACACAATAATAAAATAATTACTCTTTAACGCTATTGAAATGTAGCAGTTCGAATGAAATAAATGGACTATTTGAAGTGCAACGGTCGCACTTTAGGTATTTGGCGAAGAGTTGGATTGATCTTTAAGGTTCCGTACCCGAAGGGTAACAACGGGACCCTATTACTAAGACTTCGCTGTCTGTCTGTCTATCTGTCTCTCACCAGGCTGTATCTCAAGAACCGCGATAGCTAGACAGGTGAAATTTTCACAGATAATGTATTTCTATTGCCGCAGCTATAACAACAAATACTAAAAATTAAATTAAATTAAAGGGAGCCCATACAAGACTGTTTTTTTTTGCTCTTTTCTGCTCGATGCGATAACGTAAACAGGTAGACACTTGAAAATGGTACGGAACCCTTCGTGTCGTGTGCGCACTTGGCCGGTTTTATTTATCAGCTGTAATATTAACAGTTTATTTAGTCAAATGTTAAAGGTGTATAACACATAGGTATAACAGGTGTATGTTCATTAATTCCTGCAAAGGGATTCAAACGAGCTGATAAGATAAATACGTTTAAAAGATATAGGTATTCCAAGTTTTTGACCTAATGATGACTAAACATTTATTTTTTTCGGACGGACATATAACGATGTTAGCCCCGAGGCTTTTGCTACTTCGCCAGACATAAACGCGAGCAGAGCTCCAGCCTAGATAAATGGTTTAAACACTACAAACTAAGCAACCTGCGCAACAGGGCGTCCCCTGTCGGACTTGGACCTCAATGACTAAACTCTTAAAGTTTATTATTGCCTTTTATATTTGTCAAATAAATAATACTTACTTTAACATAAGAGAAGAGAAAAACCATATTTCGTTCAAATTTTCTGTTAACACCTAAAAACAAAAAAAACACCGCGAGATGCAGCTATTATCCTTCATAATAGTACTAGCGACCCGCCCCGGCTCCGCACGGGTACAATGCTGATGTATTATACATATAAACCTTCCTCGTGAATCACTCTATCTATTAAAAAAACCGCATCAAAATCCGTTGCGTAGTTTTAAAGATTAAGCATACATAGGGATTAAGAGAAAGCGACTTTTATTTGTTTTATACTATCTACACTAATATTATAAAGAGGAAAGATTTGTACCTATTTTTGTATGTTTGTATGTTTTTAATGAATAGGCTCAAAAAGTACTGGGCCGATTTAAAAAATTCTTTCACCATTCGAAAGCTACATTATCCACGAGTAACATAGGTTAAATTTTATTTTGGAAAAAAATAGGGTTCCGTAAGATATTTGGGTTTTTCTGACACAAGGTGTAAAAAATCAACCAGAAAACTTACTTATTTTGCGTACGCTGCCTAAACTATAAAAGATAGAACCATAAAATGTTCTAATTAATTATAGATCTTATAAATATCTACAAAAAAGTCCGCGACACACTATACCTATCTATGTCGAGTGAGGCACAACGACCATTTTTTTATTTAGAAATCTTGAATTTTTTTTGGACTACATTTAAACGCGTTTATTTTACTCATGCTATTAATCCTTATCAAAATAAATTATTTCATCACTAAGTACAGTTTATGTAGATAATATTTGGTCTTTGAATGATTAAAATTGGACGTTTGGTTTTGAAGTTATGGCGAAATTAAAATATTACGATTTCTGCTGCACGGCCCGTTGCGAAGTCTAATAATTTTCGTGCGATTTTTTTTAGATTTCGTTCTTAAAACTACACCTACGCAAAAGTTCTTCTCAGAGCTAATCAACAGTTCTTCTCAGAGCTAAACAACAGTTCTTTTCAGAGCTTTGAAAATGCCTAAAATGCCTAATCCCTAAAATGCCTATTAATTACATCATTAATTATATTTTCATCATTAACAACTTTAACATCCACAGAAAGACAATCTGTGCAGCCTGCGGATAATGACTGCGTTGTCGATGTTTATGTCGGTGTCTGTGAATTGACCTGGGAATCATTTTGCTGACCGTGTCTTTCCTGGGTAGGCTTTTTGCAGCGGTAACCGACATCCGCACGGAGCCGCGGGCGACCGCTATCACTACATCACTACATAATAATATTATAAACAAAGTCCCCTGCCGCGTCTGTCTGTCTGTTCGCGATAAACTCAAAAACTACTACATCGATTTTCATGCGGATGTTACCAATCGATAGAACGATTCTTCCGGAAGGTTTACGTATATGATTTGTTTAGTTTATGTGTACATTTGACTAATATATATTGATATTTGTCAGAGGTGTCGGAAAAAATTAAGCCATTTGGGAGCTTTCAACGAAAACGCTGCCTAAACCCTATGAGATATAACAAAACAATGTATGGTGGCAAATATTCTTCTCTTTTAGATCTACAAAAAAGTCTGCGATAGCATATATCTATCTTTCAAGGTTAACTTGCTATATCCATTATATCTTAGAAAAATGATAATTTCTAATGCGGTAATTGTAAAGCTAATCAGACGGATTCAGTATTTATCCTTATCATTTTAAATGAGTTAATATTCTTAAGCATTTCATGCAGATTATTTTACCCCTACACTATATACTTTTAATGAATAACTTAGAAGTTATCGCAAAATAACAGCGCGTGTTTTAGGTAGGCCTAATGCGATTATGCGTGCTCGATCCTTAAGAATTATTGGGCAAATTTTTTGTTTTGTGTTCGTTGTAACTATGATGGATAGATACTTGAATACCTATTTATTTAGTGTTTGTTGTATTGTTAGTCCTGAAGAGTATAGGTATTTCATACGATAAAAGTATACCCACCTACTTATTTCACTGAGTTTTAGTAGGTCATCATCATCATCATCAGCATGTATATCGTCCACTGCTGAACATGGGCCTCCTCCCGAGGGAGGGTATTGCCATAGTCACCACGTTTGGCAGGCGGGTTGGTGACCGCAGAATTATGTTGTAACACACAAGGAAACGCTGCTGCCCCTTCCTTGATATACGATTATTATAGATGATGTTATAACAATCGGGACCAACGGCTTAACGTGCTTTCCGAGGCACGGAGGGTAGTCCCTCAACCAACCAGACCCGGAAAGAAATCTTAGAATTTACACAAAGATTTCATGTCCGGTGTGGGGATCAAACCCACGACTTCCGAGTTATAAAGCGAGCTAAATACCGCTACGCTACGGAGGTTGTCCATAAACTATTTTCATTATTTTCTTTCCGCCACACCTCTCTTATGTACACAACTACACTAGAGCCCGGACTAGTCTATACCAAGTTATTATCAAGGAAAATTTAAAGCCGCAACTCCTTTGGGCACGGATGCGCCGGTAGCAATTAAACCTTAGTTATGACGTTCCGAGGAAACCCCGCTAAACATACGGGAGATCATTTGGAGCGGGGAATTATAACCAATATTGAACAGTACGACAGTTTTGAATACGAAGCACACCTATATATGTTGCTACCAAAGTATATGACGTCCATTAAACAGAAGATAATATCATTATTACTAAAATAATTTTTCAATTTTCGGAGTCTTAGTAATCCAAGATTAACACTTATTTTGTAAGAAAAACTTATATTTTATATAGAGAGATATATGAAGACGCAATAGAATGCCTATAGCAACACACACACATTAAATAAGGATCTATATGTGCTGCCCTCACACGTGTACCGATCTGTAGACTGGGGATGGCTATCTTCCTTTTGGAGCTTTGATCCAGTAACTACTATTTTCATACATACCTACATTTGATCCCTCCTATTCTATAATATAAATTAACGATCTCCGTTGCGTAGCGGTAGAAATTTCCCTTTATGTCTCCTGCTGTGGTAAGTTTGATCTCGACGCCCGACAAGAAATATTTGTTCTGTTAATTCTAAGGTTTTGTTGCTTGAGGGACTACCCTCAGTGCCTCAAAAAGCACGTCGTAGCTGTTGGTCCTCATTGTTATAAGTTATAACAACATATCAATCGTACCAGAAAACCGCCAATAACGTTTCTGTGTGTTACAACATTATACCAACCCGTCTGCCAAGCGTAGCGATTATGGCAATATCCTCCATCATATTGCTCAACAGTGGTCTTTGTACGGGCTTTTGATGATGGACAATGTTATGGGTGTACCCATAACATTGTCCATCATCAAAAGCCTCTCCTTAGTTGCTATTTTATCTTATGTTGTTATAAATAGTATAGTCAATAATAAGTAAAAGATAAAGATTATCATATCATGAACCTATAACTCGTCTATATTTTGTCCCCGTATGTTTTCCCCTGGACAGTGGAGGGCGTGTTACCCGAGCCCCACTGTACGAGTGGTGCCACTTTAATAATGTAACCGACGAATACCGCCTTCATTATAAGTACTCCAATTAAACGCTGACTTGATATTAACACTTCTTCTTAATAGGAAACTAATTAAACCGGTAGATATAAATTTGTACTGACGTTTTAGCAAATTGTTATAGTAATTATTCTGTAATTATGGTAGTTTTAAAAAAAATATAATTTTTATAGTAACCACTAGCTTCCCGCGCGTGGTTACGCACTATGTCCGATCCGAACCCGTGAAAATATTGGTTTAGAAATTCGGAAAGAAATCAGATGACGGATATCGGATCTTGTGCGTAAATTACCATAGAAATAGTTCTACGGCTACTACGGACCATATTTATACGGGTCCAGATCAGATTCGGATCGGACGTACTGCGAAACCGCTGTAACTCCTGTTCGCTTATTAACGTCATAATAAAATATCTCTATCGCCTTTCTCAATAAATAGGCTATCTAGCAGTGAAAGTATTTATCAAATCGGACCAGTTGTTTCTAAAATTAGCGGCTTCAAGCAAACAAACAAACTCTTCAGCTTTATATATCAAGTAAAGACCTTACGAAGGAGCACACCTATATAGGTACATTATATATAAATGAATCGCAAAAATGTATGTACGCGCAAAAATTTACAACCATTCTACCAATTTGATTAATTCTTTTTTTTATTGTATGTACCTATTCGTTATTAGGGGGGCAAAGTTTGTATGAAATATTTCTGGCTTCTGGCTTAAAATGTATCAACTTATATCTTCCTATGGGTGTCGTAAGAGGTGACCAAGGGATATGTCCTTGGCTGATGGATGGCTAGCAGCATCTATCTCAAAGATACTCCCATTTTACTGCAATCACTTATCCGCCTGCCAAGTATGGTGAATACACGCGGCGCGTGCCCCGGCGCAGTTTAGCTGTGTAGGCGCGGTGAATAGACGACTTTTACGTATTAGTTTTGTCACTGTTGCTCCGCGTAGAAATGAAAGAGAAGCGAAGAGACGCCGCGATGGCGCAACGTTTCGTTCGACTCGTTCAAATTATTTAATATATTAATCCTTGCAAATATCTTATTCCAATCGATAAATAAAAACAACAGTTCCCTTTATTATTATATATTACATCACTGTTATTAATATTATCAAGATTTGTTTATAAATAATACAGTTACAATTGCTACAATTTCAATTTAAATGGTTATTTTATGTTTTTTTTTTATCGAGAAAATTTACCGAAAACGTGTTTTGAACACAATGGTCCCCCCATAAATATGATCAAGATTAAGATATATTTTTTTAGCTGCTCTAAAATGTAAACATTTGGCTAAAAAACTGTTTTGTAAAGCCTATTTTGACTAAGTACAGTGACAATTCATGCGTCGCCTCTCCGTGGGTTGCAGTGGACACTCAAGTCCCACAGGGGACGTCCTCTTGCGCAGGATGCTTAGTTTGTAGTGTTTAAATTAAAACACGTGCGTAGTCTCGCCTCTCCGTGCACCGTGGTGGGTCCGAGCCTTTATGGCAATATTCTTCAACGATGCTTTTTTGTGTTTTTTTGTTCTCGCGGGGGGAAATCCATTTACGCATTCTTATCGCCGCTGCAGCGTATTCGCACGCTGGCGGTGGGATATGTGGGACTCGCCCTCTCTATAGCGTGGTATGCTAAACTCATACCACGAGGAAAGGACCCTACACCAATAAAACCTCCCGGACACTCCTTCGATCCGCCGTTGGCGGGGGCCGGGTACGCATGAGCAATCCCCCGACGGCACCCGCGGCCTATATGGTACCGCGGGATCTCCTGGGAATCACTTATCCGCCTGCCAAACATTAAGGCGCGGCGCGCGCCTTGGCGCATTTTAGTTGCGTGTATTAATTTGTTTGACAATTCAAGCGTCTCCGTGGGTTGCAGTGGACACTCAAGTCCCACAGGGGACGCCCTCTTGCGCAGGTTGCTTAATTTATTTATCTAGGCTGGAGCTGTGCACGCCTTTATGGTGGTGAAGTAGCAAAAGCCTCGGGGCTAACTACATATGTCCGTCCGAAAAACAAACCCAGTAGCCAGTAACACATACATTTTCTTACAAAGTGGAGCTTGATACACGTGCGTAGCCTCTCCGTACAACGCGGTGGGTTTATGGCAATATATAACCTCGCCTTTATGGCAATATCCTTCAACGACCCTGGCTTGCCAAAACTCTATTGGCAAGCCAGGGTCGATGAGGCCCATATTCAGTAGTGCACGTAAACGGCTGATGGAGAAGAAGAATAAATATCCCTGCTCACTATTTTTATTGTAGGTAGATGTATTACTTTTGTTACAGATATGGGGTAATCAGTTCTAAGCTGGAAACCAAACGGCTTATGTCTAAAGGCTTGTTATAAATCTAAAGGTTAGGCTTAGGGACCTTTAGGTACTGCAAACAAATTGACCAAAGCCTAGAGGCGTATTACCAAGAACTAAGCGGATTACAAAGATGCCCTCTATCCAGTCTTAGTTATATGCATCAATGCTTCCCTATTCAAGTTCACTGACCCGAACACACCTGTAAATAGTTTACGTTCCAAATTGTTCAAAATAGAAGGTAGATAGGTATGTAAGGTGCTGCTTAAATATATGCCTACCTTTAACAGTGGGTCATTTGTACATCATTGTATAATTTTTTTTTATTCTTTTTAAAAATAAACTTACATTATGACTTATAATATAAACTCATAATACTGAGGTGTGACCAGCGTACTTAGTATTGGGGAATGATTACTTCCTTTATTATATCAGCCCATTTACGTCCACTTCTGACTAGGGCCTCTTACAGACCTTGGCTAGCCAAGATTGTTGACAGATATTACTATAATCACCACGTCTAGCAGGCGGATTGGTGTTCGTAGTAAGATGGTAATATCATTGAGCTGATAGACATTGCTGCATTCATCAGGTGTCTGACCTTAAGTCGACTCTTACGACACCCATGGGAAGACATGGGGTGATGAAATCACACAGAATGATAACTATTATTAATTGAAAATATATTATATTATATATTACAATATCAGTTTCTTGTTGAAAAATAATCTATACTAATACATAAAGCTAAAAAGTAGTAATTGTTTTTCAGTGTTAGATAGCCCATTTGTCGAGGAAGGCTATAGGTTTTATTTAATTGTGACGTTTCTACGGGAACGGGAGTTACGCGAGTGAAACAGTGAGAGGGAATCTACTAATGAAAATACCAAATTTCTTCACTTATTAGTATATGTAACACTATCTCCTGTTAAACGGATGGCATATATTTTAAAGCACCTTATATAGGTTTAATGGAAGCTTTATCGAGCTTCTACCGACCGCTCAGCTCCTAATGGCGTAGTTGTATAAATGTGCAACTGATTTGAATAAACCTTGCGGGTATTACGTGTGCTGATAGGAATTGTGGTCGTTCTTCCTAATCACATATGTAAGGAATATTCGCAAATGGAACAGTGGAAATCTATATATATAAAAGAAAGTCGTGTTTGTTACAACACTTATAACTCGAGAACGGCTGGACCGATTGCCATGGTTTTTGATTTGTTGGATTTGTTTCCGTCCCGAATAGCAGAATACATTTTAAAAACAAAAGAAAGTCGTGTTAGTTACACTATTTATAACTCAAGAACGGCTGAACCGATTTGGCTGAAAATTGGTAGGGAGGTAGCTAAGAACTGGGAGAAGGACATAGGATACTTTTGGGTAGGGGTAGGGTAGGGTAGGGTAGGGTAGGGTAGGGTAGGGTAGGGGTAGGGTAGGGGTAGGGTAGGGGTAGGGTAGGGTAGGGGTAGGGGTAGGGTAGGGGTAGGGTAGGGGTATGGTAGGGGTAGGGTAGGGGTAGGGTAGGGTAGGTGTAGGGTAGGGGTAGGGTAGGGGTAGGGGTAGGGTAGGGGTAGGGGTAGGGTAGGGGTAGGGTAGGAGTAGGGTAGGGTTAGGGTAGGGGTAGGGTAGGGCAGGGGTAGGGTAGGGCAGGGGTAGGGTATAAAAGTCCACCCGTGCGAAGCCGGGGCGGGCCGCTAGTGTTTAGAATAAATAGATTATTAAGACTCGCTTTAATTGAAACATCAGCGATTGTACGTTAAATTGAAGTACATTTGTACAACACACACTTGTACACTTCTATTTAACGTGCCATCGCTGATACGGTGACGTATAAACCAATAAACGGTACCATTGCTTATAATTACAGTGGCGGCGGCGCAAGAGCTAAATTGAAAGTGGGCGAATTGTATTTTGCCCTAGCGCTTGTTGAATGACCTTTTTTTTTTTTTACTTCGTCCTCTTCTCTTGTATCGTGTGAGCCTGCTGTTATTATTTATTCCGTGGCGCGAGGCCCTCCAACCGCGAGGCCGTAGGCGATGGCCCACGTCGCCCACGCCTTGCGCCGCCTCTGCTTATAAACAAATAAGTTAGACTACGTAAATCACTGTTAAGGAACGGTTGGTGGTGTTCATCCAGATAAAATGAAGATCTTCTTTGCGACAGCCAATTGTTTATATTCATTATGCCCGGTGAAGTAGCAAAAGCATCAGAGCTAACTAGATAAGTCCGTCCGAAAAAAATGATATTCAGTACTCGTATATGTTCTTATTTTGTGTGTATACTTGTAATGAATAAACTTAAAAACTACTGTGCCAATATCAAAAATTATTTCACCATTAGAAAGCTACATTCACCCTGAGTGACGTAGACAATATAATATTTAATTATGAAGTTCCCACGGGAACGGAAGTTACGCGGGTGAAACCGTGCGGGGAAAGCTAATATTCTATATAATTTTTATTTTTCTTATTTTTTTCGAATAGGTACAGTCAGCAAAAGGGAAGGTTTACACCCCGTAAAACGCATTTTAAATTTTTATGCACACGTTTAATAAATAAATAAAATAAAATAAAAAAAAGACAACTCCCGCACTAGGGAAATAAATCCCTGTGTCGCGGGGGACTTTACAAACATTCATTTCACGGACACAAAGAACACCCAGACTCAGAACAACTATTTGTGGTTAACACAAATAATTGTCCCGGGTGGGAATCGAACCCAAAACATCAGGTCTCAGAAGCAACTTCTGTAACCACTGAGCCACCGGTGCAGTCACTAAACTACCACTAGTTAATTTATATCAACGTTTATAATTGCTATCTCGACACGTAACATCCCATGTGCATTTATACTGACGACACAAATGTTGCGTTGACACAGCGAGATTGTTCTAATTGTTCTTGTATTCAGTTCAGCTAATCGGGAAACTTGGAGCTCTTGATGTATTGTTGAATAGGTTTGACTTGTGCTATGTTGGGGAGGGTATTATTCGTTGCGCGTTCAATTTTCCTCGTTAGATTGGATATGTATAGTTGAAAAAATACTAGTGTAAGTAATGTAAATAAGGGTTTAATTCCAAAATACGATAAAGTATTTTCGTAAATACTAAAAAAACATTTTTTTACATACGGACATATTATGTATTTTACCACCTTGCTTATGCTACTTCACCTAGCATAAAAGCGAGCAGAGCTCCAGTCTAGATAATAGGATAGGTGACACTTTTTAGAAATGTTATTTCATCTGGTTAAAAATGGTTTTACTAGATCAAGAAAAAAATATGGCATTTATTTGAGATCTAGAAAGCACTAAAATAAATATTTTAAAATTGGCTTGATATTTAGAGCTAAAAAGGATGTCAGCCATGTTGGTGTTAACATTATCTGTGTCCCAGATCGATGACGTCATGACTCAGAAATTGTAATATAGTAAAGGATCGCGTTCATGTTTTTTAACTAGACGTATGACGTCACAAAATGGCTGATAGCGTTTTCGGAAGCTATAGACTAACAGACAAAACAAATAATTTTAATATTAAGTTTATACAAACATATTCAAGGTTTTTGAACAGAAATTATTATATTTAGGTTCCATATGACAAATACTTTAAGAAATAATCATCATTGTAACATAATTTCATATGTGTCAACTAGCATATTGGTTTAAAAACTACGAACTAAGCAGCTTATGGCTTATGGCAGGATTATGGCTTTAAGCTTTTAAGGGGGTTTTATGCAACTGTCGAATGAAAAGTGCCACACACAACCCTAAAAGGTGTAAGTGGTACTATGTGTTAACTTGTTATCAATACATAGTATCAAATATATCGCTTCCCGCTGTCTATCTATCCCTATGTATGCTTAGATCTTTAAAATTACGCAACGGATTTTGTTGCGGGTTTTTTATTAGATTGAAAGTGATTCAACAGTAAGGTTTATACTTATAAAACATCAGCATTGCTCCCATGGGAAAAGGGTTGGTCGCTATAGTTATTGAAAAAATATAATTGCTTCTCGTGCGTGGTTTCACCGACGTAACTCCCGTTCCCGTACGAAGTTCTAAACTAAATAAAACCTAAAGCATCCTCGATAAATGCAAACAGACATACTTAAGCTTTATGTAGCTTTAAGTAGCTTAAAGTAGGTTAAAGTAGCTTTAATTAGCTTTAAGTAGCTTAAAGTAGGTTTAAGTAGCTTTATCTTATTTAATAAATTATGGAATTACATCGTCGAAGTAAATTGTGTTCTGAATAAAACGACCATCCGATACCCTCGTAGACCCGAAGTCCGAGAGGCCCGCGAACTGTAAAGTAGAGTGACAGTTGCACAAAACTCCCCTAAAATACTAAAAGTCATAATCCCTCAATCTCATCGCCAGCGACCGCCCTGAGCCGAGGTCCAAGCCCCACAGGGAACGCCCTCTTGCGCAGGTTGCTTAGTATGTAGTTTTTAAATCATTTTATTGAGGCTGGAGCTCTGCTCGCCTTTATGCCCGGTGAAGTAGCAAAAGTCTCGTGGCTAAATACGTAAGTCGATCCAAAAAAAAAACGACCGTATAATCGAAGGAAAATTGTGTTGTAAAGAAATTAAATACTTACAGTAAATTTAAAGATGTACCGTAATCAAAAATACTTCGACAAAAGCTAGTTTTTTTTTATTGCCTTCGGTGGCAGACGAGCAAGCGGCACACCTGATGGTAATTGTTAACCGCTGCTTATGGACTCAAGCAATGTCATTGCGCAAGCCGCTGCCTACCGTAATAAGAGTGCTCTCTTCAAACCTCGTTTGAAGAAGGACATGTCATAGCGCAACACCGCAGCAGGGAGATCATTCCACAGCTTAGACGTCGGGAAGAAATTACCGCTGAAAACGTACCGTACTGTACGGAAACGAATCCAGGTAAAAAGGATGAAGCCTGTTGCGACGCTTGGCTTGGCATTGCTTTAAAATATCTTACTACAACACGTTGGATAAAACCACCAAACAAACGCGAGATATATGTACGATTTTATAGCAATAATAATAATTTTATAACAAGAGTATTTAACACTATATCACAATCAAACAACACTTCACTTAAGTACTGGTTGAACTCGTGTAGCACTCGGTTCTGCAGCGTTGTTCGCATTTTAGCGTTTTGCAAACAAATTGATATGATTCCAGTTAATGGACGTTTTAATTCTCGCAATTTTCCGCGGTTGGCTTTATTAATTTTTATTTTGCCAGCCTTGCTTGTTGCGGCATTCCATTACATAAATTTGTACTGTATTAATCACGTTTGACAACCACCGTGGCGTAGCGGTATTTGGCTCGATTTAAATTTCGGAGGTCGTCGGTTCGATCCCGACTCCGGTCAAGAAATCTTTGTGTAGATTCTAGGATTTCTTTCCGGGTCTGGTTGGCTGAGGGACTACCCTCCGTGCCTCGGAAAGCATGTTGTTCTCGATTATTAATGCAATAAAGAATTTATTCAGCACTTAGGTATTAACATACACTTGTACTTGTCAAAATCACAATGAAAATTAACTGTAATTAATAGGTTATTATTCTTATTCTATGAATAAAACTACTTAGGTAACTATAACTAGCAAGTGCAACCTGTAAGTGTTATTATTATAAAATCATCATCTATAACAATTCTATACCAGGGAACGGGCAGCAGCGTATCCTTGTATGTTACAACATAATACTGCAGTCACCAACCCGCCTGCCAAGCGTGGTGACTATGGCAAATACCCTCCCGCGGGGGGAGGCCCATATTCAGCAGTGGAAGTTATACGGGCTGATGATGAACATTCACAGCTGAACGTGGGCGTCCTCATAGCAAATTTTGGCAAACCATTGTTGTTGAGAGATATTGCCATAATCACCACGCTTATCACGCGGATTGGTGATCGTAGTAAGATGGTGAGTATCCTTGTGCTGATAGTTGATTCATCAGTGCCCAGTCGTTTTTTACGACACCAATAGGGAGATATGCGTTGATCTATTCTAGTAGATCAAGAGTTTGTTTGCTTGAATGCGCTTTATCTCAGGAACTGATGGTCTGATTTGGAAAATTATTTTAATGTTAGATAGCCGATTTATCGAGGAAGGCTATAGGCTATTACATTATAAAGTACTTACGGTATCGGGAGTTAACCGGGTAAAAAGTGCGCGGGAAGGTAGTTATGTATATGTCACAGCCAAAGTAACGAATCCGGATATTATATTATATACTATACTGGATAGTATCGTATATAATATAATATTAAGTGATGAATAATGACTGCATTATTTCTAATTCCTACTCAATTTAGAAAAATTAGGTAAATATAATTTTTGCATGAATTACTGCCAACTTTTTTATCTATATTTTTTATTAGACGTTTGGCATGCGTGGCGTCAAAACTGGGGCTGGCTAGAATACCAGCGCTGCGCAATGATCTTTTAGATTTTTGTTGTAGCTTAATGCTGAAGCCAGTTCCCATTTATGGTGCATATAACTGTAATAGTGTTAATCAATTTTTATGTTTTATTTCCTTGTATGTGCCGTAAATAAAATTATTTTCTTTCTTCTTCTTTCTTCTTTCTTTCTATATATTTTCGGATTTTTTAATGAAAAAGCCCCAATAAGTTATTAATCATACCTACTTGTGTTGGGCATTAACTAGCAATTTTATATAATATCTTCGTAGACTTGGATAAAGTAATAAAAATAGTAGGTAGGTATAAAGACTCTTGTAACAAAACAAAAAGAACTTCATCTTCAATATGTCCGGTTAAACCCCATTGGTTTAGGTTTTTTTTAACCACCCGAAACCTCTTTATTTGATCAACTAACGATTCTTATTATTTTCTGCCCGGCTAGCATAGGCAGCGCGACTCGAGTCTACTCTACGGAGGCCAACCAATCACATTGCAAAAACGCACTGTCACGTGACACTTTCTGCAATGTGATTGGTCGGCCTCCGTAGAGTAGACTCGAGTCGCGCTGCCTGTGCTAGCCGGGCTGGTGACATAAACTAGTATTTGGTTTCACTCTACGCAGCTGCTACCCGTTCGTTAACCGGTATACGATTGCAGATGAAGGTTTAAAAATAGGGACCAACGACTTGAAGTGGTTTCCGAAGCAAGGAGTTTAGTATCACAATCAGCTAGAATTGGAAATAAACCTTGATTTTTACTTGATAATATTTGTCCAATCGAACCAACGAACTTTAAATCCAGATTTTATACTGCAATAACAATTGATTGGAGGATTTTCGCTCGTCCCATCCAGTTTTCTTTTGATGAACAAACCAGCTTATTACACCCTTCTTCTTCTTCAACAGCCCGTTTACGTCCACTGCTGAACATGGGCATCCTCTTAAAATACCTTGGCAAGCCAGAATCGTTGAGGGATATTGCCATAATCACCACGCTTGGCAGACGGATTGGTGATCGCAGTAGGATGTAAACCTTGAGCTAATAGATGCTGCTGCCCATCCATCAGCCATGTGTCCCTTAGTCGCCTTTTACGACACCCATGGGAGGACATGGGGTGATCTATTCTAAGCCGGAAACCACACGGCACACACCCTTACCCTACTACTATTATAAACGCGAAAGTTTGTAATTATGGATGGATGGATGTTTGTTACTCTTTCATGAAAAACTACTGAATGGATTCGGCTGAAAATGTTCATTATATGAATATTATAATATCTGTGTAGTGTGAGCATAGGTATATATGACTGGAGTCACCCGTTCAAATCGAGAAATCGAAAAAACGAAAAAATCCTTTCTTGAAGTTTATCAAGTTTCTAAGTATCAAGTTGTTTTTAAGTTGGTCGTATCGCTTATTACATAGGATAATGACCCCATCGTCACTATTAGTGTGTATATTTTAATATATACGTATTTACCAAATTGGTATCATCATCAGACCGTATAACGTCCACTGCTGAACATGGGCCTCCTCTCGGGGAAGGTATTTGCCAGTCACCACGCTTGGCAGGCGGATTGGTGACCGCAGTATTATGTTGTATAACACAAGGAATCGCTGCTGTCCGTTCGATGATATACGATTATTAAAGATGATTTTATAACAATCGGGACCAACGGCTTAACGTGCTTTTCGAGGCACGGAGGATAGTCCCTGAACCAACCAGACCCGGAAAGAAATCTTTGAATTTACACAAAGATTTTCTGTCCGGCGTGGGGATCGAACCCACGTCCTCCGAGATTTAAAGCGAGCCAAATACCACTACGCTTCGTAGGTTGTCCAATTTGGTATATATAAATTAAAATATAAACTGATGGACCTACACTTGTTACGCGCTCATTATCAGGTATCTCTTACCTAAAGGTTTGCTGGAAGAGAATTCATGATTAAATACAGCTCGCCTTTTTACATGTTGTTTCCAATTTTTACACTTTGTAAGTATCATGTAATTTTCTGTGTGCAATAAAGTAAACATAAATAAAACGACAGCCCGTATAATATTCATTGCTGAACATGGGTCGCTTCTTTAAGGAGGGTTTTGCCATCGTCACCAAGCTTGGCAGGCGGGTTGGTGACCGCAGTAGCGTGTTACACAGGGATAAGCTGCTGACCTATCTCTGTTACACGATTGTTATAAAAAATGCTATAATAACCAGAACTAACGGATAACGTGAAAGCTGCTCTGAGCTCCAGCCTTAATAAATGATTTAAAAACTACAAACTAAGCAACCTGCGCCTCCAGTGGGGCTTGGACCTCGCCTCAGGGCGGTCGCTGGCGATGAGATTGAAGGATTATGACTTTTAGTATTTAAGGGTAGTTTTGTGCAACTGTCGCTCTACTGTATAGTTCGAGGACCTCTCGGACTTCGGGTCTACGAGGGCATCGGAGGTTCTTTGCAAGCTAAGGGTCAGGAGGACGAGGTGTCTCCCCCCCCTCGTCCTCCTGACTCTTAGCTTGCGGGTAGTGGGTAGTCTCTCAACTCATCAGGACTAGAAACGGAGTAATCCTCTTTCAGCACCATTTTCAAGCACCAAATTTATTTATAAACACGAATAGTTGCTCAAAAAATTGGTGCTGCAATAGGAATACTCCCCAGAAACCAAATCTTAAATTTTACACAAATATTTCTCGTCCGGTCCACGAGCTCCAATATTTTAAGCCAGCCTTTTTACCGCTACACCATGTAGGTTGTAAATATACTTATCCCTTGAATCAGTCACTCAAAGAATTTCCAAACAACTTGCGTCGCAAAACCTCATTATCCTGTCCTTGTGAACAATGCGTCATGGTTGCATCAAAGCATTCACCACGCGCGTGAATACTTCCTAGCTTCCTAATTCCTTAGATGACTTAGCTTGTTTTGCTAACACTATAACCTCCTACTATAAGAGATTAAGACTATATTTTTAACTACCCAATTGAATTCCACGGTATACATTACCACTTTTGTGCGTCAGGTTTGGAAAACTATAGTGTTGGCTCCGCAATGGATGTTGAAGTGATAAATAATCTGTTTATGAGAGAGTTGGTGTCAAATGAGGTATGTTGGCGAAGATTTCCTTCAATACGCAAATTCGCTGTATTTACGGTTAATAAACAGACTTCGCAGTTTTACTTTTATACCTATTTTTGATAATTGAAGATGGGATTTCCAAGGGAAAGTTACATATTGACAGGTAAAAGGTTTTTAAGCTAAGCGACATCATGGGCAATATTGAATTATATGTTTTATGTAATCCTTTACAAGGTTTAAAATTCAATATCACGTCTTCTGTTCCGTGGAAACTTCATAATTAAATATAGCCTATAGCTTTCCTCGATAACTGGGCTATCTAACATTGAAGGATTTTTTTTTAATCGGTCCTTTATTTGGTGGTATTATCTCGTTCAACCAAAATAAATTAAAGCTTTAATTTTGACTCAAAAATGGAGCCTAAGGTCCGATATATAAAGCGACACTTTGTCTACCACTAGCCCTAGTTTTGAGGGATATTTGCCACTTTTTATCCACAGTTCTTCAAAGACTTTAATCCGATTAAAACTAAATATATTCACAAACGAATTGTATTATAAAACTTGTGCTATGTAAAAGTGGCAGGTAACTCATAAAGCTCTGCTGCGTACTAACACACTTTGTTTTAAAATGTACAGTCAAAGAAGGACATCGCTTCACACCTCGAGTAACAATAACCCTGAATTAATACACACCCTGAAGTAGTACAAATGATTAATCAAAGACTTTAAAAGATGACAAAAAGAATTATGTGTCACAACGCAGGTAGATAGAGAAAGACTCATAGGAAGCTAGGATAGAGTCCGGTCGTCCTTGCAAGGCGAGGCTCGCGATGCGTTCAATGCTTCTGACCTAAACCCACGCCGCGCTGGTTGATTCTAATTATATTTAATTTTTAATTCTATCAGATGCCACATTGTTAGATTTAAATTCTATTTAATAACATTACTGTTGAAATGTATACTAATTAATAATTAGTCAAGATTTTTATTTTTATCATTGTATTTGACTTATAATAAGTACGATCGATTCGTCTACATTATCAATAAACGTTTTATATTGGATTTAATTTCATTTCAATATAATGTAATATTTGGTGCATCTGTTGAAAATTCGTTATGAACAAAGTCCACTGTCAAAAGACATAGACACACATAACTATTTAGCATAAACATAACACAAACTGAGGCACACCTCAGAATCATAAGGACAAATGTACTATTATACTTCGGATGCATTTGGTCGTAAGTGCCGGTTTTCGAAAAAGGCACATACGACGAATATTTCAGACGTATAATGGTGCAATGGCGCAAGAGTACGATTTTTAAGAATAAGGTAACTAGATATTCCAAAGTATTTAAAGAAGCCTGTTCTACTGCCAAATCCTTAGGTATTTTCGGTGATCTGTCTAAGGCATTTGATTGCGTTCACCATGACACTCTTGTCAGGAAATTACACCGGTATGGCATTAGGAACCAGGCTCTCAATCTTCTGATTTCTTATATGGGCAATAGAATTCAGAAGGTTGATATAAACGGCAAAATATCACCAGGCTCTGTTGTATCCATGGGCGTCCCGCAAGGCTCAATCCTGGGACCGTTTTTGTTTTTGGTGTATATAAACGACTTACCTTACTATGTAGGAAATAATCATGACGATACATCCTTGACATTTAAAATAAGTAGACAGCTAAGCAGCTATGACGAAGTAAACAATGCAATCTCGAAGGTAGTCCATTGGTTTAATGTTAATAATCTACTTTTAAATGAAAACAAAACCAAAGTTATTAAATTTTCTACGCCTAATGTGAAACAAATTGATACGAATGTGCAAATAAATGGTATTCGGTTGGAGCCAGTGGAGTCAACTGTCTTTTTGGGAATAACTATTGACTCCAAATTGCAATGGGGCCCACATATTGCGAAACTATCAGGAAAACTTAGCTCTGCGGCCTATGCTGTTAAAACTATGAGACGACTCACTGATTTGGATACTGCTAGAATGGTTTACTTTAGTTATTTTCATACCGTAATGTCTTATGGAATTCTTCTGTGGGGAAACTGTGCGGACATTGACACCATTTTTGTACTACAGAAACGAGCTGTAAGGACTATATATAAACTTGGTCCGCGGGTTTCCCTACGGGAGAAATTCAAAGAGACTAATATTCTTACAGTCGCATCACAATATGTCTATGAAAACCTTTTATATGTTCATAAGAATATAGATAGTTTTAAGAAAAAAAGCGACACTCATAATGTTAATACTAGATCTAAGCATAATCTCGTTTTACATGCTACACGTCTCCACAAAATTAGCAATTCTTTTATGGGGCAATGTATACGCTTCTACAACAAACTTCCTTATAATGTTAGAGATCTTTCAACAAACAAGTTTAAACGATATGTCAAAGATAAATTATGTAAAAAGGCTTATTATAAAATTTCTGATTATGTTAATGACAAAACTGCTTGGGAGTGAGTTGCTCTGAAACAATACTGCTTTATTAATCATTGTAAAATATAATTTATTAAAAAAAAAGGATTCCTCTGAGTTTCTTGCCAGTTCTTCTCAGAGTTGCCACGTCCAGAACTGGTGGTAGTAAAAGAATGGGACGCATCATAAGAACATGATTTAAAATATTTTAAATGTGTCTATTTGAATAAAGAATTTTTGACTTTGACTTTGACTTTGACATCCGACGTTATGCGTCTGAGCTCTAGATATTTTTTTTTTGGTCATGGCAATATGCTATTTCGACACGACTTATTGAATTGTATAAAAACTGCAATCGAAACCTCAACTATAGTTCTGCAACCTCTGCTAGAGGCACCACCTATGAGAATTTGACCTCTACTCAGGGTGGTATCCAGTGGCGGCATTGCAGGATAAAGACTTTTTTTCTAGAAGAATTTCGTAGCCACCAGCCTCACGGACATCGGGTCTACCACAGCATTGGACGGATGTGATTTCATTAAAGTGCGATTTCAATGTGCATAACTATATTCCCTTTCGACTGTACCTAGATTTGTTTACCTAATCCGGTCACGAGCTGCTTCGTAACAAACAAGTGACATTTAAACAAGTTTAAACAATTTGTTTATTCAGAACTCGTAAGTAAACAAGTATGAGTCGCACGTGATCATATTGTGCGAATTACGTATATTGTCACATATATCTTCTTCATCATGATAATGTTGTTTTATAAGTAGGGATGAAGTTAAAATGCGAAAAAGGCTGTATTAGTGTACAGTCAACCAAGGATATAGGTCTATAAATATGTTTATGTCACTACGACAGCCGGTATTTTTTTAATGACAAAGAGTTTGCTGCTAGCTGTGTACAAATGCCACACATAATTTTAAAATGCGTTTCACAATGTGTAAACCTATTTCTTTTGTTGACTGTACATACGTGGTTGGCTTTTGGTACTTCATCAGGCATAAAGGCGAGCAGTGCTCAAGCCTTATAAGTGGTTTAAAAACTAACAGCTAAGTAAACTGTGCAAAAGGGCCCCCTGAGTGACTTGGACATGTACTCCAGGACTGTAAATATAGTCCGAGAGCTGGCACCAATTTTTGTGTGCACATGTTTTTGTTATACCCCAACACGGAACTGCAGGTCTATAGTTCCGTGTTGGGGTATAGTAGGAGAGGAATGTGACAAGTATTCAGCTTGCCACAAATACTTCCTAAAAATTGCTACCAGGCTTACATTTGACCATAATCTCGCTTGATGGAAGGCGAAGATAAGGCCTAAGATGATACACGCTTGCCTAGAAAGTGTCTGTTCACTTTAGCCTTAAAGATGTCCAGATTATAGCGTTCCGGAAAAACTGACCCCGGCAGAGAATTCCACTCCTTAGCCGTCCGCATTATGAAAGAAGAAGCAAATCGCTTCGTGCGTATTGAAGGAATGTCTACAACAAAAGGGTGAAACCGCTCGCCGCGCCTAGTCTTCCGGTGATGGAAGGGTGAAGGGGGTATCAGGTTAAGTAGAACCTCCGCACACTCCCCGAAATGTAACCGATAAAAAACCTATAGGCAGGCATATTGGCCGCGGGTGCCGTCGCGGGGCCGGATTGCTCATGCGTACCCCACCCCCGCCAACGGCGGATCGAAGGAGTGTCCGGGAGGTTTTAGTGGTGTAGGGTCCTCTCCTCGTGGTATGACTAGCATACCACGCTATGGAGAGGGCGAGTCCCACATATCCCACCGCGCGAATACGCTGCAGCGGTAGTGGGAATGCGCCAATGCATTACCCCGGGAAAAAAAAAAAAAAAAAAAAAAGGCTACTCGTCTACGGCATTCGAGGCTCTAAAGACTTGCCTACTAATAGTGTTCCTGCATTTGAGCTCTATATCCTTGATCCTACTGGTGACACTGTTAATAACAACAGCCCGAATACCATCCACTTTTAAGCTTCCCCCAAAAGGGGTGCAATCACGATTGGCAGACGGGTTGAAATCCACAGATATCTATACCTACATACTAATATATAAAAGCGTAGAGTTTGTTTGTTTGCTTGAACGCGCTATCCCAGAAACTACTGGTCCGATTTGATAAAATATTTCAGTATTAGATAGCCTATTTATCTAGAATTAAAGAGACTGCAGTTTTTATTTTTACTTTAAAAGCCCTATGCTATACATAACAACTACTTTCAATCAACATTACGGACGGCAGCGAAACGCGCTCTCTAAAATTTGTTCGTTTAGGTACTCTTAGATTGTGATTAATAATGTTTATTAAAATAACATCAACATCCATCGTCTTAACGTGCTTTTCGAAACACAGAGTGTAATGCAATTCGCTCTAACAACCTTCCAGATTTAAAAGCGACACGCATTCCGTTTGATTAACGTTTTTCCTCCTATAAGTCTATAAAATATCCTTTCAACTTTCATAATATTAACGAACACCCATTAAAGTATTATATTACTTCTAACTATTACCAACAACTCACAATTTACTTAGTTACCCGATAAACATTTGTGCTCGCCCTGACTCCGTTTATATTCGGAAACCGTTTTAAAGGCGAACAAGTTTGAACCGAGTTGTGGGTTTCTTAAAACCGAGTTTATTTGTGTAGTGCCCGCATAAAACCGCATTTCCCGTGAGCAAGGCGCGGCCGGGTGCTGTGTTGGAACGGATGTAGTTTTTGTACGAAATATACGCTGTGCTGCATCATGAAGTGCGAGGAATTGTAAACTTTATGCGGTCGTGATTGAGTCGAATTTGTCTTGTCGATAACGTTATTGTTTTAAAAATCTTAATTTTGAAATGAATTTGATTTTACTACGTAGCCGAAAGATATAGGTAGTTATTTTTATTTGGTCTTTAAAATTTTAAAGTCAAATAAATAAAAGATACGTAGCTTTCGGTATCGCCGATAAAGTATTTATAGAGATATGAATTTTCTAATTCAAGCTGTTTATGAGAAATAACCAAACCTGCCTTATTAAATCATAAAATACTAATATTAGAAAGAGGTAAAATTATTGAATTGTTTGTGAGGTTTTAGGGGGTAATCTCTGGACTGACTTAACCGATTTAGCTAATTCATTAACCAATAGTAAGCCACATTATTTGTGAATGTCATATATTTAAAATCAAGGTTTCCACGGAACGAGATCGAATAACTGTCCTGCGCGGTTAGTATGGATCAGTGGATCTAAAATATATTACGTTATTAAATATTAGTTCATAAATATGTTAGCGGATAAGTTTAATCGTCAAAGTTACACTAAAGCTGACCCCACTAATGTGGTATGTTGATGTTATATCTATGTTATCTGTATGTTAATTGAAGCGTTTGTTTGTAATGGAAACACTGCCCATTGCCATTGTTTACTAATCCGTTGAGCTATGACAGCGACTGCCGTTCTCCAGGTCTCTTTATATTCTTATTCAATAAAATTATATGTACATAATTTAATTATGTGCATATTATCGTTCTGCAAGATAAATAACGTACTGAGAGTGCACATGTTGTAGACGTGCCGAAACGTGTACTTCGAGGCATTTGTCGTCGTGAATGAAACTTCGGGCCGCAAGGCGTGGAGTTCTGATGCTTCCACGAACGATTTCCACAAACTCGCACAGTTAAAAAGTGCAATTCAGGCATATGTTTATGAATATAGTTTTAAGTACCTTTTTACTATCATCATCATCAGCCCGTAAAACGTCCACTGCAGAACAAGGGCCTCCTCCCGAGGGTGGGTATTTGCCATAGTATGTTTGCCACATTATTATGTTGTAACACTTAAGGAAACGCTGCTGCCCGTTCCCTGTTATACGATTTTTATACATAGATGATGTTTTAACAACGGCCAACACCGCTTTAGACCAACGGCTTAACGTGTTTTCCGAGGCACGGAGGGCAGTCCCTCAACCAACCAGACCCGGAAAGAATTAGTAGAATTTACACAAAGATTTCTTGTCGGGCGTGGGGATCGAACCCCTCCACCTCCGAGATTTAATGCGAGCCAAATACGCTACGGTGATTGTAAAAAAGAGATTATATTAATATTTATCATTCTATCTTTGGAGTTGTAAAACAAATTCTTTCAATTCCAGTGGAACGTGTCAACGCTCCCGCCGCGCCGCGATGCATGCAATTTTGAAATTTCATATTCCTGTCTGCAGATGGCTAGACCTGAAGTTATTTATATCTCGCCCCTGATGTATTTCAATCCACATTTCAATTACAGTCTCGAGATTATATGCAGGTAATTTCAGGGAAACTTCTTTGCAATATTACGATAATAATATACCTGTGAAGCAGGCATATCACTATATGCCTTATGAACAGATTCAGAGTCGCTCAACGAGCTATGGATAGGGCTAAGCTCGGGGTTTCTCTACGAGATCGAATCCGAAGTGAGGAGATACGTAGAAAAACGCGGGTTGACGACATAGCCCAACGGATTAGTTCATTGAAGTGGCAATGGGCACACCATATAGCACGGAGAACAGATGGCCGTTGGGGCCGAAAAGTTCTCAAATGGAGACCGCGGATCGGCAAGCGTAGCGTAGGACGTCCACCTACTAGATGCACGGAGTAAAGGCCGCGGGATCACGGTGGACGCAGGCCGGTTCTAATCGGAACAACTGGAGATCTATAAGGGAGGCCTATGTCCAACAGTGGACGTCCTACGGCTGAAAGGATGATGAATATACCTAATCGTATTTGTTGAGTCGTGTTCAACGATTTTTGGAGCCGTGTGGTTTCCGGCATAAAATAAACTACCACATGTTATCCCGTGGATGCCGTAAGAGATGACTGAGGGACATACAGCTGATGGATGGGCAGCAGCATCTATCAGCCTAAGGTTCTTTACCACATTACTGCGATCACCAATCCGAATGCCAAGCGTTGTGATTATGGCAACATCCTTAGCCTGCCAAGGTCTGTAAAGAGGCATGTTTAGCAGTGGACGTAAACGGGCTGTTATTAATGATGATGTCGAAGGATTGATGGATCGTGATTTTGGGGTTTGGTACCCTAAGGGTAAAAACGGTATTACTAAGACTTCGTTGTCTGTCTGTCCGTCTGTCTGTCACCAGGCTGTATCTCAAGAATAACTGTCTAGCTATCAGTTATCAAATTTTCACAGATGATGTATTTCTATTGCCGCTATAACAACAAATACTAAAAATAAAATAAAATAAATTTTATATTTTCCCATACAAGAAAACTTATTATTTTTTTGTTATTAATAATGGCAGACGATTGAAAATGTTACGGAACCCTTCGTGCGCGAGTTCGACTCGGTCTTGACCAGTTTTTTATGGTTCATATCCTGAGGGAAAAAAACGGGACCCTGTTATTACGACTCTACTAACTATACGTCACGTGACAGGCTGTATCTCATGATCCGTGAAAGCTAGGCAGTTGAAATGTTCACAGATGGTGTATTTCTATTGCCGATATAATAACGAATACTAACTCTGAAACGGGCAGAGGGAATATAGAACTTACCATATTCTGAACTTTATGTACTTGTAATAAAGATCAAAACCAATCAATTCTAAACATACCCACGGCCTGGCTAACGGTTAAAACACAAAAGAATAAATACTTATCTAAGAGATTATACAAAAACAGTTATTTTTGGCCATCTTTATCGTCATCATCAACAGCCCATTTACGTCCACTGCTGAACATGGGCCTCCTCTTAACAGACCTTGGCGATCCAGGATCGTAGAGGGATATTGCCATAATCACCACGCTTGGCAGACGGATTGGTGATCACAGTAAGATGTAAACCTTGAGCGAATAGATGCTGCTGCCCATCCATCAGCTATTATGTCCCTTAGTCGCCTTTTACGACACCCATGGGAGGACATGGGGTGGTTTGAAAACCACACGGCAAGCCGAAAACCACACGGCAGGCCATCTTTAGCTCGATATTTATAACAAGAACGTGTAAACGCTGAAACTAGGTCTTTATCTCAAACTAGCTTCCACGCGCGGTTTCACCCGCGAATCTACCGATCCCGTAAGAACTTCATGATTAAATAATCCTAAACTTTCCTCAATAAATGAGCTATGTAACACCGACAGAATTTTTGAAATCGGGCCAATAGCTCCTGATATAAGCGCGTTCAAGCAAACAAACTCTTCAGCTTTATACATATATCTTTATGATAATGATTTTTAAAATAATAATTTCGACTGCACTAGTAGCTCAGTGGGTACGGTAGTTGCTTCTGATACCTGATATCCTGGGTTCGATTCCCATCCGGACATTTTGTGTGAACCACGAATAGTTGTTCTTAGTCTGCGTGTGCTTGATGTCCGTGAAATAAATGTTTGTAAAGTTCCCCGCAACATAGAGATTAATTTCCCTAGTACGAGAGTTGTATTTAAAGAAGAAAGTATATATGTTAAAGTCAAAACTAATAATCGGTCAAAACCACTTTTGACTGCAATAATAATCTGTACGAAATTTGGATCTGGCACTTCGCCGGAGGCTACCGCTGCCGCGGCACGCTCGCTTCGCTCGCTCGGCTCGTGCGTTATGGTCACAGTTCTAACCTAACCTCACCTACAGAAGTTGGAATCCTGGTGTTTGTTTTAACCTTCGACATTAGAGCATCTCGTTCCTGGAATTTTATGTGAGTCAATATGGACCCGTCAAAATTACCTTGCCTGACTATTGCAGTCAAAAGTAGTTTTGACCGATAATAAGTTTTGACTGTAACATATACAATATATAGTGTTTAGTGTTATTCATTTTAAACCAGAAACCACATAAACATTAACAATATTAGTATAAAAACGTCTGACCGAGTACAACGCAACGCGATTAAACCCGAGGCGCAAAGCTAGTTAGTAAGTTTTCAACTTAAAATCTTTTTCTAACTTTCAGCATAATTCCGTTTGAAGGGAAACTTACGGCGCTTCGTAAAAAATATATTATACAAACTTCATGTTTTATTTTGCATGATTTATCTTTGGAATTCTCTGATGAAGTTGTTAAGTGCTATAAAAGAAAAATGGCGTCGAAAAATATTTTATACTTTAGTGCTAGTTACAGTTTAAACTTCACAGTAATATTAAAGGCGGAAAAATATTGTTAAAGGCGGAAACATATTGTTAAAATGCCACGCGACATGACGACACGCGACGCGTATTGAGTCGGATCAAATGAACACAAGTGTTCATAGTGTGATTCTGGTTTATAGAAAACGATACATTTGATTCGACTCAACACGCGTCGCGTGTCGTCATGTCGTGTGGCGTTTTAACAATATGTTTTCGCCTTAAAACGCAACGCGACCTGATGAAACGCGACGCGTGTTGAGTCGAATCAAATGTATTGTTTTCTATAGATCAGAATCACACTATGAACACCCGACACAATGCCACGCGCGCACTAAAGCACGGTGCAGGTGTCGACACGTGGCATCGCGTCGCGTTTTAATATTGTTTGTGCCTTCATCATCAGCCCGTATAGCGTCTACTGCTGGACATGGGTTACCATAGTCACCACGCTTGGCAAGCGGGTTGGAGACCGCAGTATACCAGAACAACGGCCTAACGTGCTTCCGTTCTTTCCTTCGTGCCTCGGGGAGGCACGGGTTAATTTTCTTATAACAATATTCACAGTTATATTGTAACCAAAAACCAGTTACAGATATAATTTATGTATTTTACTTAATGTTTTTCATCTCTACAACATCTATCAATCATTATAAAAATGCTTATAATCAAAATCACAACTGTAAGAAACAGATTGTTTCTCATTGCCCCATAAACATGTAATGGGGCATTCTCCCCATTTTCCTTAACCTAATCGACCTCAACGAGACAAATTACGCAGACCTGTGCTCAGCTTGTATTTTTTATGCTAATACAAAAAGTATACCCCGTTATTGCTAATAATAATACTCGGCGAAATCATTCGTTTTTGGTTGTACAATGGAGCAAAAGTTTATATACTTTTTTCTCCATTGTACTACCCAAAACAAATAAGTATATCGCTGCTTAAAAACTAATGAGCCACAAATCAAAAACAAATGAAATGCAAAAATGGTCCCAATGCTGGCAGAATTGGTACGATTTTTGCGTTTCATTTGTTTTTGGTTTGTGGCTCTTTAGTTTTTAAGCAGCGATATATTGAACTTGTTTTTATACGTTACGGAAAAGTTTACCGCTGTCTAAATTTCATTGGCGTTTCCCTTAGAGACGTGTTGTAAAAGATATTGATAAATTTTGATGATTGGTAGAGTTAAGGCTTAAGGTTAAGGCGCGGTGAATAGACGACTTTTACGTATTAGTTTTGTCACTGTTGCTCCGCGTAGAAATGAAAGAGAAGCGAAGAGACGCCGCGATGGCGCAACGTTTCGTTCGACTCGTTCGAGTTATTAAATACATTAATCCTTGCATATATCTTATTCCAATCGATAAATAAAAACAACAGTTCCCTTTATTATTATATATTACATCACTGTTATTAATATTATCAAGATTTGTTTATAAATAATACAGTTACAATTGCTACAATTTCAATTTAAATGGTTATTTTATGGGTTTTTTTTATCGAGAAAATTTACCGAAAACGTGTTTTGAACACAATGGTCCCCCCATAAATATGATCAAGATTAACATATATATTTTTAGCTGCTCTAAAATGTAAACATTTGGCTAAAAAACTGTTTTGTGAAGCCTATTTTGACTAGGTACAGCGCCTTAAGGTATTAGGGGCTATACCTAAAATGCAGGAGACCTGCCGGTGGTAAAATTTTATTTCTCTCAAATTTGAAGAAAAAAAAGTTTGTACTTTTTCTATCTTCTTTAAAAATAACAATTTAAAATGACTTCGAAACCTTTTAGGGGGTACCCTTTTGTTTGACTTAGATTACCTTGTATTTCAAGAGCGATTTTGCAATGCAAGATAAAGGCACTCAAAAGGAGCTCATTTTGCCATGTCTAATATATAATAATTGAAACACTAAAACTAGTATACACTAAAACACTAGCTGCGCCCCGCGTTTTTACCCTCATTACTCTGCTCCAGTCGGTCGGGGCGTGATGTTTTGTTGTATGTTAATTCAGCGTAAAACCTATTCCGGTGCAAAATTTCAGCCAATTCCGTCTAGTTGTTTTGGCGTGAAAGAGTAACAAACATCTATCTATCCATTAATCCATACCTACAAACTTTCGCGTTTATAATATTAGCAGGATATGTCTAATTTAAAACTGTAATGTTACGTTTCGATAATACTTATTACTATGTTAAATCCTCATGCCAATTTCAACGTAATCAAATGATGATATAATTATCTTATTCGTATAGGTACTTCTGTTATAGAGAAGGCATATATTTTATTAGTACCTCATATATATTACGTCTATAATTCTAATACATAAACCTAACAATTCATTACGCCATCCAAAAATAATCCGACTGCGCCATTTTACCTAAAACCCATTTTACCCATCCCACATTTTTCTAAGTCACCCGGCAAATTACGTAAAACTAATCTAACATAAGCTAATATAACCAGATAGTCGGTTTAATCCTCCTCGGGGCCATTAGATTGGACAACAGGATTAATTAGTCGTCTCTCTTGGCACGGACTACTTAGACTGCGCCGCCAAGCAAATTGGCTAGCTATTGGTATAACAGCAATAGATATTGGCAACTGGGTCAGAGGGCTTTACGTTCAATTTTGTGGGACACGATTTTATTGTGCTCGAGCTAAATATAGCTGGTCAGTACCTATGTGTTATTTATTTATTTATGTACAATGTATAAAAAGGTGAGACATATGATACAAAGGTAGCGTAGCGGTTAAGACAACCTCCGTAGCGTAGCGGTATTTTGCTCGCTTTAAATCTCGGAGGGTACAGTCAGCAACAAAAGTTGATGACCACATTTAGACTTTCAAAATCGCTGTACACCGTATTATACCTAAATCGCTCAACATGACAAGCACCAGAAATTAATAATTAACATAAAAGGCTATAAGTAGATGACCATCACTTTTCAAAAGTCGCTAAACTAATATTAACATTTTTTATCACTGTGAATTAATACTTTGATTTTGCTGTCTGTGTCATTGTCAACACTAGTTGTCAAAATAAATGTCAAGTGACAGCTACGTTTCGTTTCACGCTTAGTTTATGTGTTTCGGATTTGTGTTTTGGTTTTTGGTCACGCTACGTATCCAAAACAAAGTTATGTTCAGTAACTTTTGTTATTTTCTGAGGTTAAGTTATTTTTGAACATTACCGTGATTACATATTTAGATAACCAAAACAAGCATTTTATATTGTTCAGTGACTTTTGTAGAACTGAAATTGCTGATCAGCAATTTTTTGACAAAATGGTATTCAGCGACCTTTAACGAGTAGTGTTCAGTTTATTATGAACTTTAATAATGTTCATTCAATACTGGCGCCTATTTTATTAAGCGATTTATGGGTGATATAGTGTACAGTGATTTTGAAAATCTGAATGTGGTCATCGACTTTTAATGCTGACTGTACGATCCCCACGCCGAACAGATTTTTTTTATGAAAATTCTTAAACTTTTTTCCGGGTCTGGTTGGTTGATGGACTACCCTCCGTGCCTCGGAAAGCAAGTTAAGCCGTTGGTCCCGATTGTTATAACATCATCTATAATAATCGTATATCAAGGGACGGGCAGCAGCGTTTCCTTGTGTGGCACAACATAATACTGCGGTCACCTACCCGTCTGCCAAGCGTGGTGACTATGGCAACTACCCTCCCTCGGGAGGAGGTCCATGTTCAACAGTGGACGTTATACGGGCTGATGATGATGATACAAAGGGCCGTCGGTCGGCGGGCATATCACCTCGCCCGGCAAAGATCTTCATTTTTTGTGGAGGAACAACATCTACTGTTCCTCTACAGCCTTTTGAGTTATACTTCAAGATGATACAAAGGTACAGTTTATTTACTAAAAGATATTTCGTATAGCAGATCCGCATAAAGAGAAAGATACTAACTATACTTAATTATGCTATATTCTATTATGAAGTTCATACAGAATAGGTTGCTACACGGGTGAAACCGCACAAGGGTACTAGTTGTAGGTAAAGCAGGAATTTGGTGTATAGGTAAGTCAATAATCAACTTAGATATTTATATCTGCATAAACACTATACTACATACTAATAATTAAAAGGATGATCCAGAAAGGTAGTGTAATTTTTCACGTTTTTAAATGTGTCAATTTAAAAGGTGTTGAAAGTGATATTTGAAGATCATCAGATGACAATTTTAAGGAGAATAGCTCTTGCAAATATTATGAGTTTAAGGATTTGGGAGGATTTGGTAGAGGAGACACAATGTTCCTGCGAAGACGGATTGGGATTTCGGAGGTTTTTGCAAAAACTGGAGACGTGATGTTATTTATTTGTTAAGAATTGACAATCATCTGGACGAGGGACACGAGAATCTATGATAACACGGTAAATGTAGCCTTGCTAAATAAAAATAAATTCATGTGAGGATGCCTAGTGTATTTCGCCGCGGAATAAAAAGAAAAAGTTTATTTTTAATAGACATGATATATTATTATGAGACATAAAAAGTAACCTTCCTGGAAAGCTTTATAATTTCACAGAGACATAATTATAATAACATTCTGTATAGAAAAAATTGAATACGCAATTTCGAAAAGGGGTTATATCATTTACCAAATCCAAAGGACTTGCGCCCTTTTCGAAATGATAAATTAAATTGGTTTAAACGCGAAAGTTTGTAAGTATGGATGGATGGAAGTTTGTTACTCTTTCACACAAAAACTATTGAATGGATTTAGCTGAAAGTTTGCATGAGGACAGTTATAAACTATCCTATATGGTACCTAATCCAGCTCATAAGCTGGATTAACATCTAGGCTACAAAATATCACGCTCCGACCCACTGGAACAGAGAGACGCGGGTAAAACCGCGGGGCATAGATAGTAGGCTATAAATGCTAAAACGACTAAAAAATAACATTTATCTAGCCGAAATTATTTAACTTTTTTATGCATCAAATGTCTAGGGAAATCTGTGTTTGAATATAAACCATACAATACACCATTATACGATATTCGGGGCGGCCGGCCCGACGTCATTAGAGCAATGCTCACTGTCTGCAAAAAGTTTCCTTCAAAAAACTGAGGCGTGTGTCGAGTAGCTCTTTATATTTATATTTTAGGAACTTTTTTTTTGGTTTTTGGAATGAACATAGTGCTACAATAATAAATTGGCTGAATATATCTTTCATATTTTTGTGGGTAATTAAATAAAATAACTGTGACACCTCGACGCGTTTGACACTGACAGATATGAAAAGTATCAGTAAGTGTCAAACATAACCGTTGGACAGCCCGCCATTCGAATGCGAACGTTGAAGTGTTTGATTGTAACAGAAAATAGAATAATAATTGTGAAGTGAAATAATAAATTAAGCGCCAAATATTGTATCTGGTTGTTTTTCTTGAGTAATTCTAAGCGTTTCACAATAGTAAAACGATCATGTTTACCCAAATTTATGTTAAAAGTCAAAAGTATCAATCAATAATTAATATAAAGCTAAATATGTTTGTTTGCTTGAACGCGTTAATCTTAGGATCTACTTTCAGTTTTTGATAGCCCATTTATCGATGATGGCTATAGACTATTTTATTATGCAGTTCCCACGGACACCGCGCTCGGAAAGCTAGTTTAGTATTTTTTTTTTTTTTTTTTTTTTTTACTGCATATAGGCTTACATTTGACCTTAATCTCGCTTGATGGAAGGCGAAGATAAGGCCTAAGATGATACACGCTTGCCTAGAAAGTGTCTGTTCACTTTAGCCTTAAAGATGTCCAGATTATAGCGTTCCGGAAAAACTGACGCCGGCAGAGAATTCCACTCCTTAGCCGTCCGCATTATGAAAGAAGAAGCAAATCGCTTCGTGCGTATTGAAGGAATGTCTACAACAAAAGGGTGAAACCGCTCGCCGCGCCTAGTCGTCCGGTGATGGAAGGGTGAAGGGGGTATCAGGTTATGTAGAACCTCCGCACACTCCCCGAAATGCAACCGATAAAAAACTGATAGGCAGGCCACTCGTCTACGGTGTTCGAGGCTCTGAAGACTTGCCTCCACCAGTGAGTTATTGCCTATGACTCTCTTCGCTCGGCGCTCCAATGAGTCCAGAGCATCCAGCTGATATCCAGCAGACCCATCCCAAAGATGAGAACAGTATTCCATTGAGGAGCGAACTTGAGCTCTGTAAAGACTTAAGAGCTGCTCCGATGTGAAGTACCGCCTCACCTTGGAGAGAATGCCAAGTTTTTTGGCTGCAGTGTTTGCAATGGACTCGATGTAGTGACCGAAGTTTAGATTAAAAGAGAGGTCAAGCCCTAGGAGCTCAAGATGGTCGCTGATCGGAACGGAGACATTCCGGAAAGTCGGGGTCAGTTGGAATGGACTCCGTTGCGCCGAAAAAAGACACGCCTGTGTTTTTGAGGGGTTAAACCCAACCAGGTTGGCATCACCCCATAAGGAAACAGCCTCCAAGATCGAGTTCACCCCCTCAATCATCGACTCCCTGAACGACTGGACCATTGACCCCGACTTCGCATCAGACAAGTATCTCACCGAGAATGTGCTGTCGTCTGCATACCCAAAGATACCGGGAGTAACTAGCAGGTCGTTTATGTGCAGCAAAAAAAGAGTCGCGGAGAGAACCGATCCCTGAGGGACACCGGCATTAATACCAAGAAGATCGGACGAGGCGCCATCAATGACAACCCGAATCGACCTTCCCCTCAAGAAATCCTGAATCCAGGTGCAAAGTACGGGAGCAATACCGTAAACCGGAAGCTTACCAATGAGACTTGCGTGCCAAACCCTGTCAAAAGCCTTAGAGATATCAAGAGACACGGCAAGAGCCTCACCGTGTCTCTCAATGGCTTCGCTCCATAAGTGAGTAGCATATACAAGAAGATCCCCAGTAGACCGGCCTCGACGGAATCCGAATTGACGGTCACTGAGGAGGTCGTTGTCTTCCAGGTATGCCAGGAGACGGTTGTTTAAAACACGCTCCATAACCTTACAGAGTATGGAGGTGATTGCGATTGGTCGGTAGTTGGCAGGGTCGGCACGACTACCTTTCTTGGGGATCGGTTGAACGTTGGCAATCTTCCAGGATGCTGGAACTAGACCAGTCTTCAGGGATAAACGATAGAGGCGAGTCAAAACAGGAGACAACTCAGGCGCACATGACCGCAAGACAATGGCAGGAATGCCGTCAGGCCCACTAGCCTTATTCACATCTAGAGTGCTGAGAATTTTAAGTACCACTTTTTGCCGAATGTGCACCTCAGGCATAGTGGAAGTGCAATGTGGTAGCCTGGGTGGACTTTTACCAGCAGCATCTAGTTGTGAATTCTTCGCAAATAGAGACGCAAACAAGTCTGCTTTCTCTTTGGCGGTGTGAGCTAATGAACCGTTCGGCTTCTGCAGTGGCGGCAAAGAGGACCGACAGAAATTGGCTTCGACCGATTTGGCAAGAGACCAAAAAGCTTTACTCCCAGATGGGTAAGATGCTAGTCTGGCTCCAATGCGGCCAATATGGTCAAAGCGGGCCTTGCGTAGGGCACGTTTGCAAGACTTGGCAGCACTATTGTAAGCTTTCTTCAGTTTCCGAATATTTGGCGCTTTGCGGGCTCGAGCATCCGCCCACGCTTGGTAAGCAGAGTGCTTATGTGCTTCAGCACTATCACACTCAGCGTTGAACCATGGACGGGCTTTGTCTTGGAGTGAGATGTCAGAAAATGGAATGAAATATTCCATAGCCTGACATATCACCTCAGAAACAGCCTCCGCGCAGCGAGTCGGGTCGTCTGAAGAGAAGCATAAGCGCAGCCAAGGGTAAGACGCGAAGAAATGCCGCATCTCATCCCAATCTGCTGACTTGTATCGCCATACTCGCCTAGTCCCCTTGAGATCGGGATCGGGTGGCGAGTAGACAGACACAGATTTCACCAGACAGTGGTCGGAGCTACCCAACGGTGAGGAAACCGCGACTTGATATCGGTCTGGAACGGTTGTCAGCAGAAGGTCTAAGCAATTGGCCGTATGGCCATCAATGTCAGGCACCCGTGTCGGCCCAGTTACCAGTTGGGAGAGACCAAGCGTCAGTGCAGATGCATACGCTAATCTCCCAGCATGGTCGGTGTTCTGGTATGGGTACAGCCATTCCTGATGGTGGGCATTGAAGTCCCCCAGAAAAACTAGCTGCGCCGATGGGTACCTGAGCTGAGCTAATTCAGCCGAGTCCGAAAGGTACTGAAACAACCTGGTTGTCTCCATGTTGTCGGTGTGCGACCGATAGACACTGGCATAGAGTATCTGCTCCAAGCCAGTGTCCACCAGAACCCATAATACGGAGAAACTGGAATCCTCAATGTTACGGAGACGTCGAAAACAGATGTCATCGCGAGCATACACGCAGGTGCCAGCGCGTGGCTTAAAATTGTGCTCCAGGGTGTACCCTGGGTAGCGCAAGTATGCTGCGTCAGCTGGACATCTGATTTGCGTCTCCGTGAGGAACAGCAGATGTGGTTTTTCGGTCTCAAGGTGGTGATGGACCGGGATGAGATTGGAGTGCAGACCTCGGATGTTAGAGAGGTGCACTTTTAGTGCGAGGGAGTGCAACCGCTGTTTTACCAGTTTCCTATTATTTTTATTCATTTAATTTGTGATGGCGAACAGACAAGCAGGAAAGGGACAGTTGGGCGAGGTATGGCAAGAGCGAGTACCACGCAATACATTCGTAATGCTGCACCGACGGGAGACTGATCTGGAGCGCGCGGGGACGCCCTAACCCCCCCAGAGATGTTCACCGGGCCCTCGCATCCGGTCGCCAACCGGCACGGTGACGCATCCTGGGATTTTTCGCTAGTTGGCGGGGCAGCCTTTCATAGGTGGCTTTCCTACTAATTGGGCCCCCTACTACCTGCGGTCGGCCAGCGGAAGACCGTGCTTAGGATCCCGCTACCCTCCGCGAACAGTCACCCAGCACAGACACCACGCAGCACCGGAACCGGTTCGCAATACCACACAACTGCCCAGACTCCCCTTCCACGATGGCTACTCAAGGCAACATGCCGGAACGCGACAAAAATCACTTGGCGGCATGGCTTTGCCTTGAGGGTGGTGACAAACCGCGGTCGAAACCTACCACCAGATGTGCTGTTCATTTGGCGCTACCCAGGGGACACGTGTGGGTGACTAGAGCTAAAGCCCACGGACGCGAACAGCATTATCCCCCAAAAATTATAAAAAGTATAAAATTAGTATCTTTAAATTATATCTATTAACAAAACTTTGTAATGATATTTTTTCAAACATTTTGAACGGCCTCTATTTAAAACTCTAGTATGATTGCTATTTTAAATAATATGTGTACGATCATCGCCACGTGATATGAATTGATTCAGTTTTTACCTACAACCCGGTCACATTATCTCGAGACCTGGCGTCGATGACGTCACGTCACGTCGGCGCTCTGATATGGTGCGCCGTGGCGAGCGCGGGGAGGTGAAAGGAGAACGGGGCGGGAGGTTCGCATTCCAGCGAGGTCTCGAGATAATGTGACCGGGTTGTAACTAAGTATAACTAAAGTGCCGATGACTCGCGTAGGTACATTTGCTGACTCGGCTATCGCACCCGCCACAAATAACCTACATTTCACCTTATATATGTTTTAACAATAAACAATAATCATTTTACGGACACAAAACAGTGATTTTATTTCCTGTCACATATCGTGTGATTCAAGCCGGGCACACCACCACGCCCGGCAGAGAAATCCCGTGTGATTCAACCTACAACCACATCTCAGTGTACGGAGTTATTGCTCGTACAATATTTTCAACTAGTTTTTAATTTTACTGATATATCATTAGGATACACATCATTTCTCCGAAACTGTAGCGTATTTTTGCCTACAAATTTTAATATTCAACAAATAAAAAGTGTACATCCAAGTCAGCTCCGTGCATCGCAGTGAATGAAATAAACGCTTTCATTTCAGTCGGTTTTCGTCCGCTGTCGAAACTTATTTGCATAAGTAAAACTGTGAAATGGAACGTTAAACGCACCCTGAGTGAAATGAAACGTACTCGGTACTAATTTTATAGTTGGGAATCTTATAGTTCCTACCATAGGTAAGTGTTTCTTTTTTATTTATTTTCTTCACCAAAACTACCTTATTTAGAGTTTTTTTTTATTAAATATAGGCATACGTTTGACCATAATCTCGCTTGATGGAAGTCGAAGATAAGGCCTAAGATGATACCCACTTGCCTAGAAAGTGTCTGTTCACTTAGTTTCCGGTGATACCAGATTCCCTGTTTAATTTTATTTATTTATTAGCTTCCCGCGCGTGATTTCACCCACATAACTCCCGTTGCTATAAGTATTTCATAGTTTAATATACCTATAGCCTTAAATGGCGATAAATAGCGATAAATGGGCTATCTAACAGTGAAAGAATTTTTCAAATCGGACCTGTAGTTCCTGAGATTATCGCGTTCAAACTAATTTATGAAGTTCCCACGGGGACGGGAGTTATAGTAGTTAGTGTATGTTACTAATAAAGCGGAGTTTATTTTTGTGCTTGAACTAGACTTTTTAAAAAAACTGGTCAAGTGCGAGTCGGACTCGCGCACGAAGGGCGTTCCGTACCATTTTCAAGCGTTGCTGTTGCTGTTATTGATATCGAGCAAAGAAAGGCAGCTAAAAAAATGTATGGGAGGACTTTTGTATGGGATCCCCCTTTAATTTTTTATTTTTTTGTATTTGTTGTTATAGCGATAGAAATAAATCATTTGGAAAAAATTTACTGTCTACTTATCGCGGTTGTTGAGATACAGCCTGGTGACAGACAGACAGCGAAGTCTTAGTAATAGGAACTACTAAGTTAGTAAACTTCCAAACTCACATCTTCGATGTAAAAGGTTCCTATAACACCTCGAAGCTATAACATACACGCCTGTATGTTATATTCAGCCTTATGGCAGTCCAACACGGGTAAAGTCACTAGTATTGGCATATTCGAATAAAAATAAATAAAAAAAGAGTTAGTAAATACACAGCAATCTCGCAAAATACTGAAAAATTTTATCTTCTCGTATTCCTATAAAAAAAAAAGGAAATGAGAATTCTAATTTTAAAAAATCACTTTCGGCAATTGTCGCAGTACATCGTGTCAGTTCGCTCTCCATCGCTCACCGTCCCGAACGCATTCCATTTTGAATTGAGAACGTCCGTGAATCGTCGTTTTTGTAATCGCTCGGTTAAACAGGCATGTGCTTCCAGCTAAAGGG
This sequence comes from Nycteola revayana, assembly GCA_947037095.2. Lineage (NCBI taxonomy): Eukaryota > Metazoa > Arthropoda > Insecta > Lepidoptera > Nolidae > Nycteola > Nycteola revayana. The sequence goes on along the minus strand of OX344845.2, from coordinate 21,646,772 downwards.
TTGATTGAAAAATTTTCCCGCGTTCGACGAAATGTAGAAAAATTCTCAACCTTTTGAGACGGTATGGAAATTTCAAAGGCTGTCTATACTGCAGGGTGTTACATAAAATGTAATCATAGATTATTTGACGATATGTAGTTTCCTCAAATTCTAAATATTTTCTTAAAATTCAAAAATAAAAATTATTAACAGTAATTTATTAAAAGTTCAGTAAACATACACACATATTGCTATTGCGATCTCTAATCTTGGCTTGGCAGTAGTTACGGTGCTAAAATTATATAATTTTAAGCCATTTAATGTTCATTTCCGTGCATCGCGGCAAATCGCAGCCGCACGTGATGGAACTGACGCGATGCAACCGATGCAACAATAGGCAAAGACCAAGGCAACTGTCGCACGTCTGTCACTGTGACTATAGTCGCATCAGCCGCATCCTTAGCACTCTAGTCACCAAAATTAAGAGTGATATTTGTTTATAATAAATAACGAACCTTTTCGTGGTTTTTACAAACAAAATAATTTTTTCTATGTCCATTCCTTTACATAAGTTGAGCTTTTGTTTCTTCATTGCCAAATTAGAATAGATTTATAATAGTCCATTGAAATGTTACAATTTAAGGACCGAATATTGCATTTCTTAGAGGACGCAATTTTATTTTTGGGACATGTGTGGTCCATAGAAGCTTAACCCCAAGTTGGTAGGGTTGCGGCCCTTGTCCCAAAGCCGCCATGGAAGAAGGGGTGCAAACACCTTTTCGCGATATCTCAGAATCTATGGATCAAACAAAAAAATCGTAAAGACATAATTAGTAGCAAATCGCTTTGCCTACAAATATTGTTATATAACTTTTTGCCCTAAATTTATATTAAAGAAGTTATTAGCAAAAAAGTGAGAAAATTAAAAAAAATTTTTTTTTTGCTCTATCACTTTTTTTATACATTTTACGAAAAAAATACCTCAGTACAAACTTGTAGATGGTCTTTTTAGGAATTTGTTCTCTATATTTTTTTTATTTCATCTTTTAAATCGCTTTTACAGCGCTCCAAAGTTGACCGGGTTCATCAATACATATCCAATATATATATAATCCGGTCAAAACGAAATGTTTAACCTTGTTTTATGATCTTTTTTTTCATTGTAAATATATTCTTGAATTTTTCCTACACATATCCCAAAAATAAAATTGCGTCTTCTAAAAAATATAAAGCTCATGTAACATTTCAATAGACTATAATAGTTAGTATTTTCGTTTAAATTTTATTTGTATACTTTAAGAATCTGTTTTTTAACACCGTTGCTCGTAAAGCTGATGTAATTCCACCGGTTTTAAATATGTAAAGCGGGTCATAAAAAACGCGTGTGTTACCAAAGCAAATAGTTAAGTTATAGTCCATACAAATTCCATAACAGTATTATTTGCTAAGCAACAGTGTGCATTCACAGATTCAGTTTATTTAAAATAAAAAAAATCTGTTTATTCGATAATTTAAAAACTTGGCTGCATGCTCTAACGTCTTTGCCAACATGTTCACGCAGCTACGGCAGAAAATAATCCTCGCGCCATTTTTCTCAAATTTTCTTTTCTTTGTACTTGTATTGTGAAAAATGTTTTTTTTTTCTGTTTCCTCGCAAATGTGTTAAAAAACGTCGTACGATATACGTGCGTATTGGTTATAACATGCTCGGCTCAATTACGCCCTCGCCTTCGGCTCGGGCTGAAATTCCGCCTCGCCTCGCAAAATATACTAGACTAATTGCGCCCCGCGGTTTTACCCGCGTTACTCTGCTCCATTGGGTCGGAGCGTGATTTTTTGTAGCCTATATGTTAATCGAGCTTATTAACTATCCCCGTGCAAAGTTACAGACAAATCCATTCAGAAGTTTTTGCGTGAAAGAGTAACAAACATCCATCCATCCATCCATACTTACAAACTTTCGTGTTTATAATATGTAATATATAAAGATAGATAGGATAGATAAAGGAAATGCGAACTGTTCTATATAGTTAGTAAACAAAGTAAAATAACTCTCTTCCAGTATTAGACTTAATCGTCCTATTATCTTCCGCCCTTTACTTAATTTCTTGTAAGTGTTTAATTAACTCCGATTATTATAAAAAGGAAGGAAACGCCAAAATTGGCTCCTTATAAGATGTTTGAGATTTTATTATTTTTTATTATGAATTTTGTTCCTATAGGTGTAAAACCCCAAAAATGTAATTTTAACAGTACAAAGAAGTAGAAAAAGAAAAAAAAAAGAACAAAGAAGTACAAAGAGAGAAAGATATGCACTTTTCACACGCTCAACCAAACAACAAAGTTAAAACCAACGACTTTTCCACGAAAAATGTAATCAGTGTGGGCCGTGAAGAATAACTTGGCACATGGAAAGGACTAGCTCCACATTTGACGTCGCAAACAGGGCATTTGCAACGTTGCACCAATATTAAAGTTTATTGCAACTGACGGGTAAAAGATGAAAATTGTACTTATCCTACTTCCTACTAATATTATAAACGCGAAAGTTTGTAATGGATGGATGGATGTTTGTTACTCTTTCACGTAAAAATTACTTAACGAAATTGGCTGAAATTTTTCACCGGAATAATTTATACGCTGGATTAACATATAGGCTACAAAACGTAGCACGCACGCGCAGCTAGTATTTATTAAGCTGTTATTTTGTTTGTTACACGCGTTAATTTCAGGAACTACCCAGTGGTCCGAGATGAAAAATACTTTCAGTGAAAAAAGCCCATTTATAGAGCAAGGCTTAAGAATAACTTGGCACATGGAAAGGACTAGCTCGGCAGTTGACGTTGCAAACGTGGCATTTGCAACGTTGCACCAAAATGAAAATTTACTGCAACTGGTAAAAGATGAAAATTGTACTATTGTTTTTTTTTTAATACTAGCAGAGTTATGCAGTGTACTAGTATTCTTGTTAAGCCCTCGTGTTTAGCTAAAATTTTTAATTGTGTTACAAGTGGGTTCACGTCGGTAGTGTAGGGTGGGGTTCGAACTGGCGACCTCAAAATCACAAGTCCGACGCCATTGGGCTACAGCCGCTTTCTTATATTCATGTCAGTTTATCCTTACCTAAGAGAATGCTATTATTGCACACATAGAAATACATATATTATGCAGAAATACAATAAGCACAAGCAAGCTTAATTTATTTATGAATTTTCTTCCAGCAAACCCCAAATATGAGAAAAAAAATTGTGAACATAGTGAATATGTCATCATCATCATCAACAGCCCGTTAAAGTCCACTGCTGAACATGGGCCTCCTCTTAACAGACCTTGGCAAGCCAGGATCGTTGAGGGATATTGCCATAATCACCACGCTTGGCAGACGGATTAGTGATCGCAGTAAAATGTAAACCTTGAGCTAATAGATGCTGCTGCCCATCTATCAGCCATATGTCCCTTAGTCGCCTTTTACGACTCCCATGGGAGGACATGGGGTAGTCTATTCTAAGCCGGAAACCACACGGCACAGTGAATATGTAAAACATAATACTTACATAATCCCTAATACTTACATACCATATTTAAATAAAATACATATACCTACATATTTATAATAAACTACTTATACCTATAAGCTACTTCAAATAATATATTACTAACAATAATTTATTACTACACAAGCAACAATATTTGTTCTCATTTACAAAATCCTAGAACAATTTCATCTAATCTAATTTCCCAGAGCTCAGTAAAGCAAATCTTTAGCTCATAACATTATTGTTAAAAGTTCACTCGGATTGGCAGATTCCAAGAATTTCAATAAAATACCGCAGCCATGGAGAAACTGTTTGAATAAAATCTCCAGTGTAGCTGACGACAGCCGACTAGCTATTACAAGAAACTCGGTTCAGTTGGGAATACTTACACGTGGGGACAGAAATAGAGCGACGCTAGAATAAAATATTTAAAAAAAAATTGTCGTTAGATTATCCAGTCTATTCTTCTCTGGAATTCGCTGCCTCTCGGAATCAGGACGGCATTTAAAAAAAAAGGTTCAAGATTTTATTAGGAAGAAATGACGGGCAGAAACTCAACATTACCTTTCACTTCTGAATTTATATTATGGTATTGTAAAGTATAGTATTATATTGTAGGTATAATAACATCATCATCATCATCATCAACAGCCCGTTTACGTCCACTGCTGAACATGGGCCTCCTCTTAACATACCTTGGCAATCCAGGATCGTAGAGGGATATTGTGATAATCACCACGCTTGGCAGACGGATTGGTGATCGCAGTAAGATGTAAACCTTGAACTAATAGATGCTGCTGCCCATCCATCAACCATATGTTCCTTAGTCGCCTTTTACGACACCCATGGGAAGACATGGGCTGGTCTATTCTAAGCCAGAGACCTCACGGCAAGGGTATAATAACGTATAGTATTATATAATATAGTATTGATATCATATTAGTATCCTATGTAATTCTACATAGGATACTAATATGTATATATTGAATTATTTGTTATTAAAGATATTATTTTAAGGGCATCTACCATTATATCTCTGCATCACCCTATGGTCCACTGGTAGACAATGCCTTAGGCATTAATGTACAATATAAATGTAATAAAGTATAAATAAATAAAATAAAAAAATCGAAATGGATAACTGTAATGATAAATATTTGGTAAATAAATAAATAAATATAATATTATTATTTACTAGCTTCCTGAGTGCGGTTTCATCCGCGTAACTGCCGTTCCCCTAAGTATTTCAAAATTAAATATAATAAGCATATGTTAATCCTGGATAACATAGCTTCCTAATAGTGAAAGATTTTTTGAAATCAGTCCAGTAGTTCGAAGTCTATTCAATGAAAACAAACATAATAAATTAATAATATCCTTATACAATCAATTCAGCCCTTTTATAATATAAGTACAGATAGTCTGGAAATAAAACAGTAAAATTCTGTATTAAACTCAGTCGTTTTAGTTAAAGATTACTTAATCATTAAAATTTACAAATAATACATGTGAATTATTTTATCATGGCATTCTTTATCTTATCATGGCACACTAAGGCGTACCATTTTTTTTTTTAATTTCCGTCATAGTTTGGTGTACCTTTATTTCTGTCTCTATGTGTAATTTTGCTCGAAAATAGTTGAAAATTACGTTTATTACAGTATAGCGGGCGACGAGAATTTATAGAGTATTAGGTGCATTACTGTTTATGTTGTTGACTGTACTTAAGTTGTTTAACAGATAAAATATGGTTTGTTACATTTTAAATATATTGCTCAGTTGCCTCGATGGAAAATTTTCTTTGGTTTAAACTATTTGTTTGTTTGTTTTTTATATTTGTATTTAAGTCTACGATAGTATGTAATACTAGCTTCCGCGCGCGGTTCCACCCGCGTAACTCCCGTTTCCGTAGGAACTTCATGAATTTCCTTGATAAATGAGCTATATAACACTGAAACAATTTTGGGGAATCGGACCAGTAGTTCCTGAGATTAGCGCGTTCAAGCAAAAAAACAAACAAACTGATTAGCTTTATATATTAGTATCTTCAACTTTATATATAATTATAGATAGATGATAGAAATGGAACAACAACAGGGAGAACAACGTAGAGATGACCTCGAAAACTAGTAACAAAATCGATAGTGCTATTAATAGTATCGATAGAATCGATACTATTACATTATAATACTATTGATAGTATTGATATTTTAAAAGTAATTCTATCGATATTATCGGTAGTATCTTTGTATTAAATAATTAAAACTATCAATACTATTGATAGTTTATAAAACTATCGATAGTATTACACTATCGATTGTTTAATAACCGCCGATAGTATCGTTTCCCAATTAAAGCTTATGTTGTGTCACCGTTGCTATCGATACTATCGATAGTATTGCTCCTAAACATAAATTGTTCTTCGACAGTATCGATACTATCAATAATATCGATACTATCGATAATATTGATATGACATCAACTATCGATAGACTATCGATAGTCGACTATCGATAGTCGACTATCGATAGTCGACTATCGATAGGCAACACTACATTAAAGTTTTTATAGGAGACTACGAAAATAAAAGTTTGAGAATCTCTGGCATAGAGTATTGAAATAAAAAACAAAATTTACTCCGAGGTATGTGTTTTAAATCAAACTTTTTTATAATAACTTGATTAATTTCCAACAAATTTTTATTTATTTTTAACTGAGCTTACCAGTTTAGTTCGGTAAACAGTTCTCTCCATTCTAAGAATTGTTTCAATATAACTTTTAATTAAAAAAAAAAAAATTAAGCTTATAATAGAGAAATTTAATGCAATAATTTCCTTTGATTTAAAAAAATAAAACTTCAGGCAAATCTATGATGATATGAAAATGTTTAATGTATTTTTTCTTTGTTAGAATTATATGGATCGTTCAGAAATGAATTTGAAAATCAGGAGGCTAATCTTTTCTTTATCTTTTATCTTTTAAAAAAGACAACTCCCGCACTAGGGAAATAAATCCCTGTGTCGCGGGGGACTTTACAAACATACATTTCACGGACACAAAGTACACCCAGACTCAGAACAACAATTTATGGTTCACACAAATAATTGTCCCGGGTGGGAATCGAACCCAGAGCACCAGGTCTCAGAAGCAACTACCGTAACCACTGAGCCACCGATGCAATCAGGTAACGATATGACTATGAATTTAATAAAAATAGCTTCACAACATAGTTATGTGATTATCCTCCTGTGATGATAGTAGAGTGGTGAAAGTAGTTGCTTCTAAGTCCAGGTGTTGTCGGTTCCATTCCCACTCAATCAATATTTGCGTGAACCACATATACTCTAAGTGGACTTGTAAATAGATAACTGCACGACTGACTTGTAAATAAAGCATTGATGTTAATTTCAATGGATACTGTTGATTACTGATTCACGATTGGCATTTAAATTTGTGTCCATCTGTGCCTTTTGGTGTCGAAACATTGGGGCCGGGAGCCAACTTAATTTATAAATACCTCGCAGCGGCCCTCTTAAGTGCGACACGTTCTCCGAGTGCTGGTTTCTACTTTGCACAGCAGGTAAGCGTTGCCATTCAACGTGGTAATGCTGCCAGCATTCTGGGAACCTTGCTAAATAGAATAGTAGTATATAAGTTAGTGTTATTTTTAATTAGTTACTTTTAGTTATGTATTTTATTCATGTTTGTTTAGTAAATAAAATATTATGTATGTGTATCTTATAGAATTCATTCAGTAAGTCTATTTTAAAGCGTTGCAACACTGATATGGTGACAGCGACGCGACGGCGATTTTGTGAAAACAAGCCCATACAAACATATGTAGGAACGACAAGCGAAATTGATATGTGTGTAGCGCGCTTTGAGTTCCAGTGCGGTCCCAGCATATATACATATTTTTAAAGATTACTAGCAAAGTTTTTGTAGTCTACTAGTATTCTTGTCAACCCCTAGTGCTAAGCTAAAATGCTTGTGTTACGTTAGTGCAATGAGTTGGGATCGAACCAGCAATCCCAAGATCACAAGTCGACACTATTAAGCATTTGTTTGTTAACGCACACCGGGCTAGTTTTGAGTAATCAGCGGTTAAAGTTTAAAACTAAATACATTTTTGTTCTCTAGAATGTTCTACAATTATTTTTTAATAAAATGGATTGCACCATCGCCACCCCGCAAACTAAAGCGTCAGACTGCATTCATAACTCAATATCCCATTTTTTGTGAGTTAACACACGAATGCTTATCAGCGTCCAAGTACGACGACCTAGTCATTGGGCTAGGGCCACTAAAATTAATATTATCCTTCACGAGTAGTAATAAAGGTTTCATCATCATCATCATCATCATCAGCCGGTATAACGTCCACTGCTGAACATGGGCCTCCTCCCGAGGGAGGGTATTTGCCATAGTCACCACGCTTGGCAGGCGGGTTGGTGACCGCAGTATTATGTTGTACCACAAAAAGAAACGCTGCTGCCCGTTCCTTTATATACGATTATTATATATGATGTTATAACAATCGGGACCAACGGCTTAACGTACTTTCCGAGGCACGGAGAGTAGTCCCTCAACCAACCAGACCCGGAAAGAAATCTTAGAATTTACACAAAGATTACTTGTCCGGTGTGGGGATCGAACCCACGACCTCCGAGATTTAAAGCGAGCCAATTATCGCTACGCTACGGAGGTTGTCGGCTTAGTATAATAGTATTAAAAGTTGCACGTGTAAATAAATACGTATATTAACATACTTTATACAGTGTTTCAGCGAGTCATAGACCAGCATCATAATACATACTAGCCGGAGTATATTGTGTTGTGGTCGCAGTGAAGCCATTTTAATTGAAAAACTTCGCCGTAAAGAGGCTTACAACCGCTACAATGTAGTATATAATGTGTTTATAGCCTTATTTATGGTCGAATTTTCTTGCTTGTTGTCGGCTCTTTAATAAAGAACGTTACAATGGACGATAGTGATAAAAGTGGAAAATTCTTGTTTATTCCCTGCTTTAATGACGGTGTCTTTCAGAGGATCTAACCATCTTTTGTCTGATTAGTGACTGGCTTGTTGATATAGCGGCAATGTGGTCGACCGTCACTTAGGAGGTCCGGAGTTTGATCCCTGGATCAGGGAAAAATAGGATGCCTAATAATTTTCTATTTTAAAAAATCTAAGTAGGTACTAGCCCGTAGTTTGGAATTTGATGATGTTCACTTGTGTTTTGAAAAACACGTTAAACGGTCAATCCTGCGCCTGATCCATTACTAGATTTTGGGAGTAAAGTAATAGAGAGTGCGCCTGTGTTTGTGCACCATATTTTTTTTTTTATTACTAGCATTGTTTTGCGGTCTACTTGTATTCTCGTTAACCCTCGTACTAAGCTAAAGTGCTTGTGTTACTAGTGGGTTCACGTCGGTAATGCACTGGGTGGGAATTTAATCGCCGTGGTCGAAAACGGTTAAGGACGATATGTGTCAAATTAGTAGTTACATCTTACTAATATTATAAACGCGAAAGTTTGTAAGTATGGATGGATGTTTGTCACTCTTTAACGCCAAAATTACTAAACGGAAATGGCTGAAATTTTGCACCAGGATAGGTTAGACGCTGGATTAACATATAGGCTACAAAACATTACGCTCCGACCCACTGGAGCAGAGTAACACATGTAAAACCGCGGGGCGCAGCTAGTAATCAATAACATAACTTTAGTGAATTACAATGATAATAAGAACTGCACTAGAATTGTTTTTAAAATATAACTAGATTTACTGTAAGTCGATGTTTCCTTAAAGAACTTTTAGTGTAATATAAAAAAAATTTGCAACTAAACATTTTTTTTTAATACAGAAAATAAATAGCATAGAATGGATTTATCTGATTGTACAAAATTATTAATCAAAGACTTTAAAAGATGACAAAAATAATGATCTCGGAGTTTCTTATAGTCTTTCTTCTCCGAGTGTAGCACCACACACCGTAGGTAGGTAGAGAAAGACTAGTAGGAAGCTAGGATAGGGTCCGGTCGTCCTCGCAAGGCGAGGCCCGCCACGCGTTCTATAATGCTTCATACCCGATGTTGCTTTTATAATAAGCTATTACCACATGCCAACATAGGTAAATTTAATTTAATAACATTATTGTTGAAATGTAAACTAATTTATTAGTCAAGATTGTGTTCTCTTTTTTGTTTTCATTATCATTGTATTTGACTTATAATAAGTCAGTACGATCGAATCGTCTACATTATCAATAAACGTTTTCGTTTCATTCATTTTCATTTCATTTCATAGTCCAGTGAAATTGACATTTTTTTAAACAAATTTTTAACATTTCCTTCCGCAACATTGCAGTGCACCTCCTATAATTTACATAGCATTAAGTCGCGGCAGCTCCCGCAAGTGTGCCGCCAGCCAAAACTTATACTGCACCTGTCTAGTTCACAACTATATTTATGCCTTCCATTACAATATGTATGCTCTTCAGCTAACATATAAAGCCGAGGAGTTTGTTTGTTTGTTTGCTTGAACGCGCTAGAATCAGGGCCTGCTGGACCGATTTGAAAAAAAAACAGTGTTGTCGAATAGCCAATTTAACGAGATAGGCTATATTAAGTCATAAAGTTTCTACGAAAACGGGAGTAACAGGGAGAAACCCGTTAAAATATAATATCAAAATAACAATTAATTGCTACAGCTAACTATATAATAGCTGCTCGCGGTTTTACCCGCGTTACTCTACTCCAGTGGATCGGAGCGTGATGTTTTGTAGCCTTTTTTAGGGGAAAATGCATTTACGCATTCTCACCGCCGCTGCAGCGTATTTGCGCGCTGGCGATGGGATATGTGGGACTCGCCCTCTCCATAGCGTGGTATGCTAACTCATACCGCGAGGAGACGACCCTACTACCACTAAAACCTCCCGGACACTCCGGATAAGATGTATAGTGTCGAGCTTAGAATAAACCACTCCATATCTTCCTCAGGGTTTAGTAAGAGATCTAAGGGACATACAGCTACTGGATGGGCAGCAGGATCTATCAGCTCAGGAATACTCACCATCTTACTGCGATTACCAATCCGCCTGCCGAGCATGGTTATTATGGCAATATCCCCCAACGACCCTAGCTAGTCCAGGTCTATTAAGAGGCCCATGTCCAGCAGTGGACGTAAACTGGCTGATAAAGTAGGTAAAAAAGAATTTCATCTATACCAATATTGTAATATATAGCACACAGGTATTAACGCGATATTAACGTGATATTAACGCGATATTAACGCGATCAATGTAATCGAAACGTCGGGTAATATAAAAAGGTAATTTTATCGCGTTAATACTTGTGTGCTATACATATATTATTATAATTATGATACGCGAAAGTTTAAAAGTTTATATATGCCAATATTAGAATTTTTGTGTGTGTGTATGTTTGTAGTGAATAAACTCAAAAACTACTGTGCTGATTTCAAAAATTTCTTCACCATTGGAAAGCTACATTCACCCTGAGTGACATAGGCTATATTTAATTATGAAGTTCCCACGGGAACTGGAGTTATGCGGGTGAAACCGCGAGCGGGAAGCTAGTTACAGATATTAAGGTAATCATAACTAAGACTAAGAAATTATATTTACACCTTAAGTGAGTAATGAGTTGAGATTTGTTCCTCAACTTCTGGGTTATGAGCTTGAGGATATAAATCAAAGAAATAGAGTAACAGAAACATGATTAGCGAACTTTTCCCAATAGATTTACTTATCAGAGTTAATTCTACTTAAATGGAATCTTTCTTTGGGGTTTCTTCGCCATAAGAAAATAATCCTGTGTTTTAGGCCCGCTCAAAGTGTATCATTTTTGCGATTGGAACATTTGCATCTGAATCACTAAACTGTTCCGGAACACTGATATGTTTCATTTGGAACACCGGCACCGGCTCAAAAGATGCAATTGAATAAACATGCAATTCAAACAATATCATAAAACAACTGATCGTGTTTGTTTAAATTTGCGCAAACATAAACAATTCAAAAAAGCTTTGTCAAAGTAAAATGATACCTAGTCTTCTATTTCATACAAGAAACAACCTAATAGTATTTGATATGTAAGCACCATAATGGTTATTATTACGTGCATTGAATCAAGAGCCGCTGTCCGAGAGCTAGCGAGCGAGCGTATATGTATCCCGCTCTCCGCTCAGCATTTTGTGTCTCACTCAAATCTCTCACTCGCTCGCAACTCGCAAGCGACGTCGTTCACGGTCCGGTCGCGTCGGTCCGCAAAGTAGTGTTTCAGATTCAGTGTTCCAAATGATGCATTTAAAACATTACTGACGTTCCAATCTTTCGAAACACTAAGATGTTTCGGAACAGTGAGTCGGTTCAGTAAAGAGTTACACACCTCTACTGTGTTTATTTATTAATAGTTTTTATTTAGAATTAAAACTTTTGTGAGCGGTACACATATTTATATACGTTTATTTCGTTAAGAGTTAGTTTCCCGGCGCTGCGCCGTCTAGTCGACTACTCCTTGAGAATGGACCTCAGAATGGTATCAAAACTAGTCGGACGTATCCGATGATGACAAATCGTGAGTACAACCGGATATTTAATATAAATAAGTTTTTATTTAACTTACATACATATATAAGCTCACGCCTGTTTCCCAGCGGGGTAGGCAGAGACAATGGACCTCCACTTGCTACGATCCCTACACACATCTTTCGCTTCATTCACTCTCATAACATTCTTCATACAAGCACGTCGATTTAGGGTGGATCTTATTTGACCTTTTGCGAGGATGTCTCCGATTTGGTCAGAGAACGTTCGCCGAGGTCTTCCCCTTCCGACTGTACCACACACACTTGCCATGTGTACCTGTTTTGTCAATCTTTCTTCATCCACTCTTTCCAAGTGACCAAACCATCTCAACAATTTATTTAACTTACTTTGAATGTATAACTGCCGTATGGTTCCGGCTTAGAATAGATCACCCCAAATCTTCTTATGGATTTCGTAAGAGGCGACTATGGGACCTACAGCTGATAGATGGACAGTACCATCGACCAGCTCAAAGAAACTCCAATTTTACTACGATAGCCAATTACCCTGCAAAGCGTGGTGATTACAGCAATATTTTTCAACGACCCACAGGGCCTAGACAAAATAGCACTACAGAGGATCGATCGCTAGCATAAAATTGGTTACGCAAATGTATGGATACTTGAGCCTTTCGGCTATCCCCCCCCCCCCACCCCGCTCGGACCTCTGTCCCGGTCAGCGCCGAAACATTCCCTAACCTAGTATTAAGAACCATATTTACTTATCAGCATCTATTTACTCATCTTTATGTATGTGTCTTTTTTTACTTCAGTGGCACCCTGGGTCGTAGTCCTAAACCCCTTAACGGTGCCCTCAGGTGTCTCACTGAGATATAGTGTGCCATTTACAATTTTGATGCGGTTTTAATTTCTTCTTACAATAATAATAATAATAAGTTTACTTGAATGTAAGTGATTAAACATCGGTTTAGTGAAATATAAAAAAAAAAGATCTAAATGTCACAAAACAGACGAACGGACGATGTAGTCTGTAGATTAGTATGATTTGCTATTGCCTACCTACTACTGTTAGTTACCTAGTCGGATATTTTATAGAGCAAGAATTATCTGTTAGTTATAGTTTTTTATAATTTATCTTATTACAATTAAATTCTGACAAGTACAAGTGTATGTAAATACCTAAGTGCTGAATAAAAATCATTTTTTTATTCCATTTTCCTAAAAATATTTTGTTGAAATAAAAAAAATCTTTAAACTAATACACTGCGCAGGAGAGCGCCCTCTTTGGACTTTGATATCGGCCCAGGGCGATCGCTATGAGATTGAAGCATTTTCGAGTTTTTTAGGAGACCTTTTTTTTGTTGTCCCGGTGGAAATGCATTTACGCATTCCCACCGGGACAACGCGCGCTGGCGGCGGGATATGTGGGACACGCCCTCTCCACAACGGTGGTCAGCATATGCCTGCTTATACCATGAGGAGAGGACCCTACACCGCTTAAAACCCCCGGACACTCCTTCGATCCGTCGTTGGCGGGGGCCGGGTACACACGTAGCAATCCGGCTACTTTAGGAGAGCTGCTCGTCTTTTTGTCCGGTAAAGTAGCTTAAAGGTCACAGCTCATTACAGCCACCCGGCACCCACTCCGCACCGCCTCGTCGCAGGGTTCCACTCGTTGTCGGCAGGTGATCCACGGGTGGACGCCGCGTTATCACCAGTAAACGTCACGCGGTCAACCAGTGGACCCCGCGCGATCAACGAGTGTACGCCGCGTGATCAACGAGTGGACTCGAAAATTCGTGGACCAAGCGACGATTGGTCCACGAATTTTCGAGTAGTCGTTAAAAATCGGCGTATCTCCAAGTATCGTCCTCGCGTGAATCATACGCGGACAGCGCGCGGTCCACTCGGGACCCGCGCGTTGGCAACGCGCAGTCAACGAAAGGCAAGCATGTGAGCAACGAGTTGTCACCGAGTGGTCCACTCGCCGTCCGCGCGTGGAGGTGTTACGACCGAGGCGATCCGGTGACGCTACGAAGTTGATATAGTGAGCGCATAGCCATACAAGTCCATATAAAGAATACTAGCCGCAGGAGGCGAGGCGGTGCGGAGTGGGTGCCGGATGGCTCTAATGAGCTGTGACCTTTAGCCTCCTTTACAGCGTTCAGACAAATGTCGATGCGTTGTAGGGTTTTGTTTTATGATTATGTATTATAACATATAAAAAAATGCACTTATAAAGCCTATCATTCACATAAATCTTTTACAATCCATTTGGAACGGGATATATAACTTCAGCGGCGATCTGAAGCATTTTAATGTGAAACCCAAATTTATTATCTGGAATAAAATATAAATAAAAGATTATTGAAAACGCTGCGAACGACCAGATGTCGCGTTACGGCCATAACTGCGAAAATGATTATTTATTTTTATTCAGGAGTGGGCGCATGAAATGTATGGCATTGTATGGATTTAGTTTTGTAATCTATAGTTAAAAATATTAAAAATATTAGCAGCTACTTTGCTCGTTTGTCTTTATACTAACTATAAAAGCCAGAGTTTGTTTGTTTGATTGTTCGTTTACTAAAAACACGCTAACCTCAGGAACTACTGGACCGATTGGAAAAAAAATCAATGTTAAATAGCTCATCATCATCATCATCAGCCCGTTTAATGTCCACTGCTGAACATGGGCCTCCTCCCGAGAGGGTGGGTATTTGCCATAGTCACCACGCTTGGCAGGCGGGTTGGTGACCGTATTATGTTATACCACACAAGGAAACGCTGCTGCCTGTCCTTGATATTCATTTTTTTTTTATAGGTGATGTTATTACAGGACTAACGGCTTAACGTGCTTTCCGAGGCACGGAGGGTAGTCCCTCAACCAACCAGACCCGGAAAGAAATCTTAGAATTTACACAAAGATTAACTGTCCGGTGTAGGGATCGAACCCACGACCTCCGAGATTCAAGGCGAGCCAAATACCGCTACGGAACGGAGCCCATTTATTTATATTTTACTATGAAGTTCCCACGGGAACGGGAGCAAAGCGGGCAAAACCACGGGCGGAAGCTAGTTGTTAATATTCTTTTATATTGAGTTTTATATTGAGTATAAAGTTATAAAGCTTATAACTAAAATTAATCGAAACGCAGAAATAATTCATATTGCCAATGCAGCAATATGAATTATTCCAGCAATAAGAGCCCCCGCACATTGGCCACTTAGTGGCTGCCGCACTTGAGCCGCTAGTGGCCGCCACAAGCTGCGGACGCGTTTCTTCATACATTTTATACAGAATCGGCGCACACTGAGCGCTTGAGTGGCCGCTTCCGAGCCACAAGCTGCGAGAGTCGACCGCGCTCGCTACTTGTGGCTGCGTTTTGTTGATGTATTTAACATTTTTAATCACTTGACGCCGCTACCAGACGCAGCCGCTGGTGGCTTGATGCAGCCACCAGTGGCTCCCACTGGTGGCGGCGTGTAGTGGTCTAGCGGAACCACTGGTAGTCGCGTTTAGTGGCCGCCACTAAGTGGCCAATGTGCGGGGGCTCTTATAATGGAGTAATAATGGGATCCAACTGTATTTTATTTTTTACAATAGTAAAAGGGTCTCTGTTGTATAAAATCTAATAAAATAAAGCATACTATATATTAGACTAGCTACGCCCCGCGGTTTTACCCTCGTTCCTCTGCTTCAGTGGGTCGGAGCGTGATGTTTTGTAGCCTATATGTTAATCCAGCGTATAACCTATCCCGGTGCAAAATTTCAGCCAATTCCGTTCAGTAGATTTGGCGTGAAAGAGTAACAAACATCCAAACATCCATCTATAACATACAAGCTACAAAACATTACGCTCCGACCCACTGGAGCAGAGTAACGCGGTCAAAACTGCGGGACGCAGCTAGTAGGAACATAAGATACTCACTTCATACAAATTCTGTGGCATTTTTCAATATTAATTTAATAAAATTTTCCACCCAATCCATTATCTTAAGATCCTGTCTATAAATACGTCATCACTCCTTGGTACTCTCACTCATAACAATGTTAATGAGACCACTTGCTGTCTCATCAAGAGACCCCAGCTGCTGTCAAGACAAATTTCATGAGCCTATTGAACCATAGCGAGTAAAGCCAGCTGGTTAAACGATGTTTCACATAAGTGTTGTTAAGTAATGAAGAGTATGTGTTACCGACACATACATATATGTACAGTCGACAAAAGAGATAGATTTACACTTAATAAAACGCATTTTTAATTAATATATATGTTACGGCTAATAGCCGAAGTGCGGCTACACCTAGTTTTAGCCGGCTACAACTAGGTGCAGCCGACCACATGCGGTTAAACTTAGATGTACGGATAGGTACTATCTTCGGTTAGAACTAGGTTTTAATTAAATAAACAATACCTATGCACGACACAAAAAGATGTTGGGGTGGTTAAAAAAAAATAGCTTATTGAGGTTGATCTTAGTTTAACCGCATGTAGCCGGCTAAACCTAGGTGTAGCCGCACTTCGGCTATTAGCCGTAACATATACACGTTTATAACAAGAGTTTACTGTTATGTGAATTTTAATACAGCTAGCAGCGAACTCTCCATCTATAAAGAATTACCGGCTGTGGTAGTAACATAAACATATTTATTTCCATTATTTGATACTGACTCTGTAAATCTATCACTTTTGTTGACTGTACATACAGTCAGTCTATCTGTGACCCCGACTAGTGTAACCCAAAATCCGAATCCGTGTCAAAATGTTGGATTAATCAAAAGTACATAAAATTAAATACATTAAATAATCTAGTATAAGTTATCTATATCTACAAGGTGTAACCGAAAGGGTATATACATAGAAAGAGCAAGGCTTCTTTGGATCATAACAAACGATATGGCAAGGGTTTCAACTCAAAATAAAATAAAAAAAGTCAGTATTATTTTGCAAACAAAAAATAAAAATGCGGAACCCTTTATTCAGAAATACCAGGAGTGAGAGGTTTATTTTTACTTGCAAATAGTTCGTTGACATCGATCAGCTGATTGAGTGCTAGTGATGTATTTATTTCAATTTCAAAATTTGGGTTTCTGGTATCTATGAATTAAAAAAATCATTACTTCCGGACTTGTAGAGATAGGATTAAATAACCCTTGCCATATCGTTTGTTATCATCAAAAAAAGCCTTGCTCTTTCTATGTATATACCCTTTCCGTTACACCTTGTATAGATAATATATTAACACTGTAGAGGTCAAATGTCTGTACATAGAAAAAATACGCTAAACACCGAGTCAAGGGGATGTTAGAAGTAAAATAGAACACATTCAGTTTTTTTTTTAGTTTCTATTTTACGGTCTAATCTCCGGAACTGTTGCACCGATTGAACTTCTTCTTCTAACTTCATCCCCGGTCAACATTATATATCTTCTTTTAATCTCAGAAAATTAATGTGTTCCCGTGGGATACTTAAATAACCGATGGAATAACAAACACCACGCGGACAAAGTAGCGGGCATCAGCTAGTCTATGAATAAAATCCACCGTTGGTGAGGAGCCCAACAGCTTAACGAAAAAAAAGGATACACAATCACAAAGGATACCATAGTCAAAGTCAAAGTCAAAAATTCTTTATTCAAATAGACACATTTAAAACATTTTAAATCATGTTCTTATGATGCGTCCCATTCTTTTACTACCACCAGTTCTGGACGTGGCAACTCTGAGAAGAACTGGCAAGAAACTCAGAGGAATCCTTTTTTTTTAAATAAATTATATTTTACAATGATTAATAAAGCAGTATTGTTTCAGAGCAACTCACTCCCAGTTTTGTCATTAACATAATCAGAAATTTTATAATAAGCCTTTTTACATAATTTATCTTTGACATATCGTTTAAACTTGTTTGTTGAAAGATCTTTAACAATATTAGGAAGTTTGTTGTAGAAGCGTATACATTGCCCCATAAAAGAATTGCTAATTTTGTGGAGACCATAAAATTGGTACCCTTTGTGTAGGTAAATTAAGTGTTTTTAACCTCACGGCTGTTGCCCAAAACTTTCTAACTTTTTTAGCTGAACAAGATCAAAATCACAGAGTTCTGAAATGTGAACAAGTTAAAATAACTCATATTTTATATGCAGAAGAAACAATGCAATATATTCTCATTAGCATTCTGAACAAGCGTACATACCCTCACGTTTCAACCGACAAATTAAATTAAAATTGCAAGACAGAAAAGGCGAAGTTTAAGTTGTTATTCAAGGCTGGCTTCAGGGTGATAAATTCATACAAGATAGTTGTAGGGCACATTAAGGCAAGCTGTGTCGGGCGAGGTCTGCCTGCTAATGAATACCACCTTCTGAAGATTGCTCGATAGATGGCGTTGTGATTATTTATAGTGAGTAAAGTCTTTGATTAGTTTATTATTACTAGTAGTCGATCGAATTTTGACTAAAATTCATTTGATTTGAAGATTTGAAAGGTGCAGTAAGCATAAGTCTTGATTTCAGTCTTGGAGGTCGTGGTTTCGATTCCCATGCCGGACAAGATTTTTTTTTATATATGGATTACTAGCAGAGTTTTGCAGTCTACTAGTATTCTTGATAACCCCTCGTGCTAAGCTGAAATGTTACGAGTGGGTTCACGTCGGTAGTGCAATGGGTGGAGTTCGAACTGGCGACCTCACGATCACAAGTCCGACGCCCTAGCCATTGGGCTACCGCCGCTTTGTAAACTCTTAGATTTATTTTCGGGTCAAGTTGCTTGAGTGGCTACCCTCTATGCATCGAAAAATATTTTAAGCTTTTGGTCCCGATTTTTATAACACCATACACGTATATAATAATCATATGACAGGGAACGGACTACAGCGTTTCCCTGTGTGTTGCATCATAATTACAACTGCGGTCAACAATCTACATTCCAGCGTGGTGACTATGGTAACCTTTCGGAAGAAATTCTCTGCATAATAGCGTAAATAGTCTACGCTACGGATTACCGTAGCGGTTATTGCTACGCTTCGTAGCCATTGGCGTAGCATAACAACTACGCTGGCTGTAAGCAAAATGTAGTGCCTTTACTACATACAGCACACTACATTAATTATTTCCTTTTCTTATAATGTACCGTCAGAATAATATTGGTTATTTTATATCTGTTACTAGGGTTTGATGCGGTTAGTTAAAATTATTCACAAACACGTCGGCATTTTACGGGTACATCATATGATTTTATTGCATTTAAAATTATTACTCTTTAAAAAAACGAATAAATATAAGGCGAAAATACCGCTGGATTTACACTAAGAAATTGTACCAGCGTTGATAAAATACGTAGTAACCCATATACAGTAGTTATTATAGGTGTTGGTTCCGTATCGTTGAATAGATTAGCCTCTAGTCGCTATCTATGGTTTGGTCATAGATTATACACTATACTTTTCATTTATATCAATTAAGAAGATTTATAAAGCTTACTGCGGTCTCGGTCCCTAAACTACAAAATCCTACTAATATTATAAACGCGAAAGTTTGTAAGTATGGATGGATGGATGGATGGATGGATGTTTGTTACTCTTTCACGCCAAAACTACTGAACGGAATTGGCTGAAATTTTGCACCGGGATATTTTATACGCTGAATTAACATATAGGCTACAGAACTTCACGCTCCGACTCACTGGAGCAGAGTAACGCGGGTAAAACCGGGGCGCAGCTAGTATTACATATTTTTTGCAGTTAAGTCAAGCGTTGCTTAATCCCTATTGAAACTAGTTTTGTTCAAGTTATTAAGAAATAAGATCTATAGCCCTGAGTTGTTACAAAAGGGTTGCTTTATTAGTTTCTATATTCGATTTCTGCAGAAACCGATAACCTCAGTCACTTTACTACACAGAACATTACTTGGCTACACAATGTATGTGGCGTATTAGTATAAGACACGCTTAAGTCTCGGAGGTCGTGGTAATTGAAAGATTTCTTCCCAGGTCTGGTTGGTTGACTACCCTCCTTCCATCGGAAAGCACGTTAAGCCGTTTCTCCCAATTGTTATAAAATCATCTAAAACTAGCGTATACCATTGAACAGGCAACAGCGTTTCCTTGTGTGTTACAACATAATACTGCGGTCACAAACGTAGGATATTATTGGGCATTCTACCCCACCTTCCGTTCCATCGGCTCACTCCGTTCGCCTCCGTCTCTCTCGGTGTGGTATTATGTATCATGAGCCGATGGAACGGAAGGTAAAGTAGTGTAGTGAAACAAAGTTTAAACCGTAGATCTGCTTTTGTTAATCGAGGTAAGATGTTATTGGGCATTCTAACACACCGAGAGTGACGAAGGCGAACGGAGTGAGCCGATGGAACGGAAGGTGGGGTAGAATGCCCAATAATATCCTACTCACAAAATCCTCCTGCTATGAAAATAGGGAGGAGGCTATGTTCAACATTGTTCAGCAGTGGGCGTTATACGGGTTGATGATGATGATAAAAAATACAATCTCAACACCGTACTTTAATAGATTAACCATAGAATTTCTCCCGTAACAATTCATTTTGTCATTTGTAATTTAAATCATGCTAGTTAAAGACAATTAAACGCAAATTTATACTCCATATTAAATATCCTATAAATTTAATTGTACCCCTAAAATGATAGTTTCTGAAACACAGTGTCCGAAGGTTGACGTTGTGAGGAGTCCATTAACTCAATCTGTGTGTAAACGTGATGTAATGAGGGCCCTTTGTTATATTGGATACGGACGTTAAAGTGTAATTATAGAACAGACTAGTGATATATTACGGATTTCATTGAGTTGGAGTGTAGCAAGCTGTTTTATATCTTTTAAATAAACTCTTTGTGCATATTGGTTGTAATTATGAAAATAAAAAAAAATAGTTTATTATCTCAAAATTTACAGTAGTTGGTATTACTTCATGCACAGTCTTTGAGTAATTATTACAATAAGTACTGTTACTGGATCCCAAACTAGGCCAGAAGCCTGTATCTTGGGAAGCAGTGTTCAGTCCCTCAAAAGGTACATGATTGAGACACAATTTACCATAGAAGCAAGAACTTCTAATTTCCCTAAAGCTATACTAATAACTAATATATAAAGTTGAGTTTTTGTTTGAACGTGCTCATCTCAGAAACTACTGGATTGATTTGTTATCGCTCGCATGCAACGCTTTCCTTCACGCTACGCGGGGCGGCAGATGACACTCGCAGCGACGGTGAATCAGATCTGCGTCACCACGCGGTTTATTGCGATACGCCTCATTTTGTAATGAAGATTTCATTACTCAGTCATCATCTTATACATACCCGCGCGGTATTGCGCTGTGTAACTGTAAAATACGCTACGTGCCTCCGCGCCAATCGGCAGAATCTACGCACGGGACCAAAGTGCGCCGACACTTTGTCAGTGTATTGTACCTAGCGGATTTTGTATTCAAACAGAGGTATTAACATAGGTACCACGGTGCAGTGGTAAACCGCATAACAATTCCACTGTCTATTTAACAAGCAATTATTTTCCATAAGTAAAACAAAATTCACTCACTTTTATATAACCACTAGTAAAAAACAAAGCGAAATAAACAACGAACCGAGCAAGCCCACTAAAACAACCAATTTGCCTCCCGCCAGCCACAAGAACAATATTTAATTTGTGGTTCTATTAATGATCGCTTAGAAACAACGCTCGTTGTACAAACTGGCGAAAACTGCAAAAGCGCAAGTACAAAAAGTGGACTAACTAAATTGTCCAATTAGGATGGAGCCGCGGCGAGTGCGGACTGTCCGCGTTCTATGTAAATCATGGCGGTGCAAGTTCCGACAAGCTGGTTCTTGACTTTTAACACGATAGAGACGTAAGTTTTGTAGGCATCGTCGGAACTTGGGGTTATTAAGAAGTTAAATTTATGTTGTACTTGTATTTTTCCTGTGTTCGGGAGTTTAATTACGTAACGATTTTTTTTCATAATGACTATTTCGACACTAGTACATAAATCCTTTCGAAGATGGCCCAAAGCGAGAGGTCGTGGGAGGCGGTTGCCTTCTTTTGTAGACAAGTAATGTCACAGAAGGAGGCCGCGGAGCGGGAGAGGGAAGTAGATCCCTCTGCTTACCCGCTTCGCAGACGGCGTGCTGGCCGTCGGCTACGGGCCGAAACCCGCCGCCTACCACCCTAGGCTCGGCCTCGGGGAGTGGGGGACATGGGCCCCGCTCCCTTCGAGGCTGACCCATGAGGAGTAGGGACGCCTCTACACTCCGGGCGTCCCTATAATTGGGCAAATGGGCCACTGTAAGTGTGGCCTGGAGATCCCGCGGTACCATATTGGCCGCGGGTGCCGTTGGGGGGCCGGATTGCTCATGCGTACCCGACCCCCGCCAACGGCGGATCGAAGGAGTGTCCGGGAGGTTTTAGTGGTGTAGGGTCCTCTTCTCGTGGTATGACTTTAGCATACCACGCTATGGAGAGGGCGAGTCCCACATATCCCACCGCCAGCGCGCGAATACGCTGCAGCGGTGGTGGGAATGCGTAAATGCATGTCCCCCCGGAAAACAAAAAAAAAAGGGTACATAAATCCCTATGTCGCGGGGGACTTTACAATCACACAATTCACGAATACAGATTCAGGCATTTGGCTCGCTTTAAGTCTTCGAGACTTCGAGAGGTCGTGGGTTCGATCCCCACACCGGACAAGAAATCTTTGTGTAAATTCTAAGATTTGTTTCCGGGTCTGGTTGGTTGAGGGACTACCCTCCGTGCCTCGGAATGCACGTTAAGCCGTTAGTCCCGATTGTTATAACATCATCTATAACAAGCGTATACCAGGGAATGGGCAGCAGCGTTTCCCTGTGTATGACAACATAATACTGCGGTCACCTATCCGCCTGTCAAGCGTGGTGACTATGGTTAAAACCCTCCCTCGGGAGTAGGGTTGCCAGGTCCCCCATCCTAAAAGCCGGACAGACCAGCCATTTTGGCCGGACATTTAGAACCTTTAGGCCGGACACCTTATTGAGGATTTTTAGTCTCATTATTAATGGGTACGATAAAAAAAATGCAAAAGCAAAAGCTTAGCAAAAGGCTTTGTAAAAAGCCTAACAAAAGCCGGAAAACGATTATTTTGGCCGGACACCATACCAAAAAGCCTATCTTTGTCCGGCTTTATCCGGACGCCTGGCAACGCTACTCGGGAGGAGGCCCATGTTCAGCAGTGGACGTTGCACGGGCTGATGATGATGATAGATTTAAAATTACTATCCAACTACAGTGCAACATCAAAATAAACAATAGCAATGTTGTTATATTATTCAAATATTGCGGGTAGTTTATATTCACGCGATATCAACGGAGTAGCTTTTAACGGTCTCAGCGCCTTAAAGCGCTTTCAGCTTTATTGTTAACGATGCTGAACCCAGTGCAGTAGTGTTGTTATAGTAGAGCAGGGTTTCTCAAACTTTCGGCTCCACGAACCCCTGTTAAAATTTCCAGGTGACAGCGAAATCCAAAGAAATTAAATCCCCCCCCCCCTCCCCCCCCAAAGAAAATAATAAAATTGAGTGTTGAAGAAAATGCCTGCCAGTTATCAAGCCACCATTACGTAAATCTTGTCGTGAACCCCCTGCCGTCGAATGGCGAACCGCTAGGGGTTCGCGTACCCCACTTTGAGAAACCATGTAGTAGAGGATACGATAAAGAACGACCTTGACCGATCTGTTTATTGAATGAAAAGTATTTTATATCAAATCTAATATATTAAATAATATAACGGGTTGCCTAAGAAATTCCTGGCCAAATTATTATTTATTAAAAAAAATATTATTTAATTTCTTATTTTACAATATTGGTATTGATTTTTTTTATTTTTTATTGCAGATTGTAGCAAAATAATATTATATTTAGATGTAAAATTTATTTATTAAACAAATAGGTGAAGATAAATAGTATCGACATTCCTGTTAAAACCTGGCAACCCAGTAGTTATGCCCGGAAACAAATAGAAAACCCAATAGTATTTAATTAATTCGTTAAACACATGGGTGCATTTTTTTTTTAGTCAATTTATAATTTATAATAGGTTGGCCAGGAATTTCTAAGGCCACCCTCGTTATATTATTTAAGTCATTAAATCTGATATAAAATATGTTTCATCCACTGAACCGATCGGTGAAGGTCCTTCTTAATCGGATCTTAGATTATTATATTCTTATTGCATAGCTGCTGTGCTATACCGATTGGATAACTTATATAATATACTAGGTGATTCCCGCGACTTTGTCCGCGTGGTGTACCTATCTTATTCCTTCGGTGCCATGGGAACTCATTTATTTTCTGTATTCAAAATGTTGATCGGGGAGGTAAGGTACCACCAATCAAAATTCATTTAAATCGGTGCAACCGTTTCGGAGATTAGTCCGTACAAACAGAGAGAGAAAATTTAAAAAAATCTGGATCTGAAATTGATATTAAATTAGTAAATTTGAGATAGACTGTATGGGAGTCGTAGTAAATGTATGATTGTAAATTTCATTTTTTAAATAAAAAAATAATATATGTGCTGCAGATATGTATCTTAAAAAAATAAATTAACATTTTTTTACAAGTCCATACTCTTTACTGACCGCCTGTGAAATCAGATATACCCTATTTATTTTAAAGTTATTTCTATCAAAATTTGGCCAAAACCTTTTTTCTATGTCTAAATGACCCTCTTACGACATCCATAGGAAGAAATAGGATCGTCAATTTGAAGCTGGAAACCGCACAGGCGTTTTACTCTAAGCGACAGTAAACCAAAACTAATTCCTCTCCATCCAGGACTAAATAAACTAGTGACAACACAGCTTGCACTAAAATTAAGTAAATTAATGTTATTTTTACAGTCACGATGCAGTACCACATTATGCAAATTATGAAGTTTTTGGAGACTTCATTTTAATTTCATCACAAACTGCGTAGTTTGTGATTATATTAAATTTAACGTGTTTTGCGTACTGTTTGTCACAATCTTAGACCAAAATGAAAAGTAAAGACAGAGAGCTGCGAGTAACACACTGAAGTCGGTAAAACTCTGCCTTGGCATGAACATACACCCACCCATATCAAAACTGTGCCTCACCTGGTCAGTTGATCTGTCGCAACGTCAGGTGCTAGATGTTAGAACAAAATTCATTATTTGTTTACAGAAATGCCACATTGTGTCATGAAAGGCAAATCAAATCAAAGATCAAGATTGGATTTTGATAAAATTGGGATACTGTGAATAATCATAGTAACGCTTTTACTCACACTAATACTACTAAAGTACTATTTTATAAACGCGAAAGTTTGTAAGTATGGATAGATGGACGGATAGATGGATGTTTGTCACTCTTTCGCGCCAAAACTACTGAACGAATTTGGCTGAAATTTCGGACCGGGATAGTTTATACGCTGGATTAACCATATAGGCTACAAAACATCACGCTCCGACCCACTGGAGCAGAGTAACGCGGGTAAACCGCGGGTCGCAGCTAGTGGACAATAAATCCGGCTTCAGTGCATTGTTCAACAGCGCTCCTTTACTTAACAGACTATAAGATTGACATTGTATAATATTTAGTCCCCTATTAATCCCATTTCCAACCAAAAGGGTACATAAAAGATCATGAAATAAATCAATCTTAAACAGCAAAACATATCAGACCATCTTGAAACTTTTTGAAACTTGTAATTTTTTGCTCGCTCTACTAATCATGGATATGTCAATGATATCAATCATACCGAATCTTATCTCCATAAGTTACAAAGAAGCTCTGTATATCTACCACTAAGGATAGTAGGATACAGCCGAAGGAGAATGTCGACAGGGATGGCTTCGTGATGGTGCAGAGAAAGAAAAAGAAGCCAACCCAAAACAAGTGCGGCACTGCACCGACCGGACCGAACCACCTGCTGCTTCCTGCTGCACCCGTGACGCCGCTCTACGTGTCCCGACTGCATTACTCTACGAAGGCCGAGGAGATTGTAGAGTACATACAGGTCAAGACGAAGTGGACTTTGAGAGTTGTGAGGTTGGAATCACGTCATAACGTGAGTTTAACTCCTTTGTGGTGAGAGTGCCAACTGAGCACCTTTCTAAATTCACTTCACCAGAATTCTGGCCTAAGGGAGTTGTATTCCGCCGTTTCCGTGGCCGGATACCGGATCCTGCGCAATGCACGGCGCCGATACTGCTGAACAAGCAGTAATCGTGTATAATTTTAGTTATATATTTTAATTGTTTATGTATAGTATTTTATTTTATATTATATAGTATTATGTATGTAATATGGGTCTTTGTTACCTGAAATAAATGAATAAATAAATAAAATAAATAAATAAGTTGGGGAAACCGAATATAATGCCATTATTTTGATAATATCTTGAGCTTTGTGACAGACGATAAAATTACATGATAGACAATGTAAAAAATAAAATTAATTGATTGTCCTATTGTGATTATAAGTAATAGTTATTATTTACTGACAATTGACATAATATACAGGGTTATTTTTAAAACATCAACAACCTTTCAGGGGTTGACAGTAATGATGATTATAAACAACTTTTACTATGGGACCAACCCTGAAATCGCTGACGTCAACTGTTCCATACATTTATGTTCACTTACCTCGACAAAATGTATGGAACAGATGTTTTTTTTCCGCGATTTCAGGGTTGGTTCCATAGTAAAAGTTGTTCATAATTACAGTACTTTCACCTTCTGAAAGGTTGATGGTGTTTTAAAAATAACCCTGTATAATCATCAACCACGCATCGTAGGTTATACTCAGATTTATCGTTTTAAGGTGCATGACCTATGCGTAGACATAATCAGCTGTTAGGAAAGATACATCGTGTTCAAACGGCGCAAAAACTAAAAAAAAACATTTGCGACTAAACTACTGCTCCTATTTAATTGATTTTTGGTACAGAGCTTGGAAATGGTACCTAGTATAGGCAGTTTAAAGGAAAGCCCCTCTATCGTATCAACCCTGTATACTATGTAGTGATTATTATTAATATTGTTTTTTTTTGTGTGTCAGGCGTATTTATGTGTTCTTAGCGAAAACCTAAATACGCCTGAATATCGTAGAATTTTTAAAATAATAGCGGTGTATAGTTCAATCTCTCTGACGTTGCAGTATAAGTCACGAAGGTCGTGGTTCGATCCCCACGCTGGGCAAGAAATCTTTAAGTAAAATCAAAGATTTCTTTCCGGTTCTAGTCTGTTGACGGACAACCCTCCGTACCTCGGAAAGCAGTTTAAGCTGTTAGTTCCGATTGTTGTAACATCATATATATCAATGCCAAGGAACGGGCAGAAGCGTTTCCCTGTGTGTTATAAAACAATACTGTGATCACCAAATATAATAGCATAAACCTGCCCTTGGGAGGAGGCCCATGTTCGGCAGTGGAGGTTATACGGGCTGATGATTATAATAATGATAATGATTAACATGATTAAATCGAAATTAGTAGTTATATGTAATTGTTTGATTTTACTCATTGCAAACAAACATACCGTTCACCAGAATATGTTCAATCATTGTCTAATAACAAAAACTTTTACCAACTTTTATATTTAATTACAAATCCCAATAGCATTAAACCTGTCGAACAAGGGTCTTTTCATCCAAGATTTACAAATAAAATTCTGTCCTCCACAAAGTTTGTTCTATAAAAACTTCGACATTTTTCAAATTAAAGGATATTATCATTTGAATCCGTTGAATTTTCGATCAAACGTAATGAACAAGGTATTGTTTGTGAGTATTAAATCATTTTCTTTGTAAGTTTGAGTTTCATGAAGATTTTCTTATCGGACGGACCTAAGAAACTACGACCTTTTTTTTCGCGCCGGCGGTGGGATATGTGGGACTCGCCCTCTCCATAGCGAGGTATGCTAAACTCATACCCTAGAGGACCCTACGCTACTAAAACCCCCCGGACACTCCTTCGATCCGCCGTTAACGGGGGCCCGGGTACGCATAAGCGATCCGACCCCCCGACGGCACCCGCGGCCAATGTGGCCCCGCGGGATCTCCTGAGCCACAGTTACATTGGCCCATTTGATGTAACTACGACCTACAAGGCTTTTATTACCTCACCGGGCATAAAAGTGAGCAAGGCTCTAGCCGTATTAAATGGTTTAAAAACGACATATTAAGCGATGCAAACGGCGATGACGGGCGGCTGTGAGAGTTGGAATTATTGTCATTGATACTACAATACCGCTAATGTACCAATAGCTTATTAATAAGGATGAAAAACAAATGTTACAATTAGTTTGTTACCCTTCGAAATATCTATAAAGAATAATATTTCTTGACAAATGAAATAACACTTTATTATTTATATAACTCGCGTTCAATATAACTTTTAGGGCTCCCGGCAGCAGGTTTTGTAGTGTTCTATTAGTTCACAAAAAATAGCATCATCATCATCATCATTAAATTTTACCGAAGATTTACTGTCCGGCGTGGGTATCGAACTCACGACCTCCGAGATTTAAAGCGAGCCAAATACCGCTACGCTATTGAGGTTGTCCTCACAAAATAGCACCTTTTTTTAATTATGACTATTCTGGTAGTTAACTGGTGTGATGGTAGATAACTATCACCAGTCAGAAGCGGCTGCTCCTGACCTGTTCTAATCAAACTCAGACTGAGTTCGATTCCCACACGGCACAACAATTTTCTGTGAATCTCGAATCTGGCTCTGAATTCCTGTGTGTTTTGTGTTTGCAAAGTCACAGCGTGTTATATAAATAACGACTGTTTAGATTTGATGTGCTTAATTCAATCAAAGTTAAGGCATTGTTTACCGTAACTACACAAGTTCAGTACTATTCCCACTATTACGTTTATTAGTTCACCTCCCCTAAAAACTTTGTTAATAAAATAATACAATAAAAAATTATATAACCGAAAGTAATTCCGCAAAGCCATTTTTATAGCTTCAGCAATAATTTATTTGAATACTTAGCGACAGCCCACAAACCAGGGCCAGATTTGAAGTCCTGAGGCCCCGGGGCAACAAAGGAGAAGTGGCCCCGTGGCTACAAATTAGTTTCCCTCTAAATGTGTACAAAATATGAAGTATGTTCCTACTTTTCAGGACGATTTCAATTCTGATATTTTATTGATTGTCTAATTTAAGTGAATAAGTATAATATATATTAAGAACTCTTATTACAACATTTAATAACTAGCACATTAATCATGAAATGGTACAAGCAAAAAGTTATAGAGTTTATTCATCAGAATTTGAAACATTTTAAATCTATATTGTGGGGGCCCCACTATTGTGGAGGCCCCGGGGCAGTTGCCCTCCCTTAAATCCGGCCTTGCCACAAACAGTTTCGTATTTTTAGTCTCAAAATTCTTTGGGTATGTCTTTATTACTACATATTATTATAAAATGAATCCGTGCGTATGTCTGTACTTAACTAAAAAAAACTAAATATGCTGAGTATATTTAAATTGATTGATTGTGACCTAAGTCTTTCAATTGATAAAGATTTAGATGAACAGATAATGTAAGTCCATGTAGATTGGATGACATATGTACAGTGGACACATATGCATTTTATAAGTAATTTTGAAAGTATCACTTATAAAAAAAGGACGTAAAGAAATTGTTGTTTTTTTTTTACTTGTAAAGCTAATTTCATTAATTATTATATACAAAGAAACAATGATGATGATGATATTGACAAACCCTAAATTTACGGACCCAAAACCACTATCTGTAGTTCATTAAAAAAATGGGCAGAAGACTAAAAAGTTCTATTCAGTCCGTCAGTTAGATTACCAAAACATATTGGACACGTATTTTTTTTTTCGTTCCTCAAACCAAAAATGACTGAGATATAGTGCGTTGAAATTTCGTGTGACATCACTTATAGGTGCAATTTTACCTAATAGTGACGTCACAGGCCCCCCTCTCCTGAACTTTATATGTAGTTTGTTTTTGCTCTGTATCTTTGTAATTTTTTATTGATTTGATAAACAAAAAAATACATGTCCAATATTTTTTACTAATCCAACTGACGGACTAAATCGATTTTTTTGTCTTCATGCCCATTGTCGCGGGTTGGAATCGAACCCAGAACTGGTAACTGAGCCACTGGTGCAGTCATAAAGCAATGATTTCTCTAGAAAGCAAATTTTCACCTAAACCTTTCCAAAACCGGGCCAGGTTTCTAGTTCACTAATATCAGGTAACTACGATTCGATTTCACCGTCCATCGCCAATTTTGTTGAATGGACAGTAAATGACCCGCGAAGTGATGCGCCTTTGTACGCGGTCAATCTACGCATCCAACCATTGTAAATGTATAGTTCAGTCATGCTGTATGGTTTATGCAGTACTTTATTGCCGATAGTGGTGGTTCAATGGTACCTACTGGTTATATTCATTTCTAAGTCATATTTATTTGAACAACTGAATCATACTAGAGACATCTTTAAACTTTCCTAGCTTAATTTAATCTAATTACGTTTAAAACCTTTTATATTTTACAATAATAGTTCTGTGTATCTTCCCATGGGTGTCGTTAGAAGCGACTAAGGCGAAAACACATTATTAAAACGCCACGCCACGCCACGTGTCTTGTAAAGGCGGAAACAAATGATTAAAACGCCACGCCACCCAACGACACGCCACGCGTGTTTAGTCGAATCATATGTATTGTTTTCTATAGACCAGAAACACACTATGAACACCAGACACGACGCCACGCGCGTACAGATGCACAGGTGTTGACACGTGGCGTTTTAATAATATGTTTCCGCCTTAAGGTAGATCATCATGAGCCTATTGTAGTCCACTGCTGAACATAGGCCTCCCCCATCGAACGGACCAGAGCTGAGATTAGCGGAGCGGAGCTGTGAAATGGAGATGATCTGAACGGGGCTTTTTTTTTTCAGTCAGTGTGGTGTGTGTGTGTGTCAGTTCAAACTGCAACAAACAAAATCCCGCGCCTGACGTCGCGTTACCCCTCTCAGCCCTGCTCCACTCCGCGCAAACCCGCTTTACCGCGCGCATCCGCGCTCTACACCGCACTGCCCCGCTTTACACCGCACAGCCCCGCTTCACCCGGCACAGCTCCACTAAGCTCCACACCGCTGTGCCCCGCTTATCTGCGCGCACCATACATTTTAATGTAAATCTTCTCAACTCTGCTAACAGTGTTTCCACTGAATCGGAGCGGAGATGAGATGTGTATTTTGAGCAATGTGATTGGTCAATTTTTATAAGTCTCTGCTTAACTCCGCGCAGCTCAGCTTCTGTGGAAACGCAGCCGTATATTCGAACCTCTGGGTCACCGAGTTTGTCAATACAATGTAATTTATTCTCGTCGTAACAAACTTTCCTTTACATCCATCACCAAGTTCAATATCATCTTACCAAAGTGTTTTAATCTAATGGTATATAATAAATATTGTTCACAGATCTTGTTATACTATAGATAGATGGACCGACTGTCAAACCAATACTAATGCAAACGATTCTCGTGCCCCATTTATTCAGAAAGGGTTAATTGATTGATCTTAGCCGTGAAATTGAACAGGATTGATTATTCGCATTAAATTTACAATTAAACCTTACGACTGAGCCGTCTCATCTTCACATAAAATATCAAATTTCGCTCAAAATATATATTAATAGATTTCGATCAACGAAATTTTAGGATTTGTGAAATCTTGTTCCAATGAACGTACCTATAATTTATTATGATAAAATAATATATGAATAGTTTTTAATACATTAGACGTTGTAGTATAAAAGTAGATGTAGTGACAAGGATGAAAGATATACTTAACTGGTTCGGACATATAGAGAGAATGAATGAAAGGAGACTAACATGTAGAATTTATAGGGAGTTGAACTGTTGGAAGGAGAAGACCAAGGCGGACGTTCCATGTTCAAAGTAAGAACGTTCGTAAGACAAGCCAGGTTAAAAGTATCCTAAACCAAAAGTATATGCATCAGAGAGATAAATAAATGTAGAAAAGGCGAAAGTAGTTTGTCAAGATTTTAGCAAGAGGAAGCCAGTGGTCTCTGCCTACCCCTATGGCAAAAAGGCGTGAATGTATGTATGTACTAATTAAAACTAACTATAAAATACTATCTATTCTAAATTATTGGATGGCAACGCTTATGTACTATGCAAGTAAATACCAGCACTTGGGGAACGTGCCGCATTAACAAGGGTCATTACATTGATGTAAAAGTAATAATACATTAGGGAAAATTTTACGTGAACACAGAAACTTAACTTTAGGCGTTGGCTTAATAAAGGTAAGTAAAAATCAACATACTATTGACATCATCATCAGCCAACCAATATGCCAACCAGTGCGTGTCTCTCAGAGAGGTGGTTTTTTTTCTAAGACTTGTAATAAATTCGCGGATTCAAGTTTATTTTCTATAAAAAGAGCTTTACGTGTTTTGAGTTACTCATTGCCAGTGCTAGCCGACGCCCAATCGTTACACGTCAGCCATTATACCATTCACTGCTGAACATAAGTCCCCTCCAGCATGAGGATCGAATCCAAGACCTCAACACTCTAAAATTATACCGCTAAGCCCCAGTGGAGGACCTATTCTCAGTAACAAAACATTTTGCAACATCTTACACGCAGCTTTAAAAGACCGCATACGAGCCGAAACTAAAACAACTTTTTTTATTCAAACTAGAGTTGCCCAACTATCGATAGTTTCGCTATCGATAGATGACCTCGAAAAATAGTAACAATATCGATAGTGCTATCGATAGTATCGATCATATCGATACTATAGATATTATCGATATTATCGGTAGTATCAATAATATCGATACTATCGATATGTTTGAAGTAATACTATCGATATTATCGATAGTATCGTTGCATTAAATGATTAAAACTATCAATACTATCGATAGTTTTACAAACTATCGATAGTATTGATAGTTTGTAGTGTAGTTTGTAACTATCGAAGACCAACCCATGTTTAGGAGCAATACTATCGATACTACCGATAGTATTGCTCCTAAACACAAATTGGTCCTCGATAGTATCGATACTATAACTAATATCGATACTATCAATAGACTATCGATACTATAGATATGACGTCACCTATCGATAGTATATCGATAGTCGACTATCGATAGGCAACACTAATTCTAACACAGAAACTAGACCGTCTGAAACGAAACATTTATTTTTATCCCCTACAAAAGTTTGCAACTATACTAAATCATTCGACGACCGTAAAGAGTTATCAAGATTCGAAACAAAATTTCGGTCGCAAAAAGTTGGACAGTTACGTAAACTGTAAGGATTTTTGGGTTAAAGTTTGCGTTTCGTTTCGTAGTAGAGCGATATAGTTGGTGTCGGTCTATGTCTCTCTATATCATCGAACGAAACTAGAACGCAAACCAACTGCCAGCAGACTTGATGGTTAATGGAATCGAGGTGTCGAGGCGTAGCGGTATTAGGCACGCTCTAAATCTCTACGGTCGGTCGTGGGTTCGATCCTCAGGCCGGACAAGAAATCTTTGTGTAGATTCTAAGGCTCTGGTTGGTCCAAGGACTCCCCTCCGTACCTTGAAAAGCACACTAAGCCATTGGACCCGATTGTTACAGCATAATATATGTATAACAATTGTATACCAAGGACCGGGCAGCCGCGTTTCCTTACACGGGCTGCTGATGATTCAAATTTAATAAGTTCGTAGAAAAAAAATTGCTTTCATTTTATTTTTTTTAACACCGTTGCTCGTAAAGCTGATGTAATTCCACCGGTTTTAAATATGTAAAGCGGGTCATAAAAAACGCGTGTGTGACCAAAGCAAATAGTTAAGTTATAGTCCATACAAATTCCATAACAGTATTATTTGCCATTTCGCGCGCTGTTGTTATTCAAATTTCGAACTAATCGCCGCGCGGCGCCAGTCAGTAGGCAGCGCTGGCGCGCTGTTAAAATGGCGGGAAAGCAACAGTGTGCATTCACAGATTCAGTTTATTTAAAATAAAAAAAAAAACAGTTTATTCGGTAATTTAAAAACTTGGCTGCATGCTCTAACGTCTTTGCCAACATTTTCACGCAGCTACGGCAGAAAATAATCCTCGCGCCATTTTTCTCAAATTTTCTTTTCTTTGTACTTGTATTGTGAAAAATGTTTTTTTTTCTGTTTCCTCGCAAATGTGTAAAAAAACGTCGTACGATATACGTGCGTATTGGTTATAACATGCTCGGCTCAATTACGCCCTCGCCTTCGGCTCGGGCTGAAATTCCGCTTCGCATGTTATAACCATCATAACGCACTAATATCGTAATGTACTATTACTATTACATTTAATCTTTTTTAAATGTTGTAAGTTGTGAAACTACCGATGTTCTCGTATAACCGAAGCCCGAAAAGGCCCGCAAACATAAAGTGACAGTTGCATAAAACGGCCAAATAAAATATATATTTAAAGTCTCTCGCCAACGAGCGCCTAAACCGAAGTCCAAACCCATAAGAGATTGCTTAGAGATTGTAGTTTTTAAAATAAAAGGAAAACAGCTCTCCTTTATGCCTAGGTTTTTTTTTCGGACGGACATATGTAGTTAGGGCGGGCGGCCACGCGGCTTTTGCTACTTCACTGGGCATAAAGGCGAGCAGAGCTCCAGCCTAGGTGGTTTAAACACTACAAACTTAGCACACTGCGCAAGAGGGCGTCCCCTGTGGGACTTGGACCTCGGCTCAGGGCGGTCGCTGGCGATGAGATTGAGGGATTTTGACTTTTTGTATTTTAGGGAAGTTTTGTACAACTGTCGCTCTACTTTACAGTTCGCGGGCCTCTCGGACTTCGGGTCTACGAGGGCATTGGAAGGTTTTTTTTGCAAACTAAGAGTCGGGAGGGCGAGGGGGGATGGCTTGCAAGCAACAATACCGGTGACTGCACCGGTTCATCGGCTACAATAGTTGCTTCTGAAAGGGCGTTCTGAGTTCGATTCCCTCCCGGGACAATTATTTGTGAGATAGATGTTGTATGTCTGGGTGTGCTTTGTATATGTGAATTTGTTTGTAAAGTATCAGCGATACGATGATTAATTTCCCTACAGCGGGAGTTTATAAAAATAAAACAACATTTTATATAAAGTTCGGTTTGACTCACGTGTGATGGCGATTTCTCGACTACGATTTCGGCTCCAACCGTGAGCCTTGTTCAAGGAGCAAGCTGTTAGCGCCTCGGAGTCGCAAGGGTCACTGATGGGCGGCGCGCGATTCCGCCCGTGCAGCTGCACGCTGCGCTCGCGCCGACAAGGTGCCCCGTAAAGCACTTGGTTGTTGTGTGTTGTCTTATATATGACTATGTCAACGCAAAGAGGTAACGACTGTATTACAAATATGTTGCAGGCTGTGTAAATAATCTAATTACTTTTAATACACTCGCATGTACGCTTATCATTTTTACATAGTATAAAACAAAGTCGCTTCCCACTTTCTATATGTCCCTATGTATGCTTAGAACTTTAAAGCTGCGGAACGGATTCGATGCGGTATTTTTTAATAGATAGAATGATTGAAGAGAAAGGTTTATATGTATGATACATCAGTATTGTCACTAGTTTTTCTTATAAACAAACAATATTAGCAAATAATAGGTATTACCTTGTATTATTAGAATATACGGAGGCATCCAAAGTGTCTCGCCTCCGCCTTAATGGATCAAATGGAAAAAAGTTTTTCTCTTACAACTTAATAGAAAAGGTTCTTGAATGACCGTGCTTTGTTTCCACTACAAATTGTATGTTCATCTTGTATTTAATTTGAATGAGTTAAATGTGTGTTGGTTGGCTAGTTGAAAGGACAGAAGGAAGCAAGAATAATTATGTTACCAATTTTCATCAAACATAGCTAAGAATACTGCCAACTTATTCACCTTTTAATAAAAAAAAACAAAATCAAAATCGGTTCATCCGTTCGGGAGCTACGATGCCACACACACACACACACAGACACGTCAAACTTATAACACCCTCCTCCTGAAGTATTGGATTACTCTCGTAGATGTAGCTTTCTAATTGTGAAAGATCTTTAAGAAATTACGGATAATTATAATGCGGACGCCGAATTAGACTAAAGTCATTTATTATCTGGTAATTATTACCACTCCACTTTTTTCTTCACTTCAACAGCCCGTTTACGTCCACAGCTGAATATGGGCATCTTCCTTGGCAAGCCAGGGTTAAGGAATATTACCATAAACACCACGGCTAGCAGGCGGATAGTGGTTTTTTTTTTTTTCGGATGGATATGTACGTAGCCACGAGGCTTTTGCTACTTCACCGGGCATAAAGGCGAGCAAAGCTCCAGCTTCCATAAAGGCGGAATGATGAACCTAGAGGTGATAGATGCTACTGCCAATACATCAAGTGTATGTTATTTAGTTGCCTCTTACACCCATGGAAAGCCAAGGGGTGGTCTATTCTCATCCGGAAACCACACGGTATATACCAAAAGGGTCATAAATGTTTTAAACAAAACGCTCACAACATCAACTATAACAAACGTATAACAGGTTACTGGCAGCAGCGTTACCCTGTGTATTACAACATAATACTGCGGTCACCAATCCGCCTGCCATGCGTGGTGACTATGGCAAAAACCCTCCCTCGGGAGAACGCTCACGTTCAGCTGTGGACGTTGTACGGGCTGATGATGATGACTATGTTTACATATACACCGGACGGTGCACCTACGCTAATTTACCAATTTAGGAATCCCAAATTGGTAAATTTACCAATTTAAGGAATCCCAAATTGGTAAATTGATAATGTGCCAATTGGATTTTAGAGATTCTGGGTTTTAAGTGCTGGTGATGATGATGGTGATGAAAAATTATAATTCATAGTTATATTTCGTTTTTCTTCAGCTTGATAAACGTAACTTGCCACCATAATCCAGAATCCTATACGCCAACAGTAAAGACATAGCAAAGTAACGTAATAGACTCCACACCGTAATCTTACTGATGGCAATCAGCACTTGTTACTGCTAATATTCTACTTTTATTTCTTCATGATAGCACTAATCGCATTCATTCTCTGCGGTTCCCAAATACGAATGTGAAAATTTTTATGTAGATACTCGGAGTATAGGAAGGAGATTTCTCATTTCGTCGCTACAAAGATGCATTATTATTCAATAAGATACAATAAAAGCGACAGTCCTTTTTGAAAAGACGAGACACTGATGTATTTCGGAACAAGCTATGCTGAGTTTAACTGTCTCTCTTTTTAAATGCGATTCCTCAAATACTACTATCAGTGTACTCGTCATGCTCCCATTGTTTGTCATTGCTTGCGGTGGCGATGTGAGTCGGGTCGCCTCCTTCCCTCTAATATGGCGAGGGAGGCGATGGCTGTGTGCTCACACGTTATACTCGTGAACGGGTGCTGCTTGTGGTGACTGGTCGACCATCTGATGGATGTGTTTGAGGTAGTAGTACATTATTGTGACCTTTACGGCGATAATCTTCTTATGTAGCTAGTTCCTTGGAAATGTGCGTTGACGCTCCCTCCGTTTTCAAAGTGCAAGAGGTTGCTGCTCTGATATTTCTGCTTGAGGATTTTAAATCAATATTTAACTATATTTGTGAAAACGTCTAGAGCGTGCATTAGCGCACATACTGTTATTTGAAATGTATATTAAATAAAATATTGTAAACAAAAGTTATTAAAAAAAAAAAAGGTACATAAACTGTGATACAAAAGATGACGAAAAAGAAAAAGCCCGGAGTTTCTTTCTTCCTTTCTTCTCCGAGTCGTCCACATAGGTAGCTAGTGAAAGGTTGCAGGTTAGCTAGGGTAGGATTCTCGCCGGCGAGGACCGCGTTGCACCCCTACCCCTGCCCTGTGATCCAGCGCCTGTAGGCCGATCACTTCCTTTTATGTTCATAAATCTGACTTATATATCAGTGGTACCACTGGGTCGTGGTCCTAACCCAATAAGGGTGCCCCCAGGTGTGTGCCACTTAATTGTATGTTTTTTTTCCAAATTTTTCTATATTGAACCATTAAAGTCTAAAATAATTAATATGAACATAAACTTATTATGAGTAGAGAAATTAATGACCAGCTGACGGACGGACTACTTTGTCTGTAATATCCTACAATTTGCTACCGGTTAATTAAGTATCTAGTTTAATTCATAGAATAAGAATAATTGTGTAACATTGTGATTCTGACAAGTACAAGTGTATGTAAATACCTAAGTGCTGAATAAATTCATTATTTCATTATTATTTCATTAAAGAAATATATTTTTTTTATTTAGTGGGTAAATATTACACTGAATAGCTAATTAATTAAATTATTTTAATATTTTTGATTTTTGAAGAAAAAATGTATCGCTTCCTCCTCTAGCTCTTCTAACTTGCCGTGCCCGACAGGGTCATACTTTGTACTGCGTTTTTCTTTGTAACAACCTATTATACATATGATGTGCTTTAAATGAATATGAAAATAAATAGCTAACTTTCACCATTCTCTCATAACTTTATTCTTTTAGAATAGACAGTGGACGCAAATTCCGTGCACTAAATAAAAAAATATTTTATTAACTGTTTATATTGTCTCAAGCTTTTCAACAACCTCCGTAGCGTAGCGGTATTTGGCTCGCTTTAAGTGTCGGAGGTCGTGGGTTCGATCCCCCACCGGACAAAAAATCTTTATGCAAAATTCTAAGATTTCTTTCCGGGTCTGCTTGGTTGAGGGACTACTCTCCGTGCCTCGGAAAGCACGTTAAGCCGTTGGTCCCGATTGTTAAAACATCATCTATAACAGGCGTATACCAGAGAACGGGCAGCAGCGTTTCCCTGTATATTGCAACATAATACTGCGGTCACCAATCCGCCTGCCAAGCATGGTGACTATGGCAAAGGCCCTCCCTCGGGAGGAGGCCCATGTTCAGCAGTGGACGTTGTACGGGCTAATGATGATGATTATGAAACTTTTCAAACCTTAATCCAATATATATTTGCACAAAAGTTTGAGAACCGGTAATGGTGACCGTCTTCGACACATTTCTCGAAATGGACACAGATGCTCGCTATTTCGCCCCAACCATTTTGGCCTAACCCTTCCATTCAACGTTACAGTGGATTCGGAATTACTTTTCCTATTGTCCGTAATCTATATATATAAAAGAAAGTCGTGTTTGTTACAACACTTATAACTCGAGAACGGCTGGACCGATTGCCATGGTTTTTGTTTCGTTGGATTTGTCTCCACCCTGAATAGCAGAATACATTTTAAAAACAAAAGAAAGTCGTGTTAGTTACACTATTTATAACTCAAGAACGGCTGAACCGATTTGGCTGAAAATTGGTAGGGAGGTAGCTGAGAACTGGGAGAAGGACATAGGATACTTTTGGGTAGGGGTAGGGTAGGGTAGGATAGGGTAGGGTAGGGGTAGGGTAGGGGTAGGGTAGGGGTAGGGTAGGGGTAGGGTAGGGGTAGGGTAGGGGTAGGGTAGGGGTAGGGTAGGGGTAGGGTAGGGTAGGGGTAGGGTAGGGGTATGGTAGGGGTAGGGTAGGGGTAGGGTAGGGTAGGGGTAGGGTAGGGTAGGTGTAGGGTAAGGGTAGGGGTAGGGTAGGGGTAGGGTAGGGTAGGGTAGGGTAGGGGTAGGGTAGGGGTAGGGTAGGGGTAGGGTAGGAGTAGGGTAGGGTTAGGGTAGGGGTAGGGGTAGGGGAGGGCAGGGGTAGGGTATAAAAGTCCACCCGTGCGAAGCCGGGGCGGGCCGCTAGTCTTATATATATAAAAGAAAGTCGTGTTTGTTACAACACTTATAACTCGAGAACGGCTGGACCGATTGCCATGGTTTTTGATTTGTTGGATTTGTTTCCGTCCCGAATAGCAGAATACATTTTAAAAACAAAAGAAAGTCGTGTTAGTTACACTATTTATAACTCAAGAACGGCTGAACCGATTTGGCTGAAAATTGGTAGGGAGGTAGCTAAGAACTGGGAGAAGGACATAGGATACTTTTGGGTAGGGGTAGGGTAGGGTAGGGTAGGGTAGGGGTAGGGTAGGGGTAGGGTAGGGGTATGGTAGGGGTAGGGTAGGGGTAGGGTAGGGTAGGGGTTAGGGTAGGGTAGGTGTAGGGTAGGGGTAGGGGTAGGGTAGGGTAGGGGTAGGGGTAGGGTAGGGTAGGGGTAGGGGTAGGGTAGGGGTAGGGTAGTAGTAGGGTAGGGTTAGGGTAGGGGTAGGGTAGGGCAGGGGTAGGGTATAAAAGTCCACCCGTGCGAAGCCGGGGCGGGCCGCTAGTTTAAGGATAAAATCCGTATATTCAGAACAATTGAAAGTTATTTTAGTTATTAATATAGACTGTAGAATATTTTATAATAGTGGATAATAATATGATTATGAATAAGAGATATATGGAAGGAGAGTAGGGAGGCACTTGCCCTGCACTGGGAAAGATTAGGGCAATGATGATGCTGATGATGAATACGATCACAGATAGAAAACCATTGCTCGAAAATCTTGTACAACGTATACTGCCTTATATGGGAGTACCCTGAGACGGGTTCTGGTATACTTAGTTAGCAGGCGGGGTGGAGACAGGAGACGCTGTTGCCAGTTTTCTAGTATTGTTATAGAATAAATTAAAATCATCGAAACCAACAGCTTAATGTGCTTTCCAAGGCCCGGAGGGTAATTCCTCAACCAACTAGAAAGAAAGAAATCTTAGAATTTACACAATGATTAGGGAGAATATAAAACTTATAAATAGTGGAATCCACACGTGGAATGTTAGTTTTAATCTTATCAGAATTTAAAGACAATTAAATTAACTCTTCATAGTCAAGTGACATAAGAGATTTAACGGCCAGTGTTTGCACTTAAGTTTTATTGTACATATTTATCGCAGTACTTGTTCAATAGATAGAGGAACGATACACGTCTTCCTAGGTATCTCTTTACAAAATACTAGCTTCCTGTGCGGTTTCACCGGCACCCATTGCCTTGGAAGCTGCTTAACTAATTGTTAGCCTTCTAGAATCGCCCCGCGGTCTTACCCGCGTCACTCTGCTCCAGTGGGTCGGAGCCTGATATTTTGTAGCCTATATCCAGCTTATAAACTATCAGCTTGCAAGCTTTCAGCCAAATCCATTCAGTAGTTTTGGCGTGAAAGAGTTACAAACATACATCCATCCATCCATACATTTAAACTTTCGCGTTTATTATATTAGTAGGATGTTACTTCTGAATAACGCAACTTTCTAATAGTGAAAGGTTTTTGAAATCGGTCCAGTAGTTCTGGAATCTATTTAATGCAAACAACCACATCTTTCCTCTTAATTATATTAGTATAGACTAGACAAACAGCGGTGTTACTCGCGTTGCTGTACTTTTAGGAATTTTAATAGTTTTGTACAATTGTCGCTCTACTTATTTCTACTACTATTTGTAGAGGAGACGTGAAAGATCAACCTTTACCCATCTGATAACCAGAGAGACATACTTTTTGACAAAAAATATTCATTAACAAACACGTCACACTATGATAACTTGCCTATCAAAAAGTCAAGGCTATTTTTCACTACAAAAAATACATTAATTTAGACCGCTGGAAATATTGGAACTAGCATCTTACGTGTAGCATAATGCATCAACCAATCGGCACGGGGACTCCCAGCCGGGTGTCGAAATTTATTCATTATAATATTCCTCTAAGGTCAAGGAAGACGCCATCTATCGATAATTCTTAGCATCACTCGATAAACACCTGCAAAGTCGGCAGTAAATATTTCAAGAATGACACTTATTGAACATTATACGCCTATAAAAAAAATTCTTATCATTACCGCAAAATGTTAAAACAGTCTAAAATTATTTATCTGACTAATATTTATATATAATATTTCTGCTTCTGTGTTCCCGAGTGCATATAATCCTTCAAAGTCAGAGTAAACAGGCATCTTCTGGGCAAGCTCGCTCCATCTTCGGCCTCATCTCGTCTGTCGCGGACTCGATTGGGGTCAAGAGTTAGCCCATCATAAATAAAACCTGTATTTGGGTTAAGCTAAGCTGCCTACAAGTACAATCAATGTATTACTATCTATAAAAAACAAATGGTATTTACAAAAATAAACATACATTATTATGAGTATATAGGGTGGCTGGTAATTAGTGACCGATACCTAAACACATGATTGTGCTCATGATAACAAACAACTTTTACTATGGAACCAACCCTGAAATCGCGAAAAAAAAATCAGCTGTTCCATACATTCATGTTCACATAACTAGCCAACATGGTAGGGAGCAGCTGATTTTTTTTCGCGACTTCAGGTTTGGTGCCATAGTAAAAGTTGTTCGTTATCATGAGCACAATAATGTGTTAAGGTATCGGTCACTAATTACCAGTCAGTCACCCTATATAGGTATGTATAGTAAAATTGGAAACTAAATTAATTGCGTTGGCTAACAAATTTCAACAACAACAACTATTAACAACACGGTGCCAATACATGTCAAATATAAATACTTACAAAATATAAACTGTACCTACTTTTCGTCGGTGATACTCCAAAACAACGTAAGTGACAGTTGCTAATAAGGTTGAAAATCACATGTTCCTAATCGATCTTCTTCCTTTAAAACATGTACAAAGAAAATATTCATAGACAGATAAAATTAGACCTTATTAGCAACTGTCACTTACGCGGTTTTGGAGTATCACCGACGTTTTGTTTAGAGTATTTACGTACTTTATTCGTACAGTCATCCTACATTGCATATTATCGCTCATTTATAATTATCTAACATAAACTTAATATGTCGTTAACATTAAGTATACTCTTGACTCCAAATATATATGGTTATATTATAAAACTGAAGTGTTTGTTTGTTATTTTGAACTAAAAATTATTTCACCATTAGAAAGATACGTAATCCACGAGTAATATCCTCTTAATATTATAAATGCGGATGCGGACTACCCTCCGTGCCTCGGAAAGCACGTTAAGCCGTTGGTCCCGATTGTTATAACATCATCTATAATAATCGTATATCAAGGAACGGGCAGCAGCGTTTCTTTGTGTGGTACAACATATGACTGCGGTCACCAACCCGCCTGCCAAGCGTAGTGACTGTGGCAAATACCCTCTTTCGGGAGGAGGCCCATGTTTAGCAGTGGACGTTATACGGGCTGATGATGATGATGAATAAATAATCTTATTGCTTTAATATTCAACTATGGAGAATCAGACTTTATAAATTTGAAAATCACTTTTAAGTCACTGAGTGATGTACGATGTATTAATGATTACTCAGTAAATTTGTAAACAAATATGTGATGTATTGAAAAAAAATAAAGCAAAGACTCACAAGCATAATAATAATTATTTTAAAACCGATCACCTACTTGCTATCGGTAATGATATTATTAACTCTTTCCATTTTTTTTAATAAAAATAAATGATAAGTGCTAAAACCCTAGCAGCTACTATTTATACCGCCCGTTTAATTTAACAACAGAATTCACGCAAAACAAATCACGGGAAAACGCTTGTACATGAAACTTATCTTATATTTACATACGATAAGTTTATCTACTACGCAATAAACAATAATTAACAATACATCATGACATGTCAAATTAATTGAACATAATATAAATAATGCAATTTAATTTTAGTATCTACTATTGAAGTTGACAAGTGAAGTGACTATCACACAGGCTTAGACATGTTAGTTCCAATTATTTTATTAGCAGTGATCGTTCTTATTTTATTTTATCTAATCGGAAATAGCAATGAACGTTATTGGACGAAGAAAGGTGTCAAGTTTCATACTAAGAACAAGGTAATGGGACCGTTTTGGGATCTGATGTCACAAAAAGAATCCTTATTCGAAGCATTCGGCAAAATCTACAATCAATACAAAAATGAACCAGCAGTTGGCATTGGGGCTCTTATTTCACCAGCTTTGTTTGTTATTCACCCAAACAACATACAAGCAGTTTTACAAACCGATTTCAGTTCATTCCACCACAGAGGAATAGAAAGCCTTGAAGGTGACCAGCTCAGTGATAATATCTTCTTCATGAACGGCCCAAGATGGAAGCTGATGCGGCAAAACATGACCCCATTGTTCACCGCAACTAAACTAAAGAATATGTTTTATATCATGAATAAAAGTTCCGAAGACTTAGTAGAATATCTAAAAAATAGTCCGGAAAAGGGTGCATGTTACGAAACGTTTACGACATTTTGCAATGCCGCTGCATGTAGCACAATATTTGGTATCACATCAAAGTCTATTTTCGATTCGCCCTTTGTAGAAATGGCAGAAGAACTTATAAGACCTTCACACACAAGAAATTTTAAATTCGCAGTCACAAATATAAGCCCAACATTAGCAACATTTTTAAGAATCAAATTCTTTGCTGAGTATGAAAAATTCTTTATTGGTGCTATAACTCAATGTGTCAAACAAAGAGAGCAGGATAATGTAAAACGACATGATTTTGCCGATATGTGTGTCACTTTACAGAAGAATGGTATTATGAGAGACCTCAGTACGAATTGTGAATTGGAGCCCACATTTGGACTGTTATCGGCCCAAGCAATGTTCTTTTTCTTAGCCGGTGTCGACCCCTGTGCAACTGCTATATTAGCAACGCTATTTTACCTTGGTCGCTATCCCGAAATTCATGCAAAAGTACAAAAAGAAGTAGATGGCGTATTCAAAAAGCATGAAAACTTAACGTATGATACTGTTACCCAAATGGAATACCTGAATAAAG
Source organism: Nycteola revayana (assembly GCA_947037095.2). Taxonomy (NCBI): domain Eukaryota; kingdom Metazoa; phylum Arthropoda; class Insecta; order Lepidoptera; family Nolidae; genus Nycteola; species Nycteola revayana. The sequence continues at coordinate 21,601,845 of OX344845.2, read as the reverse complement.
TGTTAAACGAGTCGATGAGAATGATTCCTCCTGTGGGATATGTAACACGACAATGTGTCAAAGATACAGTGCTGCCCGTTGGCAATATTAAGGTTGAAAAGGGAACAAAATTATTTACTCCAATTTACGATATACACCATGACCCAAATTATTATCCTGAACCGCATGTTTTTGATCCAGAAAGATTTTCTAAGGAGAGACATCCAAGCGACGAAGTTTTCATGCCTTTTGGCAGAGGTAACAGGATGTGTCTCGGGATGAGATACAGCAAGCTGCAGGTGCTAGCAAGTTTATCGCACATTCTGCGTAATTTCAATGTAAAGTCTACACAGCACGGAGATAAAATACAGTTTAAAAAGGACCCTGTTTTTGTAAGACCAACTAATCTGCATGTTGAATTCATTCCGAGAAATATGATTTAGTTTTATATGGAACGAGCTCCCCGCACGCGGTTTCACCCGCATTTGTACTATTCTCGTAGGCTTCATAGCTAAATGTAACTTCTGGATAACGCAGCGTACCAATGGCGGAAGAGTTTTTGAAAATGCTCTAGACGTTCCGGAGCCTACTCAATGCAAACACACAATATTTTTTAAATACTGTCCATACAAACTGTGAACCCCTATTTTACTGCTACTGGGATGTTTTTTAAAGAACCAGAAAACACATGTTCCTGAGATTAGCGCGTTCAAACAAACAAACTCTTCAGCTTTATATATTAACTAGCTGCGCCCCGCGGTTTTACCCGCGTTACTCTGCTCCAGTCGGACGGAGTGTGATGTTTTGTAGCCTATATGTTAATCCAGCGTATAACCTATCCCGGTGCAAAATTTCAGCAAATTCTGTTCAGTAGTTTTGGCGTGATATCCATCCATACTTACAAAATTTCGCGTTTATAATATTAAGTAGGATATAAGATAGTATAGATAGGCAACACAATTGTCAAAAATAATTAAATTTAAAAACCTAGATAACCGGATCAATATAATTACATTTTCAAGACCAAATAATCTGTATAAAAATGGTTGTATTCAAATATGCAAATATTTCATATATGAAACTCACACGCTTGAAATTATTAATAAATCTATCATAATTGACTAACTTTGTACAACTTGTTTCATTTTATTTTTATTTCCCTATATTTCCTTCGTGTGTTTATTCCAAAATATATAAATTTTTGTAATAATAGGTATATAAAAAAAATATTATAAAATCATAATGACTATTTTTAAAACTAAAACGATCTTGTTTTTATGTTAAATAATCATCATCAGCCCGTATAACGTCCACTGCTGAACATGGGCCTCCTCCCGAGAGGGAGGGTATTTGCCATAGTCACCACGCTTGGCAGGCGGGTTGGTGACCGCAGTATTATGTTGTACCACACAAGGAAACGCTGCTGCCCGTTCCTTGACATATGATTATTATAGATCATGTTATAACAATCTCGGGACCAACGGCTTAACGTGCTTTCCGAGGCACGGGGGGTAGTCCCTCAACCAACCAAACCCGGAAAGAAATCTTAGAATTTAAACAAAGATTTTCTGTCCGGTGTAGGGATCGAACCCACGACCTCCGAGATTCAAAATACAATTCAAATACCGCTACGCTACGGAGGTTGTTAAATAATAAATGAAAGTAACTTATTGTAAAAAACTTTGTCATCATCATCAACAGCCCGTTTACGTCTACTGCTGAACATGGGCCTCTTCTTAACAGACCTTGGCAAGCCAGGATCGTTGAGGGATATTGCCATAATCACCACGCTTGGCAGACGGATTGGTGATCGCAGTAAGACGTAAACGTTGAGCTAATAGATGCTGCTGCCCATCCATCAGCCATTTGTCCCTTAGTCGCCTTTTACGACACCCATGGGAAGACATGGGGTGGTCTATTCTAAGCTGGAAACCACAAGGGGTAAAAAAAAAACTTTGTAGGTACACAAATTTTATTTTTTTACCTTCATAAAATATAAATATTTAGAAAATCTAATTTTATTTAAGTAATATCAATATCAAAATATACTTGACTGATATAGTTTTTCGGAAACATGGATTCCTCAAAATATTTTAGGGGATAAACATTTTCTTTGCAATAGTAAAATGAAGCGCCTGAATCATACTTCTTAGCAATACATCGTGCAGATGTATTGCTAAGCTTTTCTATGCGATTTTTGGTGTCGTTGTAATAAAATTTATTAAAATCTAGACACAAAATCTTAAAAGTCGTATTGCACTGTAGACTGGGAGACCCAAGTTACGAAACTCGCAACTCGAAAATAATCATTATATTATATGATTTCATGAACCTTAATCAATATAGTTTAATATACACAGTCATATAAATTCATTTTCAAGAATAGAAATTTATTAGCACCGAAATCTGCCTGCAAAATGCTATCACGTGTGACAATGACTATGTGTGTGTGACAATTCTGGGTGACAGGTCAGGTCATCAACTGCTTTAGATGCTCTCCGAGGCATGGGTAACATACCATACCATTAACTCCATGACGTCAGGCTAGTTCGTTAGAGATAAAATCTACTTATAATTTGCCCCACACGAGGCCTCACGATTTAATCCAATATTTTTTATTTATCGCTAAAACTACGAAAATGAATTATCAAAATACATTACGTCATAAACGGCGGTAATTGACCAATTAAACGATATTTATTCAGCACTTAGGTATTTACACACACTTGCACTTGTCAGTTATACACAATTAAATATGAATAATATAATTAAATACAAAAATATCGCAACTAAAGTCTTTTGCGGATTAGCTAATGACTTGTCTGTCAGTCCAGCGTCACGTCATATGTATAGTTACAACAATAATTACCTCTTTAATCAAAATCTTAATATAATTTAGCTCTATAGAAAGAGGCACGTCTTTAAACAATATTTTTACGTATAAGCGACACACGCCTGAGGGCACCCTTAATGGGCCAGGACCACGGCTCAGGGCATCGCTAATGCTATGTTGTAATTGTCATGATGGTTGAAACAATATTGATAATTTTAAGTCTGGTTTAAATAAGGTTATCTTTACATAGATAAGTTTTTCTCTTTGTAAGTAATTTATATAAAGTAGAAGCCAGAAATTTTAATGAAGTAAATCATTGCCATTGTATACTGTTTTAATGTTTATTGTATGACATAAATATAATATGTTATATTATTACTATACTAGCTATACCAACTCCCTTTGGGAGAGGATGTTCAACAGTGGATGTCTTAGGAGGTGATAATAACTTAGACTTTAATTACATACTTTAATACCGTGTTTTTATTTATTTATATTTTACTGCCATAGGAAACAGCCAGCCAGCCTTTATAGTCATATATGATCAATGATCGTACACATTATTGTATTGTCATCAATATTACGTATCATTTGAAAAATACATCAATTTGTCATTTTAAAATGGATGCAGGACAAACTTATTTTCGCATATCGCCACCCAACTTACCAGCCTGAATCTCTAATTCTATTCTAACCAGCACTCGAGGAACGTGCCGCACTAAAGGCCATCTTTTGCACAGCAGGTACCTAAACATTGCCATGCAAAGGGAACTGGCCAAGTTTTAGGTATAGATTTGGAGTATCAGTATTTTATAAGATGGTTTTGATTTAAATTAGCTACTTTTAGTTGTATCTATGTATTTTATTAATAAATAGAAATCTCTATAAATTATATTTAATTATATACTAGCGACCCGGTTTCACACGGGAGCAATATAAGTTTATATGTATAATGCTGATGTATTAAACATATAAACTTTCCTCTAGAATCACTCTATGTTGGTTCTTTGCTATATTATTTGCGGGATGTCTGTCTTATCTGTACCTATGTCCATGACAGACTTACATCGGGTTTTATACTATGTAGTAATTTACAAGATACAAAGAAACGAGCTTCTAGCTGCATTACGAAATATTTTCTATCTATATATCGTAATTATAATCCTTAGGTGAGTCTTAAATCTGTGCTGATTACGGTGTTGTTACCTTAATCGTGCTGCAGTTGCTAACACTGGATTTAACCTAAGTCTTACAAAATTTGAGCTGCTTCAATTTATATTGCGCTAATTGTGTCCAATTTTCTACTGACACGGGCCACACAAGGTTAATTTACTAACCTAACAGTGGCGTCGCGAGCCGAAAACGGGCCTCGTGTCAAATCTTGTGAGAGAGGCAACGCACTATTGGGGGGCCCTGTTAGACCCCCTCTGTCCAGTAGGATCCACTATCTCGATCCACCAGTGGATTGAATAGCACGCCGAAGTTCACTGTGATCCACCGATTCTCTCGGTGGATCCTGTGATACTTGCATCTCCTAATATGCTCCACCAGTGGATCGAATTTAATTCAGGGAGTTTGGTAAGATCCACACCAGTGGATTTAATAGCACGTCGAAGTTCACTGTGATCCACCAATTGTCGTGGTGGATCCTGTGATACTTGCATGTCTTAATATGCTCTACCAGGGGATCGAACGTAATTCAGGGAGTTTTGTAAGATCCACCACTGATCTCAGTGGAACCTGTGATATAATTTATATAAGTAAATAGGGTCCACTGGAATCTAGGTTAGCGTCGGTAACTTAAGCCTGATTATGCCATTGATAATCATTTTTGGCATAGTCTGTTTACGCACTTATATTATAGAATAAAAAAGTATATGTCTACCATATACTTTAATGAATAAAAATAAAAATAAAAGTCTTTAATGAATAAAAATATAAGAACCACAGAATAGAGAAAAAAAACTTGCCTTCTAACTTAAATTTAACCACCCTAGGCAAGAAAGAGGAAAATCTAACGTTCGATCCCCTGGTGGAGCATATTAGAAGATGCAAGTATCACAGGATCCACCACGACAATTGGTGGATCACAGTGAACTTCGGCGTGCTATTCCATCCACTGGTGTGGATCTTACCAAACTCCCTGAATTACATTCGATCCACTGGTGGAGCATATTAGAAGATGCAAGTATCACAGGATCCACCACGACAATTGGTGGATCACAGTGAACTTCGACGTGCTATTCAATCCACTGGTGGATCGAGATAGTGGATCCTACTGGACAGAGGGGTTAGACCGGTGCCCCGTATAAATGATACGACTGATAAGGCGGTCGCTACACCCCTGCTATCTAACTACTTGCATACCTTCTACGTTTCCAGCTTAGAATAAACCGCCTCATGTCTTCAGATGGGTGTCGTAAGAGATAACTATAGAACATACATCCGATGGATCTGCATCTATCAGATCAACGTAATAACATTGATCTGATAGATACTGCTGCCCATATATCATCTCACTGCGATCAACATTCGGCGGATTGGTCCCCAACCCGCCTGCCAAGCGTGGTGACTATGGCAAATTCCCTCCCTCGAGAGGAGGCCTATGTTCAGCAGTAGACGTGATTGACGATGATTATGATGATCTTTTTTTTTTTTACCAAATATAGGCTTATGTTTGACCATAATCTCGCTTGATGGAAGGCGAAGATAAATAAGGCCTAAGATGATACACGCTTGCCTAGAAAGTGTCTGTTCACTAATCCGCAAGCTGTTGTTATTGTTGTATGTTAAGAGGAGGCCTATATTCAGCAGTGGACGTAAACGGGCTGTGGAAGAGCCGTAAAGCAACAAAATCACTTAATTAAACACATTTTTAAAAACTGAATTAGGTAATTAAATAAACTATTTTGGAATCAAGATTTACATTTTGAGCTCCAAGATATTGCGCATCACAAAATATTCGTTTAGGTTATTTGGTCTTGTTTGTGATTCTGACACAATAGATTGTTGATTCACTTGTATATGCATGTGGTGTTTCCCACGAAAAGAAGCCTCAGTTGTTAAGTACCTAGTTGATCGTCATATTTCCAACGAAGTAGAACACAATGAGGGGCATTTTTTGTGCCATTTTAATGTTTGGCGTCGTTAGATGTAAGTTTTTTATTTTTATTTAAGGAACTGCGAAAATCATATGATCAAAATCAAACAAATCAAATGATATTTTGATATTTGCCCGAAAATAGTCAATTACATAACACTTATGGGTACCATATCTATACCAATTTGCCGTGTGGTTTCCGGCTTAGAATAGACTACCCATGGGTGTCTTCCCATGGGTGTCGTAAAAGGCGACTAAGGGACATATGGCTGACGGATGGGCAGCAGCATCTATTAGCTCAACATTTGCATCTTACTGCGATCACCAATCCGTCTGCCAAGCGTGGTGATTATGGCAATATCCCTCTACGATCCTGGCTTGCCAAGGTCTGTTAATAGGAGGCCCATGTTCAGCAGTGGACGTCAACGGGCTGTTGATGAATGATGATCTATACCAATAAATATAGCTGAAGTGTTTGTTTGTTTGGTAATTATTGCAATGTTATTTATAGCAAGGCATTGTATAGCCCTTTTATTGAAGAAGGCTAAGGCTATATATTATTATGTAGTTCCCACGGGACCGGGAGTTATGAAGGTGAAACCGCGCGCGGAAAGCTAGTTTAATAATTATAAGGTCATCAATGGAATATCATGCCACACTGAAAACTCAGAAGGCAGATTACACACTGAAGCTTAATTCAACATAAGTAAGTAGCCATGGCTAATATCTTGACCCCCAATGCCTACCTTTTGGGGGCTATAACTAAAATGCAGTGGTCTTATATAATCTCAATTTATAAATTTACTAGGTTCATGGCCGTCATTCCGGCCGGTCATGGTGTTCAAAAAGTTAAAATAATTATCTTCTCACTGTTAAATCTTTATTTGATTTCAAATAATTGTATAAAAAATCTCAATATGTAATATTTTAAACCTAAATAAATTGTATTCACACAAAACGAAGAAGGCCTGCAAATTTGGCCGAGCACAGTGCGCACTAGTGAATTACGCGGTAGAGGCGGCCAAGCTCTTTATTTTCCTCCATTAAATAGATCAACGAGAAATGTTACTGCTACCGTGCCAACTGTATGAACACATACTTTTCTACTATGTTTATTTTACTCGACTGCGAAGGAAGCGGTTACAATATTACCTATTCCTTCATATGTATTCACTAGTTTCACTCGCGTACCTCCTGTTCCCGTGGGATCTTCACAATTACATATAGCCTACGACATCCGGGGATAGTATAGCTTCCCAACAGTAAAAGAATTTTTGAAATCGGGCGAGTATTGTCATGTCAGAATCAAATATTTCCTCTTTATAATATTAGTATAGATACTAATTATATGCAGTTACACGTACAGTAGAAAACTATTGCAAGATAATCAAGTATTACTGTTCATATCTCGTGAAGGAGACAGGATTTAAAACATTTAAATAAGATGGGTATTATAATTTGAGAGAACATAATTTTTTATGTGCCTAATGATGTATCATTAGGCACATATAAGGACAACATGAAATAGAATATTTATAGAAAGAAAACATCTTATTATGTTTTAAATAGACGGTACTTTACGAAAATCCATAATAAATATCTAATCTAAATTAAAAAGACAAAAAATCTAGCGATAACTCCGCCCAAAAATGTGTATTTTTAATTCTTATTACATATAACTATCTAAGTAATTAAATCAATTGAAGGCCGATCTATATGTGTTTATTATGTAGTTGTTCTCATTTCAAACTAGAATATTTCCGAAGACTTTTTTATTGGTTCAAAGACCAACTGTAGTCAATGAGATTTTATCAAAAGAAAAAACTCTTAATGCCTTGAGCACACCGGATGCGTATGCGTAGACGTAAGCGTAGACGTGCACGTACCGCTGAGTTGTAATGTATGGAACCGTATTAGACAGGACACACCGCTTGCGTAACGTAGACGTGCGCGTAGACGTAATGCGTAGCCCTACGCAATGCAGCTCCCAAGGCACAAACTGACTGCGTGACCTACGCCGTACCTTACGCAGAGCAGAGCGGCAACGTTGCATGATGACGTTGTATTCAATGGCGCGCCTTATTGGACGTCACACCGAGCAGCAAAGGTACGTGCGTGTACACGCACGTACCTTTGCTGTGCGTAGCCCTACGCGCGTAACTTGCAGTCAGTTGTATTTTTTTACAAATTCACTGGCACGTAGTGGTGTTTTGTATTGTTTTTATAATGAATAGAAAAACTTATTGAAATTGTGCGTATTTATGAATGTATCTACAATCCAAAAAGTAAATTCTACAAAAATGCATCGTATAAATATGTATATTCCGGAGGATTATTCTGGCACAATAGTATTAATATTGCTTCTGCCTCGTCATGTCAGACATCGTGCACAACACAACCTTCGAAAACAGAATAAAATATGGCTGCCGCAGCCGGGTACGCAATAGGCCATGTGCGTTGCGTACTCGGCTCGGATGCGTAAGCGTATGCGTAACCCGGTGTACGTATGGTTACGGTTACGGTGTACGCCGTAACTCGCTGGCATATCACTTGCGCCCGATTACATGAAGCATGTTTTACAATAATGTGTACGTTTGTTTCAGATGCACAAGCGCAATATTTGTTACCGCCTAATAGAAAAGCATTCAAATCATCATGCGATACGAGTAAATCATTATTGGTAGAGCATTTCTTCAATATAATTTTCTCAGAATTCCAAACAAATCCACCAGTATGCGTATGTGTGCAAATGTGTATCAACCAACCTACTTATTGTTATCCTAACGGTTGTCTGAAAAGAGAAAATAATAAACCTGAATTAGCTTTACCTGTAATACATAATAACGAAAATTCGAAACCAATTTTCTTTATAGAGGAAAAGAATGATTTTATGCATGATCTTGTGGTCAAGAATTTCTTTAACGATGATAAATTGGCACCAACGACAACAAGTAAGATGTAAAATATCTATTATTGAAGTTATTTGAGATAGGTACATCAGAAAAATATTTATTTTCAACTACCTAGTTCATAGACAGCTGATCCATAGGACAGGTGATAGTTTAATGAAACTACCTAATTACTTAGCTTCGTATTTCGAAGAACACGATAAACTATTGGTCCCAACTAAAGCCATTAGGTAACAGTCGTTAAGACATGCCATGGAACACTATGTGTGACGTGTACAAGTGATACAAGGCAGACTACTGCCGAAACATATCAATAAATTTAAGAGAATTTTACAGTCTAAAATGACATCTTCGAAAAACAATAACTCTCGAATTTTATTTCAGGTTCAACTGCACGAAAAATATCCGAAAGCCTTCACCCTGATATTTTGAGAGAAAGATATAAAATCTTGTTTAAAACTAAAAAGATGCCCAATATAGAACTAAAATACAATTTAGGTGAACAAGTGAAAAACACAAAATCAGATATTATGAGACAGGATCATGTCGATGTTTCTAAAACAAGATGGCCTTTAAATAAAATCAATCGAAATCTAAATGGACATCATTTAGAAGCCACTCGACCTAGGAGTAACACTAAATTCTTTATATCTATGATAGGTGATAAAGAAGTAAATTATCCACCGAAATATTTTAAACGGGAACTAGCTAGTAATTATAGTAAAAGTGTTGACACTAATGAGGAATGGGACAAAAGAAACATATCCGAAGATCACGAAGCAGACCAATACGAAATAGAAGATAATTCATTCAATTTAGATAAACTTATTGAGAGTTTAATTAATTTTAATTTTGAAAATTTGAATATTCAATCAGAAGTTGCAACAACAACGCATAAAATTGAAAAACAAAATGAAATAAACTCGGAAAACATAAAAGAAGCCACTACTAAATCTCTTAAAGAAACTACAAATATAATATCAATGAATTTTACGAACGAAAACATTGATAAAAACCAATCTAAAAATAGCTCGGTAACAAATACAACAAGTTCATATAAAAATATGATAACAAAATTATCGAAAGAAATAGACATTCAAAATAATACAAGTTTGCAAATAATGAAACGTATGACTGACAACGCTACTATTACCTCTGATTATATTGGTACAGATATTACTACACAAACCAACACATCAAGAGTAACTGATGAAGAAAATACGACAGGAATGACTAATTCCTTAGCAAATTATAAGAGACAAACTACCAAAAAGAGCAAGCAACAAGTGTTGCGGCGATTGTACACAAAACATAATTAAGTTTTAGCAGTTAACCATGTTCTAGATAATTAATATTATTATCAGGATCATATTAAACAAATGTAAGTTAAAAATAGCAGAGACCTATTTCCGTAGTGTCATTTTAAAACGGAAAAATATAACCTCAACCTCCAAGCACACAATAAAATGTAATCTTAAGACGCAACACGCATTTTAATACAAAATAATTAGCAATAATCCTTTTATTTTCTTTGATAAGATTAGAACAAAGATTGCAGATGAGCATACCGTCGGCTTATTGCAAGAACTCATTAACTGCAAATTTTATCTGTAGTGGACTTCTTTTGACACATTACAAAAGGCAAAAACTCACTAATTTTTAGGCGTTACGGCCTTGCCATTAAATCCATAACTGCAATTTCCTCGCCAACAAACTGTAAAGTTTGGCGAGGTAAAACTGTAAAAATATAAGTTGTGTTTTTAAGAGAATAAATGATGAAAAAAAAAACGGAAATTACAACATTTACAAAAAATCATTAAGCTGCACAAGTTATTTTTATTAAATAGATAATAATATAAATATCTAAATCGAACTACAATACCGTTTATCTCAGAATAGTGAATATGTCACATAATGACTTCATGCAATAAGCTGACGATACATAGTTGTTGCTAAGTTGTTCGTTTTCATTCGGCCACATTTTTTGTTACTTATTATAATCCCCCAGACTGTCGTTATGCAAAGTTTTGTTTTCTCCCTCCATTTCATTGATGTCCGCTGAACCAAAGTAGCTTTTTTTTTTATTAATACATCGTTTATGGAGACAAAGCATAATATCTAGACTTAGAACAAACAAAACGATCAGGTATCTATAGTTCAGATAAATATTGATAAAAGAATCAACATTAGATATTTACATATCAAACTATGCTATTATCTCATTCACTATCATAAAATGTAATCTATATAGATTGACTTTGTAAGGCAATTGTGCTAAATATACGCATTTCATCCATAAATTACGTACAATAGGAATAGTATACTGTTATACGTTGAATGGCAAAACGGGAAGTATCTTTGTCCATTTCGAGATATGTGTCGAAGGCGGTCACCATTATAGGTTCTCAAACTTATGTGAAAATATACATTGGATTAAGGCTCAACACAATAGCTATTCAAAGTTATTTTTCATCCCACCATCTCGGAAAGAGTATTTTTAATCTTCAATATCTGAGTGGAAAAGACGTTTTTATTCTCTAGAGGATAAAGTAAATTGAATTTAGAACATCGTGTGCACTAAGTTTGTGTATTAAAAAAAACATTAAACCTATTTACTGCTACCTCTATGGTGCCGAATATATCATACAACTTTTTTTTAATTTGTTAAAAACTCAGACTCGGAACCTTCTTGGTGTTCTTTTTTCAATTTGCTTTGTACGCGGTTCTTTACGCGGCATTTTTTCACGTCATTGTTAAACCTTATATTAAAAACAAGAAACTTGAAAACAAGTGCGAAAACTAAAATGAGTGATTCTAGCGACGAGGAAGTTTGTTTGACGCCAACAGAATTGACTGAAACTGTTAATAATGCGCATTTCCTCGCTGAGGTGGAATGAAAAGTTACGTGTTGCACTCGAGTGCAAAGATTTTTCACCTCGTGCTCTTTTGATTCCCTCGCTAACGCTCAGGATTCTAATTTTGAATCACTCGCTGCGCTCGTGATTCAATTTTAGAATCCTTCGCTTGCTCGGTCATCAAAATTGAACACGCGGTTAAAAAGCAACTTTGCACTCTTGTATAACAAATAACTATTTTCATTTAGTGCTTATGACAGTCTATACTTTTAATAAAGTTTCGAAAATGACAAAATAAATGTATTAAATTGTCTTAAAAGATAACATTTGAAATATTGTATTGTCTAAACAGCTACTTTTTTGACAAACCAAAACTAATAGAGGAAACTCCTTCCTTTAGTTTTTCAAGTAACTACTTAAAATCTTTCTAACGGCAAAGAATGAGCAATTAAGACTGACTTAAAAGTCGAATATTAGCGGTATTAAGTACTGATAGCGAAAGATTAAAGTACGGTGTGTTACTTTGCTATGGCATTTCTGTTGGCGTCGGGGAAGCAATATTGTTATGGCGGCAGCTAATAGTATGATTATCATTTTATATTCTGCAATTCTGAAATACATAAAACGGAACTATATAACATCGTACTATTTGACCCTAAGAAACACTGAAAACCCAATCATTTATATCGAATTAGGAGAAATTAAAGGTTAGTTTATTATGTATAAACGAAAATCGCTCACACCGCGATGTACACGCTGTGTGCATTATAAACATAGGTCTATGCTCAAGTAGGTACTGAGAAGCTCAAAGCATAACCAACTTACTAAAAAAAAGATAAGAAAAAATTTAACATTTAAATATTTTATTCTGGTTTTAAACGATTATGATAGTATTCTCAAACGCTCAGTCAAAGGATGCCTTTGACTGAGCGCTTGAGATTTAGAATCGCAGTCGTGTCGTCCTAATATATATAGAACTTGTATAAGTATATGGATGATACTAGCAAGTTTTTGCATCGTAATGAAATTAATTTATTAGAAGGAAGTTGTAGAAATTACTATATTTATTTAAAACTGAGTAACTATTTTAGCCATTTGTTTTTTGTGTTGTTTGAACAAGGTCACTTCAATCGATTGTACGTCTACCTGTTGTCAGTCAAGGTAGTCTTTAGCGAGGCTGTTAAATTATTTTTAGACTAACAGTTGCTCGACTTGATCCGCGTAAAATAAGTATTTTATAACCTATCTAACAATGAAAGTTCTATCTAAATCGGTACTACAGTTTTGACGAATACACGGACAAATATAATGAGACAGACAAAAAAAGCATTTGTATATTATACTTTCCGAGATCTGGCTGATCGTCTGTGAGAACTGAGGGACCACACCATATGGGTCGTAGTTTTTAATATATTTGTTTACAAATTCCCAGATTCATTCTACAATTGTTTTCTTTTCTGTCTACTACTAAATCCGAGGATTTTCATTTCGCGAATTCCCAGTGTGGTCCCTCAGTTCACACGCACATTATAAAATAACCCTATGGAAGTCCCGTCAAAATTTGTATAGTCGTTACTAAGATTAGCCGGGACAAACAGGCACACAGACAGACAACATGTTTTCTTATCGTGTTGTTTTTTAGGGTTCCGTAGCCAAATGGCAAAAAACGGAACCCTCAGTGGCGTAGCATAGGTCACTAGCATCCGGTGCGGATTCCAAATTTGCCGCCCTCTTATTTTTGTAATCCATTATAAAAAATTTGGGCATGGTAAAAAGAGTACTTTTATTAGTTTTATTGAATGACTAGCTTTCCGCGCGCGGTTTCACCCGCGTAACTCCCGTTCCCGTAGAAACTTTATAATAAAATATAGCTTATAACCTTCCTCAATAAATGGGCTATCTAACATTGAAATATTTTTTCAAATCGGACCAGTAGTTGCTGAGATTAGCGCGTTCCAACAAACAAACTCTGCAGCTTTATTATATTAGTATAGATGGCAATAACTCATTATTAGGTACCAATTCCTTGCGTTTTTATACTCGTGATAATTTCTCAACGAAATGTCCGATTGGAATAAAACAAAAAGTATTTTACTTCTACATAAATACCCTTGATAACAAAATGCTTAATTTGGATAAGGATTAATATTACGATAAACATTTAACGTAGTTTCTTTCTTCAGACGATTTAATATTTTTTTATGAACATAATAGCGGTTATTGTGACTAAACTATTATAGTTAGATATGTGCTCTCGCGGACTTTTTTGTAGATCTTAATAAGACCTGCAAACCCGTAGTACATCATTTTGTTCTATTGTCAATAGTTTTTGCAGCGCACGCATAAATAGGTTTTCGCTTTTACACCTTGGGTTACAAAATCGCAATTTTCTTACGGATCCCTAACTTTTTTGAAAATATTGTTTGAAGTTATTGAGAAACCTTGCGCTTGCATCACCCATGCATAGAACCTGCATAGGTACCTGGGTATTTGGTAACATAAAAAAGATAAAAAAAAAAACACTGAAAGAAATTAACTTTTTTTTTAATTTTAATTTTTTTTTTCTAACTGCTACCTCCGCATTGCCGCCCCCGGCAAAGTGCCGCCCAGTGCGGACCGCACCCTCCGCCCCCCCCATGCTACGCCACTGGGAACCCTTATAGATTCGTCATGTCTGTCTGTCTGTCTGTCCGTCCGTATGTCACAGCCACTTTTTTCCGAAACTATAAGAACTATAATGTTGAAACTTGGCAAGTAGATGTATGTTGTGAACCGCATTAAGATTTTCACACGAAAATAGAAAAAAAAAACAATAAATTTTGGGGTTCCCCATACATAGAACTGAAATTCAAAAAAAATTTTTTCATCGAACCCATGCGTGTTCTATGAATAGGTCTTCAAAAATGATGTTGAGGTTTCTAATATAATTTTTTTCTAAACTGAATAGTTTGCGCGAGAGACACTTCTAAAGTGGTAAAATGTGTGTCCCTACCCCCCTGTAACTTCTAAAATAAGAGAATGATAAATCTAAAAAAAATATATGATGTACATTACCATGCAAACTTCCACCGAAAATTGGTTTGAACGAGATCGTGTAAGTAGTTTTTTTTTAATACGTCAAAAATCGTAAACCGCAATTTAGCTTTCATTCAATCAACTCGAATATAAAATAACATTTCATTTCATAAACGTACGCTTTTTTATTTATTCTTGATATCAAAAATAGGTACGCACTTGTAACTGAAACGGAACCCTTCGTGCGCGAGTCCGACTCGCACTTGTCCGGTTTTATTACAAAAAGACTCTTCTATCTTATTTATTCGTCTAGAAAATTAGGCAGCTAATTAATAACAGTTATCAAGGATTACTTTGTTAATATCCATTTTAACGATGAGGTTCGACAAGCGGCTAAAACTGCGCGGAAAGCGGAAAACGGTAAGCAAAATACTTATCAAGGGAAAAACCACGGTCTCTCGGCGGAACAGGTATACCTGACATATAATATTTTTTATATGAATAATCATTAATCACTTGTCTACATAAGTATGCACTATACTTATGTTGCGCCGTGTGGTTTGCGACTTAGAATAGACCAACCTTTAGGAGCACGAGTTGATGGTTAAATTAAAACAGTGTTCACTATTTACAATGATGATGGTGTTGCAATAATGGCTATGTACATGATGTCTTAATGAAAATGTTCACAATGACATATCAGAATTTATTTTTTAAATAAATAAAGTGGCGCCCGCCTATGGTCACGGAGGAGGTCGCTACAACCCCTCATATATTCATAGGAATATATGAGGGGTTGTAGCGACCTCCTCCGTGAGAGCCGGCAGCAGCATCTGTCACCAACAAAAATCTTACGTTTTAATTTGTAAAAATACTTTAACTTCAATAAATCCTGTTGAACTCCATTGTTTTAGGTATAGGTTATTTTTTTTAGTCTGAAACCTCGTTATTTTATCAACTAACAAAACATTTGTTTAACTTACGCTTCTTGTTATTTTCCGATTACATATACATTTCTTTCGTTATTAACAGTACAGTAGGTGTCCGCCGGCCTTAGCATTGACTTCATCGATATGAAACATAAACATTGTACAGTACACAGTAGGTATCGTGTCCGCCGGCCTTAACATTGACTTCATCGATATGAAAAATAAACATTTCTTTCGTTATAAACAGTACAGTACACAGTAGGTATCGTGTCCGCCGGCCTTAACATTGACTTCATCGATATGAATTTGCGCCATTCAATCCGCATTATCTATGCAGTTGATGTCACACTAGCAGTGTGTGTGCTACAGTGCGAACGTGTTTGCTGTTAATCTCGGATAAAGTATGTACACTCTATAATTGTTTTGTTTGTTTGCTTCAAAGCGCTTAAATCAGAAACTGCTGGTCCGATTTGAAAAAATATTTCAGTGTTAGATAGCCCATTTATCGAAGAAGGCTATAGGATACATTTATTAACAATTTCCCACGGGAATGGGAGTTACGGTGGTGAAACCGCGCGCGGGAAGTTAGTAAATTAGAAGTGAAGTGGTATAAATTCATTTTGTAATGCATTTAAACTGACTTTTATGTATTACAAGGCACTACAGTTTAGTTTCTAATGTAGACAGTACAATTATCATTCCCGTCTTTTTGCCGGAAACTTATTTTAAAGTTTTTACATTTTGATGATGAAAACATTAATATATGTAGGTATAATCAATAGTTTCTATTTCCCCGTTACGTACGTTTAAATCCAGCGGATTTACTTTTTAAATACAACTCCCGGTCTTGAAAAAATCACGTCATCTTTATTATTAGCCGTGTGGTTTCCGGCTTAGAATAGACCACCCCATGTCCTCCCATGGGTGTCGTAAAAGGCGACTAAGGGACATATGGCTGATGGATGGGCAGCAGCATCTATTAGCTCAAGGTTTACATCTTACTGCGATCACCAATCCGTCTGCCAAGCGTGGTGATTATGGCAATATCCCTCTACGATCCTGGCTTGCCAAGGTCTGTTCAGAGGAGGCCCATGTTCAACAGTGGACGTAAACGGGCTGTTGATGATGATGATGAAATATTTTATGTCAAACCAGATTGCCGCGCGTGTTTAGTCCCGTGCAAGTCCCGTTCCCGTGGTAATAAAGCCTATGTTCCTGTCTCCTAGATAATGTAGCTTTCTAACAATCGGTCCAGTAGTTCCTGAGCCTAAGTGTTCAATGCAAACAAACACTCAAATATTTCATATAATTTAAAGAATCAAATATTTCTGTTAATAAGCTTCCCTCTTTATATATATGTTACGGCTAATAGCCGAAGTGCGGCTACACCTAGTTTTAGCCGGCTACATATAGGTGCAGCCGACAACATGCGGTTAAACTTAGGTCAACCTTAATAAGTTCCTATAAGTTCCTCTAAGTTAACTCTAAATTAAACAATACCTATGCAAGGGACAAAAAGGTGTTGGGGTGGTTAAAAAAAAAAATAACCTAAACCTAAACCAATGGAGTCGAACAGGGACTTATAAACGCATGTGACCGACTGCACCTAGTTGTAGCCGGCTAAAACTAGGTGTAGCCGCACTTCGGCTATTAGCCGTAACATATATAAGTACAGATTTAGTATGTTTGTCATTGTTTGTACTTATGTTTTTGTCTATGCATAATAAACTTGAACACAAAATTGGTTTGTTTATAAATAAAGGAAGTGATCGCATCAAGGTCGGCCACGCTAGATCGTCAGCTGTTATTTTCCAGTCATATCCTACCAATATTATAAACGCGAAAGTTTGTAAGTACGGATGGATGTTTGTTACTCATTCACGCCAAAACTACTGAACGGAATTGGCTGACGTTTTGCACCGGGCTAGGTTATACGCTGGATTAACATATAGGCTACAAAACATCACGTTCCGACCCACTGGAGCAGAGTGATGCGGATAAAACCGCGGGGCGCAGCTAGTCCTACATATTACCTAGAATCTACATCAAGCGAAAGTGTTCGTCTCTTACACACAAACAAACAACTAAAATAATAAAGAATTAAGACTAAATTCAGCACACTTATAACCTGTATTGAGTCATAGTCAGCTAAAAATATTAAGCTATTGTTTTGTATAATTTTGTTTTTTTGTATTTTTTTGGCATACCGTTATGTCAAAATAATACGAATGCAAAAAAAAGTCCTATAGGACTCGGGTCTACTACTAGGGTCGTGGGCTTCCCCACGCCTGATAAGAAATTTTGATTTTACACAAGTAATTTTGTCCGAAGAGGAAATCGAACCCACGACCTACACCAAGTTAAAATTACACAAATTTTCTATTCCAGAGGCAATGGTGTTTAAACGAGTATGGGATTCATCGTGTCCTCACGTGTGGGACAAGTGGGAGGCTGACGGGGTGACGTGGGTCATTCGAGACCTGCCGCCAGAAGACGATGAGAAGGCTATTGACATATTGGTTGATCATCTCTGTACTGATGAAGCACTTTGTGCTGAAAGTCGTAAGTGTATCTTTAATCCTACTAATATTATAAACGCGAAAGTTTGTAGGTATGGATGGGTGGATGGATGGATGGATGGAAAACTACTGAACGGAATTGACTGAAATTTTACCCCGGGATTAACATATAAGCTACAAAACATCGCGCTCCGACCCACTGGAGCAGAGTAATGCGGATAAAACCGCGGGGCGCAGCTAGTATTATACACCGTGAAATTTTAATGGTTGTTTTCCCGAAGCAGAACAACTTGCCGTCGGTAGTAATATCGAAACATATTTTTTATTTTTTTTTAGACATGTTTTGGATTTAAAATGATTAAAAAAAATATTAGACAACTCGAAAGCGTTGAGCTCTTATTTTGCTTTAAACGTTTATGGATCGTTCTTTACTTTGTCAGCAGCGCGTGCGATTCGAGTAGTACCTACAAGGTCCGTTCACTCCGTCTAGTGTTACTACTGTTTATCACGCTTTCGAGTTGTCTAATATTTTTTTTAATAATTTTAAATCCAAAACATGTCTAAAAAAAAAAAAAAATATGTTTCGATAGTACTACCGACGGCAAGTTGTTCTGCTTCGGGAAAACAACCATTAAAATTTCACGGTGTATAAAGCAGAATAGTTTTTGGTTTGTTTGTTTGCTTGGACGTGCTAATCTCAGGAACTGTTGGAGGTTAATCACGGAACAATATTACTATGACTTTGATAAAAACGTATTCGTTATACTCATCGCTTAGATACTATGCATACGAAAAATATTTCTAAATACGTCAATTTATTAAGTTCATGTAGCTTCAATAATACAGTTATGGTTAAAGAAATGCCGTGTGGTTTCCGGCTAGATAACTAGAAATGCGCAAGTTGCATAATTGTGTCCATTAATTAATAAGACTAAAGCCTTGCTTACCTTCATGCCTGGTGATACCAGCCATGAAGGTAAGCAAGGCATCAGGCTGGTGTTGTATCAAAAGCATCATGGCTAACAACATATACCCATCAGAAAAACTAATAACAAATAACCAACGATGCATGGTCTAAAACCATCTTGGGTTTATTGACTTTCTAATGAAACTGGTTTGGGACGGTTGCATGATTTCAAAGTCTACAACTGATATCAGTAAAAATATTTTCTATGTTTTAAACATCAACATCTTATATAACTACCAGTGTTTCCCAAACATTGTTCTGCCATGAACTTTCGATGCCCTCGCAGACTCGAAGTCCGAGAGGCCCGCGAACCGTAAAGTAGAGCGACAGTTGCACAAAACTACCCTAAAATACAAAAAGTCAAAATCACTCAATCTCATCGCCAGCGACCGCCCTGAGCCGAGGTCCAAGTCCCACAGGCGCTTAGTTTGTAGTATTTAAACCATTTATCTAGGTTGGAGCTCTGCTCGCCTTTATGCCCGGTGAAGTAGCAAAAGCTTCGTGGCTAACAACATATGTCGATCCGAAAAAAAAAAAGGTCTGCCATGGCCACACTACCCCTAGTTAACAGTAATAATGACAGGGTATGTTATATTGATGGCCCGATACCGGGTCGCGACCAGGGCAAATGGGAAACGCTGGTATTTACCTACATATGCATAGCATCGATTGTACGACAAAAAATACATCATTTATTATTATTATTACTGAGATAAATAGATTGAATATGATTGATAAATTGCTCAAAGCATCATGTCTACACGATAGGTAGGTGCTTCATGTGATGGGTGCTAGCATTGTAATTTGACCACCTAACAAACTCTTCGTTGAATTTAAAATTTTGTGTAGCTACTTTTTAGAGGCACTAAATTGATGTAAAAATCTTGCATTTTACGACTGTATAAATGTTATTTAGTATAGAAAGTATTGAAACTATTTAGTATCGCACTGTTAGCCAAATAATTTAGAATTTACCTTAAAATTAAACTAAAAAATAAATATGGGCAAAAACTAAAAACCCTAAATTCATAATTTTCCTAAAATCTTTCGTTGATCAAAGATTTTTCTTTTCAACCTTTCGTTCTAATAACGATGAATTCGTAGTTAGATTTCGCAAATGTTTGTGTATCGGACATAATAGCAGATACCCATTTAAAAGAACAATAAGCGTATTACAAAAGTGTTACACTTTTGTCTGTCATTCATATTTTACGGTCATCAGCATATTATCTTCTTAATCTATTCATATAAAATGCTTTGTCTTGAATGACTTACGGATCAACTGTTGCTGTGTGTGACCACATTTACTATTTGAGGTTTTGTTCTTCGTGGAAAATAAAAACAACTTCTTGAGAGGGTTTCTTCTATTTATTTCTTGCTCCAGTTTCTTACATTTGTAGGGATGCCCGCCGTCTGTATCGATCGGTTCGGAACATCCCTCTTTTATACAAATCATTAGGCAAATCTTAATGAGCTCTGATTGGTTGACCAATCAGAGAGCCGGAATTACTACCAATAGGAGACAAGGTGAATTTTACTATCCTAGGTCGAAACTTTACCGTAAAGTAGACCTAGGCTCGATTTAAGATAATTTCACCTTATCTCCTATGGTGTTTCCTTATCAAACAATATAAGTTTTTATTTAAAAACTATAAACTAATTACAAATTAATCATTAAATAACTAATAAAGTATATAAATATACAAACAAACAATTATCACAACCAAAACTATAGCGCGAGTTACAAATTTCTATGTACAACTTATAACAATTTTATAAAACACTATTTTTGTCTTTTTCTTATTATTTACCATTATATACATTACTTTTAATAGTTTTATTCAATACTCTAGTCACTAATGAATCGATTAACACCAAAAATACACTTAAGGAGTAATAACTATTGTCAGGAAATCGAACACAAAGTTTTACACTTTATAACGCTAAGTGTTTCGTCTATTGACTATCGTAGCACACTAACTGTTTATATTGTCCCGCACATCACTCCCGCCGTGCGACCGTGTCGCATCTTCTCTCGGTGCGGGCTCGATATCTGTAGGTAGAGGCAGGACCACCAGCTTCCTTACAGGCCGACGTAGCACTCCTCCCTTGGTCCGCACGTCCACGGCGCGTACCACGTTGTCTGGGCCGGGGTATGTAGCGATGATTCGGCCGCGGATCCACACGTTGCGCGGTAGATTGGGGTCGACTATCTGTACGAGATCGTCGATCTGCACCGCCGCGCCTCGACCGTGTGGCTCCCGCCGGTGTTGAAGCTCGGGAAGGTACTCCTTCACCCAGCGCGCCCAGAAGATGTCGGCGAGCCTCTGTGCGGCTCGCCAGCTGGATCGGGAGATGGCGTCCTCTTCGGTGAATGTGCCTGGCTGTGGCACGCGTCCGGAGCCTCCCAACAGGAAGTGGTTGGGAGTCAGGGCCTCGGGATCCTCCTCGCTGACTGAGACATGCGTCAGCGGGCGACTGTTGACGGTGTACTCCGCTTCAGTAAGCAGAGTGGTGAGCACCTCCTCGGTCGGGTGGCGCTCGTGCAGCGCGGCTGCGAGCGCTGTCTTCACGGAACGCACCATGCGTTCCCAGGCTCCGCCCATGAAGGGAGCCCCGGGAGGGATGTAGCGCCAGCGGATGGTCCGCTTCGCTGCCTCCTCAGCCGTCGCCTCGACGATGGAGCGCCGCAGCTCCTTGTCTGCAGCCCTCAGGTTGGTGCCGTTGTCCGACCAGATTTCGGTAGGGCACCCTCGGCGAGCGAACATCCTGCGAAGTGCCATAACAGCGGAATCAGTACTAAGTGAACCGGCGATTTCTAGGTGTACAGCCCGCGTAGTGAGACACGTGAAGAGCGCCACGTATCTCTTCTGTCGAGCTCTCCCGACGGTTACGGAGAGCGGGCCGAAGTAGTCGACCCCGGTGTAGGTGAAAGGCCTGCTGTGGTGTGCTAGGCGACATCCAGGTAGGTCTCCGGTCCTCGGGTGCGGTGGCTGTTGTGTCTTCATTCTGCAGTACAGGCACCTTCGTAGTAGTGATCTAGCGGTGGGGCGTAGACGCAATACCCAGTACTGCTGTCTACACTCGTTGATGGTAGCTTCCACTCCGGCGTGATGTAGTTGTCGATGTATAGACTGTATCCACAGTCTCACTGTCGGGTGGTCGCCGTCGATCACCATAGGTTTCCTTACAGCTTCTGTGATGTCCCGTACTGCTCCGATCCTACTTCTTATGCGCACGGCGTTGTCGACGTACTCGACGCTCAGCTGATGTAGGCGACTTTCTTTAGGTATTTGCTTCTGTAGTTTCAATACCTCGATGTCGTCCGCGAAGGAATCTTCTTGTGACGACCGTATAAGTAATTCTTCCGCTATTTTTAATTCTTCCGCGGTGACCGGAATAAACTTTCGTTCTGATAACTGTAGTGTTTTCTGTACTATTTTCTTTCTGTTCGCTGTGTTTTCTTTTTTATTGTTCCAGCTCGGATCATTTTCTTTATTCTTTTTCGTTCTTCTGTAGTGTACACTTTGTTCTTGAGGTGTACATAGCCGAATGAATTGAAGTACACGCGCTGTGGAGTAACGAAGTCGGTTCCAGTTCGAGAATCTCGATGGATCAGGTAAGGCTTCTGATAGCTTCGGTCTTCGTTTCTCGCTCACGTGGTGTACCTTTTCTTCACCTGAGGTCTCTTCTTTTACAGGTGATGGTGCTTCGGACGGCCAGGTGTCTTCGGGTGCGTATAGGAAGTCGGGTCCCTTGTACCATCGGTGTTCTTTGTCGAAGGTAGGTGGGGTATCTCTCGTAGCGTCGTCCGCCACGTTCAGCTTCGTAGGTACCCATCGCCATTCGTTGACCTTGGAACTTTCTTCGATCGCCGCTAGTCGATGAGCCACGTAGGGTTTGTACGAACGCGAACCCGTCCTTATCCATGTGAGTACTGTTCTACTGTCGGTCCAGAAGGTTTTGCTGTCCGGTTTTCTCTCGTGTTCTTCTGTGACTGCTTCTGCGAGCCTCGTGCCCATGACCGCTGCTTGTAGTTCCAACCGTGGTA
The DNA here is from genome assembly GCA_947037095.2 of Nycteola revayana. NCBI lineage: Eukaryota > Metazoa > Arthropoda > Insecta > Lepidoptera > Nolidae > Nycteola > Nycteola revayana. The sequence goes on along the minus strand of OX344845.2, from coordinate 21,578,688 downwards.
TCGAAGTCAACTTGAGCGGTGCTACTTTCGCCTTGGCCATGATGAATGATAAGCTGACCTCTCCACTCGGTGCTACTGTCCTCCAGTATAGTACCGCAGAGTACGCCGACTCGCTGGCATCGGTGAGGACGTGAAGTTGTAACGATACGGCGTCTCTGTAGCTCACGTAACATCTTGGTATAGTTATGTTCTTGAGATTTCTTAGGTGAGCCATCCAGATCTGCCACTGCTCCGCCAGGTCTTCATCGATTTCATCGTCCCATGATGTTCCTCTGCGCCATACTTCCTGGAGTAGTTGTTTCGCTTTGATTGTGACCGGTGATGCGAAGCCAAGCGGGTCGAATAGTGACATTACTATGCGGAGAGCTTCGCGTTTTGTAGGCTTCTTTCCTTCCACAAGCGCTGTAGGTATTCGTGTCATGTCGAGGTTGAACGTAAACTCGTCGGAGTTGGTCTTCCATATGACACCTAGTACTCTCTCCATCTTCTCTTCGTGTCTATGTAGCTCCAAGTCTTCTGTTTGACTGTCTTCTCCTAGGGTTTTCAGAAGGGCTTGCGAGTTAGACTTCCATTGTTTCAGTTCGAAGCGAGCTTTACTGTGTACTTCTCGGACCTCTTTAGTGATTCGTGTCGCGTCTTCTATTGTTCTAAAGCTGTCCAGGTAGTCGTCGACATAATGTTTCTTTATGATAGCTTCTGCTGCTTCCGGGTTGGTTTTCGCATACGTTTCAGCGTTCAGGTTCTTCACATATATTGCTGTGGATGGTGAACTCGATGCCCCGAAGATTAGTGACGTCATTCTGTACTCTTCCGGAGGCTGTTGATCTCTTCTGTCACCTCTCCACAGGTAACGTAGCGCGTCTCTGTCTTCTGTTCGCAGCTTGACTTGCATGAACATTTCTTTGATGTCGGCGGTGACTGCCACTCGGTGCTGTCGGAACCTCATGACGACTCCTGGTAGCGACTGTAGTAGGTCCGGTCCCTTCAGCAGCATGTCGTTGAGGGCGACCCCCTTGGTCTTGGCTGCGGCGTCGTGAACTACCCTTAGCTTGTCCGGTTTCATGGGGTTGATCACTGCGAAATGTGGTAAATACCACGTTTTATTAGTAGTCTTCTGTGTTGGAGCTGGCTCCGCGTACCCCTTGGTGATGAGAGCTTCCATCTGTTCACTATATTTTCTTTTCAGCTCCGGACTACGGTCGATTTTCTTCTCTATGCTGTAGAGCCTTCTTAATGAATTTTCATAGTTGTCGGGAAACGATATTTCTTCTTTCCGCCATAGAAGCCCTGTCCGGTATGTCCCCTCTTCTGTTTTAACTGTAGTCTTCTGTAGGATGCGTAGCGCTCGTTCCTCGGGATCTGTGTTCGGCCTCTTGGGGTTGATACACAAGGCGTCCGCTTCGAAATACTGTTTGACTAACTTCTCTAGGTCGTCTTCCGGTCGGTCGACTATGTGGGACACGAAGGCGATGTTTCTTCCGAAGCTCCGTGTCTGGCTGCCATGTAGTACCCATCCGAGAGGTGTTAGTGATGCTACCGGTTGACTTCTGCTTCCCCTTCTCACTTCTGTGGCGAGCAGGAGATGCCAGTTGTCTTGACCGATGAGTAGTTGAGGCTTGGCGTTCGCGTAGGTGAGGTGACGACTGATGTCCGCCAGGTGGCCGCACTGTTCCACTAGCTCCTTAGGAACCCGCTGCGATGCCACGTGGAGGCTCTTAACTGTTCGTGCTTGTATTTGCTTCTGTTGACCGGTGAGTCCCCTCAGCTTCACTGCTACTCTTCTCGATGTCGACTCTGATGTCTTCATATCGTTGATGGTTTCTATTTTCAGTTGGTCTAGCGGTCCCGTCGCTCCTATCTTGTCAACGAGGTCGCTGTCTATCAATGTCACTGTTGACCCGTCGTCCATCAGCGCGTAGGTGTCGACTGCTCCCCGAGGTCCCTCCACACTTATAGGAAGGATTTTCAGGTACGATTGTTTCTTCTCGATTGTCCAGGTGGAGTTGATTACTTCTGGTGCTTCCTTCTCTTCTGCCTTTTCTATTTTTCTGTAGTGCAGCATCCTATGGTGTGTGTTCTTGCAGTCGTCGACACCGCACGGCTTGGCTCGGCAGTTGTGAGCTTTACTCCTGAAGCGAAGGCACCTGAAGCATAACTGTTTCGATTTAGCTATATCCCATCTGGCGTTTTCATTTTTCTTCTTAAACTGTTCACAGTCGATCACTATGCGTCCTAGTTCTTCACATACTGGACACCTCGGTGTATACGGTTTCTCTATGACGTTGTTTATCTTCTGGGTCCTCTTCTGTACGGTTGTGGCTGGTGCGTATGCTGCCACCGGCTCGGGTAGCGCATACGGTCCGCATAGCTCCGCTTCTCTTCTGAAGAACTTTTCTAATTTCAGAAGGTCCGGATCCTCTTTCGGCTGCGTCGCTGAGAAGTCGTAAAATCTGTAACGTAAGGTTGGTGTGAGTTTATCTACCACTATTTTTGTAGCTTCCGGGTTGTAGAGGTAGTTGATGCAGCTGAGGGTTTTCAGTGTGGCCACGATGTTGGAGACCTTGGTGGAGAATATACAAATGTCGCGCGGCGACTCTGTGAGGCGAGGTAGTGATCGTAACGCCTCCATCTCCATCATGGCGATCGACTCTGGTCTTCCAAACCGCGACTCCAGGGTCTTCATGATGTCTGCTGGATGTGTGTTGGTGATGAGAAGACCCTCGACTGCTTCCCTCGCCTTCCCTTTCAGATTTCTTCTCAGTCGATTTGTGTTTTCTATAGCCGTGAACGTATCTTCTGTTTCGTAGTATGCGGCGCGGAAAGGTAGCCACTCTTGATGTGACCCATTGAAGAATGGTAGTTCTATAACACGTGGTCGCTGTCCTGTGTTGACAGCCCGTACTATGGCTTCAGCCAGTGCGGAGTAGTCCTGTCGCTCTCCCGCCGGTCGCTGATGCCGTTGATGATGTTCTTCTACAAACTTAGTTGGTGGACTTCTATTTTCTATTATATCTCCCGCCTGTTCCATCGGTCGGTTAGCGGGAGCCGGTCTGTCGGTTTGGCTGTTCAGCCAGGTGTCCACCTTCTGGTTTGTTTCTTCATTTTTCGAATAAACTGTAACATCATCATCTTCATCGGTGTCCTCAGTTTCCAGGGCGGCGAGGCGTACAGTGGCAAGCTCCACCTGTAATTTTAATAATTCTTCTTTAGCTTTCGCTATTCTATGCGATTTTGATTTTGTAGACATCCCCCCTCCCCCCCTCTTGCTCGGAGGGCGAGGGTCTAGAGGTCCGCTCGGCAGCGGCGGACCTTGCACTATTTTCTTCACTACGGATGCTTCGATATTTTTGACAGCGGCGGGCGGTTTCATAACCGCGTCCACCGGTACAGTCGGCGCAGCGGACGCGGTTACAGACGAGGCGATGAAGCTGGGCGTCTCGGAAGGATGGGTGGCCGCAACGGCGGCGGCAGCGGCATTGGCGGCGGTAGACGCGGCGGCAGAAGCGGCGGCGACGGTCGGCGCGGCGGCCGGCGCGGCGGCCGGTGCGGTGCGGCGAGCTGTGGCTGTGGTTGCGACGGAGGACTCCACGGAGGTAGCTGTGTCCTCCGTCGTCGTGGTACCTCCCGTAGCGGTAGTACCGGAGGACGTCTCGGCGCTAGTAGTTTCTTCTGATCCCGACCGCGGCTCCACTCGCTGCTTACGCCCTTTTCCTTCCGAGCGTGTGACTGGCATGTTGTTCACGAAGAATTATCCGGCTTCAAAGGACCATTTAATGTGTGTGACCACATTTACTATTTGAGGTTTTGTTCTTCGTGGAAAATAAAAACAACTTCTTGAGAGGGTTTCTTCTATTTATTTCTTGCTCCAGTTTCTTACATTTGTAGGGATGCCCGCCGTCTGTATCGATCGGTTCGGAACATCCCTCTTTTATACAAATCATTAGGCAAATCTTAATTAGCTCTGATTGGTTGACCAATCAGAGAGCCGGAATTACTACCAATAGGAGACAAGGTGAATTTTACTATCCTAGGTCGAAACTTTACCGTAAAGTAGACCTAGGCTCGATTTAAGATAATTTCACCTTATCTCCTATGGTGTTTCCTTATCAAACAATATAAGTTTTTATTTAAAAACTATAAACTAATTACAAATTAATCATTAAATAACTAATAAAGTATATAAATATACAAACAAACAATTATCACAACCAAAACTATAGCGCGAGTTACAAATTTCTATGTACAACTTATAACAATTTTATAAAACACTATTGTGCAGTACGACTCACGTGCGGACAAGTTAGGACTTGTAGAAATGTATAAATTGTAAATAAATATGATTTGTTAACGTGTAACCGCGGGCGCACGCAAACCACCACCGATTGCGGGCGTCTCGCGGAGGTATAAATATAGGTCGATTTTATTGTAATATTCTGGCTTTGACCACCCCGGGATCGGCTGCTCACAAGGCGATCCTCAACGCGATTGTTGCAGTGTCTAGCCAGAATGTCTAGCACACTCCGGGTAGTTCATTGGAACGCCCAGGGCATCAGGGGGAAACGTCGTCTTGTCATCCACTTCCTTAGGGAAAGGAATGTGGATGTTCTCCTGGTAAGTGAGACTCACCTCAAGGACGGGGAACCATTTGGAATTCCTAATTATATTTCTTACAGGAAGGAAGAAGTATCCAGAGAAGGCCGCGCTTACAGAGGGCTGGCGGTGTTCGTGAAACGGAACATCGTGCATCAAGCCATCCCGCACTTCGAGCTCAACGCCATGTACGTGCTGGGTATTTTGGTGAATGTCGCCGGTGAGAGTATGAGGCTGTTTGCGGTATACCGCCCGCCTCAAAACACTCTAGACACTGGCGACATTCGCAAAATCTTCAGCACGAACACCCCGACGGTGGTCGCTGGCGACCTCAACGCTAAGCACCCCGTCTGGAACTGCGATAAGTCGAACGCTGCGGGCGTCGCACTATTGGCAGACTCCGACAACCACGGTTATTATATCGATGGCCCCGACGAACCTACCCATCACCAGACCACACCTGGTGGTGTACACGGTAGCACGGTCATCGATATAGTACTACACCAAGGTTTGAGGACGACCATCGGCCAAGAGGTACTGATGGACTTGCCCTCCGACCACCGCCCAGTCTTGCTGACCATCAGCGAGCCGCCCACCAGAGCCGCCCGCCCCTCGACACACACAAACGTCAACTGGGGCAAATTCATCGAAATAGTCGACAACACCATCGCTTCGGGTCCCGTGTCGACCCCCGATGATGTTGACAAGGTAGCCCTTGACATTTCCCATTGTTTTAGGTCTGCTTTACAGGAGTCTACGAGCGTCGAGCCGAGGACCCACGACCCCGAGCCGCTCCCGACCCGAATTCGTGTACTCATAGAATACAAACGTCGGGTAAGGAAGCGGTGGCAGCTGACAAGAGATCCCGAGCTGAAGACAGCCCTCAACAGAGCGGTGGCGAAAGTGAAACTAGCACTGAACGACCACGCCGAGAAGTCCTGGGAGCAACACATTGTGGAGATAAGTGACCACGTCCCTTCAGTCCACAGGTTGTGCCGCCAGCTAACAGGAAAGCGCCCCCCGGTCCGCCCGCTCCTCAACGCCGACGGATTGCTTCGGTACGAGGCCGCGGACCGCGCGGAGATATTCGCAGCATCACTCGAGAAACAGTTCAGCCCGTTTCCGAGCTGCGACCCCGAACACACGGCGAGAGTGGAGCAGCACGTGAGTGCCTACTTAGCCACCCCAGTGACTCCCGAGGATGACCCAGTCGTCTTCTCACCGAAGCAGGTTAGACGTATACTACTATACGTCAACCCGCGGAAAGCGCCGGGTCCGGACCGCATACCGAACAATGCGTTACGACGACTACCGCCCCGGGCGGTAGTCGCCGTCACGCGGCTGTTCAACGGTATCACGCGGACCGGACACTTCCCGACCGCCTGGCGTAACGGCCGGGTCATCATGCTTCCCAAGTCCGGCAAGGACTTACGGAAGCCCGAGAGTTACAGGCCCATCACCCTGCTCAACACTATCTCGAAAGTGTTCGAGCGCCTCTTCCTGCAGCACCTCAACGAGTGCTTCACCCCGAGACCCGAACAGTTCGGGTTCCGCCGTGACCTCTCGACCACCCTGCAGCTGACGCGAGTGTTACACCACGTGACAACCACGCTCAACCGCCGAGAGTACACAGCAGCCGCCTTCCTGGACATGGAGAAGGCCTTCGATAAGGTATGGCATGATGGTCTTATTTATAAGTTCATCACCTCCCCCTCCCCACTACCTGTGAGGTTAGCCCGGGTGCTCGCTTCCTTCCTGAACGGGAGGTCGTTCCATGTTGCGGTCGAAGACTGCACATCGAGCGACCGCCCCATCAGATCGGGAGTACCACAAGGTAGTTGCCTTTCCCCTGCGTGTTACAACGTGTACACCAACGACATCCCGGTGTCGGCTCCGGCGCAGTTGGCACTTTTCGCCGACGACGCCGCGATCTACACCACCTCTCGAGACAAGTCGAGAGCAGCGCGGCTGCTACAGTCCGCACTCGAAGACATACCACCATGGCTCGACAGATGGAGGATGCGGATGAACGTGAGCAAGACGCAGGCTATCCTATTTGGATCGTCGCATCTACCCTCTCCCATCCAGATACAGGGACAAGCAGTACCTTGGCTGACCACAGTCAAGTACCTGGGAGTCACCATCGACCGCCGAGTGAGGATGAACGCTCACGTCCAGGACACGATCTCCAAGACAAGGTGCGCCCGAGGCAAGCTCGGCGCCTTGTTTCGCTCGAAGCTGCCCATACGCACCAAACTAGGTTTGTACAAAACCTATATTAGGTCCAGGCTTACCTACGCAGCTCCAGCATGGATGCCGTTCATATCGAACGGCAACCGTGCACGACTGCAGGCGCAGGAGAACCTGACGTTACGTACCATCGTAGGCGCTCCGTACTACGTACGTAACAAGACCATCTCCGACGGACTGAAGCACGAGGGACTCGACGACTTTGTCCAACGTCTCGCGACAAGTATGTTCGATCGGGCCGACAGAACGAGTCACCCGCTTGCCAAAGGCATAGCGCCACTCCACAGCCGCCCACCGGAAGCCTGGGCCCCCAAGCACGCTCACCATCATCATCGGGAGTACTTCGAGGTCAGTGATCCACCCGGATCAGCTGACACCAACCAGTGAAGACACAGTACGAGGTCAGCGATCCGCCTTGCCGGATCAGCTGACGCAACAACACCGAGTTCGCCACATTAACGGTAAGTTAACACTCCAATGACCTATTTGTCTTTACAGATAGCGCTGCACATCATGGCCATAGGGCTCTGACCCTGAAGCCATTCACCCGCGCCCTTCGGGCGCGTGCGAATAGCACGATTGGCCTTGTAATATTCATTCTGATTTGGAGAGCAGTAATAAATGAACGTCTTTATGAAGCAACCAAGAATTTAATTTCAAGATCCCTACAATACAGTCCACACCCTACAGTTTGGTCCTTCGTGAGCCAGATCAGAATCAAGAAACCAGCTAGCAAATATCAAGAAAATGGTTGGTACCAGAAGCCGTACCAACCAAGAGGAAAGCGAGGGACAGCGCGGCGAGCCAGGAAGGGAAGACATCGGTCACCACAGGATCCTGGGCCAACCGGCTTCACCCAGCACGCAGCAGGAGACCACGACCGGGCAGGGGGCTACGAACGACGCCCCGCTCGCCGGTGCGATGGGAACCGTGACGCACGGGGATACCAGACGAACGAGGTCCCCGGCGCGGTCGATGCGGTCCCGGCGGTCTACCGAAAGCGTGGCGGCACGGGTGAAATTGGCGGAACTGGAGGCGACAGAGAAACTGGCGGCGCTGAAAAAGAAAGAGCTGGAAATAGAAGCGGAATTAATAAGAAAACGACTGGAGGCCGACGTCACGTTGATACAAGAGGACCAGGACAGTGTCCACGATGAAGCCCCGGGAGAAAACCATCACCAGAAGGTCAGTGCGTGGCTTAGCGCGAACCCCGTGACGGATCAAGAACAGAAGACTAAGTCACGGGACGAGAGACACCTACGTTTCAACCTCCGAGGCCGCTCGCCTACACCCACGAGGACACGCGGCAGTATGGACCGGCTGACAGACGCCCTAGAGAAGATGAACAGACCACGGGTCAAGTGCGCCGACCTACCTGAGTTCACCGGGGCCCCGAGCGAGTGGCTGACATTCAAAGCTGCGTATCGGGACTCCACCAGCATATACGGCGTCACGGCGAATGAAAACCTACAGCGGCTCAGGGGCTGCCTGAAAGGGGAGGCGCGCGACGTGGTGGCTGCGCTGCTGTACACCGCTACAGAACCGGGTCACATCATGCGAACGTTGGAGCAGTGCTTCGGGAGGCCGGAGGTCATCATCGACAGAACGTTCGAGGAACTAAGGCGCCTTCCGAAGCCCAGCGCGTCGGCGGTGGACCTAAATAATTTCGCTGTTAAGTTACAGAATGTCGTGTGCGTGCTCAAGAACATCGACCGGCGCGGGTACCTATACAACCCGATGCTGTCGAGGGAGGTTCTAGAGAAGCTGAGCCCGCACGTGAGGTCGCGGTGGTGCGACTACGCAAGTGAACACGAGGTGTCGGCGGAGCCGGAGATCGTGCTACTGTCTCGGTTCCTGATGCGAGAGGCGGACCGAGCACTTAAGTACACGTACGTACCTAGTATCGGCAACATCGGCACCACGGCGGTACGGAGGGAAGTGAGGACATCGGCGACGCCCGTCGCGCAGAAGAGGAAGACGAGCGCGGTGTTCAACACTACCGCCGCAGTGGAGACCATGGAGGGATGCCCCGGCTGCGCTCAGCCCCACGAGCTACCACGGTGTCCCAAGTACCTACAGATGAGCAACGATCAACGATGGGAGTTGGTGCGAGACAAGAGGTTATGTTTCAGGTGCGTAACACATCGACATCGTAGAGCCTTTTGTAAAGCCAAGCTGTGCGGCGTGAACGACTGCCGCCGCGCCCATCACTCGTCGCTGCACTCCGAGGGGGTAACGGAACGACCTACCTCGGACAAGAAGGAACCGGAAGAGGCCGTCTTGTCGGTGGTCACCCGACCGACCGCTGACCCCAAGGCGGTGCTGCTGAAGGTGTGCCCAGTCACCGTGGTGGGACCACGGGGGGAGTGCCGGACCTACGCGCTCCTGGACGAGGGCGCGACCATCTCCCTTATCGACGAGGACCTGGCGACGAAGATCGGAGCGAGAGGACCGAGGCGACAGCTGCACATGCGAGGTGTGAACATGTCACAAACAGAACAGAACAGTCAGCTGGTCGCGGTACGTATCAAGGGGAAGGAAGAAGAGCTTCTCAAACTTCGTGCGCGCACCGTTAAGGGACTACAGTTGCGCCGACAGTCCATCCCGAGTGACCTGTTGAAACAAAAGCACCTGCGTGACATACCGAGGGAAGAGGTATGTTACGACCAAGCACGTCCCGGTATCCTGGTGGGGACCGACCATTGGGAGTACATCGTGTCACGGGAACTACGGGTCGGCGAAGCGAACGAGCCGGCCGCATCAAGAACACAGCTGGGATGGGTGGTACACGGAACAGTACCGCGCAACCTCATCCACCGGAGCCGAGATGACGACGTGCTACACCTCCATACGCCAGTACCGGAGGAACCTGCGGATGAAGATCAAAGACTACACGAGATGGTGGAACGACACTTCAGGGTCGACGCGCTCGGCGTCGCTCAAACCCCCCGAGTGAGCGAGGCGAACCTCCGAGCCGTGTCGATAGTAGAACGTACCTTGAAGAGGACCACCGAGGGCTACGAAGTGGGACTACCGTGGAAGGAAGACGGGGTCCAGCTGCCGTCGAGCTACAACGCAGCGCTTCGCCGCCTACACAAGGTCGAACAGAAGATGGATGCCGACCCAACCTTCGCCGAGGAGTACACTAAGCAAGTAGAGAACCTGCTGAAGAAGGGGTACGCGATGCCGTGCGACGGCTCTGAACAGACGAGCGCCGTTAGCTGGTACCTACCTCACTTCGCTGTGCAGAACCCTAACAAACCGGGCAAACAACGGTTGGTGTTCGACGCGGCGGCGAGGAGCGGCGGGGTCAGCCTGAACGACCACCTACTGGAGGGCCCGGACCTACTGATGTCACTACAGGGCATCATGTTCCGGTTCCGTGAGAAGCCAGTAGCCATCACAGCGGACATACAAGAAATGTTCCTACAAGTGAAGATACGTCCCGAGGACCAACCGGCTCAACAGTTCCTGTGGAGAGGTGCAGATCGGACTACGTCGCCCCGGCGCTTTAAGATGAGAAGTATGATCTTCGGTGCGGCGAGCTCTCCCTTCATGGCACACTACGTACGCGATTACAACGCTCAAGTGCACGCGAGTACTCACCCGTACGCCTTCGAAGCCATCACACGGAGCCACTACATGGACGACCTCGCAGCTAGCTACGATAGTGATAAGGAAGCCCGACGTGCCGTGTCCGAGCTAATGAAAGTGCACGCCGCAGCTAACTTCACGTTACGTTCATGGAATACAAATAATAGTGATGTACTTACAGAGATACCGGACGACCTGCGAGCGTTGGCACCGACACAGCTGGGAGGGAGAGGACCTGAGAACAAGATACTGGGACTCCACTGGAACGCGGCGCAGGACGAGCTGGGGTTCAACACATCAATGAACCGCGTCCCGGCCGAGGTACGTGATCGTCGCCGCGCTCCCACCAAGAGGGAAGCCCTCAGTGCGGTCATGTCTATATATGACCCTCTGGGATTACTGAGTCACTATACGATCCGAGCTAAGATCGTGCTTCAGAGCCTGTGGCGACTACAGATGGCCTGGGACGAACCAGTACCGGAGGAAGAGAACGAGCTTTTCGCATCGTGGTTGGAGCGCCTCCCGGACCTCACCCGCCTACGACTCGAACGATGCTACTCACTGGAGGGGTATTACGAAATAGAGCTGCACGTACTATGCGACGCGAGTGAACAAGCTTACGCAGCAGTGGCGTACTGGCGCATACTACGACCCGACGGAGCTATACACGTGAGTTTAGTGGCAGCGAAGTCTAAGGTGGCGCCGCGGCGAGTGCAAACTATACCACGACTGGAGCTGCAGGCGGCGGTCATCGGGGCTCGGCTGGCGGCTACTGTGAGGAGGGAGCATCGGGTCGAAGTGCGGCGTACTAACTATTGGACCGACTCATCCACAGTGATCCATTGGGTGCGACACGACGCGCGGCGCTATACACCGTTCGTCGCGCACCGACTGGGGGAGATCGCTGAGCTCACTCACCGCGAGGAGTGGCGCTGGATACCTACGGCGGAGAACGTGGCGGACGACGCGACAAGGTTTAGCCACACACCGATCACCACGAGCGACCGATGGTTCAGAGGCCCGGAGTTCCTGCACCGACCCGAGGAACAGTGGCCTCCCGAGAGAACTTTCACCGAAGAGGGGGAGGAGGACCTTCACCACGTCGAGGAAGGCCCGAGAGAAGACTGGCTGCCCGAGCCCTCCCGCTTCTCAAAATTTGAGACGCTGGTGCGGGCCGCAGCGCGTGTATTAGCATTTGTAGATATGTGCAGGCGCCGAGCCACGCGCCTAGAGGACGAGCACATCCGGAGGGCCGAGCGCGCCCTCATCCAGCGGGCGCAACAGGAGAGCTTCGGCGACGAGCTACAAAGGCTACGAGCGACGCGCCCTCTCACCAAGTCGAGCCGACTGTACAAGCTCGACCCGGTGATCGAGGGCGGTCTACTACGGGTGAGGGGCCGCATAGGGGCCGCAACCGTGCCCCTTGAGACCCAGCGACCCGTCATCATGGACGGACAACACCGCATCACCCGGCTCATCGTGCTGCGGGAACACTGCGCTGCCGGACACGCCGCGCGGGAGCGCGTGACCAACGACCTGAGGCAGCGCTACTGGATACTGCGCCTGCGGCCCACGGTGCGCTCTGTGGAAAGAGAGTGCGCCCTGTGCCGCGTGCGCCGAGGGAGACCGCAGCCACCAGCACCCGGGGACCTGCCCCGAGCCCGCCTAGAACCGTTCCAGCGCCCGTTCACAAACTGCGGGCTGGACTACTTCGGGCCCGTGGTAGTACGGGTGGGACGCCGGCGAGAGAAGAGGTGGGGCGCGCTATTCACGTGCCTCACATCACGCGCGGTGCACTTAGAGCTTGTGCCCTCGCTGTCCACGAGCTCGGCGCTGATGGCGCTGCGGCGGATGGCGGCGCGCAAAGGGTGGCCGAGGACGATGTACTCCGACAACGCTACCAACTTCCACGGCGCAGACACGGAGCTACGGGCGGCCTACGCGGAGTGGGAGCCAGCGCTACGCGAGGAGGGACAACTGCACCGCATGGAGTGGCGCTACATCCCGCCGGGAGCGCCAAATCAAGGAGGCGCATGGGAGCGCCTGGTGCGCTCAGTCAAGGTGGCGCTGGCAGCCACCCTGAAGGAGCGGGAGCCGACGGACGAGGTGCTGGGGACGCTGTTGGCCGAGGCGGAGTTCTCTATCAACGCCCGGCCGCTCACGCACGTCAGCGTGGACCCGCAGGACCCGGAGGCGCTCACCCCGAACCACTTCCTGTTGGGGTCGTCGACAGGCCTGCCGACCATCGGGCCTTGCGACCTCGACGATCGACGGACGTGGCGAGCCAGCCAGGCGCTGGCCAACTGCTTCTGGCAACGGTGGGTGCGCGAGTACCTACCTACACTCGTGCCCCGAGGACAACCTACCGACGAGAGGCGACCGCTGCGGGTTGGAGACGTCGTGGTGGTGGTGGACCACAACCTACCCCGGAACGTGTGGCCGATGGGGAAGGTGGAGCGTGTCTACGTGGGACCCGACGGCGGCATCCGAGTGGCAGACGTCCGAACGAAGACTGGCATCTTTAAGCGTCCCGTCAGCAAGCTCGTCGTACTGGTGCAAGAGGAAGCTACGCGGGCTGCGCTGGGGGGAGAGATGTGCAGTACGACTCACGTGCGGACAAGTTAGGACTTGTAGAAATGTATAAATTGTAAATAAATATGATTTGTTAACGTGTAACCGCGGGCGCACGCAAACCACCACCGATTGCGGGCGTCTCGCGGAGGTATAAATATAGGTCGATTTTATTGTAATATTCATTCTGATTTGGAGAGCAGTAATAAATGAACGTCTTTATGAAGCAACCAAGAATTTAATTTCAAGATCCCTACAATACAGTCCACACCCTACAACTATTTTTGTCTTTTTCTTATTATTTACCATTATATACATTACTTTTAATAGTTTTATTCAATACTCTAGTCACTAATGAATCGATTAACACCAAAAATACACTTAAGGAGTAATAACTATTGTCAGGAAATCGAACACAAAGTTTTACACTTTATAACGCTAAGTGTTTCGTCTATTGACTATCGTAGCACACTAACTGTTTATATTGTCCCGCACAGTTGCAAATCTTTTGATCGTAGACACCTGAACATTGGAGGTATGTCTTTGGTCTTTGTATGACGTAGGCATCTGATAAGAAAGGATTTAAAAAAATACGTAAAATACGAGGAAAAAGAGTGACAAAGTTTGTATGGCGAAATCGAAGTCTACGCAGCTGCGCAGATTTATTCGCGGGCAAGAGTTAGTAAGTGTATTTTTTATTTTAATAAAATAAAAAATACACTTAACTAATATATTATTATTATTTACTAGCCCGCGAATTTGCAAGAGTTGATTCATACAAACTTTGCAACGCCTTTTCAACCCCTTAGGGAATCAATTTTCAAATTTATTGCAAACCTGCGTCACTCAAATATACTTATTTAAAAAAAAAAACATGGTTTGAAACCACTGGGTCTGCTTAAAAAAACCTTGATTTCTTTTATAAACCAGTGGTTTCACCTGTCAGTCAGTTTTTGCTTTTTAAGGTTCCGCAGTCTATTAGGAACCCTTATAGTTTCGTCATGTCCGTCCGTCCGGGCTCGTACTCCGCCGTCACTACACCGATTGTCACGAAAATTGGTAAAGAAATGTATATTGAAGATCCAAAACTTGGTTTTTAGAATTATGGAAAATGTATTTTATTTCCAATACAACGAAAAGTGACTTAAAACAATTATTAAAGTATAGGGTATCGTTGGAAAGGTCTCTTGATATGCAACAAAAACTGCCTTAGAACTATGTAGATAAAACCCCCCAGTCTCGAGATTACCTAATACAAAGTTAAAATTACAGCGTCCCCTCCCCTTAACTTTTGAAATATTGCTAAATAAAGTTACAGTCGTCCTAACAAAATGTTTGGAACTGACCGCGAAATTAAATTTAGATTTATAAATTTAACAAAAATAGGCATTTTATTTTATATAGAATAGATATAGAAGATAGATAATAGCGTTCCGTATTATGTTATAATATAACTAATCTTAAGGAAACATACCAATAGTTCTAATTATATAAACACCTGCACAAGTGTTTGTCACTTTAAAACAATTAATTATTATAAACTAGGCAGCTGGAGCGGTTTCCTCGCATATTGATTTTATTTTCGCGGTAAGTATATCATAAATTGAGATGAGCCTAACCTTTTACAGAAATTTGGGCATTAACTTACTAGGCATAAAGACAAAAAAATACACTCGGTTCCAAAAATAACGGGTCAGTCACATAAACCCGAATATCTCCCGAACTACGTGCCATCCTAATGAAACGAAGACTGTTCAATTGAGAATTTAACTATACAGATAAAAAATAAAATAAAACTTAGTTTCACCCACAATATTAATCTCTAAATAAAAAAAAAACTAAAGTAGTCATATTTTTCTTAAGATTACATTTTTTTATGATTGTTTTTTTGCTGTTTTTCATCACTTTCTTCATTTAATACTTTTTTTTGCCTCCACGAGCTCTTCTAACAGCTTCCAGGCGATTAGGCATGCTGTATACCAAATTTTGGAGCCGGTGCTGAGGAATACCTTCCCATTCCTCCACCAGTGCTTGTTTGAGCTCGGGAAGCGTGATTGGTGGGGGTTTCGACCTTTCACGCATCTCTGAAGCTCGTCCCAGGCGTGCTCAATGGGGTTTAAGTCCGGGCTTCGCGCTGGCCACTGCATGAGTTCGATACCGACCTCTTCAAGGTAGTCATGTACAATTCAGGCGGTACGGGGACGTCAATAATAAAAAAAATATTGGACACGTATTTTTTTATTTATCAAATCATTAAAAATTTACAAAGATACACAGCAACAACAAACTTAGTTCAGGAGAGGGCTTGTGACGTCACTACTAGAAAAAAAATATACCTACCTAAAAGTGACGTTACTTGAATCTTCGTCATTTTTTGTTTGAGGAACGAAAAAAATCTACGTCTCCAATATTTTTTGGTAATCTAACTGACGGCCTAAATAGTTTTTTTAAATCTTTATGCCTATTATTACATTACACTATCTCCTATTAAAGGAATGGCATATACTTCGGAAGCACCTAATATGTTCTCTATATACACATATGACATACACATTCCAACTATGTACCTAGTTGCTTTTAATGTCACGGTCCTTTTCATTGAACGTGAACTTGAGTACTTCCACCTTATAGAATAACATTATTTATTAATGTTGGCTTCCTGCGTCTTAGTAAGGTCGCCAGAACTAACAGGGGGAAGGGGAAATGGGATAAGGAACGCTAGTTAATGCTGTACATATCTACTGTACTAGCACTAGCTGTCCTTGTATCCATCAAGCGAGATTATGGTCAAACGTAAGCCTAAATGTAGTTAAAAAAAAAAAAAAAAAATCTCCGTATAATAATAAGAATCTTAAAGATTAAAAAAACACCTGAACCTAAACCAATGGGGTTCAACAGCTCCCCCCTCGCCCTCCCAAACCTTAGTTTGCTAAGAACCTGCCCTCGTAGACCTGAAGTCCGAGCGGCTCACGAACTGTTAAGTAGAACGACAGTTGCACAAAACTCCCCTAAAAAAAATAAAACTCATAATCCCTCAATCTCCCCGTCAGCGACCGCCCTGAGCCGAGGTCCAAGTCTCACACGGAATGCCCTCTTGCGCAGGTTGCTTAGTTTGTAGGGTTTTAACCATTTATCTAGGCAGGAGCTCTGCTCGCGTTTATGCCAGGTGAAGTAGCAAAAGCCTCGGGGCTAACTACATATGTCCGTCCGAAAAAAAGGTTCTACAGGAAGGACTTATTGAAGGGATTTTTTTTTGTTTTGTTACATCTGTAGCAGTCTCGTTTGGTTAGGTTAGATCCAAGTGTCATAACCATTAAGTAAATAATATAATAATTATGCGCGTATACTGAAACTGGCAACTTAATCTAACAATATGAGTGGCACGAAAGTTGATCAACTTACGTTTCGTATTATTTTCCGTTGACATATATGTCGCAGTCGTCAAGTTGAATCGGCCATAAATAGAACGGCTAGCCCGTTAATTTGACGGCTACTACGTTAAATTTAATAATAAAGTTTCTTCAAAGTTTCTTTGGACAACCTCCTTGGCTTAGCACTATACAACACTTTAAATCTCCGCGGCGTAGGGTCCGATTCCGACTCTGGACAAGAAAACTTTGTGTATAATGTAAAATTTATTTCCGGGTCTTGTTACTTCTAAGACTAGATTTCCTCCGTACCTCGGCAAATCTGATTATTATAACATAATCTGTAATAAAATTGTATACCAGAGAACGGACAGCAGCGTGTCCTTGCATGTAACAACATAATACTGCGGTCACCTATCCGCCTGCCGAGCTGGGTAACAATGGCAAAACCGTCCCTCGGGAACCCAGCAGTGGATGCTATAAGAGCTGACACTGAAAATAATAATGATATATTTCCTCCAGGCTTATCGGAAGACCCTGTAAGCATTCAAAACATGAGGGTCTTCTGGCGGTACAACTTAGGACTGCGAATGTCTCTAGGTTGCTACGAGGAGAAGAACGGAAGCAGCAAACTAGTCGCCCTTAACGTCTGCCTTGTCATAAGTCCAGATGATGAAGAAACTGACCTCCCCGTAAGTACTATTGGTATTTATATATATTTATTTATTGAGATTCAAAAGGAGGAGTAACGCCCTGATGCCCCAGACGTCCATGTTAAAGTTATTTTGGGAATATCATGGACCCAGAAGAAGTAATGAACTCTCCTATTGAAAATTCCACGACATTGTTTTTGCGGCACCCACCGAAGGTTCCCCAGAACTCGCAAGGTACCTCGAAGTCACTCACCAAATCGGAGAATTCGAAGGAGCACTTGAGGTAATTTTAGCGTGTAGACCATCGTCATCAATACAGGTACATGGGAGTTCTTACCAAATCGGAGGATTTGAAGGAGTACGTAAATCGTAAAATTAATCTACCTACTCCTTGTATATATCGCAAAGCTTAATCTTATTATTATATTTAATGGCTTTATCAGTATTTCACTGCAGTAAATTTACACAGTAAACATTAGATAATATATTAGGTTATATGTATCCAGATAAAATAATATTCACCGTGATTTTAATTGTTACTTATACCAGATACCTACTTAGCGATATTATTTATATTTAGTAGAACAACTAATCTATGTTAGTAGGTACTTTCAATATCATTAAAAATTACAGAGTGATGGGAGCACCCGTTCGTACAACCTACATTATTTTATTTTACATGGCATTAGAGCTCATTTTGCCATGAACACCCCTCGTCCTCCCGACCCTTAGTTTGCAAGAACAAGAACCTTCCGACGCCCTCGTAGACCCGAAGTCCAAGAGGCCCGCGAACTGTAAAGTAACTACCCACTAAAATACTAAATGTCATACCCTGAGCCGAGGTCCAAGCCCAACAGGGGGCACCCTCTTTGGGCCACTGTAAGTGTGGCCCAGGAGATCCGACGGCGCCATACTGGCCGCGGATGCCGTCGGGGGGCCGGATTGCTTATGCGTACACGGCCCCCGCCAACGACGGATCGAAGGAGTATCCGGGGGCTTTAGTGGTGTAGAGTCCTCTTCTCGTGGTATGAGTTAGCATACCACGCTATGGAGAGGGCGAGTCCCACATATCCCACCGCCCACGCGCAAATACGCTCAAGCGGCGGTGGGAATGCGTAAATGCATTTGCACGGAAAACAAAAAAAAAAAAACCGGCCAAGTGCGAGTCGGACTCGCGCACGAAGGGTTCCGTTTCAGTTACAAGTGCGTACCTATTTTTGATATCAAGAATAAATAAAAAAGCGTATGTTTATGAAATGAAATGTTATTTTATATTCGAGTTGATTGAATGAAAGCTAAATTGCGGTTTACGATTTTTGACGTATTAAAAAAAAACTACTTACAAGATCTCGTTCAAACCAATTTTCGGTGGAAGTTTGCATGGTAATGTACATCATATATTTTTTTTAGATTTATCATTCTCTTATTTTATAAGTTACAGGGGGGGACACACATTTTACCACTTTGGAAGTGTCTCTCGCGCAAACTATTCAGTTTAGAAAAAAATTACATTAGAAACCTCAACATCATTTTTGAAGACCTATTCATAGATATCCCACACGTATGGGTTCGATGAAAAATTTTTTTTTGAGTTTCAGTTCTATGTATGGGGACCCCCAAAATTTATTGTTTTTTTTCTATTTTTGTGTAAAAATCTGAATGCGGTTCACAACATACATCTACTTGCCAAGTTTCAACATTATAGTTCTTATAGTTTCGGAAAAAAGTGGCTGTGACATACGGACGGACAGACAGACAGACAGACAGACAGACATGACGAATCTATAAGGGTTCCGTTTTTTGCCATTTGGCTACGGAACCCTAAAAACAGGGCGCCCTCTTGCGCAGGTTGCTTAGTTTGTAATTTTTTAAACCATTTATTTATTGAGGCTGGAGCTCTGCTCGCCAGTGAAGTAGCAAAAGCCTCGTGGCTAAGTATTTCCGTCCGAAAAAAAAATCATTAACAAATATAAAGTAAAACGGAAAACCCATTTAGTGGCTTTAAGAGTATTTTATATACCTACGTAGAATTTGATTGTATATATCCGCCTGCCGCCAACTGTTCGGAATTGATCAAAGGTCACATTCAAGTTGTCGACCTTATCTCTATAGATCAATCAACAAGCCCTACAGATAGGGTTGCCACCTTTTTTTTATTTTAAATAGTGCTTTTTATAAAATGTTGCAAAATATACTTTTGGCAAATTCAGAAAAAAAATACACATTAATTTTAAATCATTATTAATTTTCCCATGGGTATTTGCTCTACTCTTTGCTTTGGCCATCAAGGTCGTTTAACCTTAAAAATCATACCTAATAATCTGAGCATGTTAGATCCATATTAAAATAAATCAACAATTCTTTTTTTTTCATATACCGCGCTGAGGTTCCGATTAAAATATTAAAAAGGGGTGAAATTTGGATTAGCGAAAAATTTTAATACTTTTTGTAGGTACCTACTATATTATTTTTTTAGAACATTTAATTGAAATATAGTACGATAATATATAATATAGTACGGGTGGAAACCCTACCTACAGATAACGCGCAAAATATACAAACTGGTTCATACTGGTGCATAGCTTAGGTTTGCAGGTTATTCAGTTTTGTATTCATAATAATTGCACAACGAAGCGGCCGTAGGCCAATGGCTAGGGCGTCGGACTTGCGATCATGTGGTCGCCGGTTCGATTCCCACTCATAACACAAGCATTTTAGCTTAGCACGAGGGGTAAACAAAAATACTAGTAGAGTGCCAAAATTCTGCTAGTATTAAAAAAACAACCTGTTTTGTATAGACTTTAATGAGTAGGTATCTATTTATTATTCATATTGAATATGCAGCTGGCTCCTGTGGTTTTGGTAGTTGTTCCTGAAACTTGGTGTTCTGGTTTCGATTCCCACCTGATAGTCGTGCTGTGTGTATGTGTGTGTGTTCGCGTGCGCGTGCGTGTGCGTGTGCGTGTGTATGTGTGTGTGTGTGCGCACTTTGTGTCCGTTAACTGAGTGTTTGTAAATTCACCCGCTACATAGTGATTCATTTATTTAGTGCGGAAGTTTTTCGAGAACACTAGGTTTTAGAAGCTACTACAAATAATTGTCTATCTGTCTGTCTCTTTGTAGGTACCTAATCTCAGAACGACTGGATCAATTATAACGGGACATTTAGTGATGAACCACTACCTACATAGTATAAAACAAAGTCGCTTTCGCTGTCCCTATATCCCTATGTCCCTATGTATGGTTAAATCTTTAAAACTACGCAACGGATTTTGATGCGGTTTTTTTAATAGATAGATGGATTCAAGAGGAAGCTTTATACGTATAATGCATCAGCATTGTACCCGTGCGGAGCCGGGGCGCGTCGCTAGTAGCTAATAAAATAATTATTTTACGCGATCAAAGTCCCGGGTAGTAGATAATCTCTATTTCAGAATTAAAACTTTCGTGAGTGGTACACATATTTATATAAACTATCCGGTTGTACTCATGATTTGTCATCATCTCATCTCATCATCTGATATGTCCGACTAGTTTCGAGACCATCTCGAGGTCCATTCTCAAGGAAAAGTCAACTGGACGGCCGTAGGACGGACATATCCAATGATGACAAGTCGTGAGTACAACCGGAAAGTAATATAAATAGATAATCTCTAATATAAATTTTATTACATTTTTAGATGGACGGAAAGGCCTGGAAGAACGTATATGGAGCCCTGAAAGTAGCGGAAGATAAAGTAGACCCTTTCAAAAAATTGGGATTAGACAAAGTGTTGTACGCGCTGGGCCTGGTGGTGTCCAGAGAGTATAGAGGCTCGAGGCTTGGCTCCAAGATATTAGCTGCAAGGTATTTGTGTATTATATGTATGGAATTCATCATCATCAGCCCGTATAACGTCCACTGCTGAACATGGGCCTCATCCCGAGGGAGGGATTTTGCCATAGTCACCACGCTCGGCAGGCGGGTTGGTGACCGCAGTATTATGGTATACGGTTGTTATAGATGATGGTATAACAATCGGGACCAACGGCTTAACGTGCTTTCCGAAGCACGGAGGGTAGTCCTTCAACCAACCAGACCTGGTAAGAAATCTTAGACTTTACACACAGATTTCTTGTCCGGTGTGGGGATCGAACCCACGACCTCCGAGATTTAAAACGAGCAAATACCGCTACGCTACGGAGGTTGCCTGCCTGGTGCCTTGCATATAAACATAATATAGATTGATACAATTTATTTCATGAACACTTCATTCAATACCTATATAGTTAGAATGTAACAATGCTGTTAATTACCCACTACATTATTATTTGCAATTAGTTTTAAAATTATGCACACGACGCGGACATAAAGACACAAAATGTCATATTGTCGACATTGAAAAGCATTTTGTTATATTAATAGATAACAAATTAACAACCGTAGCTAAATCATCTTTTAACATGAGTGACGTTTAGAATTTTTCAATACAACTTTTATTTTTTTATATTCTATATTTAAGAAATACCAACAAGTACTTTTCGTTAAGACTCAATAGATTTGCATGCGCTTATTAGCATGTGAAGCTAATTTGCTCGGTAAATATCTACACAAATATACAATAAAGAGGATGCCGAACTTAAATGATAATGAAAACATTTTAAACGAGGTACGTTAGACTATAACCATATGGATTAGGTAGTTTGACACATAAAAGATAATATAAATATAGTATATATACATATATATA
This sequence comes from Nycteola revayana, assembly GCA_947037095.2. Lineage (NCBI taxonomy): Eukaryota > Metazoa > Arthropoda > Insecta > Lepidoptera > Nolidae > Nycteola > Nycteola revayana. The sequence goes on along the minus strand of OX344845.2, from coordinate 21,556,932 downwards.
CAAAATACGTCTTCTTTTAAGATAAAGTCACTAGTTATGCATTTTTACGACAAAAGGTAAGACATTGCATAAGTTATTATTTTCTCTACGTAGTATGCTCAATACCTAATTAGAGATTAGTTTTTGAGCCGTATCAATCTATAGGTATATACATCTAATAAAGCTGAAAAGCTTGTTTGTATATTTGTAACTAACAATACATAAGGTTTTTTTTCGTACAAACACTAGGATTTGGATTCTTTTTACTAGTAAATACTGCAGCCAATAGACCATGTGACCATATACCAAAACTAAGTGATTCATATAACTGTGTGTTCTAGGAAACCTCTGGCCCTACACAACGGTGTGAAGGGCACAACCACCGTGTTCACTGGCCCAGCGTCACAAAAGAGCGCCGAGCGAGCCGGCTTCTTTACAGCGGCTACCATCACGTATACGGAACTAGCAGAAGCAGGACTTAACTACCCTAAAGATGATAATAGATCTATCAAAGTTATGATGAGAAAGTTTGAATGATGATGCAGGCTAGACTAAATATAAAATGTATATGAAGATCTTAAGCCGTTTTTTCTAGGACTCCATAATTAAAGAGTACATTTTTTTAAGACAACTCCTGCGCTAGTGTAATTATCCCCCGTGTCCACTCAATTCACGGACACAAAGTACACCCAAACTCACAACAATTGTCTGTGGTTCACGCACAAATAAATGTTCCGGGTGGGAATCGAATCCAGAACACCAGGTCTCAAATGCAACTATTGAACCACTGAGCCACCCGGTGCAATAATCAATTCTGTACAAATCGAATCCGTCCGAAAGCATCACTACCCTCCTAAAATTCATTATTCCACTATCCCCTACCAAACCCCTACCCCTCACCCGCGACCCGCATGCACTAAGGTCCAACTCTTACATCGAGCGCTCTCTTTCGGAGTTTCCTTACTTAGTATTTTTTAATAATTTAAACGAGGAGTCCTGCTCGCCTTTTTGACCAGTCAAGTAGCAAAAGTATTTTATTTAAAACGTACAATTTGTCGTATTTTTTTATTATATTATTATAAATGTTATTATTTTATGTAATTGTATAAAATAAAGAATATTCGTATTTAATTTGGTTATTTTTATTACTTACCGTAAATATAAATCGGCCGTCCCTGACAGTTCGTGGCCTCCATTCGAAAACTTTTCTGCCCCACCTGCCGTCAGTTCTTCGAGCTATGTATCCTACCCATTACAATTTCATCTTGCTAATCCATTGAGTTATGTCAGCGACCTTCGCTCTCCTGTTCTCTTCATTCTCAATCGATCACGCAGGGAAATGCCGAGCTCTTTCCATAGCTCATTGAGCAACTTTGAACTTCATGAGGCACCTAGTAAGATACGTCTCAGATCTAGGTCACATTGACCTTTGTTTTTTCGGTAATATTTGTAGTTCGTAACAAAGCTTTTGCTATTTCACCGAGTATAAAGTTAACTACAAACTAAGCAACCTGCGCTGCGGTGCGCCCCCCGTGGTACTTGGTCTATGAGAGCATCGGAGGGTTCTTTGCTAACTAAGGGGCAGGAGGGCGAAAGGGATGTTCGCTGGCACAATCTTCTCCACACATTGACTTTCCAATATCATTAATACACGACGAAATAAAACAAAATTACATAAATACAATACTTTAATACTATTTATTACCAAAATAAATTGAGCTATAACAACTAATAATATACAATATACATTTCAGTCAAGTTTAATAACAATCGCTACGTTTAAGAAGCATTTTACGAACTACGTCATAGTGGTATAACAAAGACGGTTCTGCAAAACAGTAACTTTACAGTACGTTATGTTATTGGCTTATAAAGCATGACTTATAATGTAATTTTATGAAAAAATAAAAAATAATCAAAACCGTCGTTGTTATAAGACTAAGACGACTAGTTTTAATAGTAACATATCGAAGAGTAACAGGCTAATTTCGATAAGCGACAATGAGTGATATTGAATTATATACTTTATGAACGGAAACATAAGATATACAATTCAATCTGCCGCGTGATTTCGTAATAGACCACCCCATGTGTCATAAAAGGCGACTAAGGAACAAACAGCTGATGGATAGGCAGCAGCGTCTTTCACCTCAAGGATACACACTATCTTACTGCGATCACGAATTCGTCAGCTAAGCGTGGTGATTCTGGCAATATCCCGTAACCAGCTTGCCAATGTCTGTTCAGAGGCCCATGTTCAACAGTCGACGTAAGGGCTACTATAGTCGTAGTATAATTCTATATTGCCCTTGGTATACTTATCTCAAATAGTCTTTCACCCATCGATATTGTTATTTTTAGAGTAATAAAAATATGTACTTCTAGCCTGTGCCAGCGAATTCATCTGCGCGGAAAAGTAACTTTGAGCAGCTTTTACGTCAATCTGTTTAACTAATTTGATCAAAATCTGTTGTCTACACAAACGTATAGTCTGTTGTTTTAGTAAAGCCACAAATCTCATGATCACATAACATATATTAGACTTTATATATTTACAGCAAGGTCTAAAGTCAGGTAAGCAATGTTCATTAGATTTGGATGGCCGTTTGTCTGTAATTTAAGAACCCAGTAACACCCGACGATTTTTGTACTTATCGATAAATCCACATGTATCTATCAAGTAACATATTTTAAACTCTGTATTGATACACCTAAGGTCTAAAGTCACTGGGATCAAGATGGGTATCCCTTTGTATCAATAAAGCCAGAAAGCTAAAGACCAGTTAAGATATTTTTAACTACCGGTTGTAACATGATTAGTATCTAATCCTTACGGGCGCTATCCAGTGCATAATTCCTAACAAAAACAAATAGACATTTCATAGATAAGTAAGTAGACTCTCATCATCATCTACCCGTATAACGCCCACTGCTTAACACGGGCCTCTTCCTGAGAGAGGGTTTTTGCCATAGTCACCACGTTTGGCAGGCGGATTGGTGACGGCAGTGTTATGTAGTTCGTAGTTAAGGTCTAAAGTCGGGTAGGCAATGGTCCTCGGGCCTGGGCGGCGGCTCGTCCGTGAGGTAGGAGCTGAGCAGCACGGGCGCGCTCCGACAGCGGGTAACGTTTCTATATGTTCGTAGTTAAGGTCTAAAGTCGGGTAGGCTATGGTCCTCGGGCCTGGGCGGCGGCTCGTCCGTGAGGTAGGAGCTGAGCAGCACGGGCGAGCTCCGACAGCGGGTAACGTTTCTATATGTTCGTAGTTAAGGTCTAAAGTCGGGTAGGCAATGGTCCTCGGGCCTGGGCGGCGGCTCGTCCGTGAGGTAGTAGCTGAGCAGCACGGGCGCGCTCCGACAGCGGGTAACGTTTCTATATGTTCGTAGTTAAGGTCTAAAGTCGGGTATGCAATGGTCCTCGGGCCTGGGCGGCGGCTCGTCCGTGAGGTAGGAGCTGAGCAGCACGGGCGCGCTCCGACAGCGGGTAACGTTTCTATATGTTCGTAGTTAAGGTCTAAAGTCGGGTAGGCTATGGTCCTCGGGCCTGGGCGGCGGCTCGTCCGTGAGGTAGGAGCTGAGCAGCACGGGCGAGCTCCGACAGCGGGTAACGTTTCTATATGTTCGTAGTTAAGGTCTAAAGTCGGGTAGGCAATGGTCCTCGGGCCTGGGCGGCGGCTCGTCCATGAGGTAGGAGCTGAGCAGCACGGGCGCGCTCCGACAGCGGGTAACGTTTCTATATGTTCGTAGTTAAGGTCTAAAGTCGGGTAGGCAATGGTCCTCGGGCCTGGGCGGCGGCTCGTCCATGAGGTAGGAGCTGAGCAGCACGGGCGCGCTCCGACAGCGGGTAACGTTTCTATATGTTCGTAGTTAAGGTCTAAAGTCGGGTAGGCAATGGTCCTCGGGCCTGGGCGGCGGCTCGTCCATGAGGTAGGAGCTGAGCAGCACGGGCGCGCTCCGACAGCGGGTAACGTTTCTATATGTTCGTAGTTAAGGTCTAAAGTCGGGTAGGCAATGGTCCTCGGGCCTGGGCGGCGGCTCGTCCATGAGGTAGGAGCTGAGCAGCACGGGCGCGCTCCGACAGCGGGTAACGTTTCTATATGTTCGTAGTTAAGGTCTAAAGTCGGGTAGGCAATGGTCCTCGGGCCTGGGCGGCGGCTCGTCCGTGAGGTAGGAGCTGAGCAGCACGGGCGCGCTCCGACAGCGGGTAACGTTTCTATATGTTCGTAGTTAAGGTCAAAAGTCGGGTAGGCAATGGTCCTCGGGCCTGGGCGGCGGCTCGTCCATGAGGTAGGAGCTGTGCAGCACGGGCGCACTCCGACAGCGGGTAACGTTTCTATATGTTCGTAGTTAAGGTCTAAAGTCGGGTAGGCAATGGTCCTCGGGCCTGGGCGGCGGCTCGTCCGTGAGGTAGGAGCTGAGCAGCACGGGCGCGCTCCGACAGCGGGTAACGTTTCTATATGTTCGTAGTTAAGGTCTAAAGTCGGGTAGGCAATGGTCCTCGGGCCTGGGCGGCGGCTCGTCCATGAGGTAGGAGCTGAGCAGCACGGGCGCGCTCCGACAGCGGGTAACGTTTCTATATGTTCGTAGTTAAGGTCTAAAGTCGGGTAGGCAATGGTCCTCGGGCCTGGGCGGCGGCTCGTCCATGAGGTAGGAGCTGAGCAGCACGGGCGCGCTCCGACAGCGGGTAACGTTTCTATATGTTCGTAGTTAAGGTCTAAAGTCGGGTAGGCAATGGTCCTCGGGCCTGGGCGGCGGCTCGTCCGTGAGGTAGGAGCTGAGCAGCACGGGCGCGCTCCGACAGCGGGTAACGTTTCTATATGTTCGTAGTTAAGGTCTAAAGTCGGGTAGGCAATGGTCCTCGGGCCTGGGCGGCGGCTCGTCCGTGAGGTATGAGCTGAGTAGCACGGGCGCGCTCCGACAGCGGGTAACGTTTCTATATGTTCGTAGTTAAGGTCTAAAGTCGGGTAGGCAATGGTCCTCGGGCCTGGGCGGCGGCTCGTCCGTGAGGTAGGAGCTGAGCAGCACGGGCGCGCACACGGGCACGCCGCGGGACACGAGCCACGCCGCGTCACGCTCCGACAGCGGGTAACGTTTCACGTCAGCGAAACACACCGTAATGCTGTCGTCTGTGTATGGTGGTCTGCAATAAGAGGAATTGGAAATATTATTTAATTAGTTATTCAAATAAAATAAAAGTTATATTAAAAGTAGGTGTTGTACAGTCAGCATCAAATATATAGTGACAGTGATGATCTCCAAATGATATAGCAACATACAAAATGATTACAAATATTGACGCATTTACAGTGATCAAATAGTTGAGAGCATCCTCCGTGTAAAAATATACCGGAGCACCCACAACGCCTAATACTTCGTTACAACCAAGCCACCGAAAGCACGTAACAGCTTAAACGCCAGCGGTATGTAAGCATCCAAAGTATTCAAAATTATGGTACACACTACACACTAGAAAAATCAAATTTATTTTTAATGCGGAAAATACGGTAGATTTTGTATTGTTTTAATTGTTATATTCTCATAATAACTTAGTTTGAAAGAAATTTTCTATCAGAGTACGTCATCTATTTATTATACAAAGAAATAACTATAACCGCTGGGTATTTTTGAACTTCAATCAAAGTGAAAAGTTTGAATGTAGAAATGAAAATCTACGCGGACGCAGTCACGGGCAACATGCAATTATGATGTATCGAAGTTTCCAGTTTCCACTATGAATGTGCAAGGGCTACATACTGCAGGTCGGGCGCCAGTCCGTCGCCCGCGGTGATGAGCCTGGCCAGCAGGCGCCTCCTCGGAGCTGGCACGTGCAGCAGCGCCACCACGCCCGCGAACGGGCCCCCCGCGCCCCCCGCGCGCCCCGCCCGCCAGCGGTACGCCGCGCGCGCCAGCACGCGCTCCCCGCCCACCAGCGCGGGCAGGCACGTCGCCGTGGGGTTACCCCACTCGAACTCCTCTTCCTGCAGTTACCATACTCACGTGATGATTGTGGGCTTCCACAAACGGATAATAGCATTAAAACCTTACATATACCGTTGTATTTGAAAAATGCGGCAAAACATAGTACGCCGTTTTCGGCGTACCCGAGCCAGTCAAGCTCTGTACGTGAAATACGGGTCGAAAGTTTTATTGAATTTTGGTTATAATCGAAGTAATAATTATGTTCACAGTTTACCTAATAAACTATGTACAAATAAAAATCATAATCAGCCCGCACAACATCGACTGCTGAACATGGGCCTCCTCCCGAGGCATGATTTTCGCCATAGTCACCACGCTTGGCAGCCGGGTTTGTGACCGCAGTATTATGTTGTACCACACAAAGAAACGTTGCTGCCCGTTCCTTCATATACAATTATTACAGATGATGTTATATTAGTTGGGACCAACGGCTTAACGTACTTTCCGAAGAACGGAGGGCAGTCCCTTAACCATCCAGAAAAGAATGACTTAACTAAACATTTATTTGAGATCTAGAAAGCGCTAAAAAAATATGTTAACATTGACATGACATATAGAGATGAAAACGATTTCAGTAATTTTGATCTATACATTATTTGTGTCCTTACTTCATTCCTGGATCTATGACATCATGACATCTATATATATTATAACTCAAGAACGGCTGAACCGATTTGGCTGAAAATTGGTAAGGAGGCTTTTTAGGCAGGGTAGGGTAGGGTGAGGGTAGGGGAGGTTAGGGGTAGGGTAGGGGTAGGTTAAGGGTAGGGTAGGGGTAGAGTAGGGGTAAGGGTAGGGGTAGGGTAGCGGTAGGGTAGCGGTAGGGTAGCGGTAGGGTATGGGTAGGGTAGGGGTAGGGTAGGGTAGAGGTAGAGTAGGGTAGATTAGGGGTAGCAGTAGGGTAGGGGTAGGGTAGGGTAGAGGTAGAGTAGATTTTGAGGCGGTACGAAGTTTGCCGGGCCAGCTAGTATAAAATAAAGGTGATATTAATATACTATCTTTATCACTTTGTAACTATGCATGCAGTATTCACATCGAGTAGATGTCAATCGTAAATTGTTTATTATGTAAGTTTACTTGAATGTAAGTGATTGAACATCGGTTTTGTGAATTATAAAAAAAAAAAAGTAATGAATCGCGTTTTTGTTTTTAAACTAGACCTTTGACATCTCATAATGGCAGATCGCGTTTTCGGAAATTAAAAACATAGACAAAACAAAAATCATATTAATTTTTCGAACCATCTTAAAAAAAAAATACTATTCACAGACTCACATTGAGAAATCGTCCGGCGGCCTGGCTTTTCACCACATACAAGGGGTGTAGCACCCAGCGGCCGGCCGCGATGGAGCCCAACATCTTCTCGCTCCGGCCCGGCGCCGCACACAGCAGGTGAGTGGCTTCCGGGTCTAATTCTGCGCCCTCGCACACCTCGCCACCCAGGTTTGTTATCATACTGATTATTTCTTCGCGATTCTGAAAAAAAGATAGGTACAGCATAGCGATAGTAAGCTCAATAAGCTTTTCAGCGGCCGTGGCCCAATGGCTAGGTGCGTCGGACTTGTGATAACGTGGTCCCTGGTTCGATTCCCACACAAATTACACTACCGACGTGAACCCACTCGTAACACAAGCATTTGAGCTGAGCACAAGGGGTGAACAAGAATACAGTCCCCGGCACGTAACTTGGCAAGGTTTTGGCGCAGTGGGGGAAAGTTCGCGCATCGTGCACTTAGTGGAACAAAAACAGCCCCCTTTTTTTTGCTTGTCATTATTAAAGAAAGGAGAGGAATTCGTAAAGTTTATTAGGTGTTATAAATTAAATATATATAAGCAAAATAAAAAAAATGTATTAAAAAAAAATAAGTTTTATTAAAAAAATAGGTAGTTAACGGTATTTGGTCCTGGCATTGTAATCAACGTTACAAAAACTAAATTTAAAACAACAACAACTATAACAAAAACTAAATTAAAAACAATAACAACAACTCTTAACAAAAACTCAACAAAAACAAAGTGTTCAATTTTCGTGCACGTAAGTGTTATCGGGAGCGAACGGAATGTAAACGCGGTGCGGGAGGCAGGGGTCGACTGACGGACGAATCGCTCGGATCGGCGCTACCTCATACCCCGCGTCCCGCTTGACCACCAAAGAGACCTATAAAACGACTTGTGCGCATCTAACGACTCTTGCCAATTTACGTGCCGGAGACTGTACTAGTAGACTGCAAAACATTGCAAGTAATTAAAAAAAATCTACTCAACTAGGAAAGTACCTCCCCCTTATAGAATACCACAGCCAAATTATATTTTAATTGATGTTGTCTTCCTACGCGTAAGTAAGGTCGCCAGACCACGAGACGAAGGGGAAAGAGCCGACAGGATAAGGATTGCTAGTTTAGTATATATTTGAAATAATGAAATAATGAATTTATTCAGCACTTAGGTATTTACATACACTTGTACTTGTCAAAATCACAATAACAAAGAAATATAATTAATAGGTTATTATTCTTATTCTATGAATAGAACTACTTAGGTAACTATAACTAACAAATGCAACCTGTGAGTGCTGCTAATTGTAGGACATTACAGACAATTTACTCCGTCTGTCCGTGTGTCATTAATTCCTCTACTCATAATTAGTTAATATTTACATTAAAAAAAATTTTTTGAAACCATACAATTAAGTGACACACACTTGGGGGCACCCTTATGGGGTTAGGACCACAACCCAGAGGTGCCACTGATATTAAAGTCAGATTTGTGGATATAAGAGGAAGTGATCGCTGGCACGGCCTACAGGCGCTGGATCACAGGGCAGGGGTAGGGGTACAACGCGGTCCTCGCCGGCGAGAATCCTACCCTAGCTAACCTGCAACCTTTCACTAGCTACCTAGGTGGACGACCCGGAGAAGAAAGGGAGAAAGAAACTCCGGGATTTTTTTTTTCGTCATCTTTTTTATCACAGTGTGTCCATTTTTTTTAAATATATGTTTTCTTTACAATATTTCATTTGAAGTATAATATGAAGCATGTGCGCTAATGCACGCTCTAGACGTTTTCATAGATATAGCTAAATAGTGATTAAAAATCCTCAAGCAAAAAGTAAGTAAGAGCCTCATAAACCTCTAGCACTTGAAAACGGAGGGCGCATCCACACACATTACCAAAGAACAAGCCATGTGAGAAAATGATCGTCTTAAGCGGTCACACACTAATGTTTTAACAACCATCTCAAATACAACCACCAGCAAGCCGACCAGCCCCAATTTACTGAACTGACACTACCTGTCCTTGTATTTGGGGCTTAACATCATGTGGTCGATTTGGCCGCTAAGTGTTTATCTATATCTATACTAATATTATAAAGCTGCAGAGTTTGTTTGTTTGTTTGAACGCGCTAATCTCAGGAACAAAAGGTCCGATTTCAAAAATTCTTTCAGTGTTGGATAGTCCATTTATCGAGGAAGGTTATAGGCTATATTTTATTTTCACAAAAATAAGGGATCCGTAAGAAAATTGCGATTTTGTAACCCAAGATGTAAAAGCGAAAACCTATTTATGCGTGCGCTGCAAAAACTATTGACAATAAAATGAAATGATGTACTTACTACGGGTTTGTAGGCTTTATTTAGATCTACAAAAAAGTCCGCGAGAGCACATATCTAACTATCATAGTTTAGTCACAATAACCGCTTTTATGTCCATAAAAAAGATTAAATCGTCTGAAGAAAGAAACTAAGTTAAATGTGTATCGTAATATTAATCCTGGTCCAAATTAAGCATTATGTTATCAAGGGTATTTATGTAGAAGGGATTTAGGGAGTCGAAGCAGCTCGCGTCCGTAGGTTTTTACCCTCGAGACCCTACACGTGACTCCTGGGCGGTGCTAAACGAGCTGCACTTACTGGTGGTAGGCTTTGGCCGCGGCTAGTCACCACCCACCGATCAAAGCCACGTCGTCAAGCGACCTCGTCGTGTTTCGGCGTGTTGTCCGGTGAAGCCATTTCTGAGAATGGGTCTGATCAGTTGCATGGTATGGTGTTGCGCCGATTTTGATGTAATCGAGTGACTGCGTTGGAAGCCTCGTATTGGAGGGTAGCGGGATCCGAAGCACGGTTCTCCGCTGGCCGACCGCAGGTTGTAGGGGGCCCAACTAGTGGGCTAGCCACCTATGAAAGGCTGCCCCGCCGCCTGTGTAAAATCCCAAAGTGCTCCGTCGTGCCGGTTGGCGACCGGAGGAGAGGACCCGACGGCCACTCTTGGGGGGGTTCGGGCGTCCCCGCAGTCTCCAAACGAGTCGACTATTGGCGTGATTGCTCAGATTTCATCACCTGGTGGGCTTTACTATGCTATGAAAAAAACGAAAAAGAAGTTTGCACAGCGGAAGCACTTTCTCTCTCTCAAAGTGCACCTCTCCAATATTCGAGGACTGCACTCAAATCTCGACCCTGTCCATCATCACCTTGAGACTGAAAAGCCGCACCTTCTTTTTCTAACCGAGACGCAGATCGGATGCCCTGCCGACGCAGCATACCTTCATTACCCAGGATATACCCTGGAGCACAATTTTAAAAAACGCGCTGGTGTCTGCCTGTATGCTCGCGATGACATCTGTTATCGGCGTCTCCGAAACCTCGAAGACCCCAGTTTCTCAGTCCTTTGGGTACTAGTTGACACCGGTCTAGAGCAAATACTCTATGCCGGTGTTTATCGATCGCACAGCGGCGATCAAGAGACAACCAGGCTGTTTGACCATCTTACGCACATGACGGACACTGCTCAGCAGAGGTACCCTTCTGCGCAGCTGGTTTTTCTGGGGGACTTTAATGCCCATCACCAAGATTGGCTGTTCCCGTTCCAGAAATCGGACCATGCTGGGAGAGAAGCGCGCAAATTTGCACTATCGTTAGATCTCACCCAGCTGGTCGACCAACCTACGCGTATACCTGACACTGCTGGCCATGCGTCTAATTGCCTGGACCTTCTTCTGACAACTGATCCAGACCGCTACTCTGTGTCGGTATCGGCCCCCATAGGGACCTCCGACCATTGTCTGGTGAAATTTGTATCAAAATATTCACCTCCTGAGGTCAATCACACCGGATCCAGGAGAGTATGGAAATACAAGTCAGCGGATTGGGATGAGATGCGGCACTTCTTTGCGTCTTATACTTGGCGGTCACGTTGCTTTGCCGATAAAGATCCGTCGAGTTCTGCAGATGCCATAACTGACGTGATCCGTCTGGCTATGGAATATTTTATTCCATATTCCGACGTATCGCTTCAAGCCACGGCTCGGCCTTGGTATAATGCGGATTGTGCTCAAGCTGATGCTCTTAAGCAGGCGGCATACCAGGCCTGGGCTGAAGCTCGCAGCCGCAAAGCTCCGGATCTCCACTTTAAAAAGGTAGCCTTTAACAAAGCCGCCAAGTCCTGCAAAAAGACCCTACGTAAGGCTCGCTTTTACCATATTGGTAGACTAGGAGCCAAGATTGCTTCATATCTGAAGTTATTAGAAAAAATAAATAAATGCAGGATAACAATCAAGCTGTGTTTTATTATAGAACTGAACGAACTTATCACAAAAAATGCAGTGTTGCCACCATAGATAAAATGTAAAACATTGTATCAACATAATATTATTTAACACCCTCTCTCAATGTTATACATTTGAACACAATATTTTACTACTTAAAAAGAATATTTATAACAATAGTAGCTTTAGTTTATCATTACATTACCTACACCACACTCTTTCAGAAACTTTACAATTAATTCTTTGCTAAGAGATTTTGTTAACATATCTGCAGGTTGATTTGAAGTGCTTAAGTACTTTAGACAAATTTTATTATTTTTAATTAATTCTTTTACAAAGTGGTATCTGATGTCCACATGTTTCAAGCGTTTTACAGACTCTGTACTTGCATTCAATATTGCTGACTGACTGTCACAAAACAAATTTACTGGACACACATTTTGAAAGTCAAAATCTTGTAACAAATTTACTATCCAACACGCTTCACTAGCGGCCATACTCATTGAAACATACTCAGCTTCTGTTGAAGACAGACTTACAGATGATTGCTTCTTTGAACACCATACTATTAAGCAATTTGCAAAAGTAAACAGGTACCCTGAAGTAGACTTTCGGTCTCTTTGGTCACCTGCCCAATCAGCATCACAAAACCCTTGCAACCCTGAATCATTACATTTATATACTAAGTTATAATCAATAGTATACTTAACATAACGCAATACTCTCTTAAGCGCACTTAATAATTCACTATTTGCTGAATTTTGGAATCTACTTAACATAGAAGTGGCAAAACAAAGGTCAGGCCTAGTGCCTGAAACAGCATACATAAGACAGCCAATTATTTCCCTACAAGTGGCTTCAAACTTTTTATCACACTTTACATCAGAATCAAGTATCTTACAGTTAAAATTTTTATCCATAGGGGTCATCATTGGCTTACAATTTTCCATATAAAATCTTTGTAATACATTTTCCAGATAATTTCTTTGTGATAGTACAGTTGTGCCATTTTCCAAATTTTGTTTAACATTTATTCCTAAGAAATCTGAAATTAACCCCAGATCCTTCATCTCAAATTCATTATTCAATACAATTTTTAGTTTTATAATCTCCTGTTCATTAGTGCCAAAAATTAACACATCATCCACATAAATTAAAACACAAGTTTTATCTGTGCCATTATACTTGGTATACAAACATGAGTCACACTTGGATCTCACAAAACCTGCTTTTGTTATTACTGTATTAAATTTTTCATTCCAACACTTTGGAGAACTTTTCAATCCATATAAAGATTTCTTTAATTTAACTGTATTATTATTTCCAGAATAGGCCCCTTTAGGTAAACTAACATATACTTCTTTTTTTATCTCCCCATATAAAAAAGCCCCGGTAACATCCATTTGATAAATAGGCACATTTAATTTTGTTGCTACTGCTACAAATAGTCTAAACGTGGACAACTTTGCGACTGGAGCATAAATATCACACAAATCAAATGACTCCTGTTGTTCAAACCCTCGGGCAACAAGCCTAGCTTTATACTGTAATACATTATTAACCTTTTTTATCTTAAAAACCCACTTACTGCTAACTGTTTTCCTATTTACTGGTACATCACAAAAATCCCACGTGTCATTGTCTTTAAGGGTCTGGAGTTCCTTAGCAATGGCTTCGCTCCATTTGCTTGCATCACTTCTGTTCATAGCCTCAGTGTATGAAGATGGTTCACACTCACACTCAGCCAACTGCACATTATTGCATTTATAGAAAGATGTTTGTTTTCTTAGCCGCTTGCTTCTTTCATTTAAAGGTGAATCACTTTCATCCAATAGCTGTTCCTCATCACTGCATGGTAAGTACTCACTGTCACAGTCATTGTCTGATCCATCCTCTCCAACACTACTTGTATGAGTCACCTCCATTGTTTCATCAGGGTTAGTAATTTGCTCATTCACAGGGTTAGGTTCTATCTCAGGGTAACTATCTAACACAGATTCTTCTTCCAGGTTTATTGATGTTATAGGTTCCTTTTGTTCGCCTTCCTTCACTTGAAGTTTCTCCTCCTTACCATCTCGGTTTAGGAATACAATATCTCTCTTTATCTCCACTGTGTTTGTTTCTGGAAAATAAATTCTATACCCCTTCACATTTTCTTCATAACCTACCATCAACCCTTTTTCACCCTTCTTGTCCCATTTCCTCCTTCGTTCCTTAGGAATGTGAGCATACACTTCCGTGCCGAAGACTTGCAACTGGTGAATGTCAAACTTTTTGTTTGTCCATACTTCAAATGGTGACCTTCCATTCTCATGACTTTTCCCGGTTCTATTCAAGACAAATACTGCTGTATTCATTGCTTCTGCCCACAGTTTCTTTGGAAAGTTTACTTCGTGTAACATTGTCCGTGCTGCTTCCACCAATGTTCTATTTTCTCTCTCAGCCTTTCCGTTCTGTTCCGGCGTATAGGGTACAGTTGTTTGGTGTGTTATGCCACGTTTTGAAAACAGTTCTTTCACTTCTTTGTTTATGAATTCTAAACCATTGTCACTTCTAAACGTTTTCACTCTATTTCCTGTTATGTTTTCGGCCTTGTTAATGAAGTTCTCAATGCAGTACTTGATCTCATATTTTGTTTTAACAAAGTACACACTTCTGTAATTCGAATAGTCGTCCTTCAGTATGACAAAATATCTCGCCCCTCCAACAGATGTTTCTTCCATTGGGCCACACGTATCCGCATGAATCAGCTCGCAGGTCCTTGTACTCACGTTCTCACTTTTTCTGAACGGTAAACGATGTATCTTCCCAACTAAACAACTCTCGCACTCTGGTTTAGTGGTTTGTTTGACAACAACATTATGTTTTTGCAGAATATCTTTTACGTAAGTAAAGTTTTGATGCGCGAGTTTTCTGTGCCACTCATTTAAGTCATTCTTCACTAGTGTTGCAGAGCTTGCTGATCCGTAGTTATACATAAACCGCAATTCCAAATAATAAGAATTGCCGATTCTTTCCGCCATTGCACCAACTTGGTTATCTTTGAGAAATCTGCATGACTTGTCATCTGTCATCATGACGTATCCTTTTTCTGTGGCGCGAATGACTGAAAACAGGTTGTTATTTAGTTCCGGAACGAACAGAACGTTGTCTATGACCGTATCAATCCATTCAGTCCCGTTCGACACTTGCTCCGCCACCTGTCCACAGCCGAGGACACTAATTGTCGCGCCATTACCGACAACCACTGATTGTTCTGTGGTACTAGTAAATGATGTAAACAATGCGCGATCTCGACACATATGTTCACTAGCACCAGAGTCCACTAACCATTTTGATTTATGCAGTTCATGTGGCGAACTAGACACTACAAATGCATTACTTTTTGATATGTTCTCACTGTTCTCAGTCTTATTAGCCTTTTGTTTACGAAACCTACACTGCGCCTTGAAATGTCCGAACTTTCCACAATAAAAACAGTTTTTATTATTTACTTTTTCTTCACTGCCATTTTTATTTTGTTTGCAATCACTTTGAAAATGTCCAATTTTTCCACACTTAAAACACTTTAATTGTCTTGTATTTTTCACAACAAACGCAGAGGATGAAGATTGATGGGACTCTTTAACCCTACTTTTCACTCTCTCTTCTTCTATTAATAATCTGGCCGCCAAGTTATCAATCGTTTGCTTATCGTCAGGCGCCGACTCCCACGCAGACACAAAATGCTTATATTCATCAGGCAACGACATCAACACTTTTGTTATAACGAACTTGTCAGAGATCTCCTCGCCCATCTGTTTTAGCAAGTTTCTCATCTCTTGGATTTTAGACAAGAAAACTGACATATCGCTTCCCTTTTCGTATTTAAACTGAAAGAAACGTTGTTGTATAATGTGTATACTAGTTTCGGTCTTCTGTTCATACACGCTTTGAAGTTTTCGCCACATTTCAGCAGAACTCGTGCATGTGATGATGTGTAACATGGCCTCTTCCGTCATACGTGTTACGAACAACGTTTGCGCCTTCGCATCTTTAGCTTCCCATTTGGTTATTTCATCAGGAACTTCGGGCTTAACACATTTTCCCTCCACAACGTTCAGCACACCTTGGCCTCTCAACAGCACCGTAGTCTGAAATTTCCAGATATTCCAATTCTTGGAACCCTCCAGCTTGATCACATTATTGTTACTCTCCATTTTCTGACCTTGTCCAAACTCCAGAACAAGTAATCCTTGGTTGGGAATACACCGGCACACCACGCCACGCCGCGCGCCGCCGTAACTTAACCTCACTTTTTTCTTCCCGCCGCCGACGAGTAACTACCAACTCGTTCACACCGCGAATTTTATTCGCGTGAATTCTTTTATTTATTTTTTCTTCTTTCTCGCAATTAATACAGGAATAGGGTTCTGGGCCCATAACCTGAAGTTATTAGAAAAAATAAATAAATGCAGGATAACAATCAAGCTGTGTTTTATTATAGAACTGAACGAACTTATCACAAAAAATGCAGTGTTGCCACCATAGATAAAATGTAAAACATTGTATCAACATAATATTATTTAACAATATCCATCTGGTAGCAAAGCATTCTGGTCTCTCGCCAAGTCGGTACAAGCGAACTATTGCCGTCCGTCACTGCCTCCTCTGCTGAAGCCCGATGGCTCGCTGGCCCACTCTGCATTGGAAAAGGCGAACTTGTTTGCCTCAATCTTCGCGAACAATTCACATCTGGATGCTGGTAGTCATTCACCACTCTCAATACCTCACTGCGGATCTCGGATGCCTGAGATGCGTATTCACCAAAAAGAGGTACTTCTGACTCTGCGTAATTTGGATGTGAATAAGGCCAGTGGACCTGACGGTATCCCAGCAATTGTTCTTAGGACCTGTGCGCCTGAGCTGTCTCCAGTTTTGACACGCCTGTATCGTCTCTCCATGGAATGTGGCCAAGTCCCCAGGGCTTGGAAGCTTGCCAACTTCCATACTTTGCAAATGTATGGAACGTGTTATCAACAACAAACTCCTAGCATATCTCGAGAATAATGATATTCTCAGTGATCGCCAATACGGTTTTCGTCCTGGGCGGTCGACTGGAGATCTTCTCGTGTATGCGACCCACTTGTGGAGTGAAGCCATTGAAAAGCACGGTGAAGCTCTTGCCGTGTCTTTGGACATATCTAAGGCTTTCGACAGGGTCTGGCATGCAAGCCTGCTAAGTAAGCTTCCGAGTTTTGGAATTCCCGACGTTCTATGCACCTGGATACAAGACTTCCTGAGCGAACGATCGATTCGAGTAGTTCTTGACGGCTATTCATCCGATTTATTGGCCGGTATGGCGATACATGTCAGCAGATTGGGATGAGATGCGGCATTTCTTCGCGTCTTACCCTTGGCTGCGCTTATGCTTCTCTTCAGACGACCCGACTCGCTGCGCGGAGGCTGTTTCTGAGGTGATATGTCAGGCTATGGAATATTTCATTCCATTTTCTGACATCTCACTCCAAGACAAAGCCCGTCCATGGTTCAACGCTGAGTGTGATAGTGCTGAAGCACATAAGCACTCTGCTTACCAAGCGTGGACGGATGCTCGAGCCCGCAAAGCGCCAAATATTCGGAAACTGAAGAAAGCTTACAATAGTGCTGCCAAGTCTTGCAAACGTGCCCTACGCAAGGCCCGCTTTGACCATATTGGCCGCATTGGAGCCAGACTAGCATCTTACCCATCTGGGAGTAAAGCTTTTTGGTCTCTTGCCAAATCGGTCGAAGCCAATTTCTGTCGGTCCTCTTTGCCGCCACTGCAGAAGCCGAACGGTTCATTAGCTCACACCGCCAAAGAGAAAGCAGACTTGTTTTCGTCTCTATTTGCGAAGAATTCACAACTAGATGCTGCTGGTAAAAGTCCACCCAGGCTACCATATTGCAGTTCCACTATGCCTGAGGTGCACATTCGGCAAAAAGTGGTACTTAAAATTATCAGCACTCTAGATGTGAATAAGGCTAGTGGGCCTGACGGCATTCCTGCCATTGTCTTGCGGTCATGTGCGCCTGAGTTGTCTCCTGTTTTGACTCGCCTCTATCGTTTATCCCTGAAGACTGGTCTAGTTCCAGCATCCTGGAAGATTGCCAATGTTCAACCGATCCCCAAGAAAGGTAGTCGTGCCGACCCTGCCAACTATCGACCAATCACAATCACCTCCATACTCTGTAAGGTTATGGAGCTTGTTTTAAACAACCGTCTCCTGGCATACCTGGAAGACAACGACCTCCTCAGTGACCGTCAATTCGGATTCCGTCAAGGCCGGTCTACTGGGGATCTTCTTGTATATGCTACTCACTTCTGGAGCGAAGTTATTGAGAGACACGGTGAGGCTCTTGCCGTGTCTCTTGATATCTCTAAGGCTTTTGACAGGGTTTGGCACGCAAGTCTCATTGGTAAGCTTCCGGTTTACGGTATTGCTCCCGTACTTTGTACCTGGATTCAGGATTTCTTGAGGGGAAGGTCGATTCGAGTTGTCATTGATGGCGCCTCGTCCGATCTTCTTGGTATTAATGCCGGTCTCCCTCAGGGATCTGTTCTCTCCGCGACTCTTTTTTTGCTGCACATAAACGACCTGCTAGTTACTCCCGGTATCTTTGGGTTTGCAGACGACAGCACAGTCTCGGTGAGATACTTGTCTGATGTCGAAGTCGGGGTCAATGGTCCAGTCGTTCAGGGAGTCGATGATTGAGGGGGTGAACTCGATCTTGGAGGCTGTTTCCTTATGGGGTGATGCCAACCTGGTTGGGTTTAACCCCTCAAAAACACAGGCGTGTCTTTTTTCGGCGAAACGAAGTCCATTCCAACTGACTCCGACTTTCCGGAATGTCTCCGTTCCGATCAGCGACCATCTTGAGCTCCTAGGGCTTGACCTCTCTTCTAATCTAAACTTCGGTCTCTACATCGGGTCCATTGCAAACACTGCAGCCAAAAAACTTGGCATTCTCTCAAAGGTGAGGCGGTACTTCACATCGGAGCAGCTCTTAAGTCTTTACAGAACTCAAGTTCGCTCCTCAATGGAATACTGTTCTCATCTTTGGGATGGGTCTGCTGGATATCAGCTGGATGCTCTGGACTCATTGGAGCGCCGAGCGAAGAGAGTCATAGGCAATAACTCACTGGTGGAGGCAAGTCTTCAGAGCCTCGAACACCGTAGACGAGTGGCCTGCCTATCAGTTTTTTATCGGTTGCATTTCGGGGAGTGTGCGGAGGTTCTACATAACCTGATACCCCCTTCACCCTTCCATCACCGGACGACTAGGCGCGGCGAGCGGTTTCACCCTTTTGTTGTAGACATTCCTTCAACGCACGAAGCGATTTGCTTCTTCTTTCATAATGCGGACGGCTAAGGAGTGGAATTCTCTGCCGGCGTCAGTTTTTCCGGAACGCTATAATTTGGAAATCTTTAAGGCTAAAGTGAACAGACACTTTCTAGGCAAGCGTGTATCATCTTAGGCCTTATCTTCGCCTTCCATCAAGCGAGATTATAGTCAAACGTAAGCCTAAATGTAGTAAAAAAAAAAAAAAAAGTTTTTTAACATACATTTCGTCATTTGTATTTTAATCACATATTAAACAATCCGTTATTTATATACAACAGCAATAAATTAATATAACTCACATCAACATTAGAAGACAACATGAACCTCTTGACGGTCTCGGCTTGCTGCGCGGGAGTTGTGTCGTCCCACCCCACCGTGTTGGGCTGAGACTCCGGCGCCGGTTCAGAATCGGGCACTGTAACAAAGGTACACATATACATAATATTGTGTAAAAAGAAAAGAAGACATAGTTGTTTTTTTTTAGTGGCGTTGCATGAAAATCGTAACCGTAAAAATGCGTACTTAAGTTAATTACGCTATTTCACTCACTCTTTTCATTCATATTTGATCGCGGCCTAGTAGTACTAGGCTAGTACTATAGTCACCTATTTCTATCGACCTAATTGGGTACGTATTTTCATCGTCATGATTTTCACACTATGTCAGTAAAAAAAAAAGATAAAATGACTATGCCTTAGACATCTATTTCATTTACATATAACGCCCTATTATTTTCAAGACGGTTAAAAAAATCACTCAGTATATCACTATCAAAGACCGAAAGGAGCGGAACACCAAAGAAGTATGTATCTATAGGGACGAAGTTGCTGCAAGCTAGTACAGCATATTTACCAGGTACAGGCACCAAGCTGGGCTCTCTGGTCCGCCTCGGGCGCTGCGAGCTGAGTCTGCCGGTGAGCGCTGCGTTTAGCCGCTGCAGCTGCGCGTCCACTGCGGCGGGCAACGTGCTCGAAGCGCTGGACACGCTGGACACGCTGGACACGCTGGGGAAGTCTGCATTTGTAGAGTTCTTTGGTGTTTCAGGTTCGGTGACGTTGTAACTGCTGGGAGTCTAGAAATAATTATGATTCTCTTAAAAATACAAATCAAGTAGAAATGTTGTTTATTTGGAATCTTTACTAATATTATATAGAGAGTGTGAGTGAAACAGAGCAATATTCTCGAGCAACGCAAGTGAAAACACGCCGTTATATAGAGTATTTAATAAAAATAAATATTTCGTGGATGATAGTGAAAAAGCTAATAAGGTTGAAGATCGAACGCAACAATTTAATATTTAGCCCTTTACTGCGCAAATAAAGACAATGTTTCTTGATGAACGAAATTATAATTTAATAACCACTGTAACGATTTTTAATTTAACCATATGTTAATAATATTCCAAATGTTCTTACCTGATCTTGTGATAACTTTGGCATTTTAGAGGGCGGTGTTTCCGCTTGCTCCTGAAAACGCAAATAAATTTTATTAATATTACTTAATATTTTTTTTCTAGCAGAGTTTTGCATTCTACTACTATTCTTTTTAACTCCTCGTGCTAAGCTAAAATGCTTGTGTTAAGATTGGGTTTACGTCGGTAGTGCAATGGGTACGGATCGAACCGGCGACTACAAGATCACAAGTCCGACGCCGCTTACGGGCGGTTCGCTCGTACAGATTAGATTACTGAGCGCTCTAACTATTAATTTAAAAAAAGCTATTACGTAAATACTGTATATCGAAGAAAAAATACAAAATTTCATCGTGAAAACATGAACACCTATTTTATTTTATTAAGAAAACTTTCACCTATTACTTTCCTATGGCTAATGTACGTACGTATTGGATAGGGTTGCCACCCGTACTATATTATATAGTATCGTACTATATTTCAGTCAAATGTACTATATATTATACAAAAATAATAAAGTAAAAAAAGTACTATATTTTTTTGCCAACCTAAAATTCAACCCACTTAAAAATTTTGACCGCACACTCAGCGCGGCATTAAGAAAGAAAAAAATGAAAAATGCTACTTCACAATAGGTGGAGGCAAAAGCTCGTTGAGCGACTCTTGGGTCATTAAGGGGCCTCCGGACAGCATCTTAATCCGGCACTGTATGGATCACGTCACGTACACGTATACTATTTTTTTTCTGAATTTCCCAAAAGCAATTTTTTGTAAAAAGTACTATATAAAACAAAAAATATAAGATATAAGTATTGGAATATGGGCAATTACAAGTTTTCACAGACAAACAGTGTCAATAGGCTCCAGAACTACAGGACCGATGATTTCAAAAACTCTCTCACCATTAGAAAGCTATGTTTTCCAGGCCAACATAGGCTATATAATAATGAATTACTCACTGCAAAGGGTGTTCCCGCACTCGGGGTAGGTACTAAATATTATTTTTATCACATCTATTCAAAAAGAGCTAGTTTATTCCTCGTAAACAGGGACCAAACGAATTAAACGATAATTTTTCAATCAGCAAAGAGGTGAATCACAAACCATGCGGGAACAATGTATTGAATATGTCACTGGCTGAAAAACTGCGAGCGCGCCAAATTTAAAAAAAATTGATGAAAAATAAACAACGCGCGAAATTAAATGCATTCTGCTTTCATTCGTAGTTGATTCATATTCAGATTTTAGAATTATAAAAAATGAGCGCGTCTTCCGCAAGTGAAAGTATTATTATGTCTTATGGTTCTTCATTGTACGTAAATAAATTCTTGTTCATAAGTTGCACTTACTTATTTTCTCATAGAGGGTGATAAAAAGTAGAGTGTCCACCTCGGGAGCAACACAATTTTAAGCTCGAGTGACATACTTTTAATCCCTCACTGCGCTCAGGATTAAAAAAAACACTCTCGCCTTTAAAATAGTTGTTTGCTCCCTAGATAAACAATCTACTATTTAAATACATTTTATATACCTATTGTTTAGTCAGTAAACTCGTCCCACCTGTAATTGTAGTTTCCTCGGCGCGGCCGCGATGTGTTCCGACGGCGTGGTGGGGGCGCCACTGTTGAACTGCGCCAGGAAACGGTTCCGGATCTCTGATAGTGGCTGAGAATATCATTGTGTATTGAAGTATGTTATGTCATAATGGATCCCTTTAATGGGTAGTGGCAATATAGTTGCCACCATAATTTGATCTTTATGAACTTGTAATAAAGATCAGAACAAATGAATTCTAACCTACTACCCGTTAAAGGGTAGTGACACTAATTGAAAACTCATTTTTCTTATTATTTTAGAACACGTTACCTGCCTTACCACATAAAACTTATCAAAAATGGTGATTAATAAATTTAGTCACGTTTTAAATTCCAAACCCAATTAGCTAGCTATCGCGACAACCTTCGGCTCAAGCTAAAGGTTTAAACACTTTAAGAATTATTCTTTAAGTTAACTAATCATTAAGATTTAACATGACCCCTGACTCAAATGACGTTTTTTTAAAGAATTGGATGCAGAAAAGGTTTTTTAATTTAATTTAATTTACTATCATTATATATTATAATTGCTATTCTTATATCATTAAAGTTTAACAAAACAATTCAATCCAATAACAAATAAAACGTCAAATGTAACAAGCTAAAACTTAAAAAATTCTAGCTGTAACAAATAGCAGCAAACAAATTACTCCGAATTACATGCATGTCATGCTAATAATACTGCAGGACGCGAGCGGGGCCTCGCACGGGAAAGCGGGGGAGGGTTCATTTTCGAGCCAGGTGTCATGTTAATTCGCTACAAGAGGTGTTATTAAGGCGCGGTGAATAGACGACTTTTACGTATTAGTTTTGTCACTGTTGCTCCGCGTAGAAATGAAAGAGAAGCGAAGAGACGCCGCGATGGCGCAACGTTTCGTTCGACTCGTTCGAGTTATTAAATACATTAATCCTTGCAAATATCTTATTCCAATCGATAAATAAAAACAACAGTTCCCTTTATTATTATATATTACATCACTGTTATTAATATTATCAAGATTTGTTTATAAATAATACAGTTACAATTGCTACAATTTCAATTTAAATGGTTATTTTATGGTTTTTTTTATCGAGAAAATTTACCGAAAACGTGTTTTGAACACAATGGTCCCCCCATAAATATGATCAAGATTAACATATATTTTTTTAGCTGCTCTAAAATGTAAACATTTTGCTAAAAAACTGTTTTGTGAAGCCTATTTTGACTAAGTACAGCGCCTTAAATGTCTTAACAACTTAAAAGTGAATATTTTATTTATTGTACCAACATTTAAACACCTAGAACGTCGCGCTTTTACTAATTCAATAGTACTAATTCGTTATATTTCGGCGATTAATACCCTTAGTCTATATGAAACCCAAAACGAAAAGCAGAAGGTAAATTCAATTATATTTATTTCTTTAGTATATTTTTTTCTCTAAAAGTTACAAATGTAAAAATATAATAAACAAACTTTCACTAACATACTTACAATGCATCCATTTGAACGCTTAATTGTAATAAGAAAAATATAATATTCATTATTAGATAATATAGAACTAAAGGAACGATGAATGAATTGTGGGTAAGACTATATGGCTAGAAAAGCAGTAACTTGTGAGATGACGTCACATAGAGAAGTATGGAAGAAGAAGAAATGCCGATCCCAAATAGAATTGGAATTAGGACAAAAGTATCATGGATAGTGTAAGTACAAGTTTAGGATTATATATTTTAACTGTTTACAAGTATGAATTACGGGTAGAACGTTACTTATATGCATTTTTTGTAAACCTTATTGTCATTCATTAATTAATGATAATAAGTTGTATTTTCTATGACAGTCACCAGTTCAGTCAGTTTTTGAACGAAATGTATCATATAGTAGAGTAAGTATAATAAATAAAAAATGTTGTAGTGCACAAATTTGATAATTTTACAAGACATTTAATATTTTGAACTGTGGTAAAGTCATCACTGATTACAGTGTCTGGTTACTAGAAGAAGAATAAGACCCGGACCGGAAGAAGTGCAGGAGTCAATCATCATCATCAGCCCTTATAATGACCACCGTTGAACGTGCGCCTCCTTCCGATGGAGGATATGTGGCATAGTCACCACGCTTGTCAGGCGGGTTGGTGACCACAGTATTATGTTGTACTACAGAAAGAAACGCTGCTGCCCGTTTCTTGATATACGATTATTATAGATGATGTTACCAACTGGAATTGGAACCAACGGCTTTACGTGCTTTTCGAGGCACAGATGGTAGTCCCTCAACCAACCAGACCCGGAAAGAAAATTTAGAATTTACACAAAGATTTCCTGTCCGGCGTGGCGATGGAACACACGACCTCCGAGATTTAAAGCGATCCAAATACCGCTACGCTACGGAGGTTGTCTTTCTAAACGAAAAAGAACATACCGTGTGCTTATCCCGGGCGGGCTCGGGTTGTTTGCTGGGCAGTTGGTCCACGAAGTTCCACAGCCGCTTGCGCGCGTCCGGCGACATCCGGCCCGAGCCCGGCCGCAGCGCCGCGCCGAACGCGCTGTCCGGCGTGCTGGGCTCCCTGGCGACTGCACCCATACACAAACGACTCATCATCATCATCGTGAACCCGTATATAGGGGAAAACGCGAACACAAATATTTTATTAATTCATCATCATCATCATTTCAGCCGTAGAACGTCCACTGCTGGACATAGGCCTCCCTCATAGATTTCCAGTTGCTACGGTTGGAAGCGACCTGCATCCACCGTGATCCCGCGACCTTTACCAGGTCATCCGTCCATCTAGTTGGTGGACTACCTATGCTACGCGTGCCGAGCCTCGTAATCTTATACATATATATGAAGCTGAAGCGAAACTTCTGGTCCGATCTGATAAATTCTTTCAGTGTTAGATAGCCCACTTATCGAGGTAGGATGTAGGCTATATTTTATCATGAATTATTCATATTCTGTCAAAATAAAAATGTATTCCTCGAATATTTTTCATCTAATGGGATAAGTATACAAATGTAAGCGATGTAGTAAATACTAACAGGGGTCGTTGGGTGTCCGGATGGGGTCGGACGGCATGTCCCCGCGCCGGACGGCCTGCAGCCGGCGCCGGGTGGTGGGGCTGAGCGCCGCCAGGTTAGGGGTCGACAACGCGTCCTCTAGGGGAGGAGTCCGGACTGCACATTCTCCGGCTAAAAATATAGTTAAATGAAAAATTAATTGGAACGTATTATTAAAGTTCGTAAAATGTTATATGTGGTTTGTTTCCTGCTCTTTAATTTAGGTCAAAAACTTTAATCGAAAAGTTGCTTCATAATCTTGATGTTGTGGGCTTAATTCCTAAACTGGATTATAAGAAAATGTAAGTTAGGTAGAACGCTGTAATTAATTATTAGACCATATTAAAATGTGGCTTCGATATTAGGTTAAACTACAAATTCAATGCAAACGTTGACATTATTTGATCATTTCGATCATTATATTATATAACATTATTTTGCATGGTCTAAATTGCAATCGATGTTAACCCGGTTGTTTTCTACCTTTTAAATAATTAATAATAAAGTTTAGTACGAAAGAATCAAATTATAAAATGAAATTTAAAAATATAATACAATAATTATTACAAATTTCACGACTATTTTTTTAATATTTTTTGTTATTTTTTTTTCTGTAACTAAACCTTTTTTTATTTGACTCTAAGCCTTTATGTACTAAAATACGATGCCACTAGCCATTGCCGTTATGTTATTACATAATAACAGTCGTAAATAAATGCAACTGTGTCATATAAAATGTTCTAAGATATGTATGATAAGTATATCAATAAATCTATACCTTCTTTAGCATCATCCCTGAGGTCTGCCACACGTTTCGGAGTCTCCTGTGAGCCTAACAGTCCTTGTCGCGCCATCGCTATGTATCGAGACGCCGGAGACATTTCAGCTTCCGCATCTGAAATATGGAGAAGTATCTCTAATAATGAATCTGTGAATTTCGGTCTGAATTAATATTATAAAGAGGAAAGTTTTTATTGTGTGTTGCCATTGAATATGCTCCGAAACTACTTGATCGATTTCAAAAATTGTATATATTGTGCAATAAATAATATATACATCCATCCATTAGAATACTACATGATCTTTGAGTAAAATAGGCTAGAAAAGTCCACCCGTGCGAAAATTAAATATATTGAAATACACGAATTGCAATACTAACTCCTGCTTGCAAGAACAACACTTGATACTATGAGTTAACTTGGGGATGGTGAGTGTCACTTTGATGATTCATATTACAAGCTGTCCCCGTGTGTTCCCGTCCCATATACATTTTCACCGCCTCTATTAAGGGGTTGGGGCAGATATCCAAAAAAAAAGTAGTCACAAATAGTCAGCATACCAATTTATAGCTTTCTACCTTGAAAACTGCGGAATGCTCCATACTACAGACTTCCACCCCCCATTTTCGAAAAGTGAAGTGCTATAATGAAGGGTTAGAAAGAGACAAAAAGTAGCCACTCTTCATCCCTTCCTAACTAATGTTGAACTAATTCCGCTTAAAAAATCACGTCAATTATTCGTCCCTCTGTTTTGCTGTGAAAGACGGACAAACAAACAGACACACACACTTTCCCATTTATAATATTAGTATGGTTATCAATAGTGACCACGACAGTATTTTTGAATGGACATAATTATGTAGTTAGCCCCGAGGCTTTTGCTACTTCACCGGGCAAAGGCGAGCAGAGCTCCAGCCTAGTTAAATGGTTTAAACACTACAAACTAAGCAACCTGCGCGAGAGGGGGACCTGTCCCTGTGGGACTTGGACCTCGACTCAGGGCGGTCGCTGACGGAGAGATTGAGGGATTATGGCTTTTAAGAGTTTTTTGCAACTGTCGCTCTACTTTACAGTTCGCGGGCCTCTCGGACTTCGGGTCTACGAGGGCATCGGGAGGTTCTTAGCAAACTAAGGGTCGGGAGGGCGAGGGGGACCACTACAGTGAGACACTATTTACTCAAATTATTACTTGAAGCTAAGTATTGTTGTTGCATACCACTGTCACTCACCTGTTACTTTTGTCTTAGGCGTCTGCTCCCTACTGGGCGCAGTTTTTAGTACAGCGGACACGACGGGCGGTAACATTTCGTTCTCTTTGTCCGTCACGTTGGTTTGTTCGTTGGCTTTCTGTTCTTCTTGGATATTTTGTTCTGGTTCGGCTGGTGGCAACTGTGGGGATGGCGGCGCTGGAAATAGAATAAATATTTAAATAATAAAAAAAATATTTAAATATTTTTTTTATTATTAATTGAATCTAATAGATAATCTAAATACTTGATTTAAATCTACACTTATTTTAAAAAGATAGTTTGAACGTCAAACGTACATAAAGGTTATCTCTGAATCAATTGAACTGATTTTGCGAATTCTTTGACCAACATTATTTGTGAGTGTCATAGGCTATATTTAAAGTCAAGGTTTTCACGGGAACGGGATCTTCGGAAACTGCATGGGACAGCAAGTGATAGATAAATATAAATACACTAGGTCATTGACGCGCGCTGTGACGTGTTAGCAAAAAAATAATGCGAATGTCAATTAAAATATTAAGAGTACGTGCAAACTGCACAACACAAGGACAGCTAGAGTTTGAGTAGCGAATATACTCCGATACTTATTAGGTGCTATTATTCACGCACACAACATATATATATTTTTTTAATTACTGTCCCACTCCTGGTTATATCTCCCTTCTTTCATCCATAATATTATTTGGCCAAGGTATTGTTAAGGTACTTCTTAATTCTAACAAATTATTGGGCACCAAAGTAACTCGGAAAATTGAGCCGTCTGACAGATGAGGTGTGTGAGTGACTCACCCTTAGTGTCTCCCACTAGATGTTCTCTCTCACTCACTCTGGTGCCCTGTCTCACACAGTCCAACAGCCAGCTGGCCCTGACAGCCGGCAGCCCCCACTTGAGAGCGCCCGCGTACTTGTCTCCTACAGCCGTCGGACAGATGAGGTGTGTGAGTGACTCACCCTTAGTGTCTCCCACTAGATGTTCTCTCTCGCTCACTCTGGTGCCCTGTCTCACACAGTCCAACAGCCAGCTGGCCCTGACAGCCGGCAGCCCCCACTTGAGAGCGCCCGCGTACTTGTCGCCTACAGCCGTCGGACAGATGAGGTGTGTGAGTGACTCACCCTTAGTGTCTCCCACTAGATGTTCTCTCTCGCTCACTCTGGTGCCCTGTCTCACACAGTCCAACAGCCAGCTGGCCCTGACAGCCGGCAGCCCCCACTTGAGAGCGCCCGCGTACTTGTCTCCTACAGCCGTCGGACAGATGAGGTGTGTGAGTGACTCACCCTTAGTGTCTCCCACTAGATGTTCTCTCTCGCTCACTCTGGTGCCCTGTCTCACACAGTCCAACAGCCAGCTGGCCCTGACAGCCGGCAGCCCCCACTTGAGAGCGCCCGCGTACTTGTCGCCTACAGCCGTCGGACAGATGAGGTGTGTGAGTGACTCACCCTTAGTGTCTCCCACTAGATGTTCTCTCTCGCTCACTCTGGTGCCCTGTCTCACACAGTCCAACAGCCAGCTGGCCCTGACAGCCGGCAGCCCCCACTTGAGAGCGCCCGCGTACTTGTCTCCTACAGCCGTCGGACAGATGAGGTGTGTGAGTGACTCACCCTTAGTGTCTCCCACTAGATGTTCTCTCTCGCTCACTCTGGTGCCCTGTCTCACACAGTCCAACAGCCAGCTGGCCCTGACAGCCGGCAGCCCCCACTTGAGAGCGCCCGCGTACTTGTCTCCTACAGCCGTCGGACAGATCAGATGGGTAGAGGCGAGAGCATTAGCAGTGTTGCGACGGCAAAACCGCAGTTGAGTACTAAATAAAGAACAAAAAAATAACGTAGACAATTCAGTCATGCTTTTATGTCAATATATTAATACTTATATTATAAAGGGTGAGATTAAATTGTTTTTTGCATTAAATAGTCTCCAGAACCACTTGACCGATTTGAAATATACTTTCCCCATTAGAAAACTACTTTATCCAGGAGTAACATGGGCTATATTTAATTATGAACTCCCGATGATGGAATAAAATGGTAATAAAATTAGAAAAGTTAAAAATAACTTTTAAAAAATGACCATGGTGTGCAAGCTAAATACTATAACAACGGTTATACTATGACATACATATTTTTTATCTGGAATTTTAACAATATATTTCGAATGTGAAACTACCAATACTATGCTATCTAATAATTTACTAATATTTGCTTTACTAGAACCGTCGAGTAAACTAGGATTTAATTAACTGATTGTTTGGTATTAATTAATGTCTTAAGAGTTTTGGTTGTTTGCATGAAAGCGCTAATTGAAAAAAATATAACATTAGAAATCTACTATCTAGGAGTAACATACACAGTAACATAACCGAAGCTTATACCGAAATAAACTTTTCTCAAATAAACAACTATTATTATTCATATTAACCAAAACGTTGTAGTCAATTAGAACCAAAAACACATACAGAACTGAGTTTTTAGATATATATATATATAGTTCTACTCACGTAGCACCCAATAACTTGGCGAGTTCGTCCAAGAATGCTCGCTCCAACCCGCTGTAGGTGCTGAGACTGGCCACTACGCCGACCAGCGGTCCTTCCCCCGGCCACTGGGGCACTTGTACGGGCCGGTGGTAGTATTGTATGGGCACTAGCTCTTGTTGGGACAGACAGTCTTTCTGTAAACAAATACATACATATTCACGCCTCTTCCCATAGGGGTAGGCAGGGATCAGAGAAAAACTATTTTAGTACGCTTACGAAATGCGTTTTATATACGTATTGTGTAAGTGCGCCTTTACTGTTCTAACTTTTAAATGCTGTTATGTCACGTTACATATTAATATGTTAAGCTGAAGAGCTTGTTTATTCACTCTAACTCGCTAATGTTGGGAGCTACTAAAACATCAAATTGGTAACTGAAACCAAAACGCTTCAGTACATGACCAATAATCAGTCTGTATCTACTTACCACCCAGAACACAGTGACTGGCTCCGCCTGCTTGTTGATCAATTCTTCCGGCGAGAAGTCCAAGGGTACTAATACATGTGTTCCCCCCGCCCCCGCCGCTACGAGCACCCCTCCCCCCGCTGACACCTCGGCTCCCAGCTCGTGAATCGCCTCTTCGTCTAAGCCTTGTACTTCGATTTTTATACCTACAAAATATTTAAATATGCAATTCATCTATAGAATAATTTACGTACAATATCACAGGTACAGGTCGGTACGGACGTAGCCCAATGGCTAGGGCGTCGGACTTGTGATCTTGAGATCGCCGGTTCGATCCCCACCCATTGCACTACCGACGTAAACCCACTCGTAACACAAGCATTTTAGCTTAGCACTAGGGGTTAACAAGAATATTAGTAGAATAAAAATAAAAAAAACTGCTAGTAATCTATAAAAAAAATAAAAATATTGCTACAAAATATACCAGATTAAATTTTAACATAGTTTTCCCATAATGAAATGATTTTGTTGTGTACAATCAAGATGTGCTACCGGAAACCATACAGCTTCCACTTATCCAAGCTTCCAATTACAACGAAAAATAAACCTAACTCATTTATTTTTCGTTGTTGTTCTACTACTAAGAGTAAATTGTTTAGCCTCGTGAAACCTATAGTAAAAACTATAATAAATAGATAGTAAGGATGGTTGTATATCCTTACTATCTATTTATTATAGACTTGCACAGAAGGTAAGCATTGCCATTCAACGGGGTAATGCTGCCAGCATTCTGGGAACCTTGCCAAGTAGAATAGATTTAGAATAGTAGTATTTTATAAGTTCGTTTTATTTTAAACTAGCGGCCCGCCCCGGCTTCGCACGGGTGGACTTTTATACCCTACCCCTGCCCTACCCTACCCCTGCCCTACCCTACCCCTGCCCTACCCTACCCCTACCCTAACCCTACCCCTACCCCTACCCTACCCTACCCCTACCCTACCCCTACCCCTACCCTACCCTACCCCTACCCTACCCTACCCCTACCCTACCCTACCCCTACCCTACCCTACCCCTACCCTACCCTACCCCTAAACTACCCCTACCCCTAAACTACCCCTACCCTACCCCTACCCTACCCCTACCCAACCCCTACCCTACCCCTACCCTACCCCTACCCTACCCCTACCCTACCCTACCCCTACCCTACCCCTACCCTACCCCTACCCTACCCCTACCCTACCCTACCCTACCCTACCCCTACCCAAAAGTATCTTATGTCCTTCTCCCAGTTCTTAGCTACCTCCCTACCAATTTTCAGCCAAATCGGTTCTACCGTTCTTGAGTTATAAATAGTGTAACTAACACGACTTTCTTTTGACTTTAAAATGTATTCTGCTATTCGGGATGGAAACAAATCCAACAAATCAAAAACCATGGCAATCGGTCCAGCCGTTCTCAAGTTATAAGTGTTGTAACAAACACGACTTTCTTTTATATATATAGATTAGATAATGCTTTTAAAGTGAATATAAAAAAAAAGATTTTATATAATCCTTACTTATATTAATAATATATCTGTCTGTCGCTCTTTCACGTCAAAACTACTGAAACGGTTTCAATGAAATTTGGTACACAGATAGTGTAGAATAAGAAGGGAATAGGCTACTTTTTATAGCGAAAAAGGGTTGTAGGGTGTTGAAAGGGGGAGATGAAAATAGTATGTAAGTATCATCATTATTAATGCCAGAAGCTTGAAACAGAATTAAAACCGTTACTCAAAGTCACTATTTCACGCAGACGAAGTCGCGGACATAGCTAGTCCTACTAGTATTATAAACGCGAAAGTTTATAAGTATGGATGGATGAATGGATGGATGTTTGTTACTCTTTTACGCCAAAACTACTGAACGAAATTGGCTGAAATTTTGCACCGGGATAGGTTATACGCTGGATTAACATATAGGCTACAAAACATCACGCTCCGACCCACTGGAGCAGAGTTACGCGGGTAAAACCGCGGGGCGCAGCTAGTAACAGTTGTATAACCTATAAATATGTGACAACTATCTTTACCTCTAAATATCTGTTCAATTTCCTCGGTAGGATCTTCAGGCATATCATCGGTGATGTCGGGCGCTTGTTGTGACGTCACGTTAGGCGCTGGTTCCGGCGTTCTTTCACGTTCGGGTTCCACGTGTTCTAGTACATAAGAGACGGTGGGTTGCTTAGAGATTAAGGGAAAGTAAATAATCATCCAAATAAAAAAAAATCTAAACCTCGAGAGACAGTTTAGATATTTTTTATTTGGATGATTTTTTTTTCCTTCGATCGAAAGTGCGAATTTATCGTCGTAAGTGCCAGTTTACGATAAAGGCACATAATGACTAATCGTCAAAGATACTGCAATACTGCGTAAGTGACAATAGCTAATAAGGTTGAAAATCAAATGCATAAAATTGTTTTTTTGTCCTTTACAACATATAGGAAGAAAATATTAATTGACAGATGAAATTGCACCTTAATAACAACTGTTACTTTCGCGGTATTGTAGTATCAGCGACGTAATGCTACTGACGTACAATGGCACATCCAACCTTATGCTTTTGAGCTCTAGGCATATTATGATCCACATAAATGGCATTATGTACACCCACACAAGAGCGTAAGCTTCGTCTTTAGTCTGGTAGGGATAGTCAACGGACTTTTAGTTCCAGTTACGAAAAACGGAATATCGCGGTCAAAACTGATTTTTTAAACCAAGTCTGGCTGTTTAAAGTATGCATCCAAATTTTGATCGTGATTCTTCTGGTCTTAGTGTGATATAATATTAAAATAGATAGCGATGTTAAATTAACAGCTGTGCTAATTGGTTCTAATATTGTTTCTTTAAGCCCTTAATTTGGTTTTGTTGAGTACCTATAGTCAACATAACAAATATAAAAATCTGAAGGACTAATTTTCTTCTGTGATTTTGTGTTTTTTATGCTAAGAACACTTAGTATTCGTTCGTTTTGGTGGAAAAAATATATACTCTTTTTACATTAGCAAGTCAAAATGGCGACTAGACAACGCGCTATGCGAGCTTTACAGTTAAAAAAATATATTTGTTGGTTTTCGGTCTGTAATTGATACGTACGTTACTTATTTCTATCTATCTAATGTATAATCTACACGATAACATTATTTTCTATCTGTTTCTCACCTGGACAAGAACTCGAGTGTTAAAATACCTTACTCACTACATATGATTTGTCAGATCAAGCTACATATATCATCAGATACTCACGGCTCAAGTAATGGTTAACCAGTTCATCTTGAGGCTCTTGCACTTCTGGCGTGGGTAACGCTTCTGGCGGCGGCAAGTCCAGCGGTCCTCGGCGGAGCAGCGCCAAGTTACGCTTGCTCATCGGTGAAGCGACTTCTACCTTTTGTTTGCGAGCAGACTTAGCTGGAGTGCCCGGCTTCACGTCTATTAGGTACTGTTAAAAAATGTTACAAGATATTGTATCACCCTATAGTGGTGCTATCTATCGGCATATATAAAATACATATAGTAGCTTAGAAGGTGTTATTTCATCTGCCCAGAAATACTTTCTTTATATATGTTTAAGAGGATAAAACAATCATTTGCTACATTTCATTTTCAACCTTATTAGCTATTGTACATTTACGAGTGTGATTGATTCTACCCTCCGTGCCTTGGATCATTTATAACAATGAAAGAGCAACAAAGACACAAAGAGATTCATGTTGCTGATGATGATGATGACTTATTAATTGGAATAGTATTTTATCGTGCAGAAGATTTAGGACCGATGGCATAACATGCTTTCCAAGTCACGGAGGGTAGTCCTTCAATCATCCAGATCCAGAAAAAGTTATAGCATTTACATAAGGATTTCTTGTCCGGCTTTGGGATTGAACCTACGACCTTCGAGATTTAAAACGAGACTTTAATTATTATGGCATGGAGGTTAGATACATTGAGTATAAAAGATAATTTCCGTAGTGTAGTGGTAATTGGTTTGCTTTAAATCTTGGAGGTCTTGGGTTCGATCCCCACACTGGACAAGAAATCTTTGTGTAAATTCTAAATTTTTTTTTCCGGGTCTGGTTAGTTGAGGGACTGCGGTCCGTGCCTCGGAAAGCATGTTAAGCCGTTGGTTCCGATTGTTA
This sequence comes from Nycteola revayana, assembly GCA_947037095.2. Classification (NCBI taxonomy): domain Eukaryota; kingdom Metazoa; phylum Arthropoda; class Insecta; order Lepidoptera; family Nolidae; genus Nycteola; species Nycteola revayana. Next base: position 21,522,879 of record OX344845.2, on the reverse strand, counting down.
TAACATCATCTGACATAATCGTATATCAAGCAACGGGCAGGAGCGTTTCACCTGTGTATTACAACATAACACTGCGGTCACCAATCCGTCTGCCAAGCGTGGTGACTATGGCAAAAATACTCTCCCACTGCAGGAGGCTCATGTTTAGCAGTGGACGTTATACGAGCTGATGATGATGATGAGTAAAAAAGAATGGATTTCGATACCTGTGCCTCATCCAGAGCTTTGCCCGCTTGGACGCTGTGCAGCAGCCACAGCGGCGACAGCACGGGCACGTGCGGCAGCGCGCGCGCGGCGGCGGGCGCGAGGCGCGGCGCGGCCACGGCGTGCGTGACGCGCGGGTGCGCCGCGTCGTAGCGCGTGCCGCCGCAGCGCGACACGCACGCCGCCGCGCGCTCGCGGCACGTGCCTTCCAACCCGCTCACCCAGATCTACAGACACACCAACGAACATTTATTCTTTACTAGCTCCACCCCTCTCACTCTGCTCCAGTGACTTCCAGCGTGATGTTTTGTAGCCTATATGTTAATCCAGCGTAGAACCTTTACCGTACTTTAATTATAAATACCGCTAGTTCTATCTCAATATCATTCAATCTTATTGAGTAAAACTAAAATAAATTATAACAAGACAACCGTTTGGGCAATAAATGTGTCTACTAAAAATAAATGATATTAATTGGACCAAAACCCCGCCTATTTGTCCATTTGAGTATGTTTCGCCGGACCGTCTCATGTGGGCCGTGTTGAAACCGGTAGTAAAGTAACCCACTGAGTTTGTTTCGCCGGATCTTCTCAGTTGGGGCGCATTGGATCCGGTGGTAGCATTAAAGCGCGTCCGTCGTTATATACTCATGGTCCACCCAAATAATGACAATTGTTTTGACATAATATTCGTTAGACAGAACACATTTCGTTACAAGACGTCAAAGACTAACTAACATCCATAGATCCATACTTACAAAGTTTCGCGTTTATAATATTAATAGGATTGTACACATAAATTTATGTTATGAATGATGATGTACGATGACGAGCTTAACTCATTTATGAGTTGTATAAATAGCAATAGACTATACTTCATTGCTAATTATAAAACTATACACTCAATTTTAACTAACGGCAACGTCCAATTATTGGCACTTTAAGCGAAACCGGTAAACAATATTGTTTTTATCACATCTATTCAAAAAGAGCTACTTTATTCCTCGTAAACAGGGACCGAAATAGCTCATTAATCCCTAGGGACCAAAATTGATTTGAATTTGGAATGTGGATATTGTTAATAATGTTTCAATCAGCAAAGAGGTGAATCACAAACCATGCGGGAACAATGTATTGAATGTGACTGGCTGCGGGCGCGCCAAATTTAAAAAAGTTGATGAAAAATAAACAACTCGCGAAATTAAATGCATTCTGCTTTCGTTCGTAGTTGATTCATATTCAAATTTTAGAATTATAAAAAAATGAGTGCGTCTTCCTCAAGTGAATGCATTATTATGTCTTATGGTTCTTCATTGTACGTAAATAAATTCTTGTTCATAAGTTGCACTTACTTATTTTCTCATAGAGGGTGATAAAAAGTAGAGTGTCCACCTCGGGAACTACACTATTTTAAGCTCGAGTGACATACTTTTAATCCCTCGCTGCGCTCAGGATTCTACTCTAGAATCCTTCGCTTCCTTCCTTCCTTCCGCTCTGAATTAAAAAAAACACTCTCGCCTTTAAAATAGTTGTTTGCTCCCTAGATAAACAATCTACTGTTGTTATACACCTTTTTAAGAAAATAGAATAGTAAAAAGTAATAATAGAAATAATTGTATACGTTATTATGTTCTAAAACATTAATTACAATTTTATATAGTTAGCCTAATATTGGCATAGATAACTCTTACCACAATTTCCATTTAAATATCAGTTCAATAGTTTTTTAAAAAAATAACCATAGAATTATCTACAGATTTTGTAGATAAAGTTCTTGGTTTTTTTTTCATTTAACATAGCTGTTCCAATAATTGGTGGGGTGCCAAGGAAGGACAATATTACACTAATTACATCTACATTAAAAATATATACAACTATTTATTGCAATCGGCAACCTATCACGCATTCAAGGAAACAAACAAACTGAAATTCAAATCGAATTTCCTTTTACAAAATCAACATGAACTAAATGTGCATTACATTGCTGCTCGTAAAAAAGTGTCCAATGTTTACCTTAAAAAAACATCCCAAATAAGAATGTTTAACAATTATTTTATTGCTATTAAGACTTAAATAACCGTCAATAATATTGCATCATAAATTTTGCCACATTTCTTTTGTTTATTAACAAAAATCATATATAGAATTTGCTAAGCGCAGCGACGATCATATGACTTACACAAAATCCGTCAAATATAGGTCCAGCCTTTTTAATAAGACTCATGTCTAAATTTTCAAATCCCGTCACCACTTCCTTGTCTATCGACGTGTCATTCTTCTTCGATTCTTGTGACAACTAAAAAAAAATAAACATTTTATTAAATTATATAGCCCTCCACACTTCCTCAACGTCTACCGCTGAACATGGACCTCCGCTTAACAGACTGGCAAGCCAGGGCCGTTGAGGTATGTAGAATATCACCACTTTTGGCAGGCGGATTGGTGATCGCAGTAAGATGGTGAATAACTTTGAGCTAATAGATGCTGCTGCCCATCCATCAACTGTATGACCCTTAGTCGCCTCTAACGACATACATGGAAAGACATAGATTGGTCTTTTTGCGTAAACAAGACTCAACTTTGATGCGCTTAATTTAAGGTTGTTTTTAGAACTTTAATTTGTCAGCTCATTTACATCCACAGCTGAACATGGGCCTACACTTTTGGGTTGCCAAAATCGTTGAGGCATATTGCCATAATCACCACACTTGGCAGGCGGATTTGGTAACCTTGAGCTGATAGAAGATGCTTCATATCCATCAGCTGTATGTCCCTTATTCACCTCTTACAGCACATAATAATATGGGAAGACATAGAATAATTTATTCCAGGTCAGGACGCACACAATGACCTTTGCTATTCCAGGTCAGGACGAACACATTAAGTATTGCGTAAACGAGATTCCACTTTGGCTCGCTCTCGCTCTCTAATTTAAGGTTGCTTTTAGAAGAGTACAGTCAGCAAAAGAGATAGGTTTACACTTAGTTATACGCATTTTAAATTTATATGCACATGTTTATGACAAGAGTTTACTATTATGTGTATTTGTATACAGCTAGCACACTTCACCCATAAAGAATTACCGGCTGTCGTAGTGAGATAAACATATTTATTTGATACTGACGGTGTATGCCGCGGGCACCGGCGTAAGAATGTTGCCCTCTCCATCTCCTCCCGTGGGCGCCGTAGGACCCGGCCAAGGGAAATTCGGAAGATGGGCAGCAGCGTCTTCTTGGACTAAAACACCTAAAACTGCGCTCGCCAACCCGCCTGCCAAGCGTGGCGATTATTGGCAAAATTCCCCCCATGGAAAGTTTTAAAAACACATGGCCCCGAGTTCCCGGCGGCCCCGCTAGGCCTGGCTACGGTAGCGGTCATGGTATCGGCGGGGCTAGGGGTGCTAAGGACATATATAGACATTTTAAAAGTCATAGAACAAAAGTTGTTGACGTAGTCCTGAGAGGTTACCGGTGTTTTACAAATAACTCTGTATATGTAATATATTTAAGACTTACTTTAACAGGTTTTTGCGACATCATAGTCGAATCGGCCGATCTGGTCTCGTCCACATAATTACTAGGCGGCCTCAGGTTAGTAATGCGAGAGAAATTCAAACCTGAAACAATCACATATTATTATAAATTTAAGTTAATGAAGACAAGTTCTGTGGCGTTGTGGTATAAGTCTCGGAGGTCGTGGGTTCGATACCGACACTAATATTAATCTTATCTATTAATCCTTGTGTTATTACACATTCGGTAGTAAAAATCCGGCTCGAGGGATCAGTGTTAAGCTCGTAGAATGATTTAGTAAAGATGCAACAATCAAAACTTGTGAAGTGGGTTTGATCCCCACGACAGACAAGATATATTTCTGTAAATTCGGAGATTTCCGGGTCTGGTTGGTTGAGGGACTACCCTCCATATCTCGGACAGCACGTTACGCCGCTACTTTTATCACATCATCCATAACTATAAGCGCAAACGAGGGAACAGCATTCCCTTATTACAACATGATACTGCGGTCACAAACCCGCCTGCCAAACCCGCACTCGGCTGGAGTCCAATGTTCAGCAGTGAACGTTATACGGGCTATCTCGCGTTCACTAAATTATAAAACAATAGCTATCCACACGCAATTTCACCCGCATCCCTCCCGTTCTGATAAGAACTTAATCATTAAATATAGTCCATTATACTCCTAGATAACGTAGTTTTCTTATTGTATTTTTATGGGCCTGTTCCTGTCCCTTTTAATGCAAATACAGTAATACCCCGACTTACGCTACCCCGTTTTACGCGAATTTGGAGATATGCGGTTTTTATTTTTGATCATCACGCGCATCGGCGTTTCCGGTTAACTGCAAGTTAAACTGCTAACCTAACCCAACAAGAAAGGAAAAACGCTGTCTTTTGGAGTGTAAACTAAATAATAAGTGAAAATCTTATGCCCGGTGAAGTAGCAAAAGCCTCGTGGCTACGTACGTATGTCAAACCGAAAAAAAAATAGTTAAAAAAGGTGAAAATCTTTTTCTTTGAATTCAAACGTCACGGTATTATCCCTTAGATGGAAACCTTGTTAGAATTATGGTGTGATAATGTAAAGATCACTTATAATTTAACGTATTATTAAACATGAAACATGTTTAATACGTTTAATATTCTGATTATTGTTTTTTTAAGACTCTGGTCCCGATTACACAAACATTATATGTATTTATAGGGAAAGTTGAACCCCGACTTACGCGAATTCGACTTACACGGCTATCCTGTAGTCCCACCTATCGCGTAAGTCCGGGGTAATACTGTAAACAAAAATACAATGGCGATGGACATACTATTAGCAACAAACTACACTTTCTTTAAAGATTTAGCTGGCATACAATCAAAATATATTATTAAAAGCTTAACTAATCAATAACTCACTCATATCAGGTAGTCGCGACTCGGCTATAGGCGAGGAGGTAGACGCCCCTACCACTCGAAACTTGGCCAGAGGTAACGCCACTCCCTTGGCCGCCGACTGCTCCACCCAGGAAGGTAACACTACAGCTTTACCGTACTCTAGGGCTGCTTTGTATTTCTCGCTGCCTATGCCTTCCCTGTTAATGGAAATATGACGTTATAATATTACTAGCGACCCGTACCGATTTCACACGGATGCAAATTTCTAGTAAAAAGTAGGAAATTCGGCCAGTAGTTTTTGAGTTTACTCAAACAAACAAGGGTTCCACATTGGAAGTGCGAGTTGCTCGAGCGTGTTAGCGACGCGAACTAAGCGAACATGAGCTCCCGAGCCTGATAAAAGAAAAGTTTAATTTTTTTTCCGGGGCTGCTTGGCTCAGGGACGATCCTCCTTGCCTCGGAAAGCACTTACAGGGGTTGGTCCCGATTGTCACAACATAATCTAAGACAAGTGTATACCAGATAACTGATAATGTTTTACTGTGTATATATACTGTACATAATAATGTCTCTAACCTACCTGCCAAGCGAGGTGACTAAACTAAAACTACCTTTCAGGGACACCCATTTATTTTTATCAAATTTGTAAAAGTCTCTCACTTTGTCAACACCACAACATCAGTGGTCTCACTCTGGAACGCTCCAGAAAACACCCCACCATTCTCCCCCACCAGCTTCATTATCATCTGCTTATCTCTCTTAGCTATGCCTGAGGTGGTGACTTGAAGGTTTGTGAATGGTGGAAGACGGTGTTCAAGGAAGTCTGGGGAGCCTCCGTTTACATTGAGACGGAGGGACGCCTCCCATACCGCGTCGATCCAGCTTGCTGCCATTATAGGAATACCTTTTTCAACTGATTTCTGTGAATAAAAAAAACATATTTTTTATTACAGGCTTATCTATTAGTTACTATCCTATAGACTATAGGATAAATAGTCTAACCATGTGTTGACAATTGTTGATATACACTTAATTATTTGATCATATTTTAGTCTACTAGTTTGATTTGTCTGTATGGAACTAGAACAATATACTGGGTAACTTTTTTTACCGTCTTGGAAATAATAGGGCGTGATATTTATATGAAATAGAAGTCTAAGGTGTAGTTATTTTATCTTCTTTTTTTTCTACTGGCTTAAAGTGAAAATCGTAACGGTAAAATGGCGCACCTAAGTAGGTAGTTACGCTATTTAGCTCACTCTTGTCATTCATACGCGATTGCGGCCTAGGCACCTATTGTAACTAACGTACCATAACTAATTAGGTACCTATTTTTATCGTTACGATTTTCACTTTATGCCAGTAGAAAAAAATAAAATAAATATGCCTTGGACATCTATTTCATATACATATCACGCCCTATTATTTTCAAGACGGTAAAAAAAGTCACCCAGTATACATTTGAGTGTGCAAATTAGCTCAGTTTCATAGTGTCCGTTATCGAGCCTGGATACCATAACTTGCACCTCTTTTTTAATATAACATCTACTATCTACTACTACTACTACACTATCGCACTTTTATGCGACCACTGGATCTGATGCGCTTCAACCAAAAAGATCTAGTGAAACAAACTCAAAAAAAACACAAATGTTCCTTGGCATAAAGCATATAACAGGGGAACAGGCATTCCATAGTATTAAAAATTATAGTTAGTCTTAAGGGCGCCATTTTTACTTTTTCAAAGAAATATTGTAATATGTAAGTAAATTAAATTATAGCAAAATTACTTACCACATATTTGTCAGAGAGTACAGTGTCTGAAACTAAGTGAGTGGTGTCATCCATGAGCACTGTGCTGTATATACCACCCATCCAATGTACCTTCTTCTTAATGTTTTCCTGTAGTTTAAAAAAAATAAAGAATAATCCTTTTAATGATTAAAACTTGATTGGGCTATTATTATTATTATGAGTTTTTTTTAAATATATATCCTTGCTTATTTAACACCATCTTGATAAATTATATTATACCTAAGTGATCTTGAAGAAACAGGCTAACTATTGGTCCTAACTGCATGAAAGTCTGAGCAATCGATTTTGAGTTTATCATGAACATAGAGACAGACTTTGTTATAGGATATATATGTAGTTATTTATATCCTGAGGATAGGTAGGACTGAGTAGGGGGCGTTTATGTTTTTGTGATACCTAAAGCAATAATTATTGAATTTGTAAATTTTTTTGTAATAAAAAAATTGTTCATTAAAAATGTTTAGCCTACTGCAGCTGAATGTGTAATTAATCATAATAATAATGAGCCTTTTAATTCTGCACTTCTTACAACTTCTAATACTAAAAATGAATGTCACTAAGCTCCGTTTACCTCTTGGCATAAGCCTCCTCTAACATTTCCAACGGGTTCTATCACACCCTCTGAATGTGAAATAAATATCAGGGATGTTAGGGAGCCCCGTAACCGTAACCGAAACTATCGGATATCCGATATAAAAAAATATTCGTAACCATAACCGAATCCGAAATAAAAGTTTCAGATAATATCGGATAAGGGCGGAGCCTAATTGAGACACGTTATAGCATATAAATAAAACCATTTTATTAGCTATTTGTATTTTACTTTAGAAATGCCTTAAAAAATTAATATCCGTAACCGAAATTATCCGAAACTAACGGATGATCCGAAATAATTTCATATCCGCATCCGTATCCTTATCCGGTATAATAATCTTGCCTATATCCGAAACCTATCCGTATCCGAAATTTCATATCCATAACATCCCTGATAAATATTAAAGATGTTCTCAAACGCCACCTTACAGTTTGCGGTATAACGAGCGTTCTACCTTGCAAAAGAGTGTGGATCACTACAAGCAGAGGTGTTTGGAAGACCTTACTGCTAAACGACATATCCGCAAAACAAGACCTAAGCCCTCCTACACATATACTTACAACTCGGCTCGTCAACTCCAGTGCGCTCTGTGTAACCGAGTCTTCAAGACGAAGTTTGGTTTTGCGAGCCATATAAGAGCTTTTCACAACCTCAACAAGAACAATTGACGGAGTCGCCGTCGCCGGACAAGGCGAGGACTATATATGTGAAATAAATATTGAGTATCTAAACTGTTTTTTTGTGTTTACTATTTTACAAAGACAACTGTCAATTTTTATACTCTAAGCTTAGCATTACCTTCTGTTGTTTGGACAGTCCACTAGCAGTTACCACCAGCCCTCTCATAGCTATCGTGAACACAGGTTCGGGTCCTGAGGGTATAGGGGTACCTTCAGTCAAACAGCATGATATACACCTAGGACCTACCAACCTGGAGAAGTGATAAATGATGTTAAATATAATAATAAGAAGAGGCTAGTATAAGCGGGTAGGTGAAGTGCCAGGTCAAGAAATGGTCCTTAGGGAGACAGATTGAATTGGGCAGAGGTTCCTCTCTCTAGGGACCCAACCACCAGTAGCATGGGCCCCAGGCTTACTATTTGTATTCTTAAATGTATTTTTCTTATATTATGTAGATATATTTATAAATATAAAAATGTAGGGACTTTTAATTAATAAACTTACAATAGTGGGGCAGAATAAATTTATATTTTACTATTTATATGTGAAGAAAATACTTTTGACATATAAAATTACAACTTATTAGCCTCAGTCATTTTGACTGACTATATTTGACTAGGATAGGTGTAATATTAAAAAACCCAGTTTTATATTAACATTATGTTTACCCAGTTATATTATGCTTAATATTTATGAATAAGAAATGAGGTAAGATACAATATACTCAAAACCTAAACTGTTTGACAATATGCCATTTAACATTTAACCAAAAAAGATATTTCATTTTATATGGACTGTCTGAATATTCTTTTTCCTTTTCACAAAAGACAATAATGGATTTTACTGTATGAAACATTATACTTACAAGCACTTAGTAGCATGTAGCTTGTCATACAACTCCCCTTCAAAGATAGAGAGCACAAAGACATCTCTTTTCGTGAGGCCATCAAACTTGTGCCATTGCGATTCTAGCACCCACTTTGCTTGGAGACCACTGCCTGAGTGTTGTTCACATGTCTGATGAAAGAAACACAAATTATAAGTTAGAGAGAAACTATTCAACATTTATGTCTATTGTAGAATATTATGATTTCTACCTCAATTTTGATGATTTTTTATACAATGCAGACTGAATGAGTTGGCTGACTTAATGTACCAGCTATGCTTTATGACATAGTATAGAACAAAGTCCCTTCCCATTATATAGGTATGCTTAATTCTTTTTTAAACTACACAACCAATTTTGATGGGTTTTTTTTTAATGGAGTGATTCAAGAGGAAGTTTTATATGTATAATACAACAGCAAGAGGCAGGAGCATCTGTGCGAAGCCAAAGCAGATTCCATGATGGATAAATAAACACACATTCTGAGTGTTATTTTATCATATATTCAATAGTTCTTACAGGAAACATTTACAAGCCATATAAGACTGAAACAGAAAAAAAGATTATACTATATGTCAGTGGATCATCTAAGCGGTAAACCAATATTATAAATGTGAAAGTTTTAAGAATAGGTATTATGTATGGATTTTGTTTAATTTTTTTCATTTCACGTAAAAATACCTATTGAACCAATTTGTAAAACTCGAGTTAACCAAGTGGATTACTCGCTGGATTATATTACCTAACAATTGTGTAAACGAATAATAGGTGTTTACCAAAAAAGCAAGTTGCATTTCTTCCGAACACTCATTTTCGCTCCGGCAGTCTTTCGGTATTATAAACGTTACATTTATATCCTCAGTCATTTTTAATGTTCTCCCTAACACTCAAAGGCACTTATAGCGTTACTTTCATAGCATTACAAGATTAAATAACATATTTAATCAAAATTTTATCAAGTTTAACCTCAACGTGTTTTGTTTACAAATTTTTGACAGAAAACGGTTGAATTGCCGCCATCTTTCCATCTGTTATGTTTTCGTTTTGAAAGGGTGTAGTTTTGCTATAGAGAAGTTCATTAGCTATCGGACATCTGTAATTAAATACTGTCTTTCTTTAAACTTTTTTAATACTTTAGAATCTGTATTAAAAATCAAGAGTTGTTAGGAATTTTCATAGATACTTTAGCAGCATTATGGAATTAGTACACCAATCGATTAATTAAAAGAACTAATTTTATCGAAGTTCACCGATTTGTGTGATAACTAGTAACTACTAATATCAACTAAATTATCAAAAGATTTGTGCCGATCTTGGAGGAATTAGACTGGAGATGCCTTTGCACGCGTTTCCCCTCTGCCAAAGGTACAAGCATCGGATGCCTGCACGTTATATAAAACTACTTCGGCCGCCATTTTGACACACACAAATTCAGAACGCCGTGACGAACACAGCTCGTACAAAAATGCCAGCCTGTGCGGTATTTAACTGTAAAAAGAAGTCTAAAACATCAAGTTTGCAAAAAGACGGAGTCACCTTCCATTTGTGAGTTTAATTTTTATGATTTGGTCATTATTTACTTCATAATTTTAGGTTTTTGTAAACTAAAAATTCAAATTTGCCGCTGTCATTCGCGGTGTAGCGAGACTTTAGTCTGCGCGCGCACGATGACGTATCCGCACTCCCCACGAGACTAGTTGCTAGGGTTGTCGCATTTTACTTCATTAGTGATTTCGGCATACCTAGTTACTATTTTATAGATAAACATTTATTGATTAATTAATTTGTTTATAATAAAGCTTCTCTTGTGTCAAGCTTTAACTTTCATGATAATTATATAGGTGAAACTTATGAAACTACTTTTGTGAAATACATGAAAACCATAACCATAGGCTTAGCGTCAAATATTATTAACTCGATCGAAAAACATAGCATGCCTTGGCGCGAGAATAAAAGCAACTAAGTTAAATAGGTTCTCTATGGACCAAATTTTAAACTCGTATAGTACTTTACTATACGAGTACTTTACTAAGTGTTTGATATACCTACATACTTGTACTTATGCAAATTTTCATAGAAATCCGCTTAGGCGTTTCGGGGTTATTAAGTAAGAAATATTTAAACTTCTGCATTAATTGCACTTGCTTGCTGCTCGCGTGAACCATAAGCGTTTTCAAAGAGGCAAGCATGCAAGCAACCTCGCCTGCAAGCTTAAGTTAAAATCGTCAAAGTTTACATAGTAAAATAATAGAACGACGAATTAAAACCTAAAATTACTGATAATGATGATGATGATGGTGATGATCCATCATAATATCATTTGACTGTCCAATATTTTTTTCTATGATTCGCAACCCTGATTTGTATAACTGACGTGTAGTATAGTGACAACAAAATATCGATATAATTATCGATTTTGAGACTGGAATGAAATGAATACTCACTGATAGTCAATCTTCTGGCTACCGACAAGAGCTGGAGTGGCGAGGGGGGGAGGCCCCGGATATGTCATGGTGTCGCATTTAATTAAAAAGCTGGTCAAGTGCAATTCGGACTCACGCACCGAGTGTTCCGTACAAACTTGTAGGCATGTATATAAAATGATTTTCGTGATTTCTTATATATTTTTTGACGCCACGGTTCAAAAGTTAGCCGGGGTGGGGGGAACAAAGCCCCCCGGCTTCGTCCGGATTGAACAATTGTAACGACTTTCGGCTTTTATAGCTCCTTAAATATTTACTTTATCTGAAAAAGTTACATGACATACCCCCAACCACTTTCAAAGACCTATCTAATGACGTATCACACGTGCTTAAAAAAAAACCTGTTTTACTACAGAAATCGCATCGACGTACATACCGCTACAGCGGTTAACAAATGACACCTATATTCCAAAATTCATTAATGTAGCCCTTTATACTTTCTGAGTAAAATGCCTGGTGCATACGGACAGACAGACAGACGGACAAGACGAAACTATAAGTGTTCCGTTTTTGCCATTTTGGCTACGGAACCCTAATAAAAAAAGAATCCGACGAAACAAGAATCCGGCAATATAAGAATCCGACGAATCGGGGACTAGTCCTTATGTACATTATAAAATGTATATATATTCATTTATTAAATTTATATTTATCTAGGTATATAAGAATTAGGTAAACCATTTAAACTAAAAGATTTATCGATATCGATATCTATCTATCTCGTGCTCTGTCATTTCCCTATTTAATTACCTAACCACTTGCAACTTCTTGTGTATGGATAGAACGTCATAATACGATAATGAGCTTGTGTGCGTGAAATTTAAAATAGTGTGGCGCTTAATGTATGTGTGCAATTGTAACAACGCAGACCGTTTTTGCGTATGTGTGCTGGCGCTGTATGTAGTAGTAACCTCGTCCCCCGCCGGGAATGGCAGAAAGATTTGTTCTAAAAATTGTGTCATGCGTACTCCAGTCTAATTCCTCCAAGGTGCCGATTGATGACATTCATTTATCTTCTATTCTATTTAACATCTTTTATCTAGATATTTGAATGACATGAAGTTGATATTGTGAACGTTACGGTATGGTTATACGGTAGTTATAATTTGATATTTGGTCAAAACATGGTCGATACTTTCGACCAAATACTGACACGGATTTGTTCTTGATTCTGCACGTACTGAACTCTCATCCTATCAGATTAATAGGAGGGTACAACTTAGTATTTTACAGAATATTTGACACTTTATTTAAATTTAAGTTGGTCATGAATGTATCATGATGCCATTTAATTGTTTTTTAGATTAAAAATGACTTAAGCTATTATTCGCATTAGCATCGGACATTGTGTCCGATGATAATACCAACTTATTATTTACTTTCCGGACGAAATCTCAAACTATCGATTTATGTTGTTTCTGTCTTTGACCTAGTAGTAAGTCTGACTGTCAATCTTCAAGAGGTTAGAAAAATGTGCGATCTACCAATGTCTATATTATTGTTGAGTTAAAGTTTATTAAAGTGTATAAAAAACCAGTAAAATGTTATACGACGACTTCAAACCCATTGTGGACTTAGTTCTTAATAACTGGACAGCGCTACAACTCGCTGTTGAACATGGAATGGGAGCGCCTGGCGGTGAAAAGGTTTGAAACTAAATTATTATTTATTTTAAATTATTACTAATGTATAAGTTTTCCAGTACCAATCATTGTTCATATTTTTGTCTCCATATAATATCCTTTTGAATATTATTGATTCTGAAATGTTACCTGTAAATGTAAAATGAAAAAAATGTATTTATATATTTTTTGGGTGATTGTGTCCATATTTTTAACTTTTTATTTATTATATATATAAAATGAGCTTCTATTGTTGGTCTACAAGTTCTACTCAAAATAGTGAAATTGTATGTACACAAATCTTTTTATTATAATAATACCTTTATAAATATAAATATTATAATTATACTTATATTAAAGACTTAGACATATTTCTCAATCCCAGCACAATGTTCACGAATTAGAAGTCTTTATTTAATGAGTTACAAAATATTGTTTCTCATATCCTTATGAATAAAGTCCTATAAATTTTAAATTAATATTAATTAATATTTTCAGACAGCACAGCTGATGTCAGTGTACATAGCTCGGTACTGCGTAGAGAATGTAGCAGACAGAGATGAGCTAGCTGAGGTCATTGAGGATCTGATGGATGAAGAGTTTGAGACTGTATGCCATGATAATTCTCCTAAAGGTAAATGTTATTTCTTATATTACTAACTAGCGGTCTGCCCCGGCTTCGCACGGGTGGACTTTTATACCCTACCCCTGCCCTACCCTACCCCTGCCCTACCCTACCCCTACCCTACCCCTACCTCTACCCTACCTCTACCCTACCCTACCCCTACCCTACCCCTACCCCTACCCTACCCCTACCCCTACCCTACCCCTACCCTGCCCCTACCCTACCCTACCCCTACCCTACCCCTACCATACCCCTACCCTACCCCTACCCTACCCCTACCCTACCCTACCCCTACCCTAGCCTACCCCTACCCTACCCCTACCCAAAAGTATCCTATGTCCTTCTCCCAGTTCTTAGCTACCTCCCTACCAATTTTCAGCCAAATCGGTTCAGCCTTTCTTGAGTTATAAATAGTGTAACTAACACGACTTTCTTTTGTTTTTAAAATGTATTCTGCTATTCGGGACGGAAACAAATCCAACATATCAAAAACCATGGCAATCGGTCCAGCCGTTCTCGAGTTATAAGTGTTGTAACAAACACGACTTTCTTTTATATATATAGACTAGCGGCCCGCCCCGGCTTCGCACGGGTGGACTTTTATACCCTACCCCTGCCCTACCCTACCCCTACCCTAACCCTACCCTACTCCTACCCTACCCCTACCCTACCCCTACCCCTACCCCTACCCTACCCTACCCTACCCCTACCCTACCCCTACCCTATCCCTACCCCTACCCTACCCCTACCCTACCCCTACCCTACCCTACCCCTACCATACCCCTACCCTACCCCTACCCTACCCTACCCCTACCCTACCCCTACCCTACCCCTACCCTACCCCTACCCTACCCCTACCCTACCATACCCCTACCCTACCCTACCCTACCCTACCCTACCCTACCCTACCCTACCCTACCCTACCCCTACCCAAAAGTATTCTATGTCCTTCTCCCAGTTCTTAGCTACCTCCCTACCAATTTTCAGCCAAATCGGTTCAGCCGTTCTTGAGTTATAAATAGTGTAACTAACACGACTTTCTTTTGTTTTTAAAATGTATTCTGCTATTCGGGACAGAAACAAATCCAACAAATCAAAAACCATGGCAATCGGTCCAGCCGTTCTCGAGTTATAAGTGTTGTAACAAACACGACTTTCTTTTATATGTATAGATAGATTTTAAAAATTAAAAATAGTTTTTATTTACAAAAACCTATTACAGGTCAAGTGCCTGTAAATTGTCAAAACAGGCCAACCTCAAAAGTGTTTTTAGCAATATTATTAATGATTTTATGATTAGGAATGTGTTGAATTCGATTTTTATAGTAACAATAAGCACTAAATTAGCACTAAATTAGCAAGTAATATTTCGTGATTACATTACACATTTTCTTTAAAATCAGTTTTTTTTTTCCATATTTATTTATTACAATCTATCCATTTTAGATATTTAGCAATAGGTGGGAGGGTGTATGTATCTTGAATAGTCCTCAGCTATATCTGGGTATGGGGTATGGATGATCAGGTCTTGAGGAATCTTCCGTTTCAGTCTCCTGGTATTTGTTTGTGGCATTTTAAAGAATTTTTTGTCCTGGTATTTTAAAGAAAATTAAACATTTTCTTTAAAATCAGTTATTAATTTTAATTCTTATTAATTTTCAGAAGTGGCAACCCTGTTGCTGACTTTCCTAACTCTGCTAAGAGAAGGTCACCATGATGAGCTGAGAGCCAGGATTGAAGCTATGCCTAAATGTCAAAAATGGTTGAGTCAACCTATACATGAATCTGTGCCTCCGCAAGTAAGCATAAGTTTTTTTTTTAGTTTTTTTTAAAAGACAACTCCCTCACTAGTGAAATAAATCCCTGTGTCATGGGGGACTTTACAAACATGCATTTCACGGACACAAAGTACACCCAGACTCAGAACAATTATTTGTGGTTCACACAAATAATTGTCCCGGGTGGGAATCAAACCCAGAACAGCAGGTCCCAGAAGCAACTACCGTAACCACTGAGCCACTGGTGCAGTCAAAATAAGTTGATGATTTTTTGTTTATGTTGAGTGCAGTTTCATTTAATAATTATTGATAGGATAATTTGCTATGAGTATTGATAAATAACATTAAAAATTTAATATGTTTTGTACAAAAAAGTTTTAACTGGGAAATAGTTATAAATGTACACAGCAAAGTCAGCTCTAGTGCTATGTAATACGAGATAATCTAGTTTAACAAAAGCACCCAATTTTTTATGATATTGAAAATCTATAATACTTAAATCATTTTTTTAGCATTAACAACAACGAATATAAGTATAAGCATAAGTAGTTACTTAAAATACTTGCTAGAAGAATGGCTCTAAATTTGGCAGCCTCAAAGTGACTATAAAAATTATAGCATTTATTTAAAAAAAAAATTTATGAGTCTCTCCATTGCAGTGCCATGGCAACCCCGATGATGACACAACAAGCAGTAGCGGTGAGGATGATGATGCTGACAATAACATGAATGGAGATACCCCATCATCATCAAATAGACAAGAACCTGAACCAATGGATGAAGATATGGAACCTGGATGGACTGTTGTTCGGACCAGAAGAAGGAAATAGGAATGTAATTGTTATTAGATAAATTATACTCAGGTTTGAGCTGCTCAGTTCAACATATCTTTACATACTGTAAATATTGTATCTATATAAAAATCCAGTTAATAAATTGATGGGTCTAGTGCTAAGGAACACAAGCACTGGTTTAAAATGTCATAAACCCAGAATTCAGGTTTCTTAATTTTACATAAAGAATAATTATGTCAAATAATTTTCCATTAAGATTCTAGGTGAATTAAAGGTTGAGGCAGCCCAGAACTCTACCCCTTAATTCATCATCATCATCATCAACAGCCCGTTTACGTCCACTGCTGAACATGGGCCTCCTCTTAACAGACCTTGGCAAGCCAGGATCGTAGAGGGATATTGCCATAATCACCACGCTTGGCAGACGGATTGGTGATCGCAATAAGATGTAAACCTTGAGCTAATAGATGCTGCTGCCCATCCATCAGCCATATGTTACTTAATCGCCTTTTACGACACCCATGGGAGGACATGGGGTGGTCTATTCTAAGCCGGAAACCACACAGCACCTCTTAATTACCTAGTAGGTATTTGAATGTTCTTTTTTTAAGTTTTGTGTTTTGAGAGTTGGTTAACTAGTTGACATCTAAGATTACGATGACAAGATACAAGACTCTCAAATGGCATAAAAACAATATTTTGCTTAGGTACAATGTTAGGTAGTTGCAAATGTCTGTCAGCATGCAATTAATCAAGTCAAAAACTACTCAGACAATAGGCATGGAGACTAAAAAATCTATTTAGTCCGGAAGTTAGATTACCAAAGAATATTGGACACGTATTTTTTATGGTTCCTCAAACAAAAAATTAGGAAGATGCTGTGCGTTGAAATTTCGTTTGACGTCACTTTTAGGTACAATTTTACCTAATAGTGACGTCACAAGCCCCCTCTCCTGAACTTTATAGTTAGTTGTTGCTCTGTTATTGACTTGAAAATATGTGTCCAATATTTTTTACTAATCTGACGGATGGAATTTTTTTTAGTCTTCATGCCTGTATCACTAACTCACCAACTTTGTCACTATTCTTAAATGGGCTTCTTCCCAGGGGCTACTCAAGTCTAAGCGAGTAAGAGATAACAATGAGCAGCTCAACGTTGACTATCTAGTTTTTAAATATTCCAATTTAATATAATATTAAGACTTCCGATAAATTTATTAGCAATCATGTACACGTAGTAAAGTAGGGTAACAACAATACACATTTAATATATTTCTAAAACAAACCCTAGTCTCTTCTAGTTACTCACCTTCCTTGTACAATACAATAACTGAATTCTTTTTTTTTTCAATTGAACTGGTCTAAAGGTATTGCCACACAGTAGTTAGAATGTATGACCAAAACTGTTGTACCGTGCATTAGGTATGTGCGCGACTTGACGAGGGGGGGAGGGGTATCGCGTATCAGTTCAGTCAGCTCACCGTCAACGCACTCGGTCTCCGCTGAACCTAGTAACGGTATACAACTATTTTGGTCAAATTATAGTAAAAAATATTGTATTGATTTTAAAAAATATGTTTTTCATATTTCTATAATTATTATTGTAAGCTCTTAGGAATATCAATCCCAAATGATAGTCAGAAATCATAAAAATATGGGATTCGTCGGTCATATGCATACTATATGAATAATACTCCAACATATTAAATTTATTATAGTATTATTCATCTTCATTATGTTATACTGTTATTCAATTTTATATCAGGCGCGGTTCCAGAACTCAAAAAAGGTTGTAGTCACAGTCACCTAAAATTGGCCAAATACGAGTCAAGAGTACGAAATCACTCATGATTCGTAATCGACTTTAATTTGACTCTTTTTTTTCAGTGCATCCCATAATGGTGGATGGTGGATCCGTTATGGACACGGTTTGCGTTATACATACTCATACAATGTGTGGTAGCACCATTATAGTTTTGAGATCTTAATAATTATTCTCTTAGAAGAGCTAATGGTTCTAATTGGAGAATAATTCTCTAATAAATAAATGTTGGTGTTTTAATACATACACACTTTTAAAGGTAAAAGTACATATTTACAAACTCTGTAATTAAATCAGGAGTACTGTATGAAAAAGAAAACCTTTAGTTAAAGTGGTAATTACTAGTTATCAGTATTTAGAGCTATTTTGGTTTATTAACTGCAAACATTGATGTTATTATGGACATGACCAGGAAGTCTGGACACAGGAATTTAGATAAACAAAAAAAGATTTCAATTTTATTATAAGAGGGAAGAAGGCAACTTGTTTCTCTACGTAAGATCGTAAATAGCTTTTATACCATAGGTTAAGATTGTATTTCAATTAATTACTATTTTAAATCCTGAGATGTAGTCATAATATGGACAAGCCTATTTTTTTTTCGGATGCACAAACGTATGTAGCCGTGCGCCTTTTGCTACTTCACCGGGCATTATATGGTCTAGCGTCAAACGAGTGAGTGAGTCAGGTTTAATATGGACTTATTTAATAGCTCTGCCTAGTCTGATCAGAAGTAATTACCACTGACTTTTAAATCTACTACTATCGATGATAGATAATTAATTTAAAATATCTTAACTTTGTAAGTAGAATGTATCACGTATGAATGATGTTGTATTGTGACAATGTATGTATTTATATTTTTGTCAAATTAAATATATAAATGTTATCTGGTTTGTTTCATTTCAAATTCAGTAGGTATTCCCTGTGACATACTCGCACACCCTCGCACGCACTAGTGGCCTATCACACCCTGAACAATCGTGTTATTGATATGTGAAAGAAGAAAAATAAAAACAATTAATCATTGGACAATAATGTATCAAACAACAAGACTACTCCAGTGCTGTGATATGGACAGACCAGCCAACTGCTGCTCGTCCATCATTAAATAATAATATTGGCAAGATAAGGTTATATTTTACTCGGAACCCTTAAAATAGGGCGTATTATAAAATGTCGAACATCAAAATATTACAAAAGAATTCTAAGAACGTTTCTATATTTTATACATTATGAACGCAACGAATAAAATTAAAAAAGAAAAACAAACGTCAGTTTGACAACTGTGTTTTGCGGCTTGCGCAGGCAATTTTATTTTTCGGAAAATTCATGAAATTTTCCATGATTATAATAAATAAACAGTGTGTATGTTTCTGAATTAAATAAACTAAGCACTACATTTACAACGATGCCATTAACAGTTCGACAAAGAAGTATACACAATAAAAACGGTGCTAAGAAAGGAAACAATTTGACCAAAGGGAAGCGAAAAAAAATTGAGGAGTATGTATGGATATTTCATATAAAACTAATACAAATGTGCTTCTATTAGTTTCTTTATACAATCAGCTTCAATATTCTGGCGGATAATACACTCTTGGCATCAGTTTAGTTTTTTTTTTTAATTTTGTTTATCAATGCTTTAATTGGTTGCTGGTACTACAGCTTGGCGCTTATCCAACCGTTTTCGTACTCGAATGAAGGTAAAAATATATCTATTGACGCTAATTAAGCATGGTGTACTAACATCCTGGTTTCTGACGTGTTTACAAAGTTTTTTTATTGTGTAGAATTAAAATAAGTCCCATTTGATATTGGAACTTGGATGGCCTACTCTAAGTAGTGTTGGTGAATCACTGCTAATCTGATACCACTGTACAATGAGGTCTGATAATATTACTCCTTATCCTTCTCCTATTTAAACACTGTAATTTCAAAATCATTGTTAATACCCAACGAAATTATTTCTTTTTGGTAGTAAAAAAAAAATACAGATTAAAATTTGTCAGAACCTGAGCTCAATTTACACACACACATTTATTACTGCTGTCTCCTTGTCAAAACTTTTTTTTGTAAAGAACTTGTCTGTTTTAAAATTTACGTGTCATGGTTTGATAGTCAACTTATAGCAAATAGTCCTACAGATTATTAACAACAATTACAAAATCATAGTGTATAGTTTGACCTATTGGTTTTTTTTTGTTTGTCCCTGTACTAAAAATGGTGAATAAAATATTTGTATTCTTTTGCAACTACTGTTATCATTACAACCCATATTAAAAAAAAATACATATGTACTATGTAGCAACTAGTACATGCATGCATCCCATGATGCATTCTAGTACTGTCAGTTGTTTGAAGTAATGAAATGTATTCAGCACTTAGGTATTTACATACACTTGTAGTTGTCAGAATTACAATGTGTAAGACTAAATCAAACAAAAATGTCACATAAGTGATGGCCAACATGCCTACCTCCCTCTCTGATCCGTGGCCTCCTTCTGTGACAATATCACTGAATAATAGATATTCAATTTTAGCAATTCTTAGTTTTGAAAATGCTTTTAAACTTATATCTGCCATTTATCTATGTAGGTACAGTTTATGCATTGAGGTTACAAAACAGATGGCAACTGTTTACATAATAAAATTAAATATAATTCTGCCAACTCATTGAGATATTCATGGAGTTATCTTTTATAGACAATGTTATTTTTCTAGAGGGAATTGTAAAAAAAACTTTATTATAAAATATCAAATACTTGTAGAATTAAATGATTGCATTTCATGAAAATGTTAACATATTAAAGTGGTTGTGCGATGACCTAACAGGTGTCCTAATAGATCGCGCGATGTCCATCGTGTGATGTCGTCGCTCGATGGCTGGCGTCGTGGTCGTGCCACTTTAACGATGGCTCTTTACAGAGATGCACAGTTATTGCTGTCGGGCAATATTGCTTTAAAAATTGCAAATGACATTGAAAATAAATAAACGTAGACAACATAAAATACTTTATAGATCCAGGAATCTGCGTGGTGAATTTTTGAACCTTTATTTTGATGTACGAAATAACGAAGAAGACTTTTACGATTACATGATCGCACGATCAAACGCATCGTACGATCGTTATTAAGCATTTCATGTGCTCGCACGATTACTTGCGAGGTTCAAATAGGACACTCTGATGAAATCGGTAAGTTTGAACTCATCGCACGACGAGAACGCATCGTGTCATCATGCGATCTTCGCCAATTAGGACAACGCCTATCTGTCTGTTACACTTCCACGCCTAATGATAAAATTTGGTACAAAGACAAAGCAGACTTTAGGAAATAAGATGGTCAACGCGCACATACGTGCTTGTGCGCGTTCATCGAGAGTGTGTCACATGTGGACATTGGCGGGGGGTCAGCCATAGTCACAAGTCAAATTTTCAGACAGTTGAAATTGCAGCAAAGATAATATTATATATTAGTAGTCTAGTCAACAAGTTCAAATTGGTGAAAAATAGAGATAAAGCTCCTAAAAATATGAGTGATACCTCATTGGATTCGGAATGACGTGTAGAAAAATGTTTTCGAAGGAATAATTAGCACGCAAAAAAATATAAAAGTTATTAACAAATTAAGTTGCCAAAAAAAAAGGATTTCAATGTTTGTCAATAACTCCGAAACTATTCATATTTAAGAATTTAAAAAAAAAGTATCTTAAAGAGGAAGAAATTTCCAATAAAAAAGTCCTGACTCTCGGAATTCTATCTCCATTATTTATAATTTGTATTTAACGCTGAAAATAGGACTCCGCGCGGCCGATACGGCATGCGCGCGCCACCTCAAAAGTGAGTACCCCACAGAAAATATATTTTTTATAGTATTAAATATCAATAAAAAAAAATTAATAATTATGGTGCATTTTGAACGCTTGAATGAAAAAATTCCCGTTGGAAAAAAGTTTAATAATTCATTTTTCAACAAGTTAGGATATTGTTTATTAGCATAATTTTTTCGGGACTTCGTCTTCATTGTAGGTAATAAAAAATGTTTAAATAATTGCTCTAAAAATCTTTCGCTTCTTGGAAGCCTTATTATATATATGTATATACTCAGTAGGATCAAGTTATTAAAGTTTTTGAAAATTGTTTATTTTGTTAATAAACAATTTTTAAAAACTTTGAATTTTTACAAAAGTCTGTTTTGTTGTTCACTTAAAAGAATTATAATTAACAAAATAAACAATTTTTGAAAACTTTAATAACTTGATCCTACTGAGTATATATATAATGAGGCCTCCAAGAAGCGAAAGATTTTTAGAGCAATTATTTAAACATTTTTTATTACCTAAAATGAAGACGAAGGTCCGAAAAAATTATGCTAGTAAACAATATCCTAACTTGTTGAAAAATGAATTTTAAAACTTTTTTCCAACGGGATTTTTTTCATTCAAGCATTCAAAATACGCCATAATTAATTCAATTTTTTTATTGATATTTAATACTATAAAAAATATATTTTCTGTGGGGTACTCACTTTTGAGGTGGCGCGCGCATGCCGTATCGGCCGCGCGGAGTCCTATTTTCAGCGTTAAATTAAAATTATAAATAATGGAGATAGAACTCCGAGAGTCAGGACTTTTTTATTGGAAATTTCTTCCTCTTTAAGATGCTTTTTTTTAAATTCTTAAATATGAATAGTTTCGGAGTTATTGATAAACAATTAAATCCTTTTTTTTTGGCAACTTAATTTGTTAATAACTTTTGTAATTTTTTGCGTGCTAATTTTTCCTTCGAAAACATTTTTCTACACGTCATTCCGAATCCAATGAGGTATCACTCATATTTTTAGGACCTTTATCTCTATTTTTCACTAATTTGAACTTGTTGACTAGACTAATAGATATTTCACTAAATTTCAAAATTCGAACCTGCATCTTAGGTATAACCCCTAATGCCTTAACCATTTCGGCTATGGTTGAACCCATCCAATCATTGAAATTTATCAATCTCTTTTTTAACACGTCTCTAAGGGGGAATGTTTAATGAACTTTGGAATTTAGTAAGAGGTAAACTTTACCATAAAGAATAAAAAAAATAATTCAGTAGTAATTTTTATCGCGTTAATACCCGTATGTTTTGAAACATATTAGCAGAAATCTAATTTTCTTACTTAATTTGCAGAGAGTTCTTGGTGACGAGTGCCCCCTCTGACCTCAAGAGCATAGCTTACCCTGGCGGTGCCGTCACACTGTCCCTGCTCTTGATAGCACGCATCACCTCTGCATACTTCGGGCAGATCGCTGACTGCGATGAGACTTTCAACTATTGGGAACCGTTGCATTACTTGGGTAAGTTATACTAAGTAATTTTATACTCGTGATTTATTGGCAGGACCAACTGCGATGGAAATGCGTAAAAGCATTTCACCCTGGACAAAAAAAAAGAACCAACAATCAATATTCATCGTTAGCCCGTATAACGTCCATTGCTGAATAAGGACCTCCTTCCGAGGGAGGGTTTTTGCCATAGCCACCGCACTCGGCAGGCAGGGTTGGTAACTGCAGCATTATGTTACTAGGAATCGCTTCGCTTTGAGTATGAATGTCGATGGCTATAAGAGAAGGGAAAGACCAAAGAAACGATTAATGGACTGTGTAAAACATGATATGGTTAATAAATGTTTTTAAACTTTCGCGATTTGTACACGGATAGACTGACTATCCGTGACCACGACTGGTGTAACCCATGTCGAAACGTCGGATTATTAAAAAGGTAATTATTTGCCTTAAATTTGTACCGCGATTGAGACCCGCGTCTACTAAAAATTATGATATGGTTAGAAAGAGGGTGACCGTCGAGATGGCGGCTAATAGAGGAGTATGGAAGAGAACGACATGTTGCGCCGACCCCAAATAAATTGGGATAAGGGCAGTAGAATGATGATGATACAAGGAAACGCTGCTGCCCGTTCCCAGGTATACAATTGTAATAGATGATGTTATAACAATCGGGACCAACGGCTTATCGTGCTTTCCGAGGCATGGGGGGCAGTCCGTCAACCAACCAGACCCGGAAAGATATCTTAGAATTTACACAAAGAAGCACGTTAACCAACCAACGGGTTGTCCGTCAACCAACCAGACCCGTAAAGAAATCTTAGAATTTACACAAAGATTTCCTGTCCGGCGTGGGGATCGAACCCACGACCTCCGAGATTTAAAGCGAGCCAAATACCGCTACTCTAAGGAGGTTGTCTGACAATGGCTCTCGTGTAACTGACTTGCTGCGTACGAGACAGTGTTGGTCTGTGTGAGGGTAGTTGACAATACACTACAACTGTTGTATTTGATATTTTATTTCATGACCAACTTTGTTTACAGTATACGGAACCGGCTTACAAACTTGGGAGTACAGTCCGCAGTATGCCATCCGCTCCTACATGCCGCTCTGGTTGTATGCGACCTCCGCCAAGGTGCTGGCCAGGTTCATGAGCCCCGTGTCCGTGTTCTACAGTCTCAGGGTGCTGCTGGCTGTGGCGAGTGCTTGTGCTGAACTTGTATTTTACAAGTAAGTACCTATTACGTTTTTTTTTTTCGGACGCACATACGTAGTAAGCCACGAAGACCAAGACTTTTGCTATTTCACCGGGCATAAAGGCGCCAGGCGCAGCTTTAATAAATGGTTAAAAAATACTAAGTAAGCAACTTGGACCTCGGCTTAAGGTGGTCGCTGGCGATGATATGAGCGATTATGACTTTTTTAGGGGTTTTGTGCAACTGTCGCTCTACTTTACAGTTTGCGGGCCTCTCGGACTTCGGGTCTACGAGGGCATCGGATGGTTCTTTGCAAATTAAGGGTCGGGAGGACGAGTGGGGACGCGTCGCGTTCGCGGGCGCACTGTTCTCCGACGGGTCGGATAGAGTGGTCTGGATTCGAAGAAGCGTTCCGACGCCCGTTTCATCCACTGCTTGATGGAAGGCAGTTGGAGATCAGAATTACGGTGTGACACTCGGAGAAGAAAGACTATAAGAAACTCCTTGTATAATACTTATTCATCATCATCATCATCATGATAGCCCGTACAACGTCCACTGCTGAACATGGGCCTCCTCCCGAGGAAGGGATTTGCCATAGTCACCACGCTTGTCAGGCGGATTGGTTACCGCAGTATTATGTTGTAATACACAGGGAAACGCTGCTGCCCGTTCTCTGATATACGATTGTCATAGATGATGTTAAAACAATCGGGACCAACGGCTTGAAGTGCTTTCCGAGGCACGGAGGGTAGTTCCTCAATCAACCAGACCCAGAAAGAAATCTTAGAATTTACACAAAGATTTCTCGTCTGGTGTGGGGATCGAACCCACGACCTCCTAGACTTAAAGCGAGCCAAATACCGCTACGCTACGGAGGTTGCTGTTACTTATTATATATTTTATATTAGTTTTCGTTAACTACAGAGCCATCTGCCACGAGTTCGGTGTGAACATAGGGCGGCTATGGCTCGGTCTCACCGTCCCGGCGGCGGGCATGTTCGCGAGCGCCACCGCCATGTTGCCCTCGGCGTGGAGCAACGCGCTGGTGGCGGGCGCCCTGGCGAGCTGGTGGCGGCGCCGGTACGGAGCTGCCGTGTTCCTTACAGCAGCATCTGCTATTCTCAGTGAGTCGCATTCATCATCATCATCATCAGCCCGTATGACGTCCTCTGATAAGCGGCCGCACCCTAATAGCTAGGGCGTCGTACTTGTGATCTTGAGGTCGCCGGTTCGAACCCCACCCATTGCACTACCGAGGTGAACCCACTCGTAACACAAGCATTTTAGCTTAGCACGAGGGGTTAACAAGAATACTAGTTGAATGCAAAAATCTGATAGTGATATTTTTATTTAAAAAAAAAACTGCTGAACGTGGGCCTCCGAGCGAGGGAGGGTATTTACCATAGTCACCACGCTTAAGAATAAAATAAATAAAATTCTTTTTTATTTACGTTAACCTATTACAGGCACTTGCAAATAGTCAAAACAATAATTTAGTATTAATCTATGTATAATGTAAACATTTAATAAATTAGCAAGTATTTTCGTTATTATTTTCAATAATGTTTTATTCTTAACTTTATTATTCAACTATATTGTGTCCAATAACTTGTTCTGTCTATATTAAGTTACAAAAATTTTCATTATGCTTGGCAGGCGGGTTGGTGATCGCAGTATGATGTTGTACCACACAAGGAAACGCTGCTGCCCGTTCCTTGATATACGATTATTATAGATGATGTTATAACAATCGGGACCAACGGCTTAACGAGGCACGGAGGATAGTCCCTCAGCCAACAAGACCCGGATCATCAAATTAACACAAAGATTTGCTGTCCGGCGTGAGGATCGAACCCGACCTTAGAGATTTAAAGCGAGCCAAATACCGCTACGCCAAGGAGGTTGTCTTCGGTGTTTACATACACTTTTACTTGTCAGAATCACGGACTGGCAAGTACAAGTGTATGTAAGAATAAATCTAACAAAAGTGTCACTTAGTAGCTACGAAATATTTTTACATAATTTGATCTTTAGAGACTCCACAAACCGCAAAATATGACAATATACACACTATCGTGAAATGCCTCAGAGGTAACAGGTACAAAATTAGATTCTAAAATAAAAATTTAAAAATCTGGCCAAGTTACGATTTATACTCGTAGTGCGCACATACCCTGAACGACATCCACCTGAGGGCACCCTTAACGCGAAAGTTTTTAAGAACTAGCTGCGCCCCGCGGTTTTACCCGATTACTCTGCTCCAGTGGGTCGGAGCGTGATGTTTTGTAGCCTATATATTAATCCAGCGTATAACCTATCCCGGTGCAAAATTTCAGCCAATTCCGTTCAGTAGATTGGCGTGAAAGAGTAACAAACATCCATCCAGCCATATTTACAAACTTTCGCGTTTATAATATTAGTACGATGTACGGATGTAAGTTTGTTACTCTTTTACGCAAAAACTATTGAACGGATTTGGCTGAAACTTTGCACGCGGATAATTTATAAGCTGGATTAACATATAGGCTACAAAATACCAAGCACCGACCCACTGGAGCAGAGTGATGCGGGGATAGCTAGTTACAAATATTTTTTTCTTTCTAGGTTGGCCATTCACTGTAATATTAGGCCTTCCCATCGCAATCGACTTACTGTTGCTCAAGCGACAGATATTCGACTTCGTCAAATGGTCGCTGATCTCACTCCTAGTGCTACTAGTGCCGACCGTGTTGGTCGATTCCTGGCATTATGGTCGCCTGGTGGTCGCGCCGTGGAATATAGTCGCCTACAATATATTCACTGAACATGGACCGGATTTGTATGGAGTGGAGCCGTGGACTTATTATTTCATTAATGGGTTCTTGAACTTTAATATTGTTTGGGTGAGTAAAATAGAAAATCGTTTTTCCTTTGTACGTTAAGAAAACTGCCTTTTTATACAGTGTAATAATTTAATGACCAATTTCGAAAAGAGCACAATACATATGGTTTGTCAGATGACAAAAGCCCTTTTTGAATCTCTGTCTGGCATACTATATAAGGTGCTTTCAAAATATATGCCATCCCTTTAACAGACAGAGATAAAGTCATGTGTGAAATGTCATGTCATCTATGAAAACTACAAAAACTGTTGTCATCTATTGGTAACAACTGAATGTATAATGTTTTTTAATTGTTTAACAATATCATCATCATCAGCCCGTATAACGTCCACTGCTGAACATGGAAGGATGTTTGCCATAGTCACCACGCTTGGCTGGCGGATTGGTGACCGCAGTATTATATTGTACCACACCAGGAAATGCTGCTGTCCGTTCCTTGATATGCGATTATTATAGATGATGTTATAACGATCGTGACCATAGGCTTAACGTTCTTTCCGAGGCACGGAGGGTAGTCCCTCAACCAACCAGACCCGGACAGAAATCTTAAAATTTACACCAAGATTTCCTGTCCGGAGTGGGGATCGAACCCACGACCTCCGAGATTTAAAGCGAGCCAAATACCGCTACGCTACGGAGGTTGTCCTTTGTACGTATATACAACTGCCCGTTTTTGTACAGTGTTATAATTTAATTACCAATTTCGAAAAGAGCACAATACAAATGGTTTGTCAAATGACATAAGCCCTTTTCGAAATTGAAAATTTAATTATAGGTTCTGGTGGACTATATTAGGGTGCTTTCTTAATATACGTCATCCCATTAGCAGCACTTATATAGTATCATGCGTAATAATTAGAACATTTGCTTTAAACCATTATTACCATTAATAAACAAGTTTAAAACTACAGATTTTATATCATTTAATTTTATAACAATACTAGCGGCCCGCCCCGGCTTCGCACGGGTGGACTTTTATACCCTACCCCTGCCCTACACTACCCCTACCCTAACCCTACCCTACCACTACCCTACCCCTACCCTACCCTAATTTCATCAAAATCGGTCCAGTCGTTTGAGAGAAGTTCAGTGACATACACACTCACAGAAGAATTATATATATAAAGATTATCGTTGGTAGTGTATTTCATGGTAAAGAGAATAACTTTTGGATCAGTGCCAGACTTACACATTTGCCGCCAGTAAGCTATTGAACTTTGCCGCATCTACTATTGAACTACTGAAGATTTTACTATAAAAAATTTTAGACGTTAAGTTTTTTTTTCTGCAAGCAGATAAAAATTGCCGCCCCCTTAATTTTGCCGCCCTAGGCCCCAACCTAACCTGCTGTTACCAGCAGGTTAGGTTGGGGCCTAGGGCGGCTCCGCTACTGTTTTGAATGCAAAAAACAATCATAAAATGACCGTACACATAGCAATATCAAGCTACAGCTTTATATATTAGTATTGAAAAATGTATTTATACTAATATAACAAGTTGAAGAGTTTGTTTGTACGATTGAATGGTCGTTGACGGGGAGATTGAGGGATTATGGCTTTTAGTTTAGGGGAGTTTTGTGCAACTGTCGCTCTACTTTACAGCTCGCGGGCCTCTCGGACTTCGGGTCTACGAGGGCATCGGAAGGTTATTAGCAAACTAAGGGTCGGGAGGGCGAGAGGGGACGCGTCGCGTTCGCGGGCGTACTCTTCTCCGGCGGGTCGGATAGATCGCAGGGCAGAACTAATCTTAAATGATTATGAATATCTCCAGATACTAGCGCTAGGCAGTGCGCCGCTGCTGTTGATCTGCTCCGAGCTGCTGCCGCTGTCCACGAGCCGCAGTTTGTTCCACGTCTCCTACTGGCTCAACCTGATGCCGATGTACCTCTGGCTGGCTGTGTTCATGTTGCAATCGCATAAGGAAGAGAGGTATACCAGTTTCACTATCTTTATTGCTTTTTTTATTGATTTTTTTGTTGTTCTTGGGTTCTGTAAGTACTCGAAAGTAAAAAATCGGAACCCTTATAGGATCGCTTTGTTGTTCGTCCGTCTGGTTGAACGTCAAGACCCTTTTTCTCAGGGACGCGTGGATGTATCAAGCTGAAATTTATATCAAATTCTCAGCTCTACTGTCCCTAGGAGCTGTGAAAAAACTTTAAACTTCTAAGCCAACACAATCAAAAGATACAGCCATTTATGCCGAAAATTTTCGCAAGTTTTCGACTCTCGCAAGAGAATCAAAACCTACAGGGTACTCCCGTAAACTCAGTAACTTAAAATTTTTCTAAATTGGTTTAACCGTAACTTTTTAGTAACATCTTATAATAAAAACAGGTTTGTACGGAACCCTCGGTGCGCGAGTCCAACTCGCACTTGGTTGGTTTGTTTTATATAAAATGGGTTTGCGATTTTAAATAAAATAAAATAACTAAATAAAAATATTTTTTATTTACGTAAACCTATTACAGGCAAATAGTCAAAACAATAATTTATTATTAATCTATGTATAATTTTAACATTTATAAATGAGCATATTAAGCAGGTATTTTAGTTATTGTTTTTAATAATTTATTATTATATTTCTTTGATGTATTTCTCTGGTCCCTATGTATATACTAAAACAGAATCAAATAAACATTTATTTTATAACTAGCGGCCCGCCCCGGCGTCGCCCGGGTGGACTTCTATAGCCTATGTTACTCAGGGATAATTTAGCATTCTAATTATGAAAGACTTATCGAAATCCGTTCAGTAGTTTTTGAGTTGATTCGAATAAACATACAAAAATACAAAATTTTCCTCTTATAATATTAGTAAGTATAGATTATTATGTGATCTTCCCAGGTTCCTATACCCAGTGTACACGCTGATAGTCCTGTCTGCGGCCATATCGCTGGACTGCCTACAGAAGCTGTCGTACGCGGCGGCCACCAACTGGCTCCCCCGAGCTCACAGGATACAAGGGAAGAGACATTATCTGGCACACACTGGCGTCATCATGTATGTTTATGCGCTTGTGGCTGCGGGATTGGGTGAGTGGAAACATTTTGTTTCTCAAGATAATCATAATCGTCATCATCATCATCAGCCCGTATAACGTCCAATGCTGAACATTGGCCTCCTCGCGAGAGAGGGTATTTGCCATAGTCACCACGTTTGGCAGGCGGGTTGGTGACCGCAGTATTATGTACCACACAATTACAGATTTTGTTATAATAACCGGGACCAACGGCTTAACGTGCTTTCCGAGGCACGGAGAGTAGTCCCTCAACCAACCAGACCCGGAAAGAAATCATAGGATTTACTTACACAAAGATTTCCTGTCCGGCGTTGGGATCGAACCCACGAGCCGAATGCCGCTACGCTACAGAGGTTTTAAATATTTATAACTAATTAATGAAGCTATCTACTCTTAATTATTTTCAGCTTTATCTCGAGTGACATCTCTCTACGTGAACTACCACGGCCCCATGAGAATCCTGGGCCACCTCCCGCCCCCCACCGGCACGGGTGAGACCGTCTGCTTCGGCAAGGACTGGTACCGGTCGCCCTCCAGCTTCCACTTACCACCGGGCTATAGTACCAGGTTTATACCAAGCGAGTTTACCGGACAGCTGCCGGCGCCATATTCTAGTTTGGATAATGGTTAGTATATATTATATACTGCTATACTAATATATAGAGCTGAAGAGTTTGTTTGTTTGCTCGAACACATCTCAGGAACTAAGCTAACTAAGCGGCCGTCGCCCAATGGCTAGGGCGTCGGACTTGTGATCTTGAGGTCGCCGGTTCGAACCCCACCCATTGCACTACCGACGTGAACCCACTCGTAACACAAGCATTTTAGCTTAGCACGCGGGGTTAACAAGAATAATAGTAGACGGCAAAACTCTGCTAGTAATATTAAAAAAAAAGAAAAACTAGAAATCGAGTAACTACTGATCCGATTTAAAAAAATCTAATCGGATCATTTACAAGCTAGTTTCACATAAACGTTGTTATTATATTATTCAAAAACTACCGCGATTTTATCCGTGTACCAAGTAGTAATTTATTGGATTCCATATTGTAACAAAGATAAAACTCGTATTTTTTTTTTCGAAAGGACATTCTTCGATAGCCTCGAGGCTTTTACAACTTCACCGGGCCTTTAGCCTTAAATTAAGGCGCTGTACTTAGTCAAAATAGGCTTCACAAAACAGTTTTTTAGCCAAATGTTTACATTTTAGAGCAGCTAAAAATATAAAATGTTAATCTTGATCATATTTATGGGGGGACCATTGTATTCAAAACAAGTTTTCAGTAAATTTTCTCGATAAAAAAAACCATAAAATAACCATTTAAATTGAAATTGTAGCAATTGTAACTGTATTATTTATAAACAAATCTTGATAATATTAATAACATTAATGTAATATATAATAATAAAGGGAACTGTTGTTTTTATTTATCGATTGGAATAAGATATTTGCAAGGATTAATGTATTTAATAACTCGAACGAGTCGAACGAAACGTTGCGCCATCGCGGCGTCTCTTCGCTTCTCTTTCATTTCTACGCGGAGCAACAGTGACAAAACTAATACGTAAAAGTCGTCTATTCACCGCGCCTTAATGGTTAAAAAACTACAACCTAAGCAACCTAAGGGGAATTTTGTGCAACTGTCACTCTACATACCAGTACAAAGAATAGTGATTACTAAGGGAAAAGTTGGTAATCATCATGTTTAGCAGTGGACGTTATACGGGCTGATTATGGTAAAGATATAAAATAAGTTTTTTCTTAAAAAAAAAAGATTACTAGCAGAGTTTTGCAGTCTACTAGTATTCTTGTTAACCCCTAGTGCTAAGCTAAAATGCTTGTGTTACGAGTGGGTTCACTACGGTAGTACAATGGGTGGGGATCGAACCGGAAACCACAAGATCACAAGTCCGACGCCTTAGCCATTGGGCTACGGCCGGTTTTTGATCTATAATTAATTTTATTTTTAAGCAAAATCTCATTTTCAACTACGAATTAATTTTCAGCCACGCGTATTATTCACCCTCACTTTAACGATCTCAACAAAGGCGATAACAGGACATACCTGAAGCCAGCGCAGTGCCACTACCTGGTAGACTCAGACCTCGGGACCCCAACCAAATTGCAACCCGCCTACCACAAGGACTCAACTTGGGAAGTCATCGCTACTGTTCCTATATTAGACGCCAATAACTCTCATCAAATACTAAGAGCATTTTACATACCATTTTTGTCAAGTAGAAATGTATTTTCTAATATATACTTGCTTAAGAATAAGGTTATTGTGTAAGTCAAAGAATTCGTGAGTACTACGTACATCTGGAATGTGCACTTTTAACGATAACGAGGGCTGAAAGAGAAGTAATTTGTCTGACATCTACGATCCCCTTAGAGCAGTTTCGCACTACGTCCGATCCGAATCCGATCCGAACCCGTGAAAATATTTGTCGAGAAATCAGATGACGGACATCGGATCTAGCGCGTAAATTACCATAGAAATAGTTGTATGGCTACTACGGACCATATTTTCACGGGTTCGGATCGGACGTAGTGCGAAACCGCTCTTAGTGTTATAGAAATATTGATCACTGACGTTTTTATTAAAGAAGAGGTTTTTTTACACGAATTACTATACTAATATTAAACACAAAAAAGAAATCTGAACACGATAAAAGCTGGCGGGCGAATTCAAATGACTTGACTGATGAGCCCCAATGCGGATTCGAACCTAGCCGGTAGACTTCAAATTAAGAATGTGGTTAAGTTTACCGTAATGAATTCTACAATTTTAAAAAAACTATCAACCAATGTTAATAACTCGAGATCACCCCACTAACACATCTGGACCTCAAGTATAGGGACACTTTAGAAGTATTTGGTCGTAAGTGTTAGTTTACTATACAAAGACAAATACGACGAATGTTTCTGACGTATACTGGCACATCCGACCTTATGCTTATGAGCTCTAGTAATATTACGTTGCCATGGTAACTGTGTAACTTGACAAGTGATGAAATGAATAGCGCTGTCGTGCCAATCCAAAAAAAGTTTTTGACTCTATTTATATTAACTAACCGGTTGTACTCACGTTTTGTCATCATCGGATATGTCAGACTAGTTTCGAGACCATCCCGAGGTCTATTCTCAAGGAGTAGTCGACTCGACGGCGCGGCGCCGGGCAACTAACTGAGGTCCCACCAACCGCGCTGTATGTCGTTGGGCTCCATCCGAGATGGTATTCGGAGGATAGTTGGCAATTTGCAGGGGAGGTGGTTTTTAACTCTGTTTAGTATCCCTAATCATTTTAAATTTAATGCATATCGTAAGGCGTAAGACAATTAAGTTCTCTTTCGGCTCACATTTAAACAATGTAAAAAATAACCCTTTGACTTGTGGCATTAAGTTCAAATTTACTTGTCACGGCCTTAGAAGTCATTGTTGCACATGTATGTGTAGGTAATGTAAGGTTTTTACGTGATTTTAGTGTTCAAACGTTTTAGGGAATATGGAGTCGGTGTTTCATAGGATGTCTGACAATATCGTGTGTATGGCAGTCAGGGTCGATTGAGAGAGATGGGAATAAAACGTTTGGATGCGCATTCATTTGTGGTCGGATATTTGGAAACATTCTAATGTCACTTGTATTTTATATTAGCTGCGCGGTATTACCCGCGTTACTCTGCTCCAGTGGGTCGGAGCGTGATGTATTGTAGCCTATATGTTAATCCAGCGTATAACCTATCCCGGTGCAAAATTTCAGCCAATTCCGTTTAGTAGTTTTAACGTGAAAGGGTAACAACTCCGTGCCTCGGAATTCACGTTAAGCCGTTGGTCCCGATTGTTATAACATCATCTATTATAATCGTATATCAAGGAACGGGCAGCAGCGTTTCCTTGTGTGGTATAACATAATACTGCGGTCACCAATCCGCTTGCCAAGCGTGGTGACTATGGCAAATACCCTCCCAAGGGAGGAGGCCCATGTTCAGCAGTGGACGTCATACGGGCTGATGATGATGTAGGAATTGACAACATTTTAAAATTCGTAACTCTCTCTCTCTCAAACAAAAATACCGTTCCTTTATTTTCGAAATCTGATTCATAAAAAAATATTGAGAAAATAATAAAACCTGAAAAAATGCGTGATGACGTCATCGTTAAGGTCGGACTATTACGGACTAAATATTACCTTTGCCTATTTAAATTAAAAACTATTAAAACATTCTTAAGTTTGCAACTCTAATCATTGTTGTTATTAGCTATTATTAGCTAATTAACGTTTTTTTTTTAAATTAAATTTTCATCTCTTACCAACAAATTTCGTCAAACAACCGTAACAATGACGTCATCTGGCGCTTACATCTTTTTAGAATAAGCCAAACTAAAATATATTTTTTTTCTATGAAAATCTTAGTATTTCGAAAAAGGAAGAAGTATTGCTTCCCTTATTTTTGATCTTGTTTCAACAAAAAAATATAATGACATGTAAGAAAAAAATAGTTGATTGGAATGGTTTTTTTTTTTGTAAAATAACTACCAACCTACTAAGGACAAGAAAAACCTTGTCCAGCCGGGTACAAGTTAATATGCGTATGGTCATTAAAATAGTTATCCAAAGGTCGATAACAGGTTCTTGATAATCCGATCATGAATTAATAAATGTTACCAAATAAGTACTAATAAGCATGTCGTTTTACAACGGTACTTTGGTGTTGTATTCGCAATAAGTGTAATATATAGTAGGACATATCATGTACTATAAAAATGCACTGATATTAATATATAACCTGGCCTATGGGAGGCAATAGAAACTATAAATAACAGATGATGATGTGGTGTTTGTTATTCCTTTGGTTTTTTAACTATTCCAAGGGAACACATTAATTTTCTGTGATTAAAAGCATTTGAAATGTGCCGCCCAACGCCACGCGCGACGCCCAACGCCACTCTCGACGCCCTGCGTCTTCGTAAATGAGATTATACTACAGATTTTTGAAAAAAATATAACTAAGTCTAATATTTATAGTTTTTATTGTCACCTCTCATAGTAGCCAGAATTCAGTACTTATCATAAGTACGAAGCTAGTCATAATTTAACAAACTATGCTTAAATTATGTCCTAGTTAGGTTTAAGTGTTTAGTGCAATAACTACTAATTTAATGTACGAATGACGAGTCAATCAATCGGAGTTTGCAATGTTATAGACGCATAATTTATAAAGGCATATAGAGGGCGCATATGTCGTTTTAAAATTCGTCTTTTACTTGGAAGATTTGTAATTTCTGTATCTATAAATTTATTCTAGCATTGAATGTATTTTATTTGATCTTGTGTGATCGTTATCGTTGTTTTTAATTTTATAGAATTTATTTCGAATTTGCATTTTTATACACTCGCTATTTTGATGCAATTTATTGCTTTGTCAGTTGTCTATATTTTTAATAAAGTTTTTTCACAAAATCAGCTCTTTACTTACCACTGGTATGCAAGATCAATACTTAGTTTTAAGTATTCACTGGAGCGCGTAGTGTCTCACTGGCATAGTTTGTATTGCTATGGTAATAGAAATTATCAACACTGGGTGACTGGCTTTCCTATGTAACTCATAGTCTCCAGTGTTATTCTTGCTAATTCCCGTATGATTAAACTCTATACGGCCTATGCAGACAGACGGCATGACACGGTATGGCATTTAATTCTGATTGATATAACGTTTAAAATGCCATGCCGTGCCATTCAGTCAGACTACGCCGCCATATATTCACGGCCGAAAGTAACGCAGATGAACAGAAGGTAAGGAAATTCATAAAATAACACGTTGACTATAGGATTTCAAGAAATCGCTGGCCCTCAAAATATCTATAATATATTATAGATATTTTTTATTATAGATATAATAGTCTACTATGTCATATTTCATTCCTTAAAGAAACTACTAACAAAGAAAACGGTTTATCACGGATGTAGTAGGAAAATATACTTTATCTTATACTTATATATAAGCTGAAGAGTTTGTTTGAACGCGCAATTCTGAGGAATGACTGGACCGATTTGAAAAATATTTCAGTTACATAGCCCATTTATACATAAGTAAATACATAAGCTCACGCCTGTTTCCCAGCGGGGTAGGCAGAGACAATGGACCTCCACTTGCTACGATCCCTACACACATCTTTCGCTTCATTCACTCTCATAACATTCTTCATACAAGAAAGTCGGTTTAGCGTGGATCTTATTCGACCTTTTGCGAGGATGTCTCCGATTTGGTCAGAGAACTTTCGTCGAGGTCTTCCCCTTCCGACTGTGCCACTCACACTTGCCATATATCGAGGAAGGCTATTGGCTATATATAATTATCAGCCCCGGATCTAGGGGGGGGGGGGGCAAGCCGGGGCCTATGCCCCGGGCGGCAAATTCAGAGGGCGGCCAAATTCATACTTCACAGACGAATGGATAACTCATAATTTACTTAACTTTGACCACGGAATAAATAATAGTACAAGTACAGAAATTTCATGGAAAAGATCAATATAACACAAAATATTTAAGATTAGCATAGAATTTTTCCTTATTTATTATACAGAAATATGTATGGTTCAGTCTCCCTACTACTATGGTCAACTGTCCCATGCATTGGGGAAATTTGAACCAAATGACATTAAAAAATAAAATTTTCAGCTTATATCAATTGACGAATAAGAGGTTTGGTTCCTATTTACCAAAGCTTTGTATTCGTTTTTGAACTGTAAAGTTACAAGCCATAGTTTAAGATTTATGAATACTAAAGTAAAAAGGGGTCCCGGACTTCCCCTAAGTGGGCGGGGGCGGCATTTAACAGTTTTTGACCCGCCTTAAAAAAAATGAAGATACGGGGCTGATAATTATGAAGTTCCCTCGGGAACTGGAGTTACGCGGGTCAAACCGCGCGCGGGAAGCTAGTTGTTTCATATACATTGATCTAATTTAAAAAGACAAAATATCTAGTGTTAATTCCGCTAAAAATGTGTCTATATGCTTATCAGCACAAAGTAGCTGCCTTCCGCAGCTATATTCATAGGTTATTGACAGTGCCTTTGTCCGCGGATAGTTACGTCAAAGAACTAAATACTATTTATCAAATTGCCATCGCAAATGGTTATACTAAATCATTAATTGATAACTTAATAACAAATAAACAAAGATGTGTGGTTCGCTCTCTACTGTATGCATGTCCTGCAGTGTGTGATAACAAATACGTCGGCAGTTTGACTTACATGGGCCCGGTTTCGAATAAAATATGTAACACTCTTAAAAGAAATAATACCTATGTTGCTTTCCGAACAGACCAAACTATGCGACGTCTTTGTAATGGAAAAGACCGTATAGATAATTCAAAGAAATCGGGTGTGTATAGGTTGGTCTGTGACGAATGTGATGGGGTCTATGTGGGTCAGACGGGGCGTAATTTTGATGTACGGTTTAAGGAACATGTTGCCGCTTATAGGAATGGTCATCCAGAAAAGTCCCATTTTGCTAAACACTTAATTGAATCCGGCCATTCCTTGAGCGACAATAATACCTATAATATTCTACATATCTGCGATAAAGGCTTCCGGTTGTGTGTGTTGGAACAATTAGAAATCTTAAAACATAAGAATGGTAGTTTTCCATTGCTGAATGAACAAACAAATTATGTGTCATCCCCTCTATTAAACTTGTTTACCGGTCACTCGTCCAGTGCCGGTCCTATATAAAGAGCGCTCGCCAAACGGTCGGGTCAGTTGCGCACTAGCGTTCGAGTAGTTAACATCACCCTGATGATGCTCCGTGGAGGAGCGAAACACGTGTCGGGTCTTCGGCTGGTGATTGTATTTTTGCACGTTTTATTTTTCCTTCCTGCATGTGCATAATTTTTGCGGGCGGGAGGGTGGTGCAAAAATTGCATTACAGCATATAGACACATTTTTAGCGGAATTAACACTAGATATTTTGTCTTTTTAAATTAGATTAATATGGATTTCCGCAAAGTAACGCCTGATTCTATTAATCATATACATTGGTTCAGATTATTTTGGCAATAGAAATGGTGAGGCCATCTGGATATTTTAGTTTACAATCTATAGAGCAAAGATTCAAATCTCACTTATTTTTGTTTCTTCTTACTGTTAAGTAGATGTAAGCTTATTTTATTATTTTCTTTACTTTTTTTTATTATATTCCTTTGGATTTATTGATTTGTTTTTGATAAATTCTTAGTAAAATGAGAGAAATTGTTCATATACAAGTTGGGCGATGTGGGAATCAGATTGGGTCTAAGGTACGTATCCACGTAACTGGGGATTGGCTAAACTACTTTTCTATAATGCATAGTAGCCACAGGTAACCCCTGTTCTCGGATATTGGAGTCCTTGTTCTTCTAAGTAAGACGGAGAGTGCATAAGGTCGAAGTTAGCATGAACGATCAATCCGAAATTTCTCAATAATAATAAATTTAAGTTATCTTATTTTAACAGCCGTAATCAGGAACACTTGGCGATGCCATGTTATCTATTTAGTGTTAATTGACTGCTTATTTTCAGTTCTGGGAAGTTATATCTGACGAACACGGAATTGACCCCAATGGCTGCTACCGCGGAGACTCTGATTTGCAACTGGAGCGCATCAACGTGTATTATAACGAGGGAGCATCTTCCAAATATGTGCCTCGAGCTGTCCTCATAGACCTAGAACCAACGGTCATGGATGCCATACGAGGTGGGCCGTTCGGACAGATATTTCGGCCAGACAACATGGTATTCGGTTCGAGCGGTGCCGGGAACAATTGGGCCAAAGGGTTCTTCACCGAAGGTGCAGATTTGCTTGAATCGGCTTTAGATGTTGTGAGAAAAGAAGCGGAAGGTTGTGACTGTTTGCAAGGATTCCAAGTAATACACTCTCTTGGGGGCGGTACTGGTTCTGGGTTAGGAACTTTGATACTAGGCAACTTGGCTGAAGAGTATCCGGATCGAATATCGGTCACTTACTCTATAATGCCCAGCCCCAAGGTTTCAGATACTGTCGTTGAACCATACAATGCGATATTAGCGATCAATCAGCTAATAGAAAACTCGACACAGACCTACTGCATAGACAACGAAGCACTTTACGATATCTGCTTCCGAACGCTAAAACTTGTGACTCCCACATACGGGGACTTGAATCATTTAGTATCTGTCGCGATGTCTGGAGTTACTACCTGTCTCAGATTTCCTGGACAACTAAACGCAGATTTGAGAAAGTTGGCAGTAAACATGGTCCCTTTTCCGAGGCTACATTTCTTCATGCCCGGATTTGCGCCGCTTACGTCACGCGGCAACCAGAAATACCGAGCGTTAACCGTTCCTGAACTCACACAACAGATGTTCGACGCGAAAAACATGATGGCGGCCTGCGACCCGCGCCGCGGTCGATATTTGACGGTAGCTGCAGTATTCCGCGGTCGAATGTCCATGAAAGAAGTTGACGAACAGATGCTCAACATCCAGAACAAAAACAAACCTTACTTTATTGAATGGATACCGAACAATGTGAAGACAGCCGTTTGTGATATACCACCTAGAGGCCTAAAAATGTCAGCGACCTTCATTGGCAATACAACAGCGATTCAAGAGCTGTTCAAACGGATTTCTGAGCAGTTTGGATCTATGTTTAGGAGGAAGGCGTTCCTCCATTGGTATGTGGGTGAAGGTATGGAGGAGGCTGACTTTGCTGACGCTGATAACAACGTAGGTGATCTGATATCGGAGTACCAACAGTATCAGGACGCCAGGATTGAACAAGAGTTCGAAGATGAAGAGGAAGGGGAGATTCCGGGTGACGATACCGAATAATTATTTAATATATTTGTTATTTATTGCAATAAATTAAAGTATCTGATGTATTTTATAGCTATTTCGCTTCATTTAATACATGTTATGGATTTCTATAATAATATTGAAGTACAGTACTACGTAGGTACCTACTGTACTTCAATATCATTATACAAATCCAATCCATCTTGAAGTAGAAAAGAAATATATTTTTTTTGTCCGGGGGCTATGCGTTTACGCATTCCCACCGCCACTGCAGCGTATTCGCGCGCTGACGGTGGAATATGTGGGACTCGCCCTCTCCATAGCGTGGTATGCTAAACTCATACCACGAGGAGAGGACCCTACACTACTAAAACCCCCCGGACACTCCTTCTATCCGCCGTTGGCGGGGGCCGGGTTAAGCAGTTATAAGCAATTCGGCCCCCCGTCGGCACCCGCGGCTATTATGGCACCGCGGGATCTCCGGGAAAGTAGGTACGTACCTACTTCAAGATGAATAATTAACATTGGCTGACTTCGTTTACCAGCAAAGGCACAAGGAAGCAATAAAAATGTTTATCGATACTAATATTACAACTCTGAAGTGTTTGTTAGTTTTTTTGCTTGAACGAACTAATCCCAGGAACGACTGATCCGGATTAAAAAATCTTTCACCATTATAAACTCAGTTATACAGGAGTGATGTAAGCTAAATTTAATGATAAAATACCTATGGAGTTCCAGGAGATGAGATTCCAGGCGTTACTTGGGTGAAAAGCTAGTATTAAATATCGCTACCTATAGCTGGTTCTATCTTCTGTTCCTTTCTAAATGCAAAATAAAGTTACATTAAAGTTTTTGATTCAATAAATATAATATAAAATATAAATAATACCAGTTTTAGAGGTTAACCAGTTTTCTAAATAAAGGTAAGTTTTTCGGGTTCATCCGCACCCATTGCTCTACTGACGTGAACCCACTCGTAACACACGCATTTTAGCATAGCACGAGGGGTTAACAAGAATAATAGTAGTGTGCTAAGACATACGAATAATTAAAAAAAAATGATTTATCTAATCAAGTGATACAATCTTGCTGATGCTAAAAACTTATGAAAAAAAAGTACTGTACCTACTTATAGATACTCAAACTTTTTTGTAATGATGATATTTGCGATTAGTCTATAAATTTTTAGCATGTTATTTAAAAATGGAATAATAAATTCAAACTCGATAACAAAATAAAAAAATGAACTCACTCGAAATAAATCCCGTGTACGATGCACATCTCTTGATTTTAGTATTTTATTAAACATTTTTTTTATTTTAATTTAATGACAAATTAGATATCTGTGAATTTTGTTACACTAGCTTTAATATTCAAAATTAATTGTGAAACTACTAAAATGAGGGAGATCGTCCATATCCAGGCCGGACAATGCGGTAACCAGATTGGAGCCAAGGTAAATGTTCTTTATTATCTACATCGTTAGTTTGCTTGAACGCGCTAGTATCGTGAACTACTGGTCCAGTTTGAAAAATGTTTTGATTAGCCCATTTACCAAGAAAGGCTTATTTTATTATAAAGTTTACACGGAAACCTGAGCTACACGGGTGAAACCGTGCGCGGCAAGCTGGTATATAATATTAATTGCAGTACCTGGTCAGTGGGTAGCCTTAGGTACCCAGATTATTCACGAGAGTTTATCCTAGCTAGATTATGCAACAAGAATTTTGCATAGAAATTTTTTTTCATATATTTCAGTGTAGCGTCTGATGGCTTATTAGGGCTCTGTCGCAAAATGACCACTTCTCAAAATGACTACAGGTAGCAAAATGTCCCTTTCTCAGAATTTCCCTTTCGCAAAATATCCCTTTCGCAGAATGTCCCTTTCGCAGAATGTCCCTTTCGCAGAATGTTCCTTTCTCAGAATGTCCTTTTCGTAAAATGTACCTTTCGCAAAATATCCCCTTCCTCAAACAACTGAGTCGGACTCGCGCACGAATAGTTCCGTACCATTTTCAAGTGTCTACCTATTGCCGTTATTGATATCAAGCAAAATAGGGTAAAAAAAAAGTTGTTGCATAGGAGCCCCTCTTAAATATTTATTTTATTTTATTTTTAGTATTTGTAAATTTTTTTTTCGGACCAATATACTTTGTTAGCAACAAGGCTTTTGCTACTTCACCGGGCATAAAGGCGAGCAGAGCTCCAGCTTTAATAAATGGTTAAAAACTACAAACTAAGCACCACGGCTCAGGGCGGTCGCTGGCGATGACCTCCATTAAAGCGGCAAAGGAGGCAAAAAAATAATTACAAAAGTTATTGTTACAACTAGAAAAATATTAAAACGATATTAAATACTGTATAGTATGGTATAATCTGGGACACCTCACACACTGCTGTCTAATCCCAAACTAGGCAAAGAGGCATTTAGATAGAAAACACACAGACAGAACAAATAATTGTGCTCATCACACAAAGATCTGCCTGTTTGAAGAAAGGGATATTTTGCGAAAGGGACATTTTGCGAAAGGGACATTCTGAGAAAGGAACATTCTGAGAAAGGAACATTCTGCGAAAGGGACATTCTGCGAAAGGGACATTCTGCGAAAGGGACATTCTGCGAAAGGGACATTCTGCGAAAGGGACATTCTGCGAAAGGGACATTCTGCGAAAGGGACATTCTGCGAAAGGGACATTCTGCGAAAGGGACATTCTGCGAAAGGGACATTCTGCGAAAGGGACATTCTGCGAAAGGGACATTCTGCGAAAGGGACATTCTGCGAAAGGGACATTCTGCGAAAGGGACATTCTGCGAAAGGGACATTCTGCGAAAGGGACATTCTGCGAAAGGAACATTTTGCGAAAGGGAAATTCTGAGAAAGGGACATTTTGCTACCTGTAGACATTTTGAGAAGTGGTCATTTTGCGACAGAGCCCTTATTAGTAATTTCATTGTATTAAGCCGTGCAGACAAAGCAATACTTACGCATTTTAACTTTTTTGAGTAGCATAACTGACACTGAATTTGTTTCCAGTTCTGGGAGGTGATCTCTGATGAGCACGGCATCGACGCTACTGGCGCCTACAATGGAGACTCAGACCTGCAACTGGAACGCATCAACGTGTACTACAACGAGGCGTCGGGCGGCAAGTACGTGCCCCGCGCTGTGCTAGTGGATCTGGAGCCAGGCACCATGGACTCCGTGCGCTCCGGACCCTTCGGACAAATCTTCCGCCCTGACAACTTTGTTTTCGGACAATCCGGAGCCGGCAACAACTGGGCAAAGGGCCACTACACCGAGGGCGCAGAGCTCGTCGACTCTGTCCTAGATGTCGTGCGCAAAGAGGCAGAAGGCTGCGACTGCTTACAAGGTTTCCAGCTCACACATTCGCTCGGCGGAGGTACCGGCTCCGGCATGGGAACTTTACTCATCTCTAAGATCCGGGAAGAATACCCCGACAGAATAATGAATACATTCTCTGTGGTACCGAGTCCCAAAGTATCTGATACAGTCGTCGAACCATACAACGCTACATTATCCGTACATCAGTTGGTTGAGAACACAGATGAGACTTATTGCATTGACAACGAAGCGCTGTATGACATCTGCTTCAGAACGCT
Organism: Nycteola revayana; assembly: GCA_947037095.2. Classification (NCBI taxonomy): domain Eukaryota; kingdom Metazoa; phylum Arthropoda; class Insecta; order Lepidoptera; family Nolidae; genus Nycteola; species Nycteola revayana. Next base: position 21,478,800 of record OX344845.2, on the reverse strand, counting down.
AAAGCTGACGACACCAACGTACGGGGATTTGAATCACTTGGTATCAGCCACGATGTCGGGAGTGACCACTTGCCTCAGGTTCCCGGGACAATTGAATGCGGATCTTAGAAAGTTGGCCGTCAACATGGTGCCGTTCCCGAGACTACATTTCTTCATGCCTGGATTTGCTCCGCTGACGTCACGCGGCAGTCAACAGTACCGAGCCTTGTCAGTACCGGAGCTGACCCAACAAATGTTTGATGCCAAGAACATGATGGCGGCGTGTGACCCGCGCCACGGTCGGTATCTCACTGTCGCTGCTGTGTTCCGCGGCCGCATGTCCATGAAGGAAGTGGATGAACAAATGCTCAACATCCAGAACAAGAATAGCAGCTACTTCGTTGAATGGATTCCGAATAATGTCAAAACCGCCGTCTGCGATATTCCTCCTCGAGGTCTAAAGATGTCTGCCACTTTTATAGGGAATACGACTGCAATACAGGAGTTGTTCAAAAGAATTTCTGAGCAATTCACTGCTATGTTTAGAAGGAAAGCTTTCTTGCATTGGTATACCGGTGAGGGTATGGATGAAATGGAGTTCACTGAAGCAGAGAGCAACATGAACGACCTGGTGTCGGAGTACCAGCAGTACCAGGATGCAACGGCGGACGACGAGGGAGAGTTTGACGAAGAAATCGAGGAAGAGTGATAATCGTCTGTTACTGTCAAATGTTTTAGTTTTGTTCATGTCCATGTTTAGTGTTAGGCGTAAATACTTTTGATGTCTATTTTTTGTTACAAATAAAAACTTATCAAAACTAGCGAATTTTAAATTTTTATTTTATTAATTAGGCTGTTAATTAGGTTTGTTCCCGATAGTTCTACTGCACAGTTCTACGGTAGAACTAATGGGATTTTTTTTTCTCACTAGTTCTATTATATTTGATGTAACGAAAGAGTAGAACTAGTGGGAGTCTTTTTTCCCGCTTGTTCTACTGGTTCCATCGGGTAGAACTAATGGGAAATTTTGTTCCCAGTAGTACTACAATATTCGATGTAACAAAAAGTAGAACTAGTGGGAGTCTCCCTTCCGTTATCGTCAGAACCCCTGGACCAAGTGTGATATTTTATGTTTGGAAACTATCTAATTTCAGTACCTTTTTGATACTATTTGATACCTTAGTTAAATTATTTAGTACCTCTATGAATAGTGAAAAAACATGAAAAGAAAGTGGCCAGACATTCTGACGTCAGGTTGTCTGGACCACATTTTTTTTAAATAGTTAGATACAGTATACCTTAATAATTTCTTTGTAAATATTTAGTACCTTTTTAGTACCTTTACATACTTTTTTCACAAAACTTTAATCGTTCCAGAAAAAAAATTACAGAGCTATGAAAATTTTATAGGAACAAAATTTATTAGCAGCATACATAATATACTACTGGTAGAACTGGATGAAGATAACTCAGCGTGGGGTTCGTTGGTGACTTTTGGGAGAGGCCTATGTCCAACTATGAACACTGTACAGGATGATGATCATATTTAAATTATGCAGTTTGGAATATACAGGGTGTTAGTGTAAAAACCGTTATCCTTGAAACCAGTGGTTTGGTTTCACTTACAGAACGCAAATTCAATGAAAAAAAAACGTTATTTTTATCCAAAATTAAAAAAATTCTGTCCGACACCGTCCGTAAATTCATGGATACTATGCGCGCGAGTTACGCAATCACTGTAAAGGGCGCTGACCTGCTGCACTGGCCGTCCGTTTTAACTATCTACATTTCAATAAAAACACAATATTACACATAATCTGTGATGTGACTTTCGCTTCATACTTTTCCTGGCTGGACAGGCAAAAATACCTACCTTGTGTTGCGTGACGAGTCCAAATGTAAGTTAGATTTAACAACAAAGAAAAAAAACACAAACGACTGGGTAGGTATTTTAGGCGTATTTAAAAGTTAATCACATTTTTGCCGGCACGGTGAACTGACCTAAACTGGTGTAGGTACGTAACCTTGGAGTAGCCGCCACCATCGTTTCTCGGTTTGGCACAGGTTGTCCAGGGAATAACTCTGCGTACATTCTTCGAGCCTCGTTCAGGTTATCACCAGCCGCGGCATATGCCTGAACCATATCGGTCCACTGTACGTTTTTATACGACATAATCACTACACATTACAGAGCACGCGGGCGGCGGCAGAGAAAGTATTAAAAAAAAATTTTTTTCATTGAATTTGCTTTCTATATGTGAAACCAAACCACTGGTTTCTAGGATAACGGTGTTTATACTAACACCCTGTATATTCCAAACTGCATAATTTAAATATGATCATCATCCTGTACAGTGTTCATAGTTGGACATAGGCCTCTCCCAAAACTAACCAACGAACCCCACCCTGAGTTATCTTCATCCAGTTCTACCAGTAGTATACTATGTATGCTGCTAATAAATTTTGTTCCTATAAAATTTTCATAGCTCTGTAATTTTTTTTCTGGAACGATTAAAGTTTTGTGAAAAAAGTATGTAAAGGTACTAAAAAGGTACTAAATATTAACAAAGAAATTATAAAGGTATACTGTATATAACTATTTAAAAAAAATGTGGTCCAGACAACCTGACGTCAGAATGTCTGGCCACTTTCTTTTCATGTTTTTTCACTATTCATAGAGGTACTAAATAATTTAACTAAGGTATCAAATAGTATCAAAAAGGTACTGAAATTAGATAGTTTCCAAACATAAAATATCACACTTGGTCCAGGGGTTCTGACGATAACTCCCTTCCCACTTGTTCTATCTAGAATAGTAGAACTAGCGAAACTTGAAGTTTTACACCAATTAATGTGTTAGCAAAATACTAGTCGTGTCTCAATAGGGTTAAAGACACTTTGGTATTACTAAACACAATAAATTAATACGCTATAATTAGTTTATAAATCATACATTGTTTTTATGTTTAGTCTATTTGAAGAAAAAATACTTTGTGTTGTTTTTATTTTCATATTTTTAACAAAACGTGATAAATATTTTCGTTAACTAAAATTTAAGTTCGAACTGTTGATTTTGTTAATTTCATAAATAACTAACAATAATGAATTGTTTATATTATTTCACCCTTAAATAAGTTCAAAATAGAAGTAAATATCGGTTCAGTATTCAAGAAAATGAGTATTAATAATAATAGTGTACTAAAACCACACAATTGCTACCTGGGTGTGACACACCCACCTAGCGCTTTGTGTTGCATATTCGAACCTTGCGCTCGCCGGGTTAAAGATGTAGAAATACTCCAATAAGTAGAAGTCGATTATTCGAGCGAGCAACAAAGAGATTTATGTTAAGGTGTTCATTTACTCCATACCTAAGATTATCTTAAATGTATTGAGAAGCCACTGTTAACAATTTTAGTGTGTGATCCACTAAAAGAAATGTCTACAAATATAAACATTGAAAACAGTATGTTGCATTAAAATGTGTGATTTATAAACTAATTAAAGCGTATTAATTTATTGTGTTTAGTAATACCAAAGTGTCTTTAATCCTATTGAGACACGACTAGTATTTTGCTAACACATTAATTGGTGTAAAACTTCAAGTTTCGCTAGTTCTACTATTCTAGATAGAACAAGTGGGAAGGGAGACTCCCACTAGTTCTACTTTTTGTTACATCGAATATTGTAGTACTACTGGGAACAAAATTTCCCATTAGTTCTACCCGATGGATCCAGTAGAACAAGCGGGAAAAAAGGTCTCCATCAGGATGGCCGGTCACGAGGCGTATTTAGAGTTGAATTTATGCCCAAGAATTGCTTCCCTATTGCTTCTATTTGCTTCCCATTCACAAATAATTGCTTCCATCGTAATCTAGAAGAAAAACGTGATTTTAAGGGTGACCGTCCATTCTGATATCAGGTCGGCCGGTCACCGCGTCGTAGTGGCCCTGATAAATAGAATTATTGAAATTCACGGTGGCCATTAATTACTTCCCATTTGCTTCTCTCAATGTTTTACAACGATAATACTGAAACTATCACGGCAATAAAGATATTGACTACTGTTGTTTATCAATATTTTAGCGCCTGATGAAAAAATAAAGCAAATCTCATATTTAACATTGCAGTTAAGCTTGAGTAGGTGATAAATCTATCGTATTGTACCGTTGGCCTACAGCTAAGTACTGTGTTATTACAAATTAGTGCCTATCGTATTTAGTGACAAAAAAACCATACAAATGTAATAAATACCGGTAAAGATAATATTTTAGTTCTAATGGGAGTGTCTAATGCAGCTGTACAACAATAAAGAATACACAATAAAATAAAAAACATTTTTATTTACGTAAACCAATTGCAGGCACTCGTGTAAATATTTGTATAGTTGTCATTAATGATTGGAAAATTCATTTATCATCTTTTATTTTATTGTGTATTATTTATTGTTGTACAGCTGCATTAGGCACTCCCATTAGAAATTAAATATTATCATTACATGTGTTTATTACATTTGTATGGTTATTTTTGTCACTAAATACGATAGGCACTAATTTTCAATAACACAGTACTTAGCTGTAGGCCATCGGTACAATATGATAGATTTATCGCCTACTCAAGCTTAACTGCAATGTTAAATATGAGCTTTGCTTTTTTTTTTTATCAGGCGCTAAAAATAATGATAAACAGCACTTTAGTCGTTATCTTTATTGCCGTGATAGTTTCAGTACTATCGTTGTAAAACATTGAGAGAAGCAAATGGGAAGTAATTAATGGCCACTGTGAATTTCAATAATTCTATTTATCAGGGCTACTATGACGCGGTGACCGGCCGACCTGATATCAGAATGGACGGTCACCCTTAAAATCACGTTTTTCTTCTAGATTACGATGGAAGCAATTATTTGAGAATAGGAAGCAAATAGAAGCAATAGGGAAGCAATTCTTGGTCATAAATTCAACGCTAAATACGCCTCGTGACCGGCCATCCTGATGGAGACGAAAAAAGACTCCCACTAGTTCTACTCTTTCGTTACATCAAATATAATAGAACTAGTGAGAAAAAAAAATCCCATTAGTTCTACCGTAGAACTGTGCAGTAGAACTATCGGGAACAAACCTGATGGACACCACTAGTTCTACTCATTCGTTACATCAAATATAATAGAACTAGTGAGAAAAAAAAATTCCATTAGTTCTACCGTAGAACTGTGCAGTAGAACTATCGGGAACAAACGTTCTGCGAAAGAGACATTTTACGAAAGAGACATTTTACGAAAGAGATTCTGCGAAAGAGACATTTTACGAAAGAGATTCTGCGAAAGAGACATTTTACGAAAACGTTTTACGACCAGGGGACATTTTGCGAAAGAGACGTTTTGCGCCCGAGCCTCCCTTACATATCACTTGCATGGGATGAACTGCGAATGGGACCAAATGCGAATAGCCTAGCCTAGTTATATTTCAAATTGTTGTTTTCCTATTTTAATACAGTATAAATAAAAAAAAATGTGATATAATTTTATTAGGACATGCACAAGGACATACACAAATAATTATTAGTAGCTATTCTTCATCTCCTTCCCCTTCTGCCTCTTCGTCGAACTCTCCCTCGTCGTCCGCCGTCGCGTCCTGGTACTGCTGGTACTCCGACACCAGGTCGTTCATGTTGCTCTCTGCTTCTGTGAACTCCAATTCATCCATACCCTCACCGGTATACCAATGAAGGAATGCTTTCCTCCTGAACATGGCTACGAATTGTTCAGATACCCTCTTGAATATAGTCTGGATAGCTGTAGTGTTACCAATGAATGTCGACGCCATTTTCAGACCTCGTGGTGGTATGTCACATACTGCGATCTTCACATTATTGGGTATCCACTCCACGAAATATGTACTGTTCTTATTTTGGATATTCAGTAACTGTTCATCAACTTCTTTCATTGACATCCGACCTCTAAATATCGTGGCGACTGTCAGGTATCTTCCATGTCGAGGATCACACGCCACCATCATGTTCTTCGCGTCGAACATCTGTAGAGTCAACTCTGGAACGGTGAGCGCTCTGTACTGTTGCGCCCCTCGTGACGTAAGAGGAGCGAAGCCTGGTGTATAGAAGTGTAATCTGGGGAAGGGCACCATATTTACTGCCAACTTCCTCAAATCTGCGTTCAGTTGTCCGGGGAATCGAAGGCAGGTTGTAATACCAGACATTGTGGCACAAATTAAGTGGTTCAAGTCACCATATGTGGGTGTAGTAAGCTTTAGTGTTCTGAAACATATGTCGTACAATGCTTCGTTGTCCAAGCAAAACGTATGGTCAGTGTTCTCCACCAGCTGGTTCACAGCTAGCGTAGTGTTGTACGGCTCCACCACACAATCGGAAACTCTCGGGCTCGGAAATACAGAGAATGTCATGATTATTCGGTCGGGATATTCTTCGCGTATTCTGTTGCTTAGGAGTGTTCCCAGACCACTTCCAGTGCCGCCACCGAGCGATTGTGACAGTTGGAAGCCTTGTAAGCAATCGCAACCCTCCGCTTCTTTTCGGACTACATCCAAACATGACTCCAGGATCTCGACGCCCTCAGTGTAGTGTCCCCGGGCCCAGTTGTTGGCGGCTCCGTTCTGTCCGTAGACGAAGTTGTCAGGGCTGTAGAGACAGCCGAAAGGGCCGGAGCGCACGGCGTCCATGGTGGCCGGCTTCAAATCCACCAGCACGGTGCGAGGCACGTACTTGCCACCAGATGCCTCATTATAGTACACGTTGATGCGCTCCAGTTGAAGATCGGAGTCACCGTGGTAGCACCCGCTGGGGTCGATGCCATGCTCGTCGGAAATCACCTCCCAGAACTGGAGACAATGAAATTATATTGTTATTACGCATACTACAACTATACAGTCCTGATACAGTTAGTGATTAGACTTCACCAGAAGAACGTTCATTTCAATGACTTTTTTATTTTACATATAACTTTGAACATCACGCTGCTCTACAAAGTAGAGCAGAGATCTAGAGCAAGTCGCGAGTAATCGAAAAAGTAATGAAATCATCGATGCAAGATACTGACCTTTCCGCCGATTTGATTCCCGCACGAACCAACTTGAATGGTAATAATCTCCCTCATCTTGTCAATTTAGCGTCAATTATCGTTCAAATACTTGTAAATTTCTCTAAAAATATTTACTCAATGTTTTTTGCAATATTGAAGCTTAATATTAGCTTATAACTAAGAAAAAAAAGTAAAAAAAAAAAATATTTATACGAACTACACTGTGTGCATCGTACGATAGATTTCAGTAAAATGAAACTTGAAAAATCTTGACTGTTCTTTTGTCTTTCAATCGATTTCAAGATTAGATTCAGAAAATATATTCAGCCAGTGCCAAAATTACGACCAGTGTCTATGTTTTACTCTCCAACATACATCCTCTTTTTGCGTGTTGTTGGAGGCGAATTACGACTTTGATAAAAATGTCTTCACAATTCAGTGTTTAATAATTAGTATTTAGTTAATCTAGCTTCTTCTTCTTCTTATATTAAGTAAATGCGTTATAATAACCCTACAATAAAGAAAAGATTTTTATCGAATCTAAATTTATTTTATCGTATCCAAAGGCAAATTTAAAAAAAAAAATTATTTCTTTAAAACTCTTAAACTATCATTATAGGTTTAGAGGTCGAATGCGATAGCCAAGACTACTTATAATATTAACTATTTTATAACACCATTACTAGAAATTACAAATAACTAGTAGTTAACACAAAATTACCTATAACTTATTATTATAAAATCTTAATTTTAATAATAACAAAATTAACCCAAGTAGGTATGTTTTACAGGAAAAAATTAACAATAAATGAAACAATAAACATAAAATTACACTAATTGTTGCTTTCGTAACCTATTATATATAAACTTATTTTTCAAGTTCACTAAAGTAACACGAAAAAATGTCCAACCTATTCTGAATTTCGTTAACAGCACGAATTGCTCGCGTGAGAAGTGCTTTGGCCAGCAGGTTGGTTCTGGCAGTTGACTCAGCCAGCAGTGGCAGGCACCGCCGCCTCCACACGTAGCGGTATGAAACAGAATACATTTTCAACCTTTACAAAATACGGAGGATACTTTACTGAAAATTTTAGTTAAGATTTAATGTAAGAAGAATTAGTAACGTCATCTAACGACCGAACGTTGAAACCTAGCCTCAGGTTATAAAAAATAAAAATCCGGGAAAGTTGCACATGCGTTGAAACTATGCGCGGACATCGCGCTGTGAGTTCTTCGAGCGACCGCTAGATGTCACATTTCATGTTTCAGGCTTGTTTTGTTTTCAGCGGCAGTATTCTGTCACTAAGATCATGGCGTTCGCTTGAAATGTCACAGAGGTAGCGATGTCTTTAAACAATGTAAATTGTTAGTTTATTCTGTATGATGTAGTTATATTTAATGTGTGCCGAGTGTGTGGTGTGCGAACGCCCGCGGAGTGATGTCAGTGGCCGGCGGGAATGCGGCCCCGGAAGATAAAAAACCTGCTTATTGTGAGGACAGTACCGATAGTGACAATGATACAGAGAGAAAACCTCTCCTGCGAAGGATATCTACCAGCAAGTGCGTCGGTAGACTGGTGAGTGTGCTTCTAGTGTGGAAATATATTCCTAGTGTTATTGCAAGGTAGGGCGTGCCAACTGTCAAACGCCAGGAGGGGAGGGGGGGCTAGGTACATGTGCCCGGGCCGCTCACCCAATTTTCGAAGATCAATTTTTTAACTTATAATGTTTGTTTAGCTTTACCATTAATTGTGTGTGCTCAAGTAATGAGATAGATAGCTCGACCTATTTACTAGCAGTCCTAGAGGGGAGCGACGCGGTGACAATCATTTGTGCAGGATATGTTTGGTCCTTTATATTTATTGATCCTTATACAATCGGTCCGACAGGTGGTTGGTGTATTTCAATAATATAGTATTGAATACTACAGAACTAAAGAATTGTTTATAAATGTCTAGCAAAATATTATTATAATCATTTGTTCTAAAAAGTTAATATTACAAAACATCTAAAAATTTCGTAATAACCATTAATAATTACTTTAACTTTACTATTTTTTATCTACTGCCGGTGTTAACTCGACGTAAAGATAAATATATCTAGAAAATAAATGAGATCGTAATGAAATTTGGCGGTAAAATATATTTAATTCAAGCATAACAAATGATTCAACAACATATTTCATAGCAGCATTAGTGTTTCTCTTTCATATATCAACACGCGCCAAAAATACAACGAGACTTGTAGTTTATTCTTTTCAATAATCAAAATAAACACAGGTCACAACTGGAATGAGTATTCGATCACTCAATGTTCAAGCACTAGTAATTAGTCGCCTACCTATTTGATGTTATCGATGTTTGTAACAATAATTTACACACAAACGCCCATAGCGTTTGTCTAATTACTTTAGTTAGATGGGTAGGTAGCCTTTCTAATTTGTTTGGACTAATGGATTGATTTTTCGTTGGAAATTCGCGATGGGTTCAAATTAGCTTTTCATTTTCTAATTACGAAGGTTTTAAAAAATTGTGATGGTTCTTTTATTCTAATGTAGTTAATATTTAAGTAATTATAACATTTTAATACCTAACATAGGTATTACAACCATGTTATTCAAAATCAGACAAGATTTAGTTGTTTTTTTTTTTTCGATATACCAAAGTATCTTTTGTTTTTGACCAACCTGCGAGTCAAATCCAGGAGCTCGCTTTTTACAATCGGACTTGTTACTATATGGAGTATGTTATATAGGGTGACTGGTAATAAGTGACCGATACCTAAACACATGATTGTGCTCATGATAACAAACAACTTTTACTATGGCACCAACCCTGAAATCACAAAAAAAAATCAGCTGTTCCATACATTCATGTTCACATAACTCGTCAACATGATAGGGAGCAGCTGATTTTTTTTTCGCGATTTCAAGTTTGGTGCCATAGTAAAAGTTGTTTGTTATCATTAGCACAATCATGTGTTTAGGTATCGGTCACTAATTACCAGTCATCCTATATAATTATTATATTCCAGAGGTAAACAAACTCTTAATGCTAAACGTACATACATGAAAACTTCGCGCTTTTCAAAGAGCATTGGCCTGAAACTAAGTTTAGACAACATTCTGCGAATGTAATCCACTTTTAACTGTAATAACTTACTTTATCTCAGTAGCATTCCTTAATAAGTACCGACATTATCATTTGAAAGGAAAATTATAGTGATTGCAGTTATTTTAAACTACTCTGCATAAGTGATATGTATGCCGCGTGGTTTCCGGCTTAGAATAGACCACCCCATGTCCTCCCATGGGTGTCGTAAAAGGCGACTAAGGGACATATGGCTGATGGATGGGCAGCAGCATCTATTAGCTCAAGGTTTACATCTTACTGCGATCACCAATCCGTCTGCCAAGCGTGGTGATTATGGAAATATCCCTCTACGATCCTGGCTTGCCAAGGTCTGTTAAGAGGAGGCCCATGTTCAGTAGTGGACGTAAACGGGCTGTTGATGATGAAGTGATGTGTATACACTTTCATGTTTTGTACACATAATTGATATTGGACAACGAGTTTTGATCATGGTACAATTTTAGGGGCCGCCAACGCAGTGAGATTAGATCACTATCCCCAAGCTGCGTGGTTTCAACCGCGTAGATACCGTTCCCGTGGAAACTTTAACTAGAAATATAGCCTATTATACTCATAAACGACGTGGCTTAGTATTGGTAAAAGAATTTATTTTCAAAATCGGTTCATTATATCCAGAGATTACCCCTACAATATCACAAACTTAACCTCTTTATAATATTAAGTCTAGTATATTTACTATTTGGATTTACAAAACATCGCGACCGCAGAGTTGCAGCATCGATGACGTGGGGCGATTATTTGCCGCAAATTTGAAAGCGCCCTAAAACAATAAATAATTATTTGCCACAAAATTGTATCGTGATCGAAATCTGTTGTCTCTGCATGATATTACTTAGGTACATATCAGTTTTCCTTTACCGAGCTTGTGGTTGTGAGGGTATTAATAGTACACTCTCAGTCTACTAGGCTTTGATTGCCTTTGAGCACTCGGCTGATATTCGATTACACGTGCAAGATAGATACAATTATCTGCCGCTCTAATAGCAGTTACAACGGCATCAGATTAGCGTTTCGATGTAAGATTAAAATATTTGTGACGTAGTCAAGTCGGCTCTTTGCAAATAACTGTAAAAATACAAATGAATACTGTATAAAGAACAGGGAATGTCATAAAAAAATAATTTTAAGACAAATAAAAATAAAAGTCTATAAGAGATCGTCGTTTCGGCCATAAACAATAACATATTTATAACGCCATCTGCTGACGTTTTTTTAAAGTTTAGAAAAAGAAAATAGAACGAATAATATTTGTGACATTCCCTGTACCTATCTCTCAAATATGATAATTAACAGCAAAACGTATTACTTAGAAAGAAATGTATTAAGATTTAAAATTAATATAATGATATTCGTAAGACTGAATGAGGCATAAAGACTTAGTGTGCTGAACAGACAGTCTCTCTCAAATCATGGTAGCCCTTGTGTGAGTGACACTTCAAGATTGCCGCCTACATTTCAGCCTGAACAAACAACTATGACGTCTGACAGGTCTTTGGTCCTGTCTCGCATTGAGCTCTGTTCATTGTTACCCTACATTGTAGCGGACCACGGACGTCCGGAGCTGTCAATCTTTCGGTCGTTCCAGTTTCGTGTGTTTACGGCTATATATGTGTATACCTCTATTATATATCTATATATATAAAAGAAAGTAGTGTTTGTTACAACACTTATAACTCGAGAACGGCTGGACCGATTGCCATGGTTATTGATTTGTTGGATTTGTTTCCGTCCCGAATAGCAGAATACATTTTAAAAACAAAAGAAAGTCGTGTTAGTTACACTATTTATAACTCAAGAACGGCTGAACCGATTTGGCTGAAAATTGGTAGGGAGGTAGCTAAGAACTGGGAGAAGGACAAAAGATACTTTTGGGTAGGGGTAGGGTAGGGTAGGGTAGGGTAGGGTAGGGTAGGGTAGGGTAGGGGTAGGGTAGGGTAGGGGTAGGGTAGGGGTAGGGTAGGGGTAGGGTAGGGGCAGGGTAGGGGTAGGGTAGGGGTAGGGGTAGGGTAGGGTAGGGGTAGGGTAGGGGTATGGTAGGGGTAGGGTAGGGGTAGGGTAGGGTAGGGGTAGGGTAGGGTAGGTGTAGGGTAGGGGTAGGGTAGGGGTAGGGTAGGGTAGGGGTAGGGGTAGGGTAGGGGTAGGGTAGGAGTAGGGTAGGGGTAGGGTAGGGCAGGGGTAGGGTAGGGCAGGGGTAGGGTATAAAAGTCCACCCGTGCGAAGCCGGGGCGGGCCGCTAGTAGGTATATAGATGGAAGAACTGGGTTCGGTGGATCATATAAGAATAAGATAATGTTCTAATATATCTACGCTTATACATAAAGTTATCAGAAGTTTAACTAACACAACTTGGCTTCAGTTTTATAGCATATTTTCCATAATATCTTAAAAAAAACCGGCCAAGTGCGAGTCTACTCTCGCACGAAGGGTTCCGTACTAGTTGCAAGTGCCTACCTATTTTTGATATCAAGAATACAACAAGGAACATGGTATAAAAGTTCTTGTAGTTCGTTGTAACTTTGATCGATGTTAATAATAGTTGATTGAATGAAAGGTAAATTGCGGTTTACGGTTTATGACGTATTAAAAAAAAACTACTGACTTGATCTCGTTCAAACCAATTTTCGGTGGTAGTTTGCTTGGTTATGTACATCATATATTTTTTTTAGTTTTATCATTCTCTTATTTTAGAAGTTACAGGGGGGGGGACACACATTTTACCACTTTGGAAGTGTCTCTCGCGCAAACTATTCAGTTTAGAAAAAATGACATTAGAAACCTCAACATCATTTTTGAAGACCTATTCATAGACACCACACAAGTATGGGTGCGATGAAAAAATTTTTTTTGAATTTCAGTTCTATGTATGGGGAACCCCAAAATTTATAGTTTTTTTTCTATTTTTGTGTAAAAATCTTAATGCGGTTCACAAAATACATCTACTTACCAAGTTTCACCATTATAGTTCTTATAGTTTCGGAAAAAAGTGGCTGTGACATACGGACGGACAGACAGACAGACAGACAGACAGACAGACAGACAGACATGACGAATCTATAAGGGTTCCGTTTTTTGCCATTTGGCTACGGAACCCTAAAAACGAAGTTCGCATTAAGCCCAGCAAGTTATCTTTAGTCAGTAGAGTTTAGTATAAAAATGTTAATACAATGTATGCAAATAATGTAAATGTGTTTTATTGTAATAGAATAATAACAGAGTTTTTAATTAATTAATATGAATGCATATGCTTAATGAATAAATGATTGCTTTATTTAATAACAAAAACACAATAAAAAAAAATTGTCTGTCTGTCTTGTCATTGTTAAATACTTTAGGTTAAGGTTTAAATATATTTATTATCACAAAAGACAAGTCCTGTGTAAGTCCAATATTATTCTTACTAATATTATAAATGCGAAAGTAACTGTCTGTTTGTCGGCCCTTCACGGCAGAACTACTGAATTTAAATGAAATTACACAGATAGTTTAGAACCTGTAAAAGGATATAGGCTACATTTTATAGCGAAAATAGGGTTGAAAGGGGTGGATAAACATTGGGCCGGACTGCTCGTGCGTACCCGGCCCTCACCAACGGCGGATCGAAGGAGTGTCCGGGGGGTTTTATTGGTGTAGGTCCTCTCCTCGTGGTATGAGTAGCATACCACCTCTATGGAGAGGACGAGTCCCACATATCAAACCGCTGCAGCGGCGGTGGGAATGCGTAAATGAGTTTCCCGCCGGACGATAAAAAAAATGGTAGATGAACATCATATGGAAGTATCGTCATTTTTAAGCCTAAATAATTAAAACTGCTACTCAAAATATTTATATTAGTTACGCAGACGATGTCGGGGGCAGCAGCTAGCTAGTCTATAACATAATCAATTCTAACATTCTATTCACCCGACAGATTTTAATTAGACAAACGCAAAGTCATATTCATAACCCTTGATCATTTTAATTACCGTTGTATTTTTATCTCTATATCATACACATTAGAACAGATATTTCATTAGGCAGTGTTGTGGCGGAAGCTAGGAAGGTAAAGCTTATCTCCAAAGGAAGTTATTCGCTGTGTATGAATTATAGTGGAATTATAGCGCCTGTGATATAGGATGCTGTGTTAGTATTGTTAGAGCTTTGATAACCTATTGCCTTGCTGGGAGTGGATTCCCCTTCGTCCTCTCGACCTTTTGTTTGCATAGAACCTACCGAGGGCCTCGTAGACCCGAAATCGAAAAGATCGCGAACTGTAACGTAGAGCGACAGATGCACTTAACTCCCGTAAATACTAAAAGTCATAATCCGAGTATCCCTGACTATTCGCGACCGCCATAAGCCGAAGTCCAAGTCCCACCGCGCCCTCTTGCAGATGTTGTTTAGTTTTACTTATTTTGTAGTTAAATAAGGCAAGCGCCCTGCTAGCCTTAATGCCCGTTAAAGTAGCAAAAGCCTCTGGGCAGGCTGCATAAATATCCGTGCGACAAAAAAACCTTTTTTAAAACAGCGAGTAACATTGGCTATATGTTATGACGAGCACCTGTCCTAAGGCTACGTGAACCAAAGCTAGGGGCTAAAGCTACAACTTCAACGGCCCGCCTACGTCCACTGCCAAACATGGACCTCCTCATTACAAACCTTGGCAAACCAGGGTTGTTGCAGGATATTGCCGTAATCACCATGCAGGTTGGTGATCGCAGTTAGATGATGATTAACTTGAGTTGATAGACGCCGATGCCCATGCATCATATAGTCGCCTATTACGAAACCCATGGGAAGATACGGGGTGGTCTATTCTAAGCCGAAAACCAAACGGAACACTATAAAGTTAAAGCTAATGCAAATAATAGTTAAAATCTTTTCTTTTTATAATATCATACGTGAGTTCTTAGAGACTCTGAGCGAAACGTCTGATCCGCGGTCGGGTGTACAATCTCCCTACTGAGATCTCTTTGATGTGGAAGATCGCCAACTTATGTGTCTTTATACAAGTATAAGTTGCGCACCGCGGGTTTGCACGCGACAAAAAGAACCTTAGCCATTATTTAAGGTCTGATCTATATCTATGTTGCAGTCAAAACTTATAATCGGTCAAAACCACTTTTGACTGCAAAAATCTGCCAAAAGTAGTTTTGACGGGTCCATATTGGCTCACATAAAATTCCAGAAACGAGATGCTCTTAGGTCGAAGGTTAAAAAATACACCAGGATTCCAACTTCTGTAGGTTATTTTAGGTTATAACTGCCGCGGCAGCGGCCGGCGAAGTGCCAGATCCAAATTCCATACAAATTATTATTGCAGTTAAGAGTCTATACCAAAATTCATGTAAATTACTTCAGTAGTTTAGAAGTGAAAAGCTAACAAACATACAGCGCTATTTTCACATAAAATTAGTATACTCAATATGGGTGCCCTAATTTTACGAGATCAATGACCCTTATGTATTAGGGTTGACGATTTGACAGCATTTTATTGGGTCTTTATTGACAGGTGTCTTATGGTGTGACGTTTGTGACAGCCCTCCAATGTCTCGAGAGCTTTATCTGAAGAACACTTGAATTATTGAAATGAGCGAACTTTTTAAGAACAACTTTTGACGTTTATTTAATTTGAGGCCGCTTTTATGGAGACTCGGGACGTCACGAGTGGCGTTAGGCGGCGCAGTCCATTGACGTCCCGTGCTGAATATAGGCCTCCTCTTTAATAGACCTTTGCGAGCCAGGATTATTGAGGGATATTGCCATAGTCCGCTTGGCAGGTGGATTAATGGTTGCAGCAAGATGGGAGTATCTTAGAGCTGATAAAAGCTGCTGCCCATCCATCTAGTTTATGTCCCTTAGTTGTCTCTTTCGATAGAAGATATGTGGTCTATTCTTCTTGAAGACAATTAAATTTTTATCCGAAAACGCATTCATACAATGCCATATGTTTGAATTTAGTGGATGTCATGCGGCCCAACGCCACGCACGACGCCCCGCGTCTCCTACTCCGTCTCTAATTGTTGCGATATCATGAAGAACGAATTCTTCAATAGTAAGAAGGCGACCTGTGCGGTGTCACAGTTACTCAGTTATAAAGCAGAATTTTATAATTATTATCTTGACACACGTAACCTTTCTCATAACCACATCTATCCGTTGGTGAACACCATATAAAAATGCGGTTAGTATTTTTTGAGATCATCATGAACATACAGACAAGTATGCGATGGAAACTGTTTTTAATACCTATATCATGAACTGTGAATAATTTAACACGCCCTACGCATACCGCAGTACATATAATAACTATCTATACAGGGTTATTTTTAAAACACCAACAACCTTTTGGGGAATAGAAGTACTCATGATTATGAACAACTTTTACTATGGGACCAACACTGAAATCGCGAAAAAAAAAACAGCTGTTCCAAACATTTATGTTTACTTACCTCGACAAAATGTTTGGAACAGCTGATTTTATTTTCGCGATTTCCGGGTTGGTCCCATAGTAAAAGTTGTTTATAATGATGAGTACAATGACCTCTTAAGAGGTTGTTGGTGTTTTACAAATATTCCTATATAATGATACCTTAAGTATACGAAACCAAAATACACGCAGACCGCTGAATCAAATACAATTACTTAAAAGTTAAGTTTATAATACGTCAAAATAGGTATACAATGTTACTTGTTCATCTTGACAGGTGTCACGTACTATGACATGCTGTCAAAGTAATTGTTTTGTAAGGAGTTTTAGTTAGCGACAGCCCTGCGTCGCTGTCATAAAAATAAGTAGGTATATACCTACTCGCTGGCGGTATGCCAAATGATACGCTGTTGTGACATTAATTGATTTAGGAAACAGTTTTCTTTTACTTTAACTGAGAACTATGTTTTTTGTTTTAAACTAACCAAAAAGGATGATAAATAAGTCCGTAAATAAGGATTTTATCAAGCACGTAAGTCTTTACTAGTGTTGCCAGATCCGATTTCTTATAAGTCGGTACATGAGGTCAAAAAAAAACGGGATTTTGGGTTGCAGATCAGGACAGTAAACCAAAAACAAAGGGGTTTTTTAAGTATAGTATTATATTAATTACCTTAATTAAATATGTATTTAATCTTTTTTAATTTTTTGATTAATCGGGACATTTAGCGTCCCGATCAGGTACAAATCGGGACGCGTCCTCAGACCCCTGAAAATCGAGACGTCCCTCGCAAATCGGGACACCTGGCAACACTAGTCTTTACACCACTAATTTGTCACTTTTGTGTGCGATTTGATGTTGCTTTGTTCATCCTGTTCCATCTTCAGGGTTTCCACTTTGAGTTAATAGTGATGTGGTTGTAATAAAGCCTAAATTTAATGGTTTTTAGGTTTGATTAGATAAATCACCGCTATCCACATGATAAATATCTCATTCGTTCATTTATGTCATTGTAGAATTTTACTTTTGAACTCCTCGTATAAACTTTCTGATTAAATTCGATGCGGGATCCAAGACATTTAGGTGTCCCGGGACCAGACTAAGCCTAACACCTTTGAGCCACTTCCGAGTGTGCCGTTGTTGATCCTGGCTTACAGGAGTTACGGTGGCGGGAGTGTGGGAGGGATTAGTCATAAACATGTCTGTACACAGAAAAAAAAATGCTAAAAACCGAGTATTTTTATTTTCTCTGTCTGTTTGTACGGGCTAATCTCCGAAACTGTTGGACTGATTTGAATGGATTTTGCATGGTGGTACCTTACATCTCCGGTCAACATTTTAAATACTTTTAATCACAGAATTTATGTTTGTATATCTACCTACACGTTAAAAATGTTTATCGAAGGAATAACAAACAACGCGGACAAAATCGCGGGCATCAGCTAGTCTATACTTATATTATGAAGAGGAATAATTTCTATTTTTGTTTGTGTCTGTATGTTTGTAATGAATAACCTCAAAAAAAACTATGCCGATTTCAAAAATTCTTTCACCATTGGAAAGCTACATTCACCCTGAGTGACATAGGCTATATTTAATTATGAAGTTCCCACGGGGACGGAAGTTACGCGGATGAAACCGCGCGCGGGAAAGTAGTTCGGTAAAATTAGAATTTAAAGTGTTGTACACTTGCTATGCACTCATTATCTTGTATCTCTTTCCTGAAGGTTTGCTGGAAGAGAATTCATAATTGAATTAAGCTCGCCTTTGTACATGTTGTTTCCAATTTATACAATTTACGTAATGTCATTTTCTGTGTGCAATAAAGTAATAAATAAATCCTTGCAGAATCCAAATAAAGTTACCTTATACTATGAGATGCAACAAATTTTCCAGTTGAGCAGATCATTGAGAGTCATCATCATCATCATCATTATCAGTCCGTATAACGTCCACTGCTAAACATGGGCCTTCTTCCGGGGAAGGGTATTTGCCAAAGTCACCACGCTTGGCAGGTGGATTGGTGACCGCAGTATTATCTTTGCCACACAAGGAAACTGCCCGTTCCTTGATAAACGATTATTATCGATGATGTTATAACAATCGGGACCAACGGCTTAACGTGCTTTCCGAATCATGGAGGGTAGTCCCTTAACCAACCAGAACCGGAAAGAAATTTTAGAATTTACACAAAGATTTCCTGTCCAGAGTGGGGATCGAACCCACGACCTCCGAGATTTAAAGCGAGCCAAATTTAGCACGAGGGGTTAACAAGAATACTAGTAGATTGCAAGACTCTGCTAGGAATCCTAAAAAAAAAGAAAAAAAAACCTCTACGCTACGGAGGTTGTCTTTGAGAGTACAGTAAAATTAAGCTGTCCTTGTATTCGTCCTTGACTTCTCTGCCTCTTATCATTTGTTGGATGTGGACAAATGACCCCTTTTCATATCTCAGATCAGAGATGATAAAAGAACAAGTAAATTTGAGGCTCATTACAATCACGTCTCTTCCAACTAATATAATCTGTACCTTGTTTTCTTTTTAAGATTTCTAGCAGACTTTTGCAGTCTAATAGTATTCTTGTTAACCCCTCTTGCTAAGCTAAAATGCTTGTGTTACGAGTGGGTTCACGTCGGTAGTGCAATGGGTGGGGATCGAACCGGCAACCACAAGATCATAAGTCCGATGTCCCTAGCCTTTGTGCTGTGGCCGCTTTAAATTATTAAGAGGAAATATTTGATTATTTGTTTGCACTGAATAAACTCTGGAACTATATGACTTTCAATAATTAGAAACCTACATTATCCAGGCGTAACACAAGCTCTTTTTAATTTTAAATTTTTTTTAATTTTGATGTTCCCACGGGATCTACGTGAGAAAAACTGCGCGTGCGAAACTATTTTCTTATAAAAAACAACCTAGCAGCAGATGATTGATGTAAATGTGAGGTTTCCGCCATCAAAAAACCGGGTCATCACAACTCTGTGCCATATGAGGCTGTGCTCTTTGTTCGTCGTACGCAGCATCAAATATTTAGCCTTTCCCTTTAGTGATGTCGGTGCAACTTGTTGCTTCATATTTGTGCGAGCTAAAAATATCTAGGCCCTTGGTATGAAGGGCTGTTTATTTCCTCGTCTGAAGAATGTATAAACGATATGTCTTTGACTGGATCTTGTTTCGTGTTTCTGTGACTGCGCCAATTTAATCTACATTTTTGATACCTCGTCAGACGCTTATCTACAATATGAGAGAAGGAAAGGGATGGAGAAATGCCTTCTCAGCGTGATTGATAATGGTGACGACAATAAGAAATTAAAGAAACAAAATATTTCTCCGCTCATCTCCTCGTAAGAGTAAGAATCACTTTTCTGTTTGTTTGCTCGAGTATTCCGCCTAAAATCCAAAGCGGTAGTACCGATTTAGATATAACTCTCATTGCTTTTACGCTAACAAGTCGCGGGCAGTAGCTATTAACTTAATAAATAACTGACGTCATGCTTTTGTTATGGCCGTTTTTGATACTATCTAGTATCTACACTAATTACAAAAGCAAAATACAATTCTTCGCTCTTTATAATGTTAGTAAAAATAAAAAGGTAGCCAAGTATTTACGGTCTGCTAGCAAAATAAAACATTTATTTGAACAAAAGCTGAAATAAAAATGGAATGAGACGCGTTTCGCACAAAAGAGTCGTATAATTGCAAGCGCGCCGTAATCATTATACAGTTTGTGCCGCAGGCGGGTTATTGTCCTAGATATACCATTTATTAAGGTAAAAGTTAAAAGTAAATGTTAAAATAGAATAATTAATATATAATATCGGTATATATTTCGCCGTATACAGCGTATTGTTCACAGCGCCATCTATCGTTCGATTGAGAATCATTTTAGATTCATATATTATTCATTACCATGGGCAATTTTATCGCATTGAGCAATTTCTTCAAGAAAACTGTTGGGAAATTAATTAAATTATATAAGTATTATTTTCTTCATCAATCCGTTTTCGTCCACTGCAGACATGGGCCTACATTATCCAGGCGTAACACAGGCTATATTTAATAATGAAGTCCCCACGGGAACGGGAGCTATGTGGGCAAAACCGCGAGCGTTCTTTTAACAGAACTTGGCAAGCGAGGGTAGTTGAGGGAGGAGCCCGCGGCGACAATCTGGCCGCGTGTGCCGCCGGAGGGTGTCTCCGAAAGCCATGGGTTCATAGGCCCTCCCCAACAGTGGATGGAGGAGTACCCGGGAGGTTTTAGTGGGTAGGGTCCTCTCC
Source organism: Nycteola revayana (assembly GCA_947037095.2). Classification (NCBI taxonomy): domain Eukaryota; kingdom Metazoa; phylum Arthropoda; class Insecta; order Lepidoptera; family Nolidae; genus Nycteola; species Nycteola revayana. Next base: position 21,457,930 of record OX344845.2, on the reverse strand, counting down.
TCGTGGTATGATCAGCATACCACTGCTATGGAGAGAACAAGTCACGCATACCCCTTCGCCGCAGCGGTGGCAGGGATTCGTTTCCCCCCAGGAAAAAAAGAGTGATTGAGGAAAAAAGTCATAATTACCACGCTGGACAGAAAGATGGTGGATATCCTAGAGCTGATAAATGCTGCTGCCCATCTACCAGCTGTATCTCCCTTAGTCGCCTTTTATAACACCCATGGGGAGAAATGGGGTAGTCTGTTTTAAGTTGTAAACCACTCAGATATTGTAAGTATGATGCAACGGCATCTAGTAAATTTAAATCAGATTTAAAATAAGTAGGTTAAGCATACTAACTACTAATTGGTGGTGGAGTCTTTAAAAGATTTGCCCACGTTAAGAAAAATAAAAGAAAAAATAGGTGAATACCTAGGTACAGTAAGCAAAAGAGACAGGTTTACACATTGTGAAAAGTATTTTAAATTTCTAGAGCTAAGAAGCATAGGGTTGGATGTGCCAATGCCTGTCAGAAACATTCGTCGTATGTGCCTTTACCGTGAACTGGCACTTATGACCAAATGCTTTTGAAGTATAAAAGACATCCGTACTTATGCTTCTGATATCTAGATTTATGTGTTCACGTTTATGAGAATTGTTCACTGTTATATTATGTATTTGTTCTCAGCTGGTAGCGAACTTTTCGCTCATAGAGAATTGCTGGCTGTCGTGCAGATAGATTAATATTTATTTACCTACATTAAAGGTGTAAACCTATCTGTGGTGTAGGGTCCTCTCCTCGTGGTACGAGTTAGATACCACGCTATGGAGAGGGCGAGTCCCACATATCCCACCGCCAGCGCGCGAATACACTGCAGCGGCGGTGGGAATGCGTAAATGCATATCCCTCGGACAACAAAAACAAAAGAAAGGTGTAAACCTATTTCGTTTGCCAACTGTACATAACATGTAGTTACCTATTATATGTTGGGTATATTATCAGTGGGAATTTAACTAAAACTTATCTGATAAGTTATGGAATTCTTTGTTCTTATTCCGATAAGATATTAGTTGTTGATAGATTATGGAAAGTAATAATTAATTATTGTGTAGGTATGTTGCCTATTCTCTCGTCCCGGAGGTTTGTTGTGATTAATGAAATGGAGTTAAGAGTCGGTTTATGTCTAACTTAGGTTTTTATTAGACGTTGCCTTAATGAACGTCATAAGCCCTTATAACGTCCACTGCTGAACACGAACGCCCCCCGAAGGGGATTTTGCCATGGTCACCACGCTTGTTCAGCGGGTTGGTGACCGCAAGGTTGTGATCACAAACAGTAAAAGTGCTTAGTGAGCGTTGCGCGTGGGCCACTATTTCGCAGAGTTCTGGGAAATTTAATTAATATCTACCACAGTACGTGTACGTTAGTGTTGATGCATACAATTCAACATTATATTACTAGTGGTCGCAGAGAGGTGGTAATCCGACCATAATTTAAAAAAAATATTAGCATTCTGCACCCCTTCTCTATATAAACTACATACTTGCTGATGCCCACACATACATATGGTGGTCTATTCTAAGCCACACCACACGGCACTGATTATATATTAATCAATTGTGTATGTTATAAAATATATCTGTCGAAATCATCATCATCATCATCAGCCTGTTGTAGTCCACTGCTGAACATAGGCCTCCCCCATAGATTTCCAGCGGGAACGATCGCTAGCGGCCTGCATCCACCGACTTCCCGCGACCTTTATGAGGGCGTCGGTCCATCGTGCAGGCGGTCGTCCACTCGATAACCTTTTTGCTCCATCGGCCGTCATTTCTTCGAGCTATGTGTCCTGCCCATTGCCACTTCAGCTTGCTAATCCGTTGAGCTATGTCAGTGACCTTCGTTCTCCTGCGGATCTCTTCATTTCTGATGCGATCACGCAGGGAAACGCCGAGCATAGCTCTTTCCATAGCTCGCTGAGCGATTGTGAGCTTTCTTATGAGGCACATAGTAAGAGACCACGTCTCAGATCCATATGTCATCACTGGTAACACACATTGATTAAAGACTTTGGTCTCTCTGTCGAAATGCGTCATTATAATAACAATGTTATTTTGAAACGACTTATTTTGCTGACCGTACAACATTTTTCCGCATCTCTGGTTAACAATATTAGTATCGCACGAGTTCGCTCACGTGCTTTCAGCTCTAATACTCTCGTTTGCAGTTGTCTCTTTATATAGACCACGCTAAGACAACCTCCGTAGCGTAGTGGTATTTGGCTCGCTTTCAATCTCGGATGTCGTGGGTTCGATCCCCAAGTCGGACCGAAAATCTTTGTGTAAATTCCAATTGTGTAATTTCTGGGTCTGGTTGATTGAGGGAATGCCCTCCGTACCTCGGAAAGCACGTTAAGCCATCATCATCTATAATAATCGTATATCACGAACGGGCGATCATTAATCCGCCTGCCAAGCGTGGTGACTATGGCAAGTACCCTCCCCGGGGAGGAGGCCCATATTTAGCAGTAGACGTTATACGGGCTGATGATGATGAAGCTTGTAGAACAAAGCAAATTATTAGTAAGGAATACTGATTCCATACTAATAATTGACATTACATGGAATGAATTCATACACTAGCTTGATATATAGATACAAGTGTTTTTCGGTTCTTTAAACAAAATCCCAAGGGGAAGTTAAATAGGGGTTCACAGTTAGTATGGATGATGCAGTCAAAACTCTTAACTGTGATGTGATTGTCGAATAGAGGAGAATGCAAGAAAAAAAAATGCGCCTACCCCAAATAAATTGGGATAAGGGCAGGAGAATGATGAAAGCTAGTGGTTCAAATGTGATCCCAATTTGGTTTGATTCTGATAATAAACAGAAGAGTTCAAGGGTAGTTTGATGAGAGTTTGGTTATATCCTGATTATGGGATTTTTTAAACTTTTTAGTGCATATCAATTTGTTTTAGAAGCCTCTTTCTTTGAATTAGGTTTTTTTGTTAAAATTTTTATAATCATTGTAAAAGGTCTATAAAAAAATTAAAAACGTGGTATGCTACTTAATATTGTAATCTTAATTTATCCGTTGATTGTTATATTGTTTGTTCGCAGCCCGTGGTCAAGGAGGGTTTCCTGATGAAGCAGACCCGCAGCTTCCAGCGATGGCAGCGGCGGTACTTCCGTTTGCGCGGGCGCACGCTCTACTACGCCAAGGAGAAAGAGGTAAGTAATTATTGGTTATTCATACTAATATTATAAAGAGAAAAGATTTGATTGATTGTTTGTGTTGAACAGGCTCCTAAACTGCTTAGGCCGGATTGCTCATGCGTACCCGGCCCCCGCCAACGGCGGATCGAAGGAGTGTCCGGGGGGTTTTAGTGGTAGTAGGGTCCTCTCCTCGTGGTATGAGCTTAGCATACCACGCTATAGAGAGGGCGAGTCCCACATATCCCACTGACAGCGCGAGAAAAAAAAAAAATCTTCTGAACTGCTTGGTCGCTACACTATCCCCGGATGACAAAGGCTATATTTAATTATAAAGTTCCCGCGGGAACGGTAGCTAGGTGGGTGAAACTGCGCGTGGGAGGCTAGTTCAAGCAAATAAACATGTATGGTGTTGAAATCTATATATATAAAAGAAAGTCGTGTTTGTTACAACACTTATAACTCGAGAACGGCTTGACCGATTGCCATGGTTTTTGATTTGTTGGATTTGTTTCCGTCCCGAATAGCTTAGGGTAGGGTAGGGGTAGGGGTAGGGTAGGGGTAGGGTAGGGGTAGGGGTAGGGTAGGGGTAGGGGTAGGGTAGGGCAGGGGTAGGGTATAAAAGTCCACCCGTGCGAAGCCGGGGCGGGCCGCTAGTTAACAATAGATTTTAGACATTTGTATGTAAGCAAAGCATATATGCCTCATTCCGACTTTTTCACGTAGGTATCTGCGGTTGAGTGAGTGATAGACGTAAGTTCTACATTATTATAAACCCAGTAAATTATACTATACACATCTATACGTTCCGTATGAATAACTCCGACCATTGAAGAAAACCGAAGAGAATACGTTTGGTAGTTTTTGAATTAACCGATGCAGTGGAGGAGTTTTTAATAAGTGATAAGTGACAATAATTGAGATAAGTTTAAACAGGATATAGGATATAGATTTATTTTATAAGAAAATACGATCCACATGATACCTAAAAATAGTCAAAGTGTATGCATATTTTGTTAAGAATATTTTGTAATTCCCGAGATCCAATGGTACGCTGCATATATTAGGTAGTCCTTATTTATATGTATTACGTCTATATGTGCAGGTATTTAAAAACATGAATTTCGAATTTACAGAATTCGAATCTGAATTTCAAATTTACAGAATTCGAATCTGAATTTCAAATTTACAGAATTCGAATCTGAATTTCAAATTTACAGAATGTGAATCAAAATTTTTTGAAAACCCCTAATGCCTAGACCATTCTTTCGAACTAAAATTACAGATTGTTAAATAATTCTAGAGGTCAGAAGTATAAGGTCGGATGTGGCATTATACGTCAGATACATTCGTCGTATGTGCCTTTATCGTAAACTGGCACTTACGACCAAATGCTTCTAAAGTATAATATACATCCAACCTTATGCGTCTGGGTTCTAAAATTATAAAATGATATATACGTTTGAGTTGAGAATCAAATCGATGCATGTCATTTTGTAGGCTAGTGTCATAATAATATTCATTCTGTTGTTGATTACCGAAGATAGCGTTTCATTTCTATCCACGCTACCTTCGTCATCATCATTTCAGCCGGAGGACGTCCGCTGCTGTACATAGGCCTCCTACATAGATCTCCAGTTGTTACGGTTAGAAGCGGCCTGCATCCACCGTGATCCCGCGGCCTTAACCAGATCATCCGTCCATCTGATCGGTGGACGTCCTTACGCTTACGCTTGCCAATCTGCGGTCTCCATTCGAGTATTTTTCGGCCCCAACTGCCATCTGTTCTCCGTGCTATATGGCCTGCCCATTGCCACTTCAACGAACTAATCCGTTGGGCTATGTCGGTAACCCGCTTTCTTCGACGAATCTCCTTATTTCTGATTCGATCTCGTTGAGAAACTCCTGTCCATAGCTCTCCACGCTACCTTGCTGCTTGCGAAATAATTAACAAGATGTACCTCCGTTGTTTCCTCTTTAAATAAATAAACCATGTATTAAAGAGTACGTAAATATTTGCATGTATGTGGTGACATTTAGCACGTCCCTCAGAAGGAGGCTGGCTGCACGTCAAACATTGTATCCGTCAGTTCCCGCGTCAGTAAACTGTGTGGGTAATTTACGAGATCGACGTATGTGGGCCACTGCTGATGCGATACCATCCGTCTTTCGATATTAGAGCGTCGACGTTATTTTGTTGGCAGGGTAGTATTTACTACTTTATACTCGTAGAGTGTATGTTTATTTTATTGTTACTAGTAGTAAAGTCAAGGTGCCATTGAAATAAAAGTTTAGGTAGTTTATTTTCCAAGATAAAACTTTTATGTGAAACTGTTCTTGACATTTGCGACTTATTACTTATACAACGGCCGTGTGCAAGGAGTGCGCGAGTTGCGAGCTCGTAGCGAGCTCTTGATAATTCAAGAGCCTATCTGTTGCTGTTACCTATTGATATTGAGTAAAAAAGGGTAAAAAAACATGTTTTTTTATATGGGAGCCCCCATTTATTTTATTTTATTTTTAGTATTTGTTGTTATATAGCGGCAATAGAAATACTTACATTTACAAATGTCAACTGTCTAACTATTCCATTCGGTTCTTAAGATACAGCCTGGTGACGAGTCTTAGTACTAGGGTCTCGTTTTTGTCAATATTTCTTAGTACAAATTGCGTTTACCTCCACTGCATGATTTTTTTAAATCGCTGCACTAAATAGTTCCTGCGTTTTGCGCGTTCAAGCGAACAAAGAAACTCTTCAGCATTATCATATTAGTAAAGATATACAGAATTTGTTATCTACCAGTTTTATTATATGAATCTTAAGTCGAGTTAGATTTTTTTTGTACCCATTTCATTGTACCTATTGCATTTTAAAAGTAATCCATTTAGCTCTATTCATTTCCTTAACAATAAAGGCTCGTACCACTGAGTACTTACATACCGTATGAGACAGGACACATCGCTTGCGAAACCTAGACGTGCGCGTGCGGTGTGTCCTGTCTCATACGGTTCCATACATACCGTATGAGACAGGACACATCGCTTGCGTAACCTAAACGTGCGCGTGCGCTGTGTCCTGTCTCATACGGTTCCATACATACCGTATGAGACAGGACACATCGCTTGCGTAACCTAAACGTGCGCGTGCGCTGTGTCCTGTCTCATACGGTTCCATACATTACAACTCAGTGGTACGTGCACGTCTATGCTTACGTTTACGCATACGCATCCGGTGTGCTCAAGCCTTAAACCTGACACGTGTTTCGCTAGAGGGTTTCTAAATGTAGGTACATTAATTAGGTCTGTAAGCATGAAGCAGGCGGTAGAATAACAAAGGATGCATTTACCATAGGACAGGTACATATGGACTAAACAGCAATATGTTTTCAGCGACAAACACGAAATATATGAATCCCTTCTTCTTCTTTTTATGTCCCGTAGTTTTGTGTCGAAGATCAACGAACATACATACAAACTTTCACGTTTTTAATATCAGTGGGATATTAAAATTATGCTAATCGCTTAACTCTGTAACATGAAATTGCCGATACATATTATGGTACTAGTTACCGCGTGCGGTTTCACCCGTGGAGCTCCCCTTCAAAGTAAATATATAGCCTATAGCCTTCCTTGATTAATGGACTATCAAACGCTGAAAGAATTTTCAAATCGAACCAGTAGTTCCTGAGATTAGCGCGTTCAAGCAAACAAACAAACTCTTCAGCTTTATATATTACTAGCTTCCCGCGCGCGGTTGCACCCGCGTAACTCCCGTTCCCGTGGGAACTTCATAATTAAATTTACAGCTTAGGTAACTCAGGGTCTCAGGGTGAAATAATTTTTAAATTGGTACAGTAGTTTTTGATTGTATTCATTACAAACATACACACACACACACACACACACACACACAAAAATGAACATTTATAATATTAGTATAGATTAAAAGATAAGGTTTAATGTAGCTGGCATTACTTTAATATCATTTCCCAAGTAATATCTACCTAATGGCCTCCCCCGTAACATATACTTATTGTATTTACATACATATGATGTGGAAAATCTGAAAATATTAACCTAATACGATGATGGATGCCTTTGTGTTTTCACAAAATAAAAGTAATGACGTCAAATGGATTAATGGAAGAGTTACATTTTGTTAAAGAAACAAGTTTATAGAATAATCCTGTTGATTTGTTGTTGTTATATACAGCAGGATTGGCCAAGTGGTTGATCGCGTTCGACTTGTCGATCCTGCACGTATAACAGACAATCACCGTTTATAATAAAAAGCGGCGGTAGTCCAATGGCGGCCATAGGCCATACGGGCGTCGGACTTGTGATCTTGTGATCGCCGCCGCGCCCCGGTTCGATCCCCACCCGAATGTTACTACCGAAGTCAACCCATTCGTAACACAAGCATTTTAGCTTAGCACGAGGGGTTAACAAGAATACTAGTAGACTGCAAAACTCTGCTAGTAATCTTTACTAATATTATAAAGAGGAAAGATTTGTATTTTTGTGTGTGTGTATGTTTGTAATGAATAAACTCAAAAAAATCTATGAAAAAATATGCTATGCTACATTCAACATATGCTATATTTATTGCTAGAAGAGATTATGTATCCTTACTAAAACTTAAGTAACGTAACCCAAGTTGTAAAAAAGTGCCCTAAAACGTCTTTCGTCGCATGCGCTGCGGAAACTATTGATGAAAGAACTAAAGTATGTTCTACAATATAAAAGAACATATCAATATCTACAAAAAACTTCGCGATACCATTTGTCTAACTATAGCAGTTATGTAACTATGACAACAATCTTTTTCTTTTTTTACAAAATCTAGACCATGCCTAAAGTACCACGTTATTCATATTTTCGTATTAATCCTTATCCAAAAAAATTACTTCTCATTAAAGACTGTTTCAGTACCTGTAGATTACTTTTTAAATTATTAAAATCGACCAATGCGAACCTAAATAAAATATTAATATATGCCGTGACACTGCAAGAGCAAGACATTTCTTTCTGTAAGAATTTCGATTTCGGGTTGGATCGTGGCTACAAGATTTTCAAGATAATGATCAATATGAGCCAATCCATATATATCAATTCCAAAATGTTTAAAATATAACTCCACCCGTGTGAAGCCGGGGAATAAATAAAAACAGAATAATAAAAAAAAAACTATATTTTAGTCTATATTTGTCACAAAGTAAGTGTTTGTCATAGCTCGATCGTACACAGTTTTGTGCGTAATAGTCGATCTTAGGCCTTATTAAGTTGGCCACCTCTGATTGATATTGGTACGGAGGTACGACACGCCTAACGGCATTTGTCCTAATTTCATTGGGTCAAAGATTTTTTGCCTAAACTCCTTATGCACATTTTTTAAGCACATCTCTCGCACGAGGTACATTAATCTCTAACATTCGATTCGCGAACACAAAGCATTGAATTCTGTGGTTCGCACAAATAACGGTACCGAGTGGGAATCGAACCTAGAACACCAGGTGTCAGAAGCAACTACTGTAAACACTGAGCCACTGGTGCAGCTGTTGTGCACAGTTATTTGTTAAGTCTTAGTCTAAATTTCTAATTATAAAAACCGTTCTATTAACAAGTACTGTTTTTCAAAAGATTGTGCCGCGGTAGCGACCGGCGAGTGCTAGAACTACTCAGAAAAACTGTTAGAAGCAATGATGTTGATGTTGTATAAAACAAGGGGTTGCTACCGTCATGTGCGTGTTTTGTTAAGACAAAATTTGTCCCCAGAGAGTAAACAGGACAGCAGGAAAATTAGCGTATGCAAAAACGAGACAAACATACATACAGAGTTTCGTGGTGTCATTTTTTAAGCCCGGGTGCCATATCTTCGTGATTTGTACTATAACATCATTGGTTAGAAGTAAAAAAAAATTGGCATGTAATTAACACCCCAACCAACAACCTCCGTAGCGTAGTTTTTAGGTTTAAGTTTCGGAGATCGTGGGCTCGGCTCCCACGCCGGAAAATAAATCCTGCAGATTTTTTTTCGGTTCTGATTGATTGACGAACTTCGCGCTTTGGAAATTAGTAACTTTCCAAAGACCAACGGCCTAACGTACCTAACGTCAGGCCGTTGGTCCCGATTGTTATAAGATTTGTATACCTGCAGTTGCAAGTCTTCGTCTAACGTTTTGTTTTAAACATAAAATAAAAACTATTCGAAGTAACTATTGAAAATATTATTCTTGAATCGTTTTGCCGCGGGAATATAACCAATGACATTGTTCAGTCTACATTAGTTAATTAAAACGTAATTGAAATCGCATGGGAATGTAATTTAAAATATAACTATTTTGCAAGTTGTAACGTAACGTTTTAAACGAATTAAACGATATTTATTCAGCGCTTTGGTATTTACATACACTTGTACTTGTCAATTATACATGATGAAATATGATTAATATAATTAAATACAAAATATCGCAACTAAAATCTATTGCGGATTAGCTAATGATATGTCTGTCAGTCTAGTATCACGTTATGTGTATAGTAATAACAATAATTAATTCTATAATTAAAATCTTAATAAAATTTAGCTCTATAGAAAAAGGCCTTGTTCTTCTTTCATCTTTGAGTAATATTTTTACGTATATCATCATCGCTAATGCTATGAGAAATATTACTAAGACAAAAATTGGGAGTGATGGATTACAGGCACATCATCGGATTGGGACAGGGGGCCAACGCGGTGCTCGGTCTTTCCGGCGAGGACCCTAGCCTAGCTAATCTGCAGGTTTCTAGCTACCTAAGTGATAATTCTACTTAATGCTACTTAAGTGTTTATTTTATAGAGTCTCACAAACTTTTAGTCTCGTAGACCCCATATTTGACATTTGTCTGGTTTCTACGGACCCCCTATTACTCCATGTTTATTATATATAACTAACTAGTGACTCGCCCCGGCTCCGCACGGGTACAATGCTGATGTATGATACATATAAACCTTCCTCTTGAATCCCTCTATCTATAAAAAAACCGCATCAAAATCCGTTGCGTAGTTTTAAAGATTTAAGCATACATAGGGATATAAGGACAGAGTAAGCGACTTTGTTTTATACTATGTAGTGATATAACACACTTACATCTTGTCAATATGTTATTTTTACGCCTCCGTAGACCCCCATTCAGTCCCCCGTGGACCTTAGGGAACCACTGGTTTAATTGAAAGTGCATGTAAATTGATATTGACGTAAGACAGACACATTTACGTGTTGTACCTATATTGACAGCTTGAAACGATCTGGTAATAATTTTGAACGAATAACGATATAAAGAGTAAAGTACCTAAATTCGTGACGTGGGAAATTTCGTTTAATACAAGTGATTCTTAAAATTAGCGTGACATATTACAGAAACTTTGTCGGTTTTAGATTTAATATGCACTTTTCAATTTAAAATTTGTGCCTTTTGGTGTTGAAAGATTGGGTCAGGGTGGACGGGAGCCAAATTAATTTTTAAAATCCTCTCAGCGGTCTTAAGCGCGGCACGTTCTCCGAGTGCTGGTTTTTACTTTGCACAGCAGGTAAGCACGGGGTAATGCTGCCAGCATTCTGGGAATTTCAGGGTTGGTCCCATAGTAAAAGTTCCTTATAATCATCAGTACTTTCACCCCATGAAAGTTTGTTAATGTTTTAAAAATAACCCTGTATATAAAACTATTGTTATACTTCTAAAAAGAAATAAGTTGGTTATTAGATTCACGGTGTATATATATATTATACATATATATAGTGTGCTACTTTGACCTGAATGCAGATCACCTCAATAAACTTGACCGACTTCTGAATAACTGCATTCGATTCATTTTCAATCTTCGTAAATTTTGACCATGTGTCTTCTTATCGATCCCAACTACAATGGTTACCAATACGTGAACGGCGATCTTTACGAGCGCTTAGAACTCTTTATACTTTCCTTGATTCACCCAATACTCCTTCCTATATATCTTCTCACTTAAAATTTCTCTGTGATAACCACAATAAAAATCTACGCTCCACCAACAACCGTCTCCTCCAGTGTCCATTACACGGATCTAATTTCATGCATTCTTCTTTCTTCACTCAATCTATCCTCTTATGGAATGAGCTTCCACTCGATATCAGGATGGCCAAAAGTCGCTACGTATTTAAGAAAAAGGCTCGTGATGAATTTTTAAAAAGTTTACTGGCAGTTTCATCACATCGGTAAATATATAATATATTTAAATATATATATATTTGTGTAGTATAATAATATATTATAAGTATTAGAATTTAATAGGCTAATATATTTATTAGTTTTGTATAGTATAGTATGTATATCTGTCTATATTATTTGTTAGTCAATCCAAAATTCTCTTTGTCAAAAATAAATGTGCACCTACTCTTCTTCTTTTCTCTGCACCACCCTAAGGTAGAAAATGCCTTTGGCATTAAGTCCGCCTCTGTACGCTTAGTTTTAACGTGCATAAAGATTAAATAAATAAATATATTATTATATTGTTATGGGTAGGTATATGCTATATATAACTATTTTAAAACAGTATTTTAATTAACGCAAATAGTGACGCAGTGAACTCGCAACACTAATGGAGTTTGTAGGCAAAGTTAATCGCCTACTGCCTTCACTAACTTTGCTCTTCAGTTGAACCTCTAGGGCCCAGGAGTCGTTGACCACTTACTTCAATTAGCAGACTAATTGGTCGTGTTATTTAACAGTTCAAATTGCCTGCAATGCCCAAATGTGTTGTCTACAGTTGAAAGACTTTTAAATTAGTTTAAATAAAATTTTAGTTAAATGATTTTATTTTCTTTTTTAATTCATCTGTTGGGAGTGTAATGTGTTTTATGCCGAAATGAACTGTTATTACATTCTCTTTGAAGACTATCATCTAGCTAACAACTTCTTAAAATATAATTGTATGAAGTAGGCACACCACGTGGCGTCACCAGGCAGCGTAGGAAAGTATATATATATCATTGTTATTGACTAAGTTTGATTGTTCTGAAAATCTATTTGGTTATATTCATGTTGTAAAAACGGGACCCCATAACTAAGACTCCGCTATCTGCCCGCCCGGTCTGTCATCGGGCTATGTCTCATGAACCGTTTTAGTGAGATAGAATTTTTTAAATTTTTTGAATAATATTAACGAAATGTTTACCGATTACCAAATGTCATAATCGAAAATAATAAAGTTAGACTAGCCATGCCATAACCATTTGGCAAAGGTGTAAAACAGCCGGCCGTCGAAATTTAAAAATGTAATTTAATAAACTTCAGTGATGATTTGGTGGTTAGCTATGAAGGAGTGACTGAGCCATATTTATACAGGGTGTCCCAAAAGGTTAAGTAGCTGGGAAAGGGGGTGACAGGGGTGGACACAATGGTCACTAGAAAAATAAAAAAAAAATCCGCTCTGGGTATTTAAAAAAAAATGGCATTTTTTTAAAAACTTAAAATTTTACACCTTGTTATTTTTGATGTTGATGTTGATGACCTTGTTGTTATTGAAGATAACATAACAGCATTTTTTTTTTAATACAGCCATATTTGTAGGTACAGTTAGCACAAGGTGTAAAATTTTTAGTCTTTTAAAAAATGCCATTTATTTTTTTAAACACCCAGAGGGAATTTTTTATATTTTTCTGGTGACCCTTGTGACCATCCCTATCACCCCCCTTCCCAGCTACGTAATCTTTTGGGACACCCTGTATATATATTTATATAAGTGAAAAAGGTATCAAAACATCGGCACAAGATACCATTCTTCAGAGAGTAGTTAAGCCCCTTAACAACACCATGTTCAATAACCAAAAATGGTCCTGAATCTTGGTTAGAAACGAACGTTTCGGACTCCATCAGAGCTGAAGACTGGCCGTCATCTAGTCCCGATCTTAATCCGCTGGATTATGATTTATGGTCAGTTTTAGAGAGTATGGCTTTCTCTAAACGCCATGATAATTTGGAATCTGTAAAACAATCCATACGATTGAAAGTTAAGAATTTTCCCATGGAAAGATTGCGTGCTTCTATTGTTGACTGGCCTCAACGTTTTAAGGACTGTATTGCAGCCAATCGAGACCAACCTTTCTTTCTTTATGATTTTATATTAATGTATTGAACTAACACACTGTTATAGTAATAAATGTGACGTACATTAGAAAAAACATATTTTTCTTTGTAACAATATTAATGGCAAGACTAATTAGATTTTGCCTGAGAATTCGTCCGCGTGTATTATGATTTTTCCATACAAACTGAATCCCCCATCTTTTCTTAGTGGATGCCGACGTCTATTAATAGGTATCTGCGTACAAAATTTCAGCGCAATATGTTTGATAATTCGCTACGCCACGGAGGATGGCTGTTGTTGTGAATGATAGTGCCTAATTAATAGTATATTTTCATAATAATAATTAGGTTTTGAACGCGTAATTACCCGAAGTTGTTTAACAACACAAACACGAACATTATAAAATATAATATTGGTATCAAACGAACGCCTAATAAAAGCAAAACAAGGTTTTAATTATAAATATAATAATATATGCAGACCTTCGTAATATTAAATTATGGATACCTCTCTCATGGGTGTCATCAAATGGAAATTTTAGAGTAACGCAACGCCAATGCAGCGTCTCGAAATAGGCGTACCTACTACACTGCGTGTCGTACTACGCGCACTACGCTGCGTGTCACACTAGACGCACGACGCTGCATGTCGTTCAAGATGAACTACGCTGCGTGTCGTACTAGCCGCACTGCGCTGCGTATAGGATTAGGCCTCGTGTTTTTTTTTCGGGTGGACATTCGAGGCTTTTGCTACTTCACCGGGCATAAAGGCGAGCAGCGCTCCAGCCTTAATAAATGGTTTAAAAACTACAAACTAAGCAACCTGCGCAAGAGGGCGCCCACTGTGGGGCTTGGACCTCGGCTCAGGGCGGTCGCTGGCGATGAGTATGACGGATTAGTACTTTAAGTATTTAAGGGAAGTTTTCTGCAACTGTCGCCTCTCGGACTTTGGGTCTACGAGGGCATAGGATAGTTCTTTGCAAACTAAGGGTAAGACTAGGGATAGTGTGTGACACTATCACCGTAAGTACTCCCGAGTATTTAGATGCTGTACAGTATGTAAATTACCTAAGACTTACACGAGTTAAACCATCGAGGACGGCTTGTTTAAACGTAAACAGAGCGGTCAAGCCGCTGCTTTAGTAGCAGTAATTAGGTGGTAGGTTGACCTTTCGGTAGTCGGCTGTAGCCCCGCAGACTGTGTAGAACACTTGATTAGATCGCAACTTGCAAAACTTGGCTGAAAGTTTGATGGATCCTCCGCCTGGATTTGGGGCTAGACAGATGTCAAAAGTCAAAAAATTACTACCTTTTGTGCAACTTACTCAGATATTGCTTATTAGATAAAATGTACCTCAGTAGTGGTATTTTTATTACTATTTTTCTTGCTCTATTAATTAAGAAACTAGTTAACACAGTTAGTTACTTAGTTATTCCTCTAATCGTATGGTAATCTATAGTAATAATCACTAATATATTTGCTACAACAAAATACTTGCAGAGGAAGCTGAAATTATTAAAGTGATATTAAAATCCTTTTGAATAAAGTCGTCCTACAATTTATTCGACCGATTGCTCATACCGCGTCTAGCAGTTTGTACCGCTTACAAACTGTTCAAAGTAGATTCACTCGACGGGCCACAGGGGCACCGTGGTTCATTCGTAATCGCAACTTACATTCTGATCTCCAACTGCCTTCCATCAAGCAGTGGATGAAAGAGGCGTCGGAACGCTTCTTCGAATCCGCGACGCAACACCCACACCCGTTGGTTGTTGCAGCATCCGACTATAGGCCTTTACACACAAAGCGTCGTAATCACCGTCGGTCTCGGGGCGTCCTAGATGACCCGGACGACGAGATAACAATCTACCAACTAGCAGTAAAAAGACTGCAAGAAACTAGCACCACTACACAGAGATCACTCTATCCGACCCGTCGGAGAAGAGTGCGCCCGCGAACGCGACGCGTCCCCCCTCGTCCTCCTGACCCTTAGTTTGCAAAGAACCATCCGATGCCCTCGTAGACCTGAAGTCCAAGAGGCCCGCGAACTATAGATTAGAGCGACAGTTGTACAAAACCCCCTAAAATACTAAAAGTCATAATCCCTGAATCTTATCGCCAGCGACCGCCCTGAGCCGAGGTCCTAGCCGCACATGGGGTGCCCTCTTGCGCAGGTTGCTTAGTTTGTAGTATTTTAACCATTTGTTAAGGCTGGAGCTTTGCTCGCCTTTATGCCCGGCGAAGTATCAAAAGCCTGGTGGCTAACTAAGAAAGTGCATCCGAAAAAAACAACGTCCTACAATTCTTACTGTTCTTTCTTAATAAATTCTTAATAAAATTTATTATTTCATTTCTTTAATTACTTAAACACAACACAAGACACAAGCTATTGCTATATATTATTATATATTAAGTAAGGCACTATTAATGGATAACATACAGTTTGAAAGCACCTTATATTGATATGCTTATTAAAGTAATCAACTTTGCCAATTGATCGCCTAACAGTAACTTAAGTTGCTGGCTGTAATTATCCATAGCAATACTAGATTCTAATTATCAAAGTTCTCTTACATTGATTACTTGCGTGAGATTGCTTCATATGTTGCACCCAAGATATTTTAGAATAGTCTAAGAGCCGTGGTAGATCGACCTTCACCCATCTGATAACCAGATGAGACATTATTTTTGTCAAATATAATTCATTGACAAAAATGCCTTTACTCGCCTATGAAAAAAGTGTTTATGGCAAATTTGAATTGGAAAAATTTTGGGAGGTCGATATGATAAAACAGGACACAATTTAACATCATTTATTATGAAGTTTCCACGGAAACGAGAGCTAATATCCTTACTAATATTATAAATGTCAAAGTAACTCTGTCTGTCTGTCTGTCTGTCTGTTACGCTATCACGCCTTAACTACTGAAGCGATTTAAATGAAATTTGGTACAGATATAGTCTAGAGCCTGAGAAAGAACATAGGCTATATTTTATTATGAATTTCCCACGGGAACGGGAGTTACGCGGGTGAAACCGCGCGCGGGAAGCTAGTATTATATAAAGCTGGTTTGTTTGCTTGAATGCTCTAATCTCAGGAACTACTTGTACGATTTAAAAATTATTTCAGTATAGATTACTTATGCGTACCCGGCCCCGCCAACGGCGGATCGTAGGAGTGTCCGGGGGGTTTTAGTGGTGTAGGGTCCTCTCCTTGTGGTGTGAATTTAGCATACCACGCTATGGAGAGGGCGAGTCACACATATCCCACCGCCAGCGCGCGAATACGCTGCAGCGGCGGTGGGAATGCGTAAATGCATTTCGCCGGACAACAAAAAAAAAGGACTAGTGAATAATATTCGATAAAAAATATGTATCGGATGGGTGAAGGTCGATCATTCACGTCTCTTCTACTAGAAGTAATACGAGGTCTAATTGAAATTACTTTAAAATTGCAAGCGCCTGCAATTTTGAAAGACTGTACTACAATTTTGGTTAAACGGTTTATATAATTGGATTCTCTTCGAAAGTTAGTTTAGGGCACTCGAGTAGAAATTACTTGTGTTGGAACCTAGTGAGTATAAGCTTTTGCGATCCCTTGACTCAGCTGAATGCGAGTTTATCTGCATTTAATGTTTATGTCAGACGCATTATCTGTAATTCAACGTCGGTATATATGTCGCAGCCAGATCGTAAAATCCACCGCATTTCATTGCGGCTAGCCGTTTTTTATAACGGCGGATTATACAATCTGACTGCGTGGGTCAACGGTTAGCCGGATTGTCATTTTCAATTAACTTTTAGTCAACACCTTTTATAGTTCATTATTTTATTGTATTGGTCTAAATAAATAAACTAAACCTAAACCAATGGTGTTCAACCAAACATGAAAAATCTTTAAAAACTGTAAAAAACGGGGTTGTTTACTCGTTGTATTACATTACGGTTAGCCGTGTTGAAAAAAGTATGGCGACGAATGCATTCCGGCGGATTTTTATGTAGCCGCATTCAATCCGGCTAATAATGAACCGCTGCATTTCAAAACTGCGAGCCGTATGTAATGCAGCGGATTGTACGATCTGGCTGCGACATGTATATCAGTCAGTTAATTTCATGGATGAACACACTCGTGTTGTTATTTTTCATTGCGAATTGGTATAATTTAGGGGCTTCCGATATCGGTTAAATTATGTAAGCCATCTGTTCATAGGGCTACCAGATTTTGGTAGACGAAGATGTAGGACAAAAACAAGTCTCTAATATGAGATATGACTTGCGCATTTTCAATACGCTACGAAGATCTCGTTGCTGCGTTGGTACGCTCTGATAATGAATTCTAAACATGGTTGAACGTTTAACGTTCCATCATGTTTGGCCATGGGCCGGATTTAGAAGCCCGGAGACCCCGGCGCAACAAAAGAGAAGAGGCCCCCTAGTCACGATTTAGTCTCCCTTTAAATATGTAGAAATTTAAAGAATGTACCTACTTTTCAGGACGATTTGAATTCTGATATTTTACTGATTGTCTAATTTAATTGAAAAAGTATAGATGAATAACCGTTGTTACAATATTTAAGAACTATTACATTAATCGTGATTCTACAAAGTACAATATGTAAAAGTACAACACGACGTTGTAGAGTTTACTCGTAAGAGTTTGAAAGAATCTCTATTCTGGGGGCCCCTCTATTGTGGAGGCCCTGGGGCATTTACCCTGGATTCCCTCCCTTAAATACGGCCTTGGAACGTTACGATGCAAAAGAATGGCTAAGTTATTTATAAAAACTATTACAATTTTGGTTAATAAAGGACACTTAATATCAGATTAAATTAAATTAAGGATTAAACAGATTAAATTAAGGACAATTATGAAAATAAATCGTTTGAGTAGCGGAAAGGTAACGAAATTAAAACTATTTTTGCAAGTATTATCTACATATATATATATATATATAAACCGTTGGGTCTAGAACCATGAAACTTCGCACAAATTGTGCGCCTTAAGTGACGCAGGTATGTATTACAAAAGTTTGATGAAAATTTAATTCCTAGGGGATGAAAAGGGGTTACAAATTTTGAATGAAGAAATCGAAATTTACGCGGACGTAATCGCGGAGAACAGCTAGTTTTCGTATAGTTCTAAATCTATAAAAAAAAAATGTCTGTTAGGACCCCACCCGCGGGCAGGCTCTCAAAACGCAGGATACATTGCCCCGCTAGATAGACAAACTTATTTGTATTATATGACAACCCCCGTAGCTTAGCGGTATTTGGCTCGCTTAAGTCTCGGAGGTCGTGGGTTCGATCCCCACACCGGACAAAAGAAATCTTTGTGTAAATTCCAAGATTTCTTTCCGGGTCTGGTTGGTTGAGGGAGCACATTAAGCCGTTGGTCCCGATTGTTGTAACATCATCAATAACAAGCGTATACCAGGGAACGGGCAGCAGCGTTTCCCTGTGTATTACAACATAATACTGCGGTCACCAATCTGCCTGCAAAGCGTGGTGACTATGGCGAAAACCCCCGGGAGGAGGCCCATGTTCAGCAGTGAACGTTGTACGTGCTGATGATGATGATGATGATTTGTATTATAAATTAATATTGATTGGCATAAAATGGTGCACAGTATTTGTGAAATCTCTCGCTCTCATACCTGTGTTCAAGCCAGAATTAAGATGCTCTAATTGAAATTCCAATAGGTATCAACTCAATCCATATTAAGCACCGAAGTCCCCTAGAACTTTGAGTTCTAGTTCGGCATAAATCAATTATTTATGTAAGTTTCAAACATAGTTATACTAAGTTGCACCCGTAGAACAAGCAGGTACCATTTGCAACGAAAGAGTACGGAAACTGAGCGTTATTTTTCAATTTTAAAATACAATGTTTACTATTATCTTACCTTATATTGATCGGGTGTTCTGTTGCACTGACACTTCGACCTAGTTTAGAATCTTTTGTGCATATCCGATTATTCTTCAAAGGTTCGAGCTGCACCTGTTTGCATATTTCAGTAGGTCGCGTGTACGAAGTATTATGAAGTATACTCTGGTTATGAATACACTTGAACCAGGTAGTTTATTCTTGACCACGACGAGTTACGAGTACCATAACATAAATAGATTTCTTAAACAGACCGGAGATGATATAAATACTTACCTAAATTTTTTAGCTAAAATAAATGTTTCCATTACCCAGCTTCTCAACTTCTTTAAAGTCCTCCATAATCGTTCACATCTCTTGAATAAGGGATGGTGTTGACCCTCGCGCCTGAATAATACCCTTTCAGTGTACTTAAATATACTTTGGTGTTTAATATTTAAGCAACAGTCTGAACCTCCGTCGCATCGGCGCAAAACGCCCTCATTTTATTTCTAGATACGCCAGCGTACTACGATGAGGCTCATTGCGTTTATCTCACTCAGATTCACAGTTTTGTATTAGAGGAATAGGCGTGTTGGAAAGGGATGGGAATAGTGTCTCTTGTTATCCGCGTTAGCTCATCCATGTTGGTGTATCTCTGTGGCGTACACCTGATCACCGGAGACCGCTAGGCGCCTCGCCTGTAAAAAGCCCTTAGTCGCGCTTTTGGCGCTGCGACGAACGGACGCGAAGTCTGTGTCAGTCGCAACGAGAAGCCGTGCGATCACTAATTCATAAAATCATTAATGAAAACCTTTTTGAAACTTTCAATTTCGCAATAAATGTTGCCTTAAATATATCATTACGTGTATACTGTGTCTTTTCTGTACTTTTTATGTGTTGTGTGTTAGTGTTTCTTCAGAATATACTGACCTGGTTTTTATTTTGATAACTCTTGCACAATTTTTGCTGTGCTGCGCTGAACGACTGAATTTGCGATGTGAGTACAATTGAAATTTGAATTACTGTAATGCCTATTTGCCTGATACTTTTGGACGACAATATTAGGTATGATTTTCAGTCAGGATTTCTACTTTGTTCGTGAATAAATTATAAATCCGCTCGTGTACACGCTTGTGATATTTGTTAATTATTTTTTTAACATGTACATCCATTATCGAAACTCGTGTGTTTCATAGTTATATTTATATTTATTTATTTGTATATTTCGAATTCCAATCTCGTTTATAGATATAAAGTAGTAACTAGTACAAATACCTACCTAGGTATTTGTTTTTTTTTTATAGATATTTTGTTCGTAATATTCATTGATGATTAAATTGAACTAAATTAATTTGTTTGTATCTTTACATTAATTTAGGGGTTGAAAACGTAGGTACCTACTTAAATCCGAAAACGGTTGTTAAATTATTTACTTACATAGGTATTATAACTAGTAAGTGCCTAAAAAAAGAGTTTTTTTTTTTTTTTTATAGAATATTATAATAATTGCAAGGTATTTGGACGTGATTATCAACTTGATTCAATAGTCTTATAAATTGTGATTTAGTAAGTAACATAAACATTTTGTTTCAACAAGGTTGTTGTAGGTACCCGCCTGTCATGAAATTTCCCGTTGATTATTTCATATTTTTTCTTTTAATATTTTTCGTCCGTCAAATGGTTCAAGTCGTTCGTAAGTTATACACGTACATACATGGTGGCGATTCATTTTAATATACATAAATAAATAAGTACCTAAAGCAATATCCTTAATGGTAAAAATACACATTTAATGATAAAGATATAGAGGTAGTCCGCTTAGCGCACCAGTACGAAGGGCACCTGCCCGTATCCACGAAACGCACTTCAATATTAAAAAATTAAGACCAGGAAGAGCACAAAATTTTCGAAATTTCTGTCCCTATTGTTGTTTCTATACCTTGTGTATGCTTTTAACAAAATTAAAAAAAAAAACTCATTAGTATTGTTACTATGAGTATTTATGTAGGTCACGCAATAGGTATATTATGAAATAGAATGTGATTGTTAAATTAGCTTTCCCTTTCTATGGCATATATAGTTAGCCACTACGCTTTTGCTACCCCACTGGGCGTATGAGGGCATGGGTCCTGCCTTATTAATGATCACTGCTAATCATGGGCCTCCCACGATGGGAGATTTTGCCATGGACACCACCATTTTATTTAGTAAACAAGCTTACCGCGCGCGGATTTATCTGCGTAGCTCTCATTCCCCTGAGAACTTTATAATATTATATAGCCTTCCTCAATTAATAACCTATCTAACACTGAAATAATTTTTCAATTCGGTCCAGTAGTTCCTGAGACTAGCGCGTTCAATCAAACAAACAAATAAAACTATGGAACGGATTTTGATGCGTTTTTTAATAGATAGAGTGATTCAAGAGGAAGGTTTATATGTATAATAATGTTTCGCACCCATGCGAAACCGGGGCGGGTCGCTATTTCCTAATATATAATATATATAATAATTGGCAGGACGCTGTCAGTATTTCTATCGGAACGCAACATTAACATTTTAAAATAGACAAATGTTAAAAAATCCCTCAAAGATACGTCAGTAATAAAAGTTTATTTATTTTCAATATATGTACACACTAAATAACAATTAAATCAATACATATAAAGGCATGGAACAAAGGTACTATCTGCTTATTTCTATAAGAAATCTCTGCCAGCAATCCCGAGCGAGGAGATAGTAAGTAGAGAGAAAAACAATATATATGTGTGTGTAGGGTAATAGATAAAGGCTTATGTTTAACTTACCATCAGATATAGTAACATATAACAGAAAAAAAATTGAAAATGATCACCAAAATTAAACCCGCATTTTAATGTAAAATTGTAACCAAAGTTTTAACATTTCGCTATCGTATTTAAGCAAAATGACTCCAAATAAATCATTGTTAACCCAAAAGTAGTAAATGATCACCAAAAGTACCTAAATGTTTTACTAATTTACTATTCGGTTCTGGCACTCGCCGGCCGCTGCCGCGGCACCGCTCGCTTCGCTCGCTCGGCTCGTGCGTTGTATGGCCGCAGCTCTAACCTAACCTAACCGATTGTCATTTTTCATTGATTTTATTAAGGTAGAAATAGCGCAATAATTTGCTCGCTAAGATTTGGTGATTAATTATTAACTATTAACTACATTTGGTGTTCGTATACAATTTGAAGTGCAGTCGTGACTAAAATAGCTAGTACTATTATAATTTTAGACTTTATTTTTCTGGTGTCAAGTATATATTTTTGGTGGTCATTATATTTTATCCCATAGATAAATACCTACTTGTTCTAACATAATATATCAATACTTACATACACACCTAATATATACATATAAACATACTATGTTTATGTCGACAAAGAGAGATAATAGGATAATAGGAAGTAAACCTTTTTTTAAATAATGGAAGAGTTTTAATGTCACGGATGTTAGACGGAAGATAGTTCCAAAGTCTGACAGCGTGTACAGCGAAGGAATTGGAGGCGAAATCAGTTTAGTGACAATTATTCTAACCTAATATAGACAGAACAAGCTATTTGACACAATATAGTTAAATATTAAACTAAGACGTTAAGACTAAAATATATAACTTAAATACTTGTTAAATTTGAAAATTTATAAAATATGATAATTATAGATGATAATACTAAATACCTACTAAATTATTGTTTTGACTATTTGCAAGTGCCTGTAATAGGCTTACGTAAATAAAAATGATTTTTATTTTTTATTTATTTTTAGTGCTTTGCGATACAAGATAGAAAGAAAATACTACGTAGATCGACTGTACCTAATGCCAAAAATAAATAATTTTGTTGAGTATTAGCAACTATAAAAACTGGTAAAGTGCGAGTCGGACTCGCGCACGAAGGGATCCGTACCAGTTTCAAGCGTGGTAGACTATTGAAAATGGTACGGAACCCTGCGTTGCCCTAGTTTATTAAGATCGAGCAAAAAGGTAAAAAAAGTTTGTTGTATGGGTACCCCCTTAAATTTTTATTTTATTTTTAGTATTCGTTGTTATAGCGGCAATAGAAATACAGCCTGGTGACGGACAGACAGCGAAGTCTTAGTAATAGAGTCCCGTTTTTACCGTTCGGGTACGCAACCCTAAAAACAAAAGTATATAGAGAAGATTATTAACCAAAAGGGAAAAGCGGCATATTTCACCTGAAGTATTTCTAAGAGATCGTAACTTGTGGATTCCTAGCGAGTTAACAATCTGCATTTCTTTACAAACATGAATAAAAGAATGTATGGAGAAACGAATCTCTGAAAAGTATTCATTTACCTTTTGTCTGAGAATTTTATAGTTACATTATATGAACTGCAAATCTTTGTGTAAATTTTAAGATTTCTTTCCGGGTCTGGTTGGTTGAGGGACTATCCTCCGTGCCTCGGGAAGCACGTTCAGCCGTTGGTCCCGATTGTTATAATATCATCTATAATATTCGTATATCAAGGAACGAGTAGCAGCGTTTCCGTGTGTGGTACAACATATTACTGCGGTCACCAACCCGCCAGCCAAGCGTGGTGGCTATGGCAAATACCCTCCGTCGGGAGGAGGCCCATGTACAGCAGTGGACGTTATACGGGCTGATGATTTTTAAGAGTTTGTAACTTGTGGATTCCTAGAGAGTCCACAGCCTGACTTTCTTTACAAACATAAATAAAAGAATGAATGAAGAAACGAATGTCTGAAAAGTATTCATTTACCTTTTGTGTTGGAATTTTATACCCAATTGATGTGGACGAATATTGTTACTGGCAACACAAGTTATTTATATAAATTGCTATATTAATCTGTGTTGGGAACTAAATCCATATTTTCAATGTCAAATTTCATAGTGATGACAACCTTATCGTTGTGTAGCGGTATTTGGCTCGCTTTTCCACGCCGGACAAGAATTGTTTGTGCAAATTCTAAGATTTCTTTCTGGGTCTGGACGGTTAAGAGGCCACCCTCCGTGCCTCGGAAAGCACGTTAAGCCGTTGCTCCCGAGTGCTATAACCTCATCTATATAATAATCGTATACCAGGAAACGGGCAGCAGCGTTTCCTTGTCTGTTACGACATAATACTGCGGTCACCAACCCGCCTGCCAAGCGTGGTAACTATGGCAAATTCCCTATACTGCGGTCACCAACCCGCCTGCCTGTCACTATGACAAATACATCCACCGGGAGGAGGCCCATGTTTAGCTGTGGACGTTATACGGGCTGATGATAATGATATCATTTAGTGGTCTTTGCTTATGAGACTGGGTTTTCTGTGTTCCACCCAGACATTTCTGCCAGGGACAATTATTTGCATGAACCGCTAATAGTTGTTTTGAAGCTGGCTATGAGTTGTGTGTTTGTATAGTCCCCCGCGACACAGGGATTAATTTCCATAGTGCGGGACTTGTCTTTGATAAAATAAATAAAAAATCATCATCAGCCCGTATAATGTCCACTGCGGAACAAGCGGGTTGGTGACCGCTGCTGCCCGTTCCGTGGTATATGCTTGTTATATTAATGGTGTAATAACAATCGGGCCAACGGCTCAACGTGCTTTCCGAGACACTGGGGGTAGTCCCTCAACGAATCACACCCGGAAAGAAACCTAAAATTTTACAGATATATGTCTTGGCAGATCCTACCGCCCTATGGGCGACAGTCTTCTCTCTGAGTCATTCACATCTGAATTATTATTAAAGCTTCAATATTTCGGTTGACCAAGTAACTATTTATCACACAGATTAAAAAACATATGTACACATAGACAAACTGTATTTATGGTTTTATATTAAACAGCACTAAATGGCGCTGAGGGTATAATATCCAACAATTATGGATGATGATGATAATGATGGTTGGGTGAGCAAGAGGAACGGTCGCTATACGTATGAAACACAAAGTACCTTAGCTTAGGGAATAACTAATTTTATACATAATCCAATCAGGCGTTACTTTGCGGAATAAACACAAAATATCTTGTGTTTATACTGCTCAAAATTGAATAACATTAGATTGTTTATGTTTGTTAAATAAAAAACGTTTGTCTATGGTACCGAAGAAGTGAATGCCTTTGTTTTGAAAGTAATTTATAATAATAATCTCTCCTGCTAAACTAATATTCTGAAGAGGTAGTGAGTTTTTGACGTTGTATCTCTGAATCTACTGAACCGACTTTAAAAAATATTTTACCAATAGAAAGCCACGTCATTTGTGAGTGTTATAGGCTATATTTTAAGTTAAAGTTTTCACGGGAACGGACTCGCTAGTTAATACTAAAATAGGTATTACTTAGATCTACTTGTTTACTCATCTCAAGAACGTCAAAAGACATTCCTGTATTTTGCTCAACTACAAAGGCCTTGAAGTAATCCTACGATTGAAATAACCGGAATTCACAGATGCGTAAATGAGTAAGTGGGGGTCAGCTCGAGAGGCCGGAATCTCTCTATTAATATTAAATGGCTTTCAGAACAATCGTAATACGAACATAGTTTGATTTGAAAACAGTTTGCAATATCTATATAGTTTTCAGAATGTTACAAACAAGAATATATTTATTATGAATTAATAAAAATATAAACTATAATTCTTATTTAACCAGTCCCTTTACCTTCACTGCTGAACGTTGGTATATCTTAACATACTTTGAGCGTGGAACGTAAAGGCCTACGCAGACCGGGACGGCATGGCAAGGGATTTTGCCGTGAGTCAGCGCACAATGGCCGCTTAGATACCGCGGCGTTACAGCACTTTGCCACGGCATGCCACGGCGTGCCGCGGCACGACAAAGCACGACTCAGCAACTCCTGCTGCCTGATACACTTTTAGTATTTAGTCTTCAGTTGCGTTTGATCGAGTGTTGGTGTGCCTCAGTTTTAAAATGGTAGATTGGGATTTGGTGTTGGTATCGATTATTGCAGATGAAGAAGAAGAAAGATGAAGATAAAGATGCAAATGGATGGTCAATGGTGTGCATTCCCCGCTTCTCTACCCCCGCCGCCGCACCCCGCAGTATATCACTGCGAGCGCCGGAGTCCGTGGCATGCCGTTGCCTACCGCAGTATGCCACGACATCCCGCCACGGGAGCCTGTGGCGCGTCTTTTAATGCCGTGCGATAAAATCCCTTTCAATGCCATGGCATCATTTTAAAGCATAGCAATTTATGCCGTTTATGCCTGTAATAGTACGGTTGAATGTCCATTAGTAAAAATTAAAATCCCTTGCCATGCCGTCCCGGTCTGCGTAGGCCCTAAAACACAATCACGCTTGTACGAGGGATCCCTTTTTTTGACCAAATTTAATAATTAATTTATCCTGTCTTTTTATTCATAACTTTGTTATGCATAAAGTTGTAAGGCATATTGTTTATTCGTCTAATGCTTATTTGGCATAATGATGAAGCGGCCGGCGAGTCTGTCACGAACCGCAAAATCGAATCGTGGTCAAATGACAATCGGTAAGGTTAGGTTAGAACTGCGGCCATACAACGCCAAAACCGAATTGCCGAACCGCCGCGCGCCTTAGCCACGCAGCCCTGAAGCCGTGACAGATACGCTGCATGCTTGCTGTATGCTTTTTACGGGGAAATATAAACCACATAATACTTTAGTAGTAAATTTTCGGTGTATAGTTGTTATGCTTATACGTCATTATGCGTATGTAAATTTATGCTTTGGGACAGTATGCTTAATAATTATTATGTTTATAGTAGTTATGATTTAAAAAAATGTGGTTAAAAAGTTATGGCAAATAAGTATTATGCGTAACTAATTTTAGGTCAAGTAGCAGTATGCCATGTTAAATGATGACATAAAGTTTTATGCGTAAAAATAGGGATACCTTATACGATTATTATATACCTAACCTTGTACGATACGCCTATAAACAGAATGCAAAGGTAACACAAATCTCTATTCTGATATCTGGGATCAGTGATGTTCCGTACCCGAAGGGTAACAACGACCCTATTACCTGTCTGTCGTCAGGCTGTATCTCAAGAACCGCGATAGCTAGGCAGGTGTAATTTTCACCCCGCCGCCTACCGCCCTAGGCTCGGCCTTGGGGAGTGGGGAACATGGGCCCCGCTCCCTTCGAGGCTGACCCATGAGGAGTAGGGACGCCTCTACACTCCGGGCGTCCCTATAATTGGGCAAATGGGCCACTGTAAGTGTGGCCCTGGAGATCCTGCGGTACCATATTGGCCGCGGATGCCGTCGGGGGGCCGGATTGCTCATGCGTACCCGGCCCCCGCCAACGGCGGATCGAAGGAGTGTCCGGGAGGTTTTAGTGGCGTAGGGTCCTCTCCTCGTGGTATGGGTTAAGCATACCACGCTATGGAGAGGGCGAGTCCCACATATCCCGCCGCCAGCGCGCGAATACGCTGCAGAGGCGGTGGGAATGCGTCAATGCATTTCCCCCCGGAAAAAAAGGGTGTAATTTTCACACATTATGTATTTCTATTGCCGCTATAACAACAAATACTAAAAATAAAATAGGCCCATACAAACATTTTTTCTTCTTCTATATTTTGCTCTATGTCAGTGACGTCAAATGGTACGGAGCCCTTCGTGCGCGAGTCCGAATCGCACATGGCCGGGTTTTATGAATAATGTTTACTTCGAGGGGTGCTATCTATGAACAGAGAATTCCGTCCACAGTGCTTTCTATGGACCGCGATATTTACGCCTCGGCATTCTGTATTATTGTGTGTTCAAAACATTTAAAAAATGTGAAAAACGGGCGGTGTCTCCGTTTAATATTTAACACCAAATGTAACTTTGGAGATATTTGTCGAAGTTATGCGGATCATTACCGAAAGATGGCACTAACGTCCCCCTTAGAGACGTGTTACAAAGAGATTAATAAATTTCGATGACCGGCTTTGGTTTCACCGTAGACTTGGTTAAGGCATTAGGGTCTTTACAAATCCTGCCGGTGGTCGAATTTTATTAATCTTAATTTTGAAATTCTATATATAGTCGTGTGGTTTCCGGCTTAGAATAGACCACCCCATGTCCTCCCATGGGTGTCGTAAAAGACGACTAAGGGACATATGGCTGATGGATGGGCAGCAGCATCTATTAGCTCAAGGCTTACATCTTACTGCGATCACCAATCCGTCTGCCAAGCGTGGTGATTATGGCAATATCCCTCTACGATCCTGGCTTGCCATGGTCTGTTAAGAGGAGGCCCATGTTCAGCAGTGGATGAAACGGGCTGTTGATGATTGATGATGATATATTGTCGTACGTTCCACGCTCACAGACTTTATGGGTTACCCATGAGAAAAATCATTCGTGGGTCATACTAATAATTGTTCTTGAACTGAAGCCACTTGAGTACCACTGAGCGACTGCTAGAATCAAAGGCATTATGTTTGTATACTGTCGCAGGATCATTCAATTATGTTTCTTACAGGTTCTATTGATGGAAAAGCTTTTAAACTATGAGACCGCATTTTTATTGAGGGAATAAAACTCCTGATGGATTTATCGTTTTCAATTCAATGTGCTCAGACCACAAATTTGATAATAATCGGTATTAAATATGTTTTATATTCTCAACTAGCTGTTGCTCGCGACTTGGTCCGCGTAAAATAAGGATTTTATAAGCTTTACTAGCTAAGTAGCTATCATGAAACCACAGTTTCACCAGCGTAACGTGTGCTCCCGTATCTTCGTAACAAAATAAACCAAAAGCATTCCTCGACAAATGGGCTATTTAGTATGTAACACTGAAATATTTTTTCAAATCGGTCCAGTAGTTCCTGAGATTAGCGTGTTCATGCAAACAAACAAACTCTTCAGCTTTATATATTAATCTAATAATTAACGATTTTTTTTAAATAGGACCTGTAGTTCCTGAGATTTGCGCTTTCAAGCAAACAAACAAACTCTTCAGTTTTATTAATTAGTATAAATAACAATTAAAGTCTCCCGTCAGCAGTTCCGTTTTGGAGATTAGGCGGAATACACGGACAAAACAACAGCAACTTGAACAGCTGATTAAAAATCGCTTCGCTATTTTTTCGCGCCATCTTAATCACGTGACAAATAGTGTTGCCAGGTGTCCCAATTTGCGCAGGACGTCCCAATTTTCAGGGGGTTGGGGACGCGTCCCGATTTGTACCTGATCGGGACCCTAAATTTCAAAAAAGTTTCTTATTAAGTAAGTCTTTAGTAATTTTTACTCATTATATCACTATGTCAAATTCAAAATGGCACACATCAGCGTCACATCACATCACTAGGGCATCGCATGAACGAGAGAGCGTAATGAGAGTGAGAGAGAGGAGCCCCTTGTTTTTTTACCTCATGTACCGATTTAAAACAAATCGGACCTGGCAACACTAGTGAAACATGTCAGTTATCCACACTTTTGCGTCAGCGATTATGATAGCGATCATTCCGCTGTATGTTCATTTTGTCTAGCCCTTTGACTTGGGCCGGATTGCTTATGCGTACCCGGCCCCCGGCAACGGCGGATCCGGTCCGGGGGGTTTTAGTGGTGTAGGCTCCTCGTGGTATGAGTTTAGCATACCACGCTATGGAGAGGGTGAGTCCCACATATCCCACCGCCAGCGCGCGAACACGCTGCAGCGGCGGTGGGAATGCGTCAATGCATTTCACCCCGGACAACAAAAAAAAAAGGCCCTTTGACTTGTTTCATTCAATAGAGTTCGCTGTGGTGAAAATGCAGAGCAAATCAAGCACGCCGTTATGGTACTCGGTGTGTCCTGCACCCCTGCACGTGGGTGCGAGCGAGACGCAATGTTGTTTCTCCGCTTGTCGGCGCATGATCTGCATGAACGCGCGTGGATGCATTTATTGTGTGTTTGACTGTGCGTGCACAAAGCAACTTTAGAACACGCCTTCACGCGCTACGCTGCGTGGTGCGTGGCAATGTGTCCAGTTTGCGTTTTTATCCCCGTCGGACTATACACAGGATAAATATAAGTAAAACCAGTTCGTAATATATATATACGTACTATAAGCTTAGGCTAAGTATAGCTGTTGCCATTACGATGTTGTGAGAATCGAATCCAGTACACCAGCTAACAAATGGTACTCTAACCACTAAACCACCGGTGCAGTCAGATAACTCATAACATTGAATACTACGCGGTAGTCTTGATCGCGTGTTGAAAAGTATCATAAAATAGCTCTGTACCATTTAATTTGCTACGACGCTACGCCGTAGCAGCTACGTAATACAAAATAATAGATTATGATTGACCTACATTTTTAATGTATTATTTTGTACCAGTATAAGATTTAATTAATTAAGATTTTATGGGCTCTAGATTTTAATTTCGGTATATTAATATTGAATTAAACATTTCTGAATTTACTTAACTGATTTTTGAAAATTCTACTACCGTTAAATGCCACACTACTTATGAGTGATGTACGTTGTTGAAGCCGGGACAGCTAGTTTCAAATAAACATTTACATTATTAACAAAAAATATATATTTTATAAATACCTCGCAGCGGCCCTCTTAAGTGCGGCACGTTGCTGGCGTGTGCTGTTGCCGAGTGCTGGTTTCTACTTTGCACAGCAGGTAAGCGTTGCCATTCAACGTGGTAATGCTGCCAGCATTCTGGGAACCTTGCCAAGTAGAATAGATTTAGAATAGTAGTATATAAGTTAGTTTTATTTTTAAATAGCAGAATTAAAGTCAATGCGTTCTATTAAGTTGTACAATCTCGAGATATAAATATAAATGATTTGAAAATTTAAAACGGCGTTTTATCTTCTGGACGATTTTATTGTGAAAGTCTTCTTTATTATAAAAATATTTTTAAATGTTTCATTATGCTGGAACACTTGTATCTAGCGCCGAACGAGCTGTACACTTCTGGTGCTTATTGAGTCTCTTCCGGAGACGTCTCCTCGCTAGAAGTTGTCGTCTACGAAAAAAGTAATTTTACAGAATTTTCATTCACAACCTTCTTTCTTATATTGATTTATATATTTTATTTTATTGCGCGAAACCATAACGATTTTTATATTTTATTTTTATTTTTTTTAGATTACTAAGAGAGTTTTTTGCACCCTACTAGTATTCTGGTTAAGCCCCCGTTCTAAGCTAAAATGATTGTGTTACGAGAGGGTTCACGTCGGTACTGCAATGGGTGGGGTTCTAACCGGCGACCTCAAGATCACAAGTCCGACGCCCTAGCCATTGGGCTACGGTCGCTTAATATTAATATTAGTATTAATGTAGACATAAGTTATTAAAAAACAAAAAAAGAATAAACTAAGAGCTTAACTCGGGCACTGAAACCTAGTCTCCTTATAAAAATGAATAAATGTGAATTTCTCTTCAAGGAAACAAAGTCTAAATTTTCCATTATCATTCACTTTTTTTGTCTAGTCATTGAAAAGTCTAAGTGGGTTTTAAAGTAGCCTCTCATTTTAAAAAGGGTGCTGTAGGTCATAAATCTCTACACAAATGGCCATCATCAAAGGAATATCTCCTAAAATAATATTCACGAAATAGCCGATTTGTTAGAAACTGCAAACGACAGGAGCATTAATTTATTCGTAAAAAAAAGTTTTGTGGAGACAATGAAAAGATTGTTGAGTTTTTTAGGTCTAACTTTTTTAATCGGCTTACTTTTTTTTTTTAATAAATTGGACACCGCAATTAGCGGTGATTCTTATGTCAGTTTCATCAGTTTATAATGTTTTGTGAATGGTGAAAAATATCTAGAAAATTTCTGAAAGACAAAAATCACGCCGTCTTTAGCTGACAGTTTTTGTATTACATGATTCATACGAAAGTGACATTTCTATACACGATATTTGTAATATTATGACGTTTTCAATATTCCAATAACAACCTGCTACAAAATAAGGAAATTGTTATTAAAACTTTTGATATTAATAGATTTATTCAGGTTTCGAATCGGTCTAGTCTATTTTAAGTGTTCAATTAAATTACCTTATCTAATGTTACGGGTTTTCTTTCAGACGGACATTGATGTGGTTAGCCGCGAGGCTTTTGCTACTTCACCGGGCATAATAATAGGCATGAGGCAAGATTTTGAAATCCTCTTGCGCAACGTGGGTAGTCATTTTCTAAGTACGAAAAACACAATATTTCGGTAATAAATTTAAATTTAATGAAGTTTAAGCCATATTTCTATTAAATTTTAAATAGCGCGCGAAAAAAGGCATCAAGTGTCATGGCGTCGGCTATGACGTCACGCTATTGTAAAAAATGTCATTGAGTCCGCCAAACCTAACGTAGTGGTTAAATTCTCTTTGATGGTTACAATATCGTGACGTCATGCGCCGTGATTGGTGTTTCAGTCAAAATGGTCAATTGCAGTATTTTAATCTTTTATTTTATTAAAAATCACATTAATCTCAAGGTTATATATAAAAATAAATAAGTGTAATAATTTTTTTTTATACGTACTTTCCCCTAAAAACATTAAATCTTTTATTTTTTGTGAATCAAAAAAGGCTTAAAAATAAATACACGGATAACAAGTAAAAAAGTAGGTTTAAAATATAGAAAGATAACTATTTATTGTACGCATAACAAATAACACAACATACAAGATAAAAATGGCGGAGTATAGGTACAATTGGCGGCCTTATCACAAAATGTGTTCTCTTCCAGGCAATCGGGTAATATAAAAAGGCAATTTTATCGCGTTAATACCTGTGTGCTATGTTTTATAATTATGATACGCGAAAGTTTAAAAGTTTATAAAGTAATACAAAGAAATTATTTGGAATTAAACTAGCATTAAGTGTCCGCCATCTTGCGTCAAGAAATTTTGACAGTTCCCGTGATTTTTTCATTTTTTTTCACTAACTGTCTCCTTATGATAACTAATGAATACAACAGAAAATTATCACATCAGAAATTGGTAAAGTCTTTCCCAAGTTATGCGCGTACAAACATTTTGTCAATTTATGTAATTTTACTGTACAGATAATACAGATAATGGCTTTGTTCATAGACATAATTGGAAGACGGTGTATGTACTCCTCCGATGCCCTCGTCCGAAGTCCGAGAGGCACGCGAACTGTAGCGCCAGTTGCACAAAACTCCCCCCAAAAATAAATCTAAAAGTCATAATCCCTCAATCTCATCGCCAGCGACCGCCCTGACCGGAGGTTAAAGCCCCACAGGGGGCGCCCTCTGGCGCAGGTTGCCTGTGTTTAAATAATTTATCTAGGCTAGACCTCTGCTCGCCTTTATGCCGGGTGAAGTAGCAAAAGCCTCGGGGTTAACTACATACGTTCTAACTACTAAAAATTATGTGTACAAATCGCGAAAGTTCAAAAACATTTAAATACGTTCGTTCGAAAAAAAGCCTTTATGCCCGCTGTAGTAACAAAAGCCTAGTGGTTAACTATGTAGGTCCATCTGGAAAAAATAGTGTATGTGCTATGTGCGCTGAAGTAGCAATAGCCTCGTGGTTGATAAATGACAATGAAAAGCTCATTAATGTCAATCGATTGTGTGTGACATTTGCTATCGCCATTAGCGCTACGCTTCGTAATGATTTGTTATACCGGCAACACGAAGTATACTATATAATATCAGCTAATTTTTTTTTTTTTTTTTAAAAACACAACTCCCGCGCTATGGAAATATATCCCTGTGTCGCGGGGGACTTTACAAACATTCATTTCACGGACACAAAGTACACCCAGACTCAGAACAACTATTTGTGGTTCACACAAATAATTGTCCCGGGTGGGAATCGAACCCAGAACACCAGGTCTCAGAAGCAACTATCGTAACCACTGAGCCACCGGTGCAGTCTGAGCCTAATTGTATTAGTATAATAATAGTACTCTATTGTTGTAGGGTCAGGGCCGTCTTTCACCTTTTACAGGCCCTGGGAACATTAGGATAATGGGATCCCTATGACTATTGGTGTACCGGGCCCCTCATTTAAACGCAGGACCCGTAGTATTTGCTACTCTTGCTATATGGCTAATCCGGCACTGCTTTACGATGACATTAGATATGATGAGTAGATAATATAACGTAATCCACACTAAGCATCTACGATTAGTCCTTAGAGTGGCTATCGGTTATCGTTTGGAGTAGGGACTAGGGGGCCCTCTACCATCGCGGGGCCCTGGGCATGTGCCCAGTGTGCAATGGGAAAGTGGGGCCTGTATAGAGAGTACTATTATTAAACAAAAACAATGGCTGTTGCCAGTTTAGGTCTACTGCTGAACATGGCCCTCCTCCCATCCTCTTAACAGATCTAAGTAAGATAAGGTCGTGATGGTGAGTATCCTTGAGCCGCTAGAACCTGCTTCACCTGGTGTATGTCTCGTAGTCCCTTTTGGGTGTCGTAACCCATGGGAAACATGGGGTGGTCTATTCTAAGCCGGAAACTACATGGCAATTTGTATACAGTCTTCTGTTTTCCTTGAAGGTTATTCGTTAGATATAATGCCTATATTATTTTAAACTATGGGCCGGATTGTTTCGTGCGTACTCGGCCCCCGCCAACGACGGATCGAAGGAGTGTCCGGGGGGTTTTAGTGGTGTAGGGTCCTCTCCTCGTGATATGAGTAAGCATACCACCGCTATGGAGAGGGCAAGTCCTACATAATATCGCGCCGCCGGCGCGGATAGTCTGCAGCGGCGGTGGGAATGCGTTTCCCACGGACAAAAAAAAATATAGGATTTCAATCTATATATATACTCGTAATTTTGTTTTTCTAGGAATTTTCTGACCTAGAAACTGTTATAGACTTTAACGCCAGCATGTATAATGGGATCCCGAGGGTTTTGCCATAGCCACCACGCTTGGCAGGTGGGTTGGTGGCTGCAGTATTATGTTTATTTATTGTTATTATGACTACTTTTTTATTATGTTTATTTTGGCACGTGTGCAACTCTGCGATAGATCGCGGCGTGTTATCTGACTGGAGATCAGGTCTTTCTTGCCCGGTAAGTTAAAAAAACCTAGTTTCACCGGCCAAGAAGGCAAGCTGGGTTCAAGCCAGAATCACCACATACATTATTAATCTATATAATAATATATAAAAAGAATGCCAATTACCCTTGGTCACATGTGAACGGATCGAGTAATTTCATTTTTTTTGTTGTTTTTATAATTATCAGAAAAAGGTTCTTGAGAAAAAAAATATTGATAAAGGAGAGCGGAACATCAGAAAATTTAAGGAAACTTAACGTTACGCTATTTTTTTAAATGTAATTGATACAACTGTAAAGGCGGAAACATATTATTAAAACGCCACGCCACCCGACGACACGCCTCACGTGTTGAGTCGAATCAAATGTATTGTTTTCTATACACCAGAAACACACTATGAACACCCGACACGACGCAACGCGCGTACTGATGCACAGGTGTTGACACGCGGCGTGGCGTGGCGTTTTAATAATGTGTTTTCGCCTTTAGTTGTTTAAATATTTGAAAACGTTTGATAATTTGCGCTGCATTTAGCATAGTTAGATATAAAAGCGGCCGTAGCCCAATGGCTAGGGCGTCGGACTTGTGATCTTGTGGTCG
Source organism: Nycteola revayana (assembly GCA_947037095.2). Lineage (NCBI taxonomy): Eukaryota > Metazoa > Arthropoda > Insecta > Lepidoptera > Nolidae > Nycteola > Nycteola revayana. The sequence goes on along the minus strand of OX344845.2, from coordinate 21,422,191 downwards.
CCGATTCGATCCCCACCCATTGAACTACCAATGTGAACACAATCATTTTAGCTTAGCAAGAATACTAGTAGTTACTGCATCTTTATTTTTTAAACAAAAATAATATATAGATATCTGTAGATAAATCATTAATTTATGGGGATGAAGGCACGGCCGCACGGAGACGTAGGCATGCGACTGTAATTCAGTATAATTACGCGGGTGAAACTACTCGGCGCGGGGTAGTTAATGTTAAATAATTATTAGATTGAAGCAACCATCGTAGTCGAACAATACCACAAAACATTGAAGGCGGTATCAGACAAATCATAGTTCCCAAGTTTCACATTGATACAAATTTGATTTAATTCGACAGACGAACGAAGCGTTTTGAACCATTTCTTATTGGGAATCCTATTGCGGTTCTTTTATATTTCTTATTAATGTAATAGACAACCTCCGTAGCGTAGCGTTATTTGGCTCGCTTTAAATATTGGAGGTCGTGGGTTCGATCCATGGGATGGACCACGCAAAGTATGACGATGTTGCTGCAGTCCAAGTTTAAGATTGAAGTTCTTTGACTAAGCTAGTAAAAATATGGGGTCTGCTTCTATGTTTAACTATTAAATTATCCTAAGATAACTACTTTACCGCGACCCGCGGTATTACTCGCGTCACTCTGCTCCAGTGGGTCGGAGCGTGATGTTTTGTAGCCTATATGTTAATTCAGCGTATAACCTATCCCGGTGCAAAATTTCAGCCAATTCCGTTCAGTAGATTTGGCGTGAAAGAGTAACAAACATCCATCCATCCATACTTACAAACTTTCGCGTTTATAATATTAGTAGTTAGGATGTATTTTGGTAAAAGCTTCTTGGCAAAGCTTCCATGGCAAAGCTTCCATGATCCTTCTCCATTAAACTACAGACCTTACGTTTTAACCTTTTAACATGCCAGCGGTCAGTGATAAATTAATTATTACAGATTTTTGGCGTTTTGTTAGACGTAAAAATATTAAAGTCCCACATTTTTATCGTCTGCCATTGTTTTGAAATCTCAGCACTTGGGCACAAGTCTCGCTATGAACGCAGATAAGTTTTCATTGCTGACGACTGAACGTTAGCGTTATCTTCAAAGGAAACGGTCCGCTTAATGACACCGACGTTTAATGAGCCTCAAGTCATTGGAGTTGCAATCTCTTTACCCAATATTAGATGGACATGGTTATCTTACTGTGTTAGTACATTTGTACATTTTGTGAAGGGGTTTTATTTAAGAGTAGCTAACCCTTGCTTGGGCCGAAAAGTTCATGAATGGAGACCGCGGATCGGCTGATGGGCGAGCGTAGCGTAGGACGTCCATCTACTAGACCAGGGGCTCCAAATTTTGAAGCCATAACAATTGTTTCAATACGTTCGAAGGGCCAAAACAGTTTTGATTTTTTAATACTTAATTATACTCTTATTTCTAGACTAGTCGCGAAGTGTGCGACCGAGTCATTATCATTTTGTGTTGTCTCTTTCAACTTATCACAGCAATAGTAACAACAATAAGATATTGGGTGTCGCGGGCGAGATTGATGACACTAGTCTTAAGTTGTGGCGGGCCGGATTTGGCCGCGGGCCGTAGTTTGGAGACCTCTGAACTAGATGGACGGATGATCTGGTAAAGGCCGCGGGATCACGGTGGATACAGGACGCCTCCAACCGTAGCAACTGGAAATCTAGGAGGGAGGTCTATGCCCAGCAGTGTACGTCCTACCCCCCCTTGCTTTCTCGTGAGAGCCTTGTTATGAAGTACTAGCTTCCCGCGCGCGGTTTCACCCGCCTATCTCTCGTTTCCGTTAGAACTTTATAATTAATTATATCCTATAGCCTTTCTCGTTAAATTCGCTATCTAACACTGAAAGTATTTTTCTAATCCGACCGGTAGTTCCTAATTTATGTCATGTAACTTTCTAAGTGCAATAAAGTATAAATAAATAAATAAAAAAGAAAGGAAAACAACTCACAACAGTAATCAGAATAACAAGGTAAATACATAAATTATTACAACAAAAGAGTGCAAGTCGAGGGAGTAATTAAAATTCTCTCCAACAAGTAATTAAGGTAAAAGTTGGCTGTCAAAAATTCCTTTTTTAACCGCGGCGGCGTTTATGTGTTGGTAATTAATCATTATTATGGGAACTTTATGTTTAATAGCAACGTTCCGCGGTATTACCCTCCTTTGACTGATATGGAGGGAAGCAGGTATTTTTTTTTAATTTAATAGAGTATGTACACACGGAAAAATAAAAGAACAGAAGAAGGATACATTAGCACAAAGGTGCAGATTATTTCAATAGAATTTTCTTCCAGCTGACCCGCGATAGGAAACAGTTAATGAAAGAAAAATATAAATCGTGAGTAGTTTATATAAAAACATGTATACATCCACGTATATACATAGAAAATATATAAAAATAAATATATAATCAAGATAAGAACAAATAGTTTTCTTTTACACGTTTTTTAAACACGGAGTGTTAGAGTTTATGCTTTACTTGCTGAAATAGTTGAATATTGCAAAATTCCGTGTGTGTGAGTTCCTACGCCATAAAGGAATCATCATCAACCCGTATAACGCCCACTGGTGAACATGGGCCTCCTGCCTGATTGGGGGTATTTGCCAACGTCACCACGCTAGGCAGGCGGGTTGGTGTCCGCAGTATTATGTTGTACAGTCAGCATCAAAAGTTGATGACCACATTTAGATTTCCAAAACCGCTGAACACTATATCACCCATAAATCGCTGAACGAAATAGGCGCCAGTATTGAATGAACATCATTAAAGTTCAAAATTAACTGAACACTACTCGTCAAAGGTCACTGAACACCATTTTGTCAAAAATCGCTGATCGTTATAATACCCGAAAATATCATAACATTCAGTTTTACAAAAGTCACTGAACAATATAAAATGCTTGTTTTAGTTATCCAGTATAATCACGGCAATGTCCAAAAATAACTTAACATAATAAAATAACAAAAGTTACTGAACTTTTTTATTTAACTTGCTTTGTATGTAATTTGTTTGGGTGGAATCTTGCAACTAAATTTTGAAGCACATACCCTCAACCGATTGAGCTGAAATTTTGCAAGCATATGTATATCGCGTGACAATGCAATAGTACCATGGAGCTGATCTGATGATGGAGTCGGAAGGTGGCCATAGGAACTCCTGTACCTACTGAATAAGAAAGTCGAGTTTGGGCTCGTTTGTTTTGGGTTTATGAGCACTTTCCATTGCTCATGATGACGAGGGTCTGATGAGGAGCAGGAACATTACCACTGGTACGCCCTTAATGCAAGCGCTAAGATGCTCGAGTTTGGGCTCGTTTGTTTTGAGTTAGTGAGTATTTTAGATTGCACATGATGACGGGGGTCTGATGAGGAGCAGGAACATCACCACTGGTACGCCCTTAATGCAAGCGCTAAGATAGTCGAGTTTGGGCTCGTTTGTTTAGTGTTTAGGAGTACTTTCCATTGCACATGATGACGAGGGTCTGATGAGGAGCAGGAACATTACCACTGGTACACCGTTAATGCAAGCGCTAAGATAGTCGAGTTCAGGATCGTTTGTTTTGTGTTAGTGAGTATTGTCCATTGCACATGATGAGGGAGGTCTAATGAGGAGCAGGCACTTTACCACTGGTGCTTGCGTACGTCGTAATCGGTCGTACACACGTGGTGTAAATCTTAACCTTGTTATCATGTGAAAGTCTGCTGCGTGAATTTAGAAGACAATGTAGTTGACTGAGCTTAAGTGCTTTACTAAGATGTGCGTGTCACTAAGATAAATGGAAAAGGAAATTAAACACATAAGTCCGAAGGCATATTTATTCGATAAAAAAAATGGGAGTTTTGGCCAGTATAGTTTTCATTGATTCATTTTCATCAAAAATTAGTCCTAAACTGTCACCGTGTGGACGTACACCCAGCTTATGTTATTTTATAATTATATAGTGAAATAGGCATGAGGCAAGATTTTGAAATCCTCTTGCGCAACGTGGGTAGTCATTTTCTAAGTACGAAAAACACAATATTTCGGTAATAAATTCAATTTAACGAAGTTTAAGCCATATTTCTATTAAATTTTAAATAGCGCGCGAAAAAAGGCCTCAAGTGTCATGGCGTCGGCTATGACGTCACGCTATTGTAAAAAATATCATTGAGTCCGCCAAACCTAACGTAGTGGTTAAATTCTCTTTGATGGTTACAATATCGTGACGTCATGCGCCGTGATTGGTGTTTCAGTCAAAATGGCCGATCGCAGTATTTTAATCTTTTATTTATTAAAAATCACATTAATCTCAAGGTTATATATAAAAATAAATAAGTGTAATAATTTCTTTTTATATGTACTTTCCCCTAAAAACATTAAATCTTTAATTTTTTGATACTGTCGTCACGCCTATTAGTGATAGCTTTGATTTCCAAATCAGATATTTTTGATCTTCGATTTTTATAAGTCAACAGGAAATGCCCATCAGACCGAAAAACTTTTGCTAAGACGTCATTCCTATATATGTTATAGTGTAGCTGGGCTCTTGGAGTTCCACAGCAAGTGTTCCAGATCTTCAATTTTAATACGTCAACAGAGAGTGCTCATCAGTCTGAACAACTCTTGCAAAGACGTCATTCCTATATATGTTATAGTGTAGCTGGACTCTTGGAGTTCCACATCAGGTGTTCCAGATCTTCAAATTTATTGTCTCAGCAGAAAATGCTCATCACGTGGAACAATTTTTGCTATGTACCATTTTTATATCTCTTATAGTTTGGCTGGTCAGTTGCGGTTCTGGATCAGGTGTCCAAGTTTCCAAGATAAATTATAGCCTATATGTTACCCAGAATTAATACCTATACAACAAAAAAATCATTCAAATCCGTCGAGTAGTTCCGAAGATTAGCGTGTACAAACAAACAGACAACAGACAGTTTTTTTTTGGATTAGTGCTCATTTACTTTTTCTAAAGCCCCCTCAATTTTTTTTTTTTTATGTATTCAATGTATAGACACAGTTTTTTTACTGTTTTATTATATGTATAGACTAGTCGACCCGGCAGACTTCGTACTGCCTCAATCGATACATAAAAGACCTAAACATTTGTATAAAATAAACTGGGCCGTAGAGACTTCGTTTATGCGGTACTCCTACCCCTACACTACCCCTACCCTACACTACCCCTACCCTACACTACCCCCACCCTACACTACCCCTACCCTACACTACCCCTACCCTACACTACCCCTACCCTACACTACCCCTACCCTACACTACCCCTACCCTACACTACCCCTACCCTACACTACCCCTACCCTACACTACCCCTACCCTACCCCTACCTCTACCCTACCCCTACCCTACACCTACCCCTAATCTACCCCTACCCTACCCTACACATACCCTACCCTACACATACCCTAAAAAATCTTAGCAAAAAAATAAAGCTCAAATTGACTCTACATTTTAGTTAGAAAACGTTTGTATGGGAAAAAGAAAAAGGCTGTTTTAAGGGGTTTTCAGACAACTACTAATAAATTAAAAATTTATTAAAAAAACATTGTCCAGCGGACAAAATTGTGAATCTAAACCATTCCCAGATCCCCTTGAACACACACAAAAAATTTCATCAAAATCGGTCCAGTCGTTTGAGAGAAGTTCAGTGACATACACACTCACAGAAGAATTATATATATAAAGATATATAAATTATAAAAGCTTGAGGCGTTCATTACTATATTTCAGTGCCTCAAGCTATTACAATTTATATATTTTGATATTTGAAATTGTACTATGAGTACACATTATTTTTTAATAAAAGCCTGTTTAAAAAAATATTTTTTTACTTTTTATTTAATTTTTGACTTTTTAGACTTAAGCTTGTAACCCTATTTACAACGGGTCACGCACGGTCGATGCCATCCGGTCATCATATGCAATGGAAAGTAGGTACTCATAAACACAAAACAAACGAGCCCAAACTGGACTATTTTATTCAGTACAGAAGTGAGTTCCTATGACCACCTTCCGACTCCATCATCAGATAAGCTCAAGGTACCATATTATTGCATTGTCACGCAATATACATATGCTTGCAAGATTCCACCCGAACAAATTACATACATACATTGCAAGTTAAATAAAAGCTTGTAAAATACACACACATATTAAACCCATTTTTTTTTTCATTTTGTTCAGGGACTTATGAGGTAAACGATGGTATGCTATTTTTGTCAAAAAGTTGTTCAGAGACTTTAGAGACGAAGAATGTTATGCTATTTTTACTATAATTTTGTTTAGCGACTTTTGAAAAGTGATGGTCACCTACTTATGGCCTTTTATGATAATCATTCATTTTTGGCGCTTGTCATGTTGAGCGATTTAGGTATAATACGGTGTTCAGCGGTTTTGGAAATCTAAATGTGGTCATCAACTTTTGATGCTGACTGTACCACACAAGGAAACGCTGCTGCCCGTTCCTTGATATACGATTATTATAGATGATGTTATAACAATCGGGACCAACGGCTTAATTGCTTAACGGCAATGCTGCATTTTGCCTACTTGAAATAGTCGAGAAAAAAATAGAGTAAACTAGAAGCATTTTCAAACTTCAAGTTGAATTAACGCGTTTTAACAAACATACAAACCTTCCGTTATTAATGTAGATGGAGTTTTATGTGTTTAGTACGAAGCAGCTTGCAAAACTGGGCCAATTAATATTAGGCACTAGGCCAGTTAATGAAAACGCTATAATAATGGGTTTATTCCTCATGAAATAAATTATCGAATTTTAGTATAATATTTTGAAATGGGTTTCTCTACGAGATCGAATCAGAAATGAGGAGATACGTAGAAGAACGCGGGTTACCGACATAGCCCAACGGATTAGTTCGTTGAAGTGGCAATGGGCAGGCCATATAGCACAGAGAACAGATGGCCGTTGGGGCCGAAAAGTTCTCGAATGGAGACCGCGGATCGGCAAGCGTAGCGTAGGTTCACGTTCACCAACTAGATGGACGGATGACCTGGTAAAGGTCGCGGGATCACGGTGGATGCAGGCCGCCTCCAACCACAGCAACGGGAAATTTATGAGGGAGGCCTATGTCCAGCAGTGGACGTCCTATGGCTGAAATGATGATGATTAAAATGACCCATGCAGATTACGACAGATAATAATAAGTGATCAATTGGCATTGATGATCAGTGGTGGATTTATTCTAGGGGTAGTCGGAACTAGTGCCCAGGAAAATTTTTTTGGGCGATAAAATTTGCAAAATGGAAATAACTTTCAGTAAAATTCTAGTTTTAGGGCGGCATTTTCTTCATAGCCCAGGGTGCACTAAGTTTAAATCCGGCCCTGTTGATGATGCTTAGATGTTTGGAAGCAACGGCTCGACGTCATTTTCAAGGCACGGAGGGTTCTTCAACCAACCGGATTCGGAAATAAATCTTTGATGTCCAAATATTTCTTGTCCGGAGCAGGAATCGAACCCGTATAATATAATCGCCGTAAGTCCCGGAGATTATCTCCGGGACTTACGGCGAGACTCATAACGCTACGCTGCTCTGAGGGAATCATCGATAAATGCCAGATTCTAGAAATGTCAGACGAGTTTAAAACGCCTGATTCTAGAAATGTCAGACGAGTTTAAAACGCCAGATTCTATGAATGCCAGATTCTACAAATGACAGAGCGCTGGTTGTCAAATCTAGATACTTATATAAAGCTGAAGAGTTTCTTTGTTTGCTTGAACGCGCTAATTCAGTTTCAGACAGCCCATTTATTGAGGAAGGCTTATAGGCCTATTAATTAATATTATAAAACAAGTTCATACAGGACGGGACGGGAGTTACGCGGTTAAAACCGCACGCGGAAACTAGTTATTAAAACACAGTTGTAGTTACACTGCCTTTCTAATGAATGCGTTGTTCGATTGCCTCGTGTATCCACTAAGTAATGAAAAGGTTCATGGCTAAATACCCTATAGAATAAATAAAGGGTTGAAGTTATTTGCATACTGTACTTAGCTAATATTTCCGCAATGTACTAATTGATATTGCACTTCACCAAGCCTAAGGGAATATGAATGTGTATCATTTAGTCATGTATTTTTTTTTATAATTAGTCTTTAATAGCTGTGGTAGCCTTTGCAAATAAGAAGAATAAAAAATTCTATTTAGTCCGTCAGTTAGAGACCCAAAATAAATTGAACACGTATTTTTTTTCGTTCCTCTCACGAAAAATAATGAAGTTACACTGATTTTTTTTTCTTTCTGTCGGACATATTATTATGTAGTTAGCCAGGAGGCTTTTGCTACTTTACCGGGCATAAAAGCGAGCAGAGCTCCAGCCTAAGTTACAGTGCGTTGAAATTTCGTGTGACGTCACTTCTAGGTCTATTTTACCTAGTAGTGACGTCTCAAGCCCCCCTCTCCTGAACTTTTTAGTTTTTTGTCTCTCTGTATCTTTGTACAATTTTAATGATTTGATAAATAAAAAAATACGTGTCCAATATTTTTTTGTAATCTAACTGACGGACTAATTTTTTTTTTGTCTTCATTCCTAGTTTAAAAACCAGCCAAGTGCGAGTGGAACGTTATATTTTGCAAAACTACGCCCCTTTTTTTCGGATGCCTCTTTTGCTACTTTACCTCCTTAATAAAGCTCCAGCGTTAATAAATAGTTTAAAAACTACAAACTAAGCAATTTGCAAGAGAGCGTCCCTTGTGAGACTTGGACCTCGACTCAGGGCGGTCGCTGGCGATGAGAATGAGGCTTTAGATGTTTAGAGGAGTTTTGTGCAACTACCGCTTTAATTTACAGTTCAGGTGTCTCTCAGACTTCGTATCTACGGGGGCATCGGAAGGTTCGGTTATGGCGCATCCACACATGCTAAGCGACACGGCCAACCCGGCGGCCAATCCCGCGGCCTCCGGCACGCGCATCTTTAGAAACGCGCATAGGCAGCCTGAAAGCCTGCGGCAAATCCGGCGGCATGTGTGGGTTATAAGAAGGGTCTGGAGAGTGATGCCGCTGTCACTAAATATAAAAAACTGGCCAAGTGCGAGTCTGACTCGCGCACGAAGGGTTCCGTACCAATTTCAAGTGCCAATTGCCAATAAAAAAGCGTATGTTTATGAAATTAAATGGCTATTTTTCAATTTACGATTTATGACGTATTAAAAAAAACTACTTACTAGATCTCGTTCAAACCAATTTTCGGTGGAAGTTTGCATAGTAATGTACATCATATATTTTTTTTAGTTTTATAATTCTCTTATTTTAGAAGTTACAGGGGGGGGGGGGACACACATTTTACATCACTTTGGAAGTGTCTCTCGCGCAAACTATTCAGTTTAGAAAAAAATGACAATGGGAACCTCAACATCATTTTTGAAGACCTATCCATAGATACCCAACAAGTATGGGTTTGATAAAAAAATAAAATTTGAGTTTCAGTTCTATGTATGGGGAACCCTAAAATTTATTGTTTTTTTTTCTATTTTTGTGTGAAAATCTTAATGCGGTTCACAAAATACATCTATTTACCAAGTTTCAACATTATAGTTCTTATAGTTTCGGAAAAAAGTGGCTGTGACATACAGCAGGTCGGACAGACATGACGAATCTATAAGGGTTCCGTTTTTTGCCATTTGGCTACGGAACCCTAAAAAACATGAAAGTCGAAACACATGTTCCAATGACTGCTACTGGCAAATGTTGTTGAGTTATTATATACAATAGGTATACAATTAATACGATATTGAAAGCTTTCAATTAATTGGATGGTTTGTTTATCCATTATAATTATTGAATTCATTATCATCATTTGCAGATATACTGGATTTCATATTAATACTCAATTATTGAATATGATTATTCCAACAAATATTTCATTGCATAACGATAAAATGGTTAAATAAAAGGTTTAAAATGCAACTTTGATTATGTTTTCCGTTTGTTGTGGAATATTTGTCAATACTTATATAAAAAGGTGGGGTTTGAGTATTTGTGATGTGGTAAGGTGTAATTTCTGGATATACGGAACCGATTTTGAAATTTCTTTAACTAGTAATTGTCATTATGTGTGCTAGTCATGCTGACTACACCGACATGAATGACTGCACCGGTGGCTCAGTGGTTACGGTAGTTGCTTCTGGGACCTGGTGTTCTGGGTTCGATTCCCACCCGGGACAATTATTTGTGTGAACCACAAATAATTGTTCTGAGTCTGGGTGTACTTTGTGTCCGTGAAATGTATGTTTGTAAAGTCCACCGCGACACAGAGATTTATTTCTCTAGTGCGGGAGTTGTGTTTTCAAGAAAAGAAAAAAAAAAAAAAAAAACATGTTTTTTTTTAACATTACTAGTACAGTTTTGCAGTCTACTAGTTTTCTTATTAACCCCCTGTGCTAAGCTAAAATTCTCGTGTTACGAGTGGGTTCACGTCGTTAGTGCAATGGGTGGGGATCGAACCGGCGGCGTCAACATGATCTCTAGTCTGTTGCCCTAGCCATTGGGCGAGGTTCCCGTTAGCACGAGATCTACGCATTTGAAACAGCGGGAGACAACTATAGATTTATACTACACTAGCTCTCCGCGCTGAATTCACCGCGTGGTTCCTGTTTTAGTGGGAACTTCATAATTAAATATAGCCTTTGTTACTCTTGGTTAACGTAACTTTCTAATCATCATCATCATCATCATCATCAGCCCGTATAACGTCCAATGATGAACATGGGCCTCCTCCCGGGAGACGGTATTTGCCATAGTCACCACGCTTGGCAAATGGATTGGTGACCGCAGTATTATGTAGTACCATACAAGGAAACGCTGCTGCCCGTTCCTTGATATACGATTATTATAGATGATGTTATAACAATCGGGACCAACGGCTTAACGTGCTTACCGAGGCACGGAGGGTAGTCCCTGAAGAAACCAGACCCGGGAAGAAATCTTAGAATTTACACAAAGATTTCTTGCCCGCCGTGCAGATCGAACCCACGACCTCCGAGATTTATAGCGAGCCAAATACCGCCACGCTACGGAAGTTGTCGTAACTTTCTAATGGTGAAAGAATTTCGGACATCGGTCCAGTAGTTTTGGAGTAATGCGAACAATCAATTCTGTCCTCGATTATGAGATGATATTTAAAAAATATGTATTAGTCATTCCATCAATGCTGCCATACACCTTTTTAGGTAGAATTCTTTACACTTATATTTAAAAACAGTCTTAGAAAATGTTTCAGTTGATAGGTCTGCTGGTAGTTCATTATAAATTGACGGAACCAAGTACTTCCTAGTTCTTTGGCCATAACTATTGTTGGACCAAGGGACACTGTATTCCCTTTTACGTCTATTTGAGCGTAATTGGGATTTTACATTTTTAAAATTATCGCTATTATACTGTTCCACTGCAATTGACCACCGTACTTTCTCGTGGACCGGGAGCATTTTACATTCTAAGGATAATTTATCATAGTTGTATCGACAGATCGACATTTCCTCTCATAGATGATACCTAAGTACTATATAATCTGTGCAGTACCCATAAACCAATAATTTATTGCACTATCGCCGGAAAATAGTCGTAATAAATAACGCGTGTTACATGAAATAATCGTACACTTTCAGTAACTATTTTAATTTAATTTATGAAGATGAGTTGTTTGGCAGATTTGAGTATATCTATTTATATTGGAAGGTCATTGTCAACAAACCATAGATAGCAAAACTTGTTAAAGGAGCCATCTACCGAAGTTACGGAGCATTAGTAGCCCAGAGCTTCGGGTCCTTTTAGTTTTTTTAATGCCACGAATTCTTAAAAACGAGAAGAAGAACAAATCATAACCATACATAGACACACATCATCATCATCATCATCAACAGCCCGTTTACGTCCACTGCTGAACATGGGTCTCCTCTTAACAGACCTTGGCAAGCCAGGCGATCCTGGCTGGATCGAGAGGGATATTGCCATAATCACCACGCTTGGCAGACGGATTGGTGATCGCAGTAAGATGTAAACCGTGACCTAATAGATGCTGCTGCACATCCATCAGCCATAATGTCCCTTAGTCGCCTTTTACGACACCCATGGGAAGACATGGGGTGGTCTATTCTAAGCCGGAAACCACACGGCAGAGACACATGGAATCAGCCAATTAATGTCCGTTACTTATTTCCGCGCCCGATTTATCACGTGACTAATGTCAAGTATCCATGCATTTGCGTTAGCGAATAAACCGCTGCTATAGTGGCATTTTGTATAGGCCCTTTGGATAGATATTATATGGAATTGAAATGGATTTAGACGTAGCTACAAAACTAAACTTGGAAAAAAGTAAAATGAAAGAGAAGACATTTACTTAAATAGTAGACATCGAAGTTTCAACTTTTCACTTGAAGGCTGACCACACATTGGTGTCGGGCATGTCTTAACTAAAAGTAGCTAATTTAAAATAAAACTTACTTATAAAATACTTCTATGCTAAATTTATTCGCTACTTGGCAAGGTTCCCAGAATGCTGGCAGCCTTACCCCGTTGAATGTCAATGCTTACCTGCCGTGCAAAGTAAAAACCAGCACTCGGAGAAAGTGCTGCACTAAAGAGGGCCGCTGCGAGGTATTTATAAATTAATTTGGCTCCTGGTCCCCACGGCCTCAATGTTTCGACACCAAAAGACATAACTACTAGTTGCGCCTCTTGAGTTTCTCCGCGGATTCAGGCGCCATACCAGCCCTACTCTGAGTCCCGGAAAGATAAGACGGTGCGAGGGTGTCGACGCTCGTAGCGTCCCACACCAAAGGCCGTCCCATCCTCCAGGGCACCAGAGTCATTACGTTGGGCCTCTTACCGACGTCGCGCTTATGCACGACGTCGGTAAGAGGCCCAACGTTTTAGAGCCTAATGGCCTTATGGCCATTAGGCTCTAAAACGGCTGGCATATTTGCCGAGCTGAAGGCTCGCCGGATTATAATTTATATCATTATTAGTAGCATGACGGGACAGACGTCCAGCACAGTTATTGTACTTATAAGTCTTCTTCAATGCATTCTCTCTATATTTAAAGATAATTAAAATTTACGCAAGTAACACCTGTGATTTCATTAAGGCTGTCTCAAGAGCTTTAGACAAAATAAATTACCTTATTTGTTGAATAAAGTTTAAGCATTAAATTATATTCCGAAAGTCCAATGAATCATTTAATTTTTAAAGTAACTTGCTCTTTAAAATTGGTGTCAAAGTTTTAAGGATAATTTACTTAGATTTTTTTGAAATATTAATAAAATAGATATAATATGCAGATGGATGGAGAGGGAGAGGAAGGCCAAAGAAAAGATGGATGGATTGTGTGAAGAGTGATATGCAAGAAAAAGGAGTTAGTGATAGTGTGACGGGTGACAGGACAGAATGGAAGAAACAAACGTGATGCGCCGACCCCAAGTTATATGGGATAAGGGCAGGAAGAAGAAGAATAAAATAGATAATATATTTATGTCATTTTATTTTTTAAAGATTAATTATCGCACTAGAGAACATGAACTTTTGTGTCCCGGGGAACTTTGTAACCATTCAATTCACGAAAACAAAATACACCTAAACTCAGAACTATTAGTGGTCCTCACAAAGCATGGTCCTAGTTGGGAATCCAACCCATGAACCCAATACACCTAGTTTTAGAAGCAATTAATGTAACGTACTTGTTATCGATGCATTCAAGATATATCTTCACTTTACTTCCCACAGCTCGTTAACGTCCACGCCCTGAGCCGAGGTCCAAGCCCCACAGGGGGCGTCCTCTTGCGCAGTAGTTTGTAGATTTTAATCTGGTCGCCTTTATGCCCGGTGGAGTAGCAAAAGCCACGTGGCTACATACGTAAGTCCATCCGAAAAAAAAGGTCTAACCTAAATTTAGGCCGGAATCCACACTGCACGATATATCTAACTGAATAACATAAACTGATACAAACTTGCGTGGGCCTCCTCCGGGTATTCGCCATAGTCACCACGCTTGGAAGTCGGGTTAGTGACCGCACTATTATGTTGTACCACACGAGGAAACGCAGCTGTTCGTTCATTGATATACGATTATTATAGATGATGTTATAACAATAGGGACTAACGGCTTAACGGTACCTCAAGTTACCAGACCCGGAAAGAAATCTTAGAATTTACACGAAGATTTCTTGCCGGCGTGGGGATCGAGCCCACGACCTCCGATATTTAAAGCGATCCAAATACCGCTACGCTACGAACATTGTCGATATGTCGATGATAAATACTAAATTGGTAGTAATGATTTTTCTATGGAAACCAACAAACTACGAGTCAATTAATGAAATTGTGAACAAAATACATTCAAGGAATGTAAACAAAAGTTTATGTCCATATTTACACCCACTGGCTTAATGCCAGACATTGGAATGGTCTGGCCGTTCCCTGATCCGGATTATAGTCGAACTGATGATGTAAAAGCAGGTTTATGACCTGGCCACGGCGTGGGAATGTATTCGGCGATTATGAGGTATTCGTAATGGGAAATATTGATTTGGCGATTTGGAAACATTTGTTATGTATTGCATTGTGTTATGTATAATGCATTTTCGGTAACGCGTCTTAGTCATAATTATGTCAGTGTCTAAAAAAGCTATTGTCATCAGCCCGTATAACGTCCACTGCTGAACATGGACCTCTTCCCGGCTTGGCAGGCGGATTGGTAACCGCAGTATTATGTAGTAATACACAGGGAAACGCTGCTGCCCGTTCCATGATAAACGATTATTATAGATGATGTTATAATAATCGGGACCAACGGCTTAACGTGCTTTCCGAGGCACGGAGGGTAGTCCCTCAACCAACCAGATCCAGAAAGAAAAGTTGAAAATGTACACAAAATTTCTTACACGGCGAGGGGCTTGAACCCACGACTTCCAGGAGTTAAATCGATAGTTATGTCGCTACACCACAGAGGATGTACAATAGGTATAATTTGTACTCTCAAAATACTAGTACTTAAGGTACAACGTTCTCACTTTAGGTATTTAACGAACAATTTGACCGAATATAGTTTTTCTTATCTTCTTAAGTCCTTAGGTTAGGCCTATTATTGTGTTTTACATTTGCAAAATAAATAAATATAACATATAAAAATGCAATTTTCCGTTAAAATCTTTGTTAAACGAATTAAACGATATTTATTCAGCACTTAGTACACTTGTACTTGTCAATTATACACAATGAAATATAATTAACGTAATTAAATACAAAATATCGCAACTAAAATCTATTGCGGATTAGCTAATAGTCTGTCTGTATTAAATATCTAAAATATGATCGTTGTACCTTTTTTTTGTTATATAATCGTTGTATCTAACCTTCAAGCGTTGCCTTAATGCGATTACAAACCGATTGAATTAAAATACCTAAATCACATACATAACAGTTAAAGCAAAATAGGTCGAGATACTAATGCTTTTTATTTCCTTCGCCTGGGCTGGTCGACCTTGGTGGCATCGTTAGCCACTGGCGGTCAGCCCTTAACCCTTTGTTGACACTTACAAATTGTGGCCGCTCTTAGTGCAACCCTATCTACAAGATGGAGGTTAGGTCTGATTACATTGTAGTTATTAATCATATATTCATATTTCTTAATCTATACTAATATTATAAAGAGGAAAGATTTGCATTTTGTGTGTGTGTGTGTGTGTATGTTTGTAATGAATGAACTATTGAGAATTTTTGAAATCGGCACACTAGTTCAATAACTAGTGTGCCGATTTCAAAAATTCTTTCACCATTGGAAAGCTACATTTACCCTGAGTGACATAGGCTATATTAATTGATACAAAAGATTAGGGATCTTTACTAAAACATAAGAAACGTAACCCAAGGTGTGAAAAAAGTGCCCTAAAACGTCTTTCGTCGCATGCGCTGCGGAAACTATTGATGATAGAACAAAAGTATGTTCTACAATATTAAAGAACATATCAATATCTACAAAAAACTTTGCAATACCATATGTCTAACTATAGAAGTTATGTAACTATAACTACTTTTCAGATTATTTTTTTTACAAAAGATTTGATTGTTTGTATTGAACAAGCTTTGAAACTACTGGACCGATTTGATAAATTTTTACACCATTGAATAGCTACACTATCCTAGAATGAAAAAGGCTATATTGAATTATGAAGTTCCAACGGGAACGAGAGTTATAGTTTATATGTTTGCTCATAATTCGCCCGCCGTTATATGTTCATGGTCCACCTAAATAATAACAATTATTATTGTTCTAACATAATATAGACAGAACAAACATTTTGCCTCAGAAACTATGTTAATAAATTATAACAATTTATTTATATAAATAAATATTAAAAAGTAAATAACAAAATATAATTCGATATTTATTATATTATGATTAATGATTTTTCCAATTATTGTCTAACTATTAAATAGAAATTCATTTACTTATATTATTTGAAGAAAAAAAACGTATTTAAAAAAAAACAAGAATTTTAGACACTAGAATATAATATGCAAAATGTATATTTTTATGGTCGGAGTATTTTTTTTCTCTCCCTTAAATACAGCACGCACAAAAATAGGGTTCATAAAACAACGTGGAGATTTTGTATAGAAATGAATTGTGACAGAATCCCGCGTGAATTATGTGACATGCAAACGAAACACTTGAATGAAATATGCGTGGACTACCCTTGTATCTGTCAGATTCACCATGTAATATACTTTGCTAAGTACTATATTACATGCTCAAATTATTGTTAATAAATTCAGTTTGATAGAGAGATGTTTTTTCGTCCAAAATACCTAAAGACGAAAGTCTTTAACCAGTGTGTGTTGCCAGTGATGACATACGGATCCGAATCGTGGTGCTTCACTATAGGTCTTATGAACAGACTCAGAGTCGCTCAACGAGCTATGGAGAGGGCTATGGTCTGACGGATGACCTGGTAAAGGCCGCGGGATCACGGTGGATACAGGCCGCCTCCAACCTTAGTAACTGGAATTCTATTAGGGAGGTCTAGGTCCAGCAGGCGACGTCCTACGGCCGATAATATGATAATGATGATATTTGGGAGTTGTGCAATACTCGTTAAACCTTAAGAGTTTGATGGTTTCGCGTTATCATGATGTTGTATATCCACTACACATATGCCATTCTAGCTCTTAATTGTGAGTTTCCGAAAGAAATCGAATGGCTAGGGCTTCGGACTTGTGATATAGTGTTTGCGGTTCGATCGCCACCCATTGCACTACTGACGTGAACCGACTTGTAAGACAAGCATTTTAGCTTAGCACCGGGGGTTAACAAGAATACTAGTAGACAGCAAAAATTCTGCTAGTAATCTTTTAACAAAATAGTCGACTGAGGGACGTACAACTGACAGATGGGCAGCAGCATCCATCAGCTCAAAAATACTCCCATTTTCCATTTACATCCCTTTTACGCATTCCCACCGCTGCAGCGTATTCACGCGCTGTCGGTGGGATATGTGGGACTCGCCCTCTCCATAGTGTCGTATGCTAAACTCATACCACAAGGAGAGGACCCTACATCGCTAATCTACCTGCCATGCGTGTTTATTATGGCAATATCCCTCAACAACCCTGGCTTACCTAGGTCTGTTAAAGAGGGGGGCCATGTTTAGCAGTGGACGTAAACGATGATGAAGAAGAAGTACCTATTCCTCTTGGTATTAGTACACATGTCAAGGAAAATTACCACGTAATGTTTCTAGCAAAAGTTCGCTTTTGTTCTAAATGTACCAGACATTTTGGTGTGTTAGAATCGGTTGGATTATGGCTAATGCTTTTAGTGTTTTTCTGTATGGACTACTTTGATGTTTTATCGGAGCGTGGAATCAGAAAAATGCCGACGTATAAAATAGCTTTAGAAACTTACATGTAATAGTGGTTGCTTGTAGTATTTTCGTAGCTATCAATCAAGATTGGTGTCGGTAGTAGTTGTATGTTTTGTATGGATGGTATTATGCTTAAATGTTACAAGAATAAGGTCCTAAAAATATATGTATGAAATTGTAACTTTGCAGAAGGAAGAGTGAACTAAATAATTCTAGAACCTCAGTAGCAAAAGGTTGGCTCGTCTGTTCAATGATTTGACCGAAAAATTGCCAGAGCTCGACATTCACTTTCAAAGCCTACCTAAATTTATGAAACTAGTCTGTGTAAAGTGATGTGCTTTAGTTATTTTTTTTTATTTGTGTAATAGTTGTTTTATTTCATTTTATTATTTTTGTCTTTTTTTTTGCAAATTATTTTCTTGTAATTTCTAAATTATTTAATTTAAACTTATTATTATTAATGCATGATGTGTTTAACCTATAATTGTAAGTGCAGCTTTAAGTAATTTTAGATAATTTGGTATCTGTAATGTATTATTGCTGTACTTATGTTGGTAACCCTATATCTAAATAAATAAATAAAAATAAAAAGGACGAATGTAATATATAATTCAGAAGCGTTTGGTCGTAAATGCCAGTTTACGATAAAGGCACATACGACGAATGTTTCTGACGTATAATTGAACATCAGACCGTGCTCTGAGCTTCTGAGCTCTAGAATTGTACTATGAGACTAATATAATGCCATTTTAGATTTTTTGGATATGGCCATTGGCTTAAACAACTAATGAAAGCGGCCGTAGCCCAACGGCTAGGGTGTCGGACTTGTGATCTTGTGGTCGTCGGCTCGATCCCCGCCCATTGCACTACCGACGTGAACCCACTCGTAACATGTTTTAGCTTAGCAAAAATCGGCTAGTAATCTTTAATAAAAAAAAATAAAAAAAATTGTGTTACAATTCCCTATCAAATGGAATCAAAATATTAGAGAAGAAATAATACTTAAGTAACGTCAGAAAAACAATGATGTCTACTAGTCGAGAGTCGAGAAGATTCATTTTGAGTTCTTAAATTTGGCTTTCCCTATTATAATTATTCAGAGACAACCTCCGTAGCGTAGCGGTAATTGTCTCGCTTTAAATCTCGGAGGTCGTGGGTTCGATTCCCACACCCGACAAGAAATATTTGTGTAAATTCTAAGATTTCTTTCCGGGTCTGGTTGGTTGAGGGACTACCCTCCGTGCCTCGGAAAGCACGTTAAGCCGTTGGACCCGATTGTTATAACATCATTTATAACAAACGAACCAGGGAACGGGCAGCAGCGTTTCCCCTGTCTATTACAAGACAACACTGCGGTCACCAATCCGCCTGCCAAGCGTGGTGACTATGGCAAAGACCCTCCCTCTGGAGCGGGCCCATGTTCAGCAGTGGACGTTATACGGGCTGATGATGATTATAATTATTGTGTGCCAAAATTTCTCATAATTTTTGGAGCTTTAAACAAAAATCAAACCAACTGTCACAGTTTCAGTGCGTGAAAAATACATGTTGAAATATTTCAATTCACTGATCAAGTATTTTTTTTTTAACTTATATTTTTCATTTGATGAAAGCGTCTCACTCAATTTCCAGCCTTATTTTTGTCAGACTTAAGTTGACAATACATCGTACAGTAATATTAATTTCCTTTGAGATTTCTGCATCAAAGCCTACGCTTCAAATACCACGTGCCTTTACATGTTATTATTCTTCACACCTCCTGTCATGTTACTGAAAACAATCATAACTTTGATTTAATCCAGTAAAATCATTTTAATTCACGTACAATGGCACTTTTTTTTCTGACAGACATACCTAGTTTTTTTACCTATTAAAGTGGTCCTTCACTAAAGGCCTTATAAACAGGCTCAGAGTATATCTCTACTCAACGAGCTATGGAGAGGGCTATGCTCGGGGTTTCTGTACGAGATCGAATCCGAAAGAACGTGTGTCACCTACATAGCCCAACGGATTAGTTCGTTGAAGTGGCAATGGGCAGGCCATATAGCACGGAGAACAGATGGCCGCTGGGGCCGAAAAGTTATCGAATGGAGACCGCGGTTCGGCAAGCGTAGCGTAGGACGTCCACCTACTAGATGGACGGATGATCTGGTTAAGGCCGCGGGATCACGGTGGATACAGGCCGCTTCTTACCGTAACAACTGGAGATCTATCAGGGAGGCCTATGTCCAGCAGGGGACGTCCTACGGCTGAAATGATGATGATGATGATACCTAGTTAGCCACAAGGCTATTACTAAACAATTACTATAGAAGTTGCCGTCATCGGCCTGTATTACGTCCACTGCTTAAGATGGGCAGCCCCCGAGGTGGGGTTGTTAGACACAGGTAAACACTGTTCCCTACTCCCTGGGATACGATTGTTAAAGAACAAACAAATTACGTGTCATCCCCTCTATTTAACTTCAGCGCTCGCCAAACGGTCAGGTTATTATCGCAGTAGCGTTCGAATAGTCAACACCACCCTGATGATGCTCCGTGGAGGAGCGAAACACGTGTCGGGTCTTCTTCTGGCGATTGTATTTTAGCACTATTTATTTTTCCTTCCTGCATGTGCATATTTTTTGCGGGCGGGAGGGCGTTGTAAAAATAGCATTACAGCATATAGACACATTTTTAGCCGGATTTGACACTAGATCGGGAACCTTTCCTGGGATGGGAATGCCTGGAATCTTTGGTATCGATTATTTTAACATAATCTACAAACATTGCATACCAGGGAACGGGCAACATTGTTTTCCTGCGTCTAACAAACCCTTCTTCGAGAAGGTCAATGTTCAGCAGTGGCAGTTATATAGTCTGATGATGAAAATCATTACATAGTATAAAACAAAGTCGCTTCCCGCTGTCTGTCTATATCTATGTACGCTTAGGTCTTTAAAACTACGCAACGGATTTTGATGCGGTTTTTTTTTCACAAGGAAGGTTTATATGTATAATAACAGCATTACACCCGTACGAAGCAGGGGCAGGTCGCTTTTAGTTCATAATGTAAATAAATATCGTATCGTTTCATAAAAGCGTATCAGAAATTTTAATATAAATAAGTTCTAAGGCACGAAGTTTATAAACGACTTAAAAGTGTCAGCCTTTTGAATACAGCCTTGTATTAGTGTTTGAACTAATCTAAGTATCGATTCTCTGCCATCAATCACAAAGATCCTTTCAAGCCTTTAAAGATTGATGGTACCTAAAGAGCCTTCAGGCTAATGCTACTCAAATTGTGCTTAATAATTGCACCATGACTTCTATGGTGCAATTTTAATGAATTATTTAAAATTAGCTGCGCCCCGCGGTTTTACCCGTGTTACTCTGCTCCAGTAGGTCGGAGCGTGATTTTTTGTAGCCTATATGTTAATCGAGCTGATTAACTATCCCCTTGCAAAGTTTCAGCCAACTCCATTCAGTAGTTTTAACGTGAAGAGTAACAAACAATCATCCATCCATACTTACAAACTTTCGCGTTTGTAGGATTTTTATTATTTACCTTGAAAAGAGACATCACTGAAAATGTTTTTTATCAATATTTGCTTATCCAGCGTTCAATCATAACAGAAAAATATATTTCACGTGTCGAACATATTCGTATAGCACAAAGTAAAGCCTGGACCATTCAATGGAAATATAGAGAATATTTGCCTTGAATTCGTGACAAAATTGAAACAAATCTACTGGAATTTTCTGCAAAGCTTCGTTTCCGTGAAATCTAGTTTTTGTGCCACGGAAACCGTATATGTTTTCCGAAATTTTTAATTTAATTCCGATTTTTTTTTAGAGAAAACTGATATTAAAACCCTTTTTTGTTTGACTATGGATTCGAACCCGGGACCTTCATAGTTATAGTCGTACATGAAACCTCTAGATAAACTAATAATTAGTTGGTAACGTGCGAGTAAGAAAGTTTTACTCACATACATATAAATAATAAAAATCTATTAGACTACTACGCCGCGAAGCAGTGTGGGTACTACGACACCCAGCTTTTACTACGCCGACCAGACGATACTACGACTGCAAGACTTTGATACGCCACTTAAAAAGTACTACGTTACTCAGGCAGCACTAGGCGAAGGAAATATGTTGTAATAAGATCAAATATATAACATTCAAGTGTATTTTTCTAACGGCAGAAAGCTTTAATGCATATCATTGTATAGGGTACTTACAAAAAAAAAAAACAATCTAGAAAAATGTTGTCTGTCTGTTTGTGTCGGCTTATCTCTTGTTACTGAGATTGGGCCAATCGGACGGGACTTAAATTGGTAATAGCAGAGGTAATAGGTAATTTTATAAGGTATAAATACATCGGAGACATCCTCGCAAAAGCTCAAATAAGATCCACCCTAAACCGACGTGCTTGTATGAAGAATGTTATGTGTGTAAATGAAGCGAAAGATGTGTGTAGGGATCGTAGCAAGTGGAGGTACATTGTCTCTGCCTACCCCTCTGGGAAACAGGCGTGAGCTTATGTACTTATGTATACATACTATAAGCTACTTTTTATTTCGTCTGTCTTCGTGTCTTTCACCAATGTTGAATACAGTAGTTCCATTCCAGTTTAGACGGGATTTTTATTGTTAGCTTATAGAATACCCATTTTTATTGTTAGCTTATAAAATACCCATTTTTATTGTTAGATTATAAAATTATTTTTATTGTTAGCTTATAGAATACCCATTTTTATTGTTAGATTATAAAATTATTTTTATTGTTAGCTTATAGAATACCCATTTTTATTGTTAGATTATAAAATTATTTTTATTGTTAGCTTATAGAATACCCATTTTTATTGTTAGATTATAAAATTATTTTTATTGTTAGCTTATAGAATACCCATTTTTATTGTTAGATTATAAAATTATTTTTATTGTTAGCTTATAGAATACCCATTTTTATTGTTAGATTATAAAATTATTTTTATTGTTAGCTTATAGAATACCCATTTTTATTGTTAGATTATAAAATTATTTTTATTGTTAGCTTATAGAATACCCATTTTTATTGTTAGATTATAAAATTATTTTTATTGTTAGCTTATAGAATACCCATTTTTATTGTTAGCTTATAAAATACCCATTTTTCGCTGATAAATTCGCGGGCAGCAGTTTTTTTTAAAGATTACTAGCAGAGTTTTGCAGTCTACTAGTATTCTTGTTAACCCCTCGTGCTAAGCTAAAATGCTTGTGTTACGAGTGGGTTCACGTCTGTAATTCAATGGGTGGGGTTCGAACCGGTGATCACAAGTCCGACGCCCTAGCCATTGGGCTACGGCCGTTAAATAATTAATTGTAGATATAACTATTATCATGTATAGTTGTTACTTTTAATTAGTGTCACCAGCTCCTCATATCATATATATCGATACAATAGATATCGCGCCCTTTGTTGCGATCTAAACTTGGATTAGCAGTTGCCATCTCCAGTGGATAGATTAACAATCCATTAATTAAGGCACAGATAATGATCTTGTGTAGGTATTCGACACAATGCATGAAGGTCTTTACAGATAAAGAGCTACTCAGAAGTAGGCCACTAATTATTACATGAAATTTATTATAGTAGATACTCTTTTACGCCTTACACCAATTCCTTCCTCTTGCTACGATCTTGATATACCAATTCCGCCTTCTCCACATTATTTTATTTATTTGATGCACAAAACAAATTGCTTTTTTTTTCGGTTTGGCTATCTACTTAAGTAGATAGCCATGAGACTTTTGCTACTTCACCGGGCATAAAGGCGAGCAAAGCTCCAGCCTTAAACAATGAAAAAAACACATTGCAATCAGAATAAAAAATATCTTAAAACTAAACATTTTGACCTACATAAACTAGATTAAAAAATAGTAATGAATCATAATCTTTATACATTTAATGCTACTTTACGTGTGTATGTCACTGAACTCCTCCTAAACGACTGGACCGATTTGAATGTTTTTTTTTTGTTTGCGTTTCGGTAGCGCCCTGACTTATGGCTTAGATTCACAAATCATAATATATTGTCTGCAGGATAAGGTATGTCGGGTCCGCTAGCAATCTTTATAAAATACATAAGTATAAAATATGATCAATCACTTACTTTGCTTCGCTGTGTGGTGGAATTTTATAAATATGAAGTGAATGCTGAAATTTTTGAACGGACATAATGATATGTAGTTGGCCATGCGGCTTCTGCTACTCGGTTTAATAGACGAGCTGGTCTTCTCAGGGCAGTTGCTGGGGAAATATGATTTTAATTTTTTATTGAAGTTTTGTGAGGGCATCGGAAGATTGAATGGAATACCTGCAGTAAGAATTCTTTTTATAAATTTGTAGAGGAACGGAAAAATCTTCTTTGCCGGGCGATGTGGTATACCCGGCGCATTCAGAACTTGTATTGCGCGATACAGGTTAGTTCCGATGCTCGGAGCAAGATGCCGCTGCTCGTATTCTTGTAGTTTCTGCAGCTATTGTAGATGTCGCTGCAAATTAAATTTATAGTAGTATTTAATTATGTAGTTTATGTATGTAACTATAAGATTTTTTATATTTGTTTCAGGTAAACTTTTCGATTTGGTCTTCCAAATTATCGAGCATCGGCAAACTTCTTTCAGCAGAATTTAATATGTAAGTAATAGAAGCATATACTGGATACGCATTATTAACCTACCATATATATACTAATATAGAATACAGGTGAGTTTGTTTGTTTCGTCCGAATTAAAAATTTCAAATATAGAAAGTCTATTTATCGATAAAGGCTGGCTATATTTCATTATGAAGTTTCTCTGGAAGCGGGAGTAACGCGGTCGACGTCACGCGCGGGATTCTAGGAAAATAAACATACCATATTATATGGAAATACAGGTTATTAAACATAGGTGTTTTTAATTAACTTACATATTATTATTTGCAAGTTAAGTGAGAACGGCGATTTAACATAATTATGCTAATGGAATCTCCATTAGCATAACTATATATTTTTTGAAATGGAGATACATATATATAATATATGTATGTTTAAAATAAATATTATAACTAAAAATGACTTAAACACTCGTAGAGCGGTTAAACTTGGCAAGCAAATAAAATCTTGGAGATAAATTCGTTAAATGAACGCGTAGATTAATTTAACAAATTTATCCCAAAAACATAACATGTAAAAAAATGCACAAGTCTCGAAACGTTATAATTCTGCCATAAAAAGTTGTGCCATACAATATACCAAGTTAATTTAATACCTACTTATCTAACTATGCAACAACTTTGTCATAAATTGATACATTGTTAATAACAAGTTATTTTTATAGTAAAGTACGAATGATAAATTATGGCCGCTGAAAAATTGGGACCGTGGGGACTGGGAGCCAAATTAATTTATAAAAACCTCGCAGCGCCCCCCTTTAGTGCGGCACGTTCCCCGAGTGCTGTTATTTACTTTGCACAGCAGGTATTATTGCCATTCAACGGGGCATTGCTGCCAGCATTCTACAAACCTTGCCAAGTAGATTAGATTTAGAATAGTAGTATTTAATTTTTATAAGTTAGTTTTAATTTAAATTAGCTTTACTTTTGTGTATTTTTAATTAGCTGGGAAAGGGTGTGACAGGGGTGGACACAATGGTCACTAGAAAAATAAAAAAAAAATCCGCTCTGGGTATTTAAAAAAAAAATGGCATTTTTTTAAAAACTTAAAATTTTACACCTTGTTATTTTTGATGTTGATGTTGATGACCTTGTTGTTATTGAAGATTACATAACAGCATTTTTTTAAAATACAGCCATATTTGTAGGTACAGTTAGCACAAGGTGTAAAATTTTTAGTCTTTTAAAAAATGCCATTTATTTTTTTAAACACCCAGAGGGAATTTTTTATATTTTTCTGGTGACCCTTGTGACCATCCCTATCACCCCCCTTCCCAGCTACGTAATATTTTGGGACACCCTGTATATATATTTTATTCATTAATGTTAAATACATAATAACACGTGCTTTTTAAAGTCGCATTAGATTATACTCTTAGATTATAGCTATATTTCTTTTCTCGTTGATGATTGATATGTCTAATTATGAAAGTGGTATTCCAAGATCATTCATATTTTAACTTCTCAGAATTCGAAGTATTGTGTAAAACGAGAAATTCGGCAAACTCTTTTGATCTCTGCTTAAGGAATTATTTATGTTGTTATTAACTGAAAGATACTCAAATTCTTGTTCAAGAGAATTTAGTATTTACTTTATAACTACACTAGCTGTGCCCCGCGCTTTTACTCGCGTTACTCTACTCCAGTTTGTCAAATGTTTTGTATCCTCTTTATTAATCCAGCTTATAAACGATCTCTGTGCAAACTGTCAGCCAAATCCGTTGAGTAGTTTTAACGTGAAAGACAAACGTCCATCCATCCATATACTCACAAACTTTCGCGTTTATAATATTAGTGAGGATAAGGAAGTTATTGATTCTGATCAAAAATATTAAGAAACTCTTTCCTGCCGCTGCTTTCCGCCTTAGATCCACTCGCCAGAACTTCCACTAACGTCACCTGGATGAATGGTTGTCCTCCACCGTGCGTTTCTCGAGAAACTTTTTACCGCGCACGACCTCTCTGTGGAATCAATTAAAAGCGGAGGTATTTCCGATCCGGTATGACATGGCAACCTTCAAGAAGCGAGCCTATTCCTTTCTTAAAGGCCGGCAACGCACTTGCGACTCCTCCGGTGTTACGAGTGTATATGGGCGGCGGTGATCACTAACCATCAGGTGACCAACTTGCTCGTTTGCCTCCCACTACTATAAAAAAAAGTTCATTTCAGAGCTTACTACATAAAACCCTTTCATTTCACGTTTTGAAAATTTAAGCCCGATTTATTTTCTCATATTGAAATATTTTTACGGAATAAATGAATTCCCATCCATCTTTGATTCGCCGAGTAATCGTTCAACTGTGTTCCAATTGTTATTTGATGACATCCAATTTTCCTTTGTAAAACAAAACTTTTAGTCAACTGAGTAAATTAAAATCGACTACAGGTAAAGTTTTGAGAAATCCTTGTCTTAATTAGGGTTCTGAAAGTTTGGCCGCATCGGCTTCGCTGAATGTATTAAGAGTAGAAGACTCCAAAAATTTGGAAGCACAATGTTGCAATGAACACAGCTGAGATCTGGGGTGGTTTTTGTTTGTGGTTTATATGTTATCTATACAAATCAATAAAATTGAAGTGTCTATGTGTAATATTAAAAAAAAAAAAATACTAAATGCATAATTATACATATAATAAAAATGTTGAGGTCGAATGTACGTACATAGAAAAAAATGCTAAAAACCAAATTAGAAGGGTGTTAGAACTAAATAGAACACATCCAGTATTATTTTTTTGTTTTTCTCTCTGTTTGTAAGGGCTTGTATCCGAAACTGTGGCACTGATTTAAATGAAATGTTGCATGGTAGTACTTTACATCCCCTGTCAACATTGTAAATACTTTTAATCACAGAAAATTTATGGTTTCCCGTGGGATAGTTTAAAAACCGAACAAAAAACAAAGTTGCAGGCATCAGTTGTGCAGAATGCTTTTTTTTTTAATTTTGGTCCAATTTCGTCCATTGGGCGACCTCAGTTACACTTATATATACAAATATAAGATTAATATTTGTTTTATACTAAAACTAAACCGCCGCTATAAGGCGCAAAATGTAAGAAACCCAAAACCAATTTTCTTGTCATGGGCGACATACTACCTTCATAAAGGTATAATATGTATATAATTTACTAATAACAAAAATACAATTAATAAAATATATATGTCTCTTTTGCCGTATGTCGATTTTGGTGGGACTTTCTCTGATATAATATCTAATTTTGTTAGGTATAATGTAGGCTTTCCTTGTGCCGATTAAGACCGGGATTTATAAATGTGACGGTTCAAATCTTCAAAAGAAAATGCCGTTGAATTTTCTGACTGGAGCTCTAGTTAAATTGAAATTATGGATAATAAGTGCTTCAATCATATTATTATTTGTTTTGACATAATTCAGCCTCGTTTTGTATTCCCTTTTTGAATTTGTAAGTGACTGTTTTAAATAATTCTCAGTGAGGGTAATTTGTATGTAAAAAGTTATAGTTATAAATTCTTTTTTAAGCCGTAAGGTCGGCAAACGAGTAGGTATATGGTGTGCTCGATGTTAAACAGTTACCGTTGCCTATTTGATCTTGCAAGAAGAGGTGTGCCACACGTGTTTCCTAAGCTTCATTAGCCCGTATAACGTCCACCGCTGAACATGGGCCTCCTCCTCCCGAGAGAGGGTAGGTGACCGCAGTATTATGTTGTACCACACAAGGAAACGCTCCTGCCCGTTCCTTTATATACGTTTTTTTTTACGCAAATTCGGACTTGTCATAAGTGTTCCCAAAACACGGGTCATGAAGCAACCAGCGCGGGGTAATACTACTGATGCAACAGTTTTAACGTTAAATGGGAAGCCCCTTGAGGAAGTTTCATCGTTTCAGTACCTGGGAAGTTTTGTTCGCAATGATAACCGCCTGGTCACTGAAATATATTCGCGTATTGCTAATGCTGCCGCATCATTTGGCAAACTGTGCAAACGAGTTTGGAACTCTCACGATCTGCGTCTGCACACTAAAACTAGGGAGGAGGCCAATGTTCAGCAGTGTACATTAAACGGGCTGAAGATGATGATGATGATGATATTTTTTTGTGTTCGGTGCAATAATAGCATTACAGCATTACAGACACATTTTTTAACGGAATTAACACTAGATATTATGTCTTTTTAATTTGGATTAGTGTAGCCTATTCAATGGAAACAAACAATCAAATACTTTCTCTGTATAATATTATTTGAATATTAATTATTATATTTTAATATTAATTACAAAAGTTTCGTATGTCTCATTTATATATATACATTTACGTATTATCTCAGTATGCACATAACAAAAAATATATAAAAAAATACCACAATGTTATTTTATGCAATCGAACTTGTAACAAGACTTCTGAGCGAAAAACTTTAGAAGTCATCAAACACTTTTAAAAATAAACATTTCTTGAAACAAATTTAAAAGTTTTCTTAGTTACAAACCTCTTTGTAACAAAATGTCCTTCTTGTATAATGTTACGCGATTTACATTGTATTTTATTAGAGGGCTTTACATTTAAACGACAAAGCCCGTCGCAGTCTGAATTCCTAATTAATTTTGATTAATATTTTTTTTTTTTTTTTATATTATTTACATTTTAGTAAGTTAGCAGATTCTACCCTATTCATGGATATATGCGAAAGAGACAGACGGACATGACGACCGCACCTCATTTGCATAGGGAAGTGGTCGTGCATCCGTAAATAGGCGGACCGGACGAAGTGTCAGAATGTATGTCCCATTTAAATGGTATGGGGGAATTTCTATTTTGAGTAGCGAGTGATAGAGTTCAATTTAACATTTTTCAAGATCTGTATGTGGTCGAAAAAAATGATTAAGAACATTCTTGTGGTTTGTTTCTATGACATTTTTATCTTCTTCCATCTGTTGCATAATTTGTCTTCTTTTTATACCGGAATAGGAGTCATCATGTCACTTCAAAAAAATTGTCTTGTTTCTTTCATTTGTTCTCATCGTTTTAAACAGTTCCAGTTCTTTTTTTTTACACATTTTGACATTTATTTTTATTTATTCATTTATTTCAGCCAATTACAGTCCATAGTTCACACACATACACGTAACTTTTAAATTACTTTAAATTTACAACAGATTATTTTGCCGATATCAGAGTTTTAAGGATAATAAGTTAAATGAAGGAAATTATACATATAATTAATAATGAATCGCCAAAAATTATGTACGGCTTTACTTATTAGACTGATACTTTTATAGTGTTCGTAATGATTTGGAAATAACATATCGTCGGTGATATTGCAATACGGCGTAAGTGACAATAGCTTATAAGGTTGAAATCAAATATAGCAAATTATATTTTTTGCCCTAAAAGATAAAGAAAAAACATATTTCTTGACATATGAAATTACACCTTAGTAGCAACTGTCACATACGCGGTACTGCAATATCACCGACGATATGAGAAATTGTGGAAAATCCACGGGAAATGTCATACTTTTTTGACGGGTAGTGTCAGGCACGAACACCTTGTCATGGATAAAGGTAGATAAGGGTGACAAATAACAGAACCACATCTTTTCCTTTTGTCACAAAAATACCATGTTCTATCTCAATACTTGTATCTGGCAGTAGTACCTAAAAATATACGCGTATAAGTGATCATAATATATTTATGAATCTAGATACGGGCTATTTATTTATTTAGGTACAAACACTTTTACCAGTAGTTGTACCTAAATAAATAAAATGAGCTCCGTACAAACCTAAAATTCGTCCTCAGAATTTTGAGGAACCAATTATTTTGTTACTAAGCCACAAGTTTTCTTCTCAAATATCAAAGGCTGCTGCCGCTTTGTTGTTGAAATTAAATAAAAAAAGAGTTACCAAAACGAATCGCGTAGTTATATTTATATTTATTTGTTCGTTGGGTCTGATTTTTTGACCTCTAACGCTTTAATATAGTACTACCCATTATATTTTGAACTCCATTGTATTTTAATACTCTTCAAAATAGAAATCTATTTGAAACATACTTACTGACCGTTGAGGGGTTGAGTGATACAGGGTATTGTCATGTGACTGAAGACAATAAAAAAGTAACACGAAAATTTAGAATAGGATGGTTAAAAAAATTTTTTTAGTGCGATAGCATAATAAAAGCGTTTGCAATTATGGAGCGGATGGTAACAGGTGCCCATGGTACAAATTTTAATATTGTTTTACGTAAAAACGATTCACCCAAGTTTCTGTTGATTTGCAAAAAAAAAACTGTTTTTGAAGTTTTTTTTTTATGTGGAATAGAAAATAATTATTATTTAAGTAACTACTAGAATTGAAATAACAGTCTTCCGAGACATCTTTGACTTATATGTGCTACGTTAATTTCGCAGTGCCGTATCGATATTTTTGTCCATCATTGGAAATATAGTTACATTTTGAAACAGTTACTACTCAATAAATATCTGTCAAACGCATCATCGGCCTTCTCGAACGTCTGTTAATTAATTTTGAATTTTGAATTAGCATTTGTTCGAATTTCAATCCAACCTTTGAAAATTGTTGTTGTAATTTTAAACTCTGACGTCAAACTAAACTCCTACCTGATCGACCCTCTGTAACGTAAATGTTTCAAGATTTTATCAGGACAGGTAGTACTAGAGATAAAGCTTAGGCTGCCTGCCCGTTGGGAGCGGAGCGAGGGAGTAATGTGGAGCGAAGTCACGGATTGTGTTTATCCATGAACGTGGAACAATATGTTCGAATATGAGGAGCAGAGTTGAAGAGTTGGTGTACAGCACTAAGGCTGGTGCTAAGAGCACGCCAAGACCCAGTTTTGAAACGGCTGCACTATTCCCTGCGTAAATTGATGTTAGTCACATATCTTTAGCGATCAGCAATCCGATTGCAAAGTGACAATTGCACATTGTTCAATGTATCTTTCAAATATTCTACTCGATTTTTTTAGAATGAAAAAAAAAAACTACTTGGATCTTGTCAAATTAAAATTCGATTGCTGTTCCCGAATGATATGTTATTACGAGGTGGTCCACTTAGCGCACCCGTACGAATCGCACCTGGGTGAACCGCACACATATTTTTGATAGGTGCGCTTCGTACCATGCCAAATGCAACTCCATTGTTTATTCACTCCGAAAAAAATGAATGCTTCTTTAATATAGTTTCCAAATCCATAACCACTGCAGTGAAGCGGTCTTCCGATTATACCATTTATTATTGACACAGTTTCGTTCCTCTCCTGTCCTTCGCAACAATGGACAGGCAGGCTTATTGTTTAGGCAACTCCAACTTTGCGGTTCATTTATCAAACTTTTCAGATTTGTTATAAATTTTTATACTTATTGTACAGAATGTTGTAATTCTGATATTGTTCCGAATTTAACGATGTGCCCTGTTCGTTATCCATTTGTTTATATTTTACCTTCTAAAACCTCAAAAGGATAACCAGGAATCCCGACCCTTGTTAAACGTTCTTTTGTAGATTTTCGCTGGCACATCTGTTTGTAAAATGTGTGTAATGAATAATGCTGTCGGCTATGTTTTCTTAGGTACCTTCTACCTATTACCGGTAATGCTAATTTGAAATATAATCAAAGGAATCGCAATAGAGTACGGAACTCTATAGACGGGATTGGACATTTTGTATTCTCGAATTTAAATAGGATAAGTGAATTTCCACTGATTAATAATACTGTTAAATAACTATTGGAAAAATCTATATAAGCCTTTGGTTAGATTGCCACCCAGGACAACAGTTTTCGGTGTGCTTTGTGTTTAAGATTTTGGCACTGCAACATAATACAAAACCATTCTATAAATCGAACAATAGATAGTTTGTATCTGTCAATATACGAAATTTGATCGCAATTTACATCACAATTATTGCTATCAATCGAATAATAATTTATTTCCATCTCTGTTTATCCTATTTAGATTGAGCGGACAAATTTGAAAAACGCGAGATGCAAACACTAGTTCCATTTTATGCCGTGCCGTGCTTTTTTATCGAACTATACGAAATGAAAATGGATACATGATGACATTATGGATACATGCAGCCCGATAGCACTTATAATAGACAGTTCTTCTGGCAAGAAACTCAGAGAAATCCCTTTTTTTAAATAAATCGCACGCTTAGAAATATAGTGACCCAATTCAAAATTTCGTATGTGTGACTTTAATTCATATAATGACCAAAATTTTACATTTGCATCGACCCATATGAAAAAGGTTGATATTAAAAACTAATAAAATACACATATATTTAAAACCGCCGAATATTTAATTTTATTTTTACAAAATTAATGGACTTGACAATCCTTTTTCGCCATTTACTTAAAATTTGGTGATTTCAAATAGGTCACTATATTTCTGAGCGTGCGAAATGTTATGTTACAATGATTAATAAAGCAGTATTGTTTCAGAGCAACTCACTTTGAAACTCAAGCAGTTTTGTCATTGACATAATCAGAAATTTTATAACAAGCATTTTTACATAATTTATCTTTGACATATCGTTTAAACTTGTTTGTAGAAAGATCTCTTACATTATTAGGAAGTTGTAGATGCATGGTGTGAAGATAAAGAATACCAGATGAATGAATTGTTGAGGAAATTTCCTCAGTGCTGATGTCAATTCGATTGAATGCGCTTGTATGAACAATTCATTTCGCTACTTCTTATAATACAGGAATACCTAGTATAAGAGACAGAGTTATTATAATTGTACAGATTCTAGAAATATAACATCTGAATAATTCGCCTTAATGTTACTTTTGAAATAAATAAATATTATTATATTATATTATAATTATTATTATTATTATTTTGAATCTGCAACGAGAGAATTGGTGGTTTGTTTGCTTGTACGCGCTAATCACAGGAATGACGGGTCATATAGAAAAAAAAAATCTTTTATACGATTAGAAAGTAACCGGTATCCAGGAATGACATAAGCCATATTAATTGATGGTTTTGTTACGTGAACGGGAGTTGTGTGAATTTAACCGCGCGGGAAGCAGGGCATACATCCGCGGTACGCATTGAACACATAACAATTCATAAACAAGTACATGAACACGCTGAGCCACTGGTACAGGATCTATCCTGCTAATATTATAAACGCGAAAGTTTGTTAATATGGATGGATGGATGGATGTTTGTTACTCTTTCACGCAAAAAATGCTGAAAGGAATTGGTTAAAATTTTGCACCGGGATAGTTTATACGCTGGATTAACATATAGGCTAACATCACTCTCCGACCCACTGGAGCAGAGTAACACGGGTAAAACCGCGGGGCTCAGCTAGTGACACTATGATTATAGATGTCATACTTAAAACTGATACTGTGGTATCTATACTACATCCACAGCTGAACATGGACCTTGGTTTAACAGACCATGGCAAGCCAGGGTACGTTGAGGGATTTTCCCATTATCAACACAGGTAGGCAAATTGGAGATCGCAGTAAGATGGTAGTATCCTTGTGCTGATAGATGCTGCAGTCCATCTATCAGCTGAGTGTCCCTTGGTCGCCTTTTATGAAACCTATTTGAAGACATGAGGTAGTCTTTTATAAGCCGGAAACAACCTAGCAGCCAGATCGTATAAAAAAAAATTTTTTTTCGGACTTTCGTAGTTAGCCACTTGGCTTTTGCTACTTCACCGGACATAAAGGCGAGCAGAGCTCCAGAATTATTGGACGGTGTATTAATAAATCTATGTTAATTTTGTATATGTAATTTGATAAAAAAGCTTACAACATGAAATGAAACGTGATTTCGCCTCTTGCCTCTTTCGAAATTGTTATTCTTCCGCTCACTCTGTATGTGATGAACAGAGATGGAGATCTATGGTCTATTTTAAGCCGCACACCAAACCTCTGATGGTAGGTACGTAAATAGGCACCAAATAGCAAATATTATTATCGCAATTTATTCGTTAACTCATTTGTCATCACGAAATAGGAATAAACGACGACGTTGCTAGGCAACAATAAATCTAAGGTATACTTTACCTTAGATTTACGGTTGCCTAGCAACGGGAGTTAATTAAATTAGAGTAAGTCAAGTAAACATACTATTTCCATTACTCCAATTAGCTACTCGGGCCAGTAATTCTGTATTATAAAAGTTTTGGGCTATTCCTCTTTCATTATTCATTAATTAATGGAGCCCTGACGCTGACCCCACATTAAACACACATTTATAAACATGTTTTTATATTTATTATTTATGTTTGTCTTTTGACAGATATATGAAATTGGTGTGATTAACTGTTATATTGAACGGGGCGTTGATTTTTTTTGCCGACCATAGAAGGAGAGAAGGAGAAGAAGCCTTTGTGTGAAATGATCATTGTTTACGCACTGATATATTGTTGGATGACAACAAAGACCTGAGTCGCGGGGAAATTTTCATTTTTTTTATTAACGTACTTAATGGACACCAAAACTCAGAAGAATTTTCTGTGGTTCACACAAATAATTGTTTCGGATGGGAATTGAATACCAGATCTCAGAAACAATAAGCCACCGGAGAAACCAATTTTTTTTTTTTAAATTGCCAAAAGTTATCAATTAGCTTTCTATTCTTAGCCATTTTGACCAGTGATTGGTTACAGTAGAACCCACCATCAAATCCTATTAAGTGCTATTCAGACTGACATTTATCCAACTATTCGTTCATCCGTAGAAAATAAAATCAGAGTAATACAATTGTCTACCAGCGGTCGGCAACACGCGGCCCGCGGATGTCTTATTTGCGGCCGGTGAATGTTTTGTAAATGCTCTCCTACTAATATTATAATCGCGAAAGTTTGTAAGTATTGATGGGTGGATGGATGTTTATTACTCTTTCACGCCAAAACTACTGAACGGAATTGGCTGTAATTTTGCACCGGGATAGGTTATACGCTGAATTAACATATAGGCTACAAAACATCACGCTCCGACCCACTGGGGCAGTAAGGCGGGTAAACCCGCGGGGCGCAGCTAGTAAGATATAAATGTCAAAATAAATGCATGGACGGATCCAGCCTTAAGAACGCGATTCGTTCCGCCCGCTAACGAACAAATAAGGATGAGATTTTTTTTTTTCATGATTCGTTATTAATATGAATTATACGTAGGTATCCAGAGGAATCTAGTAGGGTTAATATCACAAGTGCCTTTTGTTTATTTTGCCACATAGTGGTCCTTGCCTGCCAAAAGGTTGCCGACCGCTGGTCTAGAGCACTCTCCGGTGTTAGCTAATGCACGTCAGACAATTCTAAAGGTTGGGAAAATTTCTCTACTTCCAAGTAACTTGATATTGTCAAAGCTGAGCGTGGGTGGAAATGCTCAGCTGTAAGTATTTCGTGTGATATAATTACCTACTGTAACACCACTCATCTGAGTCTGAGTCCTGTTAGTTTTTTAATACGTCAAGAGATGGCGTTGTAAACATATTACTGTATGGCGCTATTGAGATTATCCGTGAAATAATGACGTAGGAACGTAAGTGGCCTTTAGGCGTTCGTGACTTACGTTTCCACTTTGTGGATTTCGTTTGGATTTTTAGGGTTGAAATGAGGAATGATGATTTTTAGGGTTCAATCTCGTATATTGGATATATTCATGCCGATACATCGAATTACAAATTATCGAAAGTTAATTAATAAAATCGAATTAGCATTACGTCAAAATTATGGAACATAGAACATTTATTTGATTTTAAAAATGAGTATCATCATCATCATCATCAACAGCCCGTCTACGTCCACTGCTAAACATGGGCCTCCTCTTAACAGACTTTGGCAAGCCAGGATCGTAGAGGGATATTGCCATAATCACCACGCTTGGCAGACGGATTGGTGATCGCAGTAAGATGTTAACCTTGAGCTAATAGATGCTGCTGCCCATCTATCAGCCATATGTCCCTTAGTCGCCTTTTACGACACCCACGGGAAGACTATTCTAAGCCGGAAACCACACGGCACAAAAATGAGTATGGAACAAATTAATCATTCTACCTTGTTTCTAGGAAAATCTGTTCTCTTTCCTTAAGTAAGTAACCTTTCTTACTCGATTTATTCTGTAGTAACTCAATACTATAGAAAATGTTAATAAAAGAATAGACAATATTCACGTTACACAGTGTAAACTAGTTAGATGTTCATCTTTGCCTGTCGAGAGCCAGAGCTGAGTGGCGCAGACTAATGGTGGACTGAATTACACAGAGATAAGTAAATATAAAGCATGTACAGCTTTTAAGGTATTCTGTTACAGTGCGCGTGTATGTGTGTTTTAACACAGGAGTGGAGTTACATGTGTTCTTCGCGCTCATATATTTTCTTTACTAAAACTAATTTGCGTCGTTTCGTTTTGATATTTACCAACAATATAAATATTTGTATATATATACAAATATATTATTATATAGTCTACTAATATTCTTGTTAACCCCTCGTGCTAAGCTAAAATGCTTGTGTTACGAGTGGGTTCACGTCGGTAGTGCAATGGGTGGGGTTCGAACCGGCGACCTCAAGGTCACAAGTCCGACGCCCTAGCCATTGGGCTACGGCCGCTTCTTATTTTCATCATTTTTAGGGTTCCGTACCCGTAAAAACTCGACCCTATACGGGACTTTGCTGTATATCTGTCTGTCTGTCACCAGGCTGTATCTCAAGAACCGCGATATTTGCTGTTGACATTTTCACAGATTATGTATTTCTATTGCCGCTATAAATATTTAAGGGCTTTTTTTTTTGCCCTTTTTGCTCGATGTCAATAACGGTAACCGGTAGGCACTTGAAAATGGTACGGAACCATGAAAATGGTGCGCGAGTCTGACTTGCACCTGGCCATTTTTTTTAATGATCCGTCAATGTGCACATACCATGTTTTTTTTCTGCACTATAAAATGTTGACTGGTAAAAAATACCTCGAGAATTAAGTCCGCCTCTATACAATATTGTGCAATTTTTTTTTATAAATAATTTAATGACATAATGAGTTTGATATAAGATTTAGATTTTTTTGGGCAGATATGTGTCTTTTGTTACTTCACCGTATTAGAAGGTGAGCAGGAGTACAGCATCGCATTATTTAAAAACTAAAAACCTGTGCAATAAGGCGCTCCCTGTAGACATCAGCTCAGGGTTGTGGCTGGCGGAAGCATTGCGGAATGGTGACTTTTAATATTTTAAGGGGAGATGTTGGCAGCTGCTCTTCTTCACTACAGCGGTTGCTCCAGTCTTCGGTTACGAGGGCATACGACAGGAACATTTATTTATGTTTCAATGATGTGTCCCGAAGTACTAACAAGGAAACCTTATAGTTTAATCATGAGTATACAGGGTGTCCCAAAAGATTACGTAGCTGGGAAGGGGGGTGATAGGGATGGTCACGAGGGTCACCAGAAAAATATAAAAAATTCCCTCTGGGTGTTTAAAAAAATAAATGGCATTTTTTAAAAGACTAAAAATTTTACACCTTGTGCTAACTGTACCTACAAATATGGCTGTATTAAAAAAAAATGCTGTTATGTAATCTTCAATAACAACAAGGTCATCAACATCAACATCAAAAATAACAAGGTGTAAAATTTTAAGTTTTTAAAAAAATGCCATTTTTTTTTTAATTAATTTTTTTTTATTTTTCTAGTGACCATTGTGTCCACCCCTGTCACCCCCTTTCCCAGCTACTTAACCTTTTGGGACACCCTGTATATCTTTCCGTCTTCGGCAATTATTTTTTTCGTGATACTCGATTTCATGATAAACTCCATATCAGAGTGAAAGGCTTGCTTGGGTTTCGGGATGTCACTTGTGTAAAGCGAGAACAGGAGTGGCGAAAGTACTGACCCTTGTGGCACTCCTGCTTGGATCGGGTACTACCTGACCGAAATACGAAACGCATATGGAGAAACAAAAACCAACTTTGATGAACTTTACGATGACCTACTTTTCTAACACAAAGAACGAACAAACTTTTGTTTGTAAATTCTTTCATTATAATCGTTTTTGACTCAATTGGTTTGACTCATTTGGTATTTAATTGAATGCTCCGAAGCGGCTACCAAGCCCAATTACTTTTTATTACCAACTCGTGTATAGCTGCGTAACGTTGTGAATTGCATTTTAAAACTTCACTGTTATTATGTATTTGTATATGTAGGTTTAACTCTTTCGCATTACTATGACGCCTGGCTCGAATATGAACCCTCCTCCCGCTGCCCCGCGTGAGGACACAATTTGGTGTAATTTGATTAACAACATAATTAACAAATTATTGTCAATTTGTAAATTATGTTGTGGATTATTACATTTGGAAGTCGTATTTGCTGTAGGATTTTATTGTTTTTTCGAACTTTTACGTTATTTAAATAGCCTATCAGTGGTACCACTGGGTCGTGGTCCTAACCCCTTAAGGGTGCCTCCAGGTGTGTGCCACTTAATTGTATGTTTTTCTTTTTTCCAATTTTTTCTTTATTGTTCCATTAAAGTCTAAAATAATTACTATGAACTTAAACTTATTATGAGTAGAGAAATTAATGACCAGCTGACGGACGGACTACTTTGTCTGTAATATCCTACAATTTGCTGCCGGTTAATTAAGTATCTAGTTTAATTCATAGAATAAGAATTATTGTGTAACATTGTGATTCTGACAAGTACAAGTGTATGTAAATACCTAAGTGCTGAATAAATTCATAATCTTATTATTATTTCCTATAATTAATATATTCCGGACGCAGATAAAAATTGTACTCATTTCTTTAAACAAACTGCATTCGAGATCATTTTGATTCGCGGGAGTTATACTAGCTAGTAATCTATTCACAAAAATGCCGTTTGTAATACTCATCCAAATATAATTATTTAGATTAAGAGATGGCGACGACGATGCTCGAAAGCCAGTGTGGTCATAAGCGTCGTCGTCGTGCCAGTCGTTACCGCGGCACCAGCGCAACGTTTTTTTGCGAACGAGTACAATGCACAACGCAACACTACGCCGGCGCTGCGAAAGCTCGGCGATCGGTAGCAGGTTAGCGTTGAGTCGCCGCGGCGTCGACGCTACGCAAACGTGAAGCTGTCTCTAATTGATACGCAGGATCGACATAACCTGAGGTAAAAAAGGTACATGAAACTGAACTGGCTTAATGATCAAAGACATTGGGGCCTTTGCCTTCAATTGCAGGTTCGAGTTACGAAGTAGTATTTTTTAAAATTTTACAAAATTGCGTAGGTACCTGATCAGGCTACAGCATCTATCTGCTAAAGGTTACTTACCTACTATCTTACAGCAACCGCCAATCTGATTTCCAAGCGTGGCGATGGTGACTCTGCCTTGTCAAGATTTCCAGTGCACGAAACAAACGGTTGAAGAAAAATATCTGTCTATACACAAAATATTGTATGCCAAATCTTGTACTTCCATCCCTCTCAGAATTCAGGTCAGTGGAAGCGCAGCGTCCTTACCTCGCTGGATAGGTACTTTAATTGCAACAATTACCGACTCGTTTCAACTTACTTGCTAATAACGGACGTGTAGTATTAAAGCTTCTATTTCAGGATGATTACTGTAAGGTGTAAAGTTCAGGTTAGAATAGCGGGAAAAACACGTGATCGAAAGAAAGTTAGGCACATTATGTTTTTAATTTTGATTACTTTATCTGTCAGATAAGATGAACAGGGATGGAATTTTCGTATTTTTTCTGGGGGCAAATGCATCTCCACCGCTGCAGCAGCTGGGTATGCAGGACTCCCCTCTTCATAACGATGATATTCTAATCATACCACGAGGAGACGGTTTACCCACTCAAACCCTGGGGCTCCTCCAAATACCGATAACGGGGGCACCGGGAACTGCTAATGCTTGACATCCGATGGATCTTTATTATTTCGCTTATATTTCAGTTACATTGTCCGTCGTCGACGGCAATATGATACGCGGAAATGTAAAAGTATTTATTTTGATAGATTGAAATATACCGCAATGCCTGAAGACCAAAGTTTACGACCTGTTAGTTGACCTTGTATGGATTACGGTGTTGAGAGATGGACACTTATAGCTACATCATCATCATCAGCCTGTAGTAGTCCACTGCTGAAGATAGACCTCGCCCATCGATTTCCAGCAGGAACGATCGGTAGCGGCCTGCATCCACCGACTCCCCGCGTTAATTAGGTCGTCGGTCCATCGTGCAGGCGGTCATCCTACGCTGCGCTTGCCAGTTCGTGGTCTCCACTCGAAAACCTTTCTGCTCCATTGGCCGTCGGTTCTTCAAGCTATGTGTAGGTACTGCCCATTGCCACTTCAGCTCGCTAATCCGTTGAGCTATGTCAGTGACCTTCGTTCTCCTGCGGATCTCTTCATTTCCGATTCGATCACGCAGGGAAACGCCGAGCATAGCTCTTTCCATAGCTCACTGAGCGACTTTGGGCTTCCTTATTATAGCTACGCAGTCCATAAATTCAAAGTTACTCTAAAATATATATTTCGCAATGAGGTTATCTGACCGAGGACTAAAGCTACCGACATAAGCAAGTTGAAGTGGCAATGTCTGACTGAACTGACAGGCTTATGTCTAGTAGTGGACAAAGATTGAGCCGTGTGTTTTGGGGGACTTACTATGCCAAAATATGCATTTGGATAAAACATTATTTCTTAAAATTTAAAAAATCTTAAAACAGAGGAATTTTCCCCCGAACTCCATTTTAATCGAGAGTTAACACAAAAAGCGATTTGAAATTAATGTTAAAGAAAAATAATTATACTACATTTGGAGCCCAATCGTTGTAATTAAAAGGCGAATGTTTGAAACTCGTAAACCCTAATTATTTCAGAGAATATACGAAAATCTGAGTTAATTCTTACGAAAACTAATTAGCATAAGGGCATTAACCTCTTAAGATGGATGCTACAATGGTTTAATGAAACAATGAATTTGAAATTATATTTTATTACCCTTCAAGCCTCTTAACTTTTTTGCTTGACAAAAAAGTATTGAAGAAGAAGAATTTATAAGAAATTAAATGAATTCTAATTATATGATTCTTTTTTAATAAAAAAAAGAAAATCATTTCTCTCGCGTCGGTCGTGTTAAAACCGGCAGTAGGATAACCCATTGAGTTTGTTTCGCCGGGTCTTCTCAGTTGGGGCGTATTGGATCCGGTGGTAGCATTAAAGCGCGTCCGTCGTTATATATTCATGGGCCCCCTAAATAATGACAATAATTGTTCTAATCTAATATAGACAGAACAAGCTATAAGCTATTGGACACAATATTGTTAAATAATAAACTAAGACGTTAAGACTAAAATATAATTAAAAATAATAACTTAATTTGTAAATTTATAAAATGTGAGCATTATAGATTAATAATAATTGTACAGATCTCAGGTTTTATGAGCGGGGCAGAATTGATACACAAACTCGACTTTAAAAACTGCGTATAATGTATTTCACCACTGGCACATTAATTTCTACAATCACATACTTATACATCAAACAATTCTCTCATAAAAATATAATTATACTTAGACCCTAGAAATCATGTGAACGAAACGCTTGCGACTTATAATTTCTTAATAAAAGCGCTATCTATCCAACGGAATAATAACGAACTACTTTCGTTCAAACGTTTCGTTCTACACTTCGCTGTAATATATTAAACAATAATTAATATTAAATTATTGTTTTGACTATTTGCAAGGGCCTGTAATAGGTTTACGTAAATTAAAATGCTTTTGTTTTGGGAATTTAAAATTTTATTTTATTACCTTTCAAGCATCCTAACTTGTTTGCTTGATAAAAGTTGTGATCATAGTACGAAGTAACAGAGCTATTTTTTGGATTTATTGGAGCGCGTCAGATAAATGTAATCATCACCTTCATCAGTCCGTAAAACTTTCACTGCTAAGCATGGGCTTCCTCCCGAGAGACGGCATTGCCTTAGTCACCACGCTTAGCTAACATGTTGGTAACTGCAGTGTTATATCGTAATACAAAGGGAAACGCTGGTTCCTATGGGCATGGTGGATAGTCCCTCAACCAACCAGACCCGGAAAGAAATCTTAGAATTTACACAAAGATTTCCTTTCCGGCGTAGGGATCGAACCCACGACCTTCGAGATTTAAGGTGAGCAAAATACCGCTACGCTACGAAGGTTGCAAAGTGTCATATTATCGTTTTTATTCAAACCTTGGAAATATATACGCTTGCCATACCATATATATGCGACCAGTAATCTGACATGTTCAATGCGTGTTTCGTATGACACTCTCGTTATATTAAGAATACATAAAACTCATTGGACGGTGCGCAGATGTCAAATTGCGAACAGATTGCTGATCGCAAAGCATACGTTATACCAATACTGCTTAACTTTAAAGTTAAAAGAACATATGACACCCACCGTAAACACAATCTTTTTTTTTTCTAAAATTAGTCCCTCATTCAACAAGTAGATGTTCAAGCGAGATTTAATTATGTTTCCACTTCCTCATCTCAGGCCACGGCGAGCCGCTTAATGAGCTCTCATAGTGGCTATTATACACCTTAGTGTTGCTATTATTGTCGGTAGTATGGCTGTTATACTGGGGAGTGTTG
This sequence comes from Nycteola revayana, assembly GCA_947037095.2. Classification (NCBI taxonomy): domain Eukaryota; kingdom Metazoa; phylum Arthropoda; class Insecta; order Lepidoptera; family Nolidae; genus Nycteola; species Nycteola revayana. Next base: position 21,378,984 of record OX344845.2, on the reverse strand, counting down.
CTATTAAAATAAAAAATTACCTGTTTTATTTTAAGATTACGATAAAAGTAAACTAGCAATGTTAATTATTAAAGTAACTTAATATCCCAATTAAACTAGCTTAGGTAAATAAAACAAATCAGTTTAGAATCAGAGTTGATTAAAAACAGTATAATTAAATTACAAAATAAGGTTGGATTACGAAGCAAGGTTGGATTATAATAATAATAATAATCTTTATTTAAGCACTAAATACAGTCCATATTTAGTGTTAGTAGAGGACAAGCCTTAGAGAGCTAATGTTAGTAATTATATTAAGCCTTACATACAATAATGTACAGTAAAGTGTCGCTAGTGTTATGTCTCTGTCAACGTGTGCAAACGTATCCAGTGATCCAGCAAGGGACAGTCCTACCTATCACATAATGTGCTTAGGATGCCGTTGGCTCTAGAACGCGTCCGTAAAACAAGACATGGTTGGATTATAAAACAAGGTTGTACTATAAAACAAGGTTGTATTATAAAACAAGGTTGTATTCTAAAACAAGGTTGGATTGCAAAACAAAGTTGGATTACAAAACAAAGTCGAATTACAAAACAAAGTTGGATAACAAAATAAGGTTGGATTGCAAAACAAAGTTGGATTATAAAACAAGGTTGGATTACAAAACAAGTTTGGATTACAAAACAAAGTCGGATTACAAAACAATGTTGCAATATAGTTGGATAACTTTATTCCTAATTCTAGTTTGAGGGATGCTATTTAACTAGATAGCAATTAGTATACATGCCAATATTATATATGACATGACTATTATTACTATACATGACTTGACATACCGTACATGATATTTAGTATATGACTTAAAATAAAATCTAAATGTAGATAATGTCAAAGTTAAAGAATTTAACTATCTTTATACTTTTTCTTTCATCTTGTGTCATTTACAAAGCTGTTATTTATTCTATGACAAATAGGTATTTCTATATAATATGACTTAATACTCTTATCGATAAGTGTTGAAGGGTGCTTAAAATTTAAAAGCCTATAATGGATCGCTGAGCACATTATTACAACGGCCCCGATGTTGATAGCTTTTTACCACAACTCTGGTATTAAAATGTCTGTATTTATAAATGAAAAGCTAATTTTAATGAATATTCAATTATAACGTTTCTTTGTTTATAAATTGATGACAATAACACAATTTTATTTCAAGGTGTTGCACCGGTTTACAACTTAAATAAATTATTTAGTGAGTATTAGCAAAGACTAAACATCACGCTGTTATCTTGTAACGTAAAGTAGAGCGACAGTTGCACAAAACTCCCCTTAAAAAAAATTAAAAGCCATAATTCCTCAATCTACCCGTCAGCAACCGCCCTGAGCCGAGGTTCAAGTCCCACAGGGGATGCCCTCTTGCGCAGGTTGCTTAGTTTGTAGTGTTTAAACAATTTATCTAGGCTGGAGCTCTGCTCGCCTTTATGTCCGGTGAAGTAGCAAAAGCCTAGGGGATAACTACATTTGTCCGTCCGAAAAAAAAAGTAACATTGTAACAAAAATAACAACATTTGTAACAAACTGTAAAATTATTTTAAGAATCTAATCTAATCTAACTAGTCTGTGTTGTCCCACTGCAGGGCAAAGGCCTCCCTTTCCCTTTTGCACACAATTCTGTTTGTTGCAATTGCCGGCCAGTCCCTACGGTAGGAGTCAAGCTCATCCCACCATCTTCGTCACATTTAAGAATGAATATATTAAATTATATCATCTTGGTACTCCTCAGTGAAATTTCTTCTATCAATAATTTATGACTTTCGTTGCAGAATCTACATGTTCCCACGAATATTATCGTGAATATCGATTTTCCAAAACAGAAATTCCCCTCTTAAGATTCTATATTTCATGACGAGTATTTTTTATTTATTTAAAAGGCTTTCGCAAAAGCTATACAATATTCAAATACTTATCGAAGGAATATTCATATACAAAGCAATTTAAAATGGTAATGTTAGTCGTAAATGGTAGTCGTTTTATTTCATTATTATTCTACAAATGTCACTATATTGTTCAGACGTCGTATAATTCAAAGACGTTAAATTGATAACGGTTTAAGTATTTATATTCTGTGATCAGTAGAGTAAAGTACATTTTATTGCATCAAATTTACACTGAACAACGTAGTTCGGTATATTTCATCATCATCATCATCAGCCCGTATAACGTCCACTGCTGAACATGGGCCTCTTCCCTGGGGAAGGTATTTGCCATAGTAGCCCATCCTTGGCGGGCGGGTTGGTGACCGCAGTATTATGTTGTACCACACAAGGAAACGCTGCTGCCCGTTCCTAGATATAAGATTATTACAGATGATGTTATAACAATCGAGACCAATGGCTCAACGTACTGTCCGAGGCACGGAGGGTAGTCCCTCAACCAACCAGACCCGGAAAGAAATTTTAGAATTTACACAAAAAAATCCTGCTCGGCATGGGGATCGAACCAACGACCTCCGAGATTTAAAGCGAGCCAAATACTGCTACGCTACGGATTGGGATAATATTAATATACTCATAATAATATTACTATAGATGATACTAATATTATGCTAATACATACAACTAATACCAAGATCTCAAGATCAAGATTTGACAGCCTTTATCACACGACTATACCAACATATTATGTTCTACTATTCAGTGCATGTGTACCTGCTAGTGGCTTGGCATATCAAAGATATCGTTCAGGACGACTGATGTCTAAAAAGAAATAACCATATGATAATAATTCTGATATACAAATGGTGTATGCCATTCCAGATGCCAGGCGAAATGGTCCAGATCATGTTCCAGCGCAATTTACGATAAGTGTCTTCAATTGTCGCTGTTCTACGGGGGAAGGTGTTACGCAGGCAGTCAAGGGATATCGCTAGTTATGCATACACCTCGTTATTACTACAACAATAACCGCGCTTCCTAACTGCTGACGCTGCGCAACGTGCCGAAGACGAAACCCGTTCGTGGTATTACAGATACGTGGAAATAACTTGACTCTTTGGTCGATCGCCGACTTAGCTAGGTCTAAAATTAAAATTAAGTTTTTATTGTAATTTTGATTTATAATTAAATTTAGTTAAAACAAATTGTTTTTTTTTTGGAACTCCTGTGGCCACGGTTCGTATCTAGAGGAAAGATGTGATTGTTTGTTGGCATTGAATAGGCCCTGGAACTCCTCGTTATCAAGGAGTAACAAAAATTATACTTACGTGTAACGAATCGAACCTATTTGAAACATATTGTCTATTCTAAAGTTTAGTGTACTTGTCATATTTTAAACCTTTTTGTTTGTTTTTCTTTGTCAAAGCAAAAATATAAGCTAACGTAACCAAGACCAGCGCCTTTTTATTATTTCTAGTGTATTACAATAATATATTAGTGCGTAACCATATTGTAATGATGAGGTTACCATGGTAACGGAAGCTACGTGGATGAAACCGGGCGCGAGAAGCTACATAAAAAACTACATAAAATTGCCGTTTTGTTTGAAAAAAGTTAAACTGACCAAAGTCTTCGGACGACCGCGAGGTTCATTATTCAGGTCGAAATTTCCAGAACGGAAGCGAGCAAACCAATAACAGGTGGTGCGTTGGTTTGTAGTGTTAGCTCCGTAAACGTCGTTAATGTTGCGTGCCGCTTGTGCCGCGTTGCTGCCACGACGGTACTCATATTCCAAAATTACTCGAATTTTTTACGTATCCATGATGACGAAAAAGATTGAAATGCGATGAAAATGTAACACTAATCATCAATAAACAAATGAGTACTTTTGGAAAAAGAATTCCATGTTTTTTAAATAAAATTAATTTGAAATTAGAATTGTTAGCCAAACAATATTTTTTTTATTTGAAATGGCCAGTACCGCAGAACGGCAATTTCATAGGATTCTGGTAAAGACCTAATACAAACTCAAAGCTACATGAAAATATATCATAATGAAATATACATAGACTAATACGTTTGTGTACTAGACGAGTTGGGATTGCGGACATCAAAAACATTGATACGACCACAACTGAAAGGGGCTTAGATTGCGGTATTGTTGCCCTTTGAAATCGCACTAAGGGAATATGCCCCCTCAACATTCAGTTAGGGATTAGCAAACTCACTGAATAGTTGATTTCGAATGCCTAATATAACCATTATTTGACTTTGTAATGCGTTATTTACTTATAATCTTCAAAAGTTGTTGTATGTTATAATATATTTAAGTTGTTAATAGTCCAGTACCCTCAATGTAGGGCCACTAGAAAAAACATAGAACGTCCGTGTCCCCACAAGTGAGACAAAGGATTTTTACTTTTTCAATAATTTTGATCCACTTGGTATTACGCACTATTTGCTACTCATAAGTCCGAATCCCCAAATTATTAAATTATGGGATAATTTAACATTTTCTTTGGGAACCTATGAACATGGGGGCACAACGGTGGACCCGCCAAGTCGAGCAAATAAGTGGCACGGCAGTACTATCCTTTTCTTGAAGCATTTCAGACCATTTTCATCAAATCAAATTAAATTATTTATTTGCCAGAATATGGTACATAAGGTTTAACAATAATAATGATTTCCACATATTCTGCCATATATGGCGTGCAAATACATTTAGAATTTAAATACAATGTCAATACTAAAAAAACCGGCCAAGTGCGAGTCGGACTCTCGCACGAAGGGTTCCGTACTAGTTGCAAGTGCCTACCTATTTTTGATATCAAGAATACAACAAGTAACATAGTATAAAAGTTCTTGTAGTTCGTTGTAACTTTGATCGATGTTAATAATAGTTGATTGAATGAAAGGTTAATTGAGGTTTACGGTTTATGACGTATTAAAAAAAAACTACTTACTTGATCTCGTTCAAACCAATTTTCGGTGGAAGTTCGCATGGTTATGTACATCATATATTTTTTTTAGTTTTATCATTCTCTTATTTTAGAAGTTACAGAAACCTCAACATCATTTTTGAAGACCTATTCATAGATTCCACACACGTATGGGTACAATGAGTTTCAGTTCTATGTATGGGGAACCCCAAAATTTATTGTTTTTTTTCTATTTTTGTGTAAAAATCTTAATGCGGTTCACAAAATACATCTACTTAACAAGTTTCAACATTATAGTTGTTATGGTTTCGGAAAAAAGTGGCTGTGACATACGGACGGACAGACAGACAGACAGACATGACGAATCTATAAGTGTTCCGTTTTTTGCCATTTGGCTACGGAACCCTAAAAAGAGATCCCTCCTATAACTTCGTTTTCAATAACACTAGAAGGCTGAATTGCCAAGTTAATCTATTTTTTAAAACAGAAGATTTTTAATATTGATATGGTCAGGAACGTTTAAGCGTACCCGGCTCCCGCTAACGGCGGATCGAAGGAGTGTTCGGGGGGTTTTAGTGGTGTAGGGTCCTCTCCTCGTGGGATGAGCTTAGCATACCACGCTATGGAGAGGGCGAGTCCCACATATCCCACCGCCAGCGCGCGAATTCGCTGCAGCGGCGGTGGGAATGCGTACATGCATTTCCATCAGGATAAAAAAAATGGTGTTTAGCTTATTACGTAATAACTTAAAACAAAAAGTCCATTAATTGATTAAATTAACCGACTTGGTATTAAGAGGTTTTCTTTTTACAAGTTATGTTTTCAATGGCTTTGAATAACTGAGTTATCGCGTAACCAATCGCTCGAAATAAGAACCTATACATAATATAAAGGCATTGTGAACTCATGCAACCCTTTGGAAACAACACACCTTGCCAACAAAATGAAAAGCGCGAGTTGATAAATAACAGCTCAAGTGTAGTTTTTCTTTCCAATAAGTTTATGACAAACGTGAAGTTGAAAACGTCTATTTGTGTACGCGAAGATGGAAAAACTTTGTGACTTGCCTTATGATTGGGACTGTAAATTCGAAATAAACTGAATTAAAGTAGAAATGTCTGCGGAATATGATGGCAGCAGGGAAAATGCAATAGATGCATGCAAAATATTACTTGTACATGCTCTTTGAATGCGAGTGTTGGAATTTTGATGTGTATTTCAATGGGAATATTGAAGTTCAGTATGGAGTAACAGTTTGATTTGGTTAATATATCATGTTTATGGTGCATATTAAGATATGCACTCAAACATGAAATATAAACTGTGAGCGAGCGAGTGGACTGTATTTAAAATGATTAGATTAAATGTAAAGATGGTTGAATTGGAGTATTGGAGTATATTTTTTCAGTACGTTAATCGACACTTAACGTAACACAATGTGACAATAAAAACATGACAAGACAATATGAATAAAAAAGAAAAAAAAATCAAAAATCAATGTATTATCTAAAAAGGCTATTACCCAGCCAGTCGCCAACATAAACCATTTATTTAAAAAAAACCTAGTCGATATCTATATAATGGTTTATATTAAATGGATTTAAATTAAGAGTAGGTACTATATTCCACGCGCGGTTTCACCCGCGTATCTCACGTAGGAACTTTATAATTAAGTACCTATATCCTTCCTTAATAAGTGGATATTGTTACACTGAAAGAATTTTTGAAATCGGATTAGTCGATCCTGAGATCGCGTTCAAGCAAACAAACAAACAAAACTCTTCAGCGTCACATATTAGTACGTATGTGTAGACTAATAACAAAAACACAATTAAAGTTTGGTCACACGTCATACTTACCTAAACATTAGGAATGTAAAATACAGTCATTACGTATGTAGTATAGTGAATGACTGCACCGGTGGCTCAGTGGTTACGATAGTTGCCTCTGAGACCTGGTGTTCTGGGTTCGATTCCCACCCGGGACAATTATTTGTGTGAACCACAAATAGTTGTTCTGAGTCTGGGTGTTCTGTGTGTCCGTGAAATGAATGTATGTAAAGTCCCCCGCGACACAGGGATTTATTTCACTAGTGCGGGAGTTGTCTTTAAAAAAAAAAAAAAAAATTTTCACGTATTTTTGTATGTGTAAAAAAGTTTGTTGACTGTAATGAACATTTATTTAAGAAAAATCAAATAAGAAATAGAAATAACCTATACGCATACTTTTCTTACGGGTAGGATTTTTAAAATCAGAATACATTTTCCATTCTCCATTATCTGATACAAAATAAAAACAAAAATGACTTTCATCTCACACAATGTATGAAAAAAATTGGTTTCACACAATATACATTTTCTTTCAAATAATCGCGAATATAGCCGGCGTTCCACTGTCCCGATTTCTCGTTTTAATTTTAAAATAGGTCGCCCTTTGTGCTTGTATCAAATCGAATTGCTCTTAAGCACTGTTCCGTATTCAATCTAACGTATTCTTTTGTGAAAATGTCTCACTCCATGCAACTTGTTAGTAGATTATGGAATCGAATTGAAGACGTTTTATGATTGAATTGAATTGAGTTGCGTATAGAATTTTGATGTATTTGAAATTTCTTGATAACCTCTGTGCTGTAGCGGCTAAATAAGACTCGTGAGGAAGTGGCCGTGGATTCGATTCTCACCCCCGACAAAAAAAATCTGTGTGTAAAACTAAAGACTTTTTTTTTTAAAGACCACTCCCTCACTAGGCATATAAATCCCTGTGTCGCGGGGGACTTTACAAACATTCATTTCACGGACACAAAGAACACCCAGACTCAGAACAACTATTTGTGGTTCACACAAATAATTGTCCCGGGTGGGAATCGAACCCAGAACACCAGGTCTCAGAGGCAACTATCATAACCACTGAGCCACCGGTGCAATCAAAAAGTAGATTTCTTTCTGAATCTAGTTAGTGAATAGTAAAAAGGTCGTAATTTTAACGAGCATGAACAGCCATTTTTCAATACAATTTCTTTCTTTCAAAAGCGTGTCAAACGCTTTTTTATTAAATCGCGTAGCTTTCTAATTGTAATTGAAACACTTGGAATGTTGGTATTTTACTTATAATAAATATTGTAGAAGTAGTATACGAGTGAGATGGCAGTAGTAGGGACACTTCGAGGGACGGCTCGCTGGGCACTCTGCATTTGGGCGAGTCCCACATATCCCACCGCCAGCGCGCGAATACGCTGCAGCGGCGGCGGTGGGAAAGCGAAATTTCAACCCGGACAACAATAAAAAAAAAAAAATGGGCACTCTCTGCCTGACTGCCGAACCGCAGGATTACCGATTCAATAGTGCTACTCACTATTGAATCGGTAATCGGTAATCCTGTGTCTTATTGATACTTACCTATAGTGAACACTACACTTATGGTTAAAGATTTTTTTAATCAGTTCAAGACCCTATTTGATGCAAACAAACAGTTAAATCTTTCTTCTTTATAATATTACTAGCGGCCCGCCCCGGCTTCGCACGGGTGGACTTTTATACCCTACCCCTGCCCTACCCTACCCCTACCCCTACCCTACCCCTACCCCTACCCTACCCTTACCCTACACCTACCCTACACCTACCCTACCCTACCCCTACCCTACCCTACCCCTACCCTACCCCTACCCTACCCTACCCCTACCCTACCCCTACCCTACCCTACCCCTACCCTACCCTACCCTACCCCTATCCTATGTCCTTCTCCCAGTTCTTAGCTACCTCCCTACCAAATTTCAGCCAAATCGGTTCAGCCGTTCTTGAGTTATAAATAGTGTAACTAACACGACTTTCTTTTGTTTTTAAAATGTATTCTGCTATTCGGGACGGAAACAAATCCAACAAATCAAAAACCATGGCAATCGGTCCAGCCGTTCTCGAGTTATAAGTGTTGTAACAAACACGAATTTCTTTTATATATATACTAGCGGCCCGCCCCGGCTTCGCACGGGTGGACTTTTATACCCTACCCCTGCCCTACCCTACCCCTACCCTAACCCTACCCTACCCCTACCCCTAACCTACCCCTACCCTACACCTACCCTACCCTACCCCTACCCTACCCTACCCCTACCCTACCCTACCCTACCCTACCCTACCCCTTCCCCTACCCAAAAGTATCCTATGTCCTTCTCCCAGTTCTTAGCTACCTCCCTACCAATTTTCAGCCAAATCGGTTCAGCCGTTCTTGAGTTATAAATAGTGTAACTAACACGACTTTCTTTTGTTTTTAAAATGTATTCTGCTATTCGGGACGGAAACAAATCCAACAAATCAAAAACCATGGCAATCGGTCCAGCCGTTCTCGAGTTATAAGTGTTGTAACAAACACGACTTTCTTTTATATATATAGATACTAGCGGCCCGCCCCGGCTTCGCACGGGTGGACTTTTATACCCTACCCCTACCCTAACCCTACCCTACCCCTACCCTACCCCTACCCTACCCTACCCTACCCCTACCCTACCCTACCCTACCCCTACCCTACCCTACCCCTACCCTACCCCTACCCTACCCCTACCCTACCCCTACCCTACCCCTACCCTACACCTACCCTACCCTACCCTACCCTACCCCTACCCTACCCTACCCTACCCTACCCTACCCTACTCTACCCTACCCTACCCTACCCTACCCTACCCTACCCTACCCTACCCTACCCTACCCTACCCTACCCCTACCCAAAAGTATCCTATGTCCTTCTCCCAGTTCATAGCTACCTCCCTACCAATTTTCAGCCAAATCGGTTCAGCCGTTCTTGAGTTATAAATAGTGTAACTAACACGACTTTCTTTTGTTTTTAAAATGTATTCTGCTATTCGGGACGGAAACAAATCCAACAAATCAAAAACCATGGCAATCGGTCCAGCCGTTCTCGAGTTATAAGTGTTGTAACAAACACGACTTTCTTTTATATATATAGATATATATACAATGTGATAGGGGTGGGACTTCTAACCCGTTAAGGCTGAGTACTACATCTAATTTTATCGACAAAAAAAATAATATGGGGGGTTGAACCCCCTCCCCCTAAAAATTATGGCTATTTTAATATTTTTTTTAATGTACTACGGCGCGCTTGATACTTTATGTGATATCAAAGGTTGTATGCGTCGTAGAAACAAAAAAAGAACGACAAACGGTAGCTAATAACCTTGGCTAACTAATTCATTACTTTTTTCATATGTTTGATAATGTTTTGGTGAGAAAAAAAATAATTTCTGAATTATTTTGACCGAAAACATCGCTATTTTTCAATATTTTCACGAATTACTCAAAACTATGTCCCATAAAATTATTAATAATTTGCGCTCATTTAAAAGTATTTGAGTTATTCTTTCTAACGAAACCAAAAACATCACCATAACATCATCAATTCTAAGTAGTTTCCCCTGTGTAAGCTCAATACTCATACTTGACATTATTTGTAAATGAAACCAGTAATACTCATATGTACTTTACATTTATTTAAAATCAAACCTACTGAAAAATACAATCAAACAAAACATTTTAATGCTTAAAATTAATTGATTAACTGTTCGAAGTGTTCTCCTCTGTTTTGTAAACAGGCGGTGGCTCTTATAGCCATTTGTCGCGTGGTTCGTCTTAATACCGCGGGATCAGATCGAAGTTCGTCGGCGGCGATCCTAATTCTTTCCCGGAGCTCTTCTCTCGTGTTTACCTCGACGAAATAAATTTTTTGCTTCAACCATCCCCAAAGATGATAGTCACAAGGCGTCAAATCGGGCGAACGTGGAGGCCAAGCAACTGTTCCGCCGCGTCCAATCCATCTCGGGAAGACTTCGTTTAGATATTGGCGAACACTCAAGGCAAAATGAGCAGGAGCACCGTCTAATTGTAGCCACATGTGGCGCCGATAGCTTAGTGGCAAACTCATGAGTTCTTCGTTAAATTCATTTTGCAGAAAATGCAGAAATCTAGGCCCATTTAATCTCTCAGGCAATTCAATGGGCCCTATTAAAATATCGTCAATCATGGCAGCCCATACATTTATTGAAAACTCGTGTTGGAATGTCGATGTTCGTACAGCATGAGGATTTTCAGCCATCCATAAATGTTGGTTTCTAAAATTTGTAATTCCTCGCCTTGTGAATTTTGCTTCGTCTGTCCACATAATCTTAGCAAGGAAATCGGGATTGCGACGCACTCTGCGATTTATCCAAGAGGAAAAAACACACCGCGCGTAATTATCTTGGCCTGTTATTTCCTGTGCTCTCCGGAAGTGGAAAGGATGTAATCCTTCTCGGTGTAATATTTTTGAAATAGTCCAGTATTCCAGGCCCGTCATCCTTGAAAGGCGTCTCAAACTTAATCTAGGATCTCTGTGTATGAGATCTAACACGTCCTCTTCCGATGCCACTGGTAGATCGCGAACACGTTCTGGAGCTGGTCTTCTTATACCATAATTTGCCAATCTTGCGTGAATATCAATAAACGTATGATAACTCGGTGTGGGTCGGTTTGGAAACCTTCTACGGTACTCGCGCACTGCTGCACTGGCATTGCCATTGCAAAAACCATATACAAAATGAATATCCGCAACATATTCGTCATAATTACGACGATTAGCCATAGCGAAACTTGTCCACGAAAAGCGCGAGAAGAAATTTAACAAGGTGTGTTTGCAGTCACAGATTTGTAACGACTAATAATACCCGACAATGGTGACAAGAACCGCTTTACCGCACGTGGTGTATTTATCTTTTTTCCTTGTCTGTTACTTTACATTGTACGTTTTTTTACCCTCTCGCACACCTCACAGCATGTGGTGTCATCTTCTATCCTAGTCTGTTACATTACGTTGTAAGTTTTCTTACCCGCTCGCATACCTCGTTTTGTTACCTGCTTTTGTTTTGATATGGTTAATGGTTAATGGTTCTTAATACTTGAATTTGTCATGTTATGGTGATGTTTTTGGTATCGTTAGAAAGAATAACTCAAATACTTTTAAGTGAGCATAAATTATTAATAATTTTATGGGACATAGTTTTGAGTAATTGGGTTTTTGAAAAAAAAATTTTTTTGTGATAAATGGAAAGTTTATATATAAGTTATATAACAAAACTATTTTTTTTTATTTTTTTTCGCTATAATTCAAAAGATATATCAAAATAAAAATTTATTTTTGAATTCAGTACCGAAGATACGCCGACAGCTCCCGAACAAACCCGAGCACTTGTGACGTCATAATGTTAGTTTTCACTCATTGCAGTTTATATGCAGTGATAATATGTGTAGTGTTTTGATCTATTTACTTTGTTGTCATTGTGAAATACTCGAATATATATTGAAAATGTCGAACCTCAGAAGTTATCGTTCTTGTTTTGTACCATTATGTACGAATACTACAAAAAAAACTCCTGACAAAATGTTTTTAAATGTTCCTCAAGATGAAAAACGTCGAAATAAATGGTTGCAAGCAGTGCGTCGTGAAAACCCCAAAACAAAATCAATTTTTTTTTGTTGTGACGATCATTTTGATGTAAGTACTTCTCAAGATCATTTTTATTAATTATTATTTATCTAAGAGGACAAATAAATAAGTAGAGTTCAGTCAATATTTGTTTTTAACTAGGCTCCAAATCATAACCTTTAAAATCATAACATTAAAGAATTTATTGATAATTCAAAGTGCTTAAATAATAAATTTATGTATCTAATGATTAGGATTCATTTTGATGTTTTTATAATTTTATTACGTTCTAAATTATATATTTGAAGAGATTATAAAATTTTTAAGTTTATGTTATTATGGTTTTTCTGTTGTTCTAATAACATTTAAATAATTCTTATGATTTCTCCTTTTTTTCTAGCTAAATGATGACATGGAAAATTATATTTATTACACAACAATGGGAGGTAAAGCAAAGATTAAAATTGATGTGGTACCACACAAGTTTAACTTTTCATTAATAGTTAAAGTAACTGAATAAGCTTTACTCCGAACTCGATGTTCTGGACATACCCGTCCTTTTACAGTGCAAATATTATTTTTACGACTCAGTTGAACATAACCTATACCTAGCTTTGTCACCGTAACTCTCGCGTGATGATCTATAATTAATAAAATAAATAATTTGATATGATGGAGAATAAATACTTAGATATTTTCTTTTATAATATTATTCTTTAACAAACTTACCTTGATGCCTTGGCACCTCGAACTTCAGCAGAATTGAACCGAACGTCATTTTTTAAAAAAGTCGTTATCATAAATATATATCAACGTCAGGAATATTGTCCGACTTTGCTTTTATAAATCCATTATCGCACATAGCTAATATCGGAATTATTATAACAATTCGTTTTTAGCAGGAAATTATTAATATTGTCAAGTCACGTGTAATTGCCGTAAACGCTGTACTGTTATAAAATAGCTTTAACATTATGACGTCACAACCATGGTGACCAATCATGGCGCGTTTATAGTCACGTGATTTTTTTTTAAACTTTATCAATTTTTAATTGCTTATAAATAATTAGAAAAATTTTATTTTTCAGTTTTTCGCATTAAATATCAATATTATTAATAATAAAGTTTTAAAATACATAAAAAAAAAAAATATTTTTATTTTTTTCAAATTCCCAATTCGTGAAAATATTGAAAAATAGCGATGTTTTCGGTCAAAATAATTCAGAAATTATTTTTTTTTCTCACCAAAACATTATCAAACATATGAAAAAAGTAATGAATTAGTTAGCCAAGGTTATTAGCTACCGTTTGTCGTTCTTTTTTTGTTTCTACGACGCATACAACCTTTGATATCATATAAAGTATCAAGCGCGCCGTAGTACATTAAAAAAAATATTAAAATAGCCATAATTTTAGGGGGAGGGGGTTCAACCCCCCATATTATTTTTTTTGTCGATAAAATTAGATGTAGTAACAGCCTCTCAGCCTTAACGGGTTAGAAGTCTCACCCCTATCACATTGTATATAGATTGCCTACAGAAAATAAACTTCCAACACAATTCTAATTATTAATACTAGTACAATATATTTATAATTTAGTTGTGTATCACTACATAGTATAAAACAAAGTCGCTTTCTCTGTCCCTATATCCCTATGTATGCTTAAATCTTTAAAACTACGCAATGGATTTTGATGCGGTTTTTTTTTAATAGATAGAGGGATTCAAGAGGAAGGTTTATATGTATAATACATCAGAATTGTACCCGTGCGGAGCCGGGGCGGGTCGCTAGTAAATTATAAAAGCGTCATAATTTATTAAAAAAATAATGAACCATTTGTATATTTATCTTTCCGACCTCAGTAGCGTAGCTGTATTTGGCTCGCTTTAAATCTCGGAGGTCGTGGGTTCGATCCCCACGCTGGATAGGAAATCTTTGTGTAAATTCTAAGATTTCTTTCCGGGTCTGGTTGGTTGGGGGACTACCCTCCGTGCCTCGGAAAGCACGTTAAGGCGCTGGTCCCGATTGTTATATATAACATCATCTATAATAATCGTATATCAAGGAACGGGCAGCAGCGTTTTCTTGTGTGGTACAACATAATACTGCGGTCACCAACCCGCCTGCCAAGCGTGGTGACTATGGCAAATACCCTCCCTCGGGAGTAGGCCCATGCTCAGCAGTGGACGTTGTACGGGCTGATGATGATATTTATCTTTATAAATAACACGCCCACGTAAAATATGGGAGAAAGGCGTGATTATATGTATGTATACATATGTATGTAAAATACAGCATTTTCATTTAATTGTCAACTTTTTACTTATGACTAATATTGTTTTACTTTGTTTCAGGTAAGATTGTTTTATCTTCTTATCATAGTAATGTAAGTTATCGGTATGTTAATATCTGATTATTTCGATCATTATGGATAACATTGTATGTCATGATGTAAAAAGTTACTATTAGCATTATCCTTATAACAATGATATTATGGTTCGACATTATTTTTTACGATAGTAAGTATTATGGGCATTTGTAATAGCATAGAAGCTCCATATGTTTACACATTACCATTAATAACCATAAATACATTTGTGTGTCACTGTCGTATTATGTTTGCTATATCAAAATGGCCGTCTTTCAAGAATGCGAACGACGCCGCGACGTCCAATGTCAAATATGAGAAGATATTAGCACAGTATAATAAGAAGTATACAATAAACTTCTTTGTGTATAACGACATTAGGTTATGACGTAACAAAACAAAAAAAAATCGGATAGCAAAAATATCACACCATATTTCGAAGTGTCATTGTTTTTTAACATATTGTTCCTGTTATTTTTACCCGACTGCAAGAAGGATTACGTTTTTCTTGTTCTTTTTTTTATTTATTTATTGACTCACCACCATTTGTTTACACTTATAAATTTAGAACATAAAATTACAAACATATTAATACTTAGTGTAACCATTACTTCAAGGTAAGCAAGTATGACAACATTAAAAATTTATTACTCAAAAGTAAATATTAGTGATAGATAATTTATTTATTAGATTAATATAGACGTTTTATTACTGTTGATAATTTATGAAATAAATAGCAATATAGTAGTGACTATTCTGCTACAGTCAGGTGCAAAATGGAGAAGCGCGTCTTATGACAAATCCTTACTAATTTATGAAGGCGAAAGTTTGTACGTATGGATGTTTGTTACTCTTTTACGCAAAAACTTCTAAACGGATTTGGCTGAAAGTTTGCACGGAGATAGTTTAAAAGCTGGACTAACATATAGGTTACAAAATATCACGATCCGACCCACTGGAGCAGAGTGACGCTTATAAAACCGCGGGGAGCAGCTAGTTGTAAAATATTGCAAATCAATTAGGGCCAATAACCTAAATAAGTCCAAAGCTAATGCTAGCTTTGATCTGTTAATGTCAACATACGATCGATGGTCCTACTTACAATGAAATGACCTCTACGCTTAGCTACCTATTCTTACTCATTTGTATGCGCCTTGACATCTCCGTAGCTGACGTGAATACAAGTGCATCAATTTTCTTTCGGATGCAGTTTCTTTTGAAGCCAATGTACATGATCTATTCGGTACATGAGTTTTTAATGCTAATGTGTGACATTTTGTTACGACCTTTGTATAACTTGATGAATGAACTATTTTACTAACATTAGAAATTTCATTAACTTTGTAGTCTAGCAGTAGGTATCGTTTTAAGCCTCGGAGTTCGTGAGTACCCATGCCAGGTCTTTTTGGGTACTTAAGCTATTAATGATCAAAGAACGGCTTATTTCTAATTTAAAAAGACAAAATATCTAGTGTTAATTCCGCAAAAAAATTTTTAGCGGAGTTACCACTAGATATTTTGTCTTTTTAAACTAGATTAATATGGATTTCCGCAAAGTAACGCCTGATTCTATTTTTATAAACGGCTTATTTTTCGGATGGACATTTTTTTAAGTCAGCATCGACACTGTTGTTCCTTCACCGGGCATAAAAGCAAGCGGGCTGCAGCCTGAATTTTCTCGCCACTACGTAGTACGTAGGACTAGCCCTTCTTTAGCAATGTTATCCTATTTATTATATCTCCTCGTGATGGCCTACCCACTAAAACAATCCGTTTGCTCATCATCAATGATGTACTATTTACGACGCCTTTCATCGTTGACCCTCCGGTGGGTAAAGTAGAGCGACAGTTGCACAAAACTCCCCTAAAGAAATTAAAAGCCATAATCCCTCAATCTTCCCGTCAGCGACCGCCCTGAGCCGAGGTCCAAGTCCCACAGGAGACGCCCTCTTGCGCAGGTTGCTTAGTTTGTAGTGTTTAAAACATTTATCTAGGTTGGAGCTCTGCTCGCCTTTATGCCCGGTGAAGTAACTACATATGTCCGTACAAAAAAATAAAAGTAGCAGAGCAACCGCGGGATAAATCCACAGAACGAAGAAAGTCGTTATGAAATACGATAAAGAAAGCCATGATGAATGAATGTTGAATACATTACCTACCTTAGAATAGAATTCCTAGGTTTCCAAATAACTCCAGACATAGGTATTATTCGAAACTTAAGCAGGGATGCCTAAGCCCTTGCCTGTACGCTTGGAATGCGATGAGGGTGAATATATCGCTTATTATTGCATTTTCAAGGGTTTTAAAGTATTTTTGTGTTATTTCAATTTTAGGTTGAGAACTTATATATTAGTTGATTATCAATGTGATAATGGCGATTAAATATCCTACTAATATTATATGGATGAATGGATGGATGTTGTTACTCTTTCACGCCAAAACTACTGAACGGAACTGGCTGAAATTTTGCACCGGGATATGTTAAACGCTGGATTTACATATAGGCTCCAAAACATCACGCTCCGACCCACTGGAACAGAGTAACGCGGGTAAAACCGCGCAGCTAGTAAAGTGATAAACGTTTGAAATATGTTAAGCAGGTATTTATTTATTTAAAAGGCTTACCAACTTAAATACATACATGACATTCATAAACACACTTTAAACTAAAGATAATGTATGCTTTTAACTTACAGGTAGGGACAACATTTACTTTTGACACTGTTCAAGCCTAATTTTAACAACTAAAATAAACTTAAACTTAAGTGAACATTTTATAATTCTTATCGGTCAAATAACAATTTTGGTGGTTAGTACTGATAATAATTACAATCAGAGCAAACAACAGACAATTTTAAAACCTTTGTATGTTGCTTTAGTTAATACTAGCTGGCCCGGCAAACTTCGTACCGCCTCAAAATCTACGCGGTGTCCTACATCTACCCTACCCCTACCCTACCCCTACACTACCCCTACCTCTACCTTACCCCTACCCTACACCTACCCTACCCCTACCTTTTTTTTTTTTTCTTTTTTTTTGTTGTCCGGGGGGAATTGCATTTACGCATTCCCACCGCCGCTGCAGCGTATTCGCGCGCTGGCGGTGGGATATGTGGGACTCGCCCTCTCCATAGCGTGGTATGCTAAACTCATACCACGAGGAGAGGACCCTACCAACCACTAAAACCTCCCGGACACTCCTTCGATCCGCCGTTGGTGGGGGCCGGGTACGCATGAGCAATCCGGCCCCCCGACGGCACCCACGGCCAATATGGTACCGCGGGATCTCCAGGGCCACACTTACAGTGGCCCATTTGCCCAATTATAGGGACGCCCGGAGTATAGAGGCGTCCCTACTCCTCATGGGACCCTACCCCTACCCTACCCCTATCCTACCCCTATCCTACCCCTACCCTACCCCTACCCTAAAGTATCCTATGTCCTTCTCCCAGTTCTTAGCTACCTCCCTACCAATTTTCAGCCAAATCGGTTCAGCCGTTCTTGAGTTATAAATAGTGTAACTAACACGACTTTCTTTTATATATATAGAAGATGTTTTACGTTTGTTATTTTGTAATTGTCTGGAAAAGGTCGAAACGATACAGTATGGAAAGTTACCTATAAATAACTTGCCCAATTATTATATCTATTCGAAGATTTCACAATAGAAGTGAACTGTCGATAGTGAAAAGGTGAAAAATGGACGAAAAGTAGCAGTCGTTGATTTGACAAAGAAATATTCTGATTGTAAAGTCAGTGACATACAAAGCTTTATAAGAAGACGTGAGTGGATGAAGGTGATAAGTCACATAATTTAAATTTGGAGTAAATCGTAGTTAAAGTTTCACTTTTATTTTATGAGATAAGTCGCTACAAAACTTATGTTTGTATTAAATATTGATGCCAAGTAATGTAAATAACCTGAAATATTAATGGTATTAAAGCAACCAAACAAATTTATATTTATTATTATTTAATTTGAAAAAAAAAATCTTGACATTACCCTTTTTTTCATAAACAAAAGTCAACTTTTCTGCAAGTTTAGATATTGAAAATGAGGTGCTAAGATGAATGTAGTTGTCTCGTAAAGCCTGAAATGGACGGTTTAAGATCTGTAGCTGTATTATTAGAATTATTAGAATTGACATTATCACCTTCATCTATGCAAAAAAAAACACAAAAACTCGAAAATGCGACATATCACCTTCATCCACTCACGTATTTTTCAATGGCTAAATAAATTGACACTGCTTGTTATATTATATTAAATTCCCGCGCCTGGTTTTACATAAATATAGCCTATATGTTAATCCTAGAAAACTTAGTATTTTAATGGTGAAAGTATTTTTGTATTGTCGTGTTATATTTATTTGATTATTTTGACTGTGAATACTATCAGTAATTTTTCGGAATAAAGTGGTCTAAGATCCGAGCCTACTTCGACCTTCACCGAGCTGATAATAGAATGAAACATCTTTTATAATAAATTAAGTATTTTAGAAAATATATTAAAAATGGGTTAGTTTTAAAAATTCTGGACAGACTATTATTATTATACTATTGATTTTTATGAAATGTTACGCAAAACAGCGCTTATGATGTTGAAATTTTGTATATATTAGCCAATCAAGTGAAAGTACCTGTGATGTACACACCTTTTTGTACCTGTTAAAGCAGTAGTTCGTCCAGGTCCAACCCAACAGCTGAACGTTCTATACGTTTTATACTTTAAGTCAGAATAAAATTTACATATCATCTTTTCTTTTTTTTACATGATATTTAATTAACTGTTGCAAACATTTTATTAAAAATCATAAAAAAAATCAATAATGGTCTGTCCAGGATTTCTTTAGCCAACCCCTTTTTAAGTGTATTTTCTAAGACACTAAATTCATTATAAAACAAGTTTCATTGTATTATTAGCTAGGTGAAGGTCGATGTAGGTTCGGATCTTCTATTAAGTGTCTTCTGAGTCGATAAGGACATTTGTGTATATGTCACTGGAAAATAATACGAATCGTAAGTTGATTTCAAAGAGACTAATATTCTTACAGTCGCATCACAATATGTCTATGAAAACCTTTTATATGTTCATAAGAATATTGATAGTTTTAAGAAAAAAAGCGACACTCATAATGTTAATACTAGATCTAAGCATAATCTTGTTTTACATGCTACACGTCTCCACAAAATTAGCAATTCTTTTATGGGGCAATGTATACGCTTCTATAACAAACTTCCTAATAATGTAAGAGATCTTTCAACAAACAAGTTTAAACGATATGTCAAAGATAAATTATGTAAAATGGATTATTATAAAATTTCTGATTATGTTAATGACAAAACAGCTTGGGAGTGAGTTGCTCTGAAACAATACTGCTTTATTAATAATTGTAAAATAAAATTTATTTAAAAAAAAGGATTCCTCTGAGTTTCTTGTCAGTTCTTCTCAGAGTTGCCACGTCCAGAACTGGTGGTAGTAAAAGAAAGGGTCGCATCATAAGAACATGATTTAAAATATTTTAAATGCGTCTTTATGAATAAAGAATTTTTTGACTTTGACTTTTGATCAACTTCCGTGCCACTCATATTGTTAAATTTTGTTGCCAGTTGCAGCGAACGCGCATAATTATTATATTATTAACTTATTTTTTATAACACTTAAACTAACCTAACCAAACGAGACTATGCTACTGTCGTAACAAAACAAAACAAAAAAACTTCAACTTCAATAAGCCCTGCTAAACCCCATTGGTTTAGGTTACTTTTTTTACCACTCGAAACCCCGTTAGTTTATTAACTAAATAGAAAGTTGATCAACTTACGATTCTTATTATTTTCCGGTGTCATTTACTAGTATCTACAGTGTAGGCGCATAGAAATTATATCAGTATTTACACGTGTCTACGACCCCAATTAATGCATTCAATCTTTATTTAACATCGTACTGTATCAGCTGAATATACAGGGTTAGGTATTTGTAAAACACCGGCAACCTCTCAGGACTACGTTACTATCATCATAATCAACAACTTTTGTTCTATGACTTTTAAAAATGCATCATATTTTAATTCATCAGATTTACACACAAAAATAAAAATATTTAAATTCAACGCTCTAAATGTTACGAAGTCTATGCGAAGCAAAAGAAAGCGATAGTACCGAACAATAGCGAGGGGAGCGGGGAATACAGAGTTGAAATGTGTTAGATAGGACGACGAAATATTGAAGGTTTGTTTTTGGTAAATGTATTATGTTTTGTAATAAGTCGTAGAGCAAAAGTTGTTGTTTATGATGTTAGTAATATAGTCCTGAGAGGTTACCGGTGTTTTACAAATAACCCTGTATATGTGTGCGAATGTTCTTCATAAATCTGCCCTCGCTGTCGATGTCGCTTAAACATCATAAATCTGCCCTGCTACTTGTAATCGCAGTAATCGTCATTTTTGGGATTTTCGCTTATTGCGAAAATAACATTTTATTAATAATAATTTGAAATCGCGATTTTGCAAGTAGATACTGCGTTTGCATTAAGGAGGGCAGAATTATAATAATATAAATAAATAAAATATTCGGATTCTGCTTCCGAATTTCCAATCGTAGTTTCTCAACTACAACATTAATATAATTAATAATATTTAATAGAAAGCTCGCCTAAACTGGAATATTCTTAACATGAATAAAATTTGCAGGTTTACACCTGTTGTTTAATGCGTTCAAAAGTATTCATTCGAGTACGATATTCCTCTTAGTGAATTGTTTTTGAAGTTCTTCATCCGTTGTTCCTGAGTCCCTTCCTTTGTCTTATATGCACGCATTCAGGTATGAACAATATGTTATACCAATATGTGTATCTCTATACAATGCCCCTTTAAAATCGAATCACCTGACCCGGTTGCTGAGGGTTGTAAGGGTTGTGACCTGTTTTGGATGAAAGCCAAAAAATTAGTAGCAGACCCTATGCCCTTTTTGCTATTATACAATCAGTAAGGGCCTGTTCTCAACACTTAATGCTAATTGGTATATATTTTTTTTATTTAATGCAATTCATTCAGATCGTTTATGACATTTTTATTTATTTATTTATACTTTATTGCACACGGAAAGTTACACGACTTAATTTGTATAAATTGGAAACAACACGTACAAAGGCGAGCTTAATTCAATTATGAATTCTCTACCAGCCAACCTTTAGGAAAGAGATGAGTGCATAGCAAGTGTACAACAGATTTAATTTAAATTATTTTTACCAGAATGTTTGTTTGTTGAAACAAGCAAGTTAAGAATGCTTACTTTGATTCGATCCCAATAAAAATGTATTTATTTAAATTATCAATATTTTTTTAATGTAACCTGTGTTGAAACAAGCAAGTTAAGAATGCTTACTTTGATTCGATCCCAATAGAAATGTATTTTTTTAAACTATCATTTTTATTTAAATATATTCTGAAAGGTTTTAATTTAAGGAATAAAATTATTTACTTTCTTAATTACTAGTGGCCCGCCCCGCGTCGCACGGGTGGACTTTTATAGCCTATGTTACTTAGGGATAATGTAGCATTCTAATGGTGAAAAAATTATCGAAAATCGTTTAGTAGTTTTCGAGTTTATTCGGAACAAACATACAAAAATGCAAACTATTAATCTTTATAATAATAATATAGATTCAGCTACAATAAATACCACAACAATTTAAATAACACATATTTTAAAAGTATTTGGAAGTGTTTTTTAAAAATTTGATAGGATTGTATCATTATATTATGTTTTTTTTTGTTCTATTTTTATAATGCGCTATTACAATACGATAAAACCGATTAAAACTGACTCATGTCATGATACAAACCGCTTTAAAAACAAACAAATATGTTAAAGAAATAAGAAACAACTGAACCTCAAATAAAAAAATAGCTATGCTATCTTTATCCAACAATCTGTCTTAAACCCTATTTATATGTATTTAAGTGTGTATTTTATTCGCATAACCCAAATAGCTCTTTCGTATAAACTCGCTTAGGATGAAGGCATTTAGGGAACGAGAAGTGGGTAGATGACCCAACAATATAAGTTGACATTGGCCCGTAATATTTCCGGTCTGCGGCATTTTACAGAACCGTTGTGTGGTGCTTAAGGTCCGTATAGACTGGGGACACCAGGGAAATAAATCTCAGTGCCACTGAGAATTTCATCATCATCATCATCATCATCATCAGTCCGTACAACGTCCACTGTTAATCATGGGCCTCCTCCCAAGGGAGGATTTTTGTCATAGTCACCACGCTTGACAGGCGGATTGGTGACCGCAGTATTATGTTGTAACACATAGGGAAACGCTGCTTCCCTGCTATACTCTTGTTATAGATGATGTTATAACAATCGGGACCAACGGCTTAACATGCTTTCCGGGGCACGGAGGGTAGTCACAAGAAGGAAGAAGACATTTCCAAATTTTCAGATTTTTTATTTTTTTTTATTGTTAAATATAGCCTTACGTTTGACCATAATCTCGCTTGATGGAAGGCGAAGATAAGGCCTAAGATGATACACGCGTGTCTAAAAAGTGTATGTTCACTTTAGCCTTAAAGATGTCCAGATTATAGCGTTCCGGAAAAACTGACCCCGGCAGAGAATTCCACTCCTTAGCCGTCCGCATTATGAAAGAAGAAGCAAATAGCTTCGTGCGTATTGAAGGAATGTCTACAACAAAAGGGTAATATAATGTAATGTTACTAGTTTACTACGAATAGCCTTAGGCCGCGTCCTGGACACCAGCGGACGGAGCGGGCGGCGCGGGCGGTGCCTAAGGAAAACCTGCCGCCCGCACCGCTGTCGTCGAGAACAGCTTCACACAAATCTATGAACTTTGATAAAGACGCGCGTGCCGTCGCCCGCGCCGCCCGCTTCGACCGCTGGCGTCCAGGACGCGGCCTTACTGGTTATACTTTACCTATAATCGCGTAACGGGCTCATCGACGTAATCAAGGCTTTCGACGTATTGCTCAAATGAGAATGAAACATAAATACATTTTGTTATCTTACTTTCTATGCTTTTATTTAAAATGGCCTTCCTTTTCCGCGCTCATATGTTTTCTAGACACGATATATACCTACGCTTATTATTTAACTAAATTAGGTAATACACAAATCTAAAAAAAATACTGGATTCTGTAAGGTGTGGTGATCCTTCACATAGAACAAAGACCTTCTTTGCCGGTGGTATGCCCGGCCGACGGCTAATTGTTCTGGTGGTCTTCTCAGGCGCAGGCAGGCAAGGGCGCCGAGAAATCGGTATCGGGGCTGTATGGCCCCCTGACCGAAGTGTCCTTCGCTGCCTGTAACAACAGGCAGGTCATTAGGGGTGGGTTTTTAACCCGGTGGTATCAGGTCCCTAGAGACTGGTCATTACTATTGTAGTAGTTTGAGTGTGGGCACCCAGGGGTTTTAGGCCTGGGGCAGCTGTCGCGGGAGAAATGTAACCTCCTAGTTTTAGGCGCCGGGAGATCAAGGCCCTACCGGGTGAGACACCTTGTGGTGAGGCCCAGCAGAGCCGATCTACGACCGTGCGCCGACTTTGGTTAGGAGGCTCCCGGCTGAAAGGCCAATTGTTGTTATTCAGAACTTGCATATGTTCGAATTAGCTTGCAAACTTGTATTGCGCGATACAGGTTAGTTGGGATGTTAGGCGCTAAATGGCGCTGCTGGTTATCTTGTGTTGTTTGTGCGTTTACTGTAGATGCCGCTACAAAAGCATTATAATTTAATTAAAAATTTATTTCGTTCGCTCCTTATATTATGACATCTCGTTTCAATTAATAACCATTTTTTTAAATAATTATTACAATTTATTTTATTTAGTTAGTAAGTGACTATGCATGCAAAACAATTTTTCAAATTTAATTATGCATAATATTTTACTTTTAAGCTGTTGTTCACTATTTTTTAAACAAATGTTGTGCATATCTGTAATAGATGTAAACACCTAGCCCTATTTTTCTTGTATATGTACCTATTTGTCAATGTATGTGTTTATGTTGTTGATGTGCCTTAATAAATAAATAAATATGTATATTAGAAGCATTTGTTGTTCTGTTACAAGTGAGTGCCTTTATAATAATATATAATATAATATCTAGGGACAATGTCACACAGATCATCCTAGCCCCAAACTAAGCAAAGCTTGTACTATGGGTACCATTCGACGAAATACATACTTATATAGATAGATAAATACTTAAATACATAGACATCCATGACTCAGAAACAAATATTCGTGCTCATCACACAAATATTTGCACTTTCCGGTATTCGAACCCAGGACCACCAGCATCGTAGGCAGGAGCACTACCAACTAGGCTACGGTGACCGTCGCTAATAATGTTGAGCTGATATTTCCATATGTGGGCGGTTGTCGTATTTTGTCTTTGCTTACAAGTCAAGAAAACGGGACTCAGAGTAGGGTTAGCATGGCGGCTGAATGCGGGGAGAATCTTGAAAGGCATAAATACAGTACCCTTGATGGTTATGTGTTGGCGTTGAAATATTGGGGCCGTGGGGGACCAAGAATCAAATTTATTTATAAAAACCTTACAGCTTCATAAAAACATATGTCTATTTAAAAATTTAATGGTACATTTGATAGTAATATTGATGGCAAATGGTCCTCCTAAATAATACGGCGTATGTGTTTTTAGTATGGCTTTGAAGTACGGTAGTGTTCAATACTACAAAGTATTTTATGTAATAAGGAGTTAAAAAGGTAGGGTTCAAAAGTAAAAAGTGTTTTATAAATTTATTGCGCTATGACTAAACTGAGTATGTAGGTTAAGACCCCTTAAGCTGACGAGGGGTCCTAAGTTGGGCTCATAACTGGTTGGTTGAACTTGAGACGTGAAGGTAAAGGGCTATAAAGTAACCGAGGCAAAAGGAAACAGAATAGAAACAGGTAATGTGCCTAGTAGCGAATTTTACTGGAAAATAAATTAGAGATTGCAAATTAGGTATCTTTAAATACATATTTAACCAAATTGTAGGATACACTCATGTTGGGTGCATTAGCCATTATTCTTGAAATAACTACCCTTTTATATATTATTTTATGTTAGGTGTGAGTATAGAAGAAAAGCCTCATGGCTAGCTAGCCACAAGGCTTTTACTACTTCAGCGGGCATAAAGGTAAGCAGAGCTCCAGCCTTAATAAATGGCTTAAAAACTACAAACTAAGCAAGAGCGCAATAGGGCGCCCCCTGTTGGGCTTGGACCTCGGCTCAGGGCGGTCGCTGGCGATGAGATTGAGGTACCCATGAGTACATAGACGATGTAAAATTTCCTCATAATATAGGTACCTACATAAAAGACTTCACCAACTTAATAATGGTTCCGAATTGCATAACCGAAATGTGAACTATTTTTTAATATAATACACATGGGCGTATCAAACCATTTGTGGCGAGGACAGTTACATAGGCACAATGGCTTTATAATATTCAATAGTCGACTTTATATGGCCTGATGATGATTATCCATTTTGATATATCCCTTGCCCCATTTTTCCTACGCCCATGCTACTTAAGATCTTCTGTTTGCGTAGAAACACTGTCCCGAAATGGGTTAGTTACTATTCAAACAAACCCGGATCCGTGTGTGTTGACTTTGTTCGGTTCTTTTATGTTTTTTCTATCGTAAAGAAATTTAACGCGTGATCAATTACCTTACGTTAAACATGAACGTTGAAATGCGCCGTAAAAAGTTTATGATCTTGGTACATTTCGTCGGTGATAGCGCAACACCGCGTAAGTTACAGTGGTTAATAAGGTATAATTTCATTTGTCAAGAAATGTTTTCTTTGTGTGTATTGTAAAGGGCGAAGCATCATTGTGCTACATATGATGTTCAACCTTATTAGCTATTGTTACTTACGCGGTATTATAGAATTACCGGCGATTTATCAAGCGTAACGGTTTAACCACAGTGGCACAGCTGGGTATTGTTACGTAATTTAATATGCTTTAAAATGATCAGACGATTTAAAAAAAGCTTAGAATTTAGAATTTTATGTTTAACTTGTTTTTTTTTTGTAACAAAAAAAATTGATCAATATTGCAAAAAAAGTGATATTCACCAAACATGAATTTGCCATACCCGGTTTAAGAGTTAGTAGAACTAATAAATAATTTATGGTAAATTGTATTAGGTTTTCTAACAAACTCCCTAGTCATGTAACTGATTTGCCTGATACAACTTTTAAAGTATATATTAAACGTGTCCACATATCTAAAGGCTATTATAGCATTAAGGCCTATATTGAGGCTATAGACGTTTGGCTTCATAAACCTGCTTGCGTAACACTTTATTTTATTTTTGTATTCATAAACACTCGCTTTTTTATATTTATAAATATACTAGCTGTAGTATATTAGAAAAATCGATTTTAGATTAGATAGATCTGGTGTAGATCTCGTTCCGTGGGAACCTCATCTTACAATATAGGCTACTAGCGACCCGCCCCGACTTCACACGAGTGCAAGGCAGATGTATTATACACATAAAAATACCTCTGGAATCATTCTATCTATTAAAAAAAATGACATTAAATTCCGTTGCGTAGTTGTAAAGATCTGAGCATACATAGGTACAGACAGACAGTTGGAAGCGACTTTGTTTTATACTATAGTTAGTTTTATACTAGTGATTACACTCACAAATAATGTGTCAATCTTTGACATTTATTTCAAACAACTAACAGTTATGTCAATAACATTAGAAAACATAACATTCAAAAATCTATTTCTTTGATATAAACTTGGTTTATGGGCCTCCTCCCGGGGGAGGGTATCTGCCATTGTCACTACGCTTGACAGGCGGATTGATGACCGCAGTATTATAGAAACGCTGCTGCCCGTCCCTTGATATACGATTATTATATTCCCTCAACCAACCGGACCCGGAAAGATATCTTATCATTTACGCAAATACTTCCTGTTCGGCGTGGGGATCGAACTTACGACCTCCGAGATGTAAAGCAAGCCAAATACCGCTACGCTACGGAGGTTGGATTCATTTATATATAGAAAAACGTCCACATATGGAAAAAAACAAAAAGTCGGTTATTTTTGATAAAATGATGCGTTGTGTAAATGACTAACACTTTAGAAATATTGTTATAGTTCCGCGAAATACCTATAAAACGTTATGCTTTGGCACCCATCAGTGTTTTGGATGCCAAAGCGGGACCGTAGCATACTGGAACTAACCGAGATAATAGACATAACTCAATTGTCATATTAATGTTATTATTAAGGACTGTAAGATGAAAACGCAGTTGGTTTCGATGTAAACAAAAGTGTAATAAAATAGTAGATTGTTTATCAAGGGAGCAAACAACTATTTTAAAGGCGAGAGTGTTTTTTTTAATCCAGAGCGGAGCGAAGGATTCTAGAGTAGAATCCCGAGCGGAGCGAGGGATTCTTAACTAGAATCCTGAGCGCAGCGAGGGATTAAAAGTATGTCACTCGAGCTTAAAATAGTGTTGACACTCTACTTTTTATCACCCTCTATGAGAAAATAAGTAAGTGCAACTTATGAACAAGAATTTATTTACGTACAATGAAGAACCATAAGACATAAAATATAATTAACAATATCCACACTCCAAATTCAAATCAATTTTGGTCCAGGGATTAATGAGCTACATATTTTGGTCCCTGTTTACGAGGAATAAACTAGCTCTTTTTGAATAGATGTGATAAAAAATATAATAATATATCAAAATGACAAGTAAAAGAAAAGGTATAAAAACATAGACATTATACATACAAAAAGGTTGTGCGGTCTTGCATAATTATAAACGCGAATGTTTGTAAGTGCGGATGGATGGATGTTTATTACTCTTTCACTCCAAAACTACTGAACGGAATTGGCTGAAATGTTGCACCAGAATAGATTATACGCTGGATTAACATATAGGCTAAAAAAATCACGCCCCGACCCACTGGAGCAGAGTAACGCGGGTAAAACCGCGGGGCGCAGCTAGTATATAATAATTTATACAAATTAATATAAATCAAGTGTGTTATGGAAAACATAAAAGGGTTTATTTATTAATTGCATATGAGTGTATGTAAAACTAATAACAGAAATACAATAAAAAAAACTTTGTCTATCTGTCGGTCTGTCTATCAATCTTTCTGTGTGTCTGTTTGTTGTTGCTAATCTCAGTACCTAATGACTGCACCAATTTTGATTTACCTATCATTAGTAGATATCAAATTTTATAAGTTATAATTTATGCTACTTTTTATTTAATCTGTCTGTTTATTTGTCTGCGTTTGCTTAAAGACCGCGTCATTTGCATTTGCGTCGGTTCCGTGGAAATCGCCACAGCATCTTGAGTGCCATTTCTGCTAGGCACGATTGTCCCCTCAAATGGATGTTAGTGCAGCGGACTGAGTCCCTGCTAACTATTTTGTAGGTATTAGTCTATGTGTCATGTATGGATCGAAGTTATCTGAATAAATAAATTTTATTATTTATTATTATTAATCTCCAAAACAGTAGTATCGATTTAGATGGGACTTTCAGATGCCTTACAAAGTCCATATTTTACGCGAATAAGGCCGCAGACAGCAGATAGTCCAAATTTTTTCCATTACAAATTGTTCCATTTTGTAAAGTAATGTAACTTGAAAGTTTATGTCCATTCCACCAACCCTCGGGCCTCATAAAAATAGTGTCTAACAAAACTTCCGTCGAAGGATCAAATTGATTTGAATATTTTAACGGGAGGTAAGTTTGTAAGCGAAATCTGTTTGTGGAAAATCGTAAGATAATCGTATTAAAGAGATCCGGGGAAAATCTACTATGGTATCGTATAAAGAGCTGGATTTATATTATTTAAGCTCGGTATACAATTTCCTGTTTTCTAAATTATTAGATAAGCCTCCTTGGCGTATCAATATTGGGTTGGACCTCATCTGGCAGCACGGAATCGCCTTTTTCCGTCGCCCTTTCTCTTTCTGTCGCTTAGAACTGCCATTTGCAAGACCGAGACAGAAAGCATAATGCGATAGCACGCGGCGGAATCCTCGAGGCGATCGGCATCACGGACAAAATGCAATGGTCGGCAGGGAGACTCCGGAACGCTGAAGCGCGCGATAGCATGCTAACGCATCCTTTCACCGCCGATCACTTGCTATCGCATGCTGTCTCACTCTATCGTACAATGGCGCACGCGGCCGCTCGTCAGCTCAGTGCAGCCTGGATCGCCTTTTTTGTCTGCGGAATGCGACAGCGAGCGTTCGCATGCGGCAGCATACTGCAGCACGTGGTAGCACAGGCGGAACAAATGCGATTCCGTGCTGCCAGATGAGGTCCAACCCTTAGTCTCACTTTCAGTTTCGGAGGACGTGGGTGCGATCCCAACGGGTTGGTCAAAAAATCCTGGTTTATATTAGGTATGTGTAATTTCCGGGTCCGGTTGGTTGAGGCCCAACGTGCCTCGTAAAGTACGTTAATCACTGTATGTATTTGGATGGATTTTGTTATGTAAATGAATACTTTATACTTAAGAATTTATGAATAATTAGATATGCAGTACTAATATTACGAATAGATGATTGAGAATCTAATTGTAGTGGCGGACTTACAGTTTTGCCGCCCGTAGGCTTTTCAAATTTTGCCGCCCCTACTTAGTCCAGGGTCGATAATTTTTAAAACCAAAAAAAATCATAATAGGATGAAACCCATTAGAAAAGGAGGGAAATATGATAAAAATGAAAGGAAAAATAATTTACGGGCGATCTGAAGTTGGGAAGGGGATGGGGGTGAGTTTTTAAGGGTAAAAAACGGTTTTTCTCGATTTCCGGCAAAACTAAAAGTCCTATCGAAAAAAGTCAAATGGAAAAGTTGTAGATAATAAAAAGATCTAAAACTTTTGTATTTACACTTTTTTCACATAACCTCAAAATTTATGTGAAAAATTCAAAAAACCAAGTTTTTGGTTTTTTATTTTTATCTTTTTCCAATTTTTTTTTTTTTTAACGAAATTTTGTGAAAACTTACCTTTTTATGTCCCAAATACGCTGTAATTTATTTAATTAAAAATATTTATTTTTTCACCTTATTTTGAATTAATATCGAAAAAACACCCTAATTTTCAATCGAAAATTCACCCGTCAAAATATCAGCTTTTTTCAAAAAGTTGGTGTGGTTTCTGTTCGTTGGAATCTCTACTTTCCGATGGTAAAAAAAAAAATATATGTTACTATGGTAAATCTTCTCAGAAAATGCAAAAATTCAAAAAAAACTTGAATTCGATTAAATAATTTCATCTAAAAAATGTGATTGCTGCAATTTGTTTCAATTAAAAAGTTGATTTATTTAATTCTAATTACATTTATGTCATAGAAAATCTCATTATAGATAAATATAAATGTAAATCGTTCGTATTGCTTATCATCTGCCTTATTGCAAATGATACAAACAGATTCATCCATACTGATAATCTGAAAAGACAAAATCGAATTAATAATGTCTTCACTATTTAATCGTGAATAAACTCCCATGAAAAAAAAAATATTAAAGAAATCAATGTCAAAATGTATAAATAATATATTATAAATCTATAAAAAAGTATAAAATATATATGAAAATCGGCCAAAAGTTTGTTTTATTAGAAATATATTTACGATATATATTTTATATATTTTTTATAGATTTTAAATATATTTTTTATAGATTTTGAAATATATTTTTTTTCATGGGATTAACTAAATTTGTTTGTGCAAAATTAAGGAGATAATTATTTTTTTATCTTGTACTAAAATATCATTTAATTTCAATCTTTAGGTTATGTTAAGTTAAGCATACTATTTTTTAAAGAAAATATTACGATTTTTATGGTTGAGTTGATTAATACAGATAAAAATAGAGATAGTATTTACCTTCCTATGCAGATTCGAAAAGTTTTATTGTTTTTTTAAGTAAACTTGTCACAATTATCTTCAAGAAACTCAGCGTGCGCGTGTATTTTTATAAACGATGTTGTATACTGTACTGTATTTCGAATACTGGTTAGGCTAGCGGTTGTAACAGCTGCTACGAAATATATAGTATATAATAGTAGGTATGTATGTAGTAAGACCCAGACCCGCCTAGCCCCTTCCCCACTTCTCCACAAAATACCTTTTGATGGGCTACAATTTTTCGTAGGTCACTCAGGTATATCTACTCAGGTATATATATAATTTATCTCAAAATAGTTATAAATAAGCATCTACGCATATAATTTAAAGAAAATTAGACAACTTTCTCCAAATATTGTAGATGTCTTATTAAATATTAATTTAATTAACTTATTTGTTTGTTAATTATAGTAGTATATTTTTATTTGCAATTTTTTTGTTATCAACGTCACATGTAATCTAACGTTTTTCGAGTAATTAAAGTCTAAATTTTAATAAATAGCTCAAAATTATTTATAATAATTAAAAAAAAATTTTCAAATTCAAGTTTTTTTTTAATTTTTGCGTTTTCTGAGAAGATTTACCATAGTAACATATATTTTTTTTTTCACCATCGGAAAGTAGAGATTTCAACGAACAGAAACCACACCAACTTTTTGAAAAAAGCTGATATTTTGACGGGTGAATTTTCGATTGAAAATTAGGGTGTTTTTTCGATATTAATTCAAAATAAGGTGAAAAAATAAATATTTTTAATTAAATAAATTACAGCGTATTTGGGACATAAAAAGGTAAGTTTTCACAAAATTTCGTTAAAAAAAAAAATTTTTTGTAAAAGATAAAAATAAAAAACCAAAAACTTGGTTTTTTGAATTTTTCACATAAATTTTGAGGTTATGTGAAAAAAGTGTAAATACAAAAGTTTTAGATCTTTTTATTATCTACAACTTTTCCATTTGACTTTTTTCGATAGGACTTTTAGTTTTGCCGGAAATCGAGAAAAACCGTTTTTTACCCTTAAAAACTCACCCCCATCCCCTTCCCAACCTCAGATCGCCCGTAAATTATTTTTCCTTTCATTTTTATCATATTTCCCTCCTTTTCTAATGGGTTTCATTCTATTATAATTTTTTTTCACTTTTCATTATTTTTAAAGGCTTCTACCCTGGTCTAACTATTGATCTACTGAAAATTTATTCATTGTTAATTTTATACGTTAACATTTTATAGGGGCCAAATTTGGACCTTAATTTCTGCCGCTCCAGGATCCAGCCTACTTAGCTTGCTGATAAATCCGCCTCTGGGGGTCTACTCTCTAAGTCCGTCAACGAAAGTACGGGCCCGTCCGAAAGCAGCTCGAAACTTAGAATTGTTTCGAACGGAATCATAGACAATTTTCGTGAACGAGAACGATAACAACTTTGCTGTCGCGAAAACTGACATAACGTTCCGTCAAAACAAGTGTCAAATTCAATTTTTCGGACGGGCGAAAAAACATCAGGAGTAGGATGAACTGTCATATCATTTGGTCATTCATTGTTAGTTCGGACCCCGAACGAAACATATGTGCGTAGGTGATCCGTAGTAGGAAACGTTCCGTAATTACGGCCGTAACTACGATTTCGTGCTTAGAGAGTAGACCCCCTGATATGAAGGTACTATACCGACGTAAGCATTCGTTACCAAAAAGGTCATTAAATCTAAAAATGGTGGTCCAGTATTAGAATTTAAATTAAGACCCAGTCGTAGGTAGGCCCTACTGAATAAAAACCAAATTGCCTTACTACGTGCTCTTGCCTTCTTTTGAATATTCAAACAACAATAAATAAATGGGGCGGCCATATTTATTTATTACTGCCGATCAACCAAAGCCTTTTAGCGATTTAGGTAAGCGCAACCCTTGTCTAGATTTTTAATCCTGTCAACCATTTTGGAGTAATTTAAAAGGGTTAAATTACCTACCACTGAATTCTGAGGGCTTCCTATTGAGGGATTGTTTATTTATGTAAATATTAAATATATGTTTTAATGTTACGTTTAACAGGTTTATAATTACATTATAACAAGTAGTTATAAGATAAAATTGCCGTTACAAGGAAAAAAATATTTATGACTAGCTGCGCCCCGCGGTTTTACCCGCGTTACTCTGCTCCAGCGGGTCGGAGCGTGATGTTTTGTAGCCTATATGTTAATCCAGCGTATAACCTATGCCGGTGCAAAATTTCAGCCAATTGCGTTCAGTAGTTTTGGCGTGAAAGAGTAACAAAGATCCATCCATACTTACAAACTTTCGCGTTTATAATATTAGTAGGATATGTCACCTTTAACACAATAGGTACCTACCTAATTATATACATATACTAGCTGACCCGGCAGACTTCGTACTGCCTCAATCGATACATACCCTACACTACCCCTACCCTACACTACCCCTACCCTACACTACCCCCACCCTACACTACCCCTACCCTACACTACCCCTACGCTACACTACCCCTACCCTACACTACCCCTACCCTACACTACCCCTACCCTACACTACCCCTATCCTACACTACCCCTATCCTACACTACCCCTACCCTACACTACCCCTACCCTACACTACCCCTACCCTACACTACCCCTACCCTACACTACCCCTACCCTACCTCTACCCTACCCCTACCCTACACTACCCCTACCCTACACTACCCCTACCCTACACTACCCCTATCCTACACTACCCCTACCCTACACTACCCCTACCCTACACTACCCCTACCCTACACTACCCCTACCCTACCTCTACCCTACCCCTACCCTACACCTACCTCTAATCTACACCTACCTCTAATCTACCCCTAACTTTGTCTGAAAAATAAAAATAAAAATTTTGGGGTGGACTACCCCTAACATTTAGGGGGATGAAAAATAGATGTTGGCCGATTCTCATAGATACCGGATAAGCACAAAAAATTTCATCAAAATCGGTTAGGCCGTTTCGGAGGAGTATGGCAACGAAAACTGTGACACGAGAATTTTATATATTAGATTTAAATGTCTGCCTTTAATAATTACTTACTATTCATCATTATTAAGCTGTGTAATGTCCACTGCTGAACATAGGCCTCCTCCCAAGTGAGGGTTTTGTCACAGTCACCACGCTCAGACACCAACCTGCCTGGGTGGTGTCCGCAGTATAATGTTGTAACACATAAGAAAACGCTGCTGCGTTACCACATAGTGGTAGTCTCGTAACCAACAAGTGCTGAATAGAAAGAAATCTTTGATATCAACAAATATATGTTTAAGTCATTGTAAAAGCTCGAACTACGGCAAATACAAAGAGTTTCCAGTAAAACTTAAGATTTACCAATTTTTTATGATAAAAGTCTTAACAGATTAGCTATTCGTACTTTTACCCCAACTCACTTGGTAAATCCTAACATAACCTAAACATTTTTTAATTTTTTATTTTATGGCGGGATATGTGTTACTCGCCCTCTCCATAGCGGTGGTATCCTTACTCATACCACGAGGAAAAGACCCTACACCACTAAAACCCCCCGGACACTCCTTCGATCCGCCGTTGGCGGGGGCTGGGCACGCATAAGCAATCCGGCCTCCCGAGGGCACTTGCGGTCAATATGGCCCCGCAGGATCTTCTAGGCCACACTTATAGTGGCCCATTTGTCCAATTATAGGGACGCCCGGAGTGTAGAGGCATCCCTACTTCCTGGAGCGGGGCCCATGTGCTCCACTCCTCGAGCCTAGGGGCGGTAAGTAGGCGGCGAGTTCCAGCCCGCCGCCGACGGCCAACATGCCGTCTGCGGAGCGGGTGGCCGGAGGGATCTTCAACATAACCTAACCTAACCAAGGAGGTTCTAAATTCTAATGGTAAAAGCCCGAGAACATCGTTCCATTTTCATTACTACACAGCCTTCCTTTCACCAAGTACTGTCGGTAAATTCTAAGACTTACTCATAAATCTTACGATTTACCGTAGTTCGAACTTAGTTACTTACTTGCTTATATACATATGTCACAATGTTGCCACATCGTAACAATCCGTCGGTTTCTATTCAGCATCAACTGAATATATGGACAGTGTAAAGAAATAAAATATTGTATTCCATTCATCTCTCATGTATATACTGGGTGGCGCAAAAGTAAAGACTCAATTTGATTCAGTTATAAAAAAAAATCTAAATTAGAAAACTTGATTCAGGTAATTTTAAATGTATATTTGTGCCATTAAATTTCGTACCATTAGGATTTAAAGATGATGTCTTTTAAATGGTGACCTCTAGAGTTGATCACATCTGAGCACTATTTATGACATTTTGCATAACTAGCCGTAACACTTCCTGCGATATGTTCCTTATTTCTTGATAAATGTTTTCTTTTAGAGCTGCGAGAGTCTGTGGCTTGTTCACATACACCCGAGATTTCAAAAAACCCCAAAGAAAGAAGTCTGGACTATTTATCAAGAAATAAGGAACATATCGCAGGAAGTGTTACGGCTAGTTATGCAAAATGTCATAAATAGGGCTCAGATGTGCATCAACTCTAGAGGTCACCATTTAAAAGACATCATCTTTAAATCCTAATGGTACGAAATTTAATGGCACAAATATATATTTAAAATTACCTGAATCAAGTTTTCTAATTTAGAATTTTTTTTATAACTGAATCAAATTGAGTCTTTACTTTTGCGCCACCCAGTACAATAGGGTTTTTTATTGAATAAAATAATAGTAAAATCCTGCCGCCATAAAGAATATGAACTTCGGAGTCTATAAAATGGAAGACACAACATAAATATTTCATTGTATTCATACTTACTGACCTACAAAGTAGGTTTTATTGAAAAGTCGTGTAAGTTACGCGTTAGAAGAACTTAGAGCAAGAGGATTCCGCTTTGTATCCAACATACATACATTCACGCTGCTGTTCAGGTTTTATGAGCGGGTCAGAATTGATACACAAATTCGATTTAAAAAATGGAGTATAATGTTTTTACAACCTCACAGTTTTACACCAAACAATTCTATCCTAAAAATATAATTCTAATTAGACCCTATAAATCACTTGAACGAAACGCTTGCGACTTATAATTTATTAATAGACATGCCATCTATCCAACGGAATGGTAACTAACTACTTCAAAATCTGAAACGTTGCATTCTACACTTCTCTATATTAGACACGCCTTTTTCCCCTAAGGGTAGGCAGAGACCACTTCCTTACAATTGCTTCGATCTTGACATATACTTACCACAATACCACTATTCTACATTAATTAATCTCCTCATGCATGTCCTTCGGGTTAGGGTACTTTAAACCTGGCCATTCTTAAGAAAACGTCCTCGATTTGAACTTGAATCGTCCGCCTTGATCTTCCCTTTCCAACACTTAAATTTATATTCACCATTAAGAATTTACTTGTGAGTCTTGTCTTCTTGCATTCTCTCTATATGTCCGAACCAATTTAGCTTACCTTCTTGTATCCAAAATACAAATAAAATACATTACGTGTTTTATGACTTTAAGGCCGAACCCGCGCTACTAAGGCGACTACGATGCGACGGCGGAAATTTCGTGAAAAAAAACCTCATTTAAACATATTAATATGTCGGCGGTCGCACTACAGGAATGATGCGACATTGATTTTTGTTCCAGGGATCGACGCTGCGTCGAATGCGGCCTCGGCCTAAAACATTTCCACCGAAGTCCCCATAGACATAAAAAAAAATTAAAAATGGAATCTGCAAAACTTTTTTTTTCTTTGTTTTTTTTTTAAATTAGTAGTCGAACTGTTTCACGTTATGTATTATAGAGTGTATGTATATTTTGCTATTGCATTTACACGGCTGGAATACCTATGGATATTACGCCACTAACTCCTTTGATGGCGTAGCGACATAAGTCTCACTTTCATTCTCGGAGTTCGTGAGTTCGATACTCACATCGGACAAGAAGTCTTTGTCCCCCTGTCTGTTTTTAGCGTTTTTTTTTTCTATGTACATACATTCGACCTCTACAGTTTTACAATTATGTATTGATAGAAGTAACATACGAAATACATGTCAATGTTGTACATTTGATAAAGCACTTTGTGGTGTAGCGGTTCATGCGTTGTAGTCTTGTGGGTAATGCCTACCTAATGTGCTACGTAATCTAATGCTCTGGTAATATGGACCTTGCGTCCATGTAACTAGGCATAGATTGCGGTGGCTAAGGCTATTAGTGGCAATCTTAGTGTGGAAGTGTGTGGTGAGATGGGTTGATTACGATTCTAATATGATTTTGGAGGAGTGCAACATTGTTTATGTAGAACAGGGATTCCCAAAGTTTTTCCCATTCTATTGACCTAAGTCAGAATGAAAATAACACACTGTAGCAGCTGTTTTAGGTTAGCGGACGATTATGAATAAGGGGGTTGAGCTTAAAAGTAGGTAATTTGGCCATGGGGGTCTGAGGTAACAGTTCATTTTGGGAAAGGGGGGTCACTTGTCCAAAATAGTTTGGGGATCGCTGGTGTAGAATATACTGATGTTCAGATTTCAGTGTCCATAAAACTGACGCTATTGGAAGAAACGCGGCAGATTTTTTGAAGGGCATTTTTTGCTTTGATTCAATTCTAATTAAGACATGCATTAAGCATGTCTTAATTAGAATTGAATCGCTTTTTAAAAAAAAGTTTACTAGCAGAATTTTGCAGTCTACTAGTATTCTTGTTAACCCCGCGTGCTAAGCTTGTGTTACGAGTGGGTTCACGTCAGTAGTGCAATGGGTGGGGATCGAACCGGCGACCACAAGATCACAAGTCCAACGCCCCAGCTATTGGGCTTCACCCGCTTATCGCCCGTTTCGGTAGCCTTACTAAATGGGCTATTCCACACTGAAATCAATTCAAATCGGACCAGTAGTTCCTGATATTAGCGCGTTCAAAAAACAAACATACATACAAACTCTTCAGCTTTTATTAGTATAGATAATCCTATTTGACAGAATAAATATCAAAGACTAAAATTTTAGTCATTATTTTGCATTGCTTGTTGTAAAATAATTCTGATATTGTAATCTACTAAAGTTACTTGAACAACGTTCTTAAGGTTTAATATTCAAATTTGATGAAAAACTGAAAATCAAAGTTTTAAAGTTCATTAACTATTGTTTAGTCAAATTTCAGTGGCAAGGAATCTCTCTCTTTATTACCATGCTAAAAGTTGAACAATGCCAAAATAATCGTCATCAGCCCGTATAACGGCCACTACTGAACATGGGCCTGCTCCCGGGGGAGGGTATTTGCCATAGTCACCACGCTTGGCAGGCGGATTG
Source organism: Nycteola revayana (assembly GCA_947037095.2). Classification (NCBI taxonomy): domain Eukaryota; kingdom Metazoa; phylum Arthropoda; class Insecta; order Lepidoptera; family Nolidae; genus Nycteola; species Nycteola revayana. Next base: position 21,340,008 of record OX344845.2, on the reverse strand, counting down.
GTGACCGCAGTATTATGTTGTACCACACAAGGAAACTCTGCTGCCCGTTCCTTGATATACGATTATTATAGATGATGTTATAACAATCGTGGCTAGCGGCTTATCGTGATTTCCGAGGCACGGAGTGTAGTCCCTCAACCAACCAGACCTTGAAAGAAATCATAGAATTTACACAAAGATTTACTGTCCGGCGGATCGAACCCACGACCTCCGAGATTTAAAACGAGCCAAATGCCACAACGCTACGAAACGAAGCCAAAATAATATTAACTTGTAATCTAATAATACTTGATTTCACGAAAGCCTTTCAAAACATACAATGAACGTTCCAATAGAACTAGCTGACAACAGAAGTATTTCGATATTGCAATCAACTTGATGTCCAATCCCTTGTTCATGTCTCTCTTCGGAGCTGTGATCGGGAAAAATAAATTGATAGCTCATCAGACATCAATCGTATTGATAGAAAGGGTTTTATCCAAAGCTGAAACGTCCCTTTTTTCGATTTTCATACAGGATTTTGTGTAAAAGATTGAAAAAGGCCGTATCGTGAAGGATGGCAATTATGGAAGCCTTATGTACCATTACAATTTGACAACACTTACAAGCCAGTGTAGGAAAAGTATGACAAGAAATTATTGTTATTTCAAAAATATGTTTTTTCATTTGATTTTTTCATGATCTGTTGACTGACTGACTGAAATTAAAATGTATATTATGTTTTTTTGGTTGTTTAATAGTTGGTTTATAAGTTTATATCCCTGATACTGACCACGATCCTCAAAGATGAGGTACCGACTATAGAAAGAAATATCTGGCTAGTCTAGCAATAATACATTCGATCATAACTAGCGAAGTACGACAAATAATTTTTACAAGAAATTTTCTCTGGATACTCGAATACGCCATCGCATCGGGACGATGGCGGTTTCGTGAAACAAAACCATACACATATATGTAAGCGTCCGCACGCTAGGTACAACGAAATTTATTTATCAAGCGTACCAAAAAAAGGCATTTTAATCAAGAATCAGCATCGTGGTTCGATAACTCTGTACACTGGAGGAGGATTAAATATTATTTATTTTACCATTCCTTATGGCGATATAAAACTTTTTTGTTTTCTGTATTGGTCTTATTATTAATGTCAGTTGGAATTAAGAATATTTTGGCATTTACAAATTAAACATCTGCTTTACATTTTTCATTGGAAGAAGTAATTAATAATACGTTGAAATAAGTTATAATTCAATTTCGAGGATACCAGAGTTCGCTTCGAATTTTGTATAATTTTCCTTCTGTGTCACAAAGTTATATGTGAATAATTATATTACCTATCTAAATATATTCAACTGCTCCCCAAAAAGTTTATTCGCCCTTCACTCCACTTGCCAGACTGCCCCACTTATGTCAATCAAAGACAACCGTTCTGTATTCAACTTATAACATTTCAACCATAAACGAATGTATTTACTTTCTTTCAACCATCATTCAATGCATTAGTTCTCTGAAAGACGGATAAAGTTTCATGGGTCACTGAACTTTGTTATGAAAAGCTCGAATGTCCGTCTTCTTACGAAGTTTAAAACATCTATCCATTATGTGTACTATTGGAAGTGAGGAAACTAACGGAGTGAACTAGCACGGAAACGGTTTGTTAATATACGACGTATGTGAAGTAATACTTACGAGTTTATTTTTGGTTTTCTTGGCAATATATGAATAATGTTACGAGCTCTTGTAGTTTAATGAAGTATTTTATTTTTTCTATTACTAATCTCTCCTACACTCTCGTTACTGTAACACCTGTAAGCCATAAACACAATGGAATAGGCTCTACACTGTTATTCTCAAGCTGGTTGCGTGACAATTGTTTGAATCCCGTTATTAAATTAATTAAAAAACAGATTTGTATATCATACATGCTCACCGTTTAATGTTAATGTAGATCTAATGAGCCCCGAGGTTTTAACCGCGTTACTCTGCTCCAGTGGGTCGGAGCGATATGTTTTGTAGCCTATATATTAATCCAACGTATAACCTATGCCGGTGAAAAAATTCAGCCAATTCCGTTCTGAAGTATTTGCGGGAAAGAGTAACAAACATCCATCCATACTTACAAACTTTCGCGTTTATAAAATTGGTATGATTTTATTTTTCACTAGTGACTAATTTAGGCAACAGAAAATGTATTCATGTCCACGGCTTTACGTTTTTTCTTTAGCAAAAAAGTAATTCTGAAATCCTCATTTTCGTTTGACAAAGTGGATGACGTAACAAGCTAATTCATTGCCGTGTGAAGACGGATGGCGTGTCTAGATGAGACAGTGTAATTCCCAAGTGATTCATCAGGCAACACGGTACCGTCTACGTGTCATAGATACAAAAAAAAATGTTTTAGATTCGGCTTTTTGAACCATTGACGTCAATCGTGTTGTGAGTCAACTCTAACATTAACTCATTGAACAAGATCAATTGTGAAGTCCCTTGTTGTAGATATTTTTTTGTTGTCACAACGCGGCTACTAAATACTCTAAATATGCAATTGTTCGACATCAAAAGTAATGGATATTATGCCAAAGGACGTCTTTGGGATATAAGTGATATGTTTTTGGCACGTAACACGTTTTCAACGTTTGAAATTCAATGGACCTTACATGGACCGACGAACAGATATACCAACGAGTGACCCCATAAGGGTTCCCTCATTTAATTCGGACGTATTATCTTATCTTACTTATTACAATAGTACACCATGTACTATTGTATAGACACTCCGATCCGCTTTTAGATCGATCTTTTGTGCCAGTCCCGGTTCTTTTCTTCATCCTCCATCATAGTTGACAGCATATCGTACAAAGTTCAGCACTTAATTTATGGGGAATTTTCGTAGTACTTTGGTTTATCGGTGGTAGAAACTTTTCAAACGGAATCTCTCTTGCGTAATATCTGTTGTTTGATATTACATCGGTAGCCATAGGATACCAACTGTTTAGAATTGGTAGCCGAATGCAGGTCTACGTTTAGCAATGAGCCATTGATACAAATTATGGGTGATGTGTTATAATTGATAGACTTTATGTCAAAAGTATATTGATTTCACGCGGCATGAGATTTTGTCGTGCCGCAATCTCGTGTGAGATCAGCGATCGATGTGGTTACCTCGGAAAAAGGCCGTCAGATACTTGCTGTTTCTAGCGAAATTGTTGGCGAAAATGTAATGATTACTTGTGTAGTACAAGGTGACGTAATAATCACAATCGAAAGTCTTGAGGACATCAACAAACATCAGGCTTAAAATGCCAGTTCATACCACGACTTCTTAAATAAATCTTTCGTAGTACAGAGGGTGCAATTGTGGAATGAACAGCCCATATAAATTACTACTTTACTATTTTCTACTTTAATTAAACTTTGTGATAAGGCCGCCAATAGGTATGAAGACTAAAAACATATATTTAGTCCGTCAGTCAGATTAACAAAAAATATTGGACACCTATCTTTTGTTTTCGTTCCTCAAACATAAATGAAGAAATTACAGCGCGTTGAAATTTCATGTGACGTCACTTCTAGGTACAATTTTACCTAGTAGTGACGTCACATGAACTATAAAGTTCAGGAGAGGAGGCTCTCCTGAACTTTATAGTTTGTTGACTATCCTGAGCCTGAGCAGGTTGCTTAGTTTGTAGTTTTTAAACCATTTATTAAGGCTGGAGCTCAGCTCGCCTTTATGCCCGGTGAAGTAGCAAAAGCCTCGTGGCTAACTAAGTTATTCTTTCCGAAAAAAAAGTACAATAAAGAGTATAATACTATCTATCTAATCATTTCGTATTAGTAAAATACTAAATGTATTAAAAATCGATCGTCGAGGTGTCGTTAGCGGTTCCATGAAACAACCTTCCGATACTTAGACCTCCGATGATATCAGGGCCCCGAGTCTACTAACGTAATGGCGTGTCCATGAACTATCAATGACAGTTCAATGGTCGGTTTTTTTCCCATTTGGTAATCTACTTATCCAAAGGACGTCATAATGGTGTCACTATGACGCCACGATGACATTAGCGTAGTTGAATATAATAACAAATGATACATTTTATAAGTTTTGAAATCGCCTTAATAAACATTACAATCTCCCTAACCATTTCCCCTGCTACTTCTGTTGACGGCCTTTTGCTGCGGCAGCAACACCGACTGCCATTCCAGCGCCGACACCATAGTGAGATTAGTAGATTACCGTTTTTGGCACAATGATATCATGATGGCACTACGGTGGCACAATACTTAAAAAAATAGCAGACTCGGCCCGTGTAGTAATGATTGATATTTAACAACGCGATTACATACATCTTACATAGTTGTATTTCGTATGTTCCTTTCAATTGAAGCGTGCGATTCAACAGCTGTTGTTGCCACACAAATGTTTACATTGGCCTCTGTAGTAGTCTCTTTACAAACGTGCATAGGGTTGGCAAAAACAAACCGAAAACAATTCTACAACTTTAATCTGCTGGTTTGTATCGTGCTGTTCGATGGAATAATAAAAAACTGTTCAAGTGCGAGTCGGACTCGCGCACGTAGGGTTATGTACCATTTTCAAGCGTCTACCTGTTGCCGTTACTGATATCGAGCAAAAAAGGGCAAAAAATAAAGTTTGTTGTATGGAGCGCCAACTAATTTTTTATTTGTATTTGCTTTTATAGCGGCAATAGAAATACAAAATCTGTTGAAATTTCAACTGTCTAGCTATCGCGGTTCTTGAGATACAGCCTGATGACAGACTACAGACAGCGAAGTAGTAATAGGTTAGTAATCGGATCCCGTTTTTATCCTTCGGGTACGGAACCCCGGTTTGTAACTTTTGTTCCCAAAAGTTTACTAAACTGTAAACGTGAGGACAAGATAACATCACTGCAAGATTTTTATTTTTATTTTGGGACGGACAAACGTATTTAGCCACGAGACTTTTGCTACTTTACCGGGCATAAAAGCGAGCAAAGCTCCACCCTTTATAAGCACTGCAAGTAACCGACTGAAGTATCATGTACTTTTTATACACATAAACCCGTGTCATATAATATGCATTTGTTTTAGAAGATGTTTTGAATAATATATGGCTAATGGGCGTCGGACTTGTGATCTTGTGCTCGCTTAGCACGAGCGGTAGTAAACTGCAAACACTGCTATTAATCATTAAAAAAAAAATGTTTTTATCAGAACCAATGGCTTATCATACTTTCCAAGAGTATAGACCCCCATCCAAAAAGACCCGGACAGAAATCTCTGATTTTACACATAGACTCGACTCGCCATGGAATTTATAAGAGGACTGAATTATATTTTATTTTCCCTAATCTGCTTTAACGTGTTCTAAATCGTGTTTCATGCGTAGATTGTTGTCTGAAAATATAAATTTGCACACTTTTCATTTTGTATATTATTTTTATGCCGACGAAGGATACGTAAATCGTTTTTTTCGCGGAAATGACGATGTCGACGGCGATGAGGTTTTTAAGAAAAAATCAAATTATCACGTAACGTATAGCGACTGCCTTTATTTTGCTTTTCTTGTTTACGGGAGTACATGCATATGGACATTTGGATAGGTATATAAAGTGAGCTAGCCTCGAGTTTATAATGGTTCAGTATTCTGCTGCACAGGAACTACTTTTCCATTGTATTTGTACTCGACGATATATGGAGCAGATTCGATTCACTGTGTGCCTCTTAAAAAAAAAACACAACGTTGCTGAGCGAGCCGTGAAAAGAGCTATACTCGACATTTCTCTGCGTGATCGAATCAGAAATGCAGAGATCCGCAGGAGAACGAAGGTCGCTGTCATATTTAAGGATCTGTAAGCTAAAATAGGAACAACACATAGCTCGAAGAACTGACAGCTGATGGAGTAGAAAGATTCTCGAATGGAGACCACGAACTGGCAAGCGCAGCGTGGGACGATCGCCTCTACGATAGACCTATGATCTTATCAAAAGGTCGTTTAAAACCTGGGTGGTGTCCACTATCTAGGAAGCTCGCTCCATGCTAAATGATATGGATTGAGTACACGACCGTAAAGCTGAACAAATGCCTACGTGTCCTATTCTACGGACTTCAAATCCTTTCTACGGACATAAGCTGAATAAGCGTCAGCAGTCCCTTAGTCTATTTTCAAGTCTCGGAGGTCGTAGGTTCTATCCCCACGCCGGACAAGCAATCCTTGTGTAAAATATAAGTGTTCTTTCCCGGTCTGGTTAGGTGACGGACGACCCTTCATGCCTCAAAAAGCACTTTAAGTCGATGGTTCAAATTATTATAACATCGTCGAAAGCAATTAAATATCAGGGAACGGACAGCAGCGTTTCCCTGTGTGTTATTACATTATGGCCAACCGTGATGACTGTGGCAAAAACCCTCCCTCGGGAAAAGGTCCATGTTGACTCTCTTTTGCTTTGTGTTCATACACAACGCTTTATCTTTCACAGCTATAAAAAGTAATGTAAATGAAACAATCTTGTTTGCCATCCCTCGGTGTAGTGCCGTTGCTATTCTCGCCGGGGCATAGACCTTCCAGATATTATTAGACACACTTTGTTTTTATAACTACGAGTTGTATTTTGTACTGCGCTACTAAAATAAATAAACATGACTGATTTATGTTTATAATACATTTATAATGTAGTGGGTTTTTGACTTGGGTTTAATCACATGATAATGAAATGTTAGATTAATAAACATAGGTTTTGTTTGAACTTATTTCAATGTTAAATAAATATAATCAATTTAATATGAATCATTCAAGATTAAATTAAAAGAATATTATCTCTGCTCTTCGTAACATTATATATACGAATATAGGTATGTATTCATGTACCTATAGTATGTAGTTTATGATTATATTGTATGTATGTATATATGTAGTTATTGTATGTATGTGTATCTAAATACACGCTTTTAAATTTTTCTACGTCTGACTTCTCCTCTCGCAGGTCTACTGGAAGAGATTTCTTGAGAAATAAGTAGTACCTTTGGACATTGTTGTTTGTCTGTCTTGTTGTATTTATATCTTCTGGGTGTATGTGTACATAGATTAAAGGCGAAAACACATTATTAAAACGCCACGCCATGACACGGGTCAACACCTGTGCATCAGTACGCACGTGGCGTCGTGTCAGGTGTTCATAGTGTGTTTCTGCTCTATAGAAAACAATACATTTGATTGGACTCAACACGCGTGGCGTGTCGTCGGGTGGCGTGGCGTTTTAATAATATGTTTCCGCCTTTAATAAATAAATTGTATAATATATTGAATAGCATTTTTATATATTTCATGAAATGTTGCATGTGATGTACAATAACTTTGATTTTAATATTTTAAATCAAAACTATCTTTATCATAATTAATGCGCTAGCGTCGTTCGTGATATCGTTATTTGTTTCTGAGACCAGTTTTATTTCCACTTGGAACAATTAATTATTTATGAAAACCACGTATAATTTTCGAAGTCTGGATTTTTGGCTACGAAATGTGAATTATGTGTTCGTGACACCGGGATTTGATGCTCTTGTGTGAGAGTTGTAAACAATTTAAAATATTTTATGTTTGACAACCTCCGAAGCGTAGCGGTATTTGGCTCGCTTTAAATCTCGGAGATCATGGGTTCGATCCCCACACCGGACAGGAATTTTTTGTGTAAATTCTAAGATTTCTTTCCGGGTCTGGTTGGTTGAGGGACTACCCTCATACCTCGTGCGTCAAAGCAAGTTAAGCCGTTGGTCCCGATTGTTAAAACACCATCTATAATAATCGTATATCAAGGAACGGGCAACAGCGTTTTCTTGTGTGGTACAAAATATTACTGCGGACAACAACCCGCCTGACAAGCGTGGTGACTATGGCAAATATTCTCCCTCGGGACGAGGCCCATGTTCAGCAGTGGACGTTATACAGGTTGATGATGATGATGATGATGATGATGATTTTATGTTTATATACTCCAGTGAGTTAATTATATTATACTTATCTACGTTTGTCGGGCAACAATGTTTTAACTGTAGTGACTAATACTCACGTTAGTAGTCGGCCCTAACAATAGTTTCAATTTTCGAGGACGTAGAATCAATTGATCTTACTATCTTCATTATCTTATTCAGTCAACTAGTCTTACTTTACCCTGATGGTAAAATTCAAACTTTTTTTCTTACCATTTTTATTTATTTATGCTTTATTACACACAGTAAATATGCATGTACAAAGGCGAGCTTAATTCAATAATGATTTTTTTTCCGGCAAACCTTGTGAAAGATGAATTTGATAAAAAGTGCTAGTGTACTTTTTTTTTATACCAAATTGGTAAATACATATCAATAAATAAATACATATACAACTACATGCTAATATGTAAACCTATATATTTATTGGTAATTATAATATACTACATATACTAACTTATATGTCCAAATTATGTAATATGATTTTTACTGATTCAAAAAGCACTCCTTTGTTCTTTTTTTTTGCTATTATATTATTACTATATTTGGGGTCGTGGGGCTTTTGGGACCGGGACCACGGTCCCGGATTCCACCTATAAATTAAATATTTATTTTTCAGTAGTATTTTAGAACCACAAATAAAAAAAGTAAAGTATGTCTTACGAAAGTACGGTCAACCAAAAAATTTTGAATAAGTATAAATGAAACTATTTTTATTAAATTATATTGGTGGCTTAAAGCGGCCGTAGCCATTGGGCTAGGGCGTCAGACTTCTGATATTGTCGTCGCCGGTTCGGACCCCATCGATTGCAGTGCCGACGTGAACCCACTCGTAAAACAAGCATATTAGCTTAGCACGAGGGGTTAACAAGAATATTAACTTAGTAGAATGCAAAACTGTGCTAGTAATCTTAAAAAAATATCCAAAATGTTGGCACTCAGAAATAGATTTGAAAGCATATTGTCTACTTCTTACTTCATTATAAATAATATATAATCAATGCCTTAGATTACCAAACCAATACACGGAATCATGCCAACGTTTGATGTATGCCGGTAGGTACATTTTAACAGAACAGCTCCAATTTCCAGCCGGCTCATAATAGGTACCGTTAATCTAGAGTATCAATGCTAAATTCGGCTGCGGCCTGTTATCGGTGCCAGTTAGGGTTGCGACCTTTTTTTTGTTTTATACAGGGTTATTTTTAAAACACCAATAACCTTTTAGAGGGTGAAAGTACTGATGATTGTAAACAACTTTTACTATGGGACCAACCCTGAATTTTTTTTCCGCGATTTCATGCTTGGTCTCATAGTAAAAGTTGTTCATAATCATGAGTACTTCTATTCCCCAAAAGGTTGTTGGTGTTTGAAAAATAACCCTGTATAGTAACCCTTTTTACAAAATTATTACACGTTTATTTTTAATATTTTTTTCACGTGTATTTGTTATTACTCTGTGCTTCGGCCATCGAGATTAAAAACCTTTAAAATAATTATAAGAGTCTGATCATGTTAGATCCATATTAAAATAAATCAACAAGTCATTGTTTTCATATGCCGCGCTGAGGGTGTGGTCAAAATTTCTAAATGGGGTGAATTTTGGTTTAGCAAAAAAATATAGTACTTTTTGTACTTTATTATTTTTTAATAATATATAGTACATTTGACTGAAATATAGTACGGTTGACAACCCTATGCAGAGTCGATCTGCCGTGTGGTTCGAACTGACAGGCTTAATCCAACGCTGGGCTATTTTGGACCACTGGATCTGTTTTATTTTGGGGCCGTATTCCGGCCTTACCTATTTCAACCTTTTGACGGGTAGTATGTATGTTTGCTGCCGTGTGGTTTCCGGCTTAGAATAGACCACCCCTTGTCCTCCCATGGGTGTCGTAGAAGGCGACTAAGGGACATATGGCTGATGGATGGGCAGCAGCATCTATTAGCGCAAGGTTTACATCTTACTGCGATCACCAATCCGTCTGCCAAGCGTGGTGATTATGACAATGTCTGTCAAGAGGAGGCCCATGTTCAGCAGTGGACGTCAACGGGCTGTTGATGATAATGATGTATGTTTAGAATTAATTAGTTTTTTTTTTTACAATGCATAAAGTTCAAAATATGGTGGCAAATATATTGCCACTACCTATTAAAGAGTTAAAAAGTTTTGTTATGTTAAAGTTATTCGTTTTATGAATTTAATGAGTGAACGAACTTAGTAGTTTTACGATATTGGGAAAGATTTTTCCCAATATCGTAAAACCTCCTTTCCTTTCCTTTCCTCTTAGGGTATTTAATTAACTTAACTTAGGTTATTTAATGATACAGTAACAGGCAGCAGATTATGAACAGTAGAATACCTATTTATTATTGCCAATGCACAGATTGTGAATCGAGATCCTGATTCTAGTTGTATACACTTTTATAATTGAACAACATTTGTGTTCTAATTAAATCACCGGCAAATGTATTATGTCAAGATCAAATAAGTTCGATACAGAGTCAAAGATAGCCAATACAAATTATATGAGGTCTGTTAACTATCATCATCATCATCAGCCCATATAGCGTCCAATGCTGAACATGAGCCTCTACCTGAGGGAGGGTATTTGTCATAGTCACCACGCTTGGCGGCACCACCAGGCGGGTTGGTGACCGCAGTATTATGTTGTACCACACAAGAAAAAGCTATTCCCTCAATCAACCAGACCCGGGAAAAATCTTAGAATCAATACACAAAGATTTTCAGTTCGGCGTGGAGATCGAACCCACGACCGCTACGCTACGGAGGTTGTCTGTTAACTATTTTATCAAAATTCTACCTCCTTATCCAGCAGAACAATATATGTAGGTATGTTAAAACGTACTCTTATTACTCTTAGATTAAATTGATTGTACACGCCGATGCGTATAATTAAGACGAAAGCGAAATTTGTATTAAGATTTACACAACAAAAGGGTAGAGATTACGACCGCAGTTGAATGAAGGGAATCGATGCAGCCGTACAAAGGAAAGCAATGCACAGTAACTATCTTTAATGTCCGATGAATACTCTCGTAGTTCGACAGATAACTATGCCACACAACACGACACAAATGCACGAAACTTGGTTTCTTCTATTTTATTTACAATTTTTCGGGGGATTTACATGAAAAGAGCGCCATGTTTTTGCGAGGTTGCAAAAGACTCGACGATAGATGGCGCTGCGTCATATCGCGAGTTCGAGAAAGGAATTTACGATAGGATTCTATGCAAACCCAAACTAATTTTTAATTGAAAAGCTCGATACAATGGATTTTATCAGTTGCTATATGTATTTGTGTATATTTTTAAATCAATTTAAACAGGTGGTCTCAGCATTAGACGAATCTAAACTATCCTGATAGATAGTTTTATCTTTATCACATTCATCGAACAATAGAATCCAATTACTGCGTCGTATACTGAAGTAAATTAATACATTATCTTGAATACCACCTGTCTTGATTGGAATGTTTGTTGGAGCTTTAGTTTTAATTAAAAATCGTTTAAGCATTAATACATTTTTAACTTGAAGCATTTTGTTTAATACTTCATCGTCATAAGGTTCATTGCAGACCATTGTCACATTGCAAGATTTGTCATAGTCATTTAGACAGATTGTTGACCGCATTATTTGAATTTAGAAAATGGTGGCTGGCCCATCTTTGCCGGATGCTTTTGCTACTTTACCAGGCATAATTGGGCTCTAGCCTTATTCAATGGTTTACAGCAGCGGTCTCCAAAGCTTGAAGCCATAAGGATTTTTTCATTATGTTCGAAGGGCCAAAACAGTTTTAAATTTTCTATACTCTTATTTCTAGACTAGTCGCAAAGTGTGCGACCGAGTAATTATCATTTTGTGTTGTCTTTTTCAACTTATCACAGTTTATTTTTATATTTAGTCGCGGGCCAGATTGATGACACTGGCGGGACGGATTTGGTCCGCGGGCCGTAGTTTGGAGACCTGTGGTTTAAAGACTACAAACTAAGCAACCTGCGCCATGGGCTGCCCTCTGTGGGATTTGGATCTCGGATCACCATTGGGGAATTATGTCTTTTAGTCCTTTAGGGGGTTTTGTGCAACTGTTGCTGCTTCTGCTTTGAAGTTGTTTAACTATACTTCACTTTAAGTTATTAAATTTAGATGAACGATTTTTCGTATGTTTATCTTTTCTTTAAGTTTCACCATAGTCGGATAAAGAATTAAAAAGTTTTTATAAAGTTATAATAGCTATCTATATGTTTTACAATAATAATTTGACATGCAAGGTTTATATTCGTCTAGTTGTATTTGCAGAGGTACTGTTCAAAATTAAATTAAACGAAAACAATTGAATAACTCATTTTGAAAACAGAATTTACGTACGCACATTTGATTTACGATTCATTTGGAATGGAAATGAATTACGTTAGATATTTAATTTAAATTAATTTGGTTCTACATTTAATTTAATTAATGTACAAAAGGTATTGCACGCGGTCGGGCCCGACGCGACGTTTCTCTCTTCTTCTGTAATTTTTTTAATTTTCGTTTCCCGTGCTTGCGGTTTGTTCATAGTATTAAAAAACAAAGTCGCTTTCTATGTCCCTATATCCCTATGTATGCTTAAATCTTTAAAACAACGGTTTTTTTTAGTAGATAGAGGGATTCAAGAGGAAGATTTATATATATGTATATGTACATTAGCATTGTAACCGTGCGGAGCCGGGGCGGGTCGCTAGTTTTTACATAAAACAATTGATTAACTCAGTTTGAAAACAGAATTTAACTACGCACATTTATATTACGATTCATTTAGATTTGCAAATAAACGTTGTATTAATTAAAATTGATGCAGTTCTACATTTAATTTATTTTATGTTGAAAAAGTAGAACCAATTAGGTCTTTCAATACCTACGCTTGGTATAACTGTAATTACCTGCTCAGCGCTCGTTTCCCCAGACTGCATCCAGCGCAATCAACGCTCGCTAATTTTTTTTATTGCAACCGGCAGAAATAGCCGTAGTTTAACTGAAATAAAATGAAATAGTTTATTAGTAACGCAATAAGGAATAATTCGCGCTTGATATGTCATTTACGTTGCATTTAAGAACATTATTTTGATTTACTTACATTAAGAACAATATTTTTGATATTATATACAGAATCATGTCTTCCCATGGGTGTCGTAAAAGGCGACTAAGGGACATATGGCTGATGGATGGGCAGCAGCATCTATTAGCTCAACGTTTAAATCTTACTGCGATCACCAATCCGTCTGCCAAGCGTGGTGATTATGGCAATATCCCTCTACGATCCTGGCTTACCAAGGTCTGTTAAGAGGAGGCCCATGTTCAGCAGTGGACGTAAATGGGCTGTTGATGATGATGATACAGAAAGTCTTCAGTAGTTCGTATGAGTTAACTGTAATACTAAAACTGTTTTTTTTTATCTTATTTTTAAGCGAATTAATAATAATAATAATAAAAATACCTAATCATCTTCTCCAAAGTTTAAAATTATTAGATCTCAAAGAAGCCCTCTATATAACGACTGCACCGGTGGCTCAGTGGTTACGATAGTTGCCTCTGAGACCTGGTGTTCTGGGTTCGATTCCCACCCGGGACAATTATTTGTGTAAACTACAGATAGTTGTTCTGAGTCTGGGTGTTCTTTGTGTCTGTGAAATGAATGTTTGTAAAGTCCCCCGCGACAGAGGGATTTATTTCCTTAGTGCGGGAGTTGCGTTTAAAGAAAAAAAAGAAAATAAAACCTTACAAAAGGCAGCCATCTTGAACACATGTAGGATCGTCAGGAAGTACATGCAAATAGACGAAAATGAAGTAACCGCACATCACAACACATAAACACACACCACACGCTGCATTTACTTGGCTTTGGCCCGTAAATGCAGCTAATTCCAGCCAAATAGGTGAGAAAAAAAAAGAACACAACCGAATCACTAATAATAACTAGGCAATATATTCGACAGCCTCCGAAGCGTAGCGGTATTTGGCTCGCTTTAAATCTCGGAGGTCGTGGGTTTGATCCCCACTCCGGACAGGAAATCTTTGTGTAAATTCTAAGATTTCTTTCCGGGTCTGGTTGGTTGAAGGACTACCCTCTGTGCGTAGGAAAGCACGTTAAGCCACTGGTCCTAATTGTTAAAATATCTACTGCGGCGGTGAGGATACCTAATGAATTTTCCCCGAAAAAAGGGATCTCAAATAAACAATGGAAAAAAAATAGGTCATCTATACGAATAATTAATTAATTTAAGTACCATTTTGTAATGGCAAGAAAAAAGGATTTTACTAAATCTTACAATTAAAAACATCATCATCATCATCAGCCCGTACAACGTCCACTGCTGAACATGGGCCTCCTCCCGAGGGAGGGTACTTGCCATAGTCACCACGCTTGGTGGACGGGTTAGTGACCGCAGTATTATGTTGTGCCACACAAAGAAACGCTGCTGCTCGTTCCTTGATATATGATTATTATCGATGATGTTATAACAATCGGGATAGGTTTCGGTTTAAAGACATTTATTCTCATTAAGACATACGTCACTTACATGAGAACTTAAATATAAACAATTAATATTATGTTCGTTGGCGTATGTACTTAGTAAAAGAAAACATAAAACATAATAACAATTTATACTACTTCAAGCTAGTAAGCAATAGGTAGGTACTTGTAAGTCCTCTGGAGATCCCGCGGTACCATATTGGCCGCGGGTGCCGTCGGGGGGCCGGATTGCTCATGCGCCTCACCCGGCCCCCGCCAACGGCGGATCGAAGGAGTGTCCGGGAGGTTTTAGTGGTTGGTAGGGTCCTCTCCTCGTGGTATGAGTTTAGCATACCACGCTATGGAGAGGGCGAGTCCCACATATCCCACAGCCAGCCCGGAAATACGCTGCAGCGGCGGCGGTGGGAATGCGTAAAAGCATTTTCCCCGGACAAAAAAAGAAAAAGAAAAAAGGTACTTGTAAGTCACTTGGCGAGTAGGTAGGCACTTAATGATCTTGCCGTGTGGCATTGTTCTAATCATGACAAACTCAAACAATCTTATAGTTATTCAGGGGTAGAAATAAAAAAAAAAAATGTGTAAAACTAAAAGTTAAAATTTAATGATATATATATGAGTAATATTTAGCAAATAAAAATAAAAATAAAACCATCAACGGTTTAACGTGCTTTCCGAGGCACGTAGGGTAGTCCATCAACCAAGCAGACCCAGAAAGAAATCTTAGAATTTACACAAAGATTTCCTGTCCGGAGTGGGGATCGAGTCCATGACCTCCGAGATATAAAGCGAGCCAAATACCGCTACGCTACGAAGGTGGTTGTTATTAAAAACATGTCATCTGTCTTTTCCATATCACCGCTTAATCTCTCACGATAGTACCATTTTAATCATTTTAAATGTTAATATTTTTAGATACCTTATAAAATTCTTAATAATAATAAGAGCTGATGATATCGCGGGCAGCAACTACTAAAAAGTGTATAAATAATAAAGTTTTCACATAGGTATTATAATACCACACCGCTAATTGTTGTTGCAGCGAGCTGTTATTGAATTCAGTTATAGAAGTTAAGTATTTCGGAAATTAGCAATTACTATTAAATGTACCGGGGAAACGTACATGCAGTTGACCTGGTTACCTGGATCGATGCAGCGGAATATATTTATAAGCGAGGTCCACTGCGTACTAAGTGGGAAACTAATGACCACCTACAATGTAATTAAAATACTCGTTTTAAAACAACGCGACAATTAGAAAAGTAAATCTGGTTATCTATCTATATCTATATGGAAGCGGCCGTAGCAAAATGGCTAGGAAGTCGGACTTGTGATCCTGTGGTCTCCGGTACGATCCCCACCCATTGCACTACCGACGTGAACCAACTTGTAACACAAGCATTTTAGCTGAGCACAAGGGGTTAACAAGAATACAAGTAGACGGCAAAAGAGCTGTTAGCAATCTTTAAAAAAGAAATATCTATGGGTTCGATCACAACACTGCTTTATTAATAATTCTAACATAAAATTTATTAAAAAAAGAATTCCTCTAAGTTTCTTGCCAGTTCTTCTCAGAGTTGCCACGTCCAGAACTGGTGGTATTAAAAGAAAGGGACGCATCATAAGAACATGATTTTAAATATTTTAAATGTGTCTATATGAACAAAGATTTTTTTTTGTCTTTTGTCTTTGACTATTGCTGCTCCATGAAAAGTAATGTAGACAACGTAAAACACAAAACTCATACTAATTTATCCTCTTAAATTGATGGATACCTATTGTACATTGAAATATTTACGACAAGCTTCTGCTCGACGCAAGATAAGGATTTTATAAGCTATCTAGCAATGAAAGTCGACTGCACCGGTGGCTCAGTGGTTACGGTAGTTGCTTGTGGGACCTGGTGTTCTGGGTTCGATTCCCACCCGGGACAATTATTTGTGTGAACCACAAATAATTGTTCTGAGTCTGGGTGTACTTTGTGTCCGTGAAATGTATGTTTGTAAAGTCCCCCGCGACACAGGGATTTATTTCATTAGTGAGGGAGTTGTCTTTAAAAAAAAAAAATATGTCCCGTTTAAATCGGATCTATTGTTCTAGATACAAAATAAAAAGTAACATATTTTATACCTAATAAAATTAACTTTATACCACTGAAAGTCCCAGCCGGTTGGTCCAGCCGTTACTGACATTGTCCTAAACAGACAGACACACAGGCAGACAAAAAAAAATATAGTATTTTCGTTATAAGCCTATATCCATCAATATGCATTTAATAAAAACATGTTAAATTACAATTTTATTTATAAAAACGCGCATCTATTTAGTCAGTCCAGGTTCAATAAATTATTATTAATCTTAATTCAAATAATTATAATATTTTGATAATTGCAACGACCAATAAGTACTTAAAAGATTAATTCAATTATGAATGTTCTCACCAAATAATTATAAGTATATCAATCATTGCAGTTCGAACTGTGAAAATATTGACATTTGATAAATCATTTTGATAACAAAAATCATTAGTATTTGTCAGTTCGATGTGGAATTGATTGGATAAGGTCTGTGTGGTGGAGGGTAGTTGCAGAATAATTAATCAATCAATCAATCAATTAATTAGAATATTAGTTAAGCTCGGTCAGGTCCCAAATATATAGGTCATTGGTGAACAATATATTAAATATTGTATACTCAGGCTTAACTCCTTGCTACCTTGATAACCTCATCATATAATCTAGCCTAAGGGTATTCCAAATAGGCCTCCTAACCGATTTTGGCCACGTCAAAATAATGGTATTTAGTTTTTGGCCTCAACACATTATATTACAAAAAAAATATGATTTTAAATTAAGCATGAATAAACTTATAACATAAACCTTCAAGTACACATAGTAACATATTAAGGGAACATGCAAAGAACGGAGAATAACATCTTTTTTTTTAGAGACGTCTTATAAGTGATTCATGGATTTCGATAACCGGTAGGGCCTAATTGTTGAAGGCATTAGGAGCATAACCTTGGATGCAGGTTCGAGTCCTGCCGGTGGTCGAGTTTTATTAATCTCAATTTTGAAACATAGTATAATTATACGTTCCGTAAAGAATTCCTAATTTTAGTACCAACTATAGTTTAATACCCAATCACAAACTTTAAGAAAATAAAATAGATGGCGCTGAAAATAAAATAAATCTGAATAAAAACGACGTACCTACTTCCTAACGTTAAATTGCATTTTTCTCAAAATCTATTTATTTGGACATTGTCTGTACTTTGCTCGTACTCTTGATATGTGATGGGATAGTTGGCTGTATACCGAAAGCCTTAGCCTTCGAAGTCATTATTCAAAGATACAAAACGTACGAATTTTTTTAAGTATCATATTTCGATAGAAAACAGTATGTGATTTCATTCTTCGTTGAAATGTTACTTCCGCAACTAGGCACTTAATTGTAGTATCAAATAAACAGATAAAAGTATACTCTGATAATTTAATAACCTTTTTTTATTACTTCATAGTTTCATACAGAGATTTAGTGGCCATCAATCCATTTACGAGAATGTGGTGATTGCTTATGACGTAATAAATGACAGTCAATGACCTCAAGCTGCGTTCAGTGGTTTGTGTAGAAGACCTGCTGAGTTTTGTACCCATTAAGTTAAGTAAGTGGAAGGTTTTAGCTTTTATTATCATGTTTTATGTATTTACTACAAAATAAAAAGGTTTTATTGATGTGTTATACAACGCACTGGCTGAAAACTGTTTGTTAAAGTTCTGAAGACAAAAGAATTGAAAAGGACTTCGATATTTTCATTTTTTTACGGAGGTATTTTGTTAGCCCCGAGGCTTTTGCTACTTCACCGGGCATAAAGGCGAACAGAGCTCCAGCCTAGATAAATGGTTTAAACAATACAAACTAAGCAACCTGCGCAAGAGGGCGTCCCCTGTGAGACCTGGACCTCGGCTCAGGGCGGTCGCAGATAGATTGAGGCATTATGGCTTTTAGTTTTTTTAGGGGAGTTTTGTGCAACTTACAGTTACAGTTTGCGGGCCTCTCAGACTTCGGGTCTACAAGGGCATAACGCAATTCAATTTAATTTAGCTATTCATCATCATCGTCAGCCTTCGTTTTATGGGACTTATCCCTCCCACACTCCCACCACTGTAACTCCTGTAAGGCAGGATCAACAGCGGCACACACGGAAGAGGCTCTAAGTTGTTAGGCTTAGTCTGGTCCCGGGACACCTTAATGTCTAGGATACCGCATCGAATTTTATCAGAAAGTTTTTAGGAGGAGTTGGATCATCGTCAGCATGTATAAGTTGATCATTAAACATCGTTGGTTATTTATAAAAATAATTAATTTTAAACTATCACCGAATTAAAATAGCATAATATTGCAATTGTAGACTGATATTTAGTCAAAAGTATTCCTTTCTATAGACAAATGTCAACAAAACTGATTCAATAACAACGATTTCAGTTCGTTAGTCGAGTGGGTAATGCATGCAAAACTGGTTACCTAATACAAAACCGATGCGACATTGTCACAGAATTTTAATAATACAGAAAGTATAGTTTGTAAATATAGGGCTGAGAATAATCTTTATTGCAAAAGCATTTACAAAACTGTGAGTCGGACTCGCGCTTGAAGGTTTCTGTCCACCATTATCTTTTTAACTTAGGCTCTATAGTATTTTAAGATTATGAAAGAACCATTTTAATCTGTTACCTTTATAAATATCAAGCTAAAAACGGCAAAATAAATCCCGTTGTTCTTTGGAAGTCCCCCTTAATATTTTTTTTATATTTTGGTTTTAGTATTCGTTGTTAAAGCGGCAACAAAAATACATCATCTGTAAAAATTGGTTCTGCGACGCCAGTATTGGACGCACAGTAGCTTCCATGTCTGGCGTCGCAGGATCAGTCTTCCAAACATATAAAAAGCTTAAGATAATTTTTTGTCATAAAAAGGCTAAAAATCTTTTAAACATACTATATGTTTAAAAATATGTACAAAAAAAAGATTTCATCATGAATTAAGTATGTTTGTTGGTAACCGTAGAAACTTATTTGCACACAACACTACGCTATAATTTCATAGTCAACGTTGTAGCAGAGCATTTAGACTCGTTTAAACATGCTTGACCTTATTAAAGACTATTACAATTGTTGAAGCTTGTAACCTTGTATTGTTCCCCCGTTTAAAAGATTGACGGATTGGACGTCCAGACATTTTATTATAAAGGTTATTGTACTTTTCAATTAACTTTCCTTTCTGCGTAACCTATTGTTCTGTGTCGTCGTTATGCATAACTGAACTAGATCCAACGTCACTGTGATTTTACCAGCACATCGTCATGCGCACATTGAATCTTTTGTTGCATTGTGACCTGTTGGGACGCGTGGCCTAGGGGTGCCAATTGGAGAATATTACTTTTAAATGTATTTTGATGAAAGCATAGATGTTTGAATTTCTTAAAACACTTAAAGGCGGAAACATAGTTTTAAAATGCGACGCGACCTGATGAAACGCGACGCGTGTTGTGTCGAATAAAAAGTATTGTTTTCTATAGACCAGAATCACACTATGAACACGTCAAGTCGCGTCGCGTCCCGTTTCATCAGGTCACGTCGCATTTAAACAATATATTTCCGCTTTTATATCTCTACTAAGTTATATTATCTATGATGACATGACATTGACAGCCCGTCTTTTTGTTCGCTTCACTTGATATCTGAGTGCATCACCAATTGTTTTATTCTATTGAAAAACTTATAAAAAACTAAAACATTGGCTTTGTTATTGTTTTTCAATATATACTTATTGTCAGTTCTTCTGAGAACTGCTACGCCCTGAACTAAGCAGAAAGATACGAATGCATTTTTTGAACAAAATGATTAAAAAACTACTTTACCTTTAATGATTTAAGGACCTTAATCGACTTTTATTTACTTATTACCAAAGAGTATTGTGTTTTATGGAAAAAATAAACACATTATTTATCGTTATTAATACTACTAAAAATAGGCATTTAGGATATACATGGCTACAGAACCCTTTTAGGTGCATGCCCGACACGCTCTAGGCCGGTTTTTTTTTTAATTAAATCTATGTGCTTAGAATTGTAACACAGTAGGTTTTTATATAGGATTAATCCCTTCCACATTCCCACCACTGTAACTCCTGTATTATTTCGACAGGAGGTACGGTCGACAACCCTAACTCATAGTTATGTTTTAATAGTGCTGCGGTACGCGGCACCCAGTACATTGGTTCGCTTTATTTTTAGAATGTTCACGTGCAATTTTATATTTTTTAACTGAAGATTGTAAATTGAGTTTCATGGCTGGCTTTTTTTGTGGAAATGGTGATTTTATTTCAAGAGCTTTTCAGCATTCAATTATAACCGAACAGCTATCATACCATTGCCGCTTGCTTATGTCAGAATTCATTTACAAGTTCATGTAGACACGACTTAAAATAATATTTATAATTAATGTTGATACATTATTATTTGATAATAATTAGGTACTAGCTGTTGCCCGCGAGTCCGACTGTGTTAAAAAAGCAAAGTGATTTTTTCATAAAAAATTGCCAGATAACAAAGAAAACCTGAGTCACTTCTTATAATATCAGCTTTCTACTCAGTGAAGTCCCGTCTAAACCGGTATTTTTTTTTTGGAAAAAAAGTGGAATACACGGAAAATCAAACAAACAGATCTAATAAAAAAGCCGTTTGGCAGAATTTGTGAATAGATTCTGCTTGGTGCGCAGTTTTTTTTTCGGATTGACATATTATTATGTGGTTAGCCCCGAGGCTTTTGCTACTTCACCGGCCATATTTTTTTAATTATTTGAAGCGCAGTGATTTTGGCAATATCTTCCAACAGCCTTGGCTTGCCCATTGGACGTAAACGGGCTGTGGACGGTTATTATCAGCCAGCATGTTATGTAATTATAAGTATCGGAGATCGTAGGTCCGGTCCCCACGCAGGATAAGAAATCAACGTGGAAAGTCAAAGATTTTTTTTCCGGGACAGATGGGATAAGGGACTACCTATGCCTCAGAAAGCACGCAAAGCCCTTTGTCCCGATAGGGAACGGAGAGCAGCGTTTCCCTGTGTGTTGTATGTAATAAAAGTTGTATAAAGACAGCCGATTGGTAAATTGTGTAAGCCAATTAACTAAATAATGACAGTAACTGGACCTAAATAATGTTGACATACCCATTTGAGTATGTTTCGCCGGATCGTCTCAATGAGGCCGCGATGAAACCGGCAGTAGAAGTTCTGGCGAAACAAACTCAGTGGGGCTGAGTTTGTTTCGCCAGAACTTCTCAGTTGAGGCGTATTGGATCCGGTGGTAGCACTTATGGTCCATCTAAATAATAACATACTCAAAGGACAGAACTTTAGACTATTAAATTATACATAAAAAATAAAATTCTATTTTCATACCTGACAGCTTTTATGCTAAAGCTTTAAAAATATCTAATACAAACTAGTATTTATTATTATTATAGCCATAAGGGATAAAATATAATGACCACCAAAAATATATACTTGACACCAGAAAAATAAAGTCTAAAATTATAATAGTACTAGCTATTTTAGTCACGACTGCACTTCAAATTGTATTCGAACACCAAATGTAGTTAATGATCACCAAATCTTAGCGGCCAAATTATTGCGCTATTTCTACCTTCATAAAATCAATGAAAAATGACAATCGGTTAGGTTAGAGCTGCGGCCATACAACGCACGAGCCGAGCGAGCGAAGCGAGCGGTGCCGCGGCAGCGGCCGGCGAGTGCCAGAACCGAATAGTAAATTAGTAAAACATTTAGGTACTTTTGGTGATCATTTACTACTTTTGGGTTAACAATGATTTATTTGGAGTCATTTTGCTTAAATACGATAGCGAAATGTTAAAACTTTGGTTACAATTTTACATTAAAATGCGGGTTTAATTTTGGTGATCATTTTCAATTTTTGTCTGTTATATGTTACTATATCTGATGGTAAGTTAAACATAAGCCTAACTATAATAACTAAACTAAATTAATAAATGAAATATATTATATTAATGAGCCAAATATGTTTTGACTATTTGCAAATGAAATGCCTGTAATAGGTTTACGTAAATAAAAACTTTTTTTATTTATTTATTGTTGTTATACTGCGGTCATCAATCCGCTTGCCAAGCGAGGTTCCTATGGCAAAACATAGGACATTTTAACGGGTTGTAGAGGAACGCTTGAAGGTGTTTCCCCACAGAAATTAAGATCTTCGTTTAGAACTTGTGTTTAGATATGTATTGCGCGATACAGGTTAGTTCGTATGCTTGGTGCTAGATGGCGCTGATAGTCTTATTGTATATTGTATGTAGGCACCTACAGTAGCCGCAACGATGTAAAATATACTCCCTGGTATAATTTACAAATGTTTAATCAGCTGTTTGACCGGCGTTTGTCATCCTTAGTTAGAACAAGTGTTTGTTATTCAGGCATGTATTCCACTGGTTATATGGTATTATATTCACAATAAACGGGTTTTTATGACAATAATTAAACTAATAATCACTTATGTATAAACAAAAACTATTTAAATTAGATTAAAATATTACAAGACAAAATTTGACATGTCTACCGGGCAGTGTTGCCAACAGGAGTCCTCAATATAATTAAACAAAAAATTTTACGTTATTAAGTTCACCCGTGTTGTTGTCAAAAAAAACCCTTTTATCTCGCATGTCAGTATTGATCCTAAATGTCATAAAAGCGCTTCATATACGAAATTGACTCGTAAATTTAATTTACGACTGACGGTACACTACCGAGCGCCTCGTCCTAATTTCGAGGCCCCGAAATAGGACAGATTTACGAACAATACCTGCTTTATATGGTTGTGTCGTGGTGAATTTAATTTCGATATACTGACATGAGGGGTTTAATGAATGTGGACGAGGCGAATGTGGTATGTCAAGATAGTAGCAAGTGGAAGGAAGTGGTGGGAAAGAGGCGTGAATGTATGAATGTAATGATATACATGATATTATTGTACAAGCTTCTCGCTTGGCTCGCTTTAAATCTCGGAGTTCGTGGGTTCGATCCCCACACCGGACAAGAAATCTGTGTGTAAATTCTAAGATTCCTTTCCGGGTCTGGTTGGTTGAGGGACTAGTCTCCGTGCCTCGGAGAGTATGTTAAGCCGTTGGTCCCGATTGTTATAACATCATCTATAATAATCGTATATCAAGGAACGGGCAGCAGTGTTTCCTTGTGTGTAACATCATAATACTGCGGTCACCAACCCGCCTGCCAAGCGTGGTGACTATGGCAATACCCTCCCCCGGGACGACGCCCATGTTCAACAGTGGACTATATACGGGCTGATGATGATGATGATTTTACGGGCTTTCTTCGGGGCCTCCTCGATAAATGGGCTATCTAATACTGAAATAATAATAAGTAGGTCCTAAGATTAGCGCGTTCAAGCAAACAAACAAATTTTTCAGTTTTATATTTCAGTATCGGACCAGTATTTTCTGAGATTAGAAACAACATACTTTTCAGCTTTATATATTAAGTATCGGAGTAACGTAAGCTATATATAATTATGAAGGTCCCACGGGAACGGGAGGTACGTAGATGAAGCTACTTTTAATTTAATTTAATTTAATTACCTTTAAATATATAAAGGCACAGCCAAAGTTAATAATCTAGGTTAGTTAGGGTAATAAAACCTATAAAAAAATATCACTTAATACGATCGAATCCTTACGGCACAACTAATATATCACCAAGTCGCTGTAAAGTAAATATTCAATAATAAACGTATTACTTACAATAAATGTATAGAAATCGTAGACTCTACGCTGTAGCACAATGCTACGTAATCGGATACAATTTGCACGTAGCAGATAATGCTACGCGTGAAGGCATTTGTACTCGCCGAGTTCACTTAAATGGCGGATGCGAGAGAAAATTGTTGTTTTATCGATACAGAATTGTATTGAAATCGACGTGATTTTTATTAACTTAATTGTCGTTTAATATTCTGATAAAGAAGAACGGAACATTCTTAGATAATAGCACGTTTTCTTGGTGTTAATTTGAGATTATTGTGGATTCTATGGAGCACGATATAAACTGTGTGGTTTAGAAAAAACCACCCGTTATCTTCCCATGGGAGTCGTAAGAGAGGAATAGCGGATATACAGCTGATAAATGGGAAGCAGCATCTATTAGCCCAAAGATAGTCACTCTTACTGCGATCACCAATCTGCCAGCGTGGTTATATGGCAATATCCCTCAATGACTCTGGCCATGATTATGTTTAGCAGTGGACGTAAGCGGGATGATACAGTACTATCGAGTACAGCAAACTAGAATCTTTTCTCATTGTTTTTTTTATCTGTTTTTGGATAGTAAAATTTACAGTAGCTATAGTGGGGCATTTATATTAACATTGTATTAAAAGTAAGTAAAGTTTTTTTTTTTTAATTTGATTTTTGGAAATAAATACATTTCTTTTAGAATTTTTATTTTATTAATTCGTACCGACTATTGTTGAACCAGTGGTTGAGAACACTAGCATCCGACGCAAGCGCAATTTACAGTTGTACGGCGCTTTAAAGCGTCGTACAGCTGGCTATCGCTATCTTCGCCTGACAAGTGATATTACGCGCTAGCTCTCTTTCGCTCCATCTTTAATTTTTTACCATATTTAACAGCCAGCAACCCTTATTTGCGGCCAGATTTAATTTGGCAATCGTATGTCATAATAAGCAGAAAAAAAATGCATTACTGGCTATATGTTTGTGCCTTTTGCGGTCGAAACGTTGGGGCCGTGGGGACCTGGTGCAAAATTAATATATAAAGAACTCGCAGCGGCACTTAACAATGTGACGTGTTCCCAGAATGTTGGTATATACTTTGCCCAACAAATAAGCATATCTATTCAGTGTGGCAATGCTGCCAGCATTCTGGGAACGCTTCCCAGTGACGACATTTTAGAGTAGTATTTAGTTTTACGTTAGTATTTTTAACTTTTGGTAGTTTTTAATTCTTAGTTAGGTTTTAATTATAGGTTATTTTTATTTGTTAAGTTTAGTTTTAGAATTATTCTATTATATGTATTAATCTTTATATAATTATATATAACTACTTAATTTGATATATAAATAATAAATGTACGTTACGAGTGTGTAAATTTAACAAAATCATACCTGTATTCACCTGGCTGCAAAGAGCTGCGGCCAAGTGTTCAATGGCAACCGTGATTTTTCAGAGTCTTTATATGTGTTGCCGTGAAGTGTACGATATTTTTATTACGGAATATCATTTAATAAAAAATAAATACTAGCGGCCACATTTTGATAGGCAACCTAGTAGATTTATAATCTCCTAATGATAGATATGCGTAAAAACTTGGTTTTTAGCAAATACTCGATGAACGACTAACTCTGCAGCAGGATCTCATACAAACCGTAGAAGACCAAACTACATCCAATGCCTCCAGAACACAAATTACCTAATTTTTATCTGATCATATTTGAAATAAAATAAGATTTAAAACCTAACATCTCATCACTAAAGGAATAATTCCGTGCATCCCGACCGAACACAGTCGCACGCGACGGCTGCTGAGTCACGAGGCCGACGACTCGTGTCTGTCGCAGGCATTGGAAATGGCTATATTCTTATACTGTGACTATTGTTGTATCTATTGTTGTATCGTGCAACAGCTGCACTCAATTGATTGCACGGAATAGTATCATTTTTTTTTAAAAGAAGACTACTCTCGCGCTTTGAAAATTAATCCTTGTATCGCGAAGGACTTTACAAACATTCATTTCACGGATACAATACACACCCAGACTTGGAACAACTATTTGTGGTTCACACAGATAATTGTCTCTGGTGGGTATTGAACCCAGACACCAGGTCTTTTTTATCTGTTTTTGGATAGTAAAATGTACAGTTGGTAAAGAGGAGCATTCATATTAACAACAACCTTTTTTTTTTGTTCAATCTTTTTCCTTCGAATTGGGCCGTACGTTGATAATTGTCTCTGGTGGGTATCGAACCCAGAACACCAGGTTTCAGAAGCAACTACCGTAACCACTGTGCCACCGGTGCATTCAAACCTTAAACCAACCTTTAAAATAAGTGGCGACTAGAATCGATACTATTAATAATAACTGACAGGCTGATAGATGAGACCGCGCGTTGTGAGTAACGGAACAATTTCCGCAAACGTCCCCGTATTAAGGTCGTTGTCACGACGAGCCTATGACCTCATTTTGAACAGATTGGAGATACGTCGCCTCGGTGAATTCATTATATTAATTAATTGATTAAATTTATCTTACCGTCTACTTCCGTGGCTTTGCGGTAGTAGACGGTAAGGTTGCTCTCGCTTTAGGTGTCGGAGCTCGTAGTTACCGAACCGAAGCTAGCAAAGCATAGTGTAAAATCAAACATTTCTTGAGGAATTCGTTGACGGTGGGAAAGGCAGAAGGTCTCGCCATTTGCCTGGCTCGGCTTTGGGCAGTGGGATACTTGACCCCGCTCTCCTCCTAAGGCTGACCCACGAGGAGTATAGAGACACACTTATACCCCGTGCATCCCAAAAACTGCGTTAAACGAGCCCTAAATAAAATGGTCTTAAAGAACTGGTGGTGACACCCTGATTGCTAGCACCGCCAGAAGGCAGCAGATGTCTTGCGTCTGCAGTTTCCGGTTTCCACATTGCTGGCGATCGGAGGAACACTCGGGGGGTGGTGATGCGTAGATCCTCTGCTCGTGGTATGATTGGCATACCATCACTATAGAGAAGGGGTCCTATATACCTCGCTGTGGCAGTGGGAATGCATTCTCATCCAGAAGAAAAATTGTTAGTAAGACGAGCATTAAAGACAATATTAATTCCCGTATGACTGAAGAACCAGTATAACTCAGTTTGTTATGACAAATCGAAATCTAAGGATGAAATCGGCCGTAGCTCAATGGCTGGGACGTCGGACTTGTTTTCTTGTGGTCGCCGGTTCGATCCCCACCCATTGCACTACCGACGTGAACGGTCCGCTCGTAACACAAGCATTTTAGCTTAGCACGAGGAGTTAACAAGAATACTAATAGAATGCAAAAATTCTGAAAAAAATAACTATTTAGCTCACTCTTTTCATTCATATGTGATTCCAGCATAGGTATTATAGGCACCTATTTTAACTAACGTAACGTAACTACCTAATTAGGTAGGTACGTATTTTTCATCGTTACGATTTTCACTCTATGTCATAAAAAAATGATAAAATAACTATGCCTAAGACATCTATTTCATTTACATGTCATTTTCAAGACGGTAGAAAAGTCACCCAGTATATATAAGTTTTATTCAATTTGAGTTCATAAAAAATATTATAATATTCTATTTCATCGTAGCAAAAGGTCGAACTAACATACTTATCAAGATTTATTATGCAAATGATGAAATATTATTATAACAAAGTAGGTAGTTCGACAAGAACAAAAAAATATTTCCAATTTTCTCATACAGTAGCATTAAGAGAAAACTTTGTGGAACAATGATATATAAGAATATAACTTTGTGATTTTTCCTCAGGGGAAGGTACCTCAAATGTGCAGGGTGTAAAAAGAATGAGTAGTTATACGTAATCTATGTACAGGGTTATTTGTACAATATTAACAACCTTTCAGAGGGTGAAAGTACTGATGATTATAAGCAACTTTTAATATGAGACCAACCCTGAAATCGTGAATAAAAAATCAGCTGTTCCATACATTTTGTCGAGGTAAGTGTCCAACTGGAGATCTATGAGGGAGGCCTATGTCCAGCAGCGGACGTCCTACGGCTGAAATGATGAAGTGTACGAGTAAGTTCCATAAATGTATGGAATGGCTGTTTTTTTTATTATTAATAACTTTTTAACTAGCAAACTGAAGGATATTACAGACAAAGTAGTTCGTCTGTCACCTTGTCATTAATTCCTCTACTCAGAATAAGTTAAAGTTTACATTAATTATGTAAGAGACAAATCCGGTCGGTATTATTTCTTCTTAACGAATATTGCCACTGGTGTGTAGATTTATTAAGCTAATTTATCGGGCATATAAGCGACCTTGTTTTGTGGTCTCATTAAATGGTTTAAAAACTACACACAAATCAAATTGCAAAAGAGGATCTGCTGAGGCACTTGGACCTCGGCTCAGGACAATCATATAAGTAAAGCCATGTATTCCGCCTGGTCTCCAAAAGTAGTAATAAAAGTTTCAACGTCTCATATGACTACCATTTAATATTGCACCGTGTATATAATATACATAAAATGATAATCTTGTTTGTTTGTTGTGTTCGGTAGCTAAAGGTAAAGAGATCAGAAAGCTGGATAATTTGATTTTTATTCCTACAGTTCTTAATATTATTAATATATACATATAATCCTCCCCACTGATTTTGGCCACGGCGGCCAATCTTTAAGGAGATCAGTCATCTGCGCAGGACATGTTATGGTATATAAGTGTGAGGTTAAATACAGGTGCACTATACTCTATCCTTTACTCTCAAAATCCGATGAGATGTTTGTACCAATGAGAGAACAGGTCCTTAATGCTCTCTGATGCAATGTCAAAACACCATCACCATCGCAACTTGCATCACCGGACGACTAGGCGCGGCGAGCGGTTTCACCCTTTTGTTATAGACATTCCTTCAATACGCACCAAGCGATTTGATTCTTTTTTCATAATGCGGACGGCTAAGGAGTGGAATTCTCTGCCGGGGTCAGCTTTTCCGGAACGCTATAATCTGGACATCTTTAAGGCTAAAGTGAGCTTTCTAGGCAAGCGTGTGTCATCTTAGGCCTTATCTTCGCCTTCCATCAAGCGAGATTATGGTCAAACGTAAGCCTATATTTTATAATAAAAAAATAAAAAATTTAATGACGAGCTGCTAGAATTTTCTCGAAAGAAAAATTTGAAATTCGATTTGGTTTTTGTAAATAAATTAGAAATACATATGACGGCGCATCCGTCAACGTCATACGTCAGGTTGACTTTTAGCTGTCAAAGTCAGCCTAGCGAAGCGTCATTGTCGATGGTTGGTGAGGGCGGCCATCTTGATACACTGTTGTTCGAGACGGTGCCCGCACACCACGCTTGTGACGAATCGCTTTGCATCCGAGTGATAGCTTTATCTAGTGATTTAATTAAGTTGGTGTCGTGTTGCTTAGACTGTACATTGCTCATTTGATTGTGTATTTCGATAATTAAACTCTGTGCTGATTAAACAACTGTGATTGTAACAAGGACTTGTGATTTTTGTGCTTACGCCCATCTGCCTACCTACATACCCGCATACATTACAAGATGAGTTCTAATGAAGGCCAACCTGCCCCTTCATCAGAAGTGGGATTGGATAGGGCTAGAATTGAGCAAGAAACACCAAAATCGGATGCAGAAAAATTGCTGAATAACATGGAAATGCTATTATCTCGTGTTCTCGCAGCCCAGCCAACGCCAACTGTGAGTACTAACCAGGCAACACATTTCTTACCGTTTAATCCAGACGAACCAGACTGTGACATAGATGGTTGGTGCAATATTACCGAAGCGATCGTTCATAATAAGCGCTTAAAAGGAATAGACTTGCTCATGGCTCTTACTACCTCTTTAAAAGGACAAGCGGCTGCCTGCATCACTAAGTTAAACTTAGATGAAATGTCCTGGAGCGTTGTGAAACAGACACTGTTAGCTAAATTTTCAAGACCTAAGCTTGTTCAGGACTATTTCGACGATATATTGCGATTCCAAATAGGAGCTAAGGAGACAGCTTCAGAAGCTGCGCTTCGTTTATGGAACTTAATTGAACGAATACCTAAGACTGTGATGCCTGAAGAAGTGGTGACTGGATTCGTTATTTCTGTGCTTTGTCAGAAGGATAGCCTGATAAGACGCGAATTGATTGCGCACAATATCACAACTCGCACTCAATTGTTCCGAATCCTGGGAGGCGTATCTCTGAAGCGGCGTTCAGACGGTGTCGAAGCTAACGAACCTGAGGCGAAGCGTTTTCGTGCTTCCGAAAGGTTTACTGGCAGATGTAACTTTTGCGGAATATCGGGACATCGTTTTGTGGAATGCCGAAAACGTCGTGACGCGCTGGGATCAGTCGAGCCTCGAAACACTCCGAGTGCTTCCCGTCCGTCGGAGAGGATGACTGATGTAACGTGCTACACTTGTGGCCAAAAAGGTCATGTGACAACTAACTGTCCCGATAAAAGGAACGGTGGTAAAGCTGCGGCCAAGGAAGTCCACCATTGTGAACATCGTCCTTCAAGGGGTGTCTTGACAACATCTTCCGGTGAGTCTGTACCTTTTCTATTTGATAGCGGATCGTCCTGTTCTCTTGTGAAAGAAAGTTATCGTGGTAAACTCGGGGGTACTGTGTGTAAAAGTCTCGTCTATCTGAGCGGTATTGGAGCCGATGATATACAGTGTACGACTCAAATTCAGGCCGATGTTAAATTTGGTGATCGCTTGATTAGTTTACTCTTTCACGTGGTTTCCGACAATAATATATCTGAGCCTATAATTATTGGTAGAGATATCTTTGATCAGGGGTTAAGTGTAGAAATTGATAATGAAAATCTTGTTATATACTCTAAACAACAATCTAATCTTTGTGTCGCGACATCAGATCTCCCAGATTTTTCAAAAATTGACACGGATTTGCAAGATCGGGATAAAGACATGTTGATTTCCATATTGAGCAAATATGCGAATAACTTTATCGAGGGTATACCTATCAAGCGTGTGAAGACGGGAGTATGTGAAATTAAATTACTAGACCCACATAAAGTTGTGCAGCGATGTCCCCATAAAAGAGCACCTATAGAGAAACAAATAATTAGGGAACAGGTTCAAAAACTATTAGACGCAGGGGTTATTCGAGAGAGTACGTCCCCATTTGCTAGTCCTATCGTTCTGGTGAAAAAAAGGGATAATTCCGATAGACTTTGTGTAGATTTTAGGGAGTTAAATTCAAATACCATACCTGAACATTATCCCTTACCTCGAATCGAGGAACAAATCGACCAGCTTACGGGTGCTAATTTCTTCTCTTCATTGGATATGGCTTCTGGCTTCCACCAGATCCCTATCCACCCTGAGTCAGTGGAGAAGACAGCTTTCGTGACAAACGAAGGGCAATACGAGTATCTCGCCATGCCATTTGGTTTGAGAAATGCTCCTTCAGTCTTTCAGAGATGTATCACAAAGGCTCTTAGTCATTTACAAGATAAACCACTTATCTATATGGATGACGTGTTATGTCATTCCACTAACATCTCCAAAGGACTGGAGCGCCTTGACTTTGTTTTAGGTGCGTTATCAGAGGCCGGGTTTACATTCAATACAAAGAAATGTAAATTTATGAAACAACGAATTGACTACCTAGGATATTCTGTACAATCCGGTGAGATTAGGCCCAATTCACGGAAGATTAAAGCATTGGCAGATGCCCCAGAACCTAAATCGGCTACTAATGTACGCCAATTTCTCGGTCTAGCCTCCTATTTTCGGAAATTTATTCCTGAGTTCACACGAATAGTAGGTCCCCTATACCCTCTTACAAAACTTAAAGGACGAATTACTTGGACTACTGAACATGAAAAGATACGGCGCAAAATTATAGGCATTCTCACGTCCGAACCGGTGCTAACTATATTTGACCCCGAACTTCCGGTAGAGCTACATACCGATGCTAGCTCAGAAGGATATGGAGCAATCCTTCTACAAAAGAAAAATAATTTTCCGCACGTTGTAGAGTATTATAGCCGCCGTACAGCAGACGCGGAATCTCGTTATCATTCATACGAGTTAGAAACTTTAGCGGTCGTCAGAGCTGTAGAGCATTTCCGCCATTATTTATATGGTAGGCGATTTGTTGTAGTTACCGACTGTAATTCACTCAAGGCGTCGAAATCGAAGAAAGATCTAACACCCCGCGTTTACCGATGGTGGGCTTATTTACAAGCTTACGATTTCGATATTATATACCGCGAAGGAAGTAAAATGGAGCATGCTGACTACCTGTCCCGAAATCCACTGTCAGATTCAGCTGTTCCTATCACTCCTGTAAAGCCTAAGCCTAAAACTGTCAATTATGTTGAACTTCATCAGGGCTGGCTGTCAGTAGAACAGAAACGTGACGCTGAAATTCAGGATCTTATCGCAAAACACAATAATAATAGCTTTCCCGAAACAGTAGGACAAACATATGACGTTAGAGATGGCATACTCTACAGGAAGATTACTCGTAACAAAGCGGTTTCATGGTTACCCGTAGTTCCACGGTCTCTTATTTGGACACTAATTAATCATGTCCACAACGAATTGCAACATTTAGGCAAGGACAAAACTCTAGACAAGCTATATGAAAAGTATTGGTTTCCCGATATGTCTAAATGTGTACGAAAATTTATAGATTCGTGTATCATTTGTAAGGCATCGAAAGGTCCATCGGGTGCTCAGCCTGTTCAGCTTCATTCGATTCCAAAAGTATCCGTGCCTTGGCACACCATTCACATAGATTTTTCGGGGAAGCTGAGCGGGAAGAGTGACCGAAAGGAGTATTGCTCGGTAATAATCGATGCTTTTACCAAATACGTTTTACTCGAACATACTTTGTCAGTCGATTCCAAGAGTGCAATATATGCCGTAAAAAAAGCGGTGTGTCTTTTTGGAGCCCCAAAAAGAATAATCGCAGATCAGGGCCGTTGCTACATTAGCTCAGATTTTAAGAGCTTTTGTCAAGAGCATAAAATAGACCTCCATTTTATCGCGACTGGTACGAGTAGGGCAAACGGCCAAGTTGAACGAGTGATGCGTACTCTAAAAAGCCTCCTTACTATAATTGAAAATGACCCTAACAAAGCGTGGCGTGACGAATTAAGTAACATCCAACTTGCTCTCAATAGTTCTAAATCTTCCGTTACCAAATATTCACCGTCAGAACTAATGTTCGGAATTCGTTCTAATTCTTTAGGAATGTCTAAGTTGAACGCCGATAATATAGATAATGAGTTTCGTTTAGATTTAGATTCGATAAGAACCGATGCATCAGCTAACATTTGTAAAGCTGCTGAATCTGATACCCTTCGGTTTAATCGTGGTCGGGCCACAATAAGACCTTTCTCTGAAGGAGACTTCGTATTTATTAAAAATTGTGAACGGAATAAAACAAAACTGGATAGGAAGTTTCGAGGTCCGTATGTTATAGTAGAAGTACTTGAAAACGATCGCTACGAACTTAAAAGTTTAGGTGGTTCTCAGAGAACTTATAAATACTCTCACGAGAATTTGCGCGCAGTGCCCCAGGGACATATCGGTTTGATCGAAATAGCTACTAGTCTTTTAAATTGTGAAGAGGCCGAGACGGCGTCGGAAGATGAAGAAATTATAGCTAATTTAAATCATGACAATGATAACTTTGACACCTTGACCGTATGCTCAAACACTGTTTCCGCTGATTCGAGGACGCTCACAGCAGGCTCAGACACTCTCAGTGCATGCTCAGATCCTGAGACTTGGGAAATGTTGAACGAAGCTGAAATTCATACAGAACGGGACGATTCATAGTCGTAGGTAAGTGAAGCGACCTGTAAGAATCTCTTTCCTGCCAAATAGTCAGACGAAATATGTCGTCCGAGTCAGTATCAGATTGACTTGTTTCTGTGCTTTTGTTCTATGAGACGAAATATGTCGTCCGAGTCAGAGCCCTTTAAGTTGACTGACTTGTTCTGGATGTTTGCAGATTATGGTAAGACGAATATTGTCGTCCGGGTCACATCCAAAGGATTGACTTGTCTAATAGAACCAATTGTGAACAATTAACCTACATGCTTTTTAGTGACGAGGCTGTGTCATCCGGCTTAATTGTTGCGAGACACTCGCCTTAAGTCTTAAGTATCATAGCGCATTGTGGTAATAGTAATTAGTTGTCCGTCAGGATGCCGAACGGACTATGTACGATTGCAACTCATTGTTTCAGAAAATCGCCCGAGGACGGTCGAAAGTCAGTCCGGCCGTGACGGCGCATCCGTCAACGTCATACGTCAGGTTGACTTTTAGCTGTCAAAGTCAGCCTAGCGAAGCGTCATTGTCGATGGTTGGTGAGGGCGGCCATCTTGATACACTGTTGTTCGAGACGGTGCCCGCACACCACGCTTGTGACGAATCGCTTTGCATCCGAGTGATAGCTTTATCTAGTGATTTAATTAAGTTGGTGTCGTGTTGCTTAGACTGTACATTGCTCATTTGATTGTGTATTTCGATAATTAAACTCTGTGCTGATTAAACAACTGTGATTGTAACAAGGACTTGTGATTTTTGTGCTTACGCCCATCTGCCTACCTACATACCCGCATACATTACAAGATGAGTTCTAATGAAGGCCAACCTGCCCCTTCACATATTTTATATGTTTGTCTTTAAGAAAGTATAATAATATATACATTGTACTTCCAAAGTATGCCATCCCTTTGTAGATGAACGGTTGGTGGTGTTCCTCCACAAAAAATTAAGATCTTCTTTGCTGGGGGAAGTGGCATGCCAAGCGGCTGACGACGGCCGTTAGATGATATTCAGAACTAGTAATAAAATATGTTCTAATTGACTTGCGAACCTGTATTGCGCTATACAGGTTAGTTGCGATGCTAGGTGATAGATGGCGCTGCTCGTCTTCGTGTAGTTTTTGCAGCTACTGTAGATGTCGCTACACCTTTAACAGTAAATCAAAGTTGAAGCGGCCGTAGCCCAATGGCTGGGGCGTCGGATTTGTGATATTGAGGTCGCCGATTCGAACCCCACCCATTGTACTACCGACGTGAACCCACTCGTAACACAAGCATTTAAGCTTAGCATGAGGGGTTAACAAGAATACTAGTAGACTGCAAAAACTCTGCTAGTAATGTTTAAAAAAAAGTGCAGTGAAGAAATTTCTGTAAAATAATACCTACATTTAATTTATTATTTAAAACAATAAATTATATTAAAATAAACAAGCAATACTAATTAAAACCTGACTAAATACATAAAAGATATATACAAGTAATCGTTGGTTTTCAATTGTCGTCGACTTTCTAAAATAATTCGTATAAAAGTCGCAATAATTACTTTAAGAATTTGAAATAAAGAACTATTTCAAGTGTCTACCTGTTTTCGTTCAACCACGTTTTTAGTATGGAAGCATCCATTAAATATTCATTTTATTCCGTTTTTAATTTTGTTTATAGCCACAACAGAAATACATAATCTGTAAAAATTTTCAACTGTCTAGCTATTACGGTTCATGATATACATACCTGGTGACAAACAGTATAAGAGCCTAACATTGAGCTGATAGACGCTGCTGTCCATTCACCAGCTGTATGTCCCTTAGTTGCCTCTACCACACCCACGGGAAGAAATGGGGTGGTCTATTCTAACCCGGAAACCACACGGTACTAATTTATACAAAACTAATTTACAGGAATTCAATTAAATTCGTTGCGATGCGCAGATTTCCAATGAGTTTGTTTAGGATGCTGACAGGGGTGTTTGCAAATTTCGCTACAAACTGTAACAAGATTGAATGGGAGCAAGTTGAAAGGTTTTTTTATTTGTGTTGATGTTTATTCATGTTTCTTGTTATGTTATTAGCTATCTTTGGATTAATGTTTATGTTTCTTGTAATTAGGTTTTTTTTATTATTTAACTAGCTGCACCCCGCGATTTTACCCGCGTCACTCTGCTCCAGTGGGTCGGAGCGTGATATTTTGTAATCCAGCTTATAAACTATCCGCGTGCAAACTTTCAGCCAAATCCATTCAGTAGTTTTTGCGTGAAAGATTAAAAAACATCCATCTATACTTACGAGTTTAAAGTTTCGCGTTTATAATATTAGTAGGATAATGAAATAACTTAAGATTACATCTACATATATATATAAAAGAAAGTCGTGTTTGTTACAACACTTATAACTAGAGAACGGCTGGACCGATTTCCATGGTTTTTGATTTGTTGGATTTGTTTCCGTCCCGAATAGCAGAATACATTTTAAAAACAAAAGAAAGTCGTGTTAGTTACACTATTTATAACTCAAGAATGGCTGAACCGATTTGGCTGAAAATTGGTATGGAGGTAGCTAAGAACTGGGAGAAGGACATAGGATACTTTTGGGTAGGGGTAGGGTAGGGTAGGGTAGGGGTAGGGTAGGGTAGGGTAGGGGTAGGGTAGGGGTAGGGTAGGGTAGGGGTAGGGTAGGGGTATGGTAGGGGTAGGGTAGGGGTAGGGTAGGGTAGGGTAGGGTAGGTGTAGGGTAGGGGTAGGGTAGGGGTAGGGTAGGGGTAGGGGTAGGGTAGGGGTAGGGTAGGAGTAGGGTAGGGGTAGGGTAGGGGTAGGGTAGGGCAGGGGTAGGGTATAAAAGTCCACCCGTGCGAAGCCGGGGCGGGCCGCTAGTTTTATAATATAAAAAAAATTTCCACAACAACTAACTATGATTTAACAGTGGTATATCAGACATCGAGATCGCGGAGTTATTTTTTTTCGTTAAGAACAGTACATACATTAGCTCACAATGGATCTCCACTTGCTACGATCCCTACACACATCTTTCGCTTCATTCACTCTCAACACATTTTTCATACAAGCACGTCGGTTTAGGGTGGATCTTATTTGACCTTTTGCGAGGATGTCTCCGATTTGGTCGGAGCACGTTCGTCGAGGTCTTCCCCTTCCTGGTAAAAATAGTAGTCATTACAACATAAATCGGTATTGATAAGTGCAATGAGCTTGTTATATTTATTATACAGTCATATTCAACAAAACCTACGTGGAGTAGTGTAGCCAATATGTAATTTCTAGTTTAATATAAAAAAGAATATTGACTTATAACTTAAATAAGTGACCGATAAAATACTCCACTTTTACCAGACATACAGAAGTGGACGAGCGATTGGAATCGAATCACTTCCGATGTCAACTCGATTACATCGCCACGTCCAAAATCGATTTCATACGAATCGCTCTAGATGTCATCTCAATGAGTGACAAATTTTTAAAACCCCTGAGATCTGAGAAGATCTATTACCTTCAAATGGTCCGACTGATGGTAAACGGTATCTTACATCGCTAAATTAAAAGCTTACCCCCCACAATAAGAGCTTTGGCGATTATATTCATCATCAGCTCGTATTTGCCCTCCTCCCGAGGAAGGGTTTTTGCCATAGTCAACACGCTTGGCAAGCGGATTGGTGACCGCAGTATTAAGTTGCAACACATTTGTTAACGCCGCTGCCTGTTCCCTGGTATATAATTGTTTAAGATGTTGTCAATCAAGACCAACGGCTTAACGTATTTTCCGAGGCACAAAGGGTAGTCCCTCAGCCAACCAGACCCCGAAAGAAATTTTAGAATCTGCACAATAAAACTTCAACCAATAATGCTATTTCGTTATACTTATGCTAATAATATATATTTGATGTCAAAAATTGTTTATTTTAATATCTGTTGATCAATCACGAAAATTCCAGTGTAAATATGTAAGCGAAAGAATTTGTTTGTATGAACGCGATAATCTCTGGAAGTATAAATTAGATTTTTTTAAATAATGTTGCATCACATGTCAAAGGAGATAGCGATAGTACACTCTATTAGCTGCTCGACTGAGGAAGCATCTCCACCTTACAGAATATTCCTGTAATAGGGGACTTATCGGGAGAAAGGGTAAAGGGCCGACATGATAAGGGTGGCTAGTGCTGTGCATTATTAGTACTAGCTGTCTTTGTACCTACTAGGTTCCGTATATACCTGATGGAGAGTAGAGTTTACATTTCATTGTCCCGGTCAAGTTTCTTTCATAAACCAAATATCAAGATCAAAATTATTCTTTATTGTAGACACATTTAAAATATTTTAAACTAGCTTCCCGCGCGCGGTTTCACCCGCGTAACTCCCGTCCCCGTGGAAACTTTATAATTAAATATAGCCTATGTCACTCAGGGTGAATGTAGCTTTCCAATGGTGAAAGAATTTTTGAAATCGGCACAGTAGTTTTTGAGTTTATTCATTACAAACATACACGTAAAAATACAAATATTTCCTCTTTATAATAAAGTAAAGATTAGGTTCTTAAGGTGCGTTATATTTTTATTACTACATTGACACAAAACCTATATTATACCAAATACAATACAAAATTATATTGGTAAATAAGTTAAAAAAATATTGTAATACTTAATAGTAGTGTTGCCTATCGATAGACTATCGATAGTCTATCGATAGTTGACGTAATATCATAGTATCGATAGTCTATCGATAGTATCGATATTAGTGATAGTATCGATACTATCGAGAACCAATATGTGTTTAGGAGCAATACTATCGATAGTATCGATAGTATTGCTCCTAAACATGGGTTGGTCTTCTATATTTTAAAATGTAAACTGTTCTCCGACAACCTCCGTAGCGTAGCGGTATTTGGCTCGCCTTGAATCTCGGAGGTCGTGGGTTCGATCCCCACACCGGACAGAAAATCTTTGTGTAAATTCTAAGATTTCTTTCCGGGTCTGGTTGGTTGAGGGACTACCCTCCGTGCCTCGGAAAGCACGTTAAGCCGTTGGTCCCGATTGTTATAACATCATCTATAATAATCGTATGTCAAGGAACGGGCAGCAGCGTTTCCTTGTGTGGTACAGCATAATACTGCGGTCACCAACCCGCCTGCCAAGCGTGGTGACTATGGCAAATACCCTCCCTCTCGGGAGGAGGCCCATGTTCAGCAGTGGACGTTATACGGGCTGATGATGAAACTGTTCTTGTCCGTTTCTCACACATTTTACTCTGAATGTGGTTTGCTAGAAGTATACTTATCAATGAGTTAAACTGGGCATATTATATAGTCTTTAAGTGTTATTCTTTCATAACTAGCATTTTTGTATGCTATGAAGCATAAGTAATTGATAGACTATTATTATATTCTATGTCCGTACTATTAACAGAAAGAGAAGAAATATAACGGTAGTTATCTATCTCTATAAATTAGCGGTCCCGTCAATCTCTTTTCCCTTGCACCACACAACTAGGGTAGGATACGGCGCAAGGTTACGTCAATGCCAAGGCCACAACCAACGTATGACCAGAATAATAAAACACTATTAGTTAACCTTAATACTGGTCCAATGTTTATGTTCACGGTACATTGAACCAAATGTGAAAAGTGCTTGTTGAGAATTTCCCGGTAAAGCCGCAATGCATTGGCAAGTGGGGGTAAAGAGTAATCAACCTCCAAGCTCCTATTAGGCCCAAAACACACACAAGCGACGCAAGGCAGCAGGCGTGGAACAGGCGCGGCGCAGGCGTGCGCCGCTTCAAAACGATTTCATACAAAATGTATGCAGGCGACGTTTTTGAATTATACTGAAGCGACGCGGCGCAGACACGCCGTTTCGTTCGTTGCCTGCGCCGCGTCGCTAGCAGTCGGTTCTCGTGAGTCACGCAAGGAGCATGTCGCTTGTGATACGATATGCTCAGTATTTACCAACCCAAAAATTCGTGATGATATTGATTTTAATGTACCCAATATCTTCTGGACCTTTGCACATGATTTAATTGCAGCAAAGCAAGCGCATCTTCGTCTTCTGAAGACGAAGACATCTTATCACACCAATGTCAGCCTATAAAATGCCGCATCTGAACGTTTATTGCCTGTTCCACGCCTCTTCTGATATAATTCAAATCGCGTCTGCGCCGTATCGGTCCCACGCCTGCGCCGCGCCTGCCCCACGTCGCTTGTGTGTGTTTTAGGCCTTACAGGTAGGTGTGGCGTTCCATAGGATGAAATACGGTTAAGTACAAGATATCGTACTAAAAGATTTCAGTCTCGTCTAACTTCATTTAATTACAATAAGATAGTCGACAAAGTCGTATTGCAAATAGTACATTTTGTGTACCAGTACTCGTATATTTCCATTCTTTTTTATTACAACATACTCAATACTGTATTGCGTTTCACAATGTGTTTACAGGTGTTTTAACATTATAGTGGTACAACTTGTGAGCCCTGTCGGGCACAGCAACATAGTTAGATATAATCTAAATTATTAACATAGGAGAGAGGAGCCTTTTTTTTTTTTTGTTGTCCGGGGGGAAATGCATTGACCCACCACCGTTGCAGCGTATTTGCGCGCTGGCGGTGGGATATGTGGGACTCGCCCTCTCCATAGCGTGGTATGCTAAAGTCATACCACGAGGAGAGGACCCTACACCACTAAAACCTCCCGGACACTCCTTCGATCCGCCGTTGGCGGGGGTCGGGTACGCATGAGCAATCCGGCCCCCCGACGGCACCCGCGGCCAATATGGTACCGCGGGATCTCCAGGGCCACACTTACAGTGGCCCATTTGTCCAATTATAGGGACGCCCGGAGTGTAGAGGCGTCCCTACTCCTCATGGGTCAGCCTCGAAGGGAGCGGGGCCCATGTTCCCCACTCCTCAAGGCCGAGCCTAGGGCGGTAGGCGGCGGGTAGGAGAGAGGAGCCTCCTTATATTATAATGCGCGGGCAATTATTAATTGCGATAGATGTTAATTATTATTATAGTAAAGTATAAAATATGTGTGTACCTATTGTTTTCACTTATAGCTAATATTACTAGCTTCACATAATACTGCGGTCTCCAACCCGCCTGTTAGGCGTGCTTAATGTTGAGAAGAAGGTCTTAGAGAAGGCCCATATTCAGATGTGGACGTCGTTATACAGGCTGATGGTATTTTAACTCGAAGTAATGAATTAGAGTTGGTTTCTTTTAATTGCGTATTGCTGCATTCGACTTAGAATATACCACCCCATGCATTCCCATGGGTGGCGTAAGAAGCAATTAAGAGATATAGATTTTATTAACTGTTTTCTAATCCTTCTAATATTATAAACTTTTTTTTAACACGAGGCTTTCGCTACTTCACCGGGCATAAAGACGAACAGAGCTCCAGCCTTAATAAATGGTTTAAAAACTACAAACTAAGCAACCTGCGCTAGAGGGCGCCCCCTGTGGGGCTTGGACCTTGGCTCAGCGCGGTCGCTGGCGATGAGATTGAGGGATTATGACTTTTTGTATATTAGGGGAGTATTGTGCAACTGTCGAATATTATAAACGCGAAAGTTTGTAAATATGGATGGATGGATGTTTGTTACTCTTTCACGCCAAAAATACTGAACGGAATTGGCTGAAATTTTGCACCGGGATAGGTTATACGCTGGATTAACATATAGGCTACAAAACATCACGCTCCGACCCACTGGGCCAGAGTAACGCGGGTAAAACCGCGGGGCGCAGCTAGTTGTTAATATATCAAAACAGGTTCCGTCGCCGTCCATTCCATGATTGATATATCATTTCCACAATTAATTCAGCAACACACGTCATATTGTATGTGCAAGTAAATAATTCGGTTACAACTGCGGATACCGTCTGTGTACATATTCAAATGAGCTGTGTTTAGCAGTTCTATCCGGTTGTTCGGTAATAGTGCGTCATAGAATATAGTTATGAAACCAAGAAAGATGCAATAAAAAATATATCTATATTATAAAGAGGAAAGATTTGTATGTAAGTATGTTTGTAACGAATTGGCTCAAAAAGTACTGGACCGATTTTAAAAATCCATCAGCTGTATGTTTTTCTTTGTCGTAAACACCATGGAAAGTGAAGACTATTCGAAACCAAAACCTCAAATTCTCAACACAAGGATGTATTACTTGAGTGCTCTTTCTCAAAATAAAATTCAATCACTACAACAACAGTTCGAAAACTTCTCAATATTAGGTATATAACTATACATCTATTCAGTGTATTCAAGATGGCAGACAATAAACAAATCACGTGTGCTCGTTCAAAGATATCGCTCAAACAATCCCAATCCAGTTATCTTAACGTCTGTACGTGTCGGATGGGCGGGCAAAATGTACTTGTTTGATTGATTTTCACCTTATGTTTGGAAATATTGAAGTGAAATTCATTTAAAAAGCTTTTATAATTTAACTAGCGACCGTCCCGGCTTCTTTGTGTTATGCTGATACATATAAACCATCCTCTTGAATCACGCAATCTATTAAAAAAAACCGCATCAAAATCCGTGGTGTAGTTCTAAAGATCTAAGCATACATAAGTACAGACAGACAGAGGGAAGCGACTTTGTTTTATACTATGTAGTTACGTTTAACTTGAATTATGTTCCAGCGCAAATGATTTTAAGTAAAATTTTAAAGATTATTGTATTTTCAAAATGTATTTTTTGTTTATAACCGTGGCGTCATCAAAGAGGCCAACTAGAATACCAGCGCTACATTCATACATAAGAATTACAGAGGTGTAAACCTATCTCCTTTGTTGAGTGTACATTTATCAATGCAGTCTCTTTGAAGAAGGCTGTTTTTGTTAAAAATACAAATGCTTATTTTGAAAATCTGAGAAGGTTCTTTCGGCGATTCTTAAAATACTATTTTTGTTATCATCACTAATTATACATATTTTCCTTAAGTAACTATTATTTGTAAATGGTTTTGAGGTGTCATTTTCTGGAGTTGGCAAGTCAGTTGGCAGCGAATGCGACTGACGTAAATCTGAGTCTGGGTTACTTTGAGGAGACAAACTCATAATATGTTCTTCATTGGTTGCCGTTTGAGTGCCAGATTGCCGTACAAAAAGTGTGTTCTGGTTTGGTAATGGAGAGTTCTTAAAGGAGTCGGTAAGTCTCCGTTTAGCAGCGCATTTATGGTTACTAATATAATATAATATTATATTAGTAACCATAAAAAATACAATAGAGTAGGTAATGTATGAAGCGGGGTTTACAAATATATCATACGCAGTTGCCGACGCGAACGTGACTTGGCGCAATTTATAAGTTTTATTTTCGTTTGTACTTAGACGATATAAATTTGTTGCTGCAAAGTTAAATTGTGTTTCATAATGTTTGTGCGTATTTTGTTCTTGACTGACACAAGGGAACACAATTTAAACATAATAATATTCTGTGAGGTACACAATGATATACTGCAAACTGCAGTTATATTAAAATATATGAGGAAAGTTTTGGCGTTGGAGTCTTTTCTATTTGATACTTCTTGGTTTATTTAATTGTGTCTGAGTTTAACGAATTTGAGCTTATATTAATATTTTTATATTGTTGAGTCGAATATGATTTTAGTTGACTAACAAGCTTCCACTGCTGGTGATTCACTGGCAGGGGTGTCGTAGGGCCCATGTCCGCGCCTTGTGGGTCTCGCGCCTTGAAATTTTAAATTATAGTTCGAATAACGTCCACTTTTGAATAAAGGCATCCCACGATAAAAAAAGTTGGGTTATCATACCCACGTAGGGGTTGTACTTCCCGTCCTCAAACAGACGGATCCGAAATTTTAACAAAACATTTTCAATAACATGTACCTAATCAAAAACACAGCTACCAATTTTAATATATTCTTTTCTCATAACAGACCGAAAAAAGAGCGAATAAATACTACCAAACTAATTATTAATCTGAAAACATTGATATTATTTTTTCCCAAAGATTGAATTAAATGAAAAAGATATACTTAAAATAATGATGGCGTTAAACTGTATAAAAATATAAATTCAAACAAACCTTGATCACACATACACTTGATCGTAATGTAGGTATAGCTAAAAAAACGCTGCCCGCCACTGCAGGAGAATAAAAATAAACAATAAAAAACCATGTTACAATTAACCGTAGTTAAAATAAAAGAATTGTACTCGTTTCTCTGGCAAAATTAAACAATAACATAACAAAGGACAAAGGTGAAATGAAACGTGATTCTGTTACCACGCATTGGGGCAGTACGAGTTTTTGCGAATGCCT
Organism: Nycteola revayana; assembly: GCA_947037095.2. Classification (NCBI taxonomy): domain Eukaryota; kingdom Metazoa; phylum Arthropoda; class Insecta; order Lepidoptera; family Nolidae; genus Nycteola; species Nycteola revayana. The sequence goes on along the minus strand of OX344845.2, from coordinate 21,295,537 downwards.
TTTGGGCTTATTTTATTTTCATGGTGAAAAGACTTTTGGCGGTTGTGTTCAACTCATAAATCAACAGGCTGCTTACGTGCATTGCTGAACAGGCTTTCTCTTAAAGGCCAGTATCGTAATATTGCCATAATCGCCACGCTTGGCAGGCGGATTGGTGATCGCAGTAATATGGTAAGTAACCTTGAGCTGATAAATGCCGCTACCCCTACATTAACTGGACAACGGTAGGACCATCAAACAGCGATTGAGAATGTTCGGCTATTGACCTCTGCTGGGTACATTCGAGCTGTTCAATGGTGTTCAGTGCCTTTTTTAACTCAGATTCCAGCTCAAAATTACGTTCAAGAGTGGTCTCGAACTCCATCCTACACTGATCAAAAGTACATACTAATGATTGCAATGCATCCCGGTCTGCAATGGCACTGTCCAATTGTAAGTTAATATCTGATAACTTACCCTTCAGTATTGCATTATTTTTAATAATAGATAGTGCTTCTAACTCATTATCCGCACGTTCCTTTTGCAACTTATCTGATAAGTCCTTAAATTTCTTTAAATCTTTCAATACAATTAAAAGTTTACTATTCAGCTCCTTACAGCGAATCTCTGAATATTTTAAATCCTTTTGAGATGTTATATATTTGTCATTCAACTCCTCATAGCGTGCTTCAGCAATTGCCTTTCTGGTCATCATCATTTTGTTTTTTATTTTTTATTATGTACCTCAAACTGTCTAGTAGAAGGTAAGGAAAAATGCTGATAAAAGTAAAAGCTAAAGATGAAGTGCACTAAATTGCATATAACTAGAGAGAAAGAAAAATAAAACTTATAAGGTAAGTAGATCTAGAAAAAAAAAAGAAATTAAAATGTATGTATAATACTTAGAATAAATGATAAGCAGACAGTTATTTAAGGTTAAGTGACTCAGATAAAAATAAATTTAACTAGTATGGTAATGCTATTTCAATTAATTATTTAATAAACAAACAATAACAATTAGCTATACAAGGTCTCTCAAGAACTATGCACCAATCCACCACGGGGTTCCACTATATCCTTATGGTTGTAGTGTTAATAATGTTGTGTATATTGTAGTGTTACACTTGTCTGTAGGCAAAATTTGCCTGTCATTCAATTCCACTTCAACTTATTGTTAAGTGAAAAGAGACAATAGCAGAGCCTGTGTGTTTAGGGACGTGGCTCACTATTAGGGAGCTAGTATAGTGTTAGTTTAAGTAGTTATGATGTTAAGGTTATAGCAACAATCCACCTGTAATGTTTATAGTTCAAGTTCAAGAGCATCGACCCCTTAACAGCTGTTGAGTTTGTAATTTGCTAATTACAACTGTGTCGTACTCTGTGCAATACACTATAATATGTATTTATTGTACTATTTCTCGATAATATATACCTAACATAAAAAGAAAAGTTAACTTTAATGGAAAGCAAACTACAGGTTTGAACGACAATAAAAGGAACACTTAATTGTTTATTTATGTAGGTAGGTAGGTAAGATTCGCCGTTATTTGTGTAGGATGCTGAATAAAATAGAAATAATAAGTCCAGGACTTACCAAAATATGCGAGTTACAATACAACAATCCGTTTGATTCACTTATTTCACAAAACAAAGTTTGAAAGTGATCGTTACGAACTATTGACAGGCAGTGGAACTTTACTATAAAACATATGTTTAATCACTTTATTATTTATTTTATCACTGGTATATGTCTTTTACATTACTTGGAATAAAAATAATCAAGCTAATTTGATAATTATGCACAAAATTAATTAAATTATTAATAATTTATTGGGAGACGTAATTTTGACGACCTATCCTTAGTGTTGCCAGAGGCGAATTCGACGTTGTAGATCAAATATAAAAAGTAATTATTTCTTATATCGTCGGTGATGTCTGTAATACCGCGTAAGTGGCAGTTGCTAATAAGGTCTAATTTCATCTGTCAAGAAATATTTTTATATAGCAGCTGTTGTAAACTTTAAATCAATTTGCTACATTTGAATTCCAACCGTATTAGCTATTCGCGGTATTGCAGTATCACCAACGATAATAATATCTGAGTACTATCCTACTATCCAACTTTATACTTGGACTGGCTGTTCCCCTCGATTTGAATTCTTCATTTCAAAGTCCCTCGTTTCAATTTGTCTCCCCATTGCATTCTCTTAGGGTTGGAAGTTTAACAAATCCTTTCTTATTTAAGTCTCTTCTATCAGTGGTTATGTCCGTCAGTCAGTCAGTCATTCAGGACAAAGCATTTTATTGTAAGAGATGATGTATTTAAATACATATCATGACTTTATCCACACTTGAATATCTACGTGGTCACCCTAACTACGATGCTTTGATAATGTTTCATTTTTAATACGTTGTTTTGTGTTTGAGTTTTAATTAACAGTCTTTTTTAAATTCTTATAGTTAATAACGACATTATATTTTATATTTGTAAATTATGCAAAAAAAATATGGATGGAAATGTGCGAAAGATGACATGTGCAAAAAAGGTGTGAGTATGGAAGAGACGTATAATACGGAAAATGGAAGAGGATGATATATTGGGCCGGCCGCAAATAATGGGAACAGGGCAGGAAGCCGATGATGATTTGTAATTCATGCTAAAGTAGGTATTAAATTACGAGTAAATTAAACAATCTTAAGTTGAAAGTCTACTGCAAAATGAATGTTAAATACTTATATGAATTATTGTTTTATTTCGGATGGACATACCTCGTAAGCCACGAGGCTTTTGCTACTCCACTGGGCATAAAGGCGAGCAGAGCTCCAGCCAATAAATGAAAATGAAATGAAACACAAGAGCGCAAGAGGGCGCCCTCTGTGACCTCGGCTTAGGGCGGTCGCGCTGGTGATGGGATTAAGGGGTTATGACTTTTAGTATAAATGGGGAGTTTTGTGCAACTGTCGCTCTACTTTACAGTTCGCGTGCCTCTCGGACTTCGAGTCTACGAGGGCATCGGATGGTTAAATTATTGGTCTCGCGCACTCGACTATAGCTTTTATTAGGAACATGTACTTACAAAAGTAGCAAGCATTTTTAAAATGTCAAGGTCCTAATAATTTCGAAATACATATGGTATTTTAAGATTATGAACAGTTTGTCACTGTTCATCGAATAAGATGAAAATATTAAATATAATCTCTACGATCAAGGTACGTCGTATTAGTAAATCCTTCACTCAGTCATGTTATTAATTCCCAAACTTCTTTTATTTGTTCCATCCCTAAACAATGAATGAATGAAAAAGCAATTGCAAAAATACATTAAACCAGAGAGTAAATATATTTGATATAGCTAGAATGACAAAATCCATACATTTGGCAGTCAAAACACGTTGCCTCGTCTGCAATCAGTCACTTTCAATTGCGATTGTCACACAAAGGCTAAACAAAAAACAAAGACAACATGTCATTTTACGCTCCATTGCGCAAAAAGAAAACAATATTGTAAACAACATAGGCTTTCATGTTGTTAACATAGACATTTAGTGTTGCAAGTAATGCCTACGCTAAGATATCTAGTGCAAGTTGTACCCCACGGTTTTACCCGCGTTACTCTGCTCCAGTTGATTGGAGCGTGATGTTTTATGGCACATATGTTAATCCAGCATATACACTATATCCGTGCAAACTTTCAGCCAAATCCGTTCAGTAGTGTTTGCGTGAAAGAGTAACAAACATTCTTCCATCCATACTCACAAACTTTCCCGTTTATAATATTTGTAAGGATAATAATAGTAAGCGTTAGCCTATCTAGTGTTAACATATAAGTCTATTTATTAAGCTAAACATGTTCCATCACTGATTCCATATAATGACAACCTCCATAGCGGTATAAGTCTCGGAGGTCGTGGGTTCGATCCCCGCATCGGACAGTTAACCTTTGTGTAAATTCTAAGATTTCTTTCCGGGTCTGGTTGGTTGAGGGACTTACCCTCCGTGCCTCGGAAAGAACTTTAAGCCCTTTGTCCCGGCAGCAGCGTTTCCTTGTGTGTTACAACATAATACTGCGGTCACTATGGAAAATACCCTCCCTCGGTAGGAGGCCCACGTTCAGTAGTGGATGTTATACGGGGTGGTGAGATTCCATGTAGGATTCATATTTGATTATCAAAAGTGATAGAACCTTTGATATATTTCGCTCAAAACCAAATTTAGTTAAAATGAGGGGTTACTTTTGTGGTTGTTATAAAATTGATTATTCAACAAACCGTTACCTAGTATATCTTGCACAATATCAATTGAATCCTAATATAGTGATAACAAGAATGCTTTTCCAACAAACGGTTGCCATTTATAAGCTGTATGACGAATATCGTACATATAAAAGTTAAAAAAACCTCTATTATGTCTCAGAGGAGCGCTCGTCCCGTATGCAAAACTTTTGAAAATATAATAGAAACGTGAAATACTTGAATTGGTATTTCTCTTGAGACATATTTACCATACGACTAGAATGATATTCTGCAGAGCATTTCGAACGTCACAGAGTTAAATATATCTAGATTTTCTTCCAACTTTTAAACTTCTATATCACCTGTAGGATGTCCACTGCTGAACATATGTCTACCTCATAGGGTTTGCCAATACTAGCCACGATCGCCAGGCAGGGTAGTGAGCGCGGTATTGGGTTTTGTAATCCACGAATACGCTGCTGCCCTTATTCTGGTGTATTTTCCTAGGCCGGATCCTACGGTGGGCCGGATTGCCTCGCGTACCCGGCCCTCACCAACGGTGGACGGAGGATTGTCCGGGGGGCTTCAGTGGTGTAGGGTCCTCTCCTCGTGGTTAGCGTATCACTCTATGGAGAGGGCGAGTCCCTCATACCGCTGGTAAAATTTATCTAGGTATACTAGCTGCGCCCGCGGTTTTACCTGCGTCACTCTGCTCCATTGGATCGGTGCGTGATATTTTGTAGATATAGGCTACAAAATATCACGCACCGATCCAGTAGCTTATAAACTATCCGCGTGCAAACTTTCAACCAAATCCATTTTGTAGTTTTTGCGTGAAAGAGTGACAAACATCCATCCATCCATATTTACAAACTTTCGCGTTTATAACATTAGTAGGATATAAATAATCGTCTATGTAGTATTTTTTATTATTATATTTATACACAGTTTTCAAACTATCTCGTTGAATCAAATACAACTTTACTGCATTGAGTTCTCATTTCGACATGCATTGAGCTACCACGTACAACTTTCTCGACAACTAGTTCTATTGAAATAGTTTAAAGAGCAACTCTAAGCCTTTTACAAGCTAACTTAGTCCCGGCTTTAAATTTTCATTCACGTTGCACAGCGGCATAGAATGTTATAACGCTGTAGCTTGAAATGGACGTGCGAGGAAATGATAAACGTGTTTAATTTTTATACATTCATGAGGTGAATTGAATTACATTACATGAACATGAACATGACAAAAAAAATCCAATTAGTCCGTCAGTTAGATTGGCAAAAAATATTGGACACGTATATTTTTTCGTTCATCAAATAAAAAATAACGACGATGTCTTCGATGTCTTCGTCATTTTATGAACAACAACGCAATGAAATTTCGTGTGTCGTCACTTTTAGGTACAATTTTACCTAATAGTGACGTCACAATCCCCCCTCACCTGCACTTTATACTATGTTTTTATTGATTTGATAAATAAAAAAGCGGCCAAGTGCGAGTCGGACTGCCCATGAAGGGTTCCGTAGCAGCAAGTAAAATAATTTAAAAGTTCTTGGTGTTCGTTGTAACTTTGATCGATGTTTTAATAATGGTTGATTGAGTAAAAAATACATTGCGGTGTACGATTTATGACGTATTAAAAAAACTACTTACTAGATCTCGTTCAAACCAATTTTCGTTGGAAGTTTGCATGGTAATGTCCATCATATATTTTTTTAGTTTTTACCACTTTGCAAGTGTCTCTCGCGCAAACTATTCAGTTCAAAAAATTATATTATATACCTCAATATCACTTTTGAAGACCTATCCATGGATACCCCTCACGTATGGGTTCAATGTTTTTTTTTTTTTGAATTTTTGTTATAAGTTTGGGGAACCCCCAAAATTTATTGTTTTTTTTTCTATTTTTGTGTGAAAATCTTAATGCGGTTCACAAAATACATCTATAGTTCTTATAGTTTCGGAAAGAACTGACTGTGACATACGGACGGACAGACAGACATGACGAATCCATAAGGGTTCCGTTCTTTGCCGCCTACGGAACTCTAAAAATACGTGTCCAATATTTTTTAGGTAATCTAACTGACGGACTTAATAGATTTCTATAGTCTTCATGCGCATTGCATATAAAAGTTGTAACGGAAAGGGTATATACATAGAAAGAGCAAGGCTTCTTTGGATCATAACAAACGATATGGCAAGGGTTTCATTTCAAAATAAAATAAAAAAAGTCAGTATTATTTTGCAAATAAAAAATTAAAATGCGGAACCCTTTATTCAAAATTCCAGGAGTAAGAGGTTTATTTTTACTTGCAAATAGTTCGTTGATCAGCTGAATGAGTGCTAGTGATGTATTTATTTCAATTTAAAAAGTTTGGTTTCTGGTATCTATGAATTTAAAAAAATCATTACTTTCGGACTTGTAGCGATAGGATTAAATAACCCTTGCCATATCGTTTGTTATGATCCAAAAAAGCCTTGCTCTTTCTATGTATATACCCTTTCCGTTACACCTTGTATTGCCCATGTTCATTGTTCAGCAGTGAATGAAGTAAACGGGCTGTTGAAAAAAAAACATGATTGGAAATTGTGAAAAAAGTTTTAAAGTGGTTGAAATGACAATTTTAAAATTGATCTCATTTTATCTTTATATATGTATATAATTCTACTGTACGTGTGTATATCACCGAACTCCTCCGAAACGGTTTTTTTTTCGCTTCGCGCTCTGAATGGTTTAGATTCAGAAATCATATATAATATATATATACCTATACAGGGTTATTTGTAAAACACCGGTAACCTCTCAGGACTATATTACTAACATCATAAACAACAACTATTGTTCTACGACTTTTTACAAAACATAATATATTTACCAAAAACAAACCTTCAATATTTCGTTGTCCTATCTAACACATTTCAACTCTGTATTCCCCGCTCCCCTCCTCGCTATTGTCGGTACTATCGCTTCCTTTTGCTTCGCATAGACTTCGTAACATTTAGAGCGTTGAATTTAAATATTTTTATTTTTGTGTGTAAATCTGATGAATTAAAATCTGATGAATTTTTAAAAGTCATGGAACAAAAGTTGTTGATTATGATGTTAGTAACGCAGTCCTGAGAGGTTACCGGTGTTTTACAAATAAACCTGTATAGTAGTCCAAAAAACATTTTTAAAACCGCGGGACACAGCTAGTGAATAAAAAAAACAAACAGGATAATCTAAGTAAAACCACTTGCTATGAACTAATTATCTTGTATCTCTTTCCTCAAGGTTTGCTAGAAGAGAATTCATAAGTGAATTAAGCTCGCCATTGTACATGTTGTTTCCAATTTATGTCATGTAACTTTCTGTGTGCAATAAAGTATGAATATAAACTATTAGAATAAAATTAATAGTGGCAATGTGGCATGTAGAATATGCGAGCGACCCCAAGCCCGTGTCGCGTGTTTCTAACTTATTTATGATTGATAGCAGGCCGCTGTCCTACTGTAAGATTGATCGGAGCTTCCACGAGGTTTAACTTTATTTTACAGAATTTAATAGAAGGTTCGATTCTAGTTTTGTATGTATTTAACTATTTATTGACAACCTCAGTAGCGTAGTGGTATTTGCCTTGCTTTAAATCTCGGAGGTTGTGGGTTAAATCCGTACGCCGGACATTAAATCTTTATGTAAATTCTAAGATTTCTTATCGAGTCTAGTTACTGTTAGTTGACTACCCTCCGTGCCTCAGAAATCACGCTAAGCCGTTGGTCCCGATTGTTATTACATCATCTATAATAATCGTATATCAAGGAACGGGCAACAGCGTTTCCTTGTGTGTTACAACATAATACTGCGGTCACTAACCCACCTGCCAAGCGTGGTGACTATGGCTAATTCCCTCTCTCGAGAAGAGGCCCATGTTCAGCAGTGGACGGTATACGGGCGGATATAAGAAATATTTGAATTTACACGAAGATTTCCTGTCTGTTCCGGCATGGGGATCGAACCCACGACTGAGATTTAAAGCCAGCCAAATACCGCTACGCTACGGAGGTTGTCCTTGTGGTAAAGGTATATATTATATTTACATATTATACTATATTTTATTTATGTCCTTTTCTTTTATATTGTATGTTTTAACATGACAAATAGCATAAATGAAAATGAAAATGTAAACGTTTATTGATAATGTAGACGAATCGATCGTACTTATTATAAGTCAAATACAATGATAATGAAAAAAAAACAATGTTATTAAATAAAATTTATTAATATTGTTATGGCATGTTCGTAATAAATCGCTTATTATAAAATATAATTATGATCAACCAGCGCGGGCTGGGATCGGGTCTGAAGCATAGAACGCGTCGCGAGCCTCACCTTGCGAGGACGACCGGACCCTATCCTAGCTTCCTACAAGTCTTTCTCTATCTACCTACGGTGTGACACTCGGAGAAGGAAGACTATAAGAAACTCCGAGATCATTCTACATAAATAGGTCACTTAGTACCGCAGAAAATCACAATAATAATTGTTGTAGGTACTATAGTCAAATACATTCAGCATTGGCGTTACGGAAGCATTAGTTACTGACAAAATCTGTTGACGGCAGGCGGACACATTGATAAATAGAGCGGAGCAGAGCGGAGAGAGGGTTTTCATATTTACATATTTGCACACAACATTTTTCGCAACGCAGCGCAATAAATTGATGTACGTCGAAGCAGGATACATCTAACTTTATACATTGTATAAAGTATTTTACGTTTATACGAAGTTGGTTACGATTATTCGAAGTTTTTTTTAGTTTATACGAAGGCGTTAACTGTTATATGTATTAGTGTACGGATAGATAACTTTTGTGGCATAACGATGAAAAGTCTTATCTTTATACTCAGACTAGCTTCCCGCGCGCGGTTTCACCCATAACTCCCGTCCCCGTGGGAACTTCATAATTAAATATAGCCTATATTAATCAGTAGCATTCAAATGGTGAAATAATTTTTAAAATCGGTCCAGTACTTTTTGAGCCGTTTCGTTACAAACATACTTACATACTAATCTTTCCTCTTTAAATATTAGTATAGAAGAATTCATTAGATTGGGACGTCCTAATTTTAATTAAAAAAAATATATTGAAAAGCTTTTGACTGTTGAGGCCGTTTCCCCCGATTGTCATAACATCTTTTAAAGCATTTGTATTCCAGGAAATTTGTAAAGGATAACAGCCTTCACCTATTTCGATATATATCCATCGGTCGCCATTCAACCTGCCAAGTGTGGTGACTTTAAACACTGTATCGTACTAAACTATTTAAACTTCCCTCCTTTATACGTTTTGCATAAAGAATGCAATTTCATTGGTCGGGGATTTACTGAACTAGCCAATAGCAAGCGAGATTTTCAAATCGCATGTGTGACGTAACGATGGAAATAGCCGTCTATTGGTCACACAACAACATTCGAAGATGGATTGAAAATCTCGATTTCCCCCAATGTAAGGTTTAGCGAACAACCCTACAAATACTATTTACTATATAAGACTAGCAAAAGACGCTATACGGGCTTATGACGACGACATAAATGGCAGTACAATATTTACTTATAAATTTCACAACTTTAACATAAATATTTCCATAAAATACGCATCTCAGTGGAATTTTTTTTGGGCGGTATGCAGTAAAATCTTGTTGGAAACCTTTGTTAGCTTTATTATCAAATGTATGTATACATAATATAAACAAGGTATTGCATACGTTGATTTTACTACTCATCATCATCAGCCCTTATAACGTCCACTGCTGAACATGGGCCTCCTCCCGAGGGGAGGGCATTGCCATAGTCACCACGCTTGGCAGGCGGGTTGGTGACCGCAGTATTATGTTGTAACACACAAGGTTACGCTGCTGCCCGTTCCTTGATATACGATTATTATAGATGATGTTATTTTACTGTGATTTTACTACTAGCTCTTCCAAATCCAGTGGCAGGTAACGAATGTCTCTGAGACACACCCATTTCCCAAACGACTATGTTTTCGTATCACAGGTGTGACGTGACCTGTTATTTATCATTTCGTGAACAAATCTAGTTTATCTAGGTTACAGGAAACTTCATCTAGGTCGCACACATGACAGTTTTAAACATATAACAAATTTCATAGCACCGAATAGATTTTGCATAGACTGGTTAGTTTGGGTCTCCCTTGTTTGATCGAAAGGAATTTGACAAATTTTCACTTCCCAAAAAGTTTTCGCGTAATTTCATTGACCAAATTATTACTTAGGTAAAATAATATTCACAAAAAATTGTAACGGAAACCTAATGTTTGGGAAATTAACGTTTAAACTATAACTTGTTTACCAACTAGTACTTTTAACATTTTTTATTTAGTCAAATATTTCAGTTGGAAAAACAGTTTTTACGCAAAATCAAATTAGCCATTTTTTTTTAAATACGTAATTATCCTAATCTAAATAGTTCAGTTCCGGGTAACCTAATAAAAACAATCTCTTTTTTTTATTAATGCAAGTCGTTTCTGACTTAGGAGGTCACAGTTTTAACCTAACCTAACCTAAGCATTTTTTTTACCAGACGTTTATTGTCTGAAGATATTGTTTGCTGTAATAAATCATTTGATTAAAGATCAAATGCCATAATGACATTGTACTTGGTAATATTTTGCCAAGTAAACATTTGTCCAAATAAAAATATGCGTACTGAAATCATTCGAAAAATTGCAATGGTATAAAAAAGGTTGCTAAAATTTGTTTGGGTAATGAAATTTTGTCAAAATATTTTCGGCAAAACAGCAGGCACGGGCTATATACTTGACCATAAGTAGCGAACTAGGTACTTAAGTCGCTAGTGGCAAAAAACCGGAGTGAGGAAGCTGGACATACAAGGAAATCAAAAAGATACCAATATTCATATTTTCCCTGTCCAAACCTCAACCACCCGAACTCTAGTATCAGTGACAGTAAGCACGTTGGGTAAGACAAGAAGTAAACCTTATTGCCACACGAGTGGTTACTGAAGAAGTAGACCTTGTTACAACATGAGGGGTAAAACAAGATGAATATCTTGGTATAACATCCGGGGTAGCACAAGAAGAAGACCTTGTTCCGAAAGGCGGGGTAACACAAGAAGTAGAACTTGTTACAAAAGGCGGAGTACTACAAAAAGTAGACCTTGTCACAAAAGGCGGGGTAACACAGATGCAGACTTGTTACAAAAGGCGGGGTAAATCATAAAGTAGACCATGTTACAAAAGGCAAAGGGGTAACACAAGAAGTAGAAGGTAACCATGGACTGTGGTAAAGCACTACTATACTTGAATATGGGAGGCTTAACGGTATAAGTCTCAATAGGTCACGGGATTGTTTCACACGCTGGATAAACAATCTTAGTTGTCAGAGAAATATTTAAATTATGATTCTAGTAGGTATCCTCTGTGGTACCCTCTATGTCTTAGTAAGTATTAAATTGTTGGTCGCGGTTGTTATATCATAATCTATGACACGCGTATACCAGGCATCAGGCAGCAGCATTTGCCTTTGTTACCATAATACTGCGGTTATCAATTCGCCTGCCTGAACCTGCGTGGCCTTATGGCAAATACCCGATTGAGCAGGGGCTAAACAAAACAAGTTGGGTGGCTACTACAAGAATATTTATATCGTTGTGGAGCTATCCAGATCCAGACTATCAGTGAAATTTGCTACCAGCTAACTTATTTAAATTATATTTCAAGTTTATTTTTATGGTACTATATAAAAGCTAGCCTTGCACCTGGCTGGGGTCCAAACTCTCTAGCCAATTTGTCGGCGTAGATATGAAGTCAGATGACCTACTTATAGAAATATATCCGCCTTAATAACACACTGCATTGCGATATGGCGAATGATGCAAACTCTGTTTCTGAAAGATAGGAACTTTCATCAAGATGTAGTTTAGTGAGCTAAATAGTTTAATGAGAATTGATTATTGATTTGATATTTTGCGCCACAAACAAATTTGCTCCGTGGTTATCAAAAGTATGTATAGTATTCGTACTATCTTCTTTATATCTTTATATATATTTTTTAAATGTATAAAAATCAATGGGAGTTTTTTTGAAGATTACTATCAGAGTTTTGCTGTCTACTAGTATTCTTGTTAATCCCTCGTGCTAAGCTTAACTGCTTGTGTTACGAGTGGGTTCAAGTCGATAGTGCATTGGGTGGGGATCCAATCGGCGACCACAAGATCGGTCGTCTGACGCCCGTAGCTATTGGGCGGCGGCCGCTTTAGTTTGTTAGTCTCGAGAATGGTTTTTGTCCGATTTTACTTATTGTTTTTTTGTTATGTTTATATAGTAATTGAGATGACTCTGGGTCGTCCCCAGCTTCACCCGTATTACATTCACTTCCTACTTAAATTATATAAATATGAGAAAAAAACTCTAGTGTCCCTGTTATGTTTACACGCCCAAACCACAGAATCGATTTTGATGACATTTGATACATAGATATACAAGACCTTAGGAAAGGACATTCTTACTTGTTTTATTTGCAAAAAGGTTAGTTTATATGGAAAATTTTCATCACTCTAGGAACAGCGGTGACCATCTTCCATACAAACTGTCACCCCCTATTTCAACCCCTCCAGAATTTCTGTTGGACGAAGTTGCGGACAAAACCTTGTTTCCTATAAATCATTAAGGCGCACCGTTCGCACTTTAAGTATTTATCGATGAAAATGTCGGAATTTGACCTTTTTAACTGTTATATTAAAATAATAGTTTATTTCAACAACGGGTCTATTGTTAATAAGCATTAAAAGTTAATAGTATCAGCAGACCAAGGAATTTCAATACAATGATCAGAGCATATTTAGATTACACATATACACATGGCTTTTTCTATGTTTTTGACCTAATGATGACGTAACATAGGTCTATTATTGGCCCCATGAGGTGTAGGGACGCCTTCACACTTCGGGCGTCCCTATAACTAGGAAAATGGGCCAAAGTCAGTGTGGCCCAGGAGATCCCGCGGCGCCACATTGGCCGCGGGTGCCGTCGGGGGGCCGGATTGCTTCGTGCGTACCCGGCCCCTGCCATCGACGGATCGAAGGAGTGTCCGGGGGTTTTAGTGGTGTAGGGTCCTCTTCTCGTGGTATATGTAAGCATACCACCGCTTTGGAGGGGCGAGTCCCACGTATCCCGCCGCCAGCGCGCGGATACGCTGCAGCGACGGTGGGATTGCGTAAATGAATTTCCCCCCGGCCAACAAAAATAAAAGGTTTATTATTGGCATTTACTTTCGCAAAATAAATAGTCTTTAAATATATCACATAACAAATGCCACTTTCCAACAATTTCTCCGTTAAATACCTGAAGTGCGAACGTTGCGCCTTAACACATGAACATTTAGCAATTAGCAGTACTAATAATAGAAGCATTGAGTCGTTTCCAATTCACAAGTATATAACGTTCTCAATCTGTATCGGTTTTGCTAAAGGCTATTCAGAATCACTCATGCGTTCTGTCGGGCTTAGAATGAAACGAAACTTCCCCTTTGATAGTACGTAAGTCTATAAACTGACCTCCTGACCCCTTTAACCAGTGAAAGATGAGAAGTAATACTAGATACTGCTTTGAGCCTCGGTTTTAAATCTATTGTATACTTATAGTATAAAGTGGAAAGATCTGTATTTTGTGTGTATGTTTGTAACAAATAAACTCAAAAACTACTTACCCGATTTCAAAAATTCTTTCGCCATTGGAAAGCTACTTTAACCCTGAGTGACATAGGCTATATTTAATTATGAACCTCCCACGGAAACGGGAGGCGGGTGCAACCGCGCGCGGGAAGCTAGTGTGCTCATAATAACGAATATAATAAAAAAGTAGTAATATACCAAATAGTCGATTTTGTAGATTAATTTGATATACCTACACAGGTAATCTCTGCTGCCCGTTACCTGGTAAGTATACGATTGTTATAAATGATTTTATGACAATCGGGACCAACGGCTTTATGAGGCACGGAGGGTAGATGTTTTGTCCGAAGCGGAAATTGAAGTCACGACGTCTGAGTTTTAAGGCAAGCCTCATACCGCTGCGCCACGGAGGGTGCATATGTTGCAGTCAAAACGCACGCTTAGAAATATAGTGACCCAATTCAAAATTTCGTATGTGTGTATTTAATTCATATAATGACCTAAATTTAACATTTGCATCGACCCATATTAAAAAGGTTGATATTAAAAACTAATAAAATACACATATTTTTAAAACCGCCGAATATTTTATTTTATTTTATAAATATTTTGATAAATAAAAAATACGTGTCCAAAAAATACGTGTCCAATATTTTATGGTAATCTAACTGACGAACTTAATATAAATTTTAATTCTCCAAGCCTTTTATATATTATGAGGTTACCGTCTAGCCTATTATTACAAGTAAATCTATCATATTAAAGTTTATGGACTGCAACGTCGCGACGAAACGTTGCACGGCTTAACTTTCTTTGTAAGTTTTATGAGCTAATCCGGAGCTACGGAGGTAATGCAATGTTACATACCAGATAAAATTGGATTCATTTATGAAACGGAACACGATTAAGCGCCGTACATTGTGGGGTATTGAAGTTTTATACTTTTAGCTCAGAACTTTTAATCTATATTGTAAGATTAAAGTTAAGGAGTTAGTATGTCCGTGTAAATCGCTTGGAGTATAAGTTTAAGAAAATGATGTTTGCATTATTAAAACCTTACTGCTCACAACTTCATCGGTATAGATTTCGATTTCTACTGGCAAATTTTGGCCCCTCTCTACTTCTTCTTAGGGGTAGAATTTTAAATGCCTACGTGATATAGAAAATACACTCTCCAAAGCTGGGCGTTGATGCCTCAGTCAGTCAGCAATTCAGGGCAAAGCGTTTTATTAATATATTTTTTTAGAGAAAGCTATGATACTTCAACTTGAAACGGAATAGGACTCCGTGGAAACGGAGTAGGAGTTGAATGGCAAAATAATTTGAGGACTCAGCTCATCATCAGGCCGTATAACATGGGCCTCCCTTTCTCGGTTGACGTCAACCGCGACAATTACAAACATTTTGCAGGCGGGTTGGTGACGCCGCGTCGTCGGGGGGCCGGATTGCTCATGCGTACCCGACCCCCGCCAACGGCGGATCGAAGGAGTGTCCGGGAGGTTTTAGTGGTTTAGGGTCCTCTCCTCGTGGTATGACTTTAGCATACCACGCTATGGAGAGGGCGAGTCCCACATATCCCACCGCCAGCGCGCAAATACGCTGCAACGGTGGTGGGAATGCGTCAATGCATTTCCCCCCGGACAACAAAAAAAAAAAAAAAAAAAAAAAAGGCGGGTTGGTGACCGCAATATTATGTATAGTATTATATAAAAGGACCATTGCTTACGTCCATGAGGAGCAATCAACGCTTTACATAGGGTATGCCGCTTGCAAGAAAAAAACAAACCCGGAGACATATATTCAATTTAACACACAGTATTTTTTTTATGTTTCTCAAAAGTGAATCAACGCCACAATAAACTAATTTAACTGCCAAATTAAAGTTTTTGAAACAAGAATTAAAATCCCTTTTATCAGAAACCTGGTTCTAGTATTTTAGAGTACATCTGAATGTATTTTAGCACTGCATTCAAAGCTAAAATGTTCAATAAAAACAAAATGAAAGTACACTCTTTACAAAGTTAGAAACATTTTTCTCTTTCCCATAATTGTTTGTGAAAATGGCGTGCCACTGCCAAAATAACGTTGTTTTCGTAAGTGTGGTGCCACGTGACCTGTTATTTATCATTTAAAGAACAAATTTAGTTAATCTAGGTTAAAGGAAACTGCATCTAGGTCATCTGTTATTCTTCAAATACAAAGGTCAATAACTTATAGAAATATTTGATGTTGCTGGTTAATATGATAGTGACAGAAAATTAAATTTATGTTACTTTATGATAGTGAGTTTTAGTCACATGATATTAGAGATCAATTCTCGTTGAATCTTAACCTTAGTTTGTATCACTATCTTATTAAAGCAGCTATATTTGCGTTGATGATGCGACTATAAAACATGGATTCATTTATTATTATTTGGCTTGAACTGATCTGTTATTTTATGCCTTTTTGGAATAATGTTTTTTTGTTATTTTAACCGTCATTTTACCTTTCGGCCAGTGTAGAATGAGTATATTTAGCACGTTAACTGACTATTATCCGCACCATTACAATGCGATTCATTTAATTATAAAAGCTAATAATATGCTTATCAGTTTCATATTAAAAATCATTCAGTAATTTTTAATTTAGGTAATGATTCCGGGGTTATTTTAATTAACATACATTACTAAGCAACAATCTTGTGCCCACGACTTCGTCCGTGTGGGATCCTTGTGGGGTCTTAGCGCGATGATATAGCCTAAGCCTATCATTATCAACAGCCCGTTTACGTCCACTGCTGAACATGGGCCTCATCTTAACAGACCTTGGCAAGCCAAGGATCGTAGAGGGATATTGCCATAATCACCACGCTTGGCAGATGGATTGGTGATCGCAGTAAGATGTAAACTTTGAGCTAATAGATGCTGCTGCCCATCCATCAGGCATATGACCCTTGGTCGTCTTTTACGACACCCATGGGAGGACATGGGGTGGTCTATTCTAAGCCGGAAACCACACGGCAT
This sequence comes from Nycteola revayana, assembly GCA_947037095.2. Lineage (NCBI taxonomy): Eukaryota > Metazoa > Arthropoda > Insecta > Lepidoptera > Nolidae > Nycteola > Nycteola revayana. The sequence continues at coordinate 21,278,620 of OX344845.2, read as the reverse complement.
ATATATGCCTATAGCCTATGGATTTTTTTTTCGGACGGACTTATGTAGTTAGCCCTGAGGCTATTGCTACTTCACCGGGCATAAAGGCGAGCAGAGCTCCAGCCTAGATAAATAGTTTCAACACTACAAACTAAGCAACCTGCGCAAGAGGGCGTCCCCTGTGGGACTTGGACCTCGGCTCAGGGCGGTCGCTGACGGGGAGATTGAGGGATTATGACTTTTAGTTTCTTTAGGGGAGTTTTGTGCAACTGTCGCTCTACTTTACAGTTCGCGGGCCCCTCGGACTTCGGGTCTACGACGGCATCGGAAGGTTCTTAGCAAACTAAGGGTCGGGAGGGCGAGGGGGGACGCGTCGCGTTCGCGGGCGCACTCTTCTCCGGCGGGTCGGATAGAGTGGTCTCTGTGTAGTGGTGCTAGTTTCTTGCAGTCTCTGTACTGCTAGTTGGTATTGCCTATAGCCTTTCTCTATAAATGGACTAAGTATCTAAGATTGAAAGATTTTTTGTAATCGAACCAGTAGTTCCTGCGAAAATAGCACGTTCATGCAATCTAACTCTTCAGCTTTATTATTACATCTTTCAAATAAGAAATGTCTTTATTTAAAAAAAACAAAAAAATAACATTTCGTCGTAGCACAACAAACTCAATTCAAATTTATTCCCCAACGTATTTTAATTACAAAAACATTGTCGGTATCTGAATGAAAAAGCAAACACAAACACCCTCTTTACAAAATGTGACAAGCAAATGCCTTTGAGAGAAGCCGTCAAATTTACAAAACAGAAATACATACCGTGTTAACATGGAAATTGTTTAAATTATATACTTACAATAGATTTTAGTTTGACAACTCTGTTACAAGATACCGTCTGTTAATAACGCGAGATTGTGGCACGTCAGACTCGCAACATTTTCGGAGCAATTTAATATTTTACAACGTTGAGGCACGCTAAATTAAGCTACAGTACTCGGCGAACGACATAAACCAAATTTGGCGTGATCTTAATGGAAATTTCGCGGAATTACACTTCCTTGACACCTTAATTTCCTACTTTATGTTATGAACTAGCTTTGCTAGCTCGGATTCACCCGCGTAACTCTCGTTCCCGCAAGAACGTTACTCCTGAATTGTGTAGCTTTCTAATGGTGAAAGATTTTTTCTAATCTAGCTTTTCCTGAGATAAGTACAAATAAACTCTTCAGCTTAATATAAAGAATATACTCTATTATAGAGTATAGAGAGTTATACAGGGTGTCCCAGAACTCAACTTCAAGCCGAAACGGGGTGACAGGATTGATCATAACCATCACGAGAAAAATCTGAAAAAAATCTATCCCATGCAGTTTGACAATAATGGGCATTTTCAGAAAAAACTAGATATTTGATCAGACTGTACCATTTTTCGGTTATTGTGGTTATTCTTTTTTATTTTTGTTCATTTGAACTTTGGAAACGTAATCTTAAATAACATTTCTAGAATCCCAATAAAAAATAATGACACAATTGCCTCAAGTTTCCGAGAATTGAGACTATTTGTTAAACTACGAATTTAAAATTTTCAAGATGCGTCGACTTTGACAGGCCCTCCTTTAAAAAAAATGTACTAGAGTGCCTTGGCAAGTGGCATTAAAAGTTGGCGCATTTAATCATAATTCTAAAATGGTACAATACTTGTTAGTTCCATACAATAAAAAAGAGTAAAAAAATTAAAACCTCAAGTAACCAGATTTTTGCTATCTCGGTTAAAATGTTTTTGATTCGCACAAGCTCTAGGTAGGTTCTTAATTTTAAGGCAAAATTATGAGAGAGATGGATAGTGGGTATGTTTGCCATGAGTAAGATGTTTTCGGACGGACCTATGTTAACATAAATAGGATGTTATAATAAAAAAATAGTATATTATAATTTAATGTTTGTTTTCGCTCCGTTGTCTATGGCTACTGAAAAGAATAATAAAAACAATTGACAAAAATGAAAGATAAAAGTGGATGTCGAATTATGATCTTTTTTTTTGAAAATAGGACAGCAAACGTTGACATAAAAGAAAAAGATACGATTCTTTAAACTTTTGTCTCTGGCCCATCGAGAAAAATTGTCTAAAATAGTACGTAACAATGTTAAAAGATTTTTTGCAATACAAAAGTATGTTTTGTTCCGAATTCTGTGTTAAACATTTTTGCAATGTTCATTTTGATATGAATTCTTTGAAAGAGCTACATTTGTCAACTAGATTTCTGTTTGAAGGTGCCTACCATGTATAACATACATTACCATTTTTTTTTCTACTTAGTTTCTGCTCTCGCGGCAACTTCTAATTGAAATAAATAGTACTCTAGTGCCGTTCCTTTTAGTTTCTACATAAATAAATGAAAACATTATATTATTATGTATGTGACTACCTATTTTTAATGTTGTATATCGAATAATAAAACTTGCTGAGTGTATAGTAGATAAAAAAATATTATCATTTTATAATACAATAACGGAATTAACGATATTTATTCAGCACTTAAGTATTTACTTTCTGTCCCGACTTATATATATAAAAGCAGAAACTGACCGACTCATCGATCAACGCACAGCTGAAACCGCTGGGTCTAGAACCATGATTTTTTTAGACATATTCAACACTGTGTACACTAGAAAGGATTTTTGAAATTCAGCCCCTCAGAGGTCGAAAAGGGGTTAAAAAGTTTATACGAAGAAACCGAAATCTACGCGGATGAAGTCGCGGGCAACAGCTAGTATGTATATATTAGAAGTAAGGAATAAAAGCCGATCCGTATATATTTTTTGTATAATTTCAAAAAACAATTTGGTTGAGCCCTTTTCAATGTGGCGGCAGTATCATCCACTAAATTAATACAAAACGTACAGTAGCTATAATACTACATACGGTTATTAAGGGCCTTTAGCTTAATCCCTTTCCCTGATTTTATTTTTTATTCTTATTTTTGTTTGTTACAGTGTCAGCTGTGGGATGAGTTCGAGCTAGAGGACGCCACGTTCGCAGAGTGCGCGCAACGCAACGCCAGCAACAGCTTTCAGGTAAGTTGAACAAAATTTATAATTAATAAATAAATTAAGAAAATGCAAAATATAAAATTTAACTAAGAAGCGGCCGTAGCCCAATGGCTAGGGCGTCGGACTTGTGATCTTGAGGTCGCCGTTACGAACCCCACCCATTGCACTACCGACATGAACCCACTCGTAACACAAGCATTTAGCTTAGCACGAGGGGTTAACAAAAATATTAGTAGACAGCATTTTGCTAGTAGTTTAAAAAAAAACTTTAAAATAAAAATAAATATAAAAAAATTATTTATTAATAAAAACTCATTTTAAAATTTTAAAACATATAATAAAATTACTTAAATTATTCCATTCCATTCCATTATTCCATTTATTGAGCAAGGCAAGGCTATAGGCTATATTTAATTATGAAGTACCTACGGGAACGAGAGTTATGCGAATGAAACCGCCCGCAGAAGCTAGTTTCATATAAAACAGGTAGAGGTCTATCAAACAATGTTATATACACACACAAAACAGCGTTAAACTTGCAACGCCACCGCGCTTATTACAAATCCGAAATTCGTGTCACGCGCGTAAAACTCGGTTTAACGTTCCTTTAACGGCACGTAATGTTACCTTAAATAGGTCACGTGATATTAACACGTCATATGTACCCTTAACGAGGGTGGAGAAAGGTCTTAATGCGGCTCAGTACGGACTGTAGTGAGAGGGAAAATGTAGGACAGTCATTGTTCAAAGTTTAAAAGAAAAATGTGCGGCTGATTTTCACTATTACGCTTTGAATTTATGTACTGAATTTTATAATTAACTTTAGTCTCCTGGATTTATGTGATAAGTGAACAGACTTAGCAATTTAGTACGTCTTTTGATTTCATTTTATCCAACATTACTTTACACGCCGTACATCTAACACGCAAATTAAATGGATAGAACTTTATAAAAAATAATGATTTGTAGAATGTAATATAAATAAATAATAAATAGTCATAAAACACAATCATAAATAACCCCCCTCGGAAGGAGGCCCATGTTCAGCAGTGGACGCTGTACGGGCTGATGATGATGATGAACAGTTCCTGTATATTTCTTCTTTCTCATGTAACATTTTTTTTATTTTAACGAGACACCACTTACCATGTTAACCCATAAACTCGGTGCCATCGGATCCAACTTACCACTCTATCGCCCCAACAAACTTTTAATTGAAAAGCGGACTTAGTTTTCTTGTTTCACGCCGTACTTCTTTAAACTTTTTAGTTAAAGCAAAAGTAGTTTTAACCATACAATATTCATCGGTTCATATTCTACAACAATTTGAGTTCGAAAATTCATTAAGGCCTTGTTTACGGCGACGCGGGGCGTCACGCGTAGCGTGCGGCGTGCCGACTCACATCTCGCTCGCACTCATACAAAGCCATATATTTGATTTCAGTGCGAGCCACGCCGCACATCGCGCCGCGCGACGCCCCGCGTCTCCGTTAACGAGGCCTAAGAATTGCCATTGAGTTTAATAATAGGTTTTCACGTACCCGGGGGGTTTTTGTGGGTAATTCTGCATTTCCAACTATTGATTTTAGTGGTACCATGTTTCGCTGACATCTCTTCAGATGTTGAAGCCAAGTTTTGCAAGATATATGCTTTGTGCCCCAGTTGTTGGTTTAGGTCACCGTTTGAGTAAGCGTGCTATAGTAGCTTTGCATAACACGTGACTCTGAAATGTAAGTACTTATTTGTTGTCTGTTATCGTTCTCGTGGTTACGAATATAATAACATACTATGTCATTCGATTTTTAAGGGTTTTTTATTGGGATAATCCACCAAATTTCACCACTGCAATTGCTATAAGCCAGGATCAACAGTGGCACACACTGGCAATAAGCACCGAGGCTCACCAAGTCCCGGGAATAAGATAAACTGCTTTGCGACCCGCAACGAATTTAATCAGAAAGAGAATAGGATTTATATGGGTTTCTAGTGATGACATATGGATCTGAGACGTGGCCTCATAAGAAAGCTCTGGAAAGAGCTATGTTCGCCATTTCCCTGCGCGATCAATTCAAAAATAAAAAGAGGAGAACGAAGGTCACCTACATCGCTTAACGATTTTCAAGCTGAAATGGCAGGGTACATAGCTCGTTGAACTGACGGCCGATGGAGCAGAAAGGTACTCGAGTGGAGACTACGAACTGGCAAGCTCAGCGTGGGACGACCACATGAAGAGGACCTCATAAAGGTCGCAGAGTCAGCATGTAGACCACTAGCAATAGTACGTGTGGTTTGATACTTAATTCCTTTTGTAATACACATAGTTATGTAATAAAAGAACTTATCTTTTGAACGCGCATTATACTTTTCTTTTCTTATTTTTACTTCGAGATATAGACACTATTGAATTTCCTCGTCACGCGCTTAACGCGCGCAAATTGGGATGAGATTGTATCGTTTTGTTGCTTTGTGATAAATAGGCTTCCCCTCTAGGGTCTCTCCCTAAAGATTACACAAACGTAATAATAACTGGTTTCAACACGAAGTCACGTGTGCCCGAGTAGATTTGTTACTTGAGCAAGCATTTTTTTACCCTATTAGTCCGTTCAAGCCCACTGAATATGTACCTCCTCTACAACAGACCTTGGCTAGGATCGTTAACGGATATTATCGTAATCACCACGTTTATCAGACGGATTGGTGATTGCAGTAAGATGGTGTGTGTATCCTTGAGCTGATAGATGCTGCTGCCCATTGATCAGCTGTTTGTCCCTTAAATTACGGCGACGGAGCGTTAATCGATCGTTTTAATCACAATTATAAACTCAAACTGTATTACAAATATTTTCTGCATAAGGCTGACCCCACAGGCGTGTGTCGGGTGGTTGTGAGTGTATCATATACGGACGACCGCGTGGGGGCCAGGGTCGGAAGCTCTGCACTCACGTTGTTCGTGTCGTTTACACATCACTAAATAACACACGCCCTATGTAGGGTCAGCCTTAGACACAAGTGATAGTGCTAAGCCCCCACTAATAGTGTTTTAATTATATAACTATAATGTTTACCACAGCCTGTACGAGATAAGCATGGCCCTGAAACAGCTAAAGAACAACAAGGCGCCGGGTGAGGACGGAATCACATCAGAGCTCCTGAAAGCGGGTGGATCACCGGTACTTAAAGTCCTTCAGAAGCTCTTCAATTCCACTTTGCTCGGAGGCACCACGCCTAAAGCATGGAATAAGAGCGAGGTGGTGTTGTTCTTTAAGAAAGGGGATAACACCTTACTAAAGAACTACAGGCCCATCTCGCTTTTGAGCAGCCATGTCTATAAGCTGTTCTCCAGGGTTATTGCGAATCGTCTCGAACGAAGGCTTGATGACTTTCAGCCTCCCGAACAAGCCGGGTTTCGAAAAGGTTATAGTACCGTAGACCACATACATACGCTGCGGCAAGTAATACAGAAGACCGAAGAGTATAACTTGCCTCTCTGTTTAGCGTTTGTGGACTACGAGAAAGCCTTTGATTCGGTCGAAACATGGGCCGTACTTGAGTCTCTCCAGCGATGCCGTATTGACTATCGGTATATCGAAGTGTTGAAATGTTTGTATAGAAACGCCACTATGTCGGTCCGAGTACAAGAACAGAGTAATAAAAACGAAATAAACGAAATAAACGATTTTTATTCAGCACTTAGGTATTTACATACACTTGTACTTGTCAAGAAAATTTACAATGCATATAAAATTAATTATAAATAGGTAACATTTACTATTAAATTATGTTTAATTTACTTCAGGTGTGCTAGAAGTCTGTCAGTCTTGTGTTAGTAAACAAGCTCTTAATATTAACGTTAATATCTATTTACTATATTTATTTTATTCAAACATTTTATGAATAAAAAAAAAAAAAAAAATATATATATATTATATATAAAATATTATAACACATTTTAGAGTGCAATGACCGGTCAAGCAAGAAGTAAAGAGAAATATAGAGGACGTGATCACTGGCACGGACTACAGGCACTGGATCACACGACAGGGGCAAGGGTCAACGCGGTCCTCGGTCTGTCCGGCGAGGATCCTAGCCTAGCTAACCTGCAGGTTTCTCTAGCTACCTAAGTGGACGGCCCGGAGAAGAAACTCAGAAAGAAACTCCGGTTTATTCTTTTCCGTCTTCTTTTGTTCTGTATCTTTTTTTTTTTAAATGTATAATTATTTTAATACAGTTTGCACAGTATGTGGGCTGGGGCACGCCCCTTACAGTTATTTCATAGAATAATGAACAAAAAAGAGTACGAAGGCAATTCCACTAAAAAGGGGCGTAAGACAGGGAGACGTTATTTCTCCGAAACTGTTTACGACCACTTTGGAAGACACCTTCAAACTTCTGAATTGGAAAGGACTAGGCATCAACATCAACGGTGAATACATCACTCACCTTCGATTCGCTGATGATATCGTGGTCATGGCAAAGTCGATGGAAGAACTCAGTACAATGCTCGAAGACCTCAACCGAGTCTCCCAGCGGGTAGGTCTTAAAATGAACATGGACAAGACAAAAATCATGTCTAATGTCCATGTTGTGCCTACCCCTATTATGGTTGAGAATACGGTTCTTGAAGTTGTTGACGCGTATGTATACCTAGGACAAACAGTCCAATTAGGTAGGTCCAACTTCGAGAAGGAGGTCAATCGCCGAATCCAACTCGGATGGGCAGCGTTCGGGAAACTTCGCAACGTTTTTTCTTCTAAAATACCTCAGTGCCTGAAGACGAAAGTCTTTAACCAGTGTGTGTTGCCAGTGATGACCTATGGATCTGAAACGTGGTCCTTCACTATAGGCCGTATGAACAGGCTCAGAATCGCTCAACGAGCTATGGAGAGGGCTATGCTCGGGGTTTCTCTACGAGATCAAATCAGAAATGAGGAGATACGTAGAAGAACGCGGGTTACCGACATAGCCCAACGGATTAGTTCGTTGAAGTGGCAATGGGCAGGCCATATAGCACGGAGAACAGATGGCCGTTGGGGCCGAAAAGTTCTTGAATGGAGACCGCGGATCAGAAAGCGTAGCGTAGGACGTCCACCTACTAGATGGACGGATGATCTGGTTAAGGCCGCGGGATCACGGTGGATGCAGGCCGCTTCTAACCGTAACAACTGGAGATCTATGAGGGAGGCCTATGTCCAGCAGTGGACGTCCTACGGCTGAAATGATGAATGATGACTAATTTTGTGTCACGCAAGTCTATCGATTTAGATTATTATTCGTAATACATCGTTTCACACTAATTGACAGCATAAAGAGATATCTTTATGATGTCAATGTAATGTAAATCATTAAATCAATCATTCAATCTATATTAATCATATATCAAGGAACGGGCAGCAGCGTTACCTTGTGTGGTACAACATAATACTGCGGTCACCAACCCGCCTGCCAAGCGTGGTGACTATGGCAAATACCCTCCCCGAGAGGAGGCCCATGTTCAGCAGTGGACGTTATAAGGGCTGATGATGATGATGTGATTAATGTCGAACGAAAACTATTTGGTGATATGTTCATATATTTTTAACCATCAAATGAAATAACTCAATGTGTACCTTCATACGAGTGTGTTATGTATTATATGTATGTAGTATTTAAGAATGTTCCTCCCAGCAGCGCCAAGCGTATTAAATATTTCGTGGTGTGCCGCCTGAACTCACATGTCGTAAATATTTCACCACAGGCATGCCAACCTTAAATAAATGTTAAATTAGGTACCTAAAGTATATGACACAAATAGTATTTAGAAAAAAGTTTAAAACAACGTTGTTATATATATAAAAATAAAAAACTATATAGCAGAGTTTTTCCTTTTTTTTTTGTTCACGTCTGTAGTGCAATAGATGAATATTGAACCGGCGACCACATGATCGTAATTCGGACGGCCTAGCCATTGGGCAACGACCCAGTACCCAAATTACGTTCATTTAGTATCACAGATATTAATAACATGTTTGTATTTTAATACTAGACTGGTTGAGTTCTAATTTTACGAGAATAAGGTTGAAAATCGTTTGTTCCAAAAAAATAATTAGCCTAAGCTTCGCTTGCACGTCAGTCAACGCCAGCCTATCAAAGACAAACCAAATAACTTGCGTAGCAATATATCGTAGCACGTATCGTAGTTACATACACTTGCTACGTCGTAGTACGTTGTTACATGAGTTTCTTTTTTTAATTTCCGAACCTTTTGCTTGGACTTGATCGTGTTTTTTTGCTTTACCAACATTTATGTATAAGGTGCTCACAAAATATATGCCTTCCGTTTAACAGCAGATAGTGCCATGTATACCGATAGCAATAATAAAGACCGTTTTATGTGCGTAATCGCGGGACAGATAACAATTCTAAACAATAAATAAAAACAAATGCTAATGTTAAATATATGTTTTATTTCAGCCTCTTAGCCTGTGTAAACTAATTATATATAAGCAACGGACCCGACAGACGTTGTCCTGCAAGATAATATATTATATATGATTTGTAAGTCTAAACCATTCAGCACCCAAACGCATACTAAAAAAGTCATTAAAATCGGTCCAGCCGTTCAGTTCCAGAGTTCAGTGACATACACACGTACAGTAGAATTATATATATGTAAATAGTAAATGAAATAAATTTGTAGTTTTGTAAGCTCATTTCGAGCTTACTAAACCACATAAATTCTAACTACAACAGTTAACATTACACAAATCTCTACATGGTTCTGAGTGTAATAAATAGCTCAACACTGTATAATAGAGCGAGGCAGAGTCCTCGTTAGCCAGATCTTTGTGAGAGCGCTCGAGAATGTAGAGCGCACTGGTAGGCTTTTAAACTTGATGTAGTTTTGGACGGCGGTTAGCCGGAGTATTAAGGAAATAATTAACTACTTTGTCTTATATTAATAATATCTATTCTAATATATAAAGCTGAAGCTGAAAGAATTTATTTACTCCTTTATACGCGCTAATCTCAAGAACTACTGGCCCGATTTTCAAAATTCTTTCAGTGTTAGTGTATGTAATTATAAAGTTTTTTACGGAAACGGGAGCTAAGCGGATGAAATCGCGTGAATCTAGTTATATTATAAGAAGGAAATAATTTAGTGTTTGTATGAATTGAATAGACTCTGGAACTATACAAGCGATTTCAAACATTCATTCACGATTAGAAAGCTACGTTCGTCATCAGCCAGCCCCTCCCGACCCTTAGTTTGCTAAGAACCTTCCGATGCCCTCGTAGACCCGAAGTCCGAGAGGCCCGCGAACTGTAAAGTAGAGCGACAGTTGCACAAAACTCCCCTAAATAAACTAAAAGCCATAATCCCTCAATCTCCCCGTCAGCGACCGCCCTGAGCCGAGGTCCAAATCCCACAGGGGACGCCCTCTTGCGCAGGTTGCTTAGTTTGTAGTGTTTAAACCATTTATCTAGGCTGGAGCTCTGCTCGCCTTTATGTCCGGTGAAGTAGCAAAAGCCTCCTGGCTAACCACATATGTCCGTCCGAAAAAATAAATAAAAAAAAAAATCATCAGCCCGTATAACGTCCACTGCTAAACATGGGCCTCCTCCAGAGGGAGGGTGTTTGCCATAGTCACCACGCTTGGCAGGCGGGTTGGTGACCGCAGTATTATGTTGCACCGTCTCACTGCGTTCTTTGAAGGAAGCAGTGAAACGGTGATTATTTGCCAAGCGTAATGATTTCTTCGACCGGTACGGATTGAAGAACGCAGTGAGACGGTGAGCCAAGCGTGGTGATATTGGTAATATACCTAATCGCCAGAGTGGAGAGAACCTTGCTAAGCCAGAGTGGTTCGCCAATGTATGTTCAGAGGAGGCCCATGGATAGCAGTGGACATAAACAAGCTGATGACGTTATTCTTTAAGGTGGAGCACTTCCCTAGACAAATTGCCTAACATTTCGTTAAAACTGTTCCTTGTCAAATAACAGAACTGTAGTAACCTTTATCTGAGAAGACTAACAAGTAAAATTTATAGGCAGAATGTGAACGAAAGTGTTGGGAAAGAAAGACCAAGGCGGACGTTCCTCGCTCAAATCGAGGAGGCCAGGTTAAAAGTACCCTAAACCGAAGGACATGCATGAGGAGATAAATGAATGTAGAAGAGGCGAAATTAATATGTCTAGATCGTAGCAAGTGGAAGCAAGTGGTATCTGCCTACCCCTATGAGAAAGAGGCGTGAATGTATGTATGTATGTGTAACCATTATCGTCCCTCGTACCTCGTACTTAATCAATTATTGTGACATAACATGGGGTATATTACCCCCCGTAGAGACAGAAGTGTTTAATGGTGTTCTCTAACTATCCCTGTTATAACATACTTATTATTATTGAATCTATAATAATAATTAGTATGTTATCATAGGGTTTATTTCCTAGCGATATAGCGGTAAAATTTAGCCATAACTAGAAAAATTATTGTGTTAATAGAAAAGAAAGAAGAAATACGTTTAATTTATGGCAGGCACTATATAACTAAAAAGAAACTATCATTACCATTTTATTCATCATCATCATCATCATCATCAACAGCCCGTTTACGTCCACTGCTGAACATGGGCCTCCTTTTAACAGACCTTGGCAAGCCGGGATCGTAGAGGGATGTTGCCATAATCACCACGCTTGGCAGACGGATTGGTGATCGCAGTAAGATGTAAATCTTGAGCTAATAGATGCTGCTGCCCATTTTATTATAGACTGTTATATATCACTAGCTCTCCAGCTATTCTATCCGGGACCACGACTGTAACCCACGTCGAAACGTCAGGTTCATTAAAAGGTAATGATTTGCCTTCAAATAGTATCGCGATAGACACTCGTGTCTACTATAAATTATGTGCACAAATCGTGAAAGTTTAAAAACATTAAAATACGTTTAAAACAGCTTCTTTTTTTGTTTTTTCAGATACACATACGTATGTAGAGCCACAAGGCATTTGCTACTTCACTGGGCATAGTTTTAAATCAGCACAACACACAAGATATACTGAAAACGTTTCGTTAATTATACAAAACAATAAGACCCCGTGCATGTTCTGCCGAAAATGTCGCCGCCTCAGTATAGGCTAGATGATACTTAACGCTGGTTTTCAGTTGTTAGTGACTAGACATTTTCTATTTGGGAATATCTAAGTACCTTCCAGCCCGAATTCAACCTATTATACACAATACTTTATTGCATTTCACAATGTGTTTATATGAAGAAGGCATGGGCGTAGGGACCATAGGCAGGGCACGCCCCTTGCCCATGGCTCATATAGCGTGGGCGTACAACTGTAAATCTCATTCTCAGCGCAATAAAACCGGGGTTCAACATATTATTTTTTAAGAGAATTGTAGGGAAAGCAAGCACACTCGGACTCAGAACAATTATCTATGGCCCGCGACCACGATCAATGTAACTTGATCGAAACGTCGGGTAATATAAAAAATATATTTTTTATCGCGTTAATAAATAAATAATAACAAAAAAAAAATAAAAATTGTTTATTTCAGATAACTATAGGATCCATATAGGTACACACACGAAACTTATTATTATATAACTTTTTTAACAAGGGTTCTCCAGAGTGGTGATGAGACCCTGTCAGCTACAGTACTCATTATTTGATTGTGACTGCCTCGCAATCTGGAGATCAGGGATACAATTTTTTTGCGAAGGTTGTTTAATACCCGTGTGCTATAAATTATAATTATGATGCGCGAAAGTTTAAAAGTTTAAATTATTTGTGGTTCACACAAATCATTGCCCCGGGTTGTAATCGAACCCAGACCACCAGGTCTCAGAAGCTATTACTGTAACCACTGAACCAACGATAATAATTAGACCATAATTCACTTAGTTCAACGTTCGTGAATGTAATGGTATAGTCATTTAGTCTATTACATTGAGTAGGGGTACATTTACGTCGGCGAGGGATCAGAAACACGGAACTTATTTTCAAATTAACCTTTCTATAATAATTTATGTAATGGCAACCTCCGTAGCGTAGCGGTATTTGGCTCGCTTTAAATCATTGTGTAAATTCTAAGATTTCTTTCCGGGTCTGGTTGGTTGAGGGACTACCCTCCGTGCCTTGAAAGCACGTTAAGCCGTTGGTCCCGATTATTATAACATCATCTGTAATAATCGTATATCAAGAAACGGGCAGCAGCGTTTCCTTGTGTTGTACAACATAATACTGCGGTCACCAACCCGCCTGCCAAGCGTGGTGACTATGGCAAATACCCTCCCTCGGGAGGAGGCCCATGTTCAGCAGTGGACGTTATACCGGCTGATGATGATGATGATAAATGCAATTTGCCTGATAATATTTTTTTGCTGGATATGTTTTTTTTTTAATATAGGCTTACGTTTGACCATAATCTCTCTTGATGGAAGGCGAAGATAAGGCCTAAGATGATACACGCTTGCCTAGAAAGTGTCTGTTCACTTTAGCGTCAAAAATGTCCAGATTATAGGGTTCCGGAAAAACTGACCCCGGCAGAGAATTCCACTCCTTAGCCGTCCGCATTATGAAAGAAGAAGCAAATCGCTTCGTGCGTATGGTGCGGTTTCAACCTTTTGTTGTAGACATTCCTTCAGGAATGTCTACAACAAAACGGTGAAACCGCTCGCCGCGCCTAGTCGTCCGGTGATGGAAGGGTGAAGGGGGTATCAGGTTATGCAGAACCTCCGCACACTCCTATGTTACCATTATATCTACCTAAATACTAGATTCCCGCGCGCGGCTTAAGTTAGTTGACCCGCGTGACTGCCGTTCCCGTAGGAACTTTATAATTAAATATAACTAGTAGTCTTACTCAACAAATGGGCTATACCAGTAAAAATTTGCTTGTATGCGCTAATCTCAGAAACTTCTTGCTCAATTTAAAAGCCGGGGCTAGCCCAAAATAATTATTCCACGCGGCCACAAGCTGGTGTGCTATAATCTCAAGAATAGCTCAACCGATTTGTCTTATTTTTTTTTATTGGGGTTCCGTAGTCCAAGGTACCCTTATGTCCGTCCGTCTGTCCAGGCTCGTACTCCACCGTTACTGCACCGATTGTCACGAAAATTGAGATGTGTATTGAAGATCCAAAACTTGGTTTCTAAAATTATGGAAAATAACTTTTTTCCTCCCCCATCCCATACAACGAAATGTGAATAAAAAAAACAAAAATCGACTAACCCCATCGTGTAGGGTATTCTTGGAAAGGTATCTTTAAATGCAACAAAAACTGTCTTGAAACTATATAGATCAAACTCCCCAGTCTCGAGATAACCTAATACAAAGTTAAAATTAGAGCGTCAACTACTCACCCCTTAAACTTTTGAAATATTACTAAAATGTGCGTACCCGACACGGTCTTGGTCGGTTTTATCAAAATCTAACGAAAATTAAAGTCTATCACAAGATCCCCATTCGTCTAACATCTATACAGGTACCATTCCCAAATAAATAGTGAATGTTTTACATACGTACTTAGCTTATATTAATCATCCCATTTTACTCGCAATACGCTTAACAAAATAATAATATTTTGTTCCACCGAAGATCAACATTAATTCCCACAACATCGCATGACGCACGAAGCTGCCGGTTAATGAGTTGCGTACACAAAGACTAACTAACTATATTTCCAAAACAGAGAGTAACGTCGTAATGAATGTTTGTATAATAAAGGTATTTTCGGTTCACACTTTCATAACACCTGGATTTGAGCAGCTAGGATTAAGGTTGCATGGCCGTTGGAGCGGAGCGCGACTCGAATTTTGAAAACCTTTTAATTTTTGATTTTTTTTTCATTAACGCAACTTCCGTGGCCTAACCATATATTAAAAGTCTTGTTTTAAATCTCGGAGGTCGTGGTTTTGGATCCTCATGCCAGACAAGAAATCTTTGTGTAAATTGTAAGCTTTCCTTGATTAGCCCACCCAGTAGTTTAATTGAGACTTCCCTTGTCGAGCAGCTTATTGAACGTTCTTTCACTAAACTCTGGTCAAAATTGATTGATTTTTAAGTGTCTGATTGTAATGGAACAATTGCAGGTTTTTACTAAATATATATACAGGGTACTATCACTCGAGCAGTCTCTTTCGATCGTGGGGCCCAGGGCAATTAACAATGAATAGTGCCCGGTGGAAAAGAGGGGTTTGGGTGGTAAATAATTGAATGAGGTGCGAAGGTTTACTGCATTTGTATTGATAGATTTTTACCTCATTATTGCTTCGAAAACTCACTTCGCTTGAGCATATAAGCAGTCTTAGATTGCCTGTCCAGTAGGAGGGAAGCAGAGCATAGTGAGAGCATAAGCAAAGTAGCATTGTGTACCAGGTGGAGCTAAAGACAGCTTGCTATGATTTGAGGCGGCGACACGGCACTACCATAACTTGCACGTGGCGACCCGCGGCTATTTCCTCTCAGCATAGTAAAATGTGTATTTTCTAGTTCTCATAACCATTTCCAGGTAAGCGAGGCGGATTCTATTAGTTAATAAACACAGCACCGCTCCTCTCCTCTCTTCTGTGCACCAATAGACAGTCTAACAGCGGTATACACGGAATACAGTCTAATCCGTGTGATTTAGACCAGGAGCTCACAACTTTGTTGGGTCCAGCAACTTAATCAAGTAACTTAAACTTATGCGAGGACTAAGACTAGCAGAATTTAAGTCCTCCCATTCGTCGTAAAATATGCAATAGAATGTAAAACACCGTATCTAAAGACAAATTTGTAATAAATAGTAAACGTTATCACACAGTTGTGTAAAATATAAAACTGAAAAAAAATGTCCTTTTCTTCACAATGTGTTGTATTGTAAAGTATTATATTTTTTACTAGCTACCCGCCCCGGCTCCGCACGGGTGCAATGCTGATGTTTTATAGATATAAACCATCCTCTTGAATCGCTTAATCTATTAAAAAACCGCATCAAAATCCGTTGCGTAGTTTCAGAGATTTAAGCATGCATAGGGATATAGGGACAGAGAAAGCAACTTTGTTTTATACTATGTAGTGATTTATACAAAACACAATTTATAACTAAAAAATTATTACAGCTCTTTTCATTTCGGGCAACTTAATTTATTTTAGCTGTAAAACTGTTATTAATATATTTGATACATTATCTAGAATTATGACGTTTATACACAGTTATACCAGTTTATATCTATAATAATTGCAAATGTACGCCGACTGAACAAACTATATCTCCGTAAATAACCATAAAGAAGCAAGGAATATGTAAAAAGTTATCTTTATAAAGATAACAAGTAAGAATTTAGACGATACGTACATACGCCGAGCACATCTGCTTCCAAAATTAAATTCAACTTGAAATATAAACATGTGCTTAAACATGTTAGATATTATATACAGTGCAACCTCGATAAACAAAATCGGAAGAGAAAATGTAAATATTCGTCAAATCAAGTAATTCGTTGAATTGAGTTTTGTTAATTCGATATAAACAGGTATAAAATAGTTTTATTCACCTCAACATTAACGCTTTCTGCGAATGAAAAAGAACACCTTTTACTTTTCTGAGCCATTGCAACTTGAGTATTTAACAATAGTGACGAACAGCAGTGTTTACATTACTTTTCAACACACAACAATTATTGTTTTACGACAAAAAGGTGTCGAATCGAAACTTGTCGCGACATGAGTCATCTATGCGATAAAGGTTCATTTTATTGGTGAAAACGTTATATACAGGTTTAGGTTGGCAAAATTCGTTAATTGGAGTTCGAATCGTTATAAAGAGGTTGTTCGCAATGTAAACGTTCGTTTTACATAGACTCTTACGGACAATTCAAGGGGATTACGAAGAATTGAATAAATCTAGAAAGTCGTTATATTGAGGTACGTTATATTAAGGTTGCACTGTACAACGACTTTATGAAATATTCTGAAATTGAGGTTTCAAACTGACATTTTGATACAAAGCATATGCGGGCTCATTCGACGCTCGAAACTATACGATTCATGTATGCATTAAAGCTATTCATCATATTATTAATCAAAATCGCATATTTTTATTTTATTACTAGCTGCGCCCCGCTGTTTTACCCGCGTTACTCTGCTTCAATGGGTTGTCAATCCAGCTTATAAACTATATATATATGCGTGCAAACCTTTAGCCAAATCCGTTCAGTAATTTTTGCGTGAAAGAGTAACAGAATACATCCATCCATACATACAAACTTTCGCTTTTATAATATTAGTAAGGATATTAGTTTCAATAATTCCCAGTTACCATATTTTTTTCAATAGAACAGATAGAATCATGTACTTTTTTTCGGAATTATATTTGCCATAGGATTAACTCATATAACATCGCTAGAATATTTCAATTAATATTTGCCTTTAAATCCCTTCCCAGGCTATTCTCGATTACCTTTATTAGTTGTGACCCTCTCCCTAGGTAAGACCAAAACCCTATCGGCTATAATAAGACAATAGATGCTCAATCAGGACAAGGTCTAAACATACTATTTTCAAACTTCGATGTTAGAAATAAACGGCTTGTAATGTAAATAATTACAAACATTAACAAACATTAACAACCCATCAGGGGGTGAAAGTACTGAATTTAAACTACTTTTACTATGGGACCAACCCTGAAATCGCGAAAATAAATCAGCTGTTTCATACATTTTGTCGAGTTAATTAAGTAAAGTTATGAAATGTATAAAACAGCTGATTTCTTTTTCGCGATTTCAGGTTTGGTCCCATTGTAAAAGTTGCTAATAATCATCAGTACTTTCATCCCCTGAAAGGTTGTAAATGTTTTAAAAATAACCCTGTATGTACCTCATCTTACCTTATGTATATATTACGGCTAATAGCCGAAGTGCGGCTACACCTAGTTTTAGCCGGCTACAACTAGGTCTAGCCGACCTCATGCGGTTAAACTTAGGTTAAGGTCTCAATAAGTCCCTGTTCCACTCTAAATTAAACAATACCTATGCATGGCACAAAAAGAAGTTGAAGTGGTAAAAAAAATACCTAAACCTAAACCAATGGAGTTGAACAGGGACTTATTCAGGTTGAGCTAAGTTTAACCGCATGTGGTCGGCTAGACCTAGTTGTAGCCGGCTAAAACTAGGTGTAGCCGCACTTCGGCTATTAGCCGTAACATATATACCGTACTTTATGTACTAGGTAGTATTAATAAGATACTAGCAACGCCTTAAACACCCGATGCCCTCGTAGACCCGAAGTCCGAGACGCCCGCCAAATGTAAAGTGAACGACAGTTGCACAAAACTCATCTAAAAATTGTAATTGTATTATTAATTATATATCAATGAATGATTGTAGGTATATATACCGGATTACAGAATTCACAGCTAGGTATATATTTATTAATTTCAATGTTATCTACAGGTCTTAAAGGTTCCGCGCCCTTGAAGAGCTTATATTCTCAGAATATAATAATTAGATACCCTTGTAAGGGTCCAATTTATTCACAATTTTTTTTTAAACATAATTTTATGGTGTTACCTTTCCAACGTAAGATAATTAGACCCATTCTCGGAATCTGTTACGCGTGTACCTACATAATATGAATATAATTACAAAAGGGCAACTTTACAAGCTAAATTCTAATGTCGGATACATAAGCAATAGCGAAACCAATGTAAGCTGGACCCACTCGTTACACAAGCATTTTAGATTAGCACGAGGGGTTAACAAGGATACTAGTAGTGTACAAAAAGTCTGCTAGTAATCTTAAAAAAAAGAACATTATTTTTCCGGCTCGGAATCGAGCCGAAAACGCCTAGGGCTCAAAATCTATGACCTATATTATATATTCCTAGCGGTCCGAAGCTGTATTATAGATGAAAGACTAATATAACAAAACAAATGCGTCACTGTCTAGAAAATGGCGCTTTTCTTGCAGAATATTGTAGACGGTTTAGTGTTCTGTTTTTGTACATTAATGCTCGGATCCTAAAACTAAGTAACTTATGAAAATCACTTGCGACGTATTTGTCGATTTATGTTTTATTTAACTTGAATTAAAACGTTATACAGCGTTTTTATTTTTATATTGTAATCGAATAAAATCGCATCCTAACTGCTGGCAAGACAATTAATGAAAACACAACTAACAAGATCTACTGTAAAAAAAAGACGGCCTGTAGTTTAATAAATGAACATATCAATGTTTATTGTACCATACACGCTAACAGACAATATTCGTAAAATCTAGTTAAATGTCGCAGGTTGTATCGCAGTGAAGGTCTATCGCGGTAACGTGCATCGAAGTCGAGTGGCTTCGCAGAGACGATCTTTCGCACTAACGTGCATCGCAATTTTGTAGCATCGTATAAGCATTTATCGATATTTTGTGCGTCGAAATTCCGTATTCTACTCGTCGACTAGACAGATCGCTAGAACAAGAGGGATTCATCATCAACAGCCCGTTTACGTCCACTACTGAACATGGGCCTCCTCTTAACAGACCTTGGCAAGCCAGGATCGTTGAGGGATATTGCCATAATCACCACGCTTGGCAGACGGATTGGTGATCGCAGTTAGATGTTTACCTTGGGCTAATAGACGCTGCTGCCCATCCATCAGCCATATGTCCCTTAGTCGCCTTTTACGACATCCATGGGTAGACACGGGGTGGTCTATTCTAAGCCGGAAACCACACGGCAAACGCATCTTAATTATTATTATTTAATAACCTAATGCCTATTTTATAAAGTACAGAGTAATAAACAATAGCTTTGATATCAAATATAGTTAATATTTATCTCTGTGTTTGTTGTTTCCAGCTTGACTTACTCTGTGACTTTAATTAATTTGAGGAAACGTGCCGAAGGTATTAAATAACCAGCAGATTGCCACAAGCTCTGCAAGTTATCTCTGCTCACTATTTAATGAAAGCAACCTTAAAAGGACCAGTTGAATAAGAATCTCTAATTAGGATAACCATATAAACTTTTTTTTTTCAAGACAGACTCTCTTATATCTTCTTCGTTTTGCCTTGCTCCCATTAATATTTGGGGTCGGCGCAATATGTCATCCTCTTCCATTTTTCGCTTTTAGTCTCTTCCATACTCACAACTTTCTTAGACATGTCATCTTTCGCACAGTCCATCCATCTCTATCTTCTATTAGCCTTCCTCTTCCAATATATCCCTCCATCTTCATATTCAGCATTATTTTCGTTCCTACGCATACATGCCCGTACTTTTCTAAGAGATTTCTCTCAATATCTCTGTCTTCAAACTTCCATATGCATATTTAGACCTTTTGACAAAGTTGACCCACTATTTTAGGGTTGGAGGGTTGGTTGATACTAAATATTTTTACAATACTAAAAATCCTTGCAATATGATAAGATGGTGCAGCAATTAATCTCCTAATCCTCTCAATTAGAAGAATTGAACTGAGCCGAGTATTATAACCTCCGTGGCGTAGCGGTATTTGGCTCGCTTTTAATCTCCGAGGACGTGGTTTCGAGACCCAGGCCGAGAAAGTGAACAGACACATTCTAGGCAAGCGTGTATCATCTTAGGCCTTATCTTCGCCTTCCATCAAGCGAGATTATGGTCAAACGTAAGCCTATATGTAGTAAAAAAAAAAAAAAAAATCCTTGTGTAAATTTTAAGATTTCTTTCTGTGTCTGGTTGGCTTCTGAAAGCATGTTATGCCGTTGGTTCCGATTGTTATAACATTATCTAAATCAATCGTTTACAAGGGAATGGGCGTTTCTTTGTTTGTTACAACATAATACCGCCTGCTAAGCGTGGTGACTATAGCAAAAACCTACCTCGGGATCATCACCCGTGTAAAATCCACTGCTAAAGATGGGCCCATCTTTAGCAGTGGATTTTACACGGGTGATGATGAGTATAATATGGGTACCTAAAAGAAAAGTACCTGTGGTACTGGATCCTTGGACTTTTTTACCCATGGTAGTTACTACTGGTAGTACCACGGGTAACAAACGGATAATTCATCAATTAAAACTCGCTTTAACAACGCCCCCGAGTATAGTTTGTCATCCTATAAAACACAGAACACCTGGTCATCCTATTACTAATTGCTACTGCACCAGCTCAACCTCGTGTAATACGCCTCGAGGGATAAACCGAACAAAATATGGAACATTGTATCTGAAATGTACAGCTATTTCAAGGAAACATCTCCAAGGGAATATATTAATGTAGTTTCGGTATTATTACAGATACGACGATATTTTGCTACTGCTTTGTGTTAATTAAGATTTCGTAAGGTTTGTTTTACTATTAAGCAAATTTTAGTAGTTTTCGTTGATTAAGCTGACTAGACAAAAGTAAGCGGTACATTAAATGTGCAGGAACACAAATAACATTCATTGTAATCAATACAACGGTTAACAAAAACAAAATAAAAGAAAATAAAAAGCCCTTACATCATAGAAGAAGTCTTATTTTGGTGTTCAGTAAAATTGTGCTATACATACCTATTTCATTCTAAATCAAAATATTCTTTGTGAAATACAATTAACTTTAGGCTTATGTTTAACTTACCATCAGATATAGTAACATATAACACCAAAATTAAACCCGCATTTAATGTAAAATTGTAACCAAAGTTTTAACATTTCGCTATCGTATTTAAGCAAAATGACTCCAAATAAATCATTGTTAACCCAAAAGTAGTAAATGATCACCAAAAGTACCTAAATGTTTTACTAATTTACTATTCGGTTCTGGCACTCGCCGGCCGCTGCCGCGGCACCGTTCGCTTCGCTCGCTCGGCTCGTGCGTTGTATGGCCGCAGCTCTAACCTAACCTAACCGATTGTCATTTTTCATTGATTTTATTAAGGTAGAAATAGCGCAATAATTTGCTCGCTAAGATTTGGTGATCATTAACTACATTTGGTGTTCGAATACAATTTAAAGTGCAGTCGTGACTAAAATAGCTAGTACTATTATAATTTTAGACTTTATTTTTCTGGTGTCAAGTATATATTTTTGGTGGTCATTATATTTTATCCCTTAACTTTAGCGACGCATCATAAGAACATGATTTAAAATATTTTAAACGTTTCTTTATGACTAGAAACGTTTAAAATATTTTAAATCATGTTCTTATGATGCGTCCCTTTTTTACTACTACCAGTTCTGGACGAGACAACTCTTAGAAGAACTGGCAAGAAACTGAGAGGTATCTGAACATGGGCCCCATATTTAACATACTTTGGAAAACCAGGGGCGTTAAAGGATATTGCCGGAATCACCACGCTTGGAAGTCAGATGATCGCAGTAATATGGGAGTATCTTTGAACTGATAGAAGCTGCTGCTCATCCATCAGCTGCTTACACTCAGTCTCGTCTTACGACACACACAGGAAGATCTAAAGTAATATATTCTAATCTGGAAACCACACGGCGAACTCATATCTTTACATGAGACAAATTTAAGACACATTGAAAGCAATGGCGGAGCGAACAACGTTATTCTTACTTCAAGATTCTATTAAAGTTTGAATGAATAATATATTGGAGAAAGCGCAGACAGTCTTCCAGAAAAATGCTTTTAGATTCTCCAAGTGCTATTTGATGTTGATACGTGGCATTATACTTGTGTGGATACTTAGAGCTTACCTGGTAGATTAAACCAGGGGTTCCCAAAGTGTGCGTCACGGCGCCCTAGTGATTCGTAGAAAGTCAAGAGCGGCGCCGTCAGTCGATGCATTATCATAATCCGAAACCACAAATCGCTGCTTTAATGTCATAGTGAAACAAACCAAAAGGATTAACTATAGAATAATGAGTTTGAGTCACATGTTAATACAGATCAATTTGTGTTTGATTATTACCTTATTTTGTGTCACTATCACACTAAAGCAGCAAAATATTCGTAGGTAGGTACCTTATTTTGCGCTCGAAAGAGGTAGTTTTCGAAGTAGGCACTTTGCAAATGATTATGTCGAGGAAATTAGCGACCCACGATTGTTTACATGCACAAGCTCACACACATTTGACTGAGTAACTTTCGTATTTAACAGTCAATTTATAATAAAAAATACTCAAATTCATATTATAGAGGTTTTAATTTAGGTTTTTAATCTAACTTAATACTATTATTGTAGGTACATTTCATGGGTAGGGCGTCGTGACAAAATACATACTACATTTGTAACTGCGCCGCGGGCTGTAAAAGATTGGGAATCCCTGGAGCCATTTGCATTTAATTGCTAGACTGTCATTGCGAAAGTGACGTTCTGCATCAAGACCATCGGAGGAATATTGATTTCTCTTTACTGCAGTGCCAATCCGAAAAACTGTAATTAGATTTATAGTGTTGTACCTTAACCACGCTCAATTGAAGCTTGTTAGTACCCCTGACCATTCTTTTTAATAATGCAAGTTTGATTGAGTAATTATGACTTTTAAGCTTATTATTTAGCCATATTGTGTAATTGTCGTTGTACATTTTAATTGCAGGGTACTTTGTAACATACGGGTGCTCAAAAAAAAAAAAGTTAATTCAAAAGAAGAAAAGTCAGTGGTTTCAATTAACAAACGTAAGGTTTTCGATAGATTTCCAGCACATCAATTAAAATATTCTTTATTCATATGGACACTTAAAAAATTAAAGTTCTTATGATGCGTCCCTTTTTTTAATACCACCAGCTCTAGAAGTGGGTTCTGAAGAAGAACTGGCAAGAAAATCAGAGGAATCCTTTTTTCAGCCCGGTATACAACAATTAAGAAAAAGCTAAGGTTGTTTTTCTTTTAAAAGGTGATCACAGCAAGTCGGTGCTTGGTGCTGTGCGCTGACAGCCGCAACGAGATGGAGGCGTGGGCAGGAGCGCTGCGCGGCGCCCTGCATCGGGGCGCTGACGTCGCGGACCTCGTCGCCAGGCTGTCTTCCGGAGACCATAATTGGTGAGCAAAATTTTGACATCTAGATTCTCAGATCATACTTGTGAGACTCGGGGCTCTCGGATAGACGGGCATTGCCCTAAATCCCAGCCACTTATATCTATATATATGAAAATGATTCAATATTTCCCTTGGTAATCACATCACGTGTAAACGAATGGACCTATTTCGCGAAATCTTATTTTGTTATGTTTATTATTGCCAGTAAAAGGTTGATATAAAAAAAAGTTGACTGAAACATTCGAACTATTAAGAAAAATTAACTGCATTTTTCTAATGTTATTGGTCTATCTGTCAGTTGTTTGAAATAACTGTCAACGATTGACAGAAAGTCACATTATTTCTCAATCTACGCGACAACTTGTGATCAATAAGTACGATATATATAACAAAATTATCTATAAAAAACATGCTATATAGACTTAAGTCAGCAATGATTGTTTAATTCTGCAAAATGTTTAATAAAGTGAGCATAAACAAAATGATGTTTTTTTATCTTTCCAAAATATTATAAATTTAAAAAATAAATTAAATTATAAGCGTCCAAGGATCTCTAGTAGGCCGATTCGAAAAAAAACATTTATACAATAATTTAATAACTCATGTAATTTACATTATTATAATCCCAGACAAACAAGCCCATTAAAATATAATTACAGATAGGTATGTACAATTAGGCAAAATAATTACCTTGCGATAAAATTAACGTTCCTAAGGATAAGGTGAATTAATTATGTGAACAAAGGAAAAACGCGCCGCCAGCCCGCAAGCCATCCTTTGTTGTGTACACCGCTTTATTGTGTAGTCTATACTCATTCTGTTTTTTTTTTTTAAGGAATTTTGGTGCTCTATGCTTTGATGTCGTAGACAGACTTTTTTTTTTTTCTTATTGTGGCGGTTGTACCGGTTGTACGGGAATTGTAGGCAGGTGAATTAATAAGGTTTATTTGGCGTATTTAGGCACAACAATGTGTAATTGTCATGATCGCTTAAAAATACAGTAATTAATATTATCACTAAACGCTCTTTTTGTGTCCTTAATTTAGTTGGAACAAGATTTTTATAATAGTATTTTATTGTTAAATGAGGAAAATTTGGAAGACCAGTACAATAATTTGTTAAATAAAGAGAGAAGATTTGACTGTTTGTTTGTTTGTACTGAATAGGCTCCGACATTACTGGACTAATTAGAATAGTTGTTTCACCATTAGAAAAGTACGTTATGTAGGAATATCATAGGCTATATTTAATTATAAAGTTCCTTCGGGAGCTATGCGAGTGAAATCGAGCACAGGAAGCTATCACTACACACCAAGTATAAAACAAAGTCGCTCACGCTGTCTGTCTGTTCCTATGTATGCTTAGATCATAAAAACTACGCAACGGATTTTGATGCGTTTTTTTCAATACATAGAGTGATTCAAGAGGAATGTTTATACTATGTAGGTATAATCTATCGGAATTGCCCCCGTGCCAAGGCAGGGCAGGTCGCTAGTCACTACATAGTATAAAATAAGGTCGCTTTCTCTGTCCCTATATCCCTATGTCCCTATGTATGCTTAAATCTTTAAAACTACGCAACGGAGTGATTCAAGAGGAAGGTGTAAATGCATGATACATCAGCATTGTACCCGTGCGAAGCCGGGGCGGGTCGCTAGTACCTAGTATAAAACAAAGTCGCTCACGCTGTTGTCTGCCCCTGTGTATGCTTAGATCATCAAAACTACACAACGGATTTTGATGCGGATTTTTAATAGATAGAGTGATTCAAAAGGAGGGTTCATATGTAGGTATAATCTATGAGCATTGCAATGGCGAAGACAGGGCGGCAACGCTAGTAAATAAAAAAAAATGAAAACTAGATTAATAACTTTATAATAGACGTTTGTTCCACTTAACAATAATAAACGCTTTTATACAAAAGATTCAAAGAAAAGTAATTAACTATTTTTGTTATCTTATTATACAAAAGTTAATAGGGAGCCAAACTAATTTATAAAAACCTCGAACCTCTCGTTAATACTACGCGTTCGCCTGGTGCTTGTATTTACTTTGCACAACAGATAAGCATTGCATTCAATGGGGCAATGCTGCCAGCATTCTGGGAACGTGGCCAAGTAGCATAGATTTAAAATAGTATTTATAAGTTAGTTTTCGTTAAGATTTGCAATTTTAAGTTGTATACAGGGTGTCCCAAAAGGTTAAGTAGCTGGGAAAGGGGGTGACAGGGGTGGACACAATGGTCACTAGAAAAATAAAAAATAAATCCGCTCTGGGTATTTAAAAAAAAAATGGCATTTTTTTAAAAACTTAAAATTTTACACCTTGTTATTTTTGATGTTGATGTTGATGACCTTTTTGTTATTGAAGATTACATAACAGCATTTTTTTTAAATACAGCCATATTTGTAGGTACAGTTAGCACAAGGTGTAAAATTTTTAGTCTTTTAAAAAATACCATTTATTTTTTTAAACACCCAGAGGGAATTTTTCATATTTTTCTGGTGACCCTTGTGACCATCCCTATCACCCCCCTTCCCAGCTACGTAATCTTTTGGGACACCCTGTATATGTATTATTGTTTTTTTATTTAAGTTATCTGAGTGTAATGATATGTATATATTGATACGTGAAGTAAGGATGGACGGAGGAGTATGAAACTTTGCACTTTTTTTAGTTCATATAGTAATAGCTTCCCGCGCTCGGTTTCACCCGTGTAACTCCCGTTCCCGTGGGAACTTCATAAATTAAATATAATGTCACTCGGCGTGAATGTAGCTTTCCAATGGTGAAAGAAAATTCGAACATATACAAGTTCTAAACAGCAACAAATGGTCGTCGGCCGGGCAAAGAAGGTCTTTATATTCTGTGGAGGAATATCACCAACCGTTCCTCTTCACTAATATATAAAGCTGGAGAATTTGTTTGATTTTAAGTTAATGCAAAAGCCATAAACACATTTAAAAATAAACACAAACCATAGCCAACCGAAAGTAGCGCGCGAAATGAATATTAAAAAGAAAATAACAAACAAACAAAAAAAGAGAGAATCGTCCGTCCCGACCGCGTGCAACATTTTTTGTATATTTTTAATAATTAGATTTGTACTACCGGCATTAAACCTATTATACCTCTATATACAGTCCACTATTTCTTTCCACCTGGGCCTAAACATATTTGTTTGCTTGAACGCGCTAATCTCAGGAACTAATGATCCGATTTGAAAAAATCTTCCATTGTTAGATAGCCCATTTATAGAGGAAGGCTATCCAATGGGAACGTGAGCTGCTCGAGTGAAACCGCGCGCGGGAAGCTAATTACTATATATTACAAACGATTCTTCTATAAAATTTTACATTTAACTTAAATAATTGCATTGAGTTCGATCACTGATGAATCCGGTTTATTAATTTATATCTCCTGCCGAGCCAATACCTATCTACAATTGAATTTCTGTAACTTTTTGCCAGTAGAAATCCAATCTAGTGCAAAAAAGCGGAATTTAAAGCAGGGACGAGTTTTAATCGCTTACATTCCGTACAGATTATAGGGTTACGAAAGGTAGCACTTTTTACCTTTATTTTAGCTTACAACAAAGCAAGTTAAATCCATTTCAAATTGCTGGCACTTGTGTAAATTAAATTAATTTTAATTATTTGCTCCCATTGCTTGTTTTATACTGGTTTACCGATTTAATTTGTGAAATTTTACGACGATATTAAACGAGCACAATATTTAAAATGTGAGAGTACGTTTAGTCAAATTTACTAAACATAACTCGAATACTGTCGGAGGAATAAATTTCAGAAATTTTACATTTTAAAAATAATCTGTATTAATTTAAAGCTAAAGAATTGGTTTCTTTGCTTGAATGCGGTAATCTGGAACTAATAGACCGATTTGCAAAATTCTTTCAGTCTAGATAGCCCTCCTATTGAGGAAGGCTATATTTAATTATAAAGTTCCCACGGGAACGGGAGTTACGCTGGTGAAACCGCGCGCGGGAAACTAGTATGATATAAAATGCTTTCATTTCATATATAATGACCATGGCTGGAATCCATACCAAAATGACAGACAATTAAAATATAGACTTGCTTTAAGACTATACGCAGGTACCATGCGTTTCTGGAGATCCCGCGGTACCATATTGGCCGCGGGTGCCGTCGGGGGGCCGGATTGCTCATGCGTACCCGACCCCCGCCAACGGCGGATCGAAGGAGTGTCCGGGAGGTTTTAGTGGTGTAGGGTCCTCTCCTCGTGGTATGACTTTAGCATACCACGCTATGGAGAGGGCGAGTCCCACATATCCCACCGCCAGCGCGCAAATACGCTGCAACGGTGGTGGGAATGCGTCAATGCATTTCCCTCCGGACAACAAAAAAAAAAAAAATGTACCATGCGTTTAAACATTAATTGATTTACATATACAGTGACTGAAATTTATTCCAATTTTAGCATTATTTATTCCATAGTCAATACACCTACACTATGTACCTATACAACCGATTAACCACCCCTCTCCTCCTCAGGTATGCTGCGACGCACGCTCGGCCCACCTTCTGCAACGTTTGCCGCGAACCACTTGGCGCGCTCGGCACTGCGCACGCGCTGGCCTGCGAACTGTGCAAGTTCAAAGCGCACAAGCGATGCGCGTCGAGAGCGCCACCATCTTGTAAATGGAGCACGCTTGCGTCACTGGGACCACATCTGGTTGAAGATGCTGATGGGGTGAGTAAATTGGTAGCAGCATCATCGTCAGCCCAAGCATCCATTGCCGGATGGATCTTTTCATTCTTTAGAGGGATTTTACTATAAAACCCGTATGACATGGGAAGGGATGGCTAATAAAATGAAAACTAACTACCCTTTTCCTGGTATACGATTGTCACAGATGACGTAATCGCTAAACGAACCAAAACACGGGAGGTATTTTCTTCGCATTGATAAGGAAAGATATTTGATTTTACACAAGTCTTTTTGACCTGTGATGACACCAAGTGTCCGGCTGAATCGCCACGTTGCACAGGTATTGGGCCAATACACGTATGGTTAGTAAGTACCTGAGTAACGAGGTAAGTCGCCTTTCCAAATGTATTGCGTCTTGCTCATTCCAACTGTTCAGCCTGGATCGCCTCTACGATGCGTAGGCCGCTTCGTCCTGGATTTGTTGTCAAGCATGATATTAATTCCTAACGGTTGAAGTTTTCTTTTAATCAAAGCAGTAGTATCAGACTTAATCCCTCCTACTATAATAATATTATAAATGTGAAAGTTAATAAACAATCAAGCAATAACGACTCAACGGATTTATATGAAACTTGCCGTATATATAGACAAACATTTAGATTGAGACATAGGATACTTGAGATCCCGGTAACACGTCGTGGTGGGATAATATGTTACGTTTAAACAAGAATAGATGGCGCTGTGGTAGGACGGTGACGTACCACGGCTCTCAGTGCGATGTGTCACTATCTTCTGTAGTCAATAAATGGCGTTGGGCCAGTGAAAGTTGTGACAACCTCCGTGGCGTATCGGTTTAAAGGCGAAAACACATTATTAAAACGCCAAGCCACTTGTCAACACCTGTGTATCAGTACGCGCGTGGCGTCGTGTCGGGTGTTCATAATGTGATTCTGGTCTATAGAAAACAATACATTTGATTCGACTCAACACGCGTGGCGTGTCGTCGGGTGTCGTGGCGTTTTAATAATATGTGTCCGCCTTAAGTCTCGCTTCAGAGGGATTCGATCCCCACGGAAAATAAATCTTTGTATAAATTCTAAGATTTCTTTCCGGGTATGCTTGGTTGAGGGACTAACTTCCGTACTTCGAAAAGCACGTTAAGCCGTTGGCCTCGATTGATATAACATCAGCTATAACAATCGTATATCAGGGTACGAACAGCAGCGTTTCCTGTGCGTGTGCTACATCATAATACTGTGGTCTTGAACCCGCTTGCCAAGGTGGTGACCCACCCTCGGGACTCGATTCGGTAGGAGGCTCATGTTCAGCAGTGGACGTGATACGGGCTGATGATGATGATATATGATGAACGTACGTTGTCCTTTCAAATAATTACTGTAACCTTTTTTAACCTTAAAGATAGTTACAAATAAATAAGCAAATTTTGACTATGATAAAATACTAACAAAGAATTAATGTATGTTTACCCCCACACCGAGTATTAACTTTGAATATAAATGAAGATAACATTGGCTGGGACCGCGTAAATTTATTCATAGCAAGTGGGGCGGTTAACTGGTCTCTTTCCCACAGTTTTCTCAGGAGTTCGACTCTATTGAAACTATGTAGATTGAAATCTTTAACCGATGACAGCGAAATCGAACTTTATAAACTGTTTGCGGCTTAGTAAATAAGATTCTCTTTATATTTAAAAAGTTGTTTTTTGAAAGTTTTTATAAGGCAATTGCTCTGCACTGTACTATTTTAGTCATATAAAGTTGAGTAACTAAAACAATTAACTTCAATACTTAATACTTTATTGCGTTTACAATGTGTTTACAGGTGTTTTAACATTGTAGTAGTACCAATTATGAACCCTGTCGGGCACAGCAACACTAGATATAATCTAAATTAATATCGTAGGAGAGAGGAGCCTACTTCGTAACACAACATCGATCATTCGCAATTTGTGACATCGGTAAGGTCCAATATTGTGTAAAAACGGCAAATGTTCGAGGTTCATCTTTAACTGTT
The DNA here is from genome assembly GCA_947037095.2 of Nycteola revayana. NCBI lineage: Eukaryota > Metazoa > Arthropoda > Insecta > Lepidoptera > Nolidae > Nycteola > Nycteola revayana. The sequence goes on along the minus strand of OX344845.2, from coordinate 21,247,937 downwards.
AAGTTGTTTCTAAAATTAATAGATAACTACATAATCATAAATTAATACGACAGCATAAAAAATATCATCACGCCACAACCGTATGATTTTCGGCTCAAAATAGACCACGTATCGTAAGAGGCGACTAAACCAGATACAGCTTATAGATGGGCAGCAGCATCTAACAGCTAACATATACTCTTCTTATATACCTTCTGAGTGTCAAGCGTGGTGATAAGCAGTATACCTCAGCTACCCTGACTTTACCAAGGTCTGTTAATTGGAGACCTTTTTTTTCGTGGTGGAAATCTTTTAAGGCGAAAACACATTATTAAAACGCCACGCCACGCGTCAACACCTGTAAATCAGTACGCGCGTGGCGTCGTGTCGGGTGTTCATAGTGTGTTTCTGGTCTATAGAGAACAATACATTTGATTCGACTCAACACGCGTGGCGTGTCGTCGGGTCGCGTGGCGTTTTAATAATATGTTTCCGCCTTTATAGACTTCCCACCGTGTTGGGGAAAGACGGTGGGGGCGTGTGGGACTCCTTCACTTTCTCCCGGCTCTGTGTAGCTATGTTCACCAGTCGACGTTAACTTGCTAATGAAACAAATTTACCAAAGAAACGTTTATAATATATGACACCTTTACGATGTTAGCTATAATAAATACATGGCAATATATTAGAGGCCGTATTCTATTTCTTCGGCAGTACGTATACTTTAAAAAGGCCAAAACAATTACGATCCATCGTAAAACTTAAAATAAAAATGTATTACGTAAAATCGCTGGTCGTTCTCCCCTACTGTCTGAGTTCTCCTGATTTTAAATTACACAACTACTAAAACTACAGTAAATAATATATGGAAAAAGTTAAAACATCGTTTCTGTTCTACAATAAACTATTGAAATAAACTAGTCTAGGCAACAAGTGAAATTCAGAGTTCGCACTGTTCCCAACTACGAAGTACAACAATAACGAAACAACAAAAAGTTACACAATGTGGGGTATATTCTGTAAAAATCATACTTCGCTTGTGCCAATCTTATTGCGTACTGGTACCGTAAATAGTTAGTTTTTTTTTAACGGATGGACATATGCAATAAGCCATTGGTTTTCGTTGCGTAGTTATAAAGATCCAAGCATACATAAGGACTGACAGACTGCGGGAAGTGACTTTGTTTTATACTATTAAGTGATTTAAAAGTTCCAAGACGCCGAAATAATGTAGCCTATTTTTCTAGTTTTGGCTATTCAATATTATCATATTGGTAGGGTATCATTTGAGTACAATTGTAAAAGTGAATGTGCCAGTATTACTCAAAGGGTGCCGTGATGTTAATGAATTACACTGATTTCTTTATGATACCAATTAAAAGAAAAAAGAGTAAAGAGAAATTATTCGGCCGATGGACCGTAAATTCGAAGCGTGTCTGTCGTTGCGTACAGTCAACAAAGGAGATAGGTTTACACTGTCAGTTTTAAATAATGTTTTTTTTTGTATAATAATCTGCAATCCGTCGGAACACTATAATCAGGTAAGTTGAAGTATGCAAAAAGTTTTAGAGAGTTAGGGCAACTGCTCTATATCTTCTTATTCTTGTAGCACATTTGCTCTTTTCAGGTCGGTCTTTGTATTTATCAGTGTATTGTTTGGCTTCTTTAATTAAGGTTTTCATGTTGAGGTAATCTTGGATCTCAGGGTTGCGGGTGAACCAGGCTGCACCACTTAAATTCCTTTGAATGTTGATTTGTGCTCTCTGGTAAATAATGTAAATAAATATGTTTATGTGACTATGACAGCTGATAAATAATTCTTTATGGGTGAAGAGTTCGCTGCTAGCTGTGGTCAACTACACATAACAGTGAACTCTTCTCATAAACGTGTACATATACATTTAAAATTCACTACACAATGTGTAAATGGTCGGATAAGAAAAGTACACCATATTTTTTTTAAATCGAGTAATGTGGCGGACGTCGTTCTTCTCAAAATGATTTACTTGGCACTTAGCGTACCTGTTTTGAATTACTGCATCGTATCCTGGGGCGTAGCAAACAAGTCGCACCCAATAAAGGTAGAACGCTCCCAGAGAGCCATCCTGAAGATCACGTTTCAGAAACCTAGACGATTTCCGACTGATGCGTTGTACCGGCAAACAGGTTTCCTTCGAGTACGCCAACTATATATTTTGGCTTTAGCCATGAAATACCACAAAATTGCTTACACAAGTACCAAACATATTGTGCGGTCACAAAGAAAGCCTAAATGCAAAGTGCAAATTGGACTTCGGCAAAAAAAGTTATAGTTATATGGGCCCCTACATCTATCAGAAACTAAATAATGCAATCAACACCCTAAAGATGACCCGACACAAGTGCAAAAAGCGTATTGAGATGTTCTTAGCAAACAAGGATTATGAAAACACGGAAAAAATTATTAAGAACGTAATGTAATACCCATACACTCTGCACATGCATTCACACACAAATACATACACACACACACATACACACACACACACACATACACACACACACACGCACTCACACACACTCACACACACACACACACACGCACTCCCACACACAGACAGACACCCTACCTAACCTAACTGTGACGCCTCACGGCGCTTTAACACTACCTAACTAAGAAAAAATTCATCACTTTGCCAAACTTACAGAGTACTAAATTCTAAATTACCTTCTAAATTCTAATTTTGTTACACCGAAAGATATTTTTTGTTTTTTTTTTTTTTTCGGACGGACATAATGTAGTTAGCCAGGAGGCTTTTGCTACTTCACCGGACATAAAGGCGAGCAGAGCTCCAGCCTAGATAAATGGTTTAAACACTACAAACTAAGCAACCTGCGCAAGAGGGCGTCCCCTGTGGGACTTGGACCTCGGCTCAGGGCGGACGCTGACGGGGAGATTATGGCTTTTAGTTTATTTAGGGGAGTTTTGTGCAACTGTCGCTCTACTTTACAGTTCGCGGGCCTCTCGGACTTCGGGTCTACGAGGGCATCGGAAGGTTCTTAGCAAACTAAGGGTCGGGAGGGCGAGGGGGGACGCGTCGCGTTCGCGGGCGCACTCTTCTCCGGCGGGTCGGATAGAGTGGTCTCTGTGTAGTGGTGCTAGTTTCTTGCAGTCTCTGTACTGCTAGTTAGTAAGTTGTGATCTCGTCGTCCGGGTCGTCTAGGACGCCCCGAGGCCGATGGTGTTTACGACGCTTTGTAGGCAAAGGCCTGTAGTCGAATGCTGCAACAACCAACGGGTTTGGGTGTTGAGCCGTGGATTCAAAGAAGCGTTCCGACGCCTCTTTTATCCACTGCTTGATGGAAAGCAGTTGGAGATCAGAATGCAGGTTGCGATTACGAATGAACCACGGTGCCCCGGTGGCACGTCGAGTGAATCTACTTTGGACAGTTTGTAAGCGGTACAAACTGCTAGACGCTGTATGAGCGAATACAGTGCTGGCGTACGTCATGATCGGCCGTATACACGTGGTATAAATCCTAACCTTTTTATCAAGTGATAGTTTACTGCGTGAATTTAAGAGACAGTGTAGTCGACTAAGCGTAAGTGAAGCCCGTGCACGAACGGTTTCGACATGCGCTCTAAAGTTTAGCTTTCGGTCAAGGATTACGCCTAAGTACTTGGCTTGCCGTTCCCAAGGGATTGGTTCGCCAAACATCTTGACCGGTGGAATGACCGGTGGGCTGTTGAATCTCGAGAAGAGTACAGCGGCACTCTTTGTCGGATTGATACACCGAAAGAGACTGACCTCCACGGCACAGGGAATCCTAGTGGAGGTCAGTGATTTACCATGTCAATGTATTTTTTTTCTGAACAATAAAACTTATTATTATTATTATTACATTCAATATAAATTACGTCCTGATAAGTACATAACATACTTTTTAAATTATTTTGCTATGATTGGGTGCAATAACAATTTATTCTAATATTGATAATGAGCCGCATAATTATAGCTGCGGGTTGTTATATCAGTAATTTGGTACTTGCTATAATTACGACATTGTTTTGAAACCTCGATCAAATCGTTATTATACCTATCTCTTTTGTTGACTGTACGTACCTACATACTCATGGTCCGCAAAAATAAATGACAACTGTTCTTGTTCAACACAGACAGAACAAACTACTAGATATAAAAAGGATTATATAAACTAAATGTATGTAAATTAAAGTTAAATTCATCATCATCAACCTGTTGTAGTCCACTGCTGAATAAAGGCCTCCCCCATCGATTTCCAGTTGGAACGATGACTAGCGGCCTGCAACCACTGACTCCCTGCAACCTTTATGAAGTCGTCGGTCCATCGTGCAGGCGGTCGTCCTACACTGCGATTGCCAGTTCATGGTCTCTACTCGAGAACCTTTCTGTTCTATCGGCCGTCAGTTCTTCGAGCTTTGTGTCCTGCCCATTGCCACTTCAGCTTGCTAATCCGTTGATCTATGTCAGCAACCTTCGTTCTCCTGCAGGGAAACGCCGAGCGTAGCTCTTTCCATAGCTTGCTGATCGACTTTTAGCTTTCTTATGAGGCACACAGTAAGAGACCACGTCTCAACTCTATTTGTCATCACTGGTAACACACATTGATTTAAGACTTTTGTCTTCAGGCACTGAGGTATTGTGGGTGAGAAGATCTCCCGAAGCTTCCCAAACGCTGCCGAGCCGCTGACTCGGCTGGGAAAAGTTACATTTGAATCTTAATAAATAAAAATAGCCTATAGCCTTCCTAGATAAATGGGCTATCCAACACTAAAATATGTTTTCAAATCAAGCCAGTAATTCCTGATATTAAACGCGATCAAGCGAAGAAACCAGCTCTTCAGTTTTATACTTTTAGCTCCTAACTCAGAGGTCAACAAAACGTAATATGAAATTAACACTCTAATATGCTCAATGCAACAACTTTATAATTAAACTCGGCTTGAACAATATCAACCCGAGCACTTTTAATTATTCACGTAGTTAGCATATCTGCTGATTAAGCGGCTGACTGTTGTGTGTTTGGGAACAACTGTTGTAGTTCGGGTTAAAGCTCTTTTATTACGTCAGATTTTGCAATCTTTATTTATACTCATACTAGTGACCCGGCCCGGGTTCGCACGGGTGCAGTGCTGATGTATCTATACTAGAGTTGCCCAACTATCGATAGTTTCGCTATCGATAGGTGACCTCGAAAAATAGTAACAATATCGATATCACAAATTAACTAATACTATTGATTGGAAGCAATAGTATCGATAGTATCGATACTATTACATTATAATACTATCGATAGTATCGATAATATCAATATTTTTGAAGTAATACTATCGATAGTATCGTTGCATTAAATGATTAAAACTATCAATACTATCGATAGTTTGTAAAACTATCGTTACTATCGAAGACCAACCCATGTTTAGGAGCAATACTATCGATACTATCGATAGTATTGCTCCTAAACACATATTGGTCCTCGATAGTATCGATATTATCACTAATTTCGATACTATCGATAGATATCGATAGTATATCGATAGTCGACTATCGATAGGCAACACTAATCTATACTAATATTATAAATAGGAAAGATTTGTATTTTTATATGTATGTTTGTAATTAATAAACTCTAAAACTAATGTGCAAATTTCCAAAATTCTTTCACCATTGGGAAGCTACATTCACCCTGAGTGACATAGGCTATATTTCATTATGAAGTTCCCACGGGAACGGGAGTTACGCGGGTGAAACCGCGCGCGGGAAGCTAGTTATTAATACAAACCTTCCTCTAGATATTTTTTTTTTTTTTTTTTTATTAAAAAAGACAACTCCCGCACTAGGGAAATAAATCCCTGTGTTGCGGGGGACTTTAAAAACATTCATTTCACAGACACAAAGAACACCCAGACTCAAAACAACTATTTGTGGTTCACACAAATAATTGTCCCGGGTGGGAATCGAACCCAGAACACCAGGTCTCAGATGCAACTACTATCTTACAAATACATATATATTACAAATATTACTGATGTATTACACATATTATTATACCTTTCTCTTGAATCACTCTATCTATTAAAAAAAAGCCACATCAATTCGAAGCGGCCGTAGGCCAATGGCTAGGGCGTCGGACTTGTGATCTTGGGGTCGCCGGTTCGAACCCCACCCATTGCACTACCGACGTGAACCCACTCGTAACACAAGCATTCTTACGCTTAGCATGAGGGGTTAGCAAGAATACTAGTAGACTGAAAACTCTGCTAATATGTAATATTAAAAAAAAACATTAAAATAATCTAACTAATTAGAAAAATATCAAGCACTAGCATAATTCATTTAAAACTTGTGATAAAAGTAACTAATTTGATATAAAACACGTCAAATTCATCTAGCGGAACTGTAAAAAGCGCCAATTCTGGGGCTTTTTACGACATTTCCAATTTAAGAAAACATTCCAAACTTAGTTAATGGGATCTTGTGATGGGAGGTTTATGAGTGGTTTTCATTTCAAGTAGGTTCAGGCAATCAATCATTTTATTGATGTCAAGTTAATGAATCGAAATAATCAATGAAGCTGTTTTTATTTATACAGATTTTATTGGGCAATTACGTACCTTGTTTTCATTAAAACAATCTATATCATCATCAGCCCGTATAACGTCCACTGCTGAACATGGCTCCTCCCGTTTTTGCCATAGTCACCACGCTTGGCAGGCGGGTTGGTGACCGCAGTATTATGTTGTGCCACACAAGGAAACGCTTCTGCCCGATCCTTAATATACGATTATTAAAGATGATGTTATAATAATCGGAACCAACGGCTTAACGTGCTTTCTGAGGCATGGAGGGTAGTCCCTCAACCAACCAGACCCGGAAAGAAATATTAGAATTTACACAAAGATGCCTTGTCCGTAATGGGGATCGAACTCACGACCTTCGAGATTTAAAGCGAGCTAAATACCGCTACGCTACGGAGGTTGTTAAACAATCTATGTATGTGTCTAATATTATAAAGAAGAAAGATTTGAAAGAAAGAATTCACATTCATTTCGGCATAACACACAAGATAATAAGTAATTATGATCAAATTATTGGTTTTGTGCATTGAATAGGCTCCGAAATTACTGAACCGATTTCAAAAAATCTTCACCATTAGAAAGCTGTTTTACTCAGTAATAACATAGGCTATATATTTAATGCAGTCCCTACGGAAAAGAGAAGTACGCGGGTAAAACCGCGCACGGGAAGCTAGTCTGCAGATAAAGTCTGGCTTTTTCGAAGGTCGTAGGTGATTATCAAGCCAGTTTGTTGTTTTGGGTCCGGTTAGTTGAGGGACTAGCCTCTATGTCTCGATAATAGCATCATCTATGATAATCGTTTACCAGAAAACGGGCAGCAGTGTTGACAGGTAGGTTGGAGATCACAGAACTGAGTATGAGCCCGTTTTAACGTCCACTGCTGAACATGCCTCCTCCCGTTTTTGCCATAGTCACCACGCTTGGCAGGCGGGTTGGTGACCGCAGCATTATGTTGTACTACACAAGGAAACGCTGCTGTCCGTTCCTTGATATACGATCATTATAGATGATGTTATAACAATCGGGACCAACGGCTTAACGTGCTTTCCGAGGCACGGAGGGTACCCTCAACCAACCAGACCCGGAAAGAAATCTTAGAATTTTCACAAAGATTTCTTGTCCGGCGTGGGGATCGAACGCATGACCTCCAAGATTTAAAGTAAGGCAAATACCAGGTTGAGAGGTTGTCATACAATTTTACTAAATTCTCTGATCCTATCATCTACCTGGCAAGTTCGGTGAACATGACAACTATGGATATTATTGTAAAGGCTTGTTGTCGCTGGTCTCCATATATCCATTAAGAGAATCCAATACAACTGTGACATAATGTTGACGACTAATGATATATGCCTGTTTAGCGTTTCTTCCAAGTTTAAAATAAGGGCATCCATAAAGTACCAAAGAAAGACGTTTGATGATTCTTTTGGCGCAATAAATAAAAATAAAATAAATAAAAAAAGTTTTTATTTACGTAAACCTATTACAGGCATTTGCAAATAGTCAAAACATATTTGGCTCATTAATATAATATATTTAATTTATTAATTTAGTTTAATTATTATAGTTATAATAATAATAAATAGTTTGTATTAGATTTTTATAGCTTTAGCGTAAAAGCTGTCAGGTAGGAAAATAGAATTTTATTTTTTATCTATAATTTAATAGTCTAAAGTTCTGTCATTTGAGTATGTTATTATTTAGATAGACCATAAGTATATCGTCGGACGCGATTTTATGCTACCACCGGATCCAATACGCCCCAACTGAGAAGATCCGGCGAAACAAACTCAGTGGGGTATTCTACTGCCGGTTTCATGGCGAGAATATTGCGAGAGAAAAAATAAGATAGAGCAAAGTAAAATAATCTTTATTGCATACCAGGAACAATACAAAATAGATTCTGCAAAATAATAAAAGTACAAATGGCAGTCTTATCGCTGCTGCGATTTCTTCCATAGAAATTGTAGATAGATACTGTTGTAAATATTTTAAAGATTTTCATCAATAGTTATTTTACATATGGAAAAGTGATGTCAAGAAACTTAAGATCCCATTTTTTTTTTGTCCGGTGGGATATGCATTTTCGCATTCCCACCGCCGCTGCAGCGTATTCGCGCGCTGGCAATGGGATATGTGGACTCTCCATAGCGTGGTATGCTAAACTCATACCACGAGGAGAGGACCCTACACCACTAAAACCTCCCGGACACTCCTTCGGTCCGCCGTTGGCGGGGGCCGGGTAAACTTAAGACCCCTGCCACCCCTTGTCACACCATGTCACACTTTGTCAACTCCCCCCCCCCCGCCCCCCATTTCCCCCTCTTTACGTATTATGTACTTTATGGATGACCATAGATGTTCCTTTATAGAAATGTATTTTGTTTCAGAGCATAATAATGCCTCATCAGTGGCTGGAGGGCAATCTGCCGGTTGCTGCTAAGTGTGACGTGTGCGACAAGACCTGCGGTTCGGTGCTCAGGTAAGCCAATTATACAATAGTCTACATATATAGATAAAACATGTGTGTGAGAAATTCTAACGAAATAGAAGCAAACAATGAGCAGCAAGAATAAAATGTATCGGTTGGTTGTTTTCTTCCATTTCATTTTTTGTTCGGACGGACATACGTAAGGCTAAAGTGAACAGACACTTTCTAGGCAAGCGTATATCATCTTAAGCCTTATCTTCGCATTCCATCGAGCGAGATTATGGTCAAACGTAAATATAGGCTTATATTTAATAAAAAAAATAAAAAAAACGTAGTTTGCCAAAACTAAGCAACCTGCGCAAGAAGTTCCCTGTGGGGCTTGGACCTCGGCTCAGGGCCGTCGCTGGCATTGAGATTGAGGACTTATAACTTTTAGTATTTTAGGGGGTTTTGTGCGGGCCTCTCGGACTTCGGGTCTACGAGGGCATCGGATGGTTCTTAGCAAACTAAGGGTCGGGACGATTTTCTTCCATTAAGACGCACCATCTACTGACTACTGTAAACAATATTCACGGACCCATAGAATGTAATAAATTCACAGAAAATCTTGAAAAGGCTGCCGGGAACAGATTTTAAATATATACATAATGTTAAATATACTCCCTGATGTAATTTCCAAATGTCAGCTATTTGACAGGCAGTTGTCATACTTAGTTATAAATAAGTTTTTTTTATCCAAGACTGTGCACGGGTCTTTGTATCAATAACTAGCGGCCCGCCCCGGCTTCGCACGGGTGGACTTTTATACCCTACCCCTGCCCTACCCTACCCTACCCCTACCCTTACCCCTACCCTACCCTACCCCTACCCTACCCCTACCCTACCCCTACCCTACCCCTACCCTACCCCTACCCTACCCCTACCCTACCCCTACCCTACCCCTACCCTACCCTACCCCTACCCTACCCTACCCCTACCCTACCCCTACCATACCCCTACCCTACCCCTACCCTACCTCTACCCTACCCCTACCCTACCCTACCCTACCCTACCCTACCCTACCCCTACCCAAAAGTATCCTATGTCCTTCTCCCAGTTCTTAGCTACCTCCCTACCAATTTTCAGCCAAATCGGTTCAGCCGTTCTTGAGTTATAAATAGTGTACCTAACACGACTTTCTTTTGTTTTTAAAATGTATTCTGCTATTAAGGGCGGAGACAAATCCAACGAAACAAAACCATGAAAATTGATCCAGCCGATCTCGAGTTATAAGTGTTGTAACAAACCCGACTTTGTTTTATATATATAGATTCTACTAATAATTACTTAAAACTTAACTGGCGCGAACTATACTCGACGATAGAATGAACACCGCAACTGCATGTTATAGTCTACACCTATACTATGTACAAATAAATATTATAAAAAGAAAAGAAGTCATTGCTCGTTTGCATTGAATAGACTCTGAAACTATTTCAACTTACACCACTAGAAATCTGCATTTTCTAGGAGTAACAAAAGCTATGTTTAAAGATGAAGTTCCCACGAGAACAGTAATTTGCGAGTGAAACCGCGCGTGATAATATATTGGAAATATTTTGCATAACTACACCACAAATAGTTTATAGTGTAGTTATGCACGCCTATAAATTGTCTAATTCTGATTCTGATCCTATCTGCCGATATTTACAAATCCATTGCTACTCAAATGTTACGTCTTATTGAAACCATCCAACACATACTTTTCCTTCGTCTCACACCCATTAAATCCGCCGGATGATCTGCAGAATCCGTATGTCAATAGGATTACACATCACCTTCCGCTTCGACAAACTCTTGTTTAAGGATGCCACTCCCATCGTTAAATAACATAAAATAAATTTGGATATTATTTTAATGGTAGTCATAATATTGAAGGCTTTAAACTATAAACAGACAAACTAATTCATCTATACTTATTGTTAAGTGTCAAACAAGTTAATGAATGCTTGTGACCATGACTAATCGAGCCTCACGTACCACAACCAAACGATATCGCAGTGACAATATGTGGTCAAGCAGCGTACGTGTGAGAAAAGTGTTTTTTTTGCAGTTGCGTCGCGGTTCCAACAAAAAGTCGATATAGTTGCGTTGTGTCTAGGATGTGGCCATCCGCGGTGCGACTGGTGGTTGCGTTGTGGTTGGTACTACTTACTCACGCGTTTGTTATAAGTATCGATCGCGTACAATGTACGTGTAAATTGGACCATTTATTTTGATAAAATCTATGCACCCGACCACGTGTTATGGTGGTGGTAGGTTACAATATTTTTATTTCTTTACGTTTTAATTATTCTGAACGTTTCTAAGAAATGAAGTCTCAGAACCTGAATGTGATTGGAACACCGGAGTTAACTTATTATTATATTAGTCATGTTGGTTAATTGTTGGTTTTAATGTTTAAGAATAGCCATGTTTATGAATGCTAGTGGAGTTACTTGTTTAAGTTCCTGTTTAGTTTCATACAAATTACTGAATATGTTGGACTACGATATATTCAAATATTATAAGTAAGCTCAGTATCTTATGAGAATAAGGGTTATTCACAGCGAACTAAAACATTAAAAGTTTACCAACCCTATTCTATAATATAGAAGCGAAAGTATTAAGCAGCGCATCTTTCATTTCGAATATCGAGACGCGCAAGTTTATTTTTTAGGTGACGGGGATTTCCAAGCTTATATCAAATAAATCGATATAGAAGCGTGTATTTCTACTTAGTATTATTGGAGTTAAATTTATCCTGTGCTATAGAAATGTCTAATGGACGTATAACAAATACAAAACTAGGTCTTCGTGCCTGTCGTAGCATGTCAGATCCGCAATGTTGCTAGGATTTTTTCTTTTTTTTTATAATTACTAACTGAGTTTTGACGTCTTCTAGTATTCTTGTTAACCTCTCGTGCTAAGCTAATATGCTTGTGTTACGAGTGAATTCACGTCGGTAGAGCAATGGGTGGGGATCGAACCGGCGACCTTAGTGACAAGTCCGACGCGATGATCTAAATTATGATAAAAATCGAATCAGACCGCGGGCCCGCCGGCCTATGAAGTTGGCCTTTGGGTTATAATAAAAACGTTTTATTAATCTATTCAATATTTTGAGCTTTTATATGGTATTTAAGTTTTCCTTTTTCATAATAAATATATCTCCTCTAGTCCTCTAATCCTAAATATCGCTGCTTCAATATTATAGTGACACAAATGCAAATGTGTAACTAATGATAATGAGTTCTAGTCTCATGATATTACAGATCAATATGTGTTGAACCATAACCTTATTTTGTGTCACTATTACATTGAAGCAGCGATATATCTTTCTTATTTAGATTAAGGCTCTTGATAAGCCTTAAATATATTTTAGTTTGCGGCCCCTGACACCATAGCTCTCGACGCGATTTAGGTCTCTATAAAAAACGTTAAGTACGAATGACTGCGTATATTGAAATTAGACGTGTGGTTTCCAATTTAAAATAGATTACACCATGTCATGTGGGTTTCGTAAGAGGCAAGTAAGGCATATACAGCTGATAGATGGGCAGCAACATCTCTCAGTTCAAGGTTATTTATCACATGCGTGGTGACTTTGGCAACAGGCCTCAACAAACTTGGCTTGAACGGGCCTGTTAAGTGGAGGCCAATTTCAGCAGTGAACGTAAATGGACTGTTGAAATTGAAGAAGTTGAAGTATATTTAAATGTGAATAGATATTTAGGAGCCCGGGTTATATGATTAAAATGATTGACACTGTGCTCACTATTTACGATTATATATTTACAGAAAGAGAAATACTTTTATTTACAATGATGATGGTGTTGCAACAATGGTTATGTAGGTACATGATGTATTCATGAAAATTTTCACAATGACATATCTGAATTTTCTTTTTAAACAAATAAAGAGGAGGTCGCTTCAGATAAAAAAATTATATTATCTCATTTTTATTATTTTATTTCGAAATAATGGAACAAAATGCCAAAGGCATTCTCTACGAATCTGCCTATGGGTGATGCAGCAATGTCCAAGTCGTCATTCATATTGCTAATGGAGGGACTATATTGTACCTAAGAATATTTTCGTAACCAAAATCATTTTGTACCCAAAGGTTTTCAGACAAGTCTCTTATCACTGCATTCTTGTGCAAATATCCACATTTTCGATTCTGTCACGTAGCAATATTCCAAACACACGAATAGCTCCCCCCAAAACTGGTCCCACTTTATCAGACCCGTAATATATCACGTCTCGGCGAATACTGTAGGTACTATAAGCAATATGCACTTAATGATAATTTTATTATTTCTACATCGGTTGGAGAGAATTTCTGAGTTCTTCTCTAAGTTACACATAGAATTTTGAAAGGTTTAAGAAAATTTATATTTGAAGGTTTATTCGTAAAATATACTCAGTGTGAACAGAAACGCTGGAAGAAGGCGCAAATATGTCAACCAAATTGGCGACGTAGTATAGAAGGCCCAATTAAAAAGTACCTATAACCGGCGAGCATTCCAGCACAGACAGATGAATGTAAAAATCAAAAATGAAGGCCTTAAAAATAAGAAAATTAAAGAAATTACCTTTAGAAATTTTGAACAAAAAATAAAAAAAAATATCAATCTTTTAAAGATGTAGCAATAAAATATTAACAAATTCTATAAAAATGAAAGAAAATCGACTTACGAACGTTGTTATTGCAAATATAACAGGTGACACGACGGAAATAGCCGCCCTTCAGACACAGAGATGCTCTTAAAATGTAATTATATTTTAATGAACGATCGATTTCAACGATAATTACTTGTCAGTTAGAATTAATATGTCACAAAACAAAATAAAAATATTCGCAAATTATAGATGAGCAAATGGGATTTATAAAAACTCAGTTCTTCTTTATTTTTTGTAATTTATTTATTCGCCAAAATAGAATACTTTGATGCTAAAAACTCATCTACTTTTTTGTATATATTTAAACTTAATACTTATTATATCGCAACCATTAGGAACCTATGGTTATAGGTTCCTAATGGGTGCGATACTGCCATCTAGTGGGCGCTGAAACGAATCGTGGAGGGCGTTAGCCGGTCCATAGTATTGTCATGAATTTGTTATTGATGTTATAATTTAATTAACACTTATTTTGGTTACTATGGTTTTTGACTGAATTAAATAGGTACCTACTTTTAAAAGGGATAAAATATAATGACCACCAAAAATATATACTTGACACCAGAAAAATAAAGTCTAAAATTATAATAGTACTAGCCATTTTAGTCACGACTGCACTTCAAATTGTATTCGAACACCAAATGTAGTTAATGTTCACCAAATCTTAGCGAGCAAATTATTGCGCTATTTCTACCTTAATAAAATCAATGAAAAATGACAATCGGTTAGGTTAGGTTAGAGCAGCGGCCGGCGAGTGCCAGAACCGAACAGTAAATTAGTAAAACATTTAGGTACTTTTGGTGATCATTTACTACTTTTGGGTTAACAATGATTTATTTGGAGTCATTTTGCTTAAATACGATAGCGAAATGTTAAAACTTTGGTTACAATTTTACATTAAAATGCGGGTTTAATTTTGATGATCATTTTTACTATATCTGATGGTAAGTTAAACATAAGCCCTTTTAAAATATCATCATCAGCCCGTATAACGTACACTGCTGAACATGGGCCTCATCCCGGGGAAGGGTATTTGCCATAGTCACCAAGCTTGGCAGGCGGGTTGGTGAACGCTGTATTATAATGTATCACACAAGGAAACGCTGCGGCCCGTTCCTTGATATACGATTATTATAGATGATGTTATAACGATCGGGACCAGCGGCTTAACGTGCTTTCCGAGGCACGGAGAGTAGTCCCTCAGTTTAAACGAATGTTACTAAAGAGCCAAAATTTATTATTTTTAGGCAGTTTAAAGCCTTGTTATAACAGAACAATAATATAATTCTGTCGAACCAATGAGCACTTTAATATCTCTACAATATACGTGTAAGAAATACATTTAAAATGAAACTCTGTATCCACACAGCGTTCGCTAAGCAGGAGGAAATTGAAACATCTCCGTGAACGCGGATAACTTTGTCACAGCTTTCCGTTTGCGGTGGACGTGGCTTCTAAAAGGTTTCCGATTTTCTGCTCGATAAATTTATGTTTTAAATGAAAATTCTGCGGGATTTTGGAACGCGATGACAGCTTTTAATAATACTTGTAATATAAGGCTAATATATAAGAATAGCGGCCCGTCCTGGCTCCGCACGGGTGTGCATTTCTAGAAAAAACTGTAGCCTATGTTACTTAGGGATAATGTAACATTTGCCGGATTACTCACGGTTTGTTACAACACTTATAACTCGAGATCGGCTGGATCAATTTTCATGGTTTTTATTTCGTTGGATTTGTCTCCGCCCTGAATAGCAGAATACATTTTAAAAACAAAAGAAAGTCGTGTTAGTTACACTATTTATAACTCAAGAACGGCTGAACCAATTTGGCTGAAAATTGGTAGGGAGGTAGCTGAGAACTGGGAGCAGGACATAGGATACTTTTGGGTAGGGGTAGGGTAGGATAGGGTAGGGGTAGGGTAGGGTAGGGTAGGGGTAGGGGTAGGGTAAGGGTAGGGTAGGGGTAGGGTAGGGGTAGGGTAGGGGTAGGGTAGGGGTAGGGTAGGGCAGGGGTAGGGTATAAAAGTCCACCCGTGCGAAGCCGGGGCGGGCCGCTAGTCTATATATATAAAACAAAGACGGGTTTGTTACAACACTTATAACTCGAGATCGGCTGGATCAATTTTCATGGTTTTTATTTCGTTGGATTTGTCTCCGCCCTGAATAGCAGAATACATTTTAAAAACAAAAGAAAGTCGTGTTAGTTACACTATTTATAACTCAAGAACGGCTGAACCGATTTGGCTGAAAATTGGTAGGGAGGCAGCTAAGAACTGGGAGAAGGACATAGGATACTTTTGGGTAGGGGTAGGGTAGGATAGGGTAGGGGTAGGGTAGGGTAGGGCAGGGGTAGGGTAGGGCAGGGGTAGGGTAGGGCAGGGTAGGGTATAAAAGTCCACCCGTGCGAAGCCGGGGCGGGCCACTAGTACTTAAATAAAAATGAATTTTATAAAAAAAAAAAAAAACTAACTTAATAAAAAAAAAGCATAATTGAAATCCGTCCAATAGTTTTAAGTTTATTCAAAACAAACATACAAAAATAAAAACCCTTCCTCTTTATAATATTAGTATAGATGTATCCAACATGTGTAGTGGCCAAGGTAGTGTATTATAGTTATGCATATACTTGATTAGCTTCCCGCGCGCGGTTTTTCCGGCGTAAATTCCGTCCCCGTAGGAATTTCTTAATTAATTATAGCTTATAGCCTTCGTCGATATAGGTAAAGTGATATTTTTGTTAAATCCTCCTAATATTATAAACGCGAAAGTTTGTAAGTATGGATGGACGGATGTTTGTTACTCTTTCACGCCAAAACTACTGAACGGAATTGGCTGAAATTTTACACCGGGATAGGTTATACGCTGGATTAACATATAGGCTACAACACATCAAGCTCCGACCCACTGGAGCAGAGTAACGCGGGTAAAACCGCAGGGCGCAGCTAGTAATTAAATAGTTATTAAAACGTTTTGTCAAAAGAAATAGTTTTTTTTTAAACATGGGATGTAGGTCCCTTGTGCGGTAGTCCCTGTGTGGCTGAGGACTTTACTGGTGTATAGACTCAAAACAATTATCCTTTGTTCACACAAATCTATTTTTCTGTAGTAAGAATTGAACCTAAACTACTAAGTAACTAGTTACAGTAATCACTGAGCCAACTGCCGCAGTCCGTTTATTTTGTTTTTCATTTAGATACGGTTTATTAAAACAAAATTGGGCCTAATTGTTTCAAAATGATGAATAAAAATACATTTCGGCATTACTCATATTACGGAAAACACATTTAAACAAAAAACCGCTTCATAATTAATTAATCTTCGTAACCGAAGTTCAACAATGTTTATTCTTAAGAAAACATTTCCCGTTTGCAAGAGTGGCCCTTAAACTTGAGAGCCCTTACCGTGCGTCATTTTGATGTTACACTCGAGGTAACGAAGGATGAAACTTATTAATGTCCCCGTCTCCGGGATGAGGAAAAAATACGATAAAGGAATTTTATACTTAAGCGCTTGAATGCATCTAACTTAGATATTAAGACAACCTCCGTGGTGGACTCTTTTTTTTTGTTGTCCGTGAAATAAAATGCATTTACGCATTCCCACCGCCGCCGGTGCAGCGTATTCCCGCGCCGGCGGTGGGATATGTGGGACTCGCCCTCTCCATAGCGAGCTAGACTTATACCCCGAGGAGAAGACCCTACACCACTAAAAACCCCCGGACACTCCTTCGATCCGCCGTTGGCGGGGGCTGGGTACGCATAAGCAATCCGGCCCCCCGACGGCACCCGCGGCTAATATGGCACAACCTCCGTGGCCTAACGGTCTCTAGCTTAACTTTTAGTACATCCGAGAATTTCAAGTTCATACAGGCCATACAGCAGAGATCCGTCGCCGAATCGGTCATAGCCGGTCAGTACAGTTGGGTTCAGATCTTTTGTTATGGCCATTGTGAAGAGACTACTACAATTCTGCCTAGTCGTGTCTCGCCTATCGAATGATAAAGTTATTTAAATGTACTATAACTTTGAAATGATGTTTGTCCCCCATTCATTAGGGCTTGAGCTCCGCCTTTATATAAGTAGAAGCCTCGTGACTAACTACATATTATATCCGTCCGAGGAAAAAATACGTTTGTCATTCGTTTCAGATAAATTAATCGTAAATTAACTAAACATAATAATCTAATCAATGTGGTAAATGGATCTTTTAGATAGGAATAATCTTGTGGTCCATGCTAACGCGAAATAAGTAACTCTTTTATGGGGCAATGTATACGGTTCTATAACAAACTACCCAATAATATAAGAGAATTGTTAATGAATAAGTTTAAAACAACTTTTAAAGGCAAATTGTGCAGCAGGGCTTATTATAATTTGATTTTTTTTGATTACGTAATAAGTTTAATAAAATATTGTTTTTAAAAGAGGGTTCTTCTAAGACAGGGGTCACTCTGATGTATATTGGCCGTCGGGGGGCAGGATTGCTTCATGCGTACCCGGCCCCCGCCAACGACGGATCGAAGGAGTGTCCAGGGGGTTTTAGTGGTGTAGGTTCCTCTCCTCGTAGTATGAGTAAAGCATACCACCGATACCATGAAGAGGGCGAGTCCCACATATCCCGCCGTCAGCACGCGAATACGCTGCAGCGGTGATGGGAATGCGACAATGAGTTCCCCCCGGACAACAAAAAAAAAAGGTGTCTCTCTGATGATTTATATTACTTAGGAGTTAGAAACAGATTTGATACCTAACAATAGATTTGACCGCTAATAAGTAATACAACAACACGGTCAACGTTAATTGTCTAATATAGTAAATTGTCCAATTAGCTTTATATACATGAGTTATTTATGCAGCTTATTTGCCATTTGATTTTCTTAAAAAACATAAAACAATCGCATTGAATGATCTTACAATGGCGAACAACTTTCAAAGTTCCAACATTTATTCACATCTGATAACTCAACTCAGCACAAGTTACAAGTCCGCTGGGAGCTCAATAATACTTTGCTGGAACAATTCTGTCGAAACTAACATAATCGACGAAACCGGCAGGAATTCGACGACAAACGAGCGCAATTGTTATACAAAGTTTAGACGAATAGTTAGTAAATGAAGCTAGTTGTTGCCGAAATGTGTTCTTGTGTAGCAGAGATTATACGACGGATTATACCAAAGTTGACTAACGGCGTTACATTGTACGCCATTACAGTCAATTCCTTTAGAACAGTTGAGAAACTTTTTGTTGGAAATGATACGAGTCACTTTATGAATGTTATGTCTAGTCATGCAAACTTTTTTGGCGGTAATCGATATACTAATATACAAAGTTGAAGAGTTTGTTTTTTTGTTTGTTTGAACGCGCTAATCTCAGGGACTACATGTCTGATTTGAAAAATTCTTTCACTGTTAGGTAGCCTATTTATCGAGGAAGGCTATAGGCTATACTTCATTATGAAGTTCTTACGGGAACAAGAGTTATGCGAGTAGAGATGGGTTGGATTAGTTAAAAATGATACCTAATCCGCCTAATCCAAATATTTTAAAATACCTATTCCATTTACCTAATCCTAATATTTATTCAATATAGCTGGCCTGTTACCAATATTATGTAGGTATCGTATGTGGATTACGTAGGAAAAATTCAGCATGATCGTTCTTGTTAAATAATCGGGAAGTTGGCAACAAGCGATGCGTTTAAAAACAGCTGTAAAAAGTGGGAGGAACTTTAAATGATTATTATTAAGGAGAAAAAAAACATATTATAACATTTTGATTTCAATAAATAAGTAAAAATATTATAAATTAATGTATTTGTGTGTTTAATTACTATTTATTTATCGATAAATGTATTTTTAATATATTGAAATATACAATTATATTAGATTTATGAAAAGTTTATAATATGTTTTCACTCGTACTAATCTTAAATTATGGTTAAAATTGAAGGAATTCCGAAATTAAATTTTTTAAAAATAATATTCTAGGTAGATTTTTATTAATTATTCAATTCATGGTAGAATTGAGAATTAGTCGAATAGAATATTGAAATTCACTTTTATTTTACTAACTTTGATATCGATACCAAATTAGATATTTGTCATATTAGTTACACATCTAGCAATGTCAGGCGTATTAAAAAAAAAGGAATGTAAATTGTACTCTATGTAACGAATATTTTGTACCATACCTAATCCTTGACGCTTTTGATTAGGTACGGATTCGGATCGAAAAATACCTAAAACACTAACCTATTCTAATATTTATGCCTCATGTCTATATGCGAGTGAAACCGCGCGCGAAAGCTAGTAAAAATATAGATTTTCCTAATATTATTTTCCTTCTAACCTCTGAATGTGCTACCCAAACTCCCAAAGGTAAGCAATTATTGTAAGTATCGTTTTACGGACCATTTCTAATGCTTCCACGGGCCATCAAACATCATTCACGACCATCAGTTCTCAAACAACTTCATAATTTGGCATCTTAAACTACTGTAAAACTAATCCATATTTCTTTACTAATATTATAAACGCGAAAGTTTGTAAGTATGTCCGGATGGATGGTTTGTTATTATTTCATGCAAAAATTTTGCACAGAGATAGTTTATATACTAGTTTGAAGCGACCGTAGCTCTCGAGGGCGTCGCGTCGGACTTGTGATCTCCTGATTCAGGGACCGAATTACCGTTATTTTTTTTATAACGATACCATTTACCGTTACGTTAACGATAAAAAAATAACGATATTAATAACGATACCCATACGTCAGTTAACGTTATCTAATTACCAGTATTATTACCGGTAAAATTAACGATATTAATAACGATACCCATAGGTCAGTTAACGTTATCTAATTACCAGTATTATTACCGGTTAACATAGCAATTGTTATACCGGTAATTTATACGCCTATCTCTTTCTTACAATGAAGTTGGGGAGACTAGCATATTTTGGTGTTAGTACGAGTTACGACTAGCTAAAAACGGACCCTATTACTAAGACTCCGCGGTCCGTCTGTCTGTATGTCACCAGGCTGTATCTCATGAACCGTGATAGCTAGACAGTTGAAATTTTCATTGATGATGTATTTCTATTGCCGCTGTAACAACAAATACTAAAAACAGAATAAAATATATTTTATTATATATTTATTATTATTGTTTATTATATAATATTTTTTAAGTGGGGCTCCCATACAACAAACGTGTTTTTTGCCGTTTGTTGCGATAATAGTACGGAACCCTTCGTGCGCGATTCCGACTCGCACTAAGTTGCAATTAGTGGGTGATATTGTATGGGGTAAATTCGTCCCAACTACAGAACTTAGCATTGTGCGTGAAAGAAAATTTGAATTTCGCGCTCTACCTTGTGCTTCCATTTTAAGAAGAAGGTGCTTCATAGGTAGTATAGGTACTTTGCGAAGGCAGTACGAAATCCAAGTAGAAACCGTTCGTGCACGTGCTTTACTTATGCTTAGTCGGCTCCACTGTTTTCTAAATTCACGCAGCAAATTATCACTAGATGATAAGGTTAGGACTTACGCACGTGCATACGACCGATTATGACATACGCGAGCACCGTATTTGCTCATACCGCGTCTAGCAGTTTGTACCGCTTACAGACTGTTCAAAGTAGATTCACTCGACGTGTCACCGGGGCACCGTGGTTCATTCATAATCGCAATTTACATTTTGATCTCCAACTGCCTTCCATCAAGCAGTGGATGAAAGAGGTGTCGGAACGCTTCTACAAATCCGCAGCGCAACACCCAAACCCGTTGGTTGTCGCAGCCACTGACTATAGATAGGCCTTTGCCCACAAAGCGTCGTAAACACCGTCGGCCTCGGGGCGTCCTAGATGACCCGGACGACGAGATAACAATCTACCAACTAGCAGTAAAAAGACTGCAAGAAACTAGCACCACTTCGCAGAGACCACTCTATCCGACCCGCTGGAGAAGAGTACGCCCGCGGACGCGACGCGTCTACCCTCGTGCTCCTGACCCTTAGTTTGCAAAGAACCATCCGATGCCCTCGTAGACCCGAATTCCGAGAGGCCCGCGAACTGTAAAGTAGAGCGACAGTTGCACAAAACTCCCCTAAAATACTAAACGTCGCTCTGAGGTCGCCGTCGCCGAGGCCCAAGCCCCACAGGGGGCGCCTTCTTGCACAGGTTGCTTAGTTTGTAGTTTTTAAACCATAAATGGTTTAAAAACTACAAACTAAGCAAATAATAAGTAATAAATTAAGGCTGGATCTTGGCTCGCCTTTATGCCCGGTGAAGTAGCAAAAGCCTCGTGGCTAAGTAGCTATGTCAATCCGAAAAAAAATAAAATCTCGATTTTGTTATGATCACTAAAATAAAATGACACGCGTGAGCGCGAGCCGTCTCGTACTCATATTTTTGTTGCCGCTCCGCTTAAGCCCCGCCCAATGCACGGCGCGCGTGCGGCACTCGTTTCGGTTTGGCAACGTCGCACCAGACGTTGCTAGATTTTAGCGAAATAACGCTATTAGTATCGCTATTAAAATACCGGTTAATCCTGCGATACAACGTTATTTTTAACGTTAAATATTTAACGTAACGGAACGAAATGTTTTGGTACTTTTACCGGTATTTTTTTGGTAACGGTAACCGTCCCTGCTCCTGATCCCACTACCCATTGCACTTACGACGTGAACCCACTCGAAACAAGCATTTTAGCTTAACACGGAGGGTTAACTAGAATACTAGTCGACTGGAAAACACTACTAGTAAGCGTTTAAAAAAAACTAGATTAACATATAGGCTAACAATATATTACCCTACGACCCGCTGAAGCAGAGTAGCAAATCAAACGTGTGAAACGCAAAGCCGTTAATAGCCTTTTCTGCGCCCTGCTTCTTAGATAACTGTGGCCTTGGTGTTATTAGATTGGTATATTGGTGCTTTCGCCTATTATACTCTCACTTACACGAACTCAAACGCAAGTTCACTAGTGCAAAGGCGTTGCCCACCCTGATGCTTAAGATAAAAAAATTATGACCAAACCGAAAAAATCATAGTCCTGGTCTAGTCATTCATGCCATTCTTGCGACCCCTTTTGCGAATTGTTCTTTTTAAGAACAGTGTTCTTTTTGCAAATTGGCCTTTTTAAGATCTAGTCCATTTGCGAATTGTTCATTTTAAGAACTAGTCCTTTTGCGAATCAGCTATTTGCCGAATGAGGCATTTGTAGAATACTAGGCATTTCACGAATTGGGCATTTATCGAATAAGCCACCCCAGAGTCTACGCCCTGTGCCAGGGCACCAGTGGCACCGCCCTATTTACGGCACTGGTGAAACCGTGGGAAGCAGCTAGTTTATCTATAAGTATATATCTTGAATGCATATTGGCACAAAGTCGAAGCGAAGTATGATGTCATTTACGACATGTATTTGAATTTAATTTTATAGTCTACTGAACTCTAACTCGATAAAAGAATTTTTGCGTTGAACATAAAATGTCTGGTAGAATATAAGTTTTGAAATGCGCATACAATATTTCTTAAAGAAGTGAAACGAATATTTTACCTAGTAACTATATTATATTTTAGCAAGAATTTGCGACTTTAAAATTAAATACGGTGTGCACTATGCAACCAGGTGAAATTAATTCAAATACACATTTAAAATTTTCGATGCAAAAGTTGCTTCTTCAATAGTGTACCTAGTAGTGATATTCTGACAGATTGAATTCGTTTATTAAGGTTCCGTACTAAAGTGAAAAACTGGAACCCTTATGGATCACTCGTTATGTCTGTATGTCCGTCTATCAGCCAATTTGCTTCTTATAATAATATCTTCGGGACCAGATCGTGCGAAATTTGGTAGGATGGTGTCATTTATCAAATGAAAGGGCTCATTATGAGGTTCTCAAATATATTTTGTTATTTTTTTTTATTTTATTCCATTGATCTCCGAAACTACTGAAGAAACAACTCGCACTTGGCCGACTTTTATTAAAACAGTTTGTGCTTTGATAAAACAAAGGAATAATGCTTAGCCCTTTTCACCATGAATTTGCAATTAGTACGAGTATATTCAAGTCAAATAGAAGCCATAAAATACGATCTAAAGAGATGATGAATAAAAGAAAAGGTTTGACAGAAATGCAGGAATCCGATTAAGTCCTTGTGACGTCGCAATCCACTTGATTTTATTGGTAAAATAAAATGCATTGGACTTTGGATTCTCTTTGTACTTGGGACAAAAGAAAGTATAACTAATTTCTGGTGCGCAGATCTGAAATCACTCTGTAAAGAACTATTTGATATTGTATAAGCTAAAATGTATTTTATGCCAGTGTTATTTTATTGAAAATGTTTTTACTGCAGTATGCAGGGTAAACGGCAACAAGACCGATGTTTTTCAAAGAAAGCTTTGTGCATATTGGGCTACACTAAAGCGACGCAACGCTTATTTATTTGCCATGAATTCATGACTTTAGTTTCTAGAGATCTGGTGTTCTGCGGTCTGATTCCGAGCCGAGACAATAATTTATATGAACAACGAACATTGTGCAAACATCCGAATATTATCTTGTAGGTTTGATAGTGTTTAGGCTATTCAAAGAACAGTCGTCCTTAGTAGCTAGTGAAAGGTTGCAGGTTAGCTAGGACAGGATCCTCGATAGACTGTTAGAGGTCTCCTCCCTTCCCATGGCCTGTGATCCCACGCCCGAAGCCTGTGTCAATGATCACGACTACTTTTCATTAATCGACTTTAAACTCAAGTGGCACCCTGAGCTGTCGTTTAGGGCTTGGCTGGTTGCAGCGACATCTACAGTAGCCGCACAAAAACTACAAGAAGACGAGCAGCGCCATCTAACCTGTATCGCGCAGTACAAGTTTGCAAGACAATTCGAACATTGTCCGGCAAAGAAGATCTTCATTTTCTGAGGAGGAACAACACCAACCGTTCCCCTACCCCCGTCCCCCGGTAAAAACCATTAAAGCATCTGCTTTTGTTTTCTGAAACAGCTAAATAAAATAGTGTGTACTATCTCCGAGATCACTAACATCCTTGTACCTTACATTACCTATCTAAGCTACTTAGATTATTGTAAAAGGATTCTTAAACGACAAGAAAGTAATTCCACCACTTTTAATTTACAAAGAAGCTTTGAAAGTCTTTTATTTTATGTTTATTTTCTTCATCAAACGAACTAGTCTAGACGGCTCTTTATCGGGGACCTTTTACTTTAGACTAAGTGTCTCGGGAACTATTATGTTCCGGCACCTTTCTCGCTTAGTTCCCTATCTGAAATATCTAGCTAGGTGTTAATTAATGGATTCTAAAAGTATCTAGGGAATTGCAGTTATATTTTATCTCTTACATTTTCCTTGCGACACTTGCTATCTTTATTAACTTCGCATAAAATTAATATACATTAAATGTACCTACCTACTATTAAATTCAATGTGCTGTGAATTTTAACATAACAATTACGGAAGTAATTTTGTTTATCTGGTACAAATATAATTTATCCAATGTAAAATGAAAATGAAAACGTTTATTGATAATGTAGACGAATCGATCGTACTTATTATAAGTCAAATACAATGATAATGAAAACAAAAAAGAAAAAAAAAACAATCTTAACTAATAAATTAGTTTACATTTCAACAATAATGTTATTAAATAACATGTTCGTAAAAAAGATAAACTCTACTAATATTATAAAACTGATGAGGTTTTTAAATAAAAATAAAATAAATATCATTTTTATTTACGTAAACCAATATTATTATTTATCAGTCTTAAATAACATTTGTTATTTATTTATAAACCTATTATAATTATTTATATGAAATTAATTATTATAATTAATTTATATTATTATCAGTACTAACCACCAAAATTGTTATTTGACCGATAAGAATTATAAAATGTTCACTTAAGTTTAAGTTTATTTGAGTTGTTAAAATTAGGCTTGAACAGTGTCAAAAGTAAATGTTGTGCCTACCTGTAAGTTAAAAGCATACATTATCTTTAGTTTAAAGTGTGTTTATGAATGTCATGTATGTATTTTAGTTGGTAAGCCGTTTAAATAAAAATAAAAAAAAATTGTAGCTAGCGACGCGAAATGCTTGTTCTGTCTATGTTATGCCAAAACAATTGTCATTATTTGGGTGGACCATGAGCATATAACGTCGGACGCGCTTTAATGCTACCACCGGATCCAATCTTTGTTTGCTTGCACCCACTGATCTCAGGAACTACTGGTCCGCAAATTCTTTCACCATTATCCAGTAGTATCATAGGCTATATTTTATTATGAAGTTCTTACGGGAACGGCAGTTACGCGTGTAGACCGCGCGCGGGAAGCTATTATAGAAGAATATAATAAAACTAAAGAATTTTTGGGTGGACGCGCAAGTATCTGGAAGTACTTACTAATAGAACCAGCCCGGCTAGCATAGGCAGCGCGACTCAAGTCTACTCTACGGAGGCCGACCAATTACATTGCAGAAAGTGTCACGTGACAGAGCGTTTCTGCAATGTGATTCGCCGGCCTCCGTAGAGTAGACTCGAGTCGCGCTGCCTATGCTAGCCGGGCAGGGGCGTAGCTACCATCGTATGAATGATTCAGGGCCCCGAAATACAAGGAAAGTGTGTGGTAGAAGGTGTAGAGTAACAGTTGGTAGTCAATCTTCTTCGTCGGGCGAGGTGATATGCTCGGCGGCCGACGGTCGTTTGTTATTGTTCAGAACTTGCTAAGCTTGCTTTTCCGCTTGCTGCTGTATGTTTGAATTGCCGGTATTTTGTGATACAGGTTAGTATGGGTGCTGGATGGCGCTGGTAGTCTTGTTATAGTTTGTGCGGCTGCTATAATGAAATGAAATAATGAAATAATGAAATTTATTCAGCACTTAGGTATTTACATACACTTGTACTTGTCAAAATTACACTGTATAAGACTAAATCACTAAAGTATTAAGTAGCTAAAAACATTGTTATAATTATTTGATCTTACCGAATTTTTAATCAGTCTGTCCGTCTGTCGAGCGATAAATGACAAATGTACACATTAGGTATAGTAAGATGCCTTAAAGGTAACAGGTCTAAAATTAAAATTAATTATAGATGTTGCTACTTAGGTTTTTCGAACAAATTTTGATACAGAACTCGCATCGCTTAAACATAATGTTAAGACTCAGTGTAGCAGTGGTACCACTGGGTCGTGGTCCTAACCCCTTAAGGGTGCCCCCAGTTGTGTGTCACTTAATTATATGTTTTAATTTTTCTATATTGATCCATTAAAATCTATAATAATTAATATAAACTTAAACTTATTATGAGTAGAGCAATTAATGACCAGCTGACGGACGGACTACTTTGTCTGTAATATCCTACAATTTGCTACCGATTAATTAAGTATCTAGTTTAATTCATAGAATAAGAATAATTGTGTAACATTGTGATTCTGACAAGTACAAGTGTATGTACTTAAATACCTAAGTGCTGAATAAATTCATTATTTCATAGCAGTATCCTTACTAATATTATAAACGCGAAAGTTTGTAAGTATGGATGGATGGATGTTTTTTACTCTTTCACGCATAAACTACTGAATGTATTTGGCTGAAAGTTTGCACGCGGATAGTTTATAAGCTGAATTAAGTTATAGATTACAAAATATCACGCTCCGACCCACTGGAGCAGAGTGACGCGGGTATAACCGCGTTCTAAATAAAGTTGTGGGATACCAGTTATCTGACGTATTTCGTATACCTACACAAAACCTATAACATAATTAACGTATTATTGTAAAATTATAATTTAATTAAATTGTTAAACCGTTTGACGGCAAGCACATGAAAATTCCAGAAATTCAGAGTGATATTATCTCATCAAGAGATGTAGGTACTTCCAGTATTTGAGTTATGCCAGCTATTATTGTATGGAGATATAATAATAATACTGAAGCAAATATGTTAGGTACTAAAACATTCTTAGCGACATAGGTACCTACTAGAGATGCGCCGAGCAATACTTTTGCCGAGTAACGAGTACCGAGTTTTAGTCGGCTCAATTTTTTTTCAACCGAGTACTCGGCCGTGTAACTCGGTTTTATCAAATTCCGATTTCGCGCGCGTAAACAAGTACAAACAGGTTCGCGCCGGTCGAGAGGCCAGCCCGCGTTGATACAAGCCCTCACCCCGCCCCGCCCCTTTCAACTCTCAGTCGCTACATCTATTAAAAAAAGCAATATATTTATTGTTTTTCTTAAACAAAGTATACTCGGCATTCTAACCGAGTTATTCGGCCGAGTACGAGTATCAAAAAACCCGCCGAGTACGCCAAGTACCGAGTATCAACCGAGTACTCGGCCCATCTCTAGTTCCTACCTATAGAGGTTCATACACACTATGCACAGCCCGTGGACCCCTCGCCAACAAACCAATGAAGTAATATTAATCCAATTGCCAATATTTTATGCATTTAACATACGTATTGTTTTCCTTTTTAAGGTACCCGAAGGATAAAAACGGGACCCTATTTCTAAGACTTCGCTGTCTGTCTGTCACCAGGCTGTATCTCAAGAACCGCGTCAGCTAGACAGTTGAAATTTTCACAGATGATGTATTTCTATTGCCGCTATAACAACAAATACTAAAAATATATATTTTTTTTTTTTTTTTTACTACATATAGGCTTACGTTTGACCATAATCTCGCTTGATGGAAGGGTGAAGGGGGTATCAGGTTATGTAGAACCTCCGCACACTCCCCGAAATGCAACCGATAAAAAACTGATAGGCAGGCCACTCGTCTACGGTGTTCGAGGCTCTGAAGACTTGCCTCCACCAGTGAGTTATTGCCTATGACTCTCTTCGCTCGGCGCTCCAATGAGTCCAGAGCATCCAGCTGATATCCAGCAGACCCATCCCAAAGATGAGAACAGTATTCCATTGAGGAGCGAACTTGAGCTCTGTAAAGACTTAAGAGCTGCTCCGATGTGAAGTACCGCCTCACCTTGGAGAGAATGCCAAGTTTTTTGGCTGCAGTGTTTGCAATGGACTAGATGTAGTGACCGAAGTTTAGATTAGAAGAGAGGTCAAGCCCTAGGAGCTCAAGATGGTCGCTGATCGGAACGGAGACATTCCGGAAAGTCGGAGTCAGTTGGAATGGACTCCGTTTCGCCGAAAAAAAACATGCCTGTGTTTTTGAGGGGTTAAACCCAACCAGGTTGGCATCACCCCATAAGGAAACAGCCTCCAAGATCGAGTTCACCCCCTCAATCATCGACTCCCTGAACGACTGGACCATCGACCCCGACTTCGCATCAGACAAGTATCTCACCAAGACTGTGCTGTCGTCTGCATACCCAAAGATACCGGGAGTAACTAGCAGGTCGTTTATGTGCAGCAAAAAAAGAGTCGCGGAGAGAACAGATCCCTGAGGGACACCGGCATTAATACCAAGAAGATCGGACGAGGCGCCATCAATGACAACTCAAATCGACCTTCCCCTCAAGAAATCCTGAATCCAGGTACAAAGTACGGGAGCAATACCGTAAACCGGAAGCTAACCAATGAGACTTGCGTGCCAAACCCTGTCAAAAGCCTTAGAGATATCAAGAGACACAGCAAGAGCCTCACCGTGTCTCTCAATGGCTTCGCTCCAGAAGTGAGTAGCATATACAAGAAGATCCCCAGTAGACCGGCCTCGACGGAATCCGAATTGACGGTCACTGAGGAGGTCGTTGTCTTCCAGGTATGCCAGGAGACGGCTGTTTAAAACACGCTCCATAACCTTACAGAGTATGGAGGTGATTGTGATTGGTCGGTAGTTGGCAGGGTCGGCACGACTACCTTTCTTGGGGATCGGTTGAACATTGGCAATCTTCCAGGATGCTGGAACTAGACCAGTCTTCAGGGATAAACGATAGAGGCGAGTCAAAATAGGAGACAACTCAGGCGCACATGACCGCAAGACAATGGCAGGAATGCCGTCAGGCCCACTAGCCTTATTCACATCTAGAGTGCTGAGAATTTTAAGTACCACTTTTTGCCGAATGTGCACCTCAGGCATAGTGGAAGTGCAATGTGGTAGCCTGGGTGGACTTTTACCAGCAGCATCTAGTTGTGAATACTTCGCAGATAGAGATGCAAACAAGTCTGCTTTCTCTTTGGCGGTGTGAGCTAATGAACCGTTCGGCTTCTGCAGTGGCGGCAAAGAGGACCGACAGAAATTGGCTTCGACCGATTTGGCAAGAGACCAAAAAGCTTTACTCCCAAATGGGTAAGATGCTAGTCTGGCTCCAATGCGGCCAATATGGTCAAAGCGGGCCTTGCGTAGGGCACGTTTGCAAGACTTGGCAGCACTATTGTAAGCTTTCTTCAGTTTCCGAATATTTGGCGCTTTGCGGGCTCGAGCATCCGCCCACGCTTGGTAAG
Source organism: Nycteola revayana (assembly GCA_947037095.2). Taxonomy (NCBI): domain Eukaryota; kingdom Metazoa; phylum Arthropoda; class Insecta; order Lepidoptera; family Nolidae; genus Nycteola; species Nycteola revayana. The sequence goes on along the minus strand of OX344845.2, from coordinate 21,217,798 downwards.
CAGAGTGCTTATGTGCTTCAGCACTATCACACTCAGCGTTGAACCATGGACGGGCTTTGTCTTGGAGAGAGATGTCAGAAAATGGAATGAAATATTCCATAGCCTGACATATCACCTCAGAAACAGCCTCCGCGCAGCGAGTCGGGTCGTCTGAAGAGAAGCATAAGCGCAGCCAAGGGTAAGACGCGAAGAAATGCCGCATCTCATCCCAATCTGTTGACTTGTATCGCCATACTCGCCTAGTCCCCTTGAGATCGGGATCGGGTGGCGAGTAGACAGACACAGATTTCACCAGACAGTGGTCGGAGCTACCCAACGGTGAGGAAACCGCGACTTGATATCGGTCTGGATCGGTTGTCAGCAGAAGGTCTGAGCAATTGGCCGTATGGCCATCAATGTTAGGCACCCGTGTCGGCCCAGTCACCAGTTGGGAGAGACCAAGCGTCAGTGCAGATGCATACGCTAATCTCCCAGCATGGTCGGTGTTCTGGTATGGGTACAGCCACTCCTGGTGGTGGGCATTGAAGTCCCCCAGAAAAACTAGCTGCGCCGATGGGTACCTGAGCTGAGCTAATTCAGCCGAGTCCGAAAGGTACTGAAACAACCTGGTTGTCTCCATGTTGTCGGTGTGCGACCGATAGACACTGGCATAGAGTATCTGCTCCAAGCCAGTGTCCACCAGAACCCATAATACGGAGAAACTGGAATCCTCAATGTTACGGAGACGTCGAAAACAGATGTCATCGCGAGCATACACGCAGGTGCCAGCGCGTGGCTTAAAATTGTGCTCCCGGGTGTACCCTGGGTAGCGCAAGTATGCTGCGTCAGCTGGACATCTGATTTGCGTCTCCGTGAGGAACAGCAGATGTGGTTTTTCGGTCTCAAGGTGGAATAAATATTTAAGGGGGGCTTTATTTAATACAACAAACTTTTTTTTCCCCTTATTTGTTCGATGTCAATAACGGCAACAGGTAGACGCTTGAAAATGGTACGGAACCCTTAGCGCGGGAGTCCAACTCGCACTTGGCCAGTTTATTTTAGGGAATTCGAAATATAAATATATTTAGAATTCGCTAAATATAAAAAAATGAAAACACCCGTTTTTAGGGTTCCGTAGCCAAATGGCAAGAAACGGAACCCTTATAGATTCATCATGTCTGTCTGTCTGTCTGTCCGTCCTTATGTCACAGCCACTTTTTTCAGAAACTATAAGACCTATAATCTTGAAACTTGGTAAGTATATGTATTTTGTGAACCGCATTAAGATTTTCACACAAAAATAGAAAAAAAAAACAATAAATTTTAGGGTTCCCCATACTTAGAACTGAAACGCATTTTTTTTTTTTTATCTGTTTTTAAATTTTGTTTATTCAAGCATACGTTAGAGGTTAGCAAGAAAATTACATCATCATTTTGGTTGCCAATACCTACTTTGTAAAGTGAAACATGGGCTTAGTAAAAAGGGTCTCTAGTAGGTATACAAATGTTTATGTCGGCGTTTATGTATGTTATGTGTTGTGGGCTAAGGAGAAACGCCTTACACATCCCGTCCGCTAATGACTTGTATGTACCTAGCAACATTACGTACAGTGATTTATTTCCTCAGTGTACCAGTTGCCTTTTAACAAAGGAAAGTGAATTGGTCAAATAAATTAGCACCTTTAAAAAAGTTAAATTACCTTGTCCACAGGCTACAAGACTTCAGATGCGTGTGGTGTAGGAAGTGCGTGCATGCAGCGTGCAAGCCTAGTTGGCGGGCGTCTTGTTCCTTGGGCCCTGCTAGAGCGTCAGTGGTGCCCCCAACACGGCTGCATTCTGTGGGCCCCGATGACGCGTGGGTCCCAGACCGACCGGCGTACGCTTCACCACTCATTGTGTTCGTGAATTCAAGATCAGGTTCGTATTTTTTACTAAAGGAAAATTTGTTTTTTGGGTTTAATTATGTTAGTGTTTGATATTATTTATTGAAAAAAATTCGATATATAACAGATTCCATTATTAATAAATAGTAATTTAAAAAAAATACTTAAACTATATTACTTTACAGCTGAAACTTTATATGTATATAGTTTATCACGGCACTATAGTTTTGAGCTACGTTCGTAGTTCAAAATAAAGCCAAGTTTACCAATTCAAACGTCATTTATTCAGAGAAAATGGCTCCATTTATGTCGGACCGTCATATTTTACCAACTGTTTTCGCCACAATTCTTCAGGTTTTCTAAAAAATTTAGTATTACGGGATTTTTTTCCACCATTACGTATGCGATTACTAAAATGATGACTTCTAAATTTAAATACGTAAAAATGTCAAGCCACTTACTTAGATGGCTATTCCAGGTGACAACCAAGGCGTGAAGTTCTTGCGTCGATTTCGGCAGCTGCTCAATCCTGCTCAAGTGTTTGAACTGAGCGGTGCGGGGCCCCGGTTGGGTCTCCGTCTGTTCAGACATTTTGCTCCGCTCAGAGTACTGGTGTGCTCCGGAGACGGATCTGTTGGGTGGGTGTTGCAGGAGGTTGACAAGTTGGATATGCATGTAAGTAGCTTTAACAACAATAGCTTCAGTAGATTTTGTATTTTTGTTTTTGTGCGATTCAATTATTAGGTTAACTAAAGTTCTTTTTTTGTTTTTTTAAAGACAACTCCCCCATTAGGGAAATAAATCCCTGTGTCGCGGGGACTTTACAAACATACATTTCACGGACACAAAGTACACCCAGACTCAGAACAACTATTTGTGGTTCACACAAATAATTGTCCCGGGTGGGAATCGAACCCAGAACACCAGGTCTCAGAAGCAACTTCCGTAACCACTGAGCCACTTAGAAGCCAGAGAAGCGGGATCCTTATACCTGCTTTCTTTTTAATATTATTTGTACCGTATATTCTATATTTATATAATTAAAGAATCTTTAGTATTGTAGAAACTTTCGTGTGAAATGTGATGGCCACCTTCAATACCCGTAGATACGGATGAGAGAACGAATAATAGGCAAATGTGCCTATCGTCATTTCTCAGAAGTTTTAACACTTATGTAGTAAAGCCCTCCGGATCGTTTTCTGCCACGGTTGCCAATCTCTAAGGAAATTTGCCATTTGCACACCACCTTCTGAGAGATCACCTTATCGCGCTTTTAAAGGCACGGGTGAAGCATCACCTACTGCTTGACTTTGGGCTGGTACTTAGTCTTCTTTAGTAACACAATTGTTTGCCCGACCCGGGAACCTGTTGAAACGGTTGAAAATAACACCGCTAGCAACTTCTCTGGAAACATTTAAAAACCTGTAGGCCATCCAGAATTATCCAAGTTTTTACCAATCCAATAATTTGCAGCGCCAAGTCCAAACGGCGGTACTTCCACTGGGCACCGGCAATGACCTGGCGCGGGTGCTCGGGTGGGGCGCCTCCTGCGACGACGCCGCCAACTTACAGCAACTCATCGAGAGATACGAGAGGGCTTCCACAAAGATGCTTGACAGGTAATGTCAGAGTTGAGCAGTTCTCTAGACAATTCTTTTCACCACTTTCCACGCCCGGTACTAGTGGTAGGAAAAAAATAATAGGACGCATCACAGAACATTATTATAAATATTTAACTCATTTATTATTATTATTCATATCAGCCATCAGCAGCTGCTGCAGTAGCATATATGACCCATTTTTAGGGTTCCGTAGCCAAATGGCAAAAAACGGAACCCTTATAGATTCGTCATGTCTGTCTGTCTGTCTGTCTGTCCGTCCGTATGTCACAGCCACTTTTTTCTGAAACTATAAGAACTATAATGTTGAAACTTGGCAAGTAGATGTATGTTGTGAACCGCATTAAGATTTTCACACAAAAATAGAAAAAAAACAATAAATTTTGGGGTTCCCCATACATAGAACTGAAACTCAAAAAATTTTTTTTCATCGAACCCATACGTGTGGGGTATCTATGAATAGGTCTTCAAAAATGATGTTGAGGTTACTAATGTATTTTTTTTCTAAACTGAATAGTTTGCGCGAGAGACACTTCCAAAGTGGTCAAATGTGTGCCCCCCCCCCCTGTAACTTCTAAAATAAGAGAATGATAAATCTAAAAAAAATATATGATGTACATTACCATGTAAACTTCCACCGAAAATTGGTTTGAACGAGATCTTGTAAGTAGTTTTTTTTTAATACGTCAAAAATCGTAAACCGCAATTTAGCTTTCATTCAATCAACTCGAATATAAAAATATAAAATAACATTTCATTTCATAAACATACGCTTTTTTATTTATTCTTGATATCAAAAATAGGTACGCACTTGTAACTGAAACGGAACCCTTCGTGCGCGAGTCCGACTCGCACTTGGCCGGTTTTTTAGTTATATAGGAGCCAGCACTTGATGTTAAATACCAGACGAATCCAAAACAAAGGCTATCCAATAAATAGCTGATACATATCATCGTTTAATTTCTAACATATACATGAGTCTTTTTCTGGCGGTTTTAAAATTTGAAAAATACATCGCCGCAATAAAATTAAGTGAAATGTAATATAGTATTGAAATGAATGTCATTTATTCAATACCCAGCTAAGTTACTGTGTCTGACATTCGTGGCGTTAGAGCTTATGCCGATATGCAACGGATGTCCAAGACAAACCGTCTTCATCCTGCCGGCTCCAATGTAGGGATGGCGATCTGAGATCGATTAATCGAAGAATCGATTTTTGGAGCCAAAAAGATCGATTTTTTAAATCGATATGTAGTACTGAATCGATTCAGTGAATCGATATTTCACCCTTAAAAATCGACATTCGATTTTATGACAGACTGTTGTTTTTAAAAAGTTTAGAAATTAAGCATTGGGAACTATAAGCTACACTATCTATTTTCTTAACTTTGTAAACCAATACATAAAAAAATAAATGTCTTATTTTATACCTGATCTGATCTTTTGATATGGTAATAAAAATATTTTTTATCATCGAATCACCTGATTTTACTGATAAGAGATCGTTAAATTATAATATGTGTCATGTTTTTAATAAAATAGATTTATTTACAAAAAAATAATTTAATTTAACATTATAAACAAAAACTTGAAGAAAAGATCGATTTTTCAGAAATCGATCTTTTTGGCCTCGATTTTTTTGTGGATCGATTCATTAGGTCACGATTCGAATCGATTTAAAAATCGATCTTTTTTGGAAAGAATCGACATCCCTACTCCAATGTTAAAAATTAGCAATTAAGACATACCCGTAATGAGTGTTGTTAGTTAGTGACGGGTTATTTTATTTGTGTGTTTATGTATCCATAATATATTTAGAAATTGAAAGATCATGATAGTGTATTCTGTGTACTGTCTGTAATCATAATCATAAAAATAACACATGTTCTGTTTCAAAATAACTTATCTGATCTGTTAAATTAGCAAAATAAAAATAAAAGTTGTATAAAAACAGCCGATTGGTAAATTGTGTAAGCCAATTAACTAAATAAGACAGTAACTGGACCTAAATAATGTTGACATGCCCATTTGAGTATTTTTCGCCGGATCGTCTCAATGAGGCCGCGATGAAACCGGCAGTAGAATACCCCACTGAGTTTGTTTCGCCGGATCTTCTCAGTTTAGTATTGGATCCGGTGGTAGCATAAAATCGCGTCCGAAGATATACTTATGGTCCATCTAAATAATAACATACTCAAATGACAGAACTTTAGACTATTAAATTATAGATAAAAAATAAAATTCTATTTTCATACCTGACAGCTTTTACGCTAAAGCTATAAAGAAATATCAAATACAAACTATTTATTATTATTATAACTGAAATAACTAAACTTAATTAATTAATTAAATATATTATATTAATGAGCCAAATATGTTTTGACTATTTGCAAATGCCTGTAATAGGTTTACGTAAATAAAAACTTTTTTATTTTATTTTAAATAATATCGATGATCCTGATTTTATCAAACTATTATAAAGCAGTCGTTTTCAGACCAAATTCATAGTTGATTCGACTTTCAGAATTTACTGGTATTCCTGATAGTGACAATCTGCTATATTTTTCCCGACGCGGAAATTTATCCTGCGATGTTTTCCATTTTAAGGCCCAACCTTCCTACATACCTAAGCTACAGAGGTGAAATACATCTCACGTATATATATAAAAATGACTCAAAATCTATAAGTCACTTTAGCAAAACAGAAATAGTAATACCAGCCATGGCAAATATATATACCCTCCATATTAATACAGTAAAGCGGCCGTAGTCCAATGTGGTCGCCGGTTCGATCCCCACCTATTGCACTACCGACGTGAACCCACTCGTAACACAAGCATTTTAGCTTAGCACGACGAGTTAACAAGAATACTAGTCATCAACAGCCCGTTTACGTCCACTGCTGAACATAACAGACCTTGGTAAGCCAGGATCGTTGAGGGATATTGCCATAATCACCACGCTTGGCAGGCGGATTGGTGATCGCAGTAAGATGTAAACCTTGAGCTAATAGATGCTGCTGCCAATCCATCAGCTGTATGTCCCTTAGTCGCCTTTCACGACACCCATGGGAGGACATGGGGTGGTCTATTCTAAGCCACACGGAAATTTCGCTCACGGAGGATAATTCCTCAAGCAACCAGATCCGGTCACCACGTCCTACGCGCATAACTCGAGAACGATTTGTCCAACTTGGCTAATTCATTTATTATTGTGTTGATAATTCTCAAGACGAGGCATAATATACAGGGTGTCCCAAAAGATTACGTAGCTGGGAAGGGGGGTGATGGTCACAAGGGTCACCAGAAAAATATAAAAAATTCCCTCTGGGTGTTTAAAAAAATAAATGGCATTTTTTAAAAGACTAAAAATTTTACACCTTGTGCTAACTGTACCTACAAATACGGCTGTATTTAAAAAAAATGCTGTTATGTAATCTTCAATAACAACAAGGTCATCAACATCAACATCAAAAATAACAAGGTGTAAAATTTAAAGTTTTTAAAAAAATGCCATTTTTTTTTTAAATACCCAGAGCGGTTTTTTTTTTATTTTTCTAGTGACCATTGTGTCCACCCCTGTCACCCCCTTTCCCAGCCACTTAACCTTTTGGGACACCCTGTATAATGTTGTAAAGTATCACGGGAAGCGTTAGAATATTTGACAGGTATAACGGCGAGCACATACGGCTAGCTTAAAATGATTTATTAGACACATGATGTATCGACATATCTACTTATTTCTCTACATTAACGTCTTGGTGTCATAATGATACATCATTTTAAAACAGTAGCCTCATTCCCCATGCATCCTGGCTGACATGTAGCTTTCGAAGTAAGCTCATCGATCAATATGAAGGAGCAGAATACAATGTTTACTGTAACACCCTGAAATATCTTTATCTATATATAAATGTATCCCTATTCCCGTTGGTTACGGCATCATACGTGAACCACTGCACCGTTTTCGCTAATACTTTATTGTGTTTGTTATTGACAGAACGTACTTATAAAAGAAAAAAATAAGAAAATTGAGTGGAAAATTATAAAATATAAGAATATTTATCTAATTTTAAAATATAAGGATACGTTTGACATAAAATTGACCGAATGCGTGCTACAAATATCCAGTGGTGGATTTACCAGCAGGCTAAGTACGCTGGGGCCTAGGGCAGCAGAATTTAGGGGGCGGCAAATTTGGTCAATATTGTTTTCTTACAGAAAAAAAGTCTTAACGTCAAAACTGTTCAATACTAAAATTTTAAGTAGTTCAATAATAGGGGCGGCAAAATTTGAATAGCCTAGTGGTTCACCACTGCAAATATCGTCAAAAAGTATGTAAAAAAACTGAATTTCTTGGCGCAAATCACGGTTAGTTCAGAGCTATCACGTCTAATATTAAAAGTTCAATTGAATATAGAGTTTTTGTAATATGTAGTAAGTATTATAAATATTAAATTTCCGTTAATAAAAACTGGAAGTCTGCATCAATAAAAAAGGTTTCCCAACAAGTAGAGGCAAATTTTATTCACATTTCCTATCCTAAATGGTACTAAAATTTGCATTCGAATAGTATAGTCCAATTTGGATTGTTATAGCAACTAAGCGTAGCGTTCTAACTTTATGATATTACCATAATATAAAGTCTGTCTGTTTTTCTTATAAAGTGGTTCATGATGATAACATAATAGCAAAGGTCAATGGTCAGAATATATCATTTCATCGAAGAAAATTTGGCCGAACTCCAAAAACGACAAAAAACTGCCCTCATTTGATATTCGCCGTTGGTCATATTATTATACTTAATACGTATATATTTTCAAAGAATAAACTTGTTCCCAAGTGACACGGAAAAACACTTTAGTTCTAACTTTGGCATATGATACTTACCTAATAGAGTTTTCGAAACAATTTCAAAGTTATTTTTTCTTCCTAAACTTTGATTAAGTATTTCGATATATTTTTGTTAAGAGGCCACCCTTTACTGTCGCTAATGTTCTTATTTTACCTTTACATCCAATTTTGCAAAAACCTTTTCAAGTTTCTAATGACGATTTATTATACCATAATTTTCTTTCTATTTTTGGCCGATCTCAATGGCCTGATTGATCACAAATATGATAAATCTTAATCTATGTAATTTTAACAACCATGTACCGTGTTTCTGGTAAATAAGTGTATTCTATTCTATTCTATTCTAAAAGAGTGGCTATTTTTTTTCCGCACGGACATATGTTTGTCACGACGCGTTTGCTACTTCACCCGGCATAAAGGCAAGCAGAGTTCCAGCCTTAATTTGTTTTAAACACTACAAACTAAGCAACCTGCGCGAGAGGACGCCCCTGTGGGGTTTAGACCTCGGCTCAGGGCGGTCGCTGGCGATGAGATTGAGGGTGAGTGTAAGAACCGCGGAGCCATGTCAAAAATTTGCATGTTGGATAGTGTACATGTTTAATACTATGCCAGTACCTTTTAGTACCTTTATTTAAAATATTAGTACCTTTGTATAGTTCTACTTTATCTTATTTTTAAATGGTCCGCCATAATGATGTCAGGACCGCGGAGCCACTGCCGATTTACGAAATACCACAAGGCTTAACAAAGACTTTAATGTAACAACCTTTAATACCTTGTGTATTATAAAAAATGGCATTTAAAATTTGCTTGTAGATGCCACCATCTTTAAATTATAAGCATTTTATTTATTCACGCCTGTTCGTTTATGATAGCAATGTGAAATAAAAAATATTAATGTGACCTAAGTTGTAGGCGCCTTATGAGATTTTATGCTTAATAATGCTTATAATTTAAAGATGGTGGCATCTACAAGCAAATTTTAAATGCCATTTTTTATAATACACAAGGTATTAAAGGTTGTTACATTAAAGTCTTTGTTAAGCCTTGTGGTATTTCGTAAGTCGGCAGTGGCTCCGCGGTCCTGACGTCATTATGGCGGACCATTTAAAAATAAGATAAAGTAGAACTATACAAAGGTACTAATATTTTAAATAAAGGTACTAAAAGGTACTGGCATAGTATTAAACATGTACACTATCCAACATGCAAAATTTTGACATGGCTCCGCGGTTCTTACACTCACGATTGAGGGATTATGACTTTTAGTATTTAAAAGGGTAACAATTTATGTAAAATATCCAAGTAAGTCACATTACACTGCCGCCTGTAGTGTAGATTAATCAGACTATTTTTTTTTTTTCGTTTTAACTTAAAAAATCGGCCAAGTGCGAGTCGGACTCGCTCACGAAGGGTTCCGTAACATTTTCAAGTGCCTACCTGTTGCCGCTATTAATATCGAGCAAAAAAGGGGGAAAAAAAATATATTAATATTTATTTTATTTTATTGTTAGTATTTGCTGTTACAGTGGCAATAGAAATACATCAACTGTGAAAATTTCAACTATATAGCTACCGCGGTTCTTGAGATGGAGCCTTGTGACAGACAGACAGATAATGAAGTCCTAGTAATCAAAAATGGGTACGGAAACCTAAAATAGCACTAACTCCCGCACTAGGGATATTAATCTCTGCGTCGCGGAGGACTTTACAAACATTTCAAATCACGGACTCAAAGCACACCCGGCATCATCAGAACAACTGTCTGTGGTTCGATGGTAATCGAACCCAAAACACCAGGTTTCAGAAGTAACTACCGTAACCACTGAGCCACCACCGGTGCAATCTTGCATTTCCAACCATTCCCTCTCACTTATACTTTAAAGTAGGAACACATCATTGTATTCAATCAGAAATAATTATCTTTAAGTAAGAGTAAGTTTGACACATTTTCGGACAGAATTGTATCAAATTCAAATATATTACTGCACATCTTACTAGAAGTCCTTGCAATATAATATCCTCTATATAAAATGTGATTGTTGGTGCAGGTGGTCGATCATGACCTTCGAGCGAGCTCTGACCGCGCCACCGCCACCGCCTGTGCCGCCTGATCTGTTGGAAGAGAATACGTTGCTCAAGAATTTACAGGACATCATGCAGGTGAGGAATACTCACTCTTAAATGACTAGCATAGATGACTTTGATGGTTATCCTATGATTGAGCTTCACAATACGGAGTAAGTTATCATATTACTTACCATAACGGAAGATACACAGTGATTTTTTAGTCATTGGTATTACCCAGCGAATTTATTTATTTTTGGTAGTAAAATTGATCCATGTATGTAGGTAGGTATCCTATATGCTTTTTCAATGCAAAAGGGATCACGTTTGTACTATCTTGATATTTTTTTTATTGCCAGGAACTAGACTTAATTATTTATCATTTTAGTCTCCGTAAAAAAACATATTATTATGTTTATTTGACATGATAATGTTACGTCTCGATAGTGGGTAAAGCTGACAGCAAATCGGCCTGCCAATTAGTAACAACGACGAACAATTATGGTGTATGAAGAGACTATAATAATATCTTTGCATTGTAAAAAAGTATACCTACTGAATTGAGTGAGCTGCTCCATTATTATGCAATGCAATGTATTATATGATCAAAGATTAAATAATTCCCAAACCAAAATTGCTACCTTGCTATGAAATGCTAGCGTTGTGTTCGTGACTGATGGTGGCGGAGGAATATTTGAGGATTAAGTTCCTCCCAAGTCATATCTGGGCTTTGTCAAAGTTTGAATGATGTTGAGTATTCGCAACATTAACTAATTTGATATCAGGCTGGTGACGTGCACTGCGCGGCTAGTACGTCTCTCCGCGCGGGATGTTCCCGGCTGGCGGCAGCGGGGGAGCGTGCGGGGGGCGGGGCGGCACGGGCGGCACATCGCCTACGACGCGCCGTGTCGTTGTTGTTGCACGCGCGGGCGCATTTGGCGCATGACCATGGACGTTGCAAGTGAGTGGAAAGCTATCTTTAAGCTTATTTTTCAGCTTGCTAGTACAGTCAACAAAATAGATAGTGATAGAGACATATTGTGAAACGTATTTATAATGTTTATGAGAATAGTTCACTGTTATTTTTACTCAGCTGGTAACAAAATCTTCGCCCATAAAGAATTACCGGCTGTCCTGCAGACGGAAGCATATTTATTTACATTAATTGATACAGAAGGTGTAAAGCTAAATAGTGCTGGTATATGTGTACTCTATTAATATATACTCAAAATAGTAAGCATTTAACCACACAAATATAAAATCTTTATTACCACAACTTTGTATTCATACTTAAGTTTAGTTTTGAAGACTTAAGTTAGCTTTTGAGAACTATTGACGGTATCGTCGACGAATGTTGTTACTACTTGAAATACTTATATTAATTTGAAAATTGTGCAACCAACATGCGTATTTTATGTGTATGAAGCTATTATTTCAATATTCTCCGGATCCAGGTCTTGGGAGCCGCAGGAGACAACGAGTGACAGTGAACCTGAAGCACAACCGCTTGCCGAGAAGGGCAGCATTGAAAAGACTGAAAAGGTACAGAAAAGTTTACTCATTCAAAACACATTCTTGTTTTAAATATTTTTATAATTCACAGTGTTGACATTTAATATTGATATAAAAATCGGCACATCTGGCAACACTGATATAAAGTGACACAACGATTTTTCCAATAAAAAAATTAAGTAAAAAATAATGATTTAAACTGTATCAGTCATTTCCATCAGTCATTATTATCTTCCTTTCAACAAGCAAATGATACTGTCGTTGACAGGAGCAGCTGAACTGGGCGGCTCGCGGTTGCGCGCTAGCGGGGCGTGCTGACAGCGTCAAACGTGCGCTACGATCCCTCGTCCGTACGCTTACGCAGATATACCCGCAGGTATTTATGTGAAAATGATGTCCATCCATTTCGAACAGAAGCCATAGAAATTGAGAAACTTGCTATGCTTCTCGCAATCCTCTTGTTGTTCTACTAACCCGAGTCTGCTAGCTTAGATAAAAAAATTGCAGAAAAAGTCTTGTAAGTGGAATGTTGTACAGGCTCAACCAACCAGCTTGGAGCGAAAAATGAAGACATTTTCTAGTTGAATTGTAGTTGTTTTAATTTTAGACTGAATTTAACTCTATTGTTTTGGATACCTACATCTCATTTTGGCTATCTTTATTATCCATCTCAAAATACTCCTAGGGCGTATCAACCGAAGCAACAGACTCTTGTGACACTTGCGAGAGCTCCACCTCTGGCATTCCACACATCGCGGTGGAATGCGCTGACGGGGAGTCTGAGGGGCTAGAGGGAGGTGAGAGCGGGGGGCCCGAGATGTCAGCGTTGCCGGTGCCCAGAGCTTTTGCGGACAGTCGGCGATCGTCGGCAGCGTCAGCGGTGTCGGCGGCTTCTTTGCAACCAGAGAAGTAAGACTCATATTCAAAATAAACAATCATACAGAATATTTTAATACTGATTTTAATGAATTTTACAATAAATATTTTACTATTATTTTTTTGCTTTTCTCATCACAGCATTCCAGATGTAGATGAAGATATAGTTAAACTAATAAGCTCAAACCCATCGGACAGCAGCAGCCTGTGCGTAGATGCTCCCGGCAGTAAGGCCAGCTCCTCACCGCAGGATCGCCTGTCGCTCTCCAATCTTTCCTGTGATACTAGCTCCTCCAAGCTTCTCCGGCCGGACGTTGAGCGCACATATAGTAGTAGTCTTACCATACCTAACCTAGTTGTCTCTGACGATAGCGATAAGAGATCCATTATACAGGGAGATACTTATGAATCGGACCAATTGACTATAATAGACATCGACAAACCGTATACTGATGATGTACATTTTGCTATGAGTGAGAGGGCCACTCCCGCCAGTGGAGAGTGTACGCCCGACAGAAGACTTTCCAGCGTAGACTTGGAGATTGAAGCGAGCAGTTCGGAAGGGTCCAACATTAGTGATGATTTTAGTTTGATATCGGAAATTATGGACGCTAAGCCGGAGGAGTTGGAAGAGGCCGGCGGAATTGGACACATAGACTCCCCTGAAGTATCTGAAACGACTTACATGAACTCCGAAACTTTACACGGAGAATCTATTATGGACGACATAAGCTCGATGCTCGGACAAGACGTGCTTCTAGCCATGATGGGCAAAAACGGGGAAAACGAAACGTACACGGATGACACGACTTTATTCACATCTGATACCGTGTCGGATAGTGCGATGGACAGCCGGAACCCAAGCCTTGAGAAAAATAACGAGGCGAAACTAAAATACATATCGAAAATGAAGAAGTCTAAGGAAGGTGGTGAAATGGAAAAATTTGGCTTCGAAAATCGAGTATTCTACATCGAAAATGCAACAAAAGTGGAAGAGCAAATAAAATACTGCAGCCTGGCGCAGTTTGAGGAGGGCAGTGATATTGCGAGGAAATCATTTAAGAAACAACTGCGAAAAAGTTTAAAAAAGCGGGTAGGCGAAGATGTAAGCTTGATGCACTTGCTTCCAAAGACAACAGAAGAATTGTCCATCAAAGGTGACGTAACTCCCAACCACATTGAAACGCCTAGAATCGGTCGTCAACCTAAAACGGCTTTAGATATGCCATCGTTTACGTTTACTGAAGGCAGTGAAGCTACGTCTCCATCGTTTCCTCAAGTCAGCGTTGTGGTAGAACCACCTTCTCCGTCTCACAGTGAAGATAAAAAGAGCTTAAAAACATGTCCCAGCCGAATGGCATCAGTACTGAGTGATATTTTCGACCAGGGTACAGATACCCTGAGTGTTAATTCGCCGGAGCCTAGTATAGGTACCACGAGGGAAAGGCGCCAGTCCGATAACCCGAAACTGTTGGGATCAGATCCTGAGTATGGACAGTTCCTGAGTTGTTCCCCTGCAGCAAGTCGACGGATATCTTGTGGCAGTCTGTTTAAGCCTGGCGAACCTGATAAGTAAGTAATGTTATTTTAAGTTCAAAATAATAACAATTTAACCTATAGTTCAGTTTATTCAACTCAATTCGATTGAAACAAAGTCAAATTATTTCCCATGTTACGCTATAATAATGTCGAATCTAACATTCATTATTCTTAGACCCTCCGGTGTACATATTTATTTAACCGAGACCTTGAGGTTTTCTTGTTCTCAGAAGGGAATGGCAGATTAATTTCAGAACCAAGTTATTTTTATAGGAAACCGAAGTAAAAAATGTGTCAGTATTATGTACCTACCGCCGCGGGCTTTCATTTCCCCTATAAACGTTATTTCTTTATCTAGGCGCGGTGAGCTGTTGCGCAAATTTTTTATAGCTTCTTAAAAAAACTAAGATGGTTGAAGCATTTATTAAGTACTAGCTTTCCGCGCGCGGTTTCACTCGCATAACTCCCGTTCCCGTAGGAACTTCATAATAAAATATAGTTTATAGCCCCTTCGATTAATGAGCTATCTTTCCCGAGATAAGCGTTTTCAAACAAGCGTATATAAATACAAAATTTTATAAAATCTCCAATTCAATTTGATACATCGATTCATTAAGTAGCTTAATCAAGTTAATATTTTACGTTCTTTTATAGACTTTCCACATCGGTCTCGTCAATATGGGGTGAAGGCGGACCTGCTACCGCCATCGGATCTAAGTCCGAAGTCAACGACAAGACAAAGAAGTTACCTATCATCAATCCACTAGTCCAGCTCCCGGCGTGGCCTCACGTGACTCAAGGATTCATCAGCCAGTGCCTCCTGGCCAATGCTGATGCACTTTGTGCAGCTGTCAGCCCTTTAATGGACCCTGACGATACGTTACTGGAAGGGTTTTATGAAAGGGCGGTAATGAACAATTACTTCGGAATAGGGATAGATGCGAAGATTACTCTGGACTTCCATAACAAGAGAGAAGAGCATCCTGAGAAGTGCCGGTCGAGGGCGAGGAATTATATGTGGTATGGTGTATTGGGGTCTAAGGAGTGGGTGAACAGAACCTATAGGTGAGATAAAATATCCAATTATCCATTTGTATTTTTTTTTAATTCACTAAACCGATATTCAATCTTATACTTTTATACTTCCAAATAAACTTACTTATTTAACAAATTACAATTGCCATGTACTCGATGTGAATACAGCATATATTATTAAAAAATATAAAGCGATTCAAAGTCAAAATGATAAACTAAAAACTAAACTAAACGGGTGCTGAAAATATTGTTAGAATTCAAGAATTTAACAAGTTGACTCCTGAGACTACACGACTTGCAAATATATCCACATAATTGCGGATAAAGTTGGCCAATTCGTTACAAGAAATTGGCTTTATGTGGAACACCATACTGCCGCTCGTTATTTCCTTTTTTGAGGATCTTGTTGAAATAATAATAATATAAATAGTCGAAGAATAATATTATTTTAGAATCAGAAGTATGAATCTTGAAAGGTTTAAAATCACCGCTACAATTCATGTCTTTATTAAATTGACAATTAGATATCTCAATAACTTCAACATATAAATACGGTATCATCAACATCAGCCAATGTAACGTCCACTGCCGAACTTAGGTTTACCTCGAGGGGAGGTTTTACAATCGTCCCTACGCTTGGCAGACGTTGGTGATCGCAGTATTGTATTATATCACACAAGGAAACGCTGCTGCCTGTTCCCAGGTATATAGGTATATGATTGTTAGACCAATTGTGACCAGTACTCGAAACTATTTCTTTTTAATAGGCACTTGGGTCAAAGAGTTCAACTGGAGTGTGATGGTCAGAGGATACCGCTGCCGGAGCTCCAGGGTATTGTGGTGCTCAACATTTCATCCTTCATGGGCGGCACCAACTTCTGGGGAGGGGCTAAGGCTGATGATATATTCTTGGCACCCTCGTTTGACGACCGTATACTAGAGGTAGGTTACATTTAGTGATGAAAAACTATGGCAGTCATTTTGGTCTATACATTATCTGTGTCCTAGCGATTAGCGATTACAGCGATTTCTCGACCACGGTGTCGGCTCCAACCAAGATCCTTGTTGAAGGAGCGAGCTGTGCGCCGTAATATCACAAAAAATCGGGAGTCAAACCGGACTTTAATATAAAAAAGTTAATAAGTCGTCTATATTAAAGTTTTACCTTATCCTAAAAAATTTCTGAACACCGTTTTTGTACCAGGTCGTAGCCGTATTCGGGTCAGCCCAAATGGCGGCCTCCCGTCTGATCAACCTGCAGAAGCACCGCATCGCTCAATGCCGAGCCGTCCAGATCAACATCCTGGGCGAGGAGTGCGTGCCCGTGCAGGTGGACGGCGAGGCGTGGCTGCAGCCCCCCGGCTGCGTGCGCATCATACACAAGAACCGCGCACAGATGCTATGCAGGTCTAGAGCACTCGAGACTAGTCTTAGGTTAGTGACGTTTAGGTTAGTGCTGCCTGGTTTCTTTTTGTTTGATTTGTTTTTTTTGGACTTTTGTACTTTTTGTGAGCTGTATATTCCAATGTATGATGTTATGGGCAATTTTGCTTGTATGTCTTCTTACAGTTGCAAACCAATTCCAAAATTAGATAAATTTTGTATTCCATAATGTCAATAATAGCATTATTGACATTATGGAAAAGTCAGCAAAAGAGATAGGTTTACACCCTGTGAAACGCATATTTTTAGGAGCTTTATTTCTATTTAACACGTTTTTGAACTTGTTGACTAGACGATGTGGCTCTGACTGCACATTTGAAAAGTTCTTTAATTTATGTTTAATTGGAATTTTGTTAATCCAGCAATGCGAATGTAAAAATTGGTTTAGTTATTTTTATTAGCTTAATACTGCGCAATGGCCCACAGTAAAATGGCTTCACGCCTTGATAAGTACGCCAAAACTTAATGATACAAAATAACTACAAACATAGATATTAACTGCGGTGGAAGATTTCGCAATATAAAATTTTGTCGATACAACTCGATGTATTGTGTTTTGCCAGACAGTCGTATTCTTATCATTGAATTAAGAATTCGATTGTTTAACAATTAAAAAACTCACACTTCACGCCGAAACTAACCCGATACTACTAATTTGAAACCAGCTAATTTGTCTAAGTAAAAGTGTTTTTTTAATAGTGTAAAAGTTTTACATAAAACAATTTTTATATACGCCTGCTCACTAAATTTCTTCATTAATTTATTGATGTATTTTATGACGTAATGGTTTCTCTACCCTCAAATCGCAATTCCCCAATAGATATTTTAAGCTTTTAATGCATGAATAAATGTCGTACCTCTGTTGCGTTATGATTACCAAATCGTATTCTGTAAAGTTTGGGTTACCACAGAACTTGGGACGAGAAACAACAGCAGAAGCACGCGACGTCTGTACTGGGAAGTGGTCTGAACAGTCCGAGGGTTGCGCTGTCGATACAAGAGAGTGCTCAGTTACTGGCGTTGCTTGATGACGTCAACACTCTTGTTAAACATGTAAGTACAACAAATGGAAGCTATAGAAATAGGTAAGCGATGGTTTTAGTGGAACATGAATTGATTGAGTATATTTTTACCAGAAATAGGATAGTAGTAGTGTAGCAAGATTCAATTAGATGTGGACGAAAGAATTAGGCGTGCAGTACACAAAAAAAAACGTAAGGCGAAGACATGTAGTCGCTTCAAAATATTTTTACACGATGTACGTAGTTATACGTCGTACACACAAGCGGCATGGCGCAGGCGTAGTGCAGGCATCAATGCCTTATCCATCTCGCTTTTCCACTACGTCTGTGCAACATCTTCGCCTCACATCATTTGTTTGTCTGATAATTGACGCCTTAAAGTGTCGATCGTTGTCTTATAATGTCTAGGTGCACTTACATTTTATTTGCCTCAATGGTTGCTTTATTGAATTAATAAAATTTTAAACAAGTGAGATGGTCGCTACTAAATAAACAACAACTACATATGATGATGCAAAGACCATAATTTCAAGACAATGTTTCCAAGAAGAATCACAAGTTGGAACCATGTGGGAAGGCTACTTGCCAACTAAACTAATCTAACCACTTTATAATTGCAGGTGAAACTGTCATGTATAAGTGAGACGTCAGCGAGTGGCAGTGTAACTTCAGGCGTGGCTATAGCCCGCCGAGTCGCGGCTCAAGCTGACGCGTTACAAGACGCTGAAGGAAAGCTACTGCCCGCGCCACAACTCAGGAGATTGCTGGCTACCTTGGTAAAAATGCAATCGTTAATCAATCAATATTTATTTTTTGAAGTATGGGTTGTTATCATGTTTATTTGATTTAATCATGAGTACCTACTGTATTATACATAACAGCTTGCTTTATGTCTCTGAGATCGTAGGCTGACTTCCGCGCCAGTCAAAAAATGAGATTAAAACCAATGATTTTATTTCCGGGTCTGGTTGGTTAAGAGATACCTCCATGCCCGGAAATCACTTTAATTCGTTCATTTTGTTTGTGCTATAGGTACAGTCAGCAAAAGAGATAGGTTTACACCCTGTGAAACGCATTTAAAATTTATAGTTACACGTTTAAGAGAAGAGTTCACTAATAAGTATATTTGTAAACAGTTAGCTGCGAATTCTTCGCCCAAAAAGAATTACCGGCTGTTGTACTGACAAAAAAATATTTATTCACAGTATTTGATACAGACGGTGTAAACCTATCTCTTTTGTTGACTGTACATAATACAATACTGATGATGATACGTGTGCACTTATTATAATCTATAGAACTCTTAGGCCCGCCATACACGGACTGCTTGAAGCAGTCAGGATCGACTGCTTGAAGCTACGACTGCATAGTGAACTACAGACTTCTACCTACGTACATACACGAACCGCTCAAGCAGTTGCAATTGCTTCGGGGCGGATGGCAGCACGGTGAAATTTCATCATGCGGTCAAGCAGTCGCCAGGCATACAGTGACTGCTCGAGCTGTCGACTGCTCTCATGCAGTTACCGCCGCCCGCGCTTTTTAGTTCACGTCAAAATCCATGATGCTACCGATTTGGAATTGCCAACTGCTCGAGCAGTTTAACTAACTGCTCGAGCAGTTATCAATGACAGCCTCAAGCTGTTGCCTCTTGACTGCAAGAGCGGTCCGTGTATGTTGATCAATGGCTTACTGCTTGAGCGGTCCGTGTATGGCCGGCCTTAAAGTGGTGTCAAGTCAAATCAAGTCAAAAATATCTTTATTCACAAAGACACATTTAATAATTTTTTTAATAATGTTCTTATGATGGTTCTTTGTTTTTATTTTTTCCTGTCACAATGATGAGGTGAATAAATACTATTTGGTTTGGGGTCACCCGAAATATGTGAATCTATATTACTCGTATTACCGCAATTTGGTAGTATTTAGGAGTATGAACAGTGAGACGAAGATAGTTATTACAAAAGTGTTATTATTTGAATCAGGTGGACAGTTGCCACGAGCTAGTGGAATCAAGCGGTATATGTGGAGCGGCCAATAACGCCGCCACCTCGCTGCGAGCTCACCTCGCCAGAGTACAGCTTCAAGACGGATATGCCTATTTACAAATTGATGAGGTATGCTTAATTGTTCCCAACAGACAAAAATCTGATTCTTATCGAATCTTACTAGCACTTATTGGCGTAGCTACCGAGGGGCTCGGCGAGGCAGTGCCTGTGGCCCCCAACCCTGGGAGGGCACCAAAACCTTATTAGTAATCCTCATTTTTATAATATGTACATATACATATATATTGATAAGACCCGTTTAGAAGCAGCTACGCCACTACTGGCATTTACCAGATGAAGCATTTCAAAGGATTTAGAAACGTACAATTCAAAAAAGCAAACTATATTTTTCGAACCACTAACTTATGCTTTTGTACTTTTAAAAAAAGCAAGTTTTAAAAGCCCGATCTTTGGCTAAAGCATGGACATTATGAAGAGCAAAACTGGTATGTTTTAAAGTGCTCTGATTACTGCTAGAATTTTTAAGACAATTTTATTACACCTTTAATTTTGAATAAGATGTCAAATTATCACTTTTGTACACATACTTAAATAACACTTTACTCAACATTTATACATCTGACAATATATCACATCCAAAAGCCTAGAGCAGTATTTTCAATCTGTGGGTCACGGGCCGCAGGGGTGTCGTATAGACAGACTCAGGGGGTTGCTAACAAAAAGCTTTGTCGTTATTATTTTCAAAACGTGAGATTTTCTTCTTCTGAGAGATCTTATTTAAAAATATACCATTTACGTAGGCTTTTAAATAATTTATTTGTCTATATATTTGGCACAAGGGGGTCGCCAGAATTTTTCAACCAGTAAAGGGATCGCAAAATCAAAAAGATTGAAAAAACTGGCCGAATGCAACTAACATTGTAAACAATTATGTATTATAACTAATCACGCTTTATTATCCCGTCACCTTCATTGCCCAGATTCTTGTTAGAAGACCCAAACCGTACCGTAGAATGTCATTGGATGGCATTCGGTTGTACTTCTGAACCTTTTCTTTGTTCTGGTAAAACCCTGTTCTTCCAACCTTGGCCAATTTACATTGGAAACTATGTTCTATTGCATAGACCATAATATACCATTTTGATTGACCTTAATAGCTGAACTTATAAATCCATATAATATACCTACAGAGATATGAATTTATTAGTTCTAGACCTCAGAAGCATAAGGATGAATGTACAGAAGTTCAGAAGCATTTGGTCGTAAGTGCCAGTTTACGATAAAGGCACATACGACGAATGTTTCTGAAGTATAATGGCACATCTGACCTTATGCTTCTGAGCTCTAAAGTTTTCTCTAATATCTGTCATGCAGACTTAACCACATCGATACAAAAGTTGGTGCCAAAGTTTTCGATAACAAACCTACTCTTTACCAACAAATGTTACCAGCATGCCACACACATCTTACAGACAACTGAACCCTTCAGCTTTCATTAGTATCGACCCTTCACGATCCTTAGGTCCACAAAAAGACTGGAACCCGCTGGCTGCGAAGCCGCCGCAGCGTATCCGAAGGGCCTACTCCAACATACACCGCCAACCAGGTCCGAAGTTGGGGAATCAAGGAGGTCCAAACTTGGCTGGAATCTCTCCAGCTTGGGGAGTATTCGGAGGCTTTTGCTAAGCATGATGTCACTGGGAGGGAGCTGCTGTCGTTGGCCCGACGCGACCTGAAAGACCTGGGGGTGACGAAGGTGGGACACGTGAAGAGGATACTCCAAGCTGTGAAGGAACTCCAGTGACGGCGGCGAGGCCGTTCTGAAGGGGATGGCCTGGGATAAACAATGATGATAAAAACTTGGATTGTGAGTTCTGATTTTTCTTTCAGTATTTTTAAGACTACTGTTTTTATGTATCATGGAAAATAAATGTGATACATCTTCGAATCACATTATTTCTTGTAGGTTTTTGAAAGATAAAAACGGAGTAAACCTTTTATAAACTATATACATATATATATATAAATTATACCTATTTCCTATATCAAAATAATGAAGGAAAAATAAGATACTTGATGTTAAGATAATAATTATGTATTATTACTTAATAGTACTTCTTTGTTGTCAAAGGTGGAAAATGAGAGCGATGTTGGTCGACACTTTGGGACGGAATAGTTGTAGTTTAAATTCTCTTGGTGATCACTGGAAATCGCATCGATTTCTAGTATTACACTAAGTATATCTTTTGATGTTAAGAAATGATTTTGGAATCATTGATAACGATTACCTACTCTTAAATATTTTTGATTAAAAACGTAATCATCGATTTGACGACTTTAAAAACTGTTTTTTTTTTCTAAATTGTACTTTCTTGTATACTTTTACATCTTGTATGTATTAAACATTATATTACTTGTATTTTGTTAAAATTAAATACTGTTGAAGTCTTTACGATTCTTAACCTTTACTTACACAATGGAAATAATTCCATGAGACTTAGTTGCGAAATAATATAACTTATTAACTGTTAAAATATAGGTAGGACTGCTAGTGTCTCTGTATAATTAAAGACTGAAAAATGAGCACCTACGTATATATTTGCGACTTTAGACAACAAACTATCGTTTCATTTAAACTACTATTTTTTAACGCTATTATCAACGAAATATTCTACCTCTGCTACTACTTTGTTACCTGCATTAATATTTATTACACATTATACAATTCAGAATTTCTGATATGAGATGTATATGTTACCGGATATGTATGAAATCTAGGAATTGTACACAATTCCTAGGAAATATATACCCTTCCGAGCCTACTTAGGAAATGTGTAAAATAATGTTTCAAAAATTCCTTAATACACACATTTCCTGTGAAATGTATGTATTTCCTAGGAATTGTATATAATTCCAATATCGTATCAGGAAATGTATAAAAAGAATGCTTTCTGTAATAAAACATGTTGCTTCAACGAGAATAATATTTTTTATTAATACAAATAGGTAGCAATCATACCGTAAAATATGATTAATGTTATCTTACCAATTAAAGCTTCAAAAATCAACTAGGTATCTATTAACTTTTAAGGTGCATTTATCGGAAAATCGCTGTTACCAGAAATTAATAAGAATCATATGTTGATCAACCTAGTTAGTTGATAAACGAGGTTTCGGGTGGTTATAAAAAAAAATAACCTAAACCTACCCATTGTTATTTCCGATTGCTATTTAGGAAATGTATAGATTTCCTAGGAAATATGTCTAATATAATTTATTTCACACATTTCCGGGCGATTTTAGGAATTACATACATTTCCTAGGAATTGTATACAATGACGGATTACATACATTTCCGTTAACATGTACAATACTTCTAAATTTACGCAGCTTTCGTTAATTGAATAACGTAACTATGTTCTTCTATTCAAACCTTTAAAACTATAAAAATATTAACTTAACAAACCTTCTTTTCTATTTTCTAATAAATTTACATACCTACTATGAAACAATGCGAAATATATTATGTATATAATAACTATATCTATACATACCATTTACAAATAATAAAGTATAACTTTTATAGTAACATTCGCGAATGCAACAAAATGGTGACGAATATATAATTCACATTACTGATAACATTTTAATTACAATATTGTTGTTAAAAAAGTTAAGTACCACCGAATGAGGCAAAACAACATTATAAGAGATGTATTTTGATAAACATATGAATGGGGAACAGACCGCGAATTTATTAGTAAAACGTCAATATATAAACGAATTATCCCAAAATATTGTATATTAACCACATTGTGTCACTCAATCATTTTTTATATCGTTTGTCCCAGTTGGCATTCTAGTCCCTAATATACCTAATAAATATAGTTTGTCATTATCGGATGTTAACGGCACAAAGTTTAACATTTTAATAGCTAACATTTCAATCAAGTTGACTAAGATACTGAGATACTAAAACTTGATCATGGTCTTAGGCATATGCGAGGAACGTTGGAAAATAAAATAGTTAATTTCTATTGCGGTAGTATCCAATATTGACACATTGTAATTTATGATACGCGAAAAATTAAAAGTGTTTAATAAATGCTGCCAAAATTGCCTTCCATACTAAAATATTAACGCACTTGTTGTAACAACGAATTATTGCATCGTTTGACTAAAATAGTTAAATTCCCACCCTACATTTGGAATACATTATTAATCATTAAATCAAGAAAATTAATAACATAGCGATTTACCGTCTACACTACATTTTATTATATAACTTCATAATACAAAATACAATTTATATTTTGTAGTCTACATGACTACAAAATATAATAATTACATTTTAACTTCTAAAGCGCGCGGTTTTTTTATGCGGAGATCGCAGCGTCAGACGCATGCGACCAACGGATGCACACAACTCACGCTGCGCTTGGCGCTGCGTCAACCGCGTAAAACAATGGTTTGTAATTATACAGCGAAACCTGGTTTAGTGGGACCTTGATAAGTGAGAAACCTCTATTACTGAGAACTATAATGAGGTCCCGGCACTGTTTCATCGAATTACCTCTGTTAATAGAACCGAATTCGAACCTGGTTAAATGAGATTTGATTTCTAGGATTTTTTCGATGTTTACCTCTATAATTGGGACCCTAGAACTCAATTCCCTTTATAAGTTAGACAATCTATCAGGCACGATTGTTTACAAAAAAATGAATTTCTTTCGCACATGCTTTTGTAGCGACATCTACAGTAGCCGCACACCAACTACTATAGACGAGCAGCGCCATCTACCACCTAGCATCCTAACTAACCTGTATCGCGCAATACAAGTTCGCAAGCCAATTCGGTACTATCTCAAATTTTGACCTCATAAATGAGACAGCTAAATTTTAAACCTGTCTAATTGGAAAACTGGATAAATGAGAACCTCTTTAAATGGTATAAAATCCTTGGTCCCTTGAGATCCCAATTAACCAGGTTTCACTGTATAACCTGATATGAAATGATGTGCGTTAATCGCATTGCGTGTAACGCAGGGTTTATCGCATAAAACAACCGCGCACTTAAATGATACTTAATTTAAGTCATTATCGTTTAATGTGTTTAATTTAAATAGAATGACACAAAATTTAATTATATATAATAATATATTAATTATCATCAAATTATATTTTGTAGTCAAAGATGGTATTCTTAGAATTTAAATTATAAACTCTGATACCTAGACAGTGAGAATTACAGTAGCTTCAATATTATTAGTAAATACATTGTATGTAAGCCTTTAAACATTAACAATAGGAAATATACTGAACTTTAGTACAAACATATAGAAAGTATATCTTTTAGTCGATTTACTTTTCAATAATATTCCTTAATTTTGTCTAGAATAAACAAATACTACCCGGTGAAATTCCATTATTAACAATTATATAGCACAATATTAAAATCCGCCTGCACAAATAAAAAAATAGAGAATGTTACGGTAGCTGTTACGTACATAGAAATAGATTGATTTTTTCGATACAATATTTAAATATACAAATCATATTAAAAATCTGACGAATGCACTATTAGCCATAGTATTATTAGCAAACGTATCACATAGCTTCTTCCTAGTACAACTGTGAGCAATAACAAAGGATATATCCGGTTATATTATAGAGACGTTCAATTTCGATGATTAGACAAGTAATTGTTTAGAACTAGTCTAACTAGGCCACTATTGAATGAGTGCGTATTATGTGTTATGTCGTTTTGTTTGACATTACTCCCGCGATGATACGTTCGTTCTATCTAGTCTATCGAATGTCGTGCAACCTGTGCAATGCATAATGTTGTTGCGTTGCACGATGAAATTGTACGCAATAGGTCGGCGTGGTATACATGTGGTATAGAAACACGACGCACCTCATTGTAGTGGTCAGGTAGATTAGATATATGGCAGAATAGGTGTCTTAATCTTAATTCAATATATTCTAAATAAAGACAAGCAATTTCATAATGTCTGTCGTGTGATGGACGGTCTTTTATAACTGTTATAAGACTATCTATGAAATGTGATCTCTTATTTTTTTATCTCTTAGATAAAATGCTACGATCGCGTGGTATGAGTTACTCGCCTTTTAACTTTAAAATTAGATAACATATCGCACACCTAGATGAAGACTCCGCTAACTCAAAAAGTACGAGTTTTGAGTTAGTAGCTTTGATATATTTCTTATATACTGTAAAAACAGTTTTTCGTCATTTCTGAAAAATGAGGTTTTTTGAGTTGCCGGAGTCTTCATCTAGGGGTGCGATATATTGTATACATGCGACGAACTGTGTAAAGGCCGATAAATCACGAATTGCAATTGTGTTTTACATACAAAAAGTATATTATTATATATTATAATATATATTTACAATCAATTTAAAATAACGATCAATGCAATACAAGATTAAGTGATCTCCATCTTATTGTCAAGGCCTAAAATAAAGAAAATTAAATCCATTCCACGCGATCGACTTTCCTTACATGATCTGCCTTATAAATGTTTTTATAATATAATGTATCTCTACAGATTATTCAGTTTCTTATGTACTATTGTGTACATATAGTGTGTGTCTATACTAATTGTATCTATATTGGATATTTATAATAGTTTTGTAAAGTCGACCTAAATACTAAATTAGTATACATATTTCCGCCGTGAACTGTACCTACGGAAAGTTGAATGCCTTAGTGGAAATAAATCTATTTGAATATTAAAAATATATAATGAATAAATACATAGTGAAACTGTGTTTATACGAAGCTTGACAGTAAATTACAGACTTTAAATTAAAATTAATATTTATGTACCTATTACATTTCATGTTGTAATTTTTAGTTTTTTAAAATGATACCTACAACTTACTTATCTTATTTTACGTAACATATTCCATAATTACTTTTCGTTCTTGTTATTGATAAAATATCTAAAAATAAAAAACACAAACGCATATTCAGTCAGGATATAAATAGCATTTATGGATTTTCTTTTATTTTATCAATAACAAAATTGTTTGCATAGATCCACATTTTAGGTGTTTCTCTAATTTATTTGTAATAAGTTATTGATGTCATTTTACTCAAACTGCTAGTCTTCGTGTAAACATAAATATTATAATCTTATTATTCGTAACAATTATTGAGATGTAGATAATATAATGATTTCCTCTATACTTACGTTTAGAAAAACTTTTTTTTTTTAAAGAACTCCCAAAAAATATTGTATTTTGATCTGTAAGATTTATGAAAATGTGAATTCAAAAATAAAATATTTAAAATTATTACTTAAATATTATAAATGATGTAATTGAGAATCGTTGTACTTTCGTAAGTGTTTTTTATATTTCGAATTAAATAACTAAATGTGGAATCTACAACCAGCGGGTCATGCAAATGGCGATGTTTTCAATTCACTATTATACTTTGAATTTATGTAAAAATATATATTTAAATATTGTTGACTTTTCAGCGTGATATGAGGATATTTTTCCAAGTGGTCGATTTCTGGGGTTAAAAACGATATACCTTACATTTTATATTGAGAATATAAATTAAATACTTATCACTTTTACTAACATAAATTCGTTACATGTTACAAATACTAAACGAAATTTCGAAGTCTATTAAATATTTCGTTATTATTTTTCTTATATCCCCAGACTTCGACGTAATTATCTTGATAAGGCCAACCATTCACTATAGAAGCTAATCACGTAACGATACGACTATGACTTCGATAAAAATGTCTTCATTAGTGTAGGGATAAATGTATGACAATACATTTCCTATTTTATTGTTACTGTATTATTAAAGCAACATTAACTTAAATTGACATATTTAAAATATTTTTTACATGCATAATATTAAATGAAGCGGAAATATTTTTATCATAGTTATAACGTTACGTGATTAAGCTCCTACACTACAATGTACACCAAAGATAATAAAAAGAAGTTCTTCCAATTTATGTCAAAATAACTAAAAGTGACCATACCCTTGGGAATTAAAAAATAAATTAGTGAATGCGTGGCTAGAATTCTTTGTAAGTGTAATCATATCATATGTTTAAGTCTGGTTTAATAATGCTGTCATTATACTATTTACTTATAATAATTCTTTGTAAAATATTTTAACTACATATTTCGATTAAGCAATAAGTATCGAGTTTCAATTTTTGTACTTAGGTGTTGTATTTTTATTTTGATTTTGGCGGCAATTTAATCGTGGGTTGAAAATTAAATATTAATGTTCGTTTAAAAAAATACGATATGACTTTAGCATCAATACATTTGATGCATTTATTTAAAATTAATACAACTCTCAGTTTTTATGTGTTCACTGTCTAAATTGTACGCCAAAATTAAAATAGTATTTATTCTGACCCACCAAAGGAGGGATATTAATATTTTATTAAGTTGTCTAGTCAACGTAACGTCAGTATGTTCCTGATGAAAGTTGTGAGAATCAAGTAAGTACATGCAAAAAGTACATATATATTATAACTATTATCGAAATTTATTTGTATCTAGTCGTGATTCTGATCGATCGTGTATAAAGTCTTCGTCGAGAAAAATCTATTTTGGAGTTGTTTTAATGTCTATTCCTGGCTTAGATATTATAATAAAAAGAAAATATTTGAATTTGGAATTTGAAATCATTGTGGGAAC
Organism: Nycteola revayana; assembly: GCA_947037095.2. Taxonomy (NCBI): domain Eukaryota; kingdom Metazoa; phylum Arthropoda; class Insecta; order Lepidoptera; family Nolidae; genus Nycteola; species Nycteola revayana. The sequence goes on along the minus strand of OX344845.2, from coordinate 21,189,249 downwards.
CTTTTGAGAATGTGTGTTTATCGCAAAAATATTGCAACTTTGGTATTTTTAATTGTATAATTTTATGTATTGTATACGAAACTGTAAGAATTAGACTATGCAAGACCAAAGCATTTATTTTTTAATTATTACATAAAATATAAAAACGATTATTTTATTTTTTAGACTTAATGTTCGTTTTTGCCAAGAAATGTCATTCCTAATTATTCACGTCAACACTTTATCTAATTTTCTACAATAGATAGCCAGGTATCGTCGAGCGTAAATTTGTGAACACATATGTGTATTTTAGTTAATCAAAAATATCTGTAAAAAAATACTGATGATCGTTAAATTTAAATCTAGATGAGGATGGAGCGAAATTATCTTTGCGAGCTCATTGGTCCACGTTATATGAAAATTAGGTGGTGAGATAGCAGCATATAATTAATTGTATTTCAGTTGATGTGAGTTGTCGTATCAGTCTAATGATTGAAAAAAAAATCACACAACAATTTTTGACAGAATGTTGACGATTTTTTTTTAAATGATGGCTCCACTCGCTCTTTTCTAAAATTTAATGGATGTTTTTATTTATGCACAATGTAATAAATAAATGCTTATTTAAAATATAGCAGACAATCAATTTAAATTACAGTTTAAGAATTAATGAAATACTTAACCTATGTTTGTATTTACTTGAACGATGCATTTATTTAGAAAACTTGCAGTCTGTTGTTTATTATTTAGGTGAATGACATTTCTAACGCTTTTACTCTCCATGAGTTATGTTAGTGTTTATGTTTAATAAATTTTTGCTCAATATATGTTAAGTTAATTTCAATTTAATTCGTATGCGATGTGTTGTTTTAGGGTTGCACATCTAGATAATTAAAGTTGCACTTCCTTACAAATTAAAAAGAAGAGATCAATAAATTTAGACCACCATCAGGATTCCCTTATAAATATTGAACAACATGAAAAATTAGTTACGTGAACTGTTTTTAATCGTTAAATATTGAAATTAAAATAGATAAAACGATTTTCATTCGATATTTTAACACAAATTTGATATTGATTAAATGGCATGAAAAAAAAGAAAGTTGCCAATCAATTCAACATAACACTGATTCTTGATTTTTTAAATCATTTAATGTTGTAAACACAACTAATTATTATGTTTACACAAACAAAAACTTTTTCTTTTTACAATTTGTTTTAATATTTTGGATGTGCAACCGGCTATACATTTATGTTAAAACTAGTGGGAGTCAACGACCTGTTGTGACGATATTATGATAAGATGATAACTCAGAATTATTGAACTCGATATTTTCTCTCAATATTTATATTTGGGAATTCAATAAATTATACTGTTACTCATATCTTGTTGTTTCATTGATTCCTTCTTCGGTCGTGAATATAACTATCGGAGTTTCGCCATATTAGCTTCGATACGACAATGTATAAAGTTTCTATACGTCTACGCCGTAGTCATTTCACACTACGCCGTAGAAAATTGTTTCCTAATCTTAACTGCGGCAAATAGCTCTACGGCGTAGTAGATTCAACTGTTAGTCATATTACAGAAATTAATTTATGAACTGTTTTTTTCAGTGCGGGGCAGTGGTCCAACTGCTCTGTCCAACTAGTTGGACCATGGGTCTTTACTAGGGGCAGTTGTCCAACTTTAAAAATAGTTGGACCACAGCACCTTTTGATAGTTCCGTGGTCCAATCATTTAAAAAATATAAGTGTGTATGGTCCCTACTGGTTTACGGTTATATTGAACCGCTTTACAGTAAAATAACAAAATTAAAGTCGGGTGACTAATTTTTAAACTTTATTTTTTTACAAAGTTTTACAATATTCAACGAAATTTGTCTAAAGCATGACCTACAGTAATATCACCTGAAAACAGTTGTAGCTGAATTTCTCGTATATAGTCATTATTATCAATTTGGGTCTTACGTCTCTTGTGTGCGATTTCGCTTGATAAAGTTGTAAAATTTTCTAAAACATTTAATAGACGTAACATTGTAACATTTTTTCCATTAATGCGCCGACGTAGTTTTGCATGTGAGCTTTCTAAAATGTTATTAGTCCTATGCCTCTGGCTAAATACGCTTATAAGCTGAGAAAATTCTTCAAATTTTCCTTTAATCCAATAACGCTCTATATATTGAATCAGTTTGTTAGCTTTAAAACCACTTTCTGCTTTTATGTAATTCCAGCCTTCTACAAATTTATCACACTGCAATAGGGGAAAAACAGAGCATAATGAAATAGTTCTTTTGACTCTTTTTGATTTACTTTTTGAGATACCTAATTTTTTTGCTTTTCTCCAAATACATTGTGACCAATGATAATAACAGCCTACAATTTTAACTGTCGGACAAAATTCTTTAATGCTGTTCGGAATAGACATTTCAAAGTCACAATGTAATATTTTTGGATCCCAATTTAACTGTGATCTGAGCATTTCAAATAACGCAAAATAAGTAGACTGTTTTTTGTCACTTAGAAAAGCAAAAACCAAAGGCGCAACATTAGTAGACTCATTTGTGCTTCCCGTATCGCCAAATATAGTAAATAATTGTACGAAAGGTCTGGGGCAACATTTAAAAGTTCCGTCCGCAAAATACTCATTTAACTTTTTCATCAACTCTCTTGCTTTTAATGAACAAAAAACTATTATACGCGTTCCTTCATAATAATAATCAGTAAATAAAAAATCTTTAAATTTTAGTGGTACCTCTATTACTTCGGTATTAGAAAATATCGATTTTGAAACCCCCAATGATTGGTTTCTAGCATTATAAAGGCTATGCTTCAAATTTGAATATGATGGAAATGTAGTAAAGTCACCAATCATGGACAGTATAAGCGATTTTTTTTTTAATTTACTTTATAATTTCTTCAATTTTCAATATACATTATTTGGGATTTGGAGGTAAATGAAAAGCTCTTTGCTCAATCAGTATTCAATGTTTAATTTCAGTTTAGTACTCAGTAAAATAAAATATTATAAATAAAAAACACTCCTATTTAGACACCATTAATGGACGGCAATAATCCAGTGTAGGACCCCCAATTATGGACATTATCTAATTATGAACAGCCATTAATGGACAGTAGAAATCCAGTCTAGGACCCCTAATAATGAACAGCTAGTTATAGAAATATGAATAATCTAGTAGGTAAAAGACAAAATTAATTGTTACTAACGAAATGCTTCTTTTAAGACTACGGGACAATTATGTTTAAAAAAAAAAACTATATAAGTACCATTATTATCAAATCAGTCTTATATAATATATCAAAACAATACTCGAAAGTCTAATTTAAACAAAATAAAACATTTTTGAACAATTATTTAAAATCAATCATAAAACAGTCTTATTCGACACGAACTTAAATGTCTATCACAACTATTATTGTATTATTGAAATATCAGTCTCAAAAATCACGTTATTTTCCATTGCGAACAATCTAACAATGTTATCCCTACACAAGTTACAGGAACTCGCAAAAAGTAACAATCTATAAGCGCTTTCATCACAATTAAAAATTCTTTCAGGGTCATCTATAACATCAAGCAAGTCTTTATTTTCAAGGTAGCCTTTAATTACTTCAAACCAACGGATTATGTCATCTTCTGTGACTTCATTTCTCGCTTTACTTAAATGTTGCGCTGTGCGTTCAGAGAGATCTGGATGCCTTTTTAAAAACGAAGAGTACCACTTTTTTCCTGGCCGATTGTCTGTAAACGGACAAGAATCTAAATTTTTCTCAGATATTATTTTTTGGACACTATCAAGCAATTGTTCTTTGGTGACAGGGAAGTGTTTTTCAGCCATAAAGATTATCCATTTTACGAGTATCCTTTCTTCATCGTAAGTAAGTACAGTAGCTGGACCTAGATTACAATCTATAGGACTTTTCCCAGTGATTTTATTATGTAATGTTATCCTTGGGACTCCGTATCTTGTAGCAGCAACAGATATTTTTTCTCCTTTTCTTACATCTTCGATAGCCTTAGCCATTTGTTCTTTTGTGTAGTCTTTTCTTGGTGCCATTTCTAAAATATATTTTTTTGTATTAGAAATACGTTGAACCAATTACAGACACCCAGTCATGGACAGAATGTCCATTATTGGCTAGACTAATAATTTATTGCAGGTTTCTAGAGAAACAAGCACAGACGTATAATATATGAAAAGTAATAAAAATCAGGAATTTCCCTTTATGGACACTCTGTCCATGATTGGGTGTATGTGCTTGAATGATATCCAGTTATGAACACCGGTAATTAAAAGGTCAGAATCACAATTACATTTTAGGTTATATTATAAAAGCAATGTACTACTATTGATAAATCACTAAATAATATCAATTTCAACAACGACGATATACCTGACACAATATAAGATGCTAAGCGTACTTACTTGCATCGCGATTCTTATAATAAATTACGATTCTCAGCACCAAATGACACCGCGTAACTAACAATCGTTATGGCTGCCGTCAAAATGGGTGTTGGCTGTCAAAAACGGTTGGTATGACAGCTAAAATATTGGCCCAACTGATGATGTTGCCAATTGAAAAAGAATACTGCGCGTTTGTTTAATTTCGGAGGTAAATTGAAAAAATGTCCATGGCTGGACCGCGTCCAACATAGGCATATGTTGTATTTTTATATTTAGTTAAAGTATCGTCATACAGTTTTGGAATAGTTTCATCGGAAACCTTTACTTGATTTTTCAAGTTGTCTATTGATAGCGATATTTCATTTAGTATTTCATTTGGAATACAATTATCACAATGTGGCGTAGTGTTTCCAACTTCCTCCTTTACTTAAAATTAAACAAAATCCTCCATTACTTATTGTTAACCGTTTTTCCATAATAACTGTAGGATTAGACTATAAATAGAAATTCAAGGGTACATAGAATTACGTATTAATACGTACATTAACGGTTACCGATCCTTTGCAACCCAGTTTCGTTTTATTTGCGCATCTCCAATATGCATTTCCACTTTTGTAGACACGACTTTATAGTATTGACGACAATTCCATAGCATCACTGTTCCACCTTTTCTTTCCACATAAACACACGCAACCCCTTCATCCATTATTTTTTAAATATTATATTTGTAATTATTAGATAATTAATATATTTATTACAATCAAAGTCTAACAAACTTTACAGACACAAATTGACACAATTATGACAATTGCATTGTACTATAATTCATAACAACCAGCCAGTATCTACCTACACACATAAAAAAATTGACTGTCAAGCGGTTCAATATAACCGTAAACCAGTAGGTACCATACACACATAATATATTTTTTAAATGATTGGACCACGGAACCATCGAAAGGTGCTGTGGTCCAACTAATTTTAAAGTTGGACAACTGCCCCTAGTAAAGGCCCATGGTCCAACTAGTTGGACAGAGCAGTTGGACCACTGCCCCGCAATGGTTTTTTTATAGTTTTATAAGTAGATACTTCGATTTGAGAATGAACCTGTTTGACATAACAGAGAAATAAACGATTGATGTCATTAGTGTAGTATAAAACCGATACCGAATACCGAACCGATAGTTCAAAAAACATTAATAATATAAAATATCAAAAAGAGTACCTAGTTGTTCGGCAACTACCATCCGGATAAAGCCGGACATAGTTAGGCTTTTTGGTAGCGTGTCCGGCCAAAATAAACGTAGTCCGGCTTTTTATAAATCCGCTCGGCGCATCAAAAAATCTTGATTTTGCTTTTTTTTATCGTACCTATCACTACATAGTACAAAACAAAGTCGCTTTCTCTGTCCCTATATCCCTATGTATGCTTAAATCTTTAAAACTACGCAACGGATTTTGATGCGGTTTTTTTTAATAGATTCCTCCTCCTCTTGAATCACTCTGATTCAACAGGAAGGTTTACATGTATAATACATCAGCATTGCGCCCGTACGGAGCCGGGGCGGGTCGCTAGTTAATTATAAGACTAAAAATTCTCAATAAGGTGTCCAGCCTTTTTACCTAATAGTCCGGCCAAAATGGCTGGTCTGTCCGGCTATAAGGTTGGGCACCCTGGCAACCCTACTCACGAAATTCTTAACCCACGGTCATGACGTCGACTGACACTTGCCAGTCGATCCGTGACCACGGTTGGTTTTACATGCCGAAACGTCGGATAAATACAAAGAATATTAGTATACATTGTACCGCGATTCAGACCCGTATCACTATGATATATATATAGAAGCGGCCGTAACCCAATGGGTAGGACGTCGGACTTGTGATCTTGAGGTCGCCAGTTTCGAACTTGGCCATCGGATATAATTAGAATGTATCTCACAAGTGTTTATTGCGATGGCCAAGTCAATCTAATATTCATAACATAAAAGTTTTGAACTTTGATAAGGTCAAAATAAGATTCTGTAAGGTGAGATAATTACGTAATAGCTTAAGATAGAAGGTCCCTTAAGTAGGGACTGAATAAATTAACCGACTTGGTATTACATAGATCTCACAACGTTTTACGGTAAAAGAACTGCGTTACGAGACTTGGGTTTTTTTACAAGTATGTTTTTGATGGCATATAATTATACGGTTCAAGGGTAAAAGACCTTTTTATTACCAAAGTACTTAAAAATAGGGAAACCAATAATTTTGATTTAATTTTATAGTCCACGTTGTCCATAAAATAAAAATGTACTTACCTAGACTGACAATAAAACTGCTATTGTTATAAGAAACAGTAAAACGACTGTTATTATTATACTGATGCTTGCTTTATTACTTGACTGCGGGAATCATAAACCATGATTATGTTAAGTACTGGTTTCTGAATACGGATTGAATTGTGTGTAATAATGTTTTTAATGGTCATAGTATCATAAAAAGTGACATTAAAATATTCTTCCTTGACCTTTTATTTCGGTCAAGTGTAAACGAGCTACAGTTTATATCCCTTGTAGCGAATTCAACCTGCTTCAGGGAGGCCTGAGCTGAAAAATCATACTTACGCAGGCTGATGAAGAAAGAACGTTCGATTTTTGATATTAGCTTTTTAATTTTTTTTGTTCTAAGTCCGTTAATTGAGTGTTTATAAAGTTCCCCGCGACACAGGTATAAATATCCATAGTGGGAGAGTTGCTTTAACTTAGAAGCAGCCGTAGCCCAATGGCTAGGGCGTCGGACTTGTGATCTTGAGGTCGCCGGTTCGAACCCCACCCTTTGCACTACCGACGTGAACCCACTCGTAACACAAGCATTTTAGCTTAGCACGAGGGGATAACAAGAATAATAGTAGACAGCAAAACACTGCTAGTAATCACTTAAAAAAAAGAATGGAAAAAGTTCACACCTCTACACAGTGACAACAGTTATAGGTATTAGTAGAAGAAGTCGTTACCGTATTTTGAATATTTGTTACTCAATCAGAGAAAGTGGATCATTTAGTACGGATTGCGATGAAATATAAAACATGCCACAACCCATTCCAGCTAGACAGAGACCTATCACGCCAACAACTTAAAGAGTTCTTCTCCAGCCCGATTATGTCCACTGCTGAACATTCTCTTAACATACGTTGGCAAACCAGTCTTTGTAGGATATAGCCATACTCACCACGCTTGGCAGGCGCATTGGTCATCGCAGTAGAATGGTAACTAACCTTAAGCTGATAGATCATGCTGCCCATCCATCAGCTGTATATCCCTTACTCGCCTCTTACGACAGCCATGGGAAGACATGAGGTGGTCTATTCTAAGCCGGAAACACACACTAAGGGATTGAGCTCAATAAGTGTAATTAGTCCCTTAGACGCCTATCTATGAAATAATAATGAATTTTATTCAGCACTTAGGTATTTACATACACTTGTACTTGTCCGAATTACAATGTAAGAAGATAAATTAATTAAAAAAAAAACCATAACTAACAGATAATTCTTACTCTATAAAATATCCGACTAGGTAACTAACAGTAGTGGGTAGGTAATAGCAAATCATACTAATCTACAGACTGCGTAGTCCGTCCGTCTGTCCAATGACATTTTTTGCAATTAACCAATCATTATTATTATAAAAAGAAATTAAAACCGCATCCAAATTGCAAGTGGTCACACTATATCTAAGTGGCCCACACCTGAGGGCACCCTTATGGGGTTTAGGACCACGACCCAGGGTGCCACTGAAGTAAAAAAGGTAGATATAAAGAGGATGTGAACACATGCACCGACTACAGGCGCTCAATCACAGGGCAGGGGTAGGGGCGCAACGCGGTCCTCGCCGGCGAGAATCCTACCCTAGCTAACCTTTCATGCAAACTTTTTTTATCTAATAATAAAACCACAAGAATATCGTACAACTGCCTTTATTCGTTCTATCGACTGGCTCTTCCCTAGCAAGTCCATCATCTCCGCGACCCCCGGCCCCTCGTCCAGGCCGCTGATCACCGACCTCAGCATCTTCATAAACACCGGAAACTTCACACCATTGTCCGCCGAAAAACTCCTCAAATTCTCCTTCAAACTGTCTTGGTCAAATTTCTCTAAACCTTCCAAGTTTTGGAGCAATTTTTGCAGCAGTTCTTGGTCTACTACTGTATCGGTGGTCGGGAGGATCCATAGGAAACCAAATTTCTTTGACGCTAACTGGTCTATTCGGGAAATTCGACCAGTTGCCCAATTTAGTACTGTCTTCACATGCTGTTCTGACAAATTGAGGTTGTGCTCAGGGTACGTCTTCGTGACCAGATCTTGGAGGGACGCGACCAGATCTTTGGAAAGGCGGTCGACTTTCAAGCGTCGTTTGATTTCTAGCCTGTTACATTCCTCTAGTAGGTCAGGGTTAAGGCGGCTGGGATGCGATGATATTCTGTCAATCTGAAACTGTAGAAAACTCTTAATATTAGTATTATTTATACCTGTCATGTGACCTGAACTAAATAAAATCAAAATATAATTTAAAAGTAATCAATATTAATAGCGTGGCGTAGCAATAAAAGTCTCGCTTTAAGTTTAGGAGGTCCTGGTTTCGATGCCTATGTGACAATAAATATTTATGTAAATTCTTAGATATCTTTCTGGTTAAGGGGATTTCCAAGGCGTATACCAAGGAATGGGCAGCAGCGTTTAATTGTGTTACAACATAATACTGCGGTCATCAACCCGCCAGCCAAGCGTGGTGACTATGGCAAATCCCTCCCACGAGATAAAGCCATGTTCAAAAATGGACACCACACGGATTGGTGATGATGAAAGGCTCGAGCACACCGGATGCGTATACGTTGGCTTAAGTGTAGACGTGCACGTACCAATGAGTTGTAATGTATGGAACCGTATGGGACAGGACACACCGCTTGCGTAACGTGCGCGCGCACACGCAAGCGGGACGTGCACGTCTACGCTTACGTCTACGCATACGCATCCGTTGTGCTCGAGCCTTAAATCTAATAAAAGTAATCTGATTGTGTTTGTTATTGTCACAACAATACATTATATTTATATAATTCTTATGTAGACGAAAATATGAGCAATTAGGGTAAAAGTCACGCGCTACGCCAGTCGCAGCCAACTTTTTTCTTTTTTAATTACACAAGGTCCCGTGAGCTTTAGGAAAATGTCAAGCATATTTTAAATACCTCTTGAACCAATTCTTCTATTTCCTTTAACCGGACACCAGCCCCGGGAACGTGATCAAAGCCGCCTCCAGACAGAGTTATGTAGTTTACCAGCGCTAGAGGAAATACACCTGGAAACAATAAAAAATAAAAATTAAAGTAAATTTCCTTCATATTAAAAAAAATACAAGAAAACAAAACATTTTAAGTTGCTAAAGATCTGATGCGGGGTCACAATCGCGCATGAACACGGCGCGAAAAATATAGATCTCTACACTCGCAACTTATTTATGGCTTGCCAAAGCAAGGGCTCTGGGCTCTGCTTGAAGCACTCCAGGAACTATACTATACTATTTCGCGATCATTGCTCCACTGGGTGCTTAATTTAACGTCCGCTTGCTACAGCGTCTCGCACACAACTGTGACCACAGCGCGAGTGTGGATGCGATCGCGTTCGCGCTTCGCAAACCCTTTGACGCGAACTAAAAAACCGCCACCGGACGGGGAAAGATGCGAAACGCGACTGCGATGCCGCGAAACCATCCACACTCGCGGTTCGCGACCATCGCGGCGCGAGTGTAGAGCGCCCTTGACATGAAAGGTAAATTATACAGGGTGACTGGTAATTAGTGAACGATACCTAAACACATGATTGTCATCATGATAACAAACAACTTTTACTATGGCACCAAACCTGAAATCACGAAAAAAAATCAGCTGCTCCCTACCATGTTGACGAGTTATGTGAGCATGAATGTACAGCTGATTTCTTTTCGCGATTTTAGGTTTGGTGCCATAGTAAAAGTTGTTTGTTATCATGAGCACAATCATGTGTTTAGGTATCTGATACCTAAACACATGATTGTGCTCATGATAACAAACAACTTTTTCTGTCACTAATTTCCAGTCACCCTATATATTACTTCATCACTTTAGACTACCGATTCCCGGTAGAATAGAATAGAATAGAATAATTTTATTTGTCAGAATATAAGTTACATTTAGTTGGTCACATTTGATACAGTATCATCATATTCTACCGAAATCATCGGTGTACAAATTTTTTGTCAATAAATTAAATTAAATTAAAATTGATAAGTACATTATTAAATTAATAGCATTGGAATAAATTAACATAATAAACGATTTTTGAAAAATATGAATTACAATAAACAATACCTTTTACAATCGAGAACATTAAAACAAACATTATTTTTAGTTAGACGGTCACTTTTCTACACAATTCAAGGTTCTGTCCAATAAATAATCTTTGATCGTATAGTACATTTTGTATAATAATAATTTGAATAACTTATTCTTGAATCGTGTCAAAGTTAATTTCTTTAGTTCATCTGGTAAGTGATTATAAATCCTTACACACATGCAGTACACATTATTTTGTACGACAGTTAATCTCTGTGTTGGTACATTTAATTTATGTTTATGGCGTCCAGATCGTGCCAACACTTCGTCATTTGTTTTAAACAAATATTTATTCAGAAATACGAACACACAAACTTCATATATGTATAGACATGGCAATGGGAGAATATACTTATTTTTAAAAAGTGGTTTACAACTGTCTAAGAAATTTGCTCCACATAGAGACCTTATGCATTTCTTTTGCGCTCGGAATACTGACTCAGACTCCACAGAGTTTCCCCAAAAGATTAAGCCGTATCTCAAAACGGATGAAACATATCCGTGATAAGCTAAGGTAGCTGCATGTGGAGATGCCACATCCCGAATTCTTTTTAAAGCATATGTAAACTTACTAAGTTTTTTACATGTCATATCACAATGCGATTTCCAGTTACAATTTTTATCAATATTTATACCTAAAAATTTTATATAGTCAACAGTCTCAATCTTAATATTGTCGTAAATTAGATCAATGTCTGGTAATTTTTTATTGTATGTCTGAAATTGTAGAATTTTTGTTTTGGTCAAATTTATTCCTAGATTATTATCATTAAGCCAGTCAGTTACGATATTTAATGTCTCATTAGTTTTTGTCAATAAATTATCCCTATTCTTAGTTTTTATTAAAATTGTTGTGTCATCTGCAAATAAAATATATTGGTCATCGGTAATATTTGGTAGGTCATTGACATATAGCAAGAATAATAGAGGTCCAAGTATGCTACCCTGTGGAACTCCGTTATTGTTATTATGCAAATATTTGGATTGATATATCTTCTTTCGGCTATTTTCTATTCTTGAAATTTCAACGCATTGAACTCTATTTTCTAAGTAGCTCTTTAACCATTCCAGTGCTTTACCTCTTAATCCATAATTCTCAAGCTTCTGAAATAATATTTGGTGTGAAATAAGATCAAAGGCTTTGGACATGTCTAAAAACAATGCCAGTGGATATATACCTTCATTTAAACAATCTGTAACACCTTTAATAAGTTCAAAACAGGCTAAAGCTGTAGAACGTCCTTTGCGAAAACCAAATTGTTCATCACTTAATATACCTTGTTTATTTACAAAATTTTGTATTTTCTCAAACATAACTCTTTCGAATATCTTTGACAAGATAGGAATCAAAGTTATTGGTCTGTAATTTCCCAGCTCTTGACTATCACCTTTTTTATATAAAGGCTTAACCACCGATTTTTTTAACCTGGTCGGAAATTTGCCTTCATCGAGTGATCTATTGATTATATGAGCAAGTGGGGACACCAAGTATTGGGCATTTGCCTTCATAATTTTGGTGTTGATACAATCATAGCCTGTAGAATTAGTATCTTTCAGACTTTTTATGATTTTATAAATGTCATTTTCATTAATAGGTGTCAAAAAAATTGAATTGGAACAACTACGTGTTATATTATTATATACATTTTTCTTTGATTGATTTCTAATGTCATTTTTTGTTACTGATATGAAATAATTATTGAAAATATCACAAATTTCTTTAGGATTTTCATGTAATTTGTTATTTAACTTTATTGTTTTTATGTTGTTATTTTTACATGTTTGATTGCAATTATTTTTAATTAAGTTCCACGACGCCTTACATTTGTTATTCGATCTCTGCATATATTGTGTACTTTCTAATTTTTGCGCCCGAGTTAGACATTTTTTAAGGGTTTTCGTGTAGTTTAAGTAATTGATTTTATTTCTTTTTTTATTTGTAGGTGACAGGCAACATTTGATATGTAACTGTCTTTTAACTATGCAGGATTTTTTTAATCCTTTAGTTAACCACTTGTTTTTTATAGCTTTTTGGTTAACTCTCACTGAAATTGTTGGAAAACACAGATCAAAAAAGAGTAAATAAAGATCATGAAACTTATTAAACGCTAATTCTGTGTCATTTTCACTTAAAACTTCTTGAAAACGAAGGGAAGAAATACATTGGCAAAATTTGCGTACATTATCTGAATTGAAGTCACGGCGCTGTTCAATAAAATATGTTTGCTTCTTCTTATATGCTTTATATGGTAACTTGATATCAACTGATGCACTTTGGCCATATTCATGATCTGATAGTGCCAAATAGTGTAAATTAGATTTTAAATTATGAAAATTAGAAACAATGAGGTCAAGGCAATTGTTTTGTCGTGTAGGCTTATTAATATGATTTTTTAAGTTATTTCTGTTTAAAATACTCATTAACTCCTTTGAAGCATTATTAACTTGTAGCATATTAATGTTCCAGTCTCCGCATAATATAATTTTTTTGTTACCCTTTTTTGTAATAGTGGTAAGTAAAATGTCTAGTTTAGATAAGAAAGTATCCAATTTAGACGTGGGCGTCCTGTAGATACAAATAACCAATACCCTGTAGTCCACTATCTCTATACCGCAACATTCAAAGGCATGTTGAACTGATTCTAGCTCCAGTAATTTATAGTTGAAGTTTTGTTTTAATAGAATGCAACTTCCACCGCGCCGTTCATTCGGTCTACAGAAACTGGCTGCTAAAACATAACCTTTTAGATGTAAATTACATTCAGAACCCCCTTTTAGAAAAGTTTCTGTTAGACAAATAACATCTATGTCACCTATTTCTTTATTCACTTCTTGTAAAGCAACATTTAAAATATCTCGCTTGCTTAATACACCGGCTATATTCTGATGGAACAGATTAAAATGAGTATTAATATTGGCCTCGAAAAAAGTTATTGTTTCGATTATTTTTTGTTGTTAGTTGCTTTTTAAAATAATTTAGAATAGTGGTTTGCGTATACCGTTTAGTAAATTCGGGAGGAGGTAGTATAATTGTTCTTACTTTATTTACAAGAAATTGATTTTCCTGTGGTAACCTACCACAAGCTGCGACTTCCCCTTCTACAGTCATAAAAAACCCCCTAATGAGTAGTAGTATGTTTATCATATTCTTACATTGTTTATGTGTCCTTAAAGAGCACTATCATTAGCATATTATGAAAATTTAATTTCCTTCATCTACAAATCTTCAGAAAAAGCAATATTGTATACCTTTGTTTCTATAATCTTCAACTTTAACGTCGCTCTGTCTCTTGCTGAGTTTCGTGCCGTCAGAATTCACGATCAAAGGCAAGTGGCCGAATTGGGGCGGCGTCCAACCAAACGCTCTGAAATATATATAATAACTATAATACATATATCACAGTACTTTCTCTACCTCATGAAATATTTAGTTATGCCTGATGAATTGGCAAAAGCCATGGGGCTAAGTAGAGAGTCCGAAAAAAAAATGGCATTGTTTTATATATTAACCTTTTTTTTTCATTATCATTGTATTTGACTTATAATAAGTACGATCGCTTTGTCTACATTATCAATAAACGTTTTCATTTTCAATGATGATTTCATTTAGTTAGTCCAGTTATTTTTTTTTAACACTTGCAAACAAAATATATAAAGATCACATGATATAATGTTCAATCAGGATTGGCACTAGAAGCAGACAAAGAATTTAGGTGAACATTTGAATTATTAATCAAAGTAAGAGATGTGACAATGTTGAATTCCTTTAGGTTGTGCTGTAGAGACTAAGGTACTTTATCAAGCTAAGTATATATAGCTGTAAGTTTAGAATAATATGTAAAGTCAAATAAATAAAAGATAGAAGAACTTAATATTGCAACTGTGGATTGGTCCTTGTCGGGGCAACAATATCAGATGCCTCGCTTCTGTGGGCCTCCATGGGTGACAGCATGTAAGCACTCAAAACTTTGCTCCACAGATGACCCTAAAATCGACATTTTGTGTCTCCACAGTTGAGGGGTTAAAATTATTTTTGTATGGCAATACCTGCATGTATTATCCAGCATTTTCTAGCAGTGTCATGTTATGACTACTCATACTCATAAAGGCCTTTAAGAATTTAATTTTTAATTAATTGTAGCTTTTATTTGAAGTCACATACAAACTTAATACAATACCTTAAAGAAATGTATATTACCTGTAGAGCAACAAATGCTTAGTGGTAGAGATCTGCCACTCCACTCCTCTCAGCACATGGCTAATCTCCATCAGATGATCATCAACTACATTAGCAAAGTGGTACGTAGGGAACCCGTCACTCTTCATCAGTACTGGATCACCTTCATTCAGAGAGACATCATAGGCAATCCCACCGAAGATGAGGTCATCAAATGATTGACAGTCTGAAGATAGCTGGAAACAAGATTGGGTGGTCTTAAATACAAAAGTGTTAGTTACAAAAAAAATAAGGTCAGCATACCGGCCTGGTGATCATACCCAATAGAACACACTGTAATTTGAAGTCAGTAATTTATGTGATGAAGTCACAGTAAAGGGGAATGCCCAGTCTTCATAGTATCCCAGGCCCAAAATGGACATCAAATATTACTATAAATATGGAGCTTTTTTAAATCTTGATAGTTTTGGCTATCTAAAAAATATATTCAAATTGACGCCACTATTTTAGAAATATAAAAAAAAAAATAACTGTTTTGAGGTTAATTTTCTAACTGAAAAAGTGTAGAACTGAGATAATTTAAGAACAATTTGTTTTTCAATGGCGCTCATTTGGAAGAAAGTTAACACATATTTTTTTAAGACAAAATTAATGCATAAAGTATTTTTTCTCTAGTCTAATGTCCACTGAGGGCCCCAAATGGGCATTCGCCTTTAGTGCCAATAACTATGACGGTATGAATGGAAAAATGACAAGGGCCCCATATTCTATAGAACATAAAAGTAAAGATCAGTGTTATAACTGTAACCACTGGGTGGCTCAGTGATCAGTCTAGTAAGGGTCAATTTCAAAAAACTTCCAATTAATTTGTAAGGCACAAGGTTTTAAGATAAAAAAAGGATGATATAGTCTCTATTAAGTAAAAAATACCTTAAATCTGATACAATAAGGTACATTGTCATCCAATTTCTCTTTAATCTCCTCTTTAGTAAGATGTCTACATCTATTATCATATTTAGGTATTTTCTGTGACTTGATAGCATCTCTACGTAAAATGTTCAACCGTCTCTCGGTGCAGAAACATTTGTAGGCTGAGCCATTGTCCAAAAGTTTATTTATGTGCTCTCTGAAAATAAAACCAGATTATATTTTAAAAAGTAAGGCATCATGACATATTTCGAAGTATGATAAGTAGGTGATAAAGGAATAACAAGACACTAACGGTGACAAGCAGAAAAGAGGAACTACAATATCACCACTTGAAAAAACCACCTAAAGAAATAAAACATCAACTCCCCTTGCAACATACCAACAACAACACAAAAAATTATAAAGCCCATCACATTAAGCTTTGTGGCTTTGTCTTCGTCAATCACATGTCAGAGAAAAAAAATATGATTACTAAAAACAAAGAATTTCATAACTTACTGATATATATGGAGCCTTTCACTCTGTACGTAGGGTCCATGATTACCGCCCTGTGTAGGTCCTTCTGAGCATTCTATTCCCGCCCATTCCAAATCTTTAATCAATGCTTCAACTGAACCATCCACTTTCCTTGTTTGATCCGTATCTTCTATCCTTAGTATAAACGAACCGCTGCGAGATTTAGCAAATAAATAATTATATACGGCAGTACGAAGTCCTCCTAAATGTAAATATCCTGTAGGACTCGGTGCAAAGCGGACTCGAGTGGTTTCTTTACTAAATGATCTAAATATGGAACGATAAGGTGCAAGATATCGTGGTGTTAATAATAAATACCGCATGGTAATAGATTATTATTACTTTTTTACACCATAACAGAAAGGTAATCGCACAATATCGCCAATAAAATAGATAGAATATTATAAAATTTAAGGTTATGTTATTCGATCAGCTGTTTGGAAAATTGGAAATATTATTGACAACTTATTATTTTTGTTCAGAAACAGTTTTTTAATAATAAAGCCACTACAATAAATTTTAAGTCTTATTGATCTCGTCTAAGGTAAAAAAAAATGATTTAAAATTACTGTACAAATAGAAACGTTTGCTAGTTTCCATATCTCGATTTTAATCAGTTGCACAATGCTATTTATTTTTTTTATCTTTATTCTCCGCATTTGTTTTGGATGTTTTTCTATATTATTTTACTATTAGGATGTTCATAAAGTCAATTTAGGAAATTATTATTTTTATAATTACAACATTAGAAAGTTGTCTATGATTGTTATTTCACTTTGGTTCCGATGTCGAAATAACAGTGAAAGTCATTAGAAACAATAAAAAATTAACGAAAATGGTGAGTAATCGTGTTAAAATATGCATAAAATATTTGTTCAATTACAAAAATAGTGAAAAGAAAATGATTCAGTTAATTTACGATACGTAAATGAAATGACAGGTAAACTGTTCTAAGGTTATAAAAATATGACGTTCGTACGATTTTCTTACAGAATAAATTAAAATCGTCACAGAGGGATAAAGTTAAAAAGTTCGTCGCGTTTACGCAGACGAGTGAGAGCACAGCGATATACTGTTTGTCGCAAAATGATTGGAAACTCGACTTGGCGAGCGATAATTACTTCCAGAACCCTGAAGCGTATTACAAGGACCCTGTAAAAGCATCTGTGGACAGGAAAAAACTAGAACAATTGTTTACTAAGTACAAAGACCAACAGGAGAACGACAAAGTCACAGTAGATGGTGTTATGAAGTTTTTAGAAGACTTAAATTTAAGTCCAGAATCAATCCTAGTACTTATAATAGCTTGGAAGTGTAAAGCAGCAGTGCAGTGTGAATTTACTAAAGATGAGTTCATAACGGGGTTGGTAGAACTAGGAGTGGACAGCATAGAGAAATTAAAAGCTAAACTACCAACACTGGAAACGGAAATAAAAGATCAGAATAAGTTTAAAGATTTTTATCACTTCACATTCAATTATGCCAAGAATCCAGGGCAGAAGGGACTGGAGTTGGATATGGCGATAGCATATTGGAACATAGTTCTTAGAGGGAGATTTAAATTCTTGGATGCTTGGTGCAAGTTCCTTACGGTATGTATTCATTGTATTTATGTACTTTTTTATACATTCATATAGTGACATAGTTGTTACTCTCGTACATTTTAATAGTAAGTAAATATTACCTTCCTGATTTACTGGAAACTGAAATCTAAGGCCATTTAGGCGAAACTATGAAAGTACTTCATAGTTCTAAAGCTGTTGGGTATATAAAATAAATCACTTGAATGCTATTACTTTATTTACAATTGTAATACTACATTTATTTTGAAAAGGGGTTCCTTTGAGTTCTTTGTCAGAGTCACCACATCCAGAGTTGGGGGTACAAACAGAAAAGGATGCATCATCGAAACCTAATTAATCATGTATAATATTTTCAATTGAATGAAGTTTATAATGCACTTGGCACTCAAGAGATATACTGTAAGATATAACTACTCATACAAGAGATATGGCTCATTGTCTAATAAGAAAGAAATTAAGACATACTTTTACTGAACATTATAAATCTATAGTAATACACTAAAAGGTAAAGTGACATTGAGTGTTAGGGATAATATTCACAATTTTAAAAATTCTTCAATATTTGATAGTTAGTGTGCAATCCCCACACTAATAGTAGGAGAGCTGGTACCGATTTTTGGGAAGGTTTTTGAGGCAAGCTGAAAATTTGTCACATATCTCTCCTGTTATACCGCAACACGGAACTGTAGACCTGGCTGATGAGTAGCGGGGCTAAGCTCCTAATTTTTTTTTTGTTCAAGAGTATTAAAAATATATTTAAAGCATTTTTTTATATGTATGTTGTAGTTCAATGTGTTAAGAATTGAAAAAATAATAAGCCAGATGATTTAGTCGGGATTTTAACCTTGCCAGATAAATATAAAAAAAAAAAAAATGTAATAAGGCAACTTGAAATTTTAAAAAAATATTATTTATAACTAAAAAATAAGATTTTTGAATTAAAATGTTTTTGCTCTGTCTTGAAAAAAAAAATGCACATTAAAAAAAAGTTAGAAGTCGAGTTAGCTACTCACCAACCAGGTCTGCAGTTACGTGTTGGGGTACAGTAGGAGAGGAATCTAACAAGTTTTTAGCTTGCCTCAAATACCTACCCAAAAATTGGTGCCAGCTATCGGACTATAAGTGTGCACATTGTACATTGGTCGGTCCCACACCCAATATTGGGCGAGCCTTATCCAGGAATAAGATAAGATGTGATCTATGTGAAGGAAACTGCTCCGAATAGCTAGTACTAAATATATATCTATTGTAATATTACTAATACACCTTTTTAAAGTTTATTCTGTACTAGCTGATGCCGGCGACTTTGTCGGTATGGTGTTTGTAATGCCTTTGATAAACATTTTTAACATGAATTCTGTGATTAAAAGTATTTAAAATGTTGACCGGGGATGTAAGGTTACCACCATGCAAATTTCATTTAAGTTGGTCCAACATTTTCGGAAATTAACCGGAACAAACTGAGAAAAAAAATAATAAATAAATAGGATGTCTCCTATTTTACTTGTAACATCCACCCTGACTCGGATTTTAGTGTTTTTAGTATATTAATAGCCACCAAAAGTATCTAGATCATAGATAAGTCATTAACCTACTGACTTAAATTAACTAATCAATATAATTTCAGTATTAAGCTTTGTGACATCACTGCACACGCCAATATATTCTGAAAAGTCATTATTGTAGTAACTAGAAAATAAATATGCACTAAGAACAATAGGTTGGCACACATTCAAAAGTGAAATGTATTTTATTAGTATATTGAGAAGTAGGACAATTATTTATGTGGCAAAATTTATGTAACTGCTATATAAATAGAATATGAACATTTTCTTTGTTAATATTATGGTTGGATATAAATTTTTATTAAACATTGACTTCTGATGAAAATCATAATACTTAAAATTGGGTATATTTATAGCAAGGTGGGAAAAGGAAGGCAGGCAAGTTAGACCTCCCGCCGCCTACCGCCGTAGGCTGGCCCATGAGGAGTAGGGACGCCTCTATACTCCGGGTGTCCCTATAATTGGGCAAATAGGCTACTGTAAGTGTGGCCCCGGAGATCCCGCGGTACCATATTGGCCGCGGGCGCCGTCGGGGGGCCGGATTGCTCATGCGTACCCGGCCCCCACCAACGGCGGATCGAAGGAGTGTCCGGGAGGTTTAAGTGGTGTAGGGTCCTCTCCTCGTGGTATGAGTTTAGCATACCATGCTATGGAGAGGGTGAGTCCCACATATCCCACCGCCAGCGCGCGAATACGCTGCAGCGGCGGTGGTGAGAATGCGTTAAAGCGATTCACCCAGGACAACAAAAAAAAAAAATGGCAAGTTAGACCTAGGGCTGCCACCTTTTTTTGTTTTATATAGTACTTTTTACAAAAAGTTGCTAAATATATAGTACTTTTGGGAAATTCAGGAAAAAAAATAGTACACATTTAAGAGTCTGAGCATGTTAGATCCATACAGTGCCGGATTAAGATTCTTGATGAGCTTTTTTTCGTGAATTTTAGTTAACAAAAAAATATATAACCTGCGCCAATAAAGAAACGAATCTAAAATGGCAGCGGCGATCATGCGCTCTCACTCTAAACTGTTGATATCTTAGTCACACACGGCGCGTACTGCATGCAAAAAGAAATCCGTAAAGAAAGCTAACGGAAAAAAACGACTTACTTGCGAGCGGTTAAGGTAAAAAATGCTAAAGAAAAGTAAGCAAATAAACAGTTCTAATTTTTATGAAAGATTATGTATCTTTTTGTATACGTTACACATTTCAACACATAAAACTAACAATTGTATTTTACCTACATATACAATAAACAAACTTTCTTTCTATCTTCCTTTTTATTTGCTGACCCTATCATCTGTCAGTGACATTCAGGGACGCCATTTTAGATTCGTTTCTTTATTGGCGCGGCTTATATATACTTTTTGTACTATATTATTTTATATAATACATATAATACATTTGACTGAAATATAGTACCATACTATATAACATAGTACGGGTGGCAACCCTAGTTAGATCTGGCACATGGCTTGATGATATTAAAGATAAAGATATTTTATTTTGAAAATATGGGTACAAGTTAAGGTACCCGTATTTGCAAAATAAAAATAACAGCTATATTTTGCCAATTACAAGGCATGCAAAAGTTTAGGGTTTAATTACAAGGCATGCATAATAATATTCTAATTCATTATTCATTATTAAAAATAATCAGTCAATAATAAAATTAATGTCATAAATTCAAATAGTTATTTAAATACAATATATGAAATAGTCAAACAACTTCTTTCTCCAATAAAAAATCTTCAACCCTATAAACCTAAAAAATTTCTAAGCCTTTTTTTTAATAATGTCAAATTATAGTCCTTCCAACAACTTGGTATTTTATTATATATCAACGGTGCCATGCAACAGACACTCCTGCGCATCAGAGCTGCAACTATTGTCACGCCTATACCGTGGAAATACGTCTTAAAAAGACAATAGATAACAACTGGGCATTTTTTTGTGGCTTTTGTCACATTAGACATGTTTGGCGCAAAATGGAAGAGGCATTCATTTGAGAGGAGGTCCTTATATACATATAAATGTTCATATAATGTATATAAATAAAAAAAAGTAATTTTAAAATAAAAAAAATGAAAATGAATAAAAACGATCACAAGTAAATGCAATGTTAAAAATTTTCCTAGTTTGCAACAATATTACTGATACAACCAACATTTTTTATCTATTGAACTGGCTGCCCGCTAATAAAGTTGAAAGAATCTTTCTAATTGTTTGAATAGTTTCGGAACCTATTCAATGCATACAAATAATCACATTTTTAGTCTATATAAGTATATTAGATAAGATTGAAAAGATGAATTAAACCATGCCTTTACAAAATAATGCTTTATTTATTTATTCAATAAGGCACGTCAACAATATAAACACAATCAGTACAAATTCACAATGGGCTCTAAAAGCATGACTAGTGTTTACATAAATAACAGACATGCACATCATTCATAATAATATGAGAATTACAGAATAAATAATTATACATGCATTAGCATTACAATTTAATTTTATAATTATTATTTTTTATTTATTAGATAAAGATTTCAATATAAAGATTTCAATTTCAATATAAAATATTTCAAAATTTAAATATCAAGCTTTCTATCTGAAAAACAAAATCTTTGTCAGCTAATCAAAGTATATAAATTATTATAACTAATTTATCTTGATCGTTGCCATATTATAATTCTGCGTATTCAATAAGTAAAAGTACTCTTCTCACTCTTCTTGATCTCCTTCAAAATATTCCAGTGTAAAGACTTAATTATAAATTGAATTGTTAGCATAGACTGTTAGCATTATTCATTGTTTCATTTGAATCTCAAGTGAAGATTCCTATTATTTTAATCAGTCGCACTTCAACAATATGTCTATTGTAGGTATTCTAAATATCTAGAGTTCAGACGCGTAAACATTCGTCATATGTGCCTTTATCGTAAACTGCCACTTAAGACCATATGCTTCTGAAAGCAATAGTATCATCCGTCCTTATACTGCTGAGATCTAGATATATATTGTTAAGTGTTGTTAGATAACTCAATAAACCAGTGTTTCTTTTTTCGGACGGACCCATTATGTATTGATATATTATCCTTGAGGCTTTTGCTACTTCATCGGGCATAAAAACCGGTGTAATATTTAGAATATATAGTAAATAAAATAGGCTAATTATTAACTATAATTATGCATAGGTTTAAAATAATGAACATTGTACATTTTTTTTACCAAATCTTAAAATAATTAATAATATATTGTTAGTGATACGGAAATACCACATAAGTGGCAATTACTAATAAGGTTGAAAATCAAACGTAGCAAATTGAAGAATATTTTAAAACTGATGAAATTACACCGTATTAGCAACTATCACATATGCTGTAGGTGTAGACAGTATCACCAAACATATTATATTATTTTTATCCTTATTGAGTTTAATTTGTTTGTTAAACACACAACATAGTGTAATTGTAAAATATACTAATATCTTAATGGTTTTCAATAATAAACTTGTTGGCATTGTTTTTTTAATATGGTATTTGTTTCTGGACTGTATATGTTATAAAATAATAATTATAAATTTTATTTTTATTTTAACATAATTAATATAATATTTGTTAACATAAAAATATACAAATAACATAATATTTGTTGAAAAATAGACAAAATAAATAAGACATACTTAAGAAAAGGAATTGGAAAAGAATAGGTAATAATTTTAAAAGGTCTAAAGTTTATAGAAAAATAGGTTGAACATCAGCCAGTCGCCAACAGTATTTATTCCCAAACTGATTTTATGCAAAAACAAGGAAGGCCTAAGTAATAGTAATTTATGAAACAAAATTGTAAAAACATTAAATGTATGATTCCAGGAGCACCACAAAAGATCCATACCAAAAGACACATGGAACCTTCTCCTAGACTTCGCAACACAGATCGACGACGGCATGAGCAACTACGACGCAGAAGGTGCGTGGCCCGTGCTCATCGATGACTTCGTAGAGTGGTGCCAGAAACAAGGCCTTACTGCAGACGGTGCAGTGGAACCAGCGTCGGGCTAGCTAGAGGCCATCACCCGCGACGTGTACGTACAAACAGACAGCGGGACCGACCGAAGCCTCCTCCCCGTCTACCTCACGTACATTCTGCTACAGCTCACACACTTCATCATTGTAATCCTTGAGGTCTGTACAGTCGAATGGCTAGCCATCTTCATCGTCTTCGAGCTGTGTAGCTGACTACGTAACATTAGGTGATCCATGAGAAATTTCAGTTGGACCCATCTAGTCTGAATTGTTTTCTTCAATGTTTAGATTCAATAGTTATTGTATAGTTTTTATCTATGTTAGTGTCAACTGAGTGTGATGTCAATTTTCAAATGGCCGTCTCCGACTGAAATTTCCATAGTACCCTACACTCAAGTGTATATAAGTTAACTTTGGAACTATTCGTCCGTTAGATAAAATTCTTGTTGACCTATTTCCTATTACCTATATGGGTATCAAATAATAGGGATTTCTTTTCGAAATAATTAAAATATTTATATTTAAAATTATCTCTTGAAATTTCTCAAAATGGTTCTTTTATGTTATAGAATAGTATGCTGTTTAAATTTTAAGATGTAAATATGTATATACACATTAATGATATTACATTTTTTTTTAAATAATATAAACAGGCTTAGTTTTTCAATTTTTTTAATTATTGATTTTTTTTACATTCACAGCTTCAGTAAAGCATTGGAATGCTTAGTTGAATAATGTTATCGGCATAATTTCATTTAAAAGAAACTAATTGCGTTTGCCCATTTATTTATAGTTAGAATTGCAATTGGAATTTTAATTATTTTTACTTTTTTTCTGAAAGTGCAATTTTAACTTGAATAAATGTACAATGTTCCTAATTTTAATCATATTTTACAAGTACTGGAATGTTATTATCTAATCACGAGATGACGATTTGAAAAATGTAGAATAACTTTTAGCACATCTAGAATTGACACCTAAAATCTAATTTACCTTACAAGTTTCTTGTACCGAAAAAATTAAAATTCATTAGAGTCTTACACTCTAATGGCGCTACCCTTATTTTTTAAAACGAACTTAATCAGAGAATTACAGTTTTAACACTAAAGTGGATTATCATGAAATTGATATGGACATTAAAATAATATGCATATGGAATTAATTTACGAACAACAAACGAAGATTAGGATCACACCAGTTGCGTAGTTAACCCTAGGAGGGCCCCGTATCAAACTTGCTGAAGAGCCTCCATGCCACACCCTTTGGGGCCCTGTATCATTGATACGGCGGCAGTTACGCTTCTATGTCACATTTTTACAACTTAACATTACGAATGGATAGTAAGTAACAACAAAGTCTTTGAACCTTATTTCAATGAAATTAAGGTTGTTATTAAGAAAGAACTTATTTTACAATCGTAAGTAACAAGAATTTGTTCGTGATACGCGTACTGTACCTATTCAGACATTTTCTTACATTTAATTGATAGCAACCAAAAACTTGAACCTTATTTCAATCAATTTAGGTTGATATTATAGGAGTACATTTTGATAATTGACAGTTGTGATCCACGTACTGAAAACCTATTATTTGAGGTTAGTAGTTTTAAATGCAGATATGAGTGTAATTCCTCCATTTCTTGCATTTAATCCAAATGTTAGAAAACAACATACAACCCGGTCACATTATCTCGAGACCTAGCGTCAATGACGTCACGTCGCGTCGGCGCTCTGATATGGTGCGTCCGTGGCGAGCGCGGGGAGGTGAAAGGAGAACGGGGCGGGAGGTTCGCATTCCAGCGAGGTCTCGAGATAATGTGACCGGGTTGTAGGTATTCAAAAGTTTCAAAAGGTTGTAACAAACCTGATGTGCAAAGTAAAAGCATGATCTGTAATTAATAAATTAACTAATACTAACAGCTCTTTATAGAAAATTTATCTCCAGTATTTTAAATGTTTTAGTCAATCAATAATAATTTATATTAATTTACCTAATTGTTAATATCCTATCGTAATTGTGTCGGTTCACTTATGATTAGTACTCGTGGTTAGAATCTTGTACAGTAGTGTCGGTCCTTGATATGACACGTTAATTTCAATTGTCATATTCCTAATAATAATGTTGCTAGAAAATGCTGTTGCTTTTAGCGTAACATTGATTAATGAAACCGTAATTACAAGTGTTTGGTACTTAGTTTTTAATGTACAAAAGATGAAATTGATGTATTGAGTATTACATTAAATTGTTAATAAATATAATGTCTTTGTTTTCCTTTAGATGTTTAAGAAGTTTTAATTTATCGGGTCTTTGACCTCAATTTTTTTTCTCACGGTGGCTTTAACACCGGTATTACAAGCAAGCAAGGCTCCAGCAGCATTAAATGGTTTAAAACCTACAAAATAAGCAATAGGGCGTTCGCTAAGGGCTTAAACCTCGGTACATTGTGGTCGTTGGAGGAGGAACACAAGGTGTCTTTTGCTAGGTGATTATGTTATGTGCTACTGAAGCTCTATAGTTTGTGGGCCTTTGGATTTACGACGACATCTGAAGGTACTGAAATATATTTAACATTACTTTTATTATTTTACCTATCTTCTTTTCTCTCTCTTAGAAGTCTTCTTGCAAAAACTTTCACAGGAACCGATACGCGTCTCTCTCGGTCGTTATAGAGCCGACCATGGAGCCTATAGCAAGATTTTGAAATGCTAGCTCTACAAATGGTCAATATATTTGAAGCGACATCTACAGTAGCCGCACATACTACAAGAAGACAAGCAGCGCCATCTAGCACCTAGCATCCCAACTAACCTTTATCGCGCAATACAAGTTCACAAGCCAATTCGAATATATACAAGTTCTGAATATCAACAAATGGCCGTCGGTCGCCTCGCCCGGCAAAGAAGATCTTCATTTCTTTCTTCAATAACATCATTGTGAGAGACATTTTCGTATTGTCTTCCAATACTATTGAGTGCCACGTTTGTCCTAGTGGCATATAGAGCTTAACTGGGCCATGTCAAAATGTGTTAGAGATACTCTCTACTACTTTCGGCGTCCTTGTTGCCCAGAACATATATCATTGATACGGCGGAATCTATGCCCTTGATTTATCACCACTGACCGTATGATACAATACAGTTAAGAAAACCCCGAGAACCGGTAGGAAATGTATTTTATAATGGAAGTTAAAACACTTTTCTAAGACACGAAAGCAATGAGAAGTTCGTGAACTGCGTAATGACTAGAGTAAGATGTACGTTAACTTAAATCAGTTAAATAAGCTAATGCCGAACATAAGACAATGAAAGGCTGCAATGGTAATGAAAACCTCTCAGTTCATGGTTTTCGTTTATGGTAACATTTACTACTGTCATTTTGACATTGAGAAATACAACTTTTGACATGAGCAGAAAGGTGTTACCAATTCTAGTTGATTGTCGCTAAATTCAGCGCATTTCACCTCTTTAGATTGACGTTAACTCCATAAATCAATTTTGTTAGATACTTCAAACTATATAGGTAATCTTGATTTAGATCTCCAATCTACAGTTTCTAGTAAAGTCATTTAAAATGGAAAATTCAGATGAAATCCATGATAAATAGTAGTCTTTGAATTAATTTCATGAACGTTGACAATCAAAGGAATGACGAATAACCTGTCTCTTTTCTCCAACATTAACCCGTAGCCAGGTAGCAATCAAGTATTATTTGTAATAATGATTAGGAGAAAAAAATAACAATAAATTAATAAGATATACAGTATCATAGAACCTCCGCGGTGTAGCTATAAGACTGTCCTTTAATCTCGAAGGTGATGGGTTTGAGTGGCGTTCACCTGTTAAGGTAGGTATATGCTGTACTTACCGACTTACATAATAAACACAGCAGTAATCAATCCACCTGCCAAGTGGACGCGTAGTACGGGCTAATGATCATTGAATTATTTTACCTACACTTACAAAAAAGAAATACTTCATTATTTTTGGTTAAGTTACCACCTCCATACTATTTACAAAATCCTTAGCGACAATTGTTTTGATAGCTGGCAATGCCTTAATTGACGTTTGCGAAATTTTACTGAATACATGAATGAAATTTTACTGATTTCATAGGAAATCATTTTGATTTCTTTTCAATTTCCTAAGGAAAAATAAACAACCGATATGTCTGTTCGATTGGGCGGAGCACTCAGGGAGTTGAGAATCCATTTGTGCCAAACTGGCGCGCAATCTAAAGGCGTAAGGTATGATATTTTGATTACATAAACATTATTATAACCTCTCAATGTAGTGTTATTACAACGAAGCTTTATTTTATAGAGAATTCATCGAGAAGTACTATGTGAACATCAAGAAAGAGAACCCTAACTTCCCTATCCTGATTCGTGAGTGCAATGGAGTGCAGCCACGCATTTGGGCACGCTATGGTGGGTGTAATTTGCTATACTAATACTATTTTTTTTATTAATAAACTAAGATCCGGCACGAAGCCTACTCACTAACCGGATTTTCAGTTTTTTGAGTGAATATACCGAGATTCTTTCATCTCATGCGGGACCATAGTAAATAAACATATTTAGGTAATCAGAAGATTTGAAATTCTTATAATTTTATGTGAGTTTCAAAAGATGTTTACATGACAAAATAACAATAGTACTTAAATGTCTTTTAATACAAATATGTTATTTAAACCATAACTGTCTCATATCAAATCATATTTATTCAATAGTAATGCAGTTAATTCTGCAGATGTAATGTTGCAATCTTGTTTGGTCAAATGAATACCGCGATTAATAAACATAAAACAGAATGTCTTTTTTTAACAAAAGCAAATTGTTGGGCGTTTCATGGCCAAAAATGGGCATCCCCCTTTGAAACTATTTTTAATGGCGCATATTATCATATTATACTTATTTAGTATGGTCTTCTAGTTGTTTGTACTGGGACCCATCAAAACATTGTGTTATTTTCTGAAGAGTTTTCATATTACAAATTTTAATATACTTCATCTATAGTACTTACTATTATTATAATGAGGAAAGATTTAATCATTTGTTTGTCACAATTAAGAATTGTGTTAAATAATATAATATGTGATACATAGTTGGCAACTTTTTAACATTACTGTGGAGAAGTAGCAATAGAATGCAGGTAAACAGTTATATATTTCAATAATTTCAGCAAAAGGTGAAGAATCTATGCATTCAGTTAGTGGCATGTCTCACCAACAAATATTGGGTTTGATCAAAGGACTTTCCAAGTAAAAGTAAATTTGTCTCTAAAACATATTATTATGTTGTTGAGTGAGAGAGTTGTTTTGTTGAGTATTTTCTTTCATTGAAATTTAAAGTCATCAAGCAATGTAGTTTGTCGGTGTTTAGTATTGAATTAGTTGGTTGTTCATATTTGTTCAGATATTTCTAGACATTGATGTGATATATTAATATGCATTATATTTAAGTACTTGTTACTATTTTGCAGTATTTTACAAAAACTGTATTTTAGAAATAGATTGCTATTCAGTACCCATTAAATTTATAAATATATGAAACCTAAACATATTATATTACCTCTTTAAATGCATTCTTTTTAATTAGTCTAGAAGCCAGCTCGTCTAAATACCTGTTAGTCTGAAAAAAAAACCACTATGCCCTGTCAGTCAACCTTTCATACAAACCTTGTTGTCATAATAATAAAGAAAATAAAAAAAGATTTAACCAAATTGTATAGTCATTATCAAGTTTTTATGAATGTATTTTTCTGCTGTAATATCTTCTCTTATAATCTTTTAATATCTTTTTGCAGAGAAAGGAGCAGAGAAGAGCATGCCACTCACCAACTTAGCTTCTGATGATGTTCTGGGTGCACTCAAACAGTTAGCAAAGTAAATGTTTATTATTATTGTAAATTAATTTATCTGTTATATAAAAAATAGTCCATAGAACCTGTCTTTATCTTTGTTTCTTATGATTTACCAGCCTTATTCAAATTTGTCAGCTCTGGTACATTTCAGAAACAATTACTGGGTTACAGTAGTTGGGAGTCCTGGTGCTTTGGGGACTAAGTCTCACAGGGGACATCCTCTTGCGCAGGTGGCTTAGCTTAAAGTTTTTAAACCATTTATTTAGGCTGGAGTTCTGCTCGCCTTTATGCCCGGCGAAGTAACAAAAAGTTCCTGGGTAAATATAATAATAATGGGCAAATACATCATGTCAGTCCGAAAAAAAAGTGCTCTGGGTTTTATTCCTTTTCGGTTCAATTATTTGTGTGAACCACAGATCATTTTTCTGGGTCTGGCTGATCTTTATTTTTGTGAATGATGTGTTTGTCCCTAACACAAATGATTATTTCTTCTAAAGAGGATTAGGAGGAGGAATCCTTAACCAACAGAAGTTATCTTAAAAAAAATAAGTTATTTAATATCATCATCTGATTGCAGGGGTACAACAATTAAATTAAATACTGTGTTCTTACACAAATAATTTATTGCTTACAACATCTACGTCTAAACGACTCTTTAAACATCAACAATATATATAATAAAAATGGAGTATAAATAATAATACAAAAATTGCACTACTGGATGGAGGTAGTCACTACTAATGAACTATTGACTGGCTGCTAGCACATTGAATGCAACATATTATTATAGTAAACCATAGATCAACTAGAGCAGACACTAGGCGCCAGGGACCGCGCTAAAATGATGTAAAAATTGTTCGAAATATAAAATTAAAAAAGACTTAGGCATATATAGGCAAATATGCCAAAGTCAACAATCTTTATTCACATAGACACATTTAAAAATATTTTTAAATAATGAATTCATGATGCATCCTCTTTGTTTTTTTCCTACCACCAGTTCTGGACATGGCAACTCTGAGAACTGGCAAGAAACTCAGATGAATCCTTTTTTATGGCATGGCTTTTGTAGTAATAGATTGAGTTATATGATTAAACGAGAAATAAGTATTTCTTTCTCCCTTGAGATAAACCTATGTTCAGCAGCGTTGATTATTATGCTGCGTTTCAATTTATGAGAGATACTCTTACAACTGTCCCTGAGCTCTTTTAAGAGAGGATTCTATTCATTATACTGCTAACCTTACATTACATTTACATAACTCATTTTATTATAACAGATGTTTACATCTATTTGTATATGGTACTAGGACTATTTCGGGTTCGCTGACAAAAGTGCCTCAGACTAACCCCGTATTCAAGATCAACATTTGAGTTTACTTGAGAATTTCAGGTGTCACTTTGATGATTTCTATTAACATAGCAATAGAGACCACGACAGTAAGACCCTACTTACTCAAGTCAATAGGTACTTAGAGCTAAGTATTGTTGTTGCCTACCACTGTTTTATGTAAACATACATCTGTTTATAAATCCAGAAGTTCAAGTCTAAATGATTTAAGAGTGTGAAGTCTCGGATTTTAAATATTTACAAATTTCATTAGAAATTGAGTTAGTGAAGCATATACAGCTGCTTCACTAATTCAATTTCCAATGAAAAATAATATTATGTCAAGTACCCTGATATGTAAATTAAAAATTTATTTTTATAATATTGCTCTATGTATTATTCTAAATTACATTATAAAGTGTCATATCTTGGTATCGTCATGTGAAAAGGAGGGATGAAACGCATGTTGCTAAAAGAGTTTTAAGTATACATGTAGATGGATGGAGAGGGAGAGGAAGGCCAAAGAAAAGATGGATGGATTGTGTGAAGAGTGATATGAAAGAAAAAGGAGTTAGTGATAGATTGATGGGTGACAGGACAGAATGGAAGAAACAAACGTGTTGCGCCGACCCCAAGTAATATGGGATAAGGGCAGGAAGAAGAAGACATTATAAAGTGTCTGCCTAATGCCATTGGTAGCAATCCATTAAAGGAAAGGAAAGGGTGTGCCTGTGTTTGTACACACACTTGTGCGTTATATAATATTCTATGCTTTACTGTTAGAAGAATTCACACACGGCGTGTAGCGCAATAAGTTACAGTGCTTTTATATTAAGTCATGTCTTGAAGTTTTATTGTAAGTGTGAGTTATTTTATTTCAGCTAACTGGCGCCCAAACATTGTAATGGCACCCCACGTGGGGCACCAGTATGTTTTGGCGTCGACTACTGTCCTTTTTGAGCAGCTACGTTAAAATATAGCTATAATATTTGTTTACGAAGTCTAATGAATCTGTCTCTTTTACTATTTAACAGTAAATTGTATCACGTGTAGTGTTTTGTTCTGAAATTGTTAATTTTACTTTACATAGAAAAATTTTCTTCAATAATATTTAACTGTCTAATTTATTAAGGCTATCGAGTACTGGCAATGTATAAAAAAAACTAAGTGGTATTTTGTCTATTACGGTTAAATACTTAAAGCTATTTATACAGGTAATACCTCTTTATTATTGTCGTTGATAAATTATTCTAGCTCGTTGACTGTTTGTGTTATAATAATCGATGTTAATGTGTTTAACATTAATGAAGCTAATGTCATCCGTCCTATTTAAAGTAAAAGCGGGAAGTAAGAATTATTAATCACCACATGTTTGCATATTGCATAGAATTTTGTTCATCATTGTACATTGTACTCTTCTCTATAAGTATGTATATATCTGTCTGTACCATCATTCCAACAGTTTTTTTCATCGTTGTTTGACGTTTTGCTAAGCTTTCATTTAAGATTAAGACTGAGTTATAGTAAAACTTATTACATTATCAAAGTTTCAGCATATCAAGAACCATCCACATAGTACCAATCGCCTGGAAGTCTTTTATTTTTTATATTTCTTAAACTTCACTTGCATATTGCATATATCGTTTTGTTCCATCTATGGTAAGGTACTACTACACTTGGATAACGCCTGTAAGCTACTTCTATCGCACACTAAGGATACTCATGTTTCTTATATAATAATTTGTTAGTTTATTAGTCTATAAACAAATTGTTTAAAAACTAAATGAAAATACAAGTGTTTATCAAATATCCAGATTTATTCATAACATCTTTAGGTTTCTGATAATATTTTTTTTTTGCATTTAATGGAGTTTGGTGATCAGAGTTTAGTTAATTTAAACCCAACAACATTTCTAAGCAAAAAATCTGGTAAACACACATTTATGGTCATAAGTTTTTAATGAAAACAAAACATAATTTAAAAAAGTTATTCATTTAGTTTTTGGCCTGTTGAATAATTAGTATATTTTGTTGGATATTATCAATTCAATGATGATGGACTATTAAAACTATATTTATATGGTCTGTAATGCTATTTAAGTCCTTAGGTATAATTATACAGTTCACACCATTCCTATTACAAACTTGGCACAAACTACGAACCTGCTATTTATTGATTGAAATAATGTAAGAGATTTATTTATAACACCTGTAGAAGGGTGTTCATTGGAATATCAACAAGTATCCTTTACATTTATACATCTATAAAAAATACAAACTTTTAAAATAAACACATAAAAATATTATACTGAAAAAAGAGCACCTATTTCCTGCTTACAATTATTTAATTACAGTTAAACGGTAAAAACGATAGCCAAAGTCGTAAATTTTGTAAAACAAAATTGTATTTCGCACCTTAAATCCGTTACAATAACGTTCGAAATTCAAAATAACACCGTTACTACTGTCATTTTCAAACTACTGTCAGTGTCAAACTACCGTCACTTAAACGCGGGTAGTCCAAAGACTTCCGGTTTGAATTCTAGTAATGATGGCAGAACTATAGTAGCGTGGGTGGTCAATCTCTTGTCTAGATGAGGGTCGGGGACCATCACGACTTGCATGCCCGCTTTGACACCGGCAGTGACCCCGTGAGGAGAGTCCTCGAACACTAAACACTGGAAAGAAGAACATAAAAATAGATGAAGTAAGTTGCAAAATGCTCATACGGCAGAGCTTATTTGAGTCTTATGTTCATAGCCTGTGATAATTGTTAATAATCATGACTGCCACTACACAATTGGTTTAAGTAATTTAGGTTAGAATATTGAAGAATAAATATTATGCTGGAACTTTTCGAGTGGAATAATAAGTTGTTTGATTTGTTTTTTAAGATTTTGACTTCATTAAGAATATAATTAAATGGTCCATATTCTCTGTAACATCTAATATTATAATCAAATATATGCATTTTCATCCGTGTTTCTGTGGAAACAACAATTGAAACTAAGTGTATATATATTATATTATATTAAATAAAACTTACCTTAGAAGGATCAGGTTTATCCGGAAACCGTTCAGCGGCTACCAAGAATATGTCTGGATGTGGCTTCCCATACTTTACATCCTTGTCGGTACTGCCCATGACTTGATGGTGGAAGTAGGAGAACAGCTCCTTGTGCCCAGCTACTTTCGTGTCTACTGAACGTTTGCTGGATGAGGTGGCCAAAGCAAATGGTGTTTTCGTCTCATGGAGGTGACGAATTAGTCTTTCCGCTCCTGGAAAAACATTTTATATAATAATATAGTATATGTACATTTTAATATCCATTAATATCCATGGCAAGACATGGTTCTCCCTCAAAGAGGGTTGACATAATTACCTAGCTTGGCAATACACAGGTAAAACTACTTTTTCTCATATTGTGACACAACTTTGTACAACTGTCAACAAAAATTCTATTGTTTCAAGTAAATAATTACTATTGAACGGATTTATATGAAGTTTAGCATACACTACAACTTGGATTATCAAAATGTGGGTGCAGAATAAAAAACGAATGTTTTTTTTCTTTGCAAGTTAATTCTAATTTAGGATTCAAACTTGGACTTCCAATTGCATGTAGATAATGGACATGTGCCAATGGAAAAGAATTTGTTATGTAAAAAACTCCTTGTATTATTTTACAACTACATTCATAATAACAATATTAAACAGTGACACTTTTTCTCCAACAGGGGCATAATTTACTTCACCAGCCCATTTATGTCCACTGCTGAACATGGACTTCCTCTTAACAGACAATGGCAATCCAGGGTCTTTGAGGGATATTGCCTTAATCACCACGATTGGCGGGCAGATTGGTGATCGCAGTAAGATGGTAACTTACCTTGAGCTGGTACTCATCTATCACAGGAATTATTACTTGAGGTCATTTTTGAAAAGGAGTTGGAATACATTTCTTATATACAATATATTTTCAACATTTTATATCTACAAGATCAGCATGACTACAATCCATATCTAGGATAATAAAAATCTGTATATATGTCACTAGTAATTGTCTTGAGATTACAAAATAAAACCGGCCAAGTGCGGGTCGGATTCTCGCACGAAGGATTCCGTACTAGTTGCAACTTTGATCGATGTTAATAATAGTTGATTGAATGAAAGGTAAATTGTGGTTTACGGTTTATGACGTATTAAAAAAAAACTACTTACTTGATCTCGTTCAAACCAATTTTCGGTGGAAGTTTACATGGTTATGTACATCATATATTATATTTTTTTTAGTTTTATCATTCTCTTATTTTAGAAGTTACAGGGGGGGGACACACATTTTACCACTTTGGAAGTGACTCTCGCGCAAACTATTCAGTTAAGAAAAAAATGACATTAGAAACCTCAATATCATTTTTGAAGACCTATCCATAGATAGGTAGGTACCCCACATGTAAGGGTTGGATAAAAAAAAATTTTTTGTGTTTCAGTTCTAAGTATGGGGAACCCCAATTTTTTTTGTTTTTTTTTTCTATTTTTGTGTCAAAATCTTAATGCGGTTCACAACATACATCTACTTACCAAGTTTCAACATTATAGTTCTTATAGTTTCGGAAAAAAGTGGCTGTGACATACGGACGGACCGACAGACAGACAGACATGACGAATCTATAAGGGTTCCGTTTTTTGCCATTTGGCTACGGAACCCTAAAAACAACATTTTATATAATAAATAACATACCATCTAACAACTTAGCTCCAGCTAGCATAGCGTCTCCCAGTTTAAGGAACTGGTCTCTGAACTCTTCGGGACTGCAAGGTAAATTCAGCTCTTTGCACAGGACCTGTGCGAGACGCTGCTCCGTACTGCCTAGCACCTTCATCATCAGTTCATCGGTATACTTGTGTCCGTAGTTTGCACATAGCTTTGTTATCATATTTTTATAAACGGTTTCTGTGTCTGTAAAAACAAAAAAAAAATCTATTTGATAACTAAAAAAACCAGCCAAGTTGAAGTAAGACAAGCATAGGATGGCTTCCATACCTATACAACAGTGGACACATTATATTTTTTTCAGATTTTGAAATAAAGAACTGCTTAAACATTTCCCTGTTGTTGTTTAATAATATCAAGTAAAAAATGACAAACAAATCAAGGGATCAACATTAAATATATAATTTTGATATAATTATTTATTTTTAAAATGAATAAACAACTAATTAAAGATGTGAGTGGATGAAGGTGATATGTCGCATTTTTGAGTTTTTGTGTTTTTTTGCATATCTTAAACCGTCCATTTAAGGCTTCAAGAGACTACTACATTCATCTTAGCACCTCATTTTCAATATCTAAACTTGCAGAAAAGTTTACTTTTGTTTAAGAAAAAAGGAGTTATGTCAAGATTTTTTTTCAAATTAAATAATAAAACATATAAATTTGTTTGGTTGCTTTCATACCATTAATATTTCAGTTTATTTACACAACTTGGCATCATAGTTTAATACAAACATTTGTTTTGTAGCGACTTATCTCAAAAAATAAAAGTGAAACTTTAACTTCAATTTACTCCAAATTTAAATTATGTGACTTATCACCTTCATCCACTCACGTCTTCAATTATTCTGTGAATGTGAAATTTAAATTGTAGCTTATTAATCAATTTCCTTTTTGGATTGAAGTAGGTACCTATTTATGTAGTGAAAGTAGGTAAACAAACTTGTTGAGGACACGTTAAACTTTCATTTTTAATTGTGTAACTTATCATCAACAAATCCTTACTTAAACTTGGAAATAACGTAAAACGGGCGTAATAAGTAAAAATAATAAACTAAAATTATATATATTTAAAAAATATTTCACTTATTTGTATTGATCTCCTGCAAAATCGAATTTGTGGCAATTTTTTTGAAAGTTGGCCTAAGCCATAGGTATCAAAAAATTATATATTTTATCAATCTAGTTCATCTAGTAGGAATAGTAAAGTGTGACTTTGTTATTAATTGTTATTACATAAAAGTGCGACTTCTAACCTTACATGCCAATAACATTGACAATAACCGAAGGTCGAATATAAGAATAACTTACCCAATAAAAGACCATCCATATCAAAAATGCAATGTGTAACTTTTTTATAATTCCCCTGAGAGTAAAACCTTACCCCTACAGCCCGAGACACACTTTTTAATAAATATAGCCTCATTGTGACCGGTTATGTAAATAAATGATTTACGAAATAAGTAAATACACTCCACTAAATTGTCGTCTTAGAATATAATATTATCAATTATTTAACACTCGTAATGAGTAACTTATCTAGGTATTTGTACTAAATAACATTCAATAAAACTTCAAAACGTGCGCTCATTGATTAAATAACAATTCGTCTATTTTGATTCTCGAAAAAAAAAAATTGTAAATATTCAATGAATGACGTTTTAATACTAATTATGGCCAATCACAGCTTAACTGTCAAGCCAGAACTATTGACTATTGGTGAATATTCTAAATTTTATTTAGTTTCACCAATGACGAACTTGACAGTTTTGACATATAGAAAAGATTGCCAGGTTATTAAATGTTACGTTGATTCCATATGGCACTTTCATGACCATTCAAATATCTGTCTATATGAAACTATTATTTGTTGGAAAATAAAGTTTAATTATTTCCTGTTAAATATTGTTCATTGAATTCATATATTAAAATTACGTAAAGAACTTTACTTCACTTTGTAAGATTACGCTATGAACTGGCAACATTACATTTTTATAGCTTTCGGCTCACTTCAGTTGGCCAGTGCAGTTGAGCTGCGGCCACCATGGATCGCAGTTGATTCGGCGCGTTCGGGCACATGGCGTTATAGTACCGCAATTTAAGTTTACATAAAAAACACATTAACTTGTACTTTTATTTAAATTACGTTTATAAAAGTGTATTTCGTTTCACACTTAATTTCACTTGTTGCGAACATGGCTGTGGAAGAGTGTTGTTGTGATAAACTGTCGCCTAACAAAAAATCGATTTTCGGATTAAGAATGGGGAGCCAAATATTGTATTTACTATTGGCATCTTATTTGTTAGCTGCCGCTTCTGCCACGGAGTTTGAAGGAACTTGTGCAAATGTGAAAAGTATATTTGAAAAGAATGGAATGTTGATGGCGGTAGACCTCC
The DNA here is from genome assembly GCA_947037095.2 of Nycteola revayana. NCBI lineage: Eukaryota > Metazoa > Arthropoda > Insecta > Lepidoptera > Nolidae > Nycteola > Nycteola revayana. The sequence continues at coordinate 21,151,262 of OX344845.2, read as the reverse complement.
AACCACAACCTAACTCAGGTGAGAATGACGCGTTTTTGCAATTGCATGTGATAAAGATACATTGTTGATAATGCATGATATCAATGTTTTACTCTTTAACTGGTCCTCTCTGTCGTAAGTAGGTAGTTTCTATATAACTGCTATTTCTACGAGTACACTACTCATTAGCGGTGCCGTAAGATCTAGTAGGTACCTGTTATTTTTATCTCTTCCTATGCATTTGCAGCCTAGTAACAAATAATAGAACAGTTATTGTTAGATTAGTAAGATTAGATAATTCATAAATAACTACGGCACTAAATTTAGATATCATTTACATATGGAATCCACATTCATATTATGACATGACTGAACTAGGTACATTTGTTTTACCAATTACCTACCCACAGACTGTTTTTTTTATCAAAGCGACAACATCTAATTAATACACATAAAACACAACGTCCTTTACTATCTAAAATTGGTCAGTAACAAAATCATTTCACACTACACTTAACATTATAGTTACCTAGGTACCTACAGTTTGTATGTACCATTATTTTATTCTATCATCTTTATATTCGCAAAATCAAATTCTAGCAATTAGTTTGTTTTCTTCACAACATAAATCCAAGTAGGTAGTTAAAACTAGTAGAATTGCTTATTGCGTAGGTACAATAGTAAGATTAAGTAATAAAGTACGGCTAATAGTTTAACAATTCTTTAACCAAGAAATCTTTTGTATAGATGTTAATACAGAGCAAGATAGCCTATTGTTTAACTCGAAGAATAGAAACTCAAGATACAAAATACCTTACGGTTCACCTTTTTACCTGAAGAAACAAGTTAAGACAAGATAGACCGTTTTTGACCGCTGCCATAATCCAAGAAACTATTGGAAAGCCGTATGGCTTATTCATTTTATTAATCTTCATATTATTTGTATTTTTAATAAATAAAAAATTTAAGAAGCTTTTCAGTGCATTAATTACACATAGTTATAACGCTTTGAAAAGTTAAAACCTGTTGCCAATAAAAACTAGAACCGACTGATTTCGCAATAGTCATCATGTAACTATTTACCTACCTACATTTGAATACAGATACTAGATCAGTAGTGTGCTTAAACTAGCAATCGTGACTATAGCGGCCAATTACACTATTAGCTTAATGAAAATGCCTATGTACTTACCTACTGCAAATGGCGGCACAATACATTAACCTGTTTGAACATTGAACCTTCAACAAATTGTAAGTCCAGCAAAATAAAGATCTTCGAAGAACGCATGTAGGTGTAGTTGATACAGTAGGCGGAATTGTGAAATGCCTACATTGCAACATCGCCGTTATAAAACAGATAATTCTGCGAATAGACATTTTAAAGTATCAAGAATATATACAATTATGTCAAGAAAATAATACCTAATATGATAATATAGAGTTCAAATTTGAATAATATTACAATGTCATTGACAGAAAACGTTACAAGTTAAAAGCTCGGCTGCAAGTAGGCAGGTAATGGTACGAATAATGTGGGCGATGCAGCGGAAGGTTCAAACACGATTTGACATGGTTTTCAGACATTTATTCGAATTTATGAAAGCTTTAAACCTGACTTGCTTACACAAAGCTTCTCTTTGAAGCCTCTATGTTGGTTTTGGTTATTAATGTGGTCAATTGATTTATGCACGCCAGTGACCATAATTGAATAAGCGAAAACCACTTGACGTAATTATTGTTGAGAAAGCATAAATTCGTATTTAAGCCAGAAATATTGACAGAATTCCAAGTTACCGATATGTAAATTGATTACATATCCAAAAATGCTTTATGCTCCGACCGGCCCAACGGCACCATTCAGTCATTACATCCTCCTTATTAGGCATTCGAATTTCGAAAGCATGTCCATCTTTCAAGAACTTTGGAGTAATCGCCGACGAATTATTCCGTGAAAATTTACAGTCACGGACACGGTATTTGGCACGAGCATTTCTTTGGTGCCTTCCCACGAATGTCGTTAGCTCGAAATGCTACCGATTTAAACTCCAAATAACAATTATTATGGTAACATCTCCAACCCGATGTGGCAAATATTCAATGAGCGCAAATAATAAGACAGTGTTTAATTTAATGAGTTTCAAGCACGCACACAACTTACGGGGAAGCATTTTAAGTCAAAGGCTTTGAAGTTAAGCCTATCCCATTGGTAACAGTAACCTGATACATTATTAATGAACCAATGCGCCACACCCAACTTACTACCCGTGAAACTACAAACCTTATATTGAACTAACGCCACTAATTGGGCTCTGAACCATCATAATTGATTCAGGAATAGACTTAAGCAGTCCTACCTATACAAACTTATTAAAGGTAATCATAATTCGCAACGGCATATAATTTATACGCAAATTTTATTCGTCGCCAATGGTAATTGAATGGAAGCGGTGAGATCAAGTCGATACTCGTTTTGCTATTAAGATAGAGTGTAGGTAGGTACACTTTAAAAGATCGAGTTGACGCCACATTTCCCAATAAGGCTTAGTGTCTGATAGATTGTCCGACTCCGGTGGAGTATCAAGTTATACAAAGTATTTTGCATAGCTCGCCGGTTGCTTAGCATGCAATACTCGAACGTCGAAGCTTCTAACGGCGCGATGTCGCGTCGACTACCGGCATTTGTAAACGGCCAACATAATAATAATAATTTATAATAATAATAATAATTTCTTTATTGGCACAAAAATACAAGTAGGTACATAGTAGTAGAAAGCTTAATATAGGTACAGAATTTTTTTTTATTATAATGTTCTGCTGGTACTTAAAATAGGATATCCTGTGCTATAAGTACCAGCAACCTTCCAGTGTCACAGTCAAACTAGGTAAAAATGTACTTTATAATAAGAAAGTAAACCTACTTACAATATTTACTTACGAAACTTAGTTATTAAGATAAAATTCATGTTAAAGATTTAGTAAACCTGTTATATTATTATAACAGGTTTACTAAATCTTTAACATGAATTTTACATCTCAATATATTATGTCGTTTATAAAAACGAGACATGTTTTAGAAGCTATTTGAAAAGATGAATGATTCACGGCAGCAAACTTTGTTCGTACAGTCAATGGACATTAATTGGGAACGACAGTTTTAGTCATCTCAATGTCTTGACCTGACGGGTTGACAATGACACGTTCGACCGCTTGCCTGACGTGCCTTCGGAGTTAGCGCTATCTCCCAGGCTTCCAGGATGTTTTAACACTTTTGTTTATCATAAATCCCAATCACATAGTCTGAGATAATGAATTTGTGATGAACGGGGCAGTTCGTTCTCATTACGTGTATAGATCTACTGCAACATAACGATATTTCACAAACGAAACGTGCACTAGTTACGTCAAAACTGCTAATAAATCGCAAACAATATTGGAAACCGAACTATAACTCACAAACTTTACAACAATTGCTGCACAAAATACGTATCTGACGTTAAAATATCTCGTTCTTGTCCTTTCTCGTCTCTTATTCAAAACAGGTACGTATAAAATGCAGGGACACACGGGAATCTCGACAAGATTAAGGTCAGTAGCCCCAGATTTCCTTATATAAATATGCCTTCGCCGCACAGAATATAAGGATGGACATCGTTATCATGGGTTCGGGTATCCTGTTTGGTTAGGTAGTTTATTTTCTAAACTAACCTATCTATCATAGCTGTCATTGGAGTCTCACATTTATAGATAAAGAGCATTGACTGAGGTAGAAGTCCTACAAGCTTAGACTGAGACGTTTATATCATTTTATATTACATTGTATACCAAATTATAATGAATAACTAAATGTCTCGTTTTGACTTAAGTACAAATGACACAAAACAAATATTTACTACTTTACATAATTATTTACGACCAATTTAGTAGCAGGTTTTAATCTTTGATATTTATGAGCAAAATAAACATATTTAAATAGCCGTCAAGATACAATGAAACGTTTGACGTAAGAAAGTTGACCTCCGAATAAGACTGTAATAGGTTTATGGTTGTAATAAAATTATAAGTCAATTACGTGTAGCTAAGCTTCTAGCGGTGATATTCTAGAGAAATGATATATACATTTCAATATAGTTAACAGAAAATCGACGAATGCACTTGGAAAGCTACCGTAAAACTCTCACCTCACCGAATGTTTGGAATGACATACAAATCGTTCTGTGGGTGGACTGGTTGACAAGCGGTGAGCATTGAGTAAACACAGTGTAAGGTCGACAACCCTACGCTTATTGATTAAAAGCCAAGCGATTACTATTTGATCAGTTGCAACACACCGGAAATCTTCAGCTATAATAAAACTAAGAAAATAAGTTCAGAAGAGGGATGATTATAACAGTTACTTTACAACGGAAACATTTCAAGGAAATTAAATAAAGGAGTCACTATTCGAAAATTAAATGTTTGCTAACTGTTAAATTGCTTGTTAAAACATACACTTTGACAAAAAGCTATTGCGAAATTGGCATTTATAACCGGCAAAATAAAACTGCGATGGTGAATTAGCACATACCTGAAGAAGAAATCCCATTATGCTGACATTATTCGGGCTTTCACAGTGTACCCTTTCAATCAGACTGGTTGAATGGTGCTCCATCAGTCACATGCACGTCAGACCTTTTATGTCTCGTCCCGTAACCTCTTATTTTGTAATTAGGCTTGGGATATAGGGACCGGATGCCCCGTATTAAGTTTTTGCTAATTTTTATTATTCGATTTTCATTGCTGCGATATTCTATACGCAATACGCATAGCTGGTAATCGGGTTGGAGTTTTTGTGGAGTCCCATTGGTTTTGATAATTGTCTTTGACAACGTTGCTTCAGTAAAAACAGATTTTCGATGTCAGTTACAATATTATCCATACAATAGTCATCCTCAATCTGAAAGACTCAAACTCAAACATTTGATTCAGTTTATAACAAAGAAATATTAAACGTAACTAAATCAGAATCTCGTCATTCGATACCTAAAACACAAACTTTGATATGCGATCATACCATGACATCAACTTTGCAGCCATAAAATAAAAATATAAATTCATACACATGCCGAAGATCAATACAAATATCGGAAACACACGAATAGACAAATCGTTAAATTCGGGTCGCTATGACCGAATCCATGGAGGTCGAGAATGACGTAAGCGCACAATATAATACTGCAAGTAAAACATATAACACGCCACGTGGTTTTATTTGTGGTGTAAATTTGCATGCGAATCCGAACGCGTTCTACTTTCAAATAATGTTGTTTCAACTGTTTTTGATAAGCAGGTAGCAATATTCAAAGACTCTCCGAGTTCATAGAGACTTGTGGGTTTGCCTTGGTTTTATGTTTAAAGCTGTAAATCCTATATTTCATGCTACTGCTAATTCATACAAAGACATTCTTTTAAGAAACGGTTCAATAAATATAACCATCTGTTAATCGATTATACAATTTGCTTTGCCCTTCATGATATGTACTCAATTCTATTATGGTTCGGGTGCACGTTTTTGTCGTTTCCACAATGATCTCATCGTGTCTTATAATATTTTTTCCACCCACTATTCAGTACGAGCTTCCCTTTTGTGTTATTCCTCATTATTATGCGTCCATCAGGTCCACTAACTGATATTAGTTTGAAGTTTAGCATATTTATTTTCTGTTTAAGTCAGGGGTCAGTTCTGGCTTACATAAATCTGAAATTTTGATTAAATTTTATAAGTATTTTCTATTATTTTGACAAGAAATCTGATGTTTTATTCTCTTTAAATTGACCTCCAACTATTATTTATCTATTTGAAAATTGTTTACAATTCAATTGCTGTCTCTTTGCTTGGTCATTTGGCGACAATAAAGTATTTGTTATCTAAATCAAATCTCAAAATGTGGTACTAAAAGCGGAATCCATTTAAAAATTCACAACACCATCGAGATCAGACGGTTGACTAGAAAAGCTGCGCTGTAATCAACTTGAAAGATAAAACGACACTTTAACCAACGCAGCAGTAAAAAAGATTTTATTTCTTTAATTGGCCGCCCGGTTCATTAAAATGCGATACATGTTTAATGGTAATATAAAAACTCTTCGTAATTAGCTGTAATCCGGAAAATCGTCATTGTCCGCAACTAAATAAGAGTATCTCGGAGGTTTTTAATTCGCGGCCGGACATTCCACGCGCAGGCAGGTGCCGACCTGTCGCAGCCTCGGGACCGGTCCGCGGTGTGCCGTCCGTGGCACTGGCCTGCCAGTCCGAGCAAAAAATGTGCATTCGATATTTAAAACTGACGTTACCGATCGTTTATTTAATTTGTATTTTATGTTCCAATGGAGAGAGGTGATCCATAGCGTTTAGAACCTTATTTTGTATATTGAGATTATAACTTACCTTTTGGAAATATTAAAGATTGACTTAATCTTTAATGTGACTTATATATCTTGCATAAAAAAGACGCTTTAAAATTGTTGAACCTGATATGTTCCGGATATAAAATGAGGCTAAGTCCGGATTGCGTGGATAATTATGAACCATAATAAGTGAAGCCACATTGCAGAGAACGTTTCTTCGCCTTTTTCTATGATACAGAAAATAAACCCACGCAACTAGAATTTACTTTTAAATGCGTCGAATAGTTCATACATTACCGTTAGGTAATGTTATTAAAATATATATGTGATTTTAATTAAATACTAAAATATATAAATTATAAAGCCTTGATGGTTCAACGGCCATTGGGGAATCTCGGCCTCTGACACCAAAAATTATGGCCAGCCGGTCTTCGTTCATCAGCAAGGACGATTTCATCATGGTCTGGCCAAATGATACGCTCATTCACATTCATACCAAGACAATGTAGGGCCTAGTGAACTACCTTGTAGTACCCGAACAAACTTCGCCAGTTAAGTGATTTATTAACGACATTTTGGTGTCACATACTCCTTTATTTATAGTGCTGACAAGTAACTTCGGAATGTTAACTCGGTATTTTGAATTCAATCGTACAATGTTCTCGGTTCATATCTACTAGAAAGAAAGAAGGAAGAAAGAAAATAATTTTATTTACGGCACATACAAGGAAATAAAACATAAAAATTGATTAACACTATTACAGTTATATGCACCATAAATGGAAACTGGCTTCAGCATTAAGCTACAAAAAAAATCTAAAAGATCATTGCGCAGCGCTGGTATTCTAGCCAGCCCCAGTTTTGACGCCACGCATGCCAAACGTCTAATAAAAAATATAGATAAAAAAGATGGCAGTAATTCATGCAAAAATTATATTTACCTAATTATTATTGATTCAATATTTCATTCTAATTTTGATAACCAAATAACTAAAATAAACCAAAAATTAAATAAAATAGAAAACCAAATAACTACTACGGTAAACTACTCATTTTAGTCAAAAGCTTATCCATGTATACTGCAATGTGCGATACTTCTGAAGTTATAATGCATTCATGTTACTCCACTGTTAATCGACTGCAGATAACAAATGCTAAACCGATTTACCTAATAAATTATTGAGATTTTATCTTAATTGCACAATCAGGCCAGACCGCGATAAGCGCAATTTAAACATAAAATTTTCTTTGTCGGTATGAGGGTATTAATGTTATTCTGCAGTTTCCGCTTCATTAATTGGGTTAGTGAAAAACAGTGAGTTTTTAAAAGAGATTTTCTGTTTTAAATTATGTAAGAAAGAGAGAAAGTATAGATGAGACTCGTTTTATGGAAACTTTTATTACAGATTTACAGGTAAAACTGCCTTTTTGTGCATAGTGAAGTTATGTACAACTAGCATAGGTAAATTGTTGAACGAAATCAAGCATCAACATGTTTGCTCAGTTTTTGTACGTAGAAGGATACAATAGAAGAATCACATTTGAAAAACAGCATACATAACAGACTGACATGACTATATGTAATAATAAAAAATGATGTAAATTATAATGAAGACCAACCGCCGTTAACCCAACATTAATAAGTACTTTAACGTCTTAATGTCTCATAATTTTCATACCGAGTGCTCTCATCTGACTTGAGCGTATTTGCAATAGGTGCTCTGTAATTTCATACAAAAATATAATTGTTGATACTTCTACAGAATCATGTCATCAGCATTAAAGCAGCCATCATTTGCGCCGCATTAACCGCGGGAACACCACGACACATGGTCGTAACACATACGTATATATAGTAAATAACCGTTTATATGCCATCGCAGTATTAAATTACACGCAGCCTTGTTGTTAAAAGCGTATTTGTTCGATAATTAAATTTTCTTAGTTATCAATTTGTTTTAAATGAGTAACTTTGAATTACTTGGGCGATTAGAAGAAATAATTTCACGAGAAACATGTTATTACATGCAATGTATTTTAAGAGTTATGTTGACGGTAATTGCTGTTACGGAAAAGGGTTTTTCGTGTAATGGTTGGCTAAGAATTGAGCCACTTAACGTTTTACCACATTCGGACCCAATCCTTCTTAGTTGAGTGCTTGAAAGGATTCGAAATGATCCAAGTGTGGAGTTACGAGTTGTATATTGAAGTATACGTAAAATATTCATTTACATGTTATTATGACAATCCAATTGAATCCTGCTATGTTATTTAGCGAAAATTGATTTTTTTATTTTTTTGGCAAACAAAGATAATTAATCCATCCACACATTCATTAACTACATAAAGTGGAAAGGTACAGCAAAGATTTGTAAGATGTGGAATCAGTGTCTAAGATGTATTCCCATTTATTTTACGGTAACCCAAAGATAATCATTTCCTGCTAGAAATAATATTCCGACCCTTTTCAGAAACGTTTACGTTTTGAAAGGGATTCGTAACGACATGAAGGATTTACTGTAACGATAGGTTGGATAGGTTAGTTGGTATTCCAATATCTACAGCTACATTTACATGTGTTATAGTATTAAACATAACATCGGCTCAAAGCTAATTCGGAAACTATATCGTTTCAATATTCGAGCATGATCAAGTTCGTGCAAGTCAAAATCGAGCATCGAGTTATGACGTGGCGAAAACAAAACGAGTTCGAATCGATTCCGTGCATTCCGACGCTTCACAGATTCTTCGTTAAGAATGTGAGCCCGCGAGATCGTATAATGATTATAATCTCGATTTAGTGGTCGATTCGTCATCGTCTGATTTACTTAATGGAATAGGCAATAAGCGTGTGAAACGACAGAGATGACTTTACATTGTGACGGACGCCGATTTTGTATTAGATGTTGATAATAGACACTTTCATGGTTAAATTGAAAGATGCGCCTGCGCCTTCTGTGACAATTGAAGTTGCTATGTGATTCTATTAGCCATTGATGTAAATCACGAAGTAAGAATTCAATTCAATGAATATGAAAGCGTAAAATGTTTATTAACTTTTTAAAAGCTTGAATTGTTGACTGGCTGAAATCGATTTTTTTACGGGTGATATCAGTTCTCCACAATTAAAAAAATAACTATAATCTCATTTTATAAAAATAATTTTCTTTCTGCCATATTGCAGTGTAAATGGCTATGTAAGAAAATTTCCACATAGATCTGATGCAGAAATGAAACGAAATTATCTTTCTTCCTTAATTTTTTTTTTTTGCTATTTTAATGCACTATTTAAACTGTTGGTATTTTTTATTGAAGTTTTGAATCATCAATGATTTAATAAAAATACTTCGTTAATTGATATACTAATATAGAAAAAACTCAGTACAAATAGATCAAATAGAATACATTTAAGCCACCATTCGAAACAATCATAATATATCACTTTAAGAGACTTGTATTCGAATAGAACTCAACATTAAGAAAGACACAAGATTCAATCTACCATACAATTATTTCCTACTCAACTCGCGAATACAGTTAGTATCGGCAAAATTAATAAAAACATGACATTTTGGAGAGGTCCTGGAGCCAGGAGGATGCAGGACGCAGGCGCATGGGAGCGGAATGCGGTTCTGCGGGTAGAGGGGAGGGCGGTCAGGTTGCCACGGAGTCGGCCTATAAACTGCGACCGAATGCTTAACGCGCCCGTAATTATTATACCATGAGAATCTTGGGCGATCACCCCTGGATCATAACGCGAGCGCCACTGCGCTTTGTTTTAATGATCCTTGCAAATTGTTAGTGGAGATAGAGCATTGGATAGTGTGCATGCAACGGTTATTGTTACGCTATTTATTGTCTTTGTTGGTAGTTCTTTTACATTACAAAGACTTCTTGGTAGCTAATAGAATTTACTTTTTATTAGACAATAGATTGTGTAGAAGGCACTAAATATCAGTGTAATAATTAAGTAGGTACAAGAGTAGCATAAAAACTCGAAATCTTGTAGTTGAATGACTAAGATTATCTATGTAAATGTTATAGATACCTAGTATTATAATTTGGCGAACAGTTTTTGTTATCTTGCAATTTAAATACTTACCTACCAAGGAAAATAGGAACATAATAAAATATTTTTAGTATCAAATAAATTCAGACGTTTGATATTTTAGTGTAGGTACATATATTATGAAATCTTTTTTTGTATTATATAGGTATTAGCTAAATATTTTGAAATATCATTATTATTTTAAAAATTACAATATGTATAAACATTCTTAAGATAAAAACGTTGGTGGTTTGTTCTTACTCTACAATAAATCAAACAACATGTAAACGAAAACAATTAAACGTTTGTTTTCGTTTTAGTTTCCGGTTTGACAGACACATGTGATCGTTTAAAAACTAGTGAAAGAAATAGGCATCACGCTATGAATGAACCGGACCCGGCAGGAGGGGGGATGGTCCGCTATCGGAATTCCAAAAACTCGAGTGGGTGATGGTCGATGCGCTTGCGCATAAAAAACTAGTCGATCCAATACAATAGCGAGGGGTCGACTTCGTGTCGACCTGCGACTGTTTCAAGAATACCACATAAAACTTAATAATATTTATGTGGGTGTAATGAAATTTGATGATATAAATTCTTGGATTGTTCCACGTCTTCGATTCACACTTGTAGTTTCTTTTTTAATGTTCAATTGAATTTAGTTACGACACCATAATTATGTAGATTTACTTACTAAAAATTGGGCATTGTGTCTTTTGGTTATGGCGTATGCCTCTAACTGTCGGCATTCAAAAAACGTGAACCAGAGGGTAGCAACAGACGACAAGCGCGGCGGCCGGTTTACGTATAAGGCGACGCGACGCAACGTACGCTCCACGGCTAGTTAAAATAACAGAATAATGAGACTTCTGTTTGGTTAACATGACAAAGACAGGCCTAAGGAATGCTGTTCATCTCACTGGCGGCGCCCGGGATTGAAAACTCTAGTTTTCCATTCGATCTGGTGTCAGGTCACGTATACGCGCTACGGGTCGCTTACTAACCACCGCTTAAGTAATACAACTGTTTAAGACAGTTCGAAGTGAATGCAATTGCTGTGTCACTTATAAATCGAGATAAAGTGAAATTTCTCATTCAACAGGCATACGTTTTGCCTATTGGTGTAGGCAGGAAAGGAATGTAACTTATCCTGTATTTGCTTAAGATTAATATTAGATTTTTATTGCAAATATTCGAACACGAAAGTAGAAATTACGACCATTTTGATTTCATTTTCATGTCAGATTCCTAGTTTTTTTTTCTGTTTGACTTACGTAGGTATCCACGAGGCTTTTGCTACTTCACCGGGCATAAAGTCAAGCAGGGCTCCAGCCTCAATACATGGTTTAAAAACTACAAACTAAGCAACCTGCGCAAGAGGGCGCCCCCTGTGGGGCTTGGACCTCGGCTCAGGGCGGTCGCTGGCGATGAGATTGAGGGATTATGACTTTTAGTATTTTTAGGGGAGTTTAGTGCAACTGTCGCTCTACTTTACAGTTCGCGGGCCTTTCGGACTTCGGGTCTACGAGGGCATCGGATGGTTCTTTGCAAGCTAAGGGCCAGGCGGACGAGGGGGGACGCGTCGCGTTCGCGGGCGCACTCTTCTCCGGCGGGTTGGATAGAGTAGTCTCTGTGTAGTGGGTCAGATTCCTAGTGTTCGATAAACGTTTAAGCCGCAAATCAGACTCAAATTGCGAGTTAGCAAGTATTATGTATAATGTTATGTTAAAGCTTATCATGTAGTTAGTATACGTATTGATTACCATACTGGTATACGTTTACGGAAGTATTCCATATTAAGTGCTACAATTAATCTAACAGGCATTAAGATGCTTATTAAACTGTCTGTAGTTGACGCTTTGCTTGGCATATGATGTCATATCATGTAGAAGCTTTAGTTTATTAGCTTCTCTCTAAAATATTAACCGTAACTTACAACTTGATGACATTCTAAATATGATTATGACAGTACTTGGTGGCTCTATGGTTATGGTAGTTGCCTCTGAGGCCAGTTGTCCAACCCGGGACAAATATCTTTATGAATAGACGTAATAAGTGTCTGTGAGCTTCAGGTCCATGGATAATTCATAAAGTACCCGCAAAAAACAGAAAAAAAAATGAATGAGCTCCCATTTTGGAAGGATTAACTTGCAATTAAAATAATAAAAGCGTAGTTCGCGCTGCAGATACACTTTACCGCGTTTAAAATCATTCGTCATCATTTCCAGATTTCGGGTTATGATTTTAGCATTCATGAATGAACTTTACTTTGTAGTTTTAAACAGCAAAAACGTGTTAAATGTAATATAGCAGGTTTAGAATATCTTTTCAAAGAATGATCTAGATATTAGGTGGAAATTTACAAGTTACTGAATGAACTGGGTTTTGGAGTGGACAAACCAGAAATTGTTATCTCGTAATGTCTACCCTTTTCTCAAACAAAGAGGATAAACTTGTCTGATAGAAACATAAAAAAGAAGTAAAATATCCATGGTTTTTATTTATTTTAATAACAAAGGATAAAGGCAAATAAGTGAATTTTCCACCATCTTGATCCTGGATTTAAACGTTCATAGGATACGTAAATCTATTCCGATATCCGGAACTCATGTAGTTTAATATCTTTCGGCTTATGATATTCTATATGTAACCGATACTCCAGGAATCCTTAATTCTTCGTTTGTCTATTCCATTTCGGATATTTAAAGGAAGTATACTCGTGTGAAAAACAACACGGCGAGGGCGAAGCCTCGGCAATAAAGCTTACCTGCTCCGGAGATATCGACGGTCAAAGGCGCCGGCAAATCTACTTCCTCAACTAAACCGAAAGAAGATAGACCTTAATCGCATGTACCATAAGGTTAATTTTAGCGTGTAACATGGTGCTAATAAAATATGTAACGGTGTGGAATTACAAAACATTGTCAGATTGTAAGCTTTTGTCATCGTTGTGTGTTTTAACATTAGTTGAAACTGCACTGATTACGTCATCAGTTTGTTGTATGCCTACAAGTTTGGGATTATTTTTACTCTTTAATGCATACAGAGTTATATATTAATTTCCTTTTATGGTTTCAATTACATTAGCGTTTAATATTAACATAAATGTTGTAATATACTATAGTTGAACAAAATATTCCAAAAAAATAAAGTAAATCATTAATTCCGAAATCACCTTGCCGTGAATCGAGGTCCCACCCACACACGTTTGTGCAGGTTGCTTAGTTTGTAAACCATCTAATAAATGCCCTGCTCTCTCCAAGAAGCTAAAGCTTCGTGGTTAACTACTTGTCTTTTCCAAAAAACGGTGACGTTTAGATACTTACCGTCTACCGATATAATTTTTAATTTCGCATCCACTGGCTTCCTGATACGTTTATTAAGCCGTAGTTAACTTAATTATTATTCAATTATCAATTATAATTATACACTAGCTTCCACGTGCCGTTTCACCAGCGTATCTCCCGTCCCCGTGGGAACTTCATAATGAAATATTTCATCCGGGAGTAGTGTCGGTCAAGTACATTTCAATACAAACAAACAAACTACCAAATCTTTCCTATTTATAGTATGTACTATCGACCCGCCCCGGCTCCGCACGGATACAATGCTGATGTATTATACATATAAACCTTCCTCTTGAATCCCTCTATCTATTTAAAAAAACCGCATCAAAATCCGTTGCGTAGTTTTAAAGATTTAAGCATACATAGGGATATAGGGACAGAGAAAGCGACTTTGTTTTATACTATGTAGTGATAAGTAGAGATGTTTACTTACTTTCTTATTTATTTTACAAATATAAATTATATTTTCATATTATTATCTCATATATCTGAGCTATTAAACGCTATCTAACTGAAAGTAGGCGTCAATAACGTCATTCACGTCCATTCTCAGAAAAATAAAGTCAGAGAAATGACAATTAAACAGTACATTATAATACTAAGATAAGGCGATTGTAACTCAATAAATTATTGTTATTCATTCATATATTTTAATGTTTATTAACAAGTTGTTTGTTGTCCTTTATTATCGTTGGTACCTACATATGCGTTGGTGCTTTCTACGATATGCTTGAATTAAACACTTAAAGGAAAGATTAAAGAAATTTATCTTATAAGTAGGTACCTATTTCTAACAGCGAATAATAAGAAGTTTGTCTTCCGGCGGACATGTGTAGCCGCTAGGCTTTTGCTACTTCACAGAGCAAAAGGCAACAAGGCTACTTTAGCAACTTGTGTAAGAGGGCACCTTCCTGTGGGACTTGGACCTCGGTTTGCTGAGATTTCTTCAGAAACAAAGGTTCAGGACGACCTTCTTAGGTACTTTTTACTAAATCTTATCGCGAATAATGAGAGGCAAAGAGTGTAAGGTTTTGAATGTTTAATGTGTTGTTTAACAGAAGAAAAGTTTTTAGTCCTTATTAAGATGTAGGTTATTTGGAGGCCAGTGTACTTGGGTAGGCGGAATAGGATGACATTTGTAGCGAAATGAAGTATAACCGACTGTTATATCAAAATCCGCTTTAATTTGAAATCGATATATTTTATGATAGTCTCGAGTTAAAAGTTAAAGAAGACAACAGATTAAAAAAAAACATTTTTAAACGTTTTTTTTTGACAGCGCACCTTCTCTTCTTATGATCTGTTGTAGCAGTATTTTGTAATAATTCTTAAACGATCATTTAACTTTGTAAATGCTGTTAGTTATAAAAAAAATGTTGTGGGATTGCCTTAATCCTTAAAATGAGTCCAATAAAGCTCGAGGAATGCGGGCTGCGTATCAATTAAGTAGATGTTATACAGACAGTGTTGCCAGGTAGATTGCCCTCCCATAAACTGTTGGGGAGGTGCAAAAGGCGTCGTGATTTACAAGAATATAACATTTAATATTATTGTATTACATCCTTTAAACACGTTTATGTATCGAAAATTAAATAATTAATACATTTATTTTATTACCTCTTAAACATATCTTCGATATTTTATGTTGAATTAATCTAAGATGTTAATATATTCATTTATATTCAATAATTATCTTAAGACTGCAAATATTAAAATTCTATTTTAATATCGTAATTCTACCGATAAAATGGTGGTACAATGACCTCAATTTAATTGAATACATAATGGCTTAATAATAACAGACGCCTCGCGGTTTTCTTTGAAGTCTCAAGATTCTACGTTAAAACTTTAAATTGCCGTCATCATAATAAACATGTAAGATTCCAAATAAAGGGTGTTACCTATATGGATTTAAAATGACAATGAGTCAAAATATATTTGTATAAGTTACTTATAGGTAGGTAATACTTATATTAATAAAATTAAGGCAAAAACAAAGGTCTTTATAGTTTTTATTTTGCCCGTATGGAGATACATATTTTAAAGAAATGGGTTTATTTTTTTATCCTGGCAACCTCTAAACCACAGATAAACAAAACGGGTTGTGGCCAGTATAAATAAACTATGCAGCTGCATTTAGGATTAAAAGAAATGTTTGGTGAGAGAATTACATTAATAGCGGTACGCATTACGGAGTTCAATATTGAATTGCTCTTTTAATAGTACTGTTAATTTTTCTGAACCTGTTTAGTGTTGTATACTTTTTGTGCCTGACAGGTCTGTTCGTTTTTTAATTACTCAGATTAGCTTTGAAAAAAAAAAGTAATTTTATGTATGGCGGCCACCTTAGTTAGTGAGGGGAATCTATTAATGTTTGCAAAATTGCTTGAACATTAATCGATTAGTTTTTCACCTTATAGGTACATAAATTGAGTTAAGATTGCGTTGTTAAACTTGAAGATAGAAATAATCTGGAAGCAACGTTTATGTGAATTAGGCAAATTAAATATAAATTTACCTTCTTTATCATAGGTGTACATACCAAAATTAAACCATTACTGTCCTCTAAATTCACTGCAAAGAATACAGAACCCTATACCAACAGGATAAAGATTCAATTTAAAGCACACGTCATTTCTACTTTATTACCGTTGACTAATGGCTCATTAATAAATGTTTAAAATGATAACTATAACAAACGAAGCATGTGTGAGTAGTTTTAGCTCAATAGCCGTAGTTGTATGATGTCAGGAATGACCAATGGTCTAAAGGGCGTGACCTAAAACTAAAGCAATTTTTTAAAAATGTTCACAAAAGCGTTTACGATTTGTATGACACACAAAACATTATTGTACTTTGTTTATTGATTAGTTTATATTATTTAATTGTTTTAATTAATTGCTTTGTGGTCAATTAATTAATTAATTTTAAAACAATAATAAATAAAATTATTTTAATTTTTACTTATGAAATTATTATTTTTTATATAAAATAAAAACTCTTTTGAGACGTCAGTATCTGTGCTTATGAATTGTGTTATAGACACTGGCTGGCTTGATTATGCTTAATGCACTGGTTGGATAGTGATTACGGTACCTAGGTTAAGAACAGATCATTGACGTGAAAGTCCCCCACGACACAGGGATTAAATTCCCAAGTAGGTACTGGTGCTGGTAAAATAAAAATAAAATGCTCGATTAATAGCCCGTAAAGAAGCGGTATTTGGCTCTCTTTAAATCTCGGAGATAGTGGGTTCGATCTACACACCGGACATGAAACCTTTATGTAAATTCTAAGATTTCTTTACGGGTCTGGTTGGTTGAGGGACTACTCCGTGCCTCGGAAAGCACGTTAAGCCGTTCTCGATTGTTATAGCATCATCTATAAGAATTGTTTATCAAGGAATGGGCAGCAGCGTTTCCTTGTGTACATCATAAAACATAATACTGCGCCAACCCGCCTGCCTAGCGTGGTGACTATGGCAAATACCCTAACAGTGGATGTTATACGGGCTGATGATGATGATGATGATGATGATAATGATGGTGATTATTAATAGACACCCCCGTTAATAGACAGTCCTACCAACAGTCTATCCTTAAGCGAACAGACCTCAATAGACGCAGCCACCTTGCTTATAATAAAAAAGGTGCCAAATTCCTATACAATGTTGCCTGCCCTATAAAAGCCTTTTAAATCACTGGATCCTTATCCTCCAGACTGAAACCCATGATAACATTTTTGTTTTATGTTAACCACTTTGTGGTAATTTCAATTAATTAATTAATTTTACGTACGACCAAAGTAAGGTTACACTTTACTTTGATCGGTTTTCCTCAACGCGTAATAACGGGAATATGTTGATTCATCTGTTATTCAGAGAGTTTGAATAACAACTTACTGAATCTCGTCGGTGATAATGTATTACCGCAAGTGACACTTGCTAATTTCATCTGTCAAGAAAAAATTAAGTTATATATGTTTTAAAGGGAAAAATCTCAATTTCGTGCATTTGATTTTCAACCTTATTAGCTATTGTCACAAACGCGGTATTGTTATGTTTTAATATGATATTTATAGTTTCACATGACACAGAGATTCGGTGAATAGTGTCATTCCGTTGAAAAAAAATCGTCTAATTAGATAGTAAATTAAAACTGCTCCAAATATAGCTTCTTTTTCGTTACGTACTCGAGCTACATGCATAGTATTCTGACTGTAAGGATCTATCTATTATATTAAATTTATAATTAGATTTCCGCGCGGTTTCACCCGCGTAACTACCGTTCCCGTAGTAACTTCATAATTAAATATAAGCCTATAGCCTTCCTCGATAAATGGGCTAACTAACACTGTAAGTTTTTTTTTAATCGGACCAGTAGTTCCTGAGGTTAGCGCGTTCAAGCAAATAAACAAACTCTTCAGCTTTATATATTAGTATAGATATAGATATAAAATACGGAATAATAGCATATTATATATTTAGGAAGTACTTTATATATTTCTTGTTTATTCTTATTTCTCGTTAGTTAGTTTAGAAATCGAAATTTTATTTTAGTAAACAAAGCGCTCATTTCAACCGTGTTGTAATGTTTGTTTCATTACTGCAACTACGTACGACTTATTTTAGACCCACTTAAGCCCTTTCGTTTCCACCAACGTCAATATTTCATATCGCCTAGACTGGCTGACCTAAATAGTTAAGAAAATTATTTTTGGATGACCAGCTAGCAATACTTCGTGAAACGAAACAGCTACGGTTCTTTGATGCTGATAATTTTTGAATTGTGGAATAATTTGACAGAAAACAGAATCTTTCAAATGTCTTTGGTATGTAATGGAAAATTTATGATGGGTATGGCAACATTTATAGCCAACGACTAAAATAATACTTTCTAAAAATGTATTTTATTTTTATTCTCTTTTATATTCAGTCAATCCTTCATTAAATTAAATACATTTCAGTTATAATCATGGTAGATAAATTAGATTATGAAAATTATGTTCAGCGAGTTTTTTTTAATTTAGTTTTTTGTTATTTCTATAACTATTATAGAGTTCTGTTCTCACTGATCCTGTGTTAAAATTATAAATTTAGTTTAACGGGTTTCGTATCTCTACCATATTTGTACCAATACCAGTGGCGTTGTTATCGTAGGGAAAGGTGGTGCAGTGAACCAAGGCCCCGGTCCTCGGGGGGCCCTCTAACCTAAGCTTTGAAATGAGCTGGTCAGCCAACTCGCCAGCTCTTAAAGCTATGCACCGGGGCCCTTGACTAGCTATGCCACTGATCAATACGAATGTTTCCATAATGCAATCCCATAATATATTCATAATTTGAATCAAAGCAAGCTTACGTAATTGGAAATATCAAGAATACTTAAATGAGTTAGCTTTTGAGTCGTTCGTTTTTTTAATCTGCCATAGATTAAAAGAGCGAACGACTCAAAAGCACTATGATGAACAGGAAGAAAAAAATATAAATTTATTTGGTCAAACTCGTAACTTATTTTAGTTCAGAACTCTTTTATTTAATTGAAACGTAAAATACGTTATAAATATTTTATTAGTTCTATATTGGGACGTGGCAGCTGTGAATCGTTTACCAAAATTGGTGTCCGTAACTTAGATATTAAACAAACAATTCTGGTATAAACAATGTTTTTAAATTTATGATTTCCCGATGCTGTCGATGCCGATACTCATAATATAAATCTATAAATAACAATGAGCCAAATAAACTTTATGAAACCTGCGACCGTAGGATCTATAGGTACTTTCAGTTGAGCTGTAATCATGAAATTTGGCAAAGTTATTATTATACTAATATATACAGCAGCAGATTGTTTGGCTTGAACGCGCTAATCTCGGGAACTACAAGACCGATATGAAAAATTCTTTCAGTGCTAGATAGCCCATTTTTCGAATAATTACATATTTAATTATGAAGTTGCCACGAACGGAAATTACGCGGATGAAACCGCGCGCGGGATGCAAGTTTAAAATATATGCTTGTCAAGATGTTCGTCTTTATAACATTATTATATTGATACGGTTGACGCACACGTTATAAATAGAGAATTGCGGTGTAAATGCCCTGTGGGACAATGTCTGTACGATAGAAGTAGACGGAGTCTATGACATAATTCATCACACAGTCTAGACTGGAATGATTTAACTGAAACTGAATGGTAGGTAAGTATAAGATTTTCTTTTACCTTAGGACTTTGGTACCTGATCTGACATCAAGATGTATTAGAGGTCCTAGTTATCCTTCTACTGTGTAGTATTTACCCTACCAGTTACCCTTAAAATATTGGTATAATAATATATTTGAATTGATTTGAAAGATGAACTTAAGTGACCCGTTTTAATGATCAAAAGGTTTCTATTGGCCTAAAAGTCTAGATACAAGAGGGAGAAAGACTTGAAGCGCAATTGCTGTGACATGGAACGACACACTTTACTTTGGAACATAGTTCCTTCTTGAAAGATCACAGTGATCATTAGTCAGCGGATCAGTGATTTTTTCACTGTGACGTTTATCACCCAACTCTAATGGTAACTAACTTTGAGATGATAGATGTTGCTGCCCATTCATCAGCTGTTTATCACCTTAGTTGTCTCATACGGCACCCATGGGAAAACATAGGGTGGTCTGTTCTAAGCCGGAAATATTATTAACTGTATTGCCATGTACCTAGAGATAGTATTAGATTTTATCGATGTATTTGTTCATGAAATCATGACGTTAAAATGTTATATGCTTTTTTATGTTCACTTTGTTTGTATGAACATTGTCGGTTTACGAATCACTTTTGGCACGGTTATGCTTTGCTGAACGAAGATTTTACGAGCCCCAGCTCTTTACCATGCGTGAAGGGGTGGGGGGAGGGATTGTCGTCCCCTCGGTCCTCCCATGAGTATCGCTAAGGTTCTTATGCTATCTGTTTTATTTCTTTGGATTATTATAAAGCTTCTTTCAACTGCGTGGTCTACAAGTTTCGGGCGCACGCATTGACTTACCTACTTACGACGATTATGCGATTTCAACGGACAAACAAACTTTAACGATGATCTTTTTATACAGTTAGACATAATGTAAATTGTAAAATATGAGTTTTTCTCATCATCTACCTACCTACTCGTTTTGGATATAGTATAAATGTTCTAACAATAAAAACAATTGAACATGTTCAAAATGAATAGGTAAGGTTAAGAATGACTAAGATTTCACTTCAGGAACAAGTTCAAATTAGTCGAAACCACCTACTATTCTTTGATATTAACATATTAAATATGTTTTTAATTAAGTTATAAATGTTAAATTTTAAAACGATGTAAGATAATAGGTATATTGTTGCATAAATTATGATGAATTTTGATAAAAGTTTATTATGATATTTATGTCTAGGCATTGCTTTTTTAAGTACGAGTTACGGCTTTATGACTATTGTTTACGTGTGTTTTTTAAACATATTTAGTTCTCATGTGTTCCTGATCTTTTGAGTTATTTGACTTATATGACTTCCCAAGTCATTATGTACCTATCTTTCAAGCCAAGTAGGTACCTAGTTGTTAAACAATAGTTTAGGTACCTATATAATTATTTCTATTGATTTAAATCTAATATTTTTATTTGACATTATTACTTTTTATTTGACATTTACACTTTTTTAATATTACAAATACTCTTTGCTTTCAGCATGTAGGCTATATTAACAACTGCTGATGGTCATTACCTACTTTTAGTTTAAAAGAACGATTGTTATAATCGTTTGAATACTTAGGTTTAGTACTAGTGTCTATCAAGATAAACTCGCCCTCATTATTATTATAGACTTTAACTGTCTACTGACTGAACATTCAATTGAAACATTCGTCTATTCTATAAGGTCTATACACACTGGAGTTATTCTGAAAGCCGGCGACTTTCGCGACGGGTTTGAGATGGCCGTGTTGTCACGTAGATGAAATGGTGGCTTGGCCGCCTAGTCTTGTGATGAGCCGGTCCGGATCTGTGCGAATAACAAGAGCACAAATACTTTCTGTCAGTAGACTTATCTAATTTTATTCATCGTTCCTTTAAAATATGTGATTATGATTAATTCGAC
This sequence comes from Nycteola revayana, assembly GCA_947037095.2. Classification (NCBI taxonomy): domain Eukaryota; kingdom Metazoa; phylum Arthropoda; class Insecta; order Lepidoptera; family Nolidae; genus Nycteola; species Nycteola revayana. The sequence continues at coordinate 21,129,390 of OX344845.2, read as the reverse complement.
GCATGGTTACTTGGAAGAGATTGATTATGGTGGTAAAGACCGTCTGTTACTTTATATACTTTAACTTAGTATTTACTTTTCTTTATTCCGTTGTTATGCATTAATGTGATTGTGTATGTGTTTCTAAACACGAAACCGTTATTAGTTTTTTTCTTTTCACGGTATTATCTCGCGGCAATAATTACTATGCCGCTGAAATTATGTGTAGGAAACATTACGATAAAAATAATAGATACACATTTATAACAACACTCAATGTTGTAGGTCAATTCTAAGAACTGAAATTGAATAAATATTATAAGCCTATATAATGGGAACCACGGCGAACCACTTGAGAATGAGCAAGCGAAAGTAGTCTTTATCACACACGGCACAAGGATTGTTTTGCATTTAATTGACAGTAATCTCGAACTTCTTATGATTAGATAGGTATATAAAATTTAATTCAGCGTAAATTTCGTAGTAGCCTTGATATAAAACGATTTTCTATTATTAGTTGGTGTCTTCATATCAAAATTACGCGCAATTAAAGATATTTTTGTTTACATGATGATAAAGTTTAGTTATATTTTACACATTTTGTCAGTGACTGTCTTGCTCTGAAATTAAGGATATTTAATTATACCTATACATAAACATGAAAGTATTTAACTTGAAAATGAGAAACTACATTTAAAGCAATTATTTACCTTATCACAATTAATTGAAGTAAGAAAACGTTGTTTGCTTCTCGTAGACAACATTTCCCATAGATAATTGACAGCAATTGTCTTGGGGTTGCCATGTAGATAATTAATTTGCAATCAATTTCCTATCGGGCCGCCAATTGTGAGGCTTTCTAATTATAGATGTATCTTGCGTTTATTTGCTTTGATCCGGTATTTAGTATTGTATATCTGCGTGGTTTAATTCTACTAATATTATAAACGCGAAAGTTTGTTAGTATGGATGGATAGATGGATGGATGTTTGTTACTCTTTCACGTTAAAAAAACTGAACTGAATTGGCTAAAATTTTGCACCGGGATAACATATAGGCTACAAAACATCACGCTCTGACCCACCGGAGCAGAGTAACGCGGGTTATACCGCGGGGCGCAGCTAGTAAGAAATTATTAGAGCTTTTATGTAAGAATTCGATTTTCTAAAACTAAGATTCAATTTAGTCATATTCATTTATTGCACACCATATTATGTATAATACGTTCTTACAAAGACAGAACCAGTACCAAATATGAACCCAGTCAGGCACGACAAGTTAGGTTTAAATTATTAGGTACAATCAATTTTTTTTTTACGTTTAGTGCCAGTCTCTGAATGTCCTTCTTGTTTTTATTATTCAATGGTAACACCTGCTAGTTCCTTACAATTTCCGTTTAAGGTTTCGTGGGTAATTTTAATTTCACACGCTAGCCACAAGTATGCTAAACTTGTCATCTAACCTTCCGGCCAGTATTCAAATTTAATAATAAATCAAAATCTAGCAACGGAAGTGCTTCAGTATTGCTAAAATAACAATTACATATTCATAACTGATTGTCTGAGCTTGAATCTCGTCGCCATTTACAAGTTTGATTCATCATTGCGCCTGCGCAGCCGGAAACAAGTAGCCATAACATCTTCAGAATACTTAATATCTGTTTAACATATTTATTGTTAACACTAAAAATATCCTTGATGATGTAAAAACGGCTTTTTGGCTCAACCCTCATAGTGGTTAATGGAAATCTTTTTCTAATTCGACGAACATGATTAGATTTGTCATTGTTATTCATATGGTAATCGGAAAATATGAATGTGCCCACTTTGTAATTGGTTATCCTATATATCCTGACTGTAAATAGACCCTATTAACCTTGGGCGTTCAACCAAGAAGTGTACGAACAACGTTGTAAGTAACTCCTGACTTAATTAAACTTTTTAATCAGAAACGACTGCCACATCTTTAGGAGACTACAGGCGACAGATGCGGTAAACGGGCTGCTGAAAGCTGCGACACTTCACAAGTTTTAAAAGTGCAATTAACAAGCCACTTTAAAGAGAATCCTCAAGTGGTTTATAAATTTGGAGTGCTAAAAAGATCAGGACCCTACTCACCTTTTTAACGTTTTTAAGCTTACATTTTATCTTTGTTTCTGTGACCAAGTGGTTGTCGTGACCAAATTAACTATCTAAAGTACTAAGTATTCAGAATGGTAAATTTCTAAAATATAAAAAAGACATTAACACAAAAATTTTAATTTCAGAAAAAAAAAAATAATAGGTGAAATGTGTAAATAATAAAATTTTGTAAACAAAATTGTGTTGGCTCAATAAGCTTAATTAATGAGGGGCTCTCAAAATTGTCGATAATTAAAAATAAATTTATCAAGGAAAAAGCGAACGAAAAGCCAAAAAAAAAGTATCATCAAAACAATAGACGGACGATGAAAAATCAAGGGCCTCATAAAAGTTAGATAAAAATCTTATAACTCTGAAAAAGGAAAGAATAAAAGTTAAACTCGCAATAAACAGTGCATGGCTAGAATTTATTATTTCATTTGGTGCGAACATTGCAGTTTGTGCTTTTTGCTGGTAAAGACACACAGTTCAAGTGAATATTGAATGCCACATTTGGCATTTCGCCAGAGTTGAGTTTATATAAACGAAACGGCATATTATCTTGTGCCTTAAGCCGATCATTAATGTGGCGGACTGTATTGTGATGTATGGGAGATTTTATTCAGTTGCAATTTCTGAGTTAAGCCGCCTAGATTTCATGGTTGTGATCCAGACAAATGGCTTTAAATTTTAATGCGAAATAATTAGTTAGTATAACCTGCGCCAATAAAGAAACGAATCTAAAATGGCAGCGGCGATCATGCGCTCTCACTCTAAACTGTTGATATCTTAGTCACACACGGCGCGTACTGCATGCAAAAAGAAATCCGTAAAGAAAGCTAACGGAAAAAAACGACTTACTTGCGAGTGGTTAAGGTAAAAAATGTTAAAGAAAAGTAAGCAAATAAACAGTTCTAATTTTTATGAAAGATTATGTATTTTTTTGTATACGTTACACATTTCAACACATAAAACTAACAATTGTATTTTACCTACATATACAATAAACAAACTTTCTTTCTATCTTTCTTTTTATTTGCTGACCCTATCATCTGTCAGTGACATTCAGGGACGCCATTTTAGATTCGTTTCTTTATTGGCGCGGCTTATAATTGTAACTCTGTACTATTTTGACAGCATCCGTGGCGTATAAACAAAGATTTTCTTGTCCGGCGTGGGGATCGAATCTGCCATCTCAGAAAGTGAGACGTATTATTCTTTAAGGTTTAGAGGCCGTGGCTTGTTGTCAAACTTGAACTCGAACCAATTTAAGTCCATTGAATAGCTCAACGACTTTAGTTTGAAGTCGTAGACTAACTTGATACAATAGACTCAAAACACTTTTATTCAACTTTTCTTACGAATTATAAGCTAAACTTAGAGACATCTATAAAACTAGCGTAAGTTCCTAATTGTGAATATACCTATAATGCATTAGATTTAGCCCGCGACTTTATCCGTGTGGACCGTACTTTGGAATTTTATAGAATTTATCTTTTACAGTGATTAACTACCATATAATGTACAAACCTGCATCACTTCAGAGGCGTCTCTAGACCATATAGCAAACATTACCCTAGCGCCCTCAAATAAGCGCGCGGTCAAAATGGAATGGGTAGAAAATATGGGACTCCCTAGCGAGCCCCAGGACCACATCGTGCCCTACAGGCGAAGACGCCTTAACATCCCCTATTATAACCCCTTCAAGCATATTATTCGCGATAATTTTATTTTGTCCTTCCAAGGTCTTTATCTACTTAATTTAATCAAATTATATTTTAATAATATTTTATTAACGCCTTTATTGTTCTAAAAACATAATACAACTAACATAATTGACGTGAGATTTTTTATACACTTAGAATCATTATCTCGAAGACTCAGAAGAAGACCTCCCAGTATGATATTCCCGAGGCTACATTAGTTATGTCTTTGTTCTACTCAATTTGGACAGAGGACCCCCAGTACTTTTACAAAGAGATGATAGAATGTTGAACGTGTACTTTATAAGGTGCTCCTGAAATATATGCCATCCGTTTAAAATTATAAGATATTCACGTATAATAATTACGTTAGTGATGAAAATTATTTGAAATCAATTCAATTTTTTCTATACAAAAAACATGTATGTATGATATTAAAATGCATGTTTTTTTGATATTTTTTACTAGCTGTCTCGCTAGGTTTCAACCGCATAGATCCCGTTCCCGTGGAAACCTCGTCTTAAAATATAAACGTCATTTAAATCTGTAAATATTTAATAATATTCAAAAAGTTTAAACATAGCATTAAACGTTACCATTTCCTTTAAACACCATATAATATCTCGTTAATACATATTATTTTAGCAATTATAAAACTAACAACATTACCTTACCAAAAAACGTTAAGCTTTTTTCATTTTTCAAACCTATATGGGTAGTCTTCGGTGTCAAAAATATCGAAAATAAATTGTCATTTCGAATTTCGATCCTATCCGTAGGGGTCCTTCAAAAGGTGTATATTCTTTATCCCTTTCTAATAACGTTCTTAAGATGTATGCCGTCTTTATCTAATAACCGTTTTATAGATCAGACTTTAAATGACTCATCGACGCCGACATTTCTCGAGGTGTTCATTCCATTGCAACTTATATGGACAGCTGCAAATCGTGGCCGTTGGTTATGCGGTAATGCATATTGAGTTTTGCGGCAAGGCTATTTGTGGCCGTTTTATGTGTTGAAAGTTATTTCACTTAGAAGTATCTACTAGTTAACTGTGTTTTCTACCAGACTATATATAAAAATAAATACAATCAAGCTGTTTGTTTGTAATGCAAAATAACAGTTTTTAACTAAATGCATATGAATGTATACTTATTTAGGGTACCCATAACAAAAATGCAATGAGAAACATAAATGAAAAATAACAGGTTTTAACTAAATGCATATGAATTTTATAAATGTATTCTTTTTATATAGGTAACAAAAATGCAATTAGAAACAAAAATGGTCGTCTTTGCTCTGTTTATGTCGGCTCATCTCAGAAAAGGCTGAACCGATTTTGACGGGACTTTAACTGGTAAATAGCTAAATTTCTAAAGCTATGGTTTATTTCAATTTTTGTCCGTGTTTTCTAGCTAAACTCCAAAACGGGAGTACCGATTTACGTAGTACTTCATTGGGGAAAAATATTATTAAGAGAAGCTCCGGCTTTTTTTCTAAATCTGCCAATTTCTTTTTCGAAAACAACATATAATAATTATAAACTCGAAAGTTTGTAAGTGTGGATGGATGGATGTTTATTACTCTTTCACGCCAAAACTACAGAACGGAATTAGGCGAAATTTTGCACTGGGATAGGTTATACGCTGGATTAACATATAGGCTACAAAACATCACGCTCCGACGTACTGGAGCAAAGTAACGAGGGTAAAACCGCGGGCAGCAGCTAGTCACTACATAGTATAAAACAATGTCGCTTGCCGCTGTCTCTCCGTCTCTATGTATGCTTAGATTTTTAAAACTACGCAACAAATTTTGATTTTGATGCGGTTTTTTTATTAGATAGAGTGATTCTAGAGCTTTATATGTACACTAGCGACCCGCCCCGGCTCCGCACGGGTACAATGCTGATGTATTATACATATAAACCTTCCTCTTGAATCCCTCTATCTATTAAAAAAAACCGCATCAAAATGCGATGCGTAGTTTTAAAGATTTAAGCATACCTACATAGGGACATAGGGACAGAGAAAGCGACTTTGTTTTATACTATCTATTGATGATACATCAGCATTGCACCCGTGCGAAGCCGGGGCGGGTCGCTAGTTATGAATAAATTCCTAGACATTATCACAAGATCGTAAACTTTCAGGTTTTACGGTTCTCATTTTCTAGTACTGGCAGACTATATTACCTTTGCTTAACTGTACTACTACATAGAACTAGACCTCAAAAACGTAAGGTCGGATGTACTAATATTTCAGAAGCATTTGGTCGTAAGTGCCAGTTTACGATAAAGGCACATACGACGAATATTTCTGACGTATAATGCCACATCCGACCTTATTCTTCTGAGCTCTAGTAAGTTAGTACCACATATAACTAAGCAAATAGGTACCTTTAGGTACCTATTTGCTTAGTTTCTACTTTGTAAAACCACATGTAGTTTTGTAAAAGCTGATACACTCATTGCTCCGGTTCTCGTGGAAACTTTAGCATTAAAATTAAATATAACCTATGTTACTCTTGGATAACGTAGCTTTCTAATGGTGAAAGAATTTTTGAAATCGGTTCAGTAGTTTCGGAGCCTATTCAATGAAAACAAACAATAAAATCGTCATTGTACGTGCTAGTATCCCGAGCGCGGTTTCAACCGCGAACTCCCGTTCCCGGAGAAACTTCATAATTAAATAGCCTGTATAGCCTTCCTCGATAACTGGGCTATCTAATACTGTTTTTTTTTTAAATCGGACTAATATTTCAAACATCACAAAAGCATCCCCAATTTTATCTCCCATTCCTACCAAGGTGGGGATTTTAACTAAATCATTGTTTTAATATAAAAAAGGAATTTGCTGAAATGATACATAGATAATATTTCATACAGAGAAACATCTTCAGGGTATATTGATGAGATGTGTGAGTGTGAGTGAGTTTTTTTTCGTATCTGGCCACGAGGCTTTTGCTCCTTCATCGGGCATAAAGGCGAGCAGAGCTTCAGACTTAATAAATGCCTTAAAAACTACAAACTAAGCAACCAGCGCGCAAGACGGCGCCCCCTGTGGGCCAGTGTTAGTGAGTGAGTGTTATTGTGTGTGTGCGAGAGTGAGTGTGGTTTTGAGCGCGTGTGTGTGTGTGTATTTCTCTTTGACATTTCCGTGCTCTGTCTGTAGCTCCTTTATAGAAGGCCGAGTGATTTATGATCCGCATGCCGTCTGGTGGCGCCGGTTCTTATAATTTCTTGTTACAACTTCAAATTAAACGTTTTATTTCTATAAGTCGTTTTTTGTTTATTTGTTGTTATGTGCGGTATTTGTGTAGGTGAGTCAAAAAAAGATGGTTTAGTAGACATATTTTTGACGACATTTTTGGATATAGATTTATAACAAATCTATGCGGAGACCAAGTACATTTTTTTAATCGTTTAATAACATTCACAATAGGTTAGTTAAATATGAACATATGTCTTTATAAAAAATAAACTAGCAGATTCCTTGCACACTACTATAGTATTCTTGTTAACCCCTCGTGCTTAGCTGAAATGCTTGTGTTACGAGTGGGTTCACGTCCGTTGTGCCACGGGTGGGGTTCGTACCGGCGCGCGGCGGCGACCACATGATTGCAAATCCAACGCCCTACGGCTACGGCCGCTTTAAATGTAGAGAGGTTCCTGAAGACATTCTGTTCTGACCCCATCTAGAATAGGATGAGAGCAGGGATAAGTAACAAAACCTTATGAATTGAGGTGATTATATTGCAAATGAGAACTTTATCTATGCATATTCAAATACATACATACATAAGCTCACGCCTGTTCCCCAGTAGGGTAGGCAGAGACAATGGACCTCCACTTGCTACGATCCCTACACTCATGTTTCGCTTCATTCACTCTCATAACATTCTTCATACAAGCACGTCGGTTTAGGGTGGCTCTTATTTTACCTTTTGCGAGGATGTCTCCGATTTGGTCAGAGAACGTTTGTCGAGGTCTTCCCCTTCCGACTGTGCCACACTTGCCATGTATACCTGTTCTGTCAATCTTTCTTCATCCATTCTTTCCACGTGACCAAACCATCTCAACATTCCCTTCTCTATCTTCGTAATCCCGTCCTCTTCCACTCCATATTCAAATACATGAGACCCAAGTCAGGTTCTAACTAAATGCAATCCTTTAAGAAAAAAAAAATCTATTCTTGGTTAAATTTATGTTTTCCTAGCTTATAATTACCATTTTAAGTGTATGAATTAATGCACGCCGCAACTGTCGAAGCTCATATACGAAATAAATTATTCACGACGTAGATATTGAACCTGTCTTCCCTTTTAGCAATTAATAAATATATATTTTAGAAGTTGATACCCTCATTTATATTTATAATATGCTGCTACAATATTTTGTGTGCTATTTTCAAGATTTTCATATTTTTTTAACCTCACTTGCATATTGAAGTATCCCTTAAAGTAAAGGTCAAAAGGAATAAGGTCGACCGATAGTGGAGGTTTAGTCATAAGATGACGTTAGACCCAAGGGTTGCAACCCTAAAAAATCAATCTGAGTCCCTTCAAAATACTATCTATTATAGGTATTAATATTATAAAGATGTAAAGATTTAGATGTTGTAGGGAATACCTCTGGATCTACTAAACTGATTTTGCAAATTCATTTACCATTAGAAAGCCACATTTGTGAGTGTCATAGGCTATACTTTAAGTCAAGGTTTTCACGAGAACGGTATCTAGGCGGGTAAAACCGGGACAGCTAGTTATATATATATATATAACTAGCAACTAATAATAAAATTGTCATTTTACAAATCACTCTATATCCTCTATATGCTTCTATCTCTATATCAGGACTAAAATATGAAAAAAGAAATTTAAAAAAAAATCTATGGGTTGTCGCATTGTTTTTTTTTTCATTGTTGTAAAATCGCGTTCATCAATTCCATAGACCTATATAGATAAACTTGAAAATCGAACGTTATCAAAGTACAAATTCGTCATTCAAATCGTTTGCCGATTTGGAGATAGCGAGGTACTTATAAATAAATGTATGTGTTTAAGAATAGCACGCTTGATTCAGATTAGCGCTTCAAAGAAAACCAGTTATCATTAGATTAGATAATATTACATAGTAATTAGTTCATTTGGCACTGGCATCGGGTTAATGTGGGCCGCACAGAAGCACCTTGCGGTGAAATATGATAGCGTCTCTTTTGGACTAACGCCTCAAGATAAAATTTATTTATTGTTCTAGTTTGTATGTAATATCAGATTTAAAGGATAAGTAAAGATAGGTTAAAGATATATATATATAATATTAATCAAAAGTCGTTCTGTAATTATTGTTATGGTGCAAATAAAAGGACAGATAAATAAATAGTTACTTAAACAAAGTATATCGTGAAAACTTCATAATAAAATATACACTATAGGAAATTTTTGTTTAAACGCCTTTTTGTACCACACTTTATGCAAATGAAGGTTTATTACAAAAAAAAATCGGACCAGTGGTTCCACCGATTAGCAAACAATAAAAAATTCTAGTCGTCAATAATAATTTCATCAATTGTAAAAACTTACAACCTCCGTAGCGTAGCGGTAATTGGCGCGCCTTAAGTCTCGGAGGTCGTGGGTTCGATTCCCACACCGAAAAGCATGTTAAGCCGTTGGTCCCGATTGTTATAACATCATCTATAACAAGCGTATACCAGGGAACGGGCTGCAGCTTTTCCCAGTCTATTACAATATCATTCTGCGGTCACCAATCCGCCTGCCAAGCGTGGTGACTTTCGCAACTACTACTTAGACTACGGGCTGATGATGAAAAACTTACACATTTGGTAGCATATTTGTACTTATATCTTACTTATCATTAACATCAAAGATTATGTCTAACATAATATTTCGTCTTTCCGGGATTAACGAAGGCTATAACGATGATAATTTAATATACTCGTATTAAAAAACAAATTTTCAACAGACACACCGATAGTCTCATTCACGGGTCCAAAAATTCTTTATGTTCAATGAATACCTTGATTGTGTAGCGTAGTGTTGTCACAGTTGGCACGGCGAGCCAAAGCATTCCTCCTGCACCTATTGTTCACTACTTGTTCAATGTTCAAACACCCCAACACTATTGTTCAAACATGTTGAAAAACTTCTAATTACACTTTTTGTTTCCTGGAATGTTGAATCGAATGTCGCCTGTTAAACAAAAGTTATAAAAGCTTCTGTTTGTCGAGTCTGATCTCGAAAAATACTTGAATGCTTTTGATGCCTGAACGTTGTTCGTGGTTAACGGACTTTGTGTAGGGTTTTTTTTTAATTAAAGCCAGCACTTATTGTTTATTAAATCTAGTCCTGAAGGACGGATGTACTAGGTATTATCTACAGAAGCATTTGGTCGTAAGTGCCAGTTTATGATAAAGGCACATATGACGAATGTTTCTGACGTATAATGGCACATACGACCTTATGCTTCTGAAAACCTTATTATATTTCTATATACATATACAGGGTGTCCCAAAAGGTTAAGTAGCTGGGAAAGGGGGTGACAGGGGTGGACACAATGGTCACTAGAAAAATAAAAAAAAAATCCGCTCTGGGTATTTAAAAAAAATGGCATTTTTTTTAAAACTTAAAATTTTACACCTTGTTATTTTTGATGTTGATGTTGATGACCTTGTTGTTATTGAAGATTACATAACAGCATTTTTTTCAAATACAGCCATATTTGTAGGTACAGTTAGCACAAGGTGTAAAATTTTTAGTCTTAAAAAATGCCATTTATTTTTTTAAACACCCAGAGGGAATTTTTTATATTTTTCTGATGACCCTTGTGACCATCCCTATCACCCCCCTTCCCAGCTACGTAATCTTTTGGGACACCCTGTACATCTAGATGCGTAAAGACAGATATCTATTACACTTCAGAAGCATTTGGTCGTAAGTACCAGTTTACGATTAAGGCACATACGACGAATGTTCCTGACGTATAATGACATATACGACGCTTTGCTTCTGAGGTCTAGATAGTGTCGGTTTTAGTTAATTGAATATGTCTACGTTAATAATATTATTATGATGACAACTTTGCTTTAAACCTAGTTCAGGCAACATTTAGCCGTAGTCCAATGGCTTGGGCGTCGGACTTGTGATATTGTGGTTGCCGGTTCGATCCCCACCCATTGCACTACCCACGTGAACCGTAACGCAAGCATTTAAGCTTAGCACGAGGGGTTAACAAGAATACTAGTAGACTGTAAAAATCTGATAGTACAATTGAAAAAAAAAAATGTTAGTCTCTTTTCCATTATCTCGGAGTTATGAAACTCTGGAGCTTAGGAAGGAGTGTGGGGGCCGAAGCCAACTCGCAAGTTTAATCTAAACGCTGGCCCTTTAGACAAGAATAAACTAAATGTTGTTTGAGACCAACCTACTATTATCCTTGTACACCCTATGAAAATGCATCCAAAGACACTCCCAGGTTAGTGTAATAGCCTAACATTAGCATGATACAGTTAAAAACAAAATACTGCTCTATGGGTATTGCTTGTCTATGGCGAAAACAGGGTCTATGTTGACTTGTATTATTAAAAAAATACCTTTACACAATTGAATTAAAACAGCAATTTCATTATACATACATAAAGTTAACAACAAATATAGATCCCTATTTCCTTTACGATATTCTTTCTTAATCCCATTCAGTCGTTTAATTTTTACTACATGTAACAACTGGCCATAAACAATATAAAAAAATACAATTTTCAGATTCAATTAACGGTAGCCGTCAATTCGAAGGATAACGGATTAAAATCCAACCCATCCAATTTTCCGTTGGCGTTGAAAAAGGTTCGATCCGTTACGTAAAATGTTTACATACCTAACATAGGCGTATTGAAATTGCGAAGGACCAAATATTTGTTGAACATTATTGGTGTACAAGTAGGGCTGTTCGGTAAATAAAACCATGGAATTAATTTTGGCCAAAATGTTGCGTTTACTAATGAAAATATTAGTGAAAACTTGTACAATTGTCTCAGTAGCTAGCAGTATGTCTATCGTTTTTATTAAGGTCCCGTAACCATAGGCTAAAAATGGGACCCTAATACTTAGGGTTACTCCATTGTCCGTCTGTCACCAGGCTGTATCTAATGAACCGTAATAGCTAGACAGTTGAGTTAGAGTTGTTTTTTTATAGATGGCTAGCTGCGCCTCGTGGTTTTACCCGTGTTACTCTGCTCCAGTGGGTCAGAGCCTGATATTTTGTAGACTATATGTTAGTCGAGCTTTTAAACTATTCGCGTACAAACTTTCAACTAAATCCGTTCAGTAGTTTTTGCGTGAAATCGTAACAAACATTCATCCACACATGCTCACAAACTTAGTCCGTTTGTAATATAAGTAAGAAATTGTTTAACAACAAATACTTAAAACGAATAAAATGTCCCATACATCATTTTGACATTTTTCCAGGAACAGGTGAAACTAAAATAATATAGGTACCTACCTAACATTGTCAAGATAATTGTACAGAACCGTGTGTGCACAAACCCGACTCGCAATTGTTCAGTGTATTTTTAAACATAGCAGTTCCCAATAAAAGTCCAAAACTGTTTGCTAAAACCGAACACGTTGCCAAAACACCTCAATTTGTAGCGGCACCAATTAGGAAATGTTCGTAACTTTACTCCACGTTCGAATATAAGCGACACCAACGAATTTTGCAACTACCTTCTAAAACACCGAGCGCTCTAGCTCCCTTACATACACACGCTGAATAAATTTACATAAAGCTTATATGAAACGCGGTCCGCTTGATGCAGCGGTCTGGCGGGCAGCTATCTGAGCTATCTAATCTGCATACGCTTTGACAGACTAACCGCCTGTTATGAAAGCGCTTAATTGTTATCTAACTTGTACTTAGAGTGCTGTGCATTTCGGAATTCGACTCAGATCTGTGTTGTAAAACAAAATGTACTTACGTTTGTTAGCGTAAGATGGGTAATTTTCAATTGGGTTCAGTTTCTGAAGTAGAAATTTTGTTCGACGAATAAGTCTCCAAATTCAAATTTATTATTTGCACATCGTCTCACGTATTTAGGTAAAGATACACTGCTCTCGGTGGTTTTATTTTCTTCAACACATTAAAAACACTTGACTAATCATTATGACTCAATTCGCAGAAACAGAATATCATACGAAAAAGTAAAAAAAAAAACAGGTGCATTTAACATCAAATGAGCTGTAATGTACGAATAATGACGGACATGCTGTCTGAAAATAGTTGGTAGGTAATGTCAGTGCCTCACATTTTTAATGATTATGTTAAATTCACCGGACGCGGCGCACGCGCATTATTATAGGGCTGTCGATCTTCTCTTGTCGATGTACTTCAGGCTTTTTCGTTTCCATTCCCTTGTGATGACGAGATACGAGTATAATTCGTTATGCCCGGTGAAGTAGCAAAAGCCTACTGGCTAACAACATATGTCCGTCCAAAAACAAAAGAAGTCCGAAGTACGATATGGGACGATATATAGTACCATCCGATGCCCTCGTAGACCCGAAGTCCGAGAGGCCTGCGAACTGTAAAGTAGAGCGACAGTTGCACAAAACCCCCTAAAATACTAAAAGTCATAATCCCTCAATGTCATCGCCAGCGACCGCCCGCCCTGAGCCGAGGTCCAAACCCCACTGGGGGCGCCCTGTCTGTAGTTTTTAAACCATTTATTAAGGCTGGAGCTCTGCTCGCCTTTATGCTCGGAAAATAAGCAAAATACTCGGGAAAAGAAGAAAAAAGTATAGTATTTATATGTTCCACTCTTTACCGTATTCAACATTAAGTTCCATCGCTTCCAAAGAATCGTTAGCAGCAATAAATATTGTTGTTTATAATCAATTTGTTTATGTACAACCCTGTGGCTGGCTATCTTTAGCCGTTTCCCGGTGAGATCCCGATGTTTAAGTAAACAAAGGTGCACTCGGTCGATGCGGCCCGCAAATAGACCGGCCGTGTGTCTTAGTACGCTGCATTGAAATTAAGAAGGGTTACTTACATAAATACATACACCACACATCAACCAAACACCAAGATTTTTTTTTCGGTAGGACTTACGTTATTAGCCACTAGGCTTTTGCTACTTCACCGGGCATTGAAACACCAAGAACACGTGAAAAAAAAAAACTATGGAAGTCAGTATATAAATGATATGATAATATCTTTGGCTCGCTTTAAATCTCGGAGAGTTCGATCCCCACGCCGGACAAGAAATCTTTTTCTTTCTGGTTCTGGTTGGTTGAGGGACTACCTTTAGTGTATTGGAAAGCACGTTAAGCCATTAGTCCCGATGTAGGTACTGACTCAACCTTTATAAAACTTTTTTTTATTATTAGTTTGTTCAGTTTACCGCTGTGTCATACAAAATATGTAAGTAATTCACTGTAAATGGGGTAAAAAAAAACGATGCCCTCTAAAATTAGTTTTTCATGCGAATGCCTAAAACGGTATCAGAATATTCTTATGCGACTATTGTTACAAAAAAAAATACATTCCTATGGCATGTAAGTAACTTTATCTCCCAAATTCGCAAACAAGGTGACAATACTATTCTCAAATAACACGGCATTATTACCTCGGGGTCCATAACTCGGTCCTTTCTGTCGGCAACTCTCAAATTACTCGGCAATGGCTACTTTTGGGTAACATTGCAATAAACGCCCGCCGTAATCCCCATTCATGTAAAGGTGTGCGGATTTACGATCCCTTCCTGTAGGTGCGATGAGGATGTTAAGAATTCGTAATTTGAATTTTGGGCTAACTTTTTTTTATTTATTTTCTTATGAAACTTATGGTGGATAATATTTATTAATAGAATATTTTATAAAGGTGTTCTGAGTCTTCTGAAACTCATATGTCTAAGTTAGTATACCGAATCAATAATTAAACCTTATTTTATTGAAGTAATATATTAATAAGTATGTACTATTACTACTACTTTTATTTGACAGTTGACAAGAACGTGTTTGTTCTTTAATCTACTCCACATACTGAAAGCGCCACGTCACTTTACACCAAAGATTATAGAAATTTAGAGTGATCGTTATTGTGAATTATATTCAATAGAATCAGAAACTTATATTTATTTTCATAAACAATAATTACTTAGTTAATTTTAACAATTATAAAATACCACGCAAAAAAACATAAATGTTATCAAATTATCTAAGTTAGTAAAAATCATATAGTTTCTTTTAACTAACACTCCCTCATATCATAAAAACAAATCACCAAATTCCATACAATAATATTCATTGATCATTAATAACCACGCCCACGCCAAGATCATTCAAAATAACATCACTTAATCGTCATATTATTAATATTTATTAATTAATTCACATTTTATTGGACCATAAAACTTTGAATTCTAGGTCCACATACATGCATATTTTATTGTTATCGCCTGTTATTAAAAACATTACAATTACAGTATAAAATGAAGTGTACCTACTGCTCTCTGATCAACATTAATAAGTTCTTTATAATTGCGTAATTGCACAATACTACCATTTTCTAATTACATTTGTTATTATCGTCCATTTTGTTTTTAATCGTAGTTATTTTATAAGGTTGGATGTGGGTTAACCTAACTTTTTTTTATTGTCTCTGACTGCCTGTTATTTTTTATTTTTTTATTTATTTGATTACTGAACAACATCGAGTTGATATGAGCCGAACAAATTGAACATCCAATAGTCATGTCTATAATTATAGAGAATTATAATTATGCACGTTATAGTTAAAGTGGTCGCCGGTTCGATCCCCACCTATTGCACTACTGACGTGAACCCACTAGTAACATTTTTCAAGTATCTTAGCATGAGGGGTTAACAAAAACACTAGTAGACTGCAAAACTCTGCTAATAATCTTTTTTTACAGCTTTACTTGGAATTGGTTTGTAATTGTAAAGAAATGTCATATAACTTCAACGACAATATTTATTTTTCCTTCCTATCGTCCAGTGCCTGAAGAGACAACCTACTAAAGAACACTGCCAAAAAAAAAACAGTACATTTGAAACTCAATGAAGTAATGTAATAATGTCAAAGGTTTTTTATAAATATGTAACATTAGACATACGTAAGTAGTTTATTGTACAAATTCACAAGACGAAATCCTCATGTTTTTGTCACAGATTGAATCACTATCATGCCATATTCATACATTCTTTCTTAAGTAGAGAGATTCGTTTAGTTTGTGCACTTGACTGAACAATGTTTTATTGAGTTGTCCTACAGTAATACAAGCTAATATCCCGGCTTGCCCTTAATCCTTAGAGCCCTCGATTGTTAAGCGATTTTACGATCTATAACAAATGATAACATCTTCAATATGTACTTAAGATTTTTTTCTTTTTTTACAGGTAAAAACCATTTGATGAGCTGGAATTTGGCTGAATGAGTAACACCAGGTGTTAGTACAATATATTTTAACGGTGGTATACAAGAATGGTGGATTTATTTTAATTATAAAAAGTAATAATCATATTAGAGCTACAATAAAAACGAGGATAGACATCTCTATCCTCTTTTTTAACTCTAGGATTTTTAAAAGAGGGCGATCACAGTGTGTTCTTTTTTAAGTTTAATTGAAGTCTAGTCAATGCCTACTTGTATTTTTTTTTTACGACAAGCAAGGCATTGGCTATGTACTATTCACTTATTTGACAGCTACGTTTCGGCGCCTTTTTTCATAGAGTAACTCAATAGTAATGGCTAACGAATAATATCTTTTAGTATGCTTACCGGTTAGCGAAGCTGATTAATGGCGCCAACTGTCATATAATTGAAACTACGACACACCCACACTAATAGCACACATAACGACTATACATTAATGTATACCTCGTTCGATTTTGATGCTTTCTATTTATTTCGGAATAGTTTCTCAATTAAACTAGAGTGGTAACACCTACGCTTCGGATACAGTATTTTTAAACTTCGCGTAGGAGTTAATTTAACTGTTATATAATAGGATCGTATATTTACCTAGAAGAACGCTATTTCCGGAAAAGTTTTAAGTTCTTAGTTAATTGATTTATTAGAAAGAAAATAAAGAAAGAATCACAGTTCGCAAGTTAAAACAAAGTACCAACATACAATATAATATAAATAGGTATACAAAAAAAAATACCACGCATTTTCTTTTGAAAAGGTCGCCATGTATCTATTAGGTATGCTCCGTGTATTTGCTAGACATAAAATAACCTATATTTCTTTTAATTCTCTTAAAACTAAATGAACCGGTGCCACAGAGATATTTGCCTGACACCTGGTGTTCTGGGTTCGATTCCCACGCGGCAAAATTAATTGTGTCAACCGCAGATAGGTTTTCTGAGGCTGGCTGCATATGAGTCTTTGCTAAATGTTCCGCGATTGTTTTTAAAAACAAAACTTAAGATTATATATCTTATCTCTGAATAAAGAGATAGTTTGTGAGATTGTATGGGGTAATCTCTGGATTAGAAAGCAATTAGTTTTGCGAGTTTCATAGGCTATATTTTAAGACAAGTTTCCCACGGGAGCTGGATTTACGTGGGTGAAACCGCATGAAACAGCCAGTTAAGTAATATATTTACTAGGCATAGGTATAATGTGTGTTGCCCAACTGTTGAAACCCAACGCAGGGCCCTAACATAAACAAAGAGAGGTGAAGATGGATACATTCCAGTCATTCGACCTACCTAATACTATAAGTGGAAGCAAATAAATTAACATATGAAGGGTACAAGATCAGCACAGGGTATGTCTAAATAGATTTTGAGAAAAACGCAATTTAAAGTAAGGAGGTAGGTATGTCGTTTTATTAAGATTATCGTTTCGGTCATAACAAAAATGTCCTCTGCTTCTTTCAGCGCCATCAATCACTTATTCTGAGCCATCAATAAACTTTTTTTTTAATTTTTTTTTTTTAAATTCATAATCAGAAACGTCTTTTTCTCGCCATCTATTTACTTTTCTTAAATGTTTGTGATTGGCTATTTAACTACCATATATAAAGATATGTTTTCAATAAAAAAATTAAATTGTGATATTCACTGTTCTTTGCGATAATATTATGTAAGAAGCAGACATATTTTTTTTAGTTGGAAATTTTAAGTCGATTGGTAAACACAAATACACAGTATTTTTAGTTGTTACTGATAGTCAGCGAAATGATTTATTTTTGGTAGTATAATCGACCTATGTATAACACTTTTTAAGTAGCATTAAAAATTACAGATGAAAAATCTTTCGTATCCTTATGAACTTCGTCTTAACCAATAGGTATTTTAAGGCAGCACTATATATTTTTAATACAATCAAAAATGGAATTCATGTGTTCGATAATCCTTTATTAATCTAAAAGTCAAACAATTAAAATTATCTTATACTACTACAACAAAATTACGAAAAAACAAAAAGTGTTCTAAGTATTTGTAGGTTACGTTACATAACTTTATAAAAACGCAAAGCCGAGTGACGTGAAACCTCCGACCTATATAGTTTGTGGTCCAGGTGCCACGGTGCTGAAGGGCCACTCCACCTAGATAGACCGCCTCTGACGCAGGTATATGCTAACAATGCTAACACGATTCAGTAGGGACATAGTTCAGCAACTATTAGTACGTATACCACTTGATTTTAATTAGATAACTTTCAGTATAACACAGAATATCTACAGTGTATTCAAATGGGTAATTACGTAATGATAAGACTATAACATGTTTTATAAATTTACTGTCAATAATATTTTACAGTAATTTTATCAATTTCAAAATCACTAGAATCCGCGCTTGTTTTCACAGGCGTAACTACCGTTCCCGTAGTAACTTCATAATTAAATATAGCCTTCCTAGATAAATGGGCTATCCAACACTGAAAGAAGATAAAGAGTTTCCTGCCAGTTCTTTTTAGACTTGCTTCGTGCAGAATTGGTGGTAGGAAATAACGGGACATTATTTAATTTTATTAAAATATTTTTAATGTGCGAGAGATGAGCGTGTTTATTAGTATAGATAAATATGTTTTAAACACAAATGTTTGTTTAACAACAATATATTTTTTTTTACAATCCTCATCATAACCTTTTGTTTATTAACGGAACATCAAGCTACAACAAAGTCGATAGTTCGTTGAACCGTTCGGTGTTCATTATGATGAGCTTGCGTTTATTAATGGAACGCAACGCAACTCTGCAAAAAGTGCAACACAGTGCAAAAAGTAGACAGCAACTTTTATGTTTTCCACTTTAAAAAAGTACGAAAGAAAAACATGCTAACACCTTTTTTGCCGTCTTTTTAATAATAGGGGGTGATATGTTTATGAAATTGATGTTTGTGATGATGAACGTTTTTTTTTAACTGACATAGAGTGAAAATCATAACGATAAAAATACGTAGGTACCTAATTAGGTAGTAACATTACGTTAGTTAAAATAGGTGCCTATAATACTAGGTCGTAACTACCTACTTAGGTACGATTTTTTTTTCTGTCGGACGTATGTAAATTATCCCTGAGGCTTTTGCTTGCACT
Organism: Nycteola revayana; assembly: GCA_947037095.2. Taxonomy (NCBI): domain Eukaryota; kingdom Metazoa; phylum Arthropoda; class Insecta; order Lepidoptera; family Nolidae; genus Nycteola; species Nycteola revayana. The sequence continues at coordinate 21,110,002 of OX344845.2, read as the reverse complement.
TCACCGGGCATAACCTACTTAGGTAAGCATTTTTTTTTAAAGAATGATAATATAACTATGCCTTACACATCTATTTAAGTTAACAAGTATATAACAAAGTTCATTGAATTCATTAATACAGACTCGGTCTAGAAAGAAAAACTAACAATAATATTTTAGACATAAATGAGTTACTCCAGATGTATTACAGAAGCTCAAAAACCAGCTAAGACAACACTGCGGTATACTCTTTATTCATCAATGTTTAATGAGTTTTATATTTAAGAATATTGAAAGTATAAATAAATATTTTACTAAGTTACTGTTCGTGACGGTAATCGGCATCAAAACCGTGAAAAAAAAATGACAAAAGCAAATTGTCTTGTCCTTTTAATAATAACCGATTTAATTATATTGATACATAAGCATACCCACATTGAATACTTAATACATTAGTTTGTAGTTTTTAAACCATTAATTTAGGCCGGAGCTCTGCTCGCCTTATTATACACATAAACCTTCCTCTTGAATCCCTCTATCTATAAAAAAAACCGCATCAAAATCCATTGTAGATTTAAAGACTTAACCATACATAGGGATATAGGGACAGAGAAAGCGACTTCGTTTTATACTATGTAGTGATAACACTAGTCTCCCGTTCCCGTAGGAACTTTATAATTAAATATAGCCTCCTCGATAAATGGGCTATCTAACACTGCTAGAATTATTCAAATCGGACCAGGAATTACTGATAAATCTTTAGCTTTATATATTACTAGCTTCCCGCGCGCAGTTTTACCCGCGTAACTCCCGTTCCCGTGGGAACTTCATAATCAAATAGAAAGAAAAAGCGAAAGAATTTTAAAAATCGGCACAGTATTTTTTGTGTTTATTCATTACTAACATACACATAAAAATACAAATCTTACACTATAATATTAGTATAGTATATCTATACTATCTAAGCTATCTATATGTCCAATTCTATAGGTCCAATTAATGTTTTCTTGTTAGTCCCTTTTAAATTATTAGCAATTACATTATCTTTTTGATTTAATGAATACGGAGACATTCTTATCGTTCTTACTTATGGCGAATTTCAACAAAGAATTCCAATTTGCTCCATCAAAGTAGCTAATGGAATGTTAAAGTAGGTAGTCTTAAATATTTAAAACTTTGTGACGCCGACGTAATTAAATTTTACCTTTGACATATTTTTCATAAGTCTAAGAATTAGTATATATAAGGATATGTGTAGTAAAAATAAATTAAAAAAAAACACGGCCTATATTTTTGATCTCCCTAAAAATGTCGCTTGAGCGCGGAAAGGCTAATTTAGTAATTAGTCGCCTCTTGGTAAAATGAAGCCTATGTCACTCCTAGAAATTATGTTTTTCCAGTAGTTTCATTAAAAAAATACAAAAATTAATTAATTAATTAAAATCACCACTAATTTATTTGTTAATTGACATAATTTATAATTCAGCTTCGCGAAAGACACAAAACAAATGCCAAAATGTTCGGTTCATCGATGGTATTTATGGTGCCTAGAACCATAAACATATGTTGGATATTGACGCTACATACGACATGCTTATCAGTCGTAAATGGGTTTTACTTTAAAACTAAACTCGAAGTTGAGAATGCAGTGCAATGTGTGACTGTTTAAAGGGATATTTGTTACATATTTAGCTACGATAACGAGCTCGTCAACAGACATATCCCTCCTAACGTGTTTCTGAGTTAGTGTATCGTGTAATGACCTTCTGACGTTTGTGATTAAGTCATAAATTTTGAATGCTCAAAGGACGAAAGTCTGTGGACTCGTCTCGTTAAAGAAAAAACATAAGATTTTCTTAATCAAATAGTTCTTAATTTAAAAATACTACCTATGTCTTTTTTAAATATTTACAACAAAATTATAGCTATTTATTGATGGGGTTGCCTATTACATCCTACTATGACAATGTAACATCTATAATTAATACACAGACATATAGGTAGAATTAATACGTGAAGCAAATACTTTGTCTGTACCTCTTTTTACATAAATCGCGCGTACGGAGAAGTATGAAATTTTGCACACCTATAAAAGTTTATATAGACACGAAGGAGGAAGGAGTGCAGAATGCTATTTTTTTTTTTAAATTATGGTTGAAATTCGAGCACTGGGCGATTATTAGTATTATTAAATATATTATGAATCTGCATGCCTGAGTTAGGTAGAATACAATGGTATAATACCGAGTAGGTACATGTTAACCCAAATTGTGTTACATCCTTTGTTCTTTTCACCTGTTTTAAGCAAATACATATTATGATTATAATGATGTGGCCAAACGATGATATGTTGTATTGTATTTAACATTTCATAGCGTACAGAGGCCAAAATTAATGCAGAAAATATAAATGAAGATCCGATTACGAAAAGGGCATATCTCATATTTTTCGAAATTGGCCACTTAAAATATAATTAAATGAAATATAATTCATCAAGCATAGTAAGTTATTTTTGCTTTGGCCGATGCTATAAAAAAGTCGTAAGTCTCTTAGCGTAAATCTATGTCTAGAGCTCCGAAGCATAATGACTGATGTACTATTCTCTTCAGAAGCATTTGGTCGTAAGTGCCAGTTTACGGTAAAGGCACATACGACGAATGGTTTCTGACGTATAATGGCACATCCGACCTTATGCTTCCGAGTTCTAGATATCTATACTAATCAAAGGAGAAACATTTGATTGTTTGCATTGAATACGGTACGAAACTACTGGATCGAATTCAAAAATTCTTTCACTATTAGGAAGCTTCGTTATCAAGGAGTAACATAGGCTATATATTTAATAGGCATGAGGACTAAAAAAATCGATTTAGTCCGTCAGTTAGATTACCAAATAATATTGGAAAAAAAATTTCCGTTCCTCAAACCAAAAATGACGAACATACAGCGCGTTGAAATTTTGTGTGACGTCACTATTAGGTACATTAAATTTTACCTAATAGTGACGTCACAAGCCCCCCTCTCCTGAACTTTATAGTTTGTTTTTGCTCTGTATCTTTGTCAATTTTTATTGATTTGATAAATAAAAAAATACGTGTCCTATATTTTTTAGTAATCTAACTGACGGACTAAATAGATTTTTTTAGTCTTCATGCCCATTATGAAGTTCCCACGGGAGTAGGAGCTACGTGGGTAAAACCGCGCACGGAATCTAGCGTCGAAATAATTTTGGAATCTTCGATAAAATCTTTTATTTGTTTATATGGTTTGACACATTCGTTTATTGAATAGAAGGGCGAGAATTGTAATAGGTCGGTTTACGACCGGATGCGGGCACATCCATGCACATTGTGTACGAATAGCATAATGATCTCATCATTAACACCTTTCGCATTTATATCACAGAGACATACTGTGTTAGGGATTAGAATGTGGTAGGCAATGGGCCACAAAGTGGCAATAAACTAAAGGCGGGGCACTTGTGATATTAAGTACCCTAGATTCTACCTGATACATATGTATAACTAGCTTCCCGCGCGCGGTTTCACCCGCGTTACTCCCGTTCCCGTGGGAAATTCATAATAAAATATAGTCTATGTTCTTTCTCAGGCTCTAGACTATATCTGTACCAAATTTCATTTAAATCGCTTCAGTAGTTAAGGCGTGATTGCGTAACAGACAGACAGACAGAGTTACTTTTACATTTATAATATTATATAGTAAGGATATTAGTAAGGATATAGTAAGGATTAGTAAGGATTTATAGAATGTTCTGGATTTTATTCGAACTAGGGATAATTTATTTGTGTTAACGATAGATAATTGTTTAGAGTCTGGGTGCGCTTAGTTTTCGTGAATCCAGTGGTATTTGTAATGTCGCTCATGACATAGAAATTAATGTGTACGAGTGCGGCAGTTGTCTTTTAAAATTAAAAAAAAAACGTCTAAGAAGGTTTCTAAACTTTTAAGAGACAGAAAATTCTTTCATTTTTATCGAACCGTCAAGTTCAAGTTACATAATGTCGAATTAGTATTTTAAAATATTTAAATGCAAGACATAAAAGGTACCTAGGTATTATTCTCGAAAAAAAAAATATCTTGGATATTTCCCGCCATTTTTTGGCACTGACTTGGAACAGGTCAGTGCCAAAAAATGGTGTCCCGGGTGGGAATCGAACCCAGAACACCAGGTCACAGAAGCAACTTCCGTAACCACTGAGCTACCGGTGCAGTAATCGAAGTAGTATATGAACCCTGTGACCCACATGTGGGGTCACGGACGTGCCTTCAAGTTTTATGGTTACCCCCGTAACAATCTTTTAAAGGACTGATGTACCTACTTTTATACTTTTGAAGCATTTAGTCGTAAGTCAAATACGACGAATGTTTCTGATGTAGGTATAATGGCACAATCCACCTTATGCTTATTAACTCTGGATATGTTTTTGTCTGTACTTCCATCAATGTATTTTAATCTTTTCTAAAAACCTCACAATGCGTGCTTATCTATTTTATTTTCTGCATTCATAAAGTTTCAAACAAGTAGTCTTTATTTCGCCCTAAACATTTGTTCGCGATGATTTTTACAACCATTTTATACGTTTTAAAACGTAGGTCTTCGTATACGTGCGTTTATTATCGAAAAAACATCGAAGCGCATACAAGACACGCGTAAAAGTACATTGTGGGTAATTTAAGCTGGCAATAATGCAGCACGTAATGAATGGTTGCCAGTCAGTTTACGTGCTATTTTTTTTAGTCTGGCAACTTTTGTGTTGATATCTCATAGTATTATTATATTATGGTGCAGAAATGCACTTTCCATTCGTTTTATTCATAATCTCAATTATGATTTCGAACTAAATGGTTTTCTTTTTATCAACACCATAATAAAGTAACTAGAATACATTTTTGCATTTACTTTTTTATATAAAAAGTAATGAACTTAAAAAAAAACGCATAATAAATGTAGGTACTGTAACACGGAATTTTATAATTTTTCTGAAAGCGAAAGAAAGAAAGTGTGTATTTTCTTTGTCTCTTGACATTTGGTCGGTACTGTTCCAGTTAATTTATTTACATATATCTTATATATAAAATTCTCGTGTCACAATGTTCGTTCCCGTACTCCTCCGAAACGGCTTGACCGATTCTTATGAAATTTTGTGAGCATATTGAGTAGGTCTGAGAATCGGCCATCATCTATTTGCCGGGTCAGCTAGTAGATATATATAATCTGTATTCAAGTAGGATATTATGACAACTTATTAAATAGTAATTCCAAATGGAGCACTTACTAGCTTTGGTACATTTGGTACTTATTAGACTGGTATGACAACTGACAAAACAAATGTTACCAGCAAAATTATTTTTTAGTTCCGTTTCATGACTTTTTGGCCAAGCTGTACGTAATCTTTACAAAGCATAACATGATGTCGCTTCCGCTGTCTTTTCGCTTAGATCTTTTAACTACTCAACGGATATTAATGCAGTTTTCAGTAATAGGTAGGTAACAGTGATTCAGGAGGAAGGTTAATATGAAAATTAGTATCTACATTGCAATCCTTGCGCAACCAAGTACTTAAGTAAAAAGAAAATAGGTTAGTTTTCTTTGTCAATCTCATTACTATAGTTAAATGTTTAGGATTATTTCCCACACTATAAAACGCAACGAGCTATATATTCCTTAGTATCCTCGAGAACTCAACAACGATGGAAACTAAAAAGCATTGCACATTTTTGCGACAAAATAGTAATAATTTTCAAACGTGCACATTGTAGTGGCTCAGGAATTCTTATAACAATACAACCATTGCGTTCTAGAATGCTTTTTATTTTTTCTACGTGCTTGTTCATAGAAAATTTAAAAAAAAGACTTAATACGTAATTGTCTATTCTTTAGAATTGTTTTTTTTTAATATGGTCGAAGATAAATGGTTATAGTGTTTTAATCGTTATATAAATACACTTGTTGCTCTGAAAAACCTATAAAATTAATAAGTATTTAATTTTGCTCAAATTCACGACTACCGTAATAATATTGGCTGGATGGACACCTTCATGATTTTAATACACAATAAAATTATATTAAATACTTTTTTAATATTAATTAATCTAAAATATGGTAAATAATGAAAATTAATACTGTATTAGTATTAATTTTGCTTCGTCCTTGTCATTAAATGCTGTTTAACTATATCCATTATTTACCATATTTTAGATTAATTAATATAAAAAAAGTATTCAATATAATTTTATTGAGTATTAAAATCATGAAGGTGTCGTTTATTATGTACAATATTAATTAAGGATCATTAAAGGTGAAGATCAGAGTGATTAAAATAACAAAATACATTTTTACTGCATTAATATAAATGGAAAACATTTCCGATACATTGACATTTTAAATGATTTAAAATTCAAATGTAACCTATAAATTTTCGGAAGGAATTTATATTTTTTTTATAATTCCTTCCGTCGCGTCGAAGAGAATAAATCAATAAAGCTTGTTTACAAAACTTCTGTATCTCCCGTAGTAACTAACAGCAATAACTCACGTTGAACAAAACAATTATATTATCAATAAAAACAAATTTATTGATGAAGCCAATAAAACAATTCAATTTACTTATTGTATCTGGCAATACTCGTTATTATTCCCGATTCGTGCGGCCGATAACGATCTCGGGTGTTTCCAAATTTTACGACACTTTTATTATTATAAGCGGCACTTTACAAAGTGTCGCCGAAAAATAAACATTTTTGTTTAGTTCTTTACAAACATGTGGCTACGGGAGCACATTTAAAAAATACAACAAATTAGGGTACCGCACTTGTACAAGAAAGAAAATAATTATAATATTGATGTTAGTTTTATTAGGAATGTTGAAACATTTTTCATTGGTGCTCAGTTCTATTAGTCTTAGCCTGGTACCTCGGAAAATGAATAGCCCATTTGTTATAGTAGTTTATAGCCCATGCTATCTATCGCTAAAATATATTTTTTCAAATCGGACCAGTAATTCCTGGGATTGCCGCGTATTAGTATAGATTAGCTATACCCATGTAACCCATTTTTATTGTTTTTGCAAAAAACTAGGGTACCTAGTTTTTATTTTTTTTAACATTGTATAGTAGTTTATGTTATCACTCGTAATTTTAGCTATTTCCTATTCAAACGAAAAGTTTTATAAGGAACAAAAACCATTACATATTGTCCTATTGTAGACACGATTATAAATCAATGCCCTTGTTATTAATATGTATATTATTTTTCTCTCTATCTATCTATATACGGAACCATAATTGCGGCAACCTGGTTCGGTCTTAGTAGTATTATTTATGATAAAGCTGTAAGCGCGCTTACCACGAAACGATTTTGTTTTAAAGATACACCATCGTATCGTAAACGATGTTACGATTCTTTGATTTCTTAATGCGAGGATTATATTTTTTTATGTTTGTTAGTTTTGGCTCTTCGTGGGGCTTTATCTTGCCAAAATATATTATCATAAGAAAGGTTTTACTTAACAATAAAAAGAGCCTCATAAAGTCGTGAGTCCTTCCAATTTTCAAACTAAGGTGTTTTTTTGTTTAGGTCACATTTTATCGATACTCTTCACAACTAACAACTACTTAGTCTAAAATTATTTCCATATTTAAACATTTAAAAAGTTAACATTTCCAAATTGGTATTTTTTTTTTAGTTTTAAGCTCAATTTTCTGGACTCAAAATGTCTTGTCTAAAATCATTTCCAAATTCAAATATTTAAAAAGTTAACCTTTACATATTTAGAAATATAATTATTTATTTAATTAAGTTTAGGCACATTTTTTTAAGTCTCTATAAAAAACAAGTTTTAAACCCTCATTTCCAAATTCAAACATTTAAAAGTTTTCCTTTACGAATTTAGAATTAAATATTCAATTTAGTTTTGGGGGCATTTTATCTACACTCTAATCAACTTAGTCTAAGAGACAGGTTTAAAATTTAAGTGCCTGACTCACGCAAACATTTTCCTCGCATGCCGTGGTACTTGGTAGTCGTCGCGTCGCTTAAACCGCGACGCCTATAAAGGCAATAAAAAACATAACAGTGATATTAAATGAACTCAACGAAGAATTTATAATTGATTTTTACCAATTAATTTGCTATTTATCTATCATTAGTTGTGTCCCGCGGTTTTATACGCGTTGGACTGCTGCTTTTTATCATGTCGGAATTATGTTTTGCTGTCTGCATGTTATTCGTAAGTTCAGTTTGATATCTAAATAAGTCAAATTTCACCTAAATCCGTTTAGAAGTTTATGCGTAAATGTATAATAACTTTGTATAACACACAGACATGTGTAAGTTACGCTTTCATACTTCTACTAAACATATTTTGATGAAATTTGACAAAGTAGACTGGATCTTGGTAGCCTTTTTTCGCAATAAAATGTGCCGTAATATAAGGCACATTTTATTGTGAGAAAAGGCTGCTTAACGCAACGCCGACGAAGTAGCGGATGTCAGTCTTTCCATTTTGACTGAGAATTGCAATAAGTTAATTGTAATTTTTAACAAAACCTCTTAAATTCTTCCACGTTAAATAAATACAAAATCAAATTTTCTTCTATAAAGCGTTGTAAAATGGTGGTCGGAAAACGTGAAGTAAAAACCAGTGTTCTAAATAAAACGTCGAGCAACGCTTTGAGGGCTCTCTTATCGCGTTGCTAAGTGGTAATCATTTCATTTCATGCCACTCGGCCTCTGAGTGTTAATATTTTCACGGCAACCCCTCAAACTTCGTTCGGTATAAAGTTTGTAAAATATCATACAATTTTGTGGAGCGTTAAGGAATGAGAGAAATATTTTGGAGTGGGATATTATTTTGAAATTGTGGTTGTTTTTAAATTTGTAATAAGAATAACGTCATGTAAATTTCGAATTAAGAATCAGAGAATGAGGTTGAATGTAGTCTATGCCTCTATCAGCCAAAAGCTCTCAGATGGGAGCAAAGAAAAAAGTCGACTTTTTAAATTAATTTTCGGCCATCTTTTTACAGTCATGTCGCTAGAATTATTAGTAACTAGTGATCTATGCGATGCAATGCTAATGTATTATATACAGGGTGTCCAAGAACCTGGCGTCCAACTGGATTCCCACGATGCCCCAAGTTCTAACAGTACTCAGAAAAATATTTTAAAAAATCCACCCCATGTACTTACAGAATTATACTGATTTAAAAAAAAAAGGGGAAATGAGCACCCTGTGACATACTTTTGAATGCTGTGACTGCTAATGCTGATAATTTCGATATTTCTTGGAGGTTTTGTAATCTAGGGTATTGCTGTGTCTAAATAGAATGTAAAAATAAAGTACTTATTGTACCATTTTAAAATAAAATATTATTTTAACTAAAGGTGATATGGAAAACTATTGAATTTCGCAACTTTGACCGACTGTAGTGTAAAAAAAATGTACCAAAATAGTATGGCAAGTGACGTCAAATTTTGACGCGTTTATTCCTCTTTTTAAAAAGGTATAATACTTACACATTAATTTGAAAAAAAAAATTTTGATAATATTTTTACTCAACAACCCAATTTTTACGAAGTGCCTACCTACTAACGGTAACTGTCGGACCCTTTCTTATCTTAGAAACTGTTATGTTACTACTATTATTTACTTCGGTTCCAAGAGTGAGCAAGAAGGAAATACACACAGGTAGATGGGTTCCCAGTAGAATAAAAGCAAAGAATGTTAGTTTAAAGATATTTTATTACAATAAATGTTCAAAATGTTGACCACCCGCGGCAATACAAGCTCTCACTCTCCTTAAAAAGGACCGCTTTATGTTTCGCGAGTAACTTTTTTGACGTATCACCTGCACTGCTTGTGTTATCTTCTCACGAAGGTCAGCGATGTCATTAATGGGCTTCGCATAAACGAGCTCCTTCATAGTTCCCCAGAAAAAAAAATCCAGCGGATTTAAGTCAGGTGAGCGGGCTGGCCACGGGATTGTTCCTGATCGCCCAATCCACCTGTTCGGGTATTGCTCGTCCAAAAACTCTCTAACGGATACGCGAAAATGTGCTGGACAGCCGTCGTGTTGGAACCACATATCTGGTGGGGTCTCTTCTAGTAAGTTTGGCAAATCATTTTGAAGAAAATTTAAATATGATTCGCCAGTCAAATTCTCGGGCATCTCAAATGGACCAATAATATTCCCACAGAGAATACCGGTCCACATGTTCACTTTGAACCGGTACTGGGATCTATCTTCTCGCATCAAGTGCGGATTTTCCACATGCCACTCGTGCAAGTTGTGTAGGTTCATGTAGCCATCCTTCTTAAATGTTGATTCATCTGACCACAAAATTTTGTCGATAAAGTATTCGTCTTCTCGATGTTTTTGCAGGATTGTTTCACAAAACGCGACTCGGCTCGGATAGTCTCGAGGTAAAAGACTTTGCACTCGCTGTACGTGGTACGGATGATATTCTTCTTTTTGGAGAATACTGTGTGCTGTGCTCTTCGGTATCCCCGTATCAGCTTCTATTCCTCGCACAGAGATGCTTGGATTTGCCGACACCGCCTCTAAAACTTCATCGCGTATGAAGTCATTTACGGGTCGTCCTTCACCAGCTACTTGATTGGGGAACCGCCCGTCACATAGTGATCTGTGCACATTAATGAAAACTCGATGGTCGGGATATCGCGTAGCCCTCGGATACCTTTCTCTGTAAAGTCTCGCTGCAGCTCGTCCATTACCTCTACATTCTCCATAAATGTAGTGCATATTTGCGTATTCTTGCGGAGTGTAGGTCGCCATGGTAGCACACACAAAACACAAACTGTCCAAACACAGGCAAAGGTCGTCGTAAAGAGTTCGTTTCAAAGTCCAGAGCACAAAGAGTAATCGAGTCCAATAAACAAAGCTTTAAATCGTAGTACGTGATCAATGGTAACAATAAGAGAGAGGTGCGTAGTAACGGCAGGAGGCAGTGACGCGTACTGACCGTACTGTTATCCTAAATAGCACGATCGCAGATAGCGTCACTATCTATCTCACTCGCACCTCTAACCTTTTTCTCCCTCACTCTTACCTGAATAATGGGGTACCATAAAGAAGAACCAGCAAATCGCAAAGATAGTTTCTGTCTTGCTCCCTCCTGTTGTAATAACGAATCACTATGGTGAGATGCATGCACATACCGTCCCTTACGGTCTAACCTGTTTTTTGAGAGGCCTGTTGTTATTTTTATGAGCATACAATAGTAATTCTTTAGAGGTTAGATTCAATTCGTCGTAAATTTTTCTTTCTAAGAATTCTGTAAGACATCGTAAAAATTGGGTTGTTGAGTAAAAATATTATCAAAATTTTTTTTTTCAAATTAATGTGTAAGTATTATACCTTTTTAAAAAGAGGAATAAACGCGTCAAAATTTGACGTCACTTGCCATACTATTTTGGTTCATTTTTTTTACACTACAGTCGGTCAAAGTTGCGAAATTCAATAGTTTTCCATATCACCTTTAGTTAAAATAATATTTTATTTTAAAATGGTACAATAAGTACTTTATTTTTACATTCTATTTAGACACAGCAATACCCTAGATTACAAAACCTCCAAGAAATATCGAAATTATCAGCATTAGCAGTCACAGCATTCAAAAGTATGTCACAGGGTGCTCATTTCCCCTTTTTTTTTAAATCAGTATAATTCTGTAAGTACATGGGGTGGATTTTTTAAAATATTTTTCTGAGTACTGTTAGAACTTGGGGCATCGTGGGAATCCAGTTGGACGCCAGGTTCTTGGACACCCTGTATATAAACTTACCCTGTTGAATCACTTTATCTATAAAAAAATACCGCATTAAAATCCGTTCCGTAGTTTTAAAGATCTAGGCATACATAGCGCCAGACAGCGGTAAGCGACTATGTTTTAATACTGAGTAGGTATGTAGTGGTAAAAAAGGCTCAAAATAGAGTAAGATGTATTTTTGTTTTAGATTGTTACCTACATTGATTTCTGTCAAATAAGAATTAAGTATTACCCAAAACACAACGAAATCTTATTCAAATCAGCTTCTTGTATTTTATTGTTCCTATAATGAATAAGTAGTCATGGCGCCAATTCTTTGTGTTATAAGAGGGTTCCGTGGAGAAATACAAACAAATACCTCTCCCGTTATAAATACGACTGGCACAATGTCCAAACATCGCGATTCTAAAGGAAAGCTTATAACGGCTTTGAGGGCAACATGTAGGTTGACTATATGTCACGTATTTTACAGGACATTTTCTCATTATTTTTGACTTAAATATAAGATAATGATTTCGCCATAATTTATATATAAAAACTGCGTCCACATGAACTTTTTTCTTTACTGAATTTTATGATACAATGATACTAACTTTAATAGAGAGCACTCGGGAAATCTAAACAATAAAATGTTTTATTTTTTATTTTATTGTACTAATTTGATATTGAAAAAATCCACTAAATATATAAGTTGTGAACGAAATATATAATACATAACTTGTTTAACAACCCACTTTTAATTGTTTTCAATTATATTTGGAACGTGTCTCCTCCATCACCCTTCCGACACTAAGTTTGCAAAGGACCTTGAGTCGGAGAGGCCCGTGAACTGTGACGTAGAGTAACAGTTGCATTAAACTCTTCTAAAAAGACTAAATCGTAATCCCTCAATCCTCTCGCCAGCAACCGCCCTGAGCAGAGGTCCAAGTCCTACAGGGGACGCCCTCTTGCGCAGGTTGCTTAGGTTGTAGTTTTTAAACCATTTATTAAGGCTGGAGCTCTGCTAGCCTTTATGCCCGGTAAAGTAGCAAAAGCCTCGTGGCTAACTACATAATGTCCGTGCGACAAAAAAGAAATAGTATCTTGGTCTTTGGCAAGTTGGTGTAAGTGTGGTCACCCTTCTAAGGAGGTACGTCGCTTCAGTACAATTATATCTGGAATCGATTGTGGAACTGACGCGTTGGTTGTTAACGCCCTTTGCCGTGGTAAAGGTGTTTGAACTACGTGTGTTTCCTCTTTAGATATTTATTTCCGTATTCAGGAATTTGTAGGTCGCTTATTTTCTGTATGTTGGGTCCAAAGGTCGATAAATTGGAGTCCTTTTCCCCTAGAAAAAGTAAATTTGACAGATGAGATTGTTCTAGAAAAATAAACTTTATTTGACGACATTTACTTTTTTTTCGGACAGACTTTGCAGTTAGACATGAGCCTTTTACTACATCACGGGGCATAAAGGCGTGCAAAAAACTACAATGTACGCGACCTGCTCTAGAGGCATTTAAGTTCACTAGAAACTCTTAAATAATCACAGAAAAGATCTATTGACCCTTAATTCAATTGAATAAAGTTTAATTTCTAACAGTAGGTACCTAAACTATTTTTGACCATTCCTACGAAAAAGTATCAAATATTAAATTATAGTGATAGTAAAAAATACTTAATCTTTTTTTTTTCTACAATTTAAGAATTTGATATCAAATGTCAAATTGTCATTGGTAACTATGCATGTCGTCAGCATATTATTATGCTCTTTGACAATGATTGACAAATGACAGCAATGTTTTAAATAGCAAACTAGCTTCTCTATTAAAATAGACTTTTCATTTCTTCAGCCTTTTGCCATCGGTCATCGCACTGACATTTATCGATTAAAAACCATCCATAAATTACGTTTCAGGTAAAGAGCTCACATAGGTGGCCTATGCTAAAGATTTTTAGTTAAGTTTAAAATTGTGTGGGTAATTGATATGTTTAAGCCTATAATATAGAAATGCTCCGATTTCATGAATTATGTGTTTAAAAAGACCCACGCGAAAAAGTTTTTTTTTTTTAATGCTCTCATTATGTTATCAAAACTGTATACATAATATATGAGAAAAAAATATGAAACAAGGGAATTAAAAAAATGCAGCATTTAAAGAACAGACAAATACGAAAATATATTTTGACTCTTAAACTAAAAGTTGATCATTAATACGCAAAAACAAATCCTTCGAAATATCAGTCAGTTCAAACTGACAAAAACCGAACATTAATTTATCGATGTTCCCGTAACCGTAATCAATGACCCCGAACCGATTATTATCGATAATGGAATGATACAATTTTGAATAGTCGTTGGGCGCTGTTTATTTGTGAGAAATTCATAATTAGAGATGGGACGCCCCGACCACCTGCGAGCGATGCTTTTGAGACGAATGACTGACAGAATGCGACCACAAAAATGTCATAACCTTACTTTTAATACCTTTGCCTGCATACCGCGCGGGAAAGACATGATTTAAAAACAAACAAGAATAAAAGTAATTTTATTATTTTTTATTTTATTATATTTTAGTTTAATTCTGTTTTTATTTATCTCAACATCAAACGTTATTCTTTTTTAGACTAGGACTAGTAATCTTGAGGTCGCCGGTTCGAACCCCACCCATTGCACTTAACAACCGACGTGAACCCACTCGTAACACAAGCATTTAGCTTAGTACGAGGGGTTAACAAGAATACTAGTAGACTGCAAAAAAAAAAGTCTGATAACATAACATTTAGGAAATTGTATGTAAACCTAAATATTATAACTCGAAAAAAGCTAAACATCTTTCAACTGTATTGTATACTCGTACAAGTATTAAATAGGTACATAATTGGGTTCCTATATTTAAATAAGTTTCATTACTACAATTCTCTATTTCTATTCTCTTTGTAACATGTCACTTCATCTACTCATGTTTTCAAAATTTAAAGATTCTATAAAAATAATTTAAAACTTTCTCTTGTTCGGCATTCTAACTAATTGAATTCCTATTCTAAATTCGAATACCAACTAACATATTCTTTAATTATTATGTGTACATTACTCAAGCTATCTTAATTAGCTTTAAGCTTTACGTTTAATCTTCCTAAAAAACTAAAGTAATCTTCGAAATTCAAAATACAGGTTGACATAGATGTTTGCATATCTCCCACGAGATGGATCACAGGGAGTTATAAAATACAAAGCTCTCATTTCACCCGCTCTCTCCACGTAGGTGTGAAAGAGAAAGGGCATAACGGAGCTGTAAGTTGTAATTACACAGACCACCCGCGCGATCTCGCACCGGCTATTACTTAATAGTTTTTGTAAGAAATAATAGTGGATACAATGAAATGAAGTCATCAAATACTTTCGGCCCACTAATCGAGGCTCACGATGTGATGTCCCCTTGGGCACGATATATTCGATGCCCGCCTATTTCGTTATTCATTTATGGTCTAAGTATTAACTATGCCCGCGAGTTAGTCCGCGTGGAATAGTAACTTTGAGTAGCAGTTTTAATTATTTAGGCTTAAAAAATTACCATACCTCCATACAATCTTCATTCCCTCTTTCAATCCCCTACCAACCCTTTTTTTGCTATAAAAAGTATAAATCGGCGTGAAACGACAGACAGACAGACAGAGTTACTTTTGGATTTATAATGAGTAAGGATGAGTAGTACATACAGCCTTTTGACCTTATTTTATGTTTTGTATAAGGCAATATATTTTATTAACATAATTTAAATATATTTATAACATAATAATATTATGTCTATAGTCAATTTACTACAGCGATCGTATCGTCTAATATTCAGTAATATTTTTATTCATTGGCCATAAATTCAAATGTTCGATGATAGTTCACGTGTGCCTTATAACAGATTAAAATGTAGGCTGCAATCAAAAGTAGTTGACATTAATTATTCAGCTATTATTACTCAAATAATTGTCCATAAATATCTTATAGTATCAGTAAATCAATATTGTAACTGGTTACTGAAATTTCCGTGATGCTAAATGGTCACGTTATGTTTCTGAACGGAATGAAAATAAGGTTTACAGGACATGCAATAGACATTTATTATATTGTTTACTAACTACTGGCTTTGCTGGCACTGAAAATATCCTATTTTACTTCTAATACCTCCCAAGAATATCTGTACAAGGTTTCATGATGATCGGTTAAGTAGTTGTCGCGTGAAAGCGGACACACAAACGGACATTCACATTATTATACTAGTAGGGAAGTAGGGATTTATATATTATTATAATATTAAGTAGGGATTTATATATTAGGTATGAGGCATTTGAACATCATCAGGCACCAAGCTCCAGCCTTGATAAAACATTGCGAGAAGGCTATTATATAGTATACTAATATTAGAAAGCTAAAGAGTTACCGTAATACAGGATCTCTGAGAGAGGCCTATGTCCAGCAGTGGTCCTACGGCTGAAATAATAATATCGATTGTTTGTACTCATCTCTCATATTATGCCACAGAATGTAATAATATTACATTATCGACAATTACTATTATGTATTTTGTACCTAGTATCAGTTACAGAATACATCTTGGTAATTATGTATTCTTCAGTATTACATACTCTTTGATGGTAGACTTGGCAATACAGTTTGGCGGAAGAACCGGCCGAGTGCCGCGGAGGCGTTACGGGCGATTCCGTTTTCCTGTTCACAACGCTGAAACTATTACCTCGTTATGGTCATATGCTAAATATAATGGTGAATGTTTTACTGAAATTGTTGAATGCGGAATATTACTTTGTACAAGTATACACGTATGTAAGTGTACTACAAACACAGTATACATTTTTTTTAAGCAACGCGCTATTTTGTTACGTTTGTGCCAAAAATAGCGGAATCATTAATCGAAAGCAAGAGTTTTCGACGAATGATTCCCGCTTTTCATACAAAAAAAGTTTGTTTATTTTTGAGTTTTAATTAGGTTAATAATTATTTTGGTTCACTTATGTTCATCGTGGCTATTTACTCGTTGTTTTACATTAGTGCAAGCCGTGTTGATAATCGTATTGCTTTTTATTCAGCCGCAATCCGAATCCGAATAATTATAATAGGCATGCATAAGGCAAGATTTTGAAATCCTCTTGCGCAACGTGGGTAGTCATTTTCTAAGTACGAAAAACACAATATTTCGGTAATAAATTTAAATTTAACGAAGTTTAAGCCATATTTCTATTAAATTTTAAATAACGCGCAAAAAAGGCCTCAAGTGTCATGGCGTCGGCTATGACGTCACGCTATTGTAAAAAATGTCATTGAGTCCGCCAAACCTAACGTAGTGGTTAAATTCTCTTTGATGGTTACAATATCGTGACGTCATGCGCCGTGATTGGTGTTTCAGTCAAAATGGCCGATTGCAGTATTTTATTTAATCTTTTATTTTATTAAAAATCAAAAAATAAATAAGTGTAATAATTTTTTATATGTACTTTCCCCTTAAAACATTAAATCTTTAATTTTTTGATACTGTCGTCACGCCTATTGAACCGCCACGCCGCCGCTGTAACTCGGCGCGCGGCGGACAAAACGATCCGGCTGCGATATACACTTGTATAGTAGAAGTCTTCGAATACTGAACATAGTAATAACATTTCAAATCCAAGATTAAGATGTATTTTAGTATTGAATCAAAACGAAGCCGAGATTGTATCAGGAATGTCAAACATTTAGAAACAGGACTTAAGTCAACCCTCCACTGCTGTGACTCATCCGGTGCATAAAGTAATCCCGAATACGGTGACCATGGAGCCCGAATTTAATCCGGATAATTCCCGTGTTTATTAGAAAATCATTTCGTGGAATTGTTAGTAAATATAATTAAATATAGTTGTTATTTATTTTCTTTTAATTTTATTAACTTTTTGGAAAACAATATCGTATTGTATGCCTATTTTCTTGAAATTATTTTAATAAAAGTCAACGGTTGCCTGTCTACAATCTATCATCACACGATTACATTGTATGAAATAATGAATTTATTCAGCAATTAGGTATTTACATACACTTGTACTTGTCAGAATCACAATGTTACACAATTATTCTTATTCTATGAATTTAACTTGATACTTAATTAACCGGTAGCAAATTGTAGGATATTACAGACAAAGTGGTCCGTCCGTCAGCTTGTCACTAATTCCTTTACTCATAATATGTTTTAGTTCACATTAATTATTATGGTTGGTTTTAGTGGATCAATATAGAAGTTAGGCGATTGTAATAATGGTAAGTCAATAGTTATTATGAAGGCATCTGCTAAAAAACGAAATTCTCAAAGTGTTAGATAGCCCATTTATCGAGGAAGGTATATTTTATTATAAAGTTCCCATTGGCACGGGATATACGCGGGGAAAACCGCGTGTGGGAAGCTAGTATAAAATAATAACGGTCCTGAATAGTCTTTAGTTATCGTAGCAGTAGCCCTAGTGTTGAAGCGTGTAACTTGTCAGACGGCTTAAGCTGAACTGACAACTGTAGATTTATATGGCGACTAATGTACGCGCCATAACTACGTAGTCCTTAGATCTGTAACGCATTAAGTGTAATACCGTAATTTAAAGACTGGATGAAATATTTAATGTGTTATTTTATCATAAATGTTCATTTATATAATATTAGTTGATCACAATTATTGTTTGTTCGAAAAGAAATTCATATTTATATCACCCGCGTAACTTCCGTACCTTTGGGTACTTCCTTATTAAATATAGCCTATAACCTTCCTCGATAAATGGGCTATTACACAATGAACTTTTTTTTTTTTTAATTAGCTCGTTCAAGCGAGCATAGAAACTCTTCAGCTTTATATATTAAGTATAGATATTAATTTAAGGCTAAAGTGAACAGACACGCGTGTATCATCTTAGGCCTTATCTTCGCCTTCCATCAAGCGAGATTATGGACAAACGTAAGCCTATATTTAATAAAAAAATAATTAAAAAACACCTCTATGTAATGCATGTCCTGGCAATATTAGATGTTATAAAAATACTGACGAATTAGTTTTTTTTTCCAAATCTAATACTTTATTTTATTTAACAGGTCAAAAGGGTAGACCATGTTAAGTTTTAAAATAATGTGCTGTAAGAATATAGTCTTTTGATCCGCACGGCATTAGATGTATAATATCGTAATTTTATTAACTATAAATATTGTTCCTTGATATAAAATAGTCTAATTTACTATAATAATCATATTATGATCATTATAATAATTAATAGGTCCGTTTTTTGTTTCAATTCAATTTATACTTAATAGCTATAATAAATGCATTAATGGTCAATGAATATTATAAACACGCTATTTAGGTACTAACATTTGATCATTATTTCTTGTTGATATGTTTTTTTTATCAAATTAGTGTTAATATATTGTAATAATTAGGTTGACAGTTACTTATGTTATGTAAAAAACAACACGTGTTTAAAAAATACAAATTATTGATAATTAGATTAATCAGATTTATTTTGTATTTAATTATATTTTAGACATAATATTATGATTATGTATTTTAAAAAATACGTTCATTTTAATTCTCCATTTCTACGTTTATGATTTTGGAATAAGTACCTATATATGCAAATCTATATATATAAAAGAAAGTCGTGTTTGTTACAACACTTATAACTCGAGAACGGCTGGACCGATTGCCATGGTTTTTGATTTGTTGGATTTGTTTCCGTCCCGAATAGCAGAATACATTTTAAAAACAAAAGAAAGTCGTGTTAGTTACACTATTTATAACTCAAGAACGGCTGAACCGATTTGGCTGAAAATTGGTAGGGAGGTAGCTAAGAACTGGGAGTAGGACATAGGATACTTTTGGGTAGGGGTAGGGTAGGGTAGGGTAGGGTAGGGGTAGGGTAGGGGTAGAGTAGGGGTAGGGTAGGGGTAGGGTAGGGTAGGGGTAGGGTAGGGTAGGGGTAGGGTAGGGGTAGGGTAGGGTAGGGGTAGGGTAGGGGTAGGGTAGGGGTAGGGTAGAGGTAGGGTAGGGGTATGGTAGTGGTAGGGTAGGGGTAGGGTAGGGTAGGGGTAGGGTAGGGGTAGGGTAGGGGTAGGGTATAAAAGTCCACCCGTGCGAAGCCGGGGCGGGCCGCTAGTTACAGATAAAATGCGGTACGAAATAAAATAATTCTAATTTCAAATAATCAAGTTACACAGACAAATGATGTTAAACCGACATTCGAATTATTTAAATTTAACAATAAATTATGCGGTCGCGGCGCCTCGGCGGCCATCTTAGATTTTCCACTTAATATTTAGTGCACAATAAACATGGCGAAGATTAAGTTGCGTTTAACGACTGGTTGCAGGTGAATAGCTGATGAATATAGGTTAATAGCTGACGACTGAGATTGTTACCACTGATTTGTCATTAATATTACACTTATAACACCGTTAAATATAATAATATAATTATCTACAAAGGTTTTTACGCACCATCTTTATATTGCGAGGGCCTTTACGAATTTGTTATTCGTATTCGACATTTTAACTTAACAAATATTATCCCTCAAAAATTGGCCTCATACTTCTAAAATAGATAACAAATTTAGTTAATGGACTTATATCGAATTATATTTCTATATTGTTAATAGAGCCATTAAACAAAAGCGCTTTTATACTACTTCCCTCAACTGATAGACTTTTTTTATTGCAAAATCTGTATACATTTAAATAACTAAACAGTAAATTAGTCGAGCTTTACCTACATTATGATTTAATCGACTTCCATTATGTTGGCGATTTAATATTTCCACTTATTTATATACAATTCTTATGTTTTTTTAACTATTTATGACATACTACTACATGCAGACAACCAAACAGTAAAGAATTCCAACAATTTAAATACATAGTACAATTAACCTCATACTTTGCCTACACATGTCTCTTTATCGGGCGTCATTTCAAGTTAGGATTTCCGTATTCCGCGCGAGTTAACCTATTTGGAAGCCTGCTAACATGGAATGGACTGCACGCCTTAATAATAACTAACCATCTTCGTTTTGTTCTTGGATCAAGATTCCCGCCAGATAAATAAAGGATGACGCAGAGGTGAATTCTTTTATAATTAGCCAAGCCAGTGTGTTGAGCCGTTCAAATTGGCCATGTTTGGTCGCTTGGGAAAGGGTTCAAATATTTGCTCATCATAAATTTATTTGAAGGACAGCTCGGAATTCTTTTTTTTTTTTTGGCTTAAGCTAGGTTATGGTTTTATATTTTTCACCTTAGCAGTAGGCGTAGAATTTACATAAATGATACTTAAAATAGAGTGTTATATGGATAGATTTATGTACTTTTGTTATACTAGACATAAAATACTGGAAAATACAATTTTACAGATATTATGCATCGTTTGTAAGCTACATAAAGATTAACTAGCTTTTAATGCTTGTTATTACCCGCTCCCGTACCCGTAGAAACTTCATAATTAATTAATTATATAACCTACAGACTTCCTCGGTAAATGGGTAATCTAACAGTAAAATATTTTTTTCAAATCGGAGCAGTAGTTCCTGAGATTTGCGCGTTCAAGCAAACAAACAAACTCATCAGCTTTATATATTATTTTATATATAGAATAATAATAACTATCACGACCCACTAGAGTAGAGTAATAGTGCACAGGACAACTGATATAAGTTTGAAGGAATTTTGATTCTCAGTTCCAAAATCGACCTTCAACCCTGGTTTTAATATGGTTGGCTTAATCTTGCATATCAGCATTCCCGGCGTCAATTTAAACGGCTATATCTGTGGGTCGGTGTTGCGATGCTAAACGAAGATTGATTACTGCGAAACTAAAGTTCGAAAGGTTTAATTATACGTTAAGTGTGCCGCTGATACCTTTCGCACTAAAAGGCTTTAATTTTGGGTTTTATATATAGAATGTTAGTGGATCATAATTACTGTATCTTCGGTAAAGAATTTTTATTTTAATTATATTAAGATATTAATCCAGCAGTACCTGTTTTGAAGACTGAAGAATTCTATTTTGTACGACTTGACATTGACATTCAGACTACTACTCTTTTCTTTATTTTGTGATTCACCGAGCTCATGTATTTCTTTTCCACATTTGTAAAGAGATCTGTATGATCTCTGAAATCGGTCAAGACATGCGTCACACCTTTTTATAACTGTCTTACAAGATGTAAACACACAACCTTCTCTTTGTTCCACATTGATCACGACGCTCCTCTTATCACTCAAGTCGTGACAATAAAGCCGCCGCGATAACAATCTTGGAGCTCCCAAAAACGCCGATGTTGTCGCTAGTGTGAACTACAGCATTAGTACCACTTTAGTACAACTTTGGTACCACATAGGTAATGTTTGGTACACACGTCACGTACCGCCACACAAATTCCCTTACGGGTTACAGCCTTATATTTATGCGTGCTTGGTACGCATTCCGGAATGCTTTGAGTTATAAGATTATTTATTTTTTTATTCTTTGCCAGCGGTGATGTATTCTGACGGCTTCGTTGTGAAGTGTTAGTGCAGAATACCAAATCAACTGACTACACATGCACTCCTTCATGTAATTCTCCTAAATAAAGTAACGTGAACTTTGGGGTTATACACCCATATATATATATATTTGGACAACCATATTTAGTTTGTCATGAGGCTTTTGCTACTTCACCGGCCTTTCGGTTCATATTAGTCGCTAGAAGGGGCGATTGGTGGACAGACGCGTTTAAAAAAATTCAGGGAAGTTTTGAGAACTGTCGGGCTTTAAGGATCCAGCCATTCTGCAATGTTTAGGTATTGCATGTACAATGTTAATTTAAACTAAAGTAATTAGATATTGGCGTAATTTGATCAATTTAATAACAACACCGGAAAACTATTAGTATTATAAAAGCCCTTATTAATGTCGTAGCATCACAAACGACCAATATTAACCTACCTTACTTATACATAATTTTCGAGTTAAATTATCAGTAGATAGAGCTATTAGTATTCCTGCATCATTAATGAAATTTAATAGCTATCGACAAGTATATTCGTTGCTTTTAAATGGAGCATGAAACTAATTTGAGGCGGTTGGGTGGGCCGTACCGCATGCCATGTTATAATTTATTTAACTAAAATACTCAAAGTAATAACAACCTTATTAATAAGCTTACGGAAAATGGAGTGTTAAAGGAAACGCGATACCATGTTAGAACTTAATATGGTTAAAGATTCATGCCTTAGATAGGTACCAGTTTTATGTGAGTTTTTTCGTTGTACTACATAGTTTTGTCGACCGATTTGCGGTCAAATTTTTAAACAATGCTAACTGTACGGCATATTATAGTGCATTTATATGCAATTTATTTTACTTTACTCTCAAATTTAAAAAGCACAACCGGGGACATTGCTGGTGTGCCTATACCTACCATTGTGGAATTAGATCAAGATTCCACACAAAAAATACGCCACAAAATGGTTACCCTACAAAAAAGGTTTCAATAAACAAGTAAAACATTTTTATTTGACTGTATGTTATTATATATAATTTTGTGTTCATAATATTATATTATATTATTTGTCTGTTTTTATTAATTGATTTATTTAGTGGAAAGTCTTAATACGAACTGCATATTAATATATTTTCTTTAATATATTTATGTAATAAGACATTTATTAGTCACTCTAATGCATTATGTATGCCCATTTAAATCAAAACTAGTTTAAATAACAAGTTTTATACAACATAACAACGTAATGCATTCGTAATAATTACTCACAGTTCTATATAACTTATTTTTTTTAAGTCGGAAGATGATAAAAAAATATAATTTAAGTATCCATTTACTCAAGATTGTAGTCAAAATTTCCTTAGTTTGCAAAGAACCTTCCGATATGCTCGTAGACCTGAAGTACGTGTAGCCCGCAAACTGTAGAGCAAAAGTTGCAGAAAACTCCAATTTATTAAGGCTGGAGTTCTGCTAGTGAAGTAGCTAATCGTGGCTAACTGTTATTTCTTATTACACTATATGTTATATTCATTTTTTTATATTTTTGACAAAAAAGTGGTCAAAATTTACCGACACCGAATTTAATAAAATTTTCTATGTATTGTTTTTTTAATAAATCATTCATTTATCGAGAGTCATGATCGTAACTTTTAATGTTTACCAACATAACGAAGCGAATGTTGCCAACCTAACAAAATGACCATAAACCACGCAACGTAAATATAATAAATAAAAAAATATAACTAAGATAACAAGTCAGTGAAACTGCTCCCATTTCGTAACAGTATTTGGGTCGTCAACTGTAAACATTGCTTTATCTTTTAGTTTAAATAACATTTGCACCTGAATTGTGCTCATTTTGTGATAGAGAAATGAACAAGCTGTTATTTAATTGGTAGAAAGATATACTTAAGTTGGTACCTTATGTCGCACTCAGGCAATTATTACTTACTTTGATTACATAACCACCACCATATTTTGACCTCCATGTGGTAAAAACCATAGAGTTCAAAATATGGCATACTAGCTTTCCGCGCGCAGTTTCACCCGCGTAGCTCCCGCTCCCGTGGGAACTTTTTTACAACAAAGTAGACCCCCGTCGAGTCTTTCGTGGACCCCTGGGGGTCCTGGACCACATTGGGAATCACTGAGTTAGATTATTTATAATTAAATATACGACGAATGTTCCTGACATAACATGGCACAAACGACCTTATACTTCTGAGCTCTAGATTATGGTTTTATTAACCGTTAGAATAGAGGCTCTCAAAATATTTTTCTCGTAGACACCTTTAACAATTTTCCTGGTTTTGATAGCCAACCCTGTTACTCTATTTCTAGCATATTACACACTTATAACTTATGACACAGTTTTTTTACACCAAAGTAGACCCCCGTCGAATCTCTCGTGGACCCCTGGGGGTCATGGACCACATTGGGAATCACTGCGTTAGATTATGTCCAGTTTTTTACGTAACTGATTATTGTCTGAAGTAAATCACTTAATTTACTTCTGCGATACACAGTTCTGTTCAATTACAGGATAGAATTATCTTATTTCAGGCAAAAGCATTCCTTAGCCCTTCCACACTTAATCTATGTTCTTAATCGTTGAACTAATAGCGACCTGTCACACTATCCACAGTCGAGGTAAATTCCTCGGTTTATTGCTAAGATAGCCAGAGTAGATGCTATCCACCAAATAACGGATTTCACGCCACGAGGAAATTTAGAACGCCAAGATAAATGAACGGAGTGATAACAGGATCTAACTTGGAGTTGAGGGAATCAGGTTGGTTTCGTGTAGAATGCTTAGCGGTTTACGTGTTGACAAAGGTAAGACCCTGGTGAAATACGACATTAATTAAAAAAAAAAAAAATATCATTCTACACCCCTTCTCTATATAACTACTTATAAGTGTGCGAAAGTTCATTGACTTAAAGGTCCAAGTGACCAGGGTCATTAAAATCCAAAAAAAAAAGTGCGAATGTTCATACTCCGCAGTCCGCGCAATTTTCGTAAAAAGGTGTTCAAAGGTTTTGCTTCACGAACTAATATTATAAAGATTCTTTGTCCTGAACGACTGACTGACGAATTAACGCTCAGTTTAAACCGCTAATCGTAAACCTGGAATAACCTCTAAATGACATAGGCATCTGAGGATTAAAAAAAAAAATGATGAAAGAGGTGGCGAAATCTATATACGGACAAAGTCGCAATGAATTATTATTAAATGTAGACTCAATAACACATTGATGTTTTTACAAGTAATGTACAAAGATGCAGTTGTTAAATAACAGTAATACATTGTTAAATCTCATAAATTATAACATAACTTAAACTGAGACACAAACCACCCTATAGGTACGTAAAATGAATCCAAAAATATTCATAAGACGAACTTAAGTCGAATTCCAAAATCAAACCGTGCGCAGCTTGTTCAAACAATATATGAGAGTTGTTTGTTTGAACTACAGCGGCTAGGGGTCGCTTCAGAATATTCCATATTTAAATTTTAAAACTTCAAGATTTCTTTTTAATGTATTCTTTTAAAAACATTGTTTATTTCTTATTATTTTAATCTTTTAGCAATGACCTTTGTTTATGTTCTTGAATCAAAATGTCATTAACTTCTATTATAATAAATAAATATTATAATTACATAATGCATCTCATAATTAACGAATAAATATTTTTCAAGATCGCAGCGCATCAAAAATACATAAAACTTTAAATTTGTTAGATTACAGCCGAGGTTCTGGACATTCGCTATACACTTGACATTTAAGTAGAATTAGTTATACACCAAATGAATATTATCATTAATTCTTACAGAGTTCATTAAATAAATACTGTTTTTGTATTATTATTAAATATTCATCTTAACATAAATTTTCTACATTAGATAACTATCTACACGCATTTATAGACTATATAAATTTGTAGCATTAATTCAGTATCAAAATCATAAATATTCATAATATTTTTTTAATTAATACCATAGTGTCGTCTACTCTATACAGTTATCTTGTCAATGATTGTGACGTATTTTGACAAGTAATTTAGAACACAATCACATTTAAGCGCGTACAATAACAGCTTAATACGTATAATCTGGACCTCAAAAGCATAAAGACGGATGTACTATACTCCAGAAGCATTTGGTCGTAAGTGTCAGTTTACGATAAAGGCACATACGACGAATGTTTCTGACGTATAATGGCACATTTGACCTTATGCTTCTGAGCTCTAGTTATTCCTATTGAATAACCAATGGTAATATCCCATTCCGATCGTGCTTTCTACCTCTGACACTGGATAAGCCGAAATTACAGATTTACATAGACATTTGCTGTTAAATATGCACCTTGTAACGGCGTGTTAAGGTTTAATGTTGGATGCTAGCGGGGAATTACGTTTACGGACTTGTTTGGTGCAATATACAAGATGAAGCGGGCATAAAGTTTGGGTCAGAGACGGAGAATCATTGACTTATATTATTTAATAATTTGATTACAATTATTAAATAATATTTTTTAAGATTATTTAATAATTAAGATAGGCAAACATTTATCATTCGCACAACCAAATTACATAGCTCGATTAAAATGTAGGTACCCGATTTTGTCTTTCTTGGGGCTAGGTTTTGAGTCGTCAGATAAAATTGATCAGAGAAGTTAATTTTAAGTGTGACCCATTTTGTGGCCATATTCTGTCAACATTATTCATCTGATATTTTTTATTTGATTGACAATTGTAAAATTAACCCTTAGCCAATTTAAAGAAATAATATGAGCATCAGTGAAGTGACAGTGCATTGTTCTTTTTAGTGGAAATACATTTTTTAACTCATTTTTTACCTACACTAAGTCCAAGCAGTGTTTGCAGATATTTATTGTGAAACAGCCAGACACTCTTTGGCAAAAAACTAAACAAACGCTATATGTAAATCCTTGAGATTAAGCCCGCTGTATTGTTGTCGTTTAGACCACAGAGTAAGATGAGCAGCCCCTAAACTTAGGGTGACGTGTCTGCCGTTGATAATGTGAGTCACCGCAGTTTGATATTAGTGTTTATGCTCTAACAGAAATGTTATGAATCTATGAAAAAAGTATACTCAGTTCCGGGATCAAAAAAAAAGTATCTATGCTTGCATTTCCGTTAAAAACCCGTGGTAGGTGATTTAAAAAAAAATTATTATATTACTTAAACTAGTTACAAATTAATTAGCGGTTCTAAAATCCTTACTATAATATTATAAACGCGAGTGTGAGTATGGATGGATGGATGGATGTTTGTTACTCTTTCACGCAAATGCTACTGAATGGATTTGACTCAACTTTGCACGGAGGGTGAAGTAGGTTTCCGACGGTGCGAGAATTTTTAAAATCGGCACCTTAGTTTTTGAGTTCATTCATTACAAACATACACACACCCACACACACACAAAAATACAAATCTTTCCTCTTTATAATATTAAGTATAGATTATTTTCTTCAAAGTTCCGGGTGCACATCAGACCATAATTCACACAAGCTAAAGCCACAAAACGAGCCATTGTTTTCAGCCATAACCTAAATGAGTGACTGCGCAAACGCTTTCGTGTCAATTCATAACGTCCTCATGTTTATGAGCCCGTCGGATGCTCCTCAGCATCACAAATCACGTTGGAAGACGCCCAAGCACAACACGTTAAGAGTTAATGATGATGGAGCTTGCAAGTTACCAGTTCTATACAGGATATACCTATCTTCGAGTAAAACTAATTTATATCTACGAACACGAACGACCAGTGTCATGCTAGCTAGGTGTTAGTTAATTAGGCTAGGTGATCAAGGACCATGGCGTAAAAAAAACTGCACCTAAACTGTTTAGGTTTTAGCAATATATACCTTCAAAATTTTAAAAGGCAATAAGTCGGTTGCTTATAAGGATTGCCCCCCCTCCCCCCCAAGCTCGATAGCCCCAGGGCACTGCCCCACCTAGCCCTTCGGTAACTACGCTAATGCAAACGACTTTTTGTTACAATCGACTGTCAAAATAAGTACCTCTAAATTGTCAACCTAATTATATTAGATATAAGGTTCATAGTTTTTCGTAAATTTCAAAAATGTCTATCAGAATAGACAGGATACTTATTATCCCGGAAAATGTTAAGATCCCGTTGGCCAATGACCCTTCGACCACGCAGGCGCCTTGCTTAATAGCTAATAAAATATAGTAAACTCCTTTAAATACTAAACCTAATTCGCTTAGTTGTTAAACCGACCATTTAAAGTACATTAACTAGTGTAATTTATGTAATTAGTGCTCACCCGTTGGAGCAAAACAATACAGTGCAGATATTTTGAGCCGACTCCAGTGTAGGGAAACGACTGACGGCATAGGATACACAATATAATAAGGAAACAATATTTACTTGCTCTACTTCTATATACGTTATATATAAAGCTGAAGAATATATTTCATTTATCTCAAGAATTACTGGTCCGATTTGAAAAATTATTTCAGGGTTAAACAGCTCATTTATCAAGGAAGGCTACAGGCTATATTTTATTTTGGAGTTACCACGGAAACGGGAGTTACACAGGTGAAACCGCGCACGGAAGCTAGTGTCAAATAAGGCTTCACTCCATAGACGCCATATTCTTAAAAAAAGATTCGAAGTTTCATCCATGCTGCCTGACAAAAAAAATGCAAGGACAATTATGTTTTTTTATTTAGTTCCTTCTGGAAAAGCGGATGAAACCACGCGCGAATGCTAGTAATTTAAATACACTTTATGCCTAACCAAAAAATACATTGGGAAACACTGAAGCAATGAACGGGTGCTGCCATATTCAGTGGACACTGCAAAAAATTAGCGCTTTTTTAATTTCAATTTAAAGATATCCATCGACTTTGTTCCATACCTGGTACTTTTGTTCGAAAATTAAAAACATAACGTGCCCTTATCTATTGCTACATTTTATGACGTCATACCAACCCAGTTATTTTGGTGTCAACTAAATATAAATCTTCACCGTTAATCCTCCCTCTTCAGCTTCAATATCTCAAAATTTATCGATTTTTGTACCGTAATCAAAGCGACAGCACCCTCGTCTCGATAATGCAATAACGCCTCTCGTCGGATGTTTAAATATATTTGCGACCCTCCTGAACGTCCCTACCTACCCCTAGTGCCCCTAGCCGACAATTATTAACTTTTGTGATCGAAAATTTATTTAGATATTGGCTGTGTTGGTGTACCTAAAGGCTTTTTCCATTATTTTTTCGAGTGTTTTGACGGTGGACGGAGGGATTTGTAATTAGAAAAAATAATTTAAAAATTTGGTGGATATACGTAAATTAAGCGTGAAAAAATCAATAAAGAAGATTGGAATAGTCTCTTGTAAATATATATGTTACGGCTAAAGGTAGGTGTGAACATAAACTAAAGATTATCCGGCTAAACCTAGGTCTAGCCGACCACATGCGGTTAAACTTAGATCAACCTGAATAAGTCCCTGTTCAACTCCATTGGTTTAGGTTTAGGTTTTTATTTTTAAACCACCCCAACACCTTTTTGTGCCGTGCATAAATATTGTTTAATTTAATTAAAACCTAAAATATCAAGACGCAAACTAACATGTTATCGAACTTTAGCTGCTTCTCGAAGATAAACCTAAGTTTAGCCGGCTAATCTTAAGTTTATGTTCACATACTAGCTTCCCGCGCGCGGTTTCACCAGCGTAACTCCCGTTCCCGTGGGAACTTCATAATTAAATATAGCCTATATTAATCAGTGATAATGTAGCATTCAAATGGTGAAAGAATTTTTAAAATCGGTCCAATACTTTTTGAGCCAATTCGTTACAAACATACTTACATACAAATCTTTCCTCTTTATCATATTAGTATACATTATATATATTTTATATCTTATATCGGTTATATATTTTATTTTAAAACACAAAGATAATAACTCCGCGACCGATTAAAGAAAAACTTTTTATTTTAAGTTTAAAAGATTTTGTGAAAGTTTATAGTAGCTCTATAACGAATAGTAACAAGGGCTATTTCATGTCGGAGTTCGCAACGGAACGCGGAGGTACAGATTTAAAGCCTACGATTTTTACTTTATATTAGGCCGGAAACTCATTGGTACGGCGACGCTACGAACAAATATTTTTCGCTTGTTGTCTCTGCAGTGCGGCCGCCGACATACGTTTATATGAGTTTGTTTCTACGAAATCCCTGTCGCATCGCAGTCGCGGCCTAGGGTTTGAAACTCCAACTTTTAATATAAACAGATTGTTGTCATGGCAATCATTATTAACATGGCATTAATTACGTAGGTCGTTCATATTTCCTTTATTGCTTCTCCATGAAAGTTATCAACAGTATGCATCACATTTTCAATGTTAAAATTATCACGGGGATCTTGGACATTCAACTGTCCCTACACCATCGTGGCGTGGGAATCGACGGCATGTGAGATACCATACATTGACTATAGCAGCTCGCCACTAATTAATCATTAACGTCTCTATTTAATTTCCAAAACAAATATTAGTTACAAAGATGGCGACGCGACGTGCTGTGTTGTGGCAACCGGTGCTTTGTTTATTGTAGATGCAATGTTTCAGACATCGTACTTAATTTGAGTTCTTAATTTGTAAACAACATTCTTCAGAAAAAAATCATTTTACAATGAATCTCGTTCAACGTATACAATGGTGTTCTCGTTGAAATTTTGCGATACTTATTAATAGCCTATACTTAGGTTATTCCGGACGGTGACAAAAAAAACTTATATTTTTATTGCACTCATCAGTACTAGGGTTGCCACCCGTACTATATTATATAGTATCGTATTACTATATTTCAGTCCATTATACTATATATTATAGAAAAATAATATAGTACGAATAATACTATATTTTCATCGGTAATTTAGTTTTCGCGCGACGACGAAGTAAACGTCAAGTTCTTGGCAGTTAGGGCTTAGTTTCCGTTAAGGGGACTATATCGCCCAAATCCCAAAACCACCGCATGTTTAAAGTAATTTGTAGATGAATCCTTTTGTGCGATTTCCATATAAAAAATATATGTTATAGTTAAGGTCATCACAAATAGATTGTATTGTTTAAAATTGTAATAAACTTTCCCAAATTTTGGAAAAAAATCGTAGTAAATAGGTCCTTTTACAAACTAAATTGTAAATTTTCTCTGTAACGGCACAATAGTTTGGTATGATTTTTTACCAAAAAATATGTAATGACGTATTTAACAATTTGTATTGTTTATATTTCTTATTTCTCTTACAAGTTTTGAATAATAAATATAAACCTGAAATATCACCAGTACCCCGCGAGAAGCACCCCCGCAACGCCTGTGACGCGTACACATTCAGTGTCTGTATGACACTTGTGACGGGTGGACTATACGCGTGTTATTTTTTTCAAATAAAACCTAAAAAGTTCACCTTTTAAGTGATTTTTGAATGAAATCATATTGTAAATAGTACAAATATAAATATTTCGTAAAATAAGAATAGAAATAAAGGTTGTAAATATATATAAAGTAGATTGTAATTACGTTTTGTTTTTTGAACCGATCATAGAATAAGCCCGACTATGCCTAAATACAAGAATAAATGTAAAGTGAAGCGAGGCCGAGCTCTCCAAAACTATTTGTACCAAGTAGGTACCTAACTACCTATCCACTAAATAAATTATTTTCATGGTGCTTATTTTTTATCGTTTTCGCTATAGCTATCTTGAGAATTTCGTTCGATTAAGGATGGATACTTAGGTGACTGATGGATGATGTCACCTACCTGATGGTGGACTCCGAAGGTGGGTATAGGATCTCAGTGACGGTAATACGTAGAACCATCGTGTTTGGACTCATTTAGAGGGCTCATGGATACCTCGGTGACTGATGATGTCACATACCTGATGGTGGACTCCGAAGGTGGGTATAGGATCTCAGAGACGGTACTACGTAGAACCATCGTGTTTGGACTCATTTGAAAGGGCTCATGGAAACCTTGGTGACTGATGATGTCACTTACCTGATGGTGGACTCCGAAGGTCAGTATAGGATCTTAGTGACGGTACTACGTAGAACCATCGTGTTGGGAATCATTTGAAAGGGCTCATGGAGACCTTGGTGACTGATGATGTCACTTACCTGATGGTGGATCCGAAGGTGGGTATAGGGTCTCAGTGACGGTACAATGTAGAACCATCGTGTTTGGACTCATTTGAAAGGGCTCATGGAGACCTTGGTGACTGATGATATCACCTACTTGATGGTGAACTCCGAAGATGGGTATAGGATCTCAGTGACGGTACTACGTAGAACCATCGTGTTTGGACTCATTTAGAAGGCTCATGGAGACCTTGGTGATTGATGATGTCACTTACCTGATGGTGGACTCCGAAGGTGGGTATAGGATCTCAGTGACGGTACTACGTAGAACCATCGTGTTTGGACTCATTTAGAAGGCTCATGCAGACCTTGGTGACTGATGATGTCACTTACCTGATGGTGGACTCCGAAGGTCGGTATAGGATCTTAGTGACGGTACTACGTAGAACCATCGTGTTGGGACTCATTTGAAAGGGCTCATGGAGACCTTGGTGACTGATGATGTCACTTACCTGATGGTGGACTCCGAAGGTCGGTATAGGATCTTAGTGACGGTACTACGTAGAACCATCGTGTTGGGACTCATTTGAAAGGGCTCATGGAGACCTTGGTGATTGATGATGTCACTTACCTGATGGTGGACTCCGAAGGTGGGTATAGGATCTCAGTGACGGTACTACGTAGAACCATCGTGTTTGGACTCATTTAGAAGGCTCATGGAGACCTTGGTGACTGATGATGTCACTTACCTGATGGTGGACTCCGAAGGTCGGTATAGGATCTTAGTGACGGTACTACGTAGAACCATCGTGTTGGGACTCATTTGAAAGGGCTCATGGAGACCTTGGTGACTGATGATGTCACTTACCTGATGGTGGACTCCGAAGGTCGGTATAGGATCTTAGTGACGGTACTACGTAGAACCATCGTGTTGGGACTCATTTGAAAGGGCTCATGGAGACCTTGGTGATTGATGATGTCACTTACCTGATGGTGGACTCCGAAGGTGGGTATAGGATCTCAGTGACGGTACTACGTAGAACCATCGTGTTGGGACTCATTTGAAAGGGCTCATGGAGACCTTGGTGGCTGATGATGATGATTATATTTGTAGATATTGTAATTAGGTAAAAATGCCAAGAAAATCTGCATCAAAGAAAAATGCGGCTAAAAAGGCTCTGAAAATGCACGCATAAATGTAAGTACCTGCCTAATTTACCTTCCCCACTATACCTACCCAGAGAGAGATTGCAAATGTCCACATCAGGTGTACTTTTTCGTCAGGACATCACACAGAGTTCCTACAACTACCTACTAAATCTACCGGGATTTGCGAGAAGTTGCGTGAAATCTTAAAATTTGATATAGTTACAGTCACCTGCATTAACATCTGCTACAGTCGTATCAGATATTTATGCACGCTTTACTATGTGTCAGATATTGGTGCCGGTGACTGTACGAGTATTTTAGTTCATTTTGTAAACAAACCGTTGGAACTGATGGTGATGGTAATGATGAAATGCGTTATTTCTTCTTTTGTTTGGTTTTACTAACGATGTATTAGCAATGTACTAAAATTATATAAAAAAATAAAGTAAACGTGTCCTTCCATCAGTAAGTTAGTTTGTGATATTATGCGTAATTAATTTAAAAAACAATAATTCTTAGCAATTTTTAGTATAATACCCTCAGTAATACCTGGTAATACTAAATTTGAGAAGAACAAAACATTCGTATTACATTGCGGCTTTTACTTGGAGCGGTTGATGAGAGGTTTTGTTTTAACAAGTGATGAATATTTAAATAAGCGATGTTATCGCTTCGGTTTTGTAGTACAGGAAATTTTGTCAATTTTACCGTTGTAGTGCTGTTTATCATATTATTATTATTATGCAACACAAATCGATTTTCGAGAGTCGATTTCGGAAACAGACGAATGATCTGCTGGAAGAAATTTCATTAGAAAAAAGCAGTACCTTTGTACTATGTTTCTTTTATTTTAAATTTTTTTTATCATTTTTCTTGTATTTTAATATTTTTCTTTTTCATGTTATGTGTGTACATAGAGTAAATAAATAAATAAAAATGATTTTGTATTATATAGGTACTTCTTATGTAGTCAATTTTAATAAATAATCGTACCGTTTCGTGACTTTTTTAGCTTTCCCCATGTAATCAATGATGAACAAGTAATATGCTTAAAACAACCAACGTTACAACTCAAGAAATTTATTTTAGACAGTTGAACAACAAAAACAGTCACAGACAGTAGTCAGTAGGTCGAAGTATACACCAGCATTACGAAATACTAACAATTTTGTAAAAAACATAGGTAATATATTCCTAACTGCCTTATAAGGCAGGAATTTTATTTTATTGCCTTACGCGGCGGCGTCTTTGAATAGATTTGATTTTGCCATCACTAAATTGTGCTTGTGACGTCATAATAGGTATTCAAAAAATGGCACGCTTGGTTTTCATACAGATCGTGATACTTGTGTCATCTTTATCTGTGATTGATACGGTAGTTAGTAAATCCATCCAACCCTGCACTTTATTCTGCTATAATACCGGGCGGCCTTGCACATCTGAGTCTCTGAGAGTCTTTAGCGTGTAGGCAATAATACTGACCGAATAGCGCGCACTTCTGCGCTTCTGCCTATTCTTTGATCAGCGCGGGGAGTGGTGTGCGCGCGGGTATAGCGCCTAAGCCCCGCCCTGACGGCCAAGGTCATTGATAGCTATAGTCGCCGTAATGGGAAAATATGTAGAGGCATCATTGACTGGCCTACAAATATTATTTCAGACTTTGTTAATCACTAAAAAAAAATATCGTGTACTATTTTTCTTGAATTTCTCAATAGCACTATATTTTTGGTAATGTTTTGAAAAAATACTATTTTAGCATCAAAAAAAGGTGGCAGCCCTACTAAGTACTTTCATTAACTCAAACAATTCAGTAATTTCAACTATTTTTATTCGCCGTACTGACTCTGTATGGCTTTTAATTCTATTCCAATTGATCAGGAAAAGCAAGGACATATTCCTTATTATAGAAATAATACGTTTACCAAACCACAATCACATCTCCAATTTTGTCATTCTAAAAACAACCATATGTGTATGATAATAAAGTATGCTTAGTCCAGTCCTTTTCTCTATTTACAGCTCAATTAGTCCTTAAACTAATAAAACTAACAATATAATTTATTGTCCACAGACGCAGACGGCCTTTGCACAAATCGTGGGTGTTGTGGCGCCGGCGCACGCACGCGACTCACCCAGTCGGCGCGTACGCAGCTCGAGTCCTCTTTGTGGAGTGAACTCAGCAAACTTGCTGATACTCTCACTAATAGAGCCATCAAGTTTGACGGTAAGTTTAAGTCATAAATTAAGCTTTTGAGAATCAAGTTTAGGATCGGATCCGCTATCTTGGGTCATATCTAATGTATTAATTTGGCCATGATGAAACCTGTCTGATCTTATAGCCTACTAGGGGCGCCATCTTGCGCAGGTTGCTTAGTTTTTAGTTTATAAACCATTAAATAAGGCTGGGGTCCTCCTCGCCTTTATGCCCGGTGATGGAGCAGAACTCGTGGCTAACTTTATAAATGTCCTTTTTTTTTGTCCTGCGGGAAATGCATTTAGGCATTTCCACCGCCGTTGCAGCGTATTAGCGCGCTGGCGGTGTGATATGTAGGACTCGCCCTCTCCATACCGTGGCTAAACTCATACCATGAGGAGAGGACCCTACACCACTAAAACCCCCCGGACACTCCTTCGATCCGCTATTGGCGGGGCCCTCGGAAAAAACAAACAAGTATTTGGATAATCAAGCAAAGTTTCTAGCCTGAGTTCCTTGAGAATTAAGATAATCTTAGAAACTATTCCCAACGGTGAAAGATTTTTTCAAATTGGTCAAGTAGTTTCGGAGCCTATTCAATACAAACAGACAATCAAAATTTTCCTCTTTATAATATTAGAATAGATTATATCGTTCGACCTAAAAACGTTAATTTTTCCTCTAACATCCTCTCATTTCCCATCACAAGACGCAGTTTCTCAGTAATCGTAGATTGTCGCCTTATTATGTCGGTTTGTTATTTGTCGGCTTTCAAGTGACCACACCATATTTGGTGAAACGGGCTGCAGTCCCGTTGTGACGCAATGCCTGACTTGTCGGGGGGCTAAGTTATGTGCGACCGGAGACTACTGAGATACTTACTGGGACCTGAGTCTACTATCGTAATGGTGTGTCGTGGAACTGTCACTGACGTCTCGATGGTCGGTTTTTTGCACATTTGGTACTCAACTACTCCAAAAGACAAAGAAAACCGACCATCGAGACGTCAGTAACAATTCCACGACTCACATTACGATAGTAGACTCAGGTCCCTGTTGTGATGACGGAGGCGGTTGTAAGGCACTTATTGATATCGTCATGAACATTACTATTGGGGTGTATTGTCGCGCTGTGAACTAAAATATATGATATGATGATATAGATTTACCACTCATTTTTTTCTTATTTGGGGAGGATTTTATTTAAATTTATTTCTTAGCGGATGCCTGTAGTATAGGATAATACATTTGTTTTAGGTATCTACAATCGAAAACATTTGAATTTTGACCAGGCCCGGATTTAGAAGTCCGGAGGCCCCGGGGCAACTAAGGAGAAGAGGCCCCCTGGCCACAAATTAGTTTCCCTCTAAATGTGTAGAAAATTTGAAGTATGTAGGTACCTACTTTTCTAGAAGTCTGTAGGTCTAATTAAAGTGAACAAATACAGATGAATAACTAATTTAAATTTTACGTTAATCATGATTCTACAAAGTACCTACTGTATGTAAAGGTACAAGACCGAAAACATTAATAAAAGAAAAGTTATTGAGTTTACTTGTCAGAATTTTAATCTCTATTGTGGGGGCCCCTCTATTGTGGAGGCCCCGGGGCAGTTGCCCTGGGTGCCCTCCCTTAAATCTGGCCTTGATTTTGACATACCTTCCAAATACAATTCTGACTATTTTAAATTTACATTTATTTCCTCTAATAATTTTTTTTCTGATGTTTGAAAAATCGGCCCTAAGAATAATCCATTTGTTCATACTAAGTAGGTACATACCTACTTAGTAACTTAACTATACCTACTAATATTATAAACAGGAATGATTTTATTATTTGTTTGCATTGAATAGGCTCCAGAACTACTATACCGATTTTAAGTTTTTTACATTTAATGATAATGTTCCCACAGGAAAAGAAGCTACGCAGGTGAAACCGCGCGCGTGAAGGAACTATTCCTCTTTTAGCAACAATTTTTTGAGCACCAATTTTTGAGCACCAAATCGTTTAGTACCATAACTATTCCTGTTTATATGTAGCTTTGATACATAAACTAACTATTACTGCTTAAAAAAATGGTGCTGAAAAAGGAATTCTCCGCGTAAAGCTATGAGTCAATGAAATGAAAACCATTTTTGCAATAGTGTTATTGACTTTTCTCATATACAACTAATATTATTTTATAACTTGCTATGAGGTTATTTGCGGTCGTACATCAAGAATTAGTGGCATCTTGTCATGCAATTTCGACACAAGAATCAACGAATACAAACATGCAATCCATTACATGGCACTGGCAGAAATTGCGGAAAAAGTCGGCAGATTGCCATAAAAAGAAAAAAAAAACATGCAATCATAGAATTTACATGATTCTACTTAAAACGTCATGATCCAACTTTCCACAGTAGGTAGAGAAGTCTATTCTCTTTCCTACCTCATTATGTAAATAGTTACAAAACCTATATACATAACATTACGTCTATACTTAATTTAATTGTAGTTCACGTCAAAAATTATATTTACGTCAGTTATAATAGAATACATAAATTGTAGAGTTAAATAGAAGCTGGCAAAAAAGAAATTAAATGAAAATGTTTGTTGATCATGTAGACGCATCGATCGTACTTTATATAAGTCAAATACAATGATAGGCACATAAATTCTTGTACTTGATTTCGAACATAATTATGCACGTACAATGTTGAACTAATAATGCCTATAATACTACAGCAAACCTTGAAAAAATGTATACTGAAATCTACTGAATGTTCTGTTTTCTTTTTATTTGTCATCAATTAGACGGTTATGATAAATATACAAGGCAAAATGAGTACTAGTGATTTACAATTAAAGTATAATGGTCAGTAACTAGGTCAGTGGTCGTCACACTGTTCTGTTCAAGGGCCATATAATATGATAAAGCAAGGTATCACAGCGGGCCGGCAAAATGTTATTGTTTACCGCGTGCTGCTTCAGTTGCATTACAGAAACCGGGCCGCACTCATATCGTCCACGGGCCACATGCGGCCCACGGACCGCAGTTTGACGACCGCGGAACTAGGTTGTACGACCGGGCGCCAGACTAGAACACAGGTTTAAAGCATTTTAAATGTTATTGAAGAAGTATATACATAGGTCGATTGTGTTTCCAAAAATAAATCCCTTAGCATCCTATATCACTACATAGTATGAAACAAAGTCGCTTCCCGCTGTCTTAGGATTTTGATGCTGTTTTTTTTAATAGATAGACTGATTCAAGAGTACAGTTTTTATATATAATACGTCAGCCGTGGCGGGGTTCGTTAGTACACTCTAAACCTATGCCACTTTTACCAACCTCGCGCAATACGCGCCCCTGTCGCGTGCTATTTGTTACATCAACGAATTCTGTTATTTGACAAGATATAAGACATTTTCATATGCTCCGAATATCAATTCACTAGGACTGCGGGGCGTTACCTAGAGACTGACCATCCCTAGTAGTGTTACTTAATTAAAATCCATTTCTACCGGCCATTTAGTAAAAGTCAAGCTTTAAGTCTAACTAATAATACTAATATAATACTTACATACTTTTAAGGTACAAAAGGTGTCACAGAATCTACCAATTTATGTTACCGAGATACTATTGTATAAGGATTGCTATCTGTTAAATATAAATAAATAAACTTTTGACCTATATACCAATGAAAATGGTTAGTGTACGCTGTCACTACTGTAAGTCTCGTTAACAAGGTGCAATGGGTACGAAGTTCGAAGGACATTACGCTATCGTAAACTTTAACCTGTATTTGGACATCGCGCGGTGACCGCCCGGCACCTACATCGCCCACAGGTAATAAAATGTGACAGAGTACTCAGTAAAAATAACAGTTTATATCCATCAATCATAGATTTAGAATAGTAGTATTTTATAAGTTAGTGTCAACCTACGTAGCGTAGCGGTATTTGGCTCGCTTTAAATATCGGAGTTCGTGGATTCCATCCCCACGCCGGACAAGAAATCTTTATGTTAATTCTAAGATTTTCTTTCCGGGTCTGGTTTGTTGAGGGACTACGCTCCGTGCCTCGGAAAGCACGTTAAGCCGTTGGTCCCGATTATTATAAGATAATCTATAATAATCGTATGTCAAGGAACGGGCAGCAGCGTTTCCTTGTGTGGTACAACATAATACTGCGGTCACCACCCCGCCTGCCCAGCGTGGTGACTATGGCAAATACCCACCCTCGGGAGGAGGCCCATGTCCAGTAGTGGACGTTTTACGGGCTGATGATGATGACAAGTTAGTTGCAGTTTAATGTAACAATTTTTTATGGTATCGGTAAGATTAGACTTTGGGATATAATCACAGGAACATAGGCTGCTTTTTATCGCGATAAGAAAACTATTTCAATCGGACGTAGTTGCTCGCTAAACCTATTATTTAAAATATTATAAGTAAAACGTTATAAAATGATGATCTAACATTAAAGTATTAAATTAAAAGGATTAACATATAACAATCTACATATAATATTCGTTACATAAACACAATTTGTAATCTTATAACGTGTTCAATCACCGACGATGCAATAAAAAAACGCAAAGTACCCGACATGCGATTCCAATACGATAACTAATTGATCAGAACATAAATACAGAGAAAATATTTTTTGTTGTATATCGTATCAATATCGTTTAAGCGATGTGAATCTATCTACTAATATTATAAAGAGGAAAGATTTGATAGTTTCATCATCATCAACAGCCCGTTTACGTCCACTGCTGAACATGGGCCTCCTCTTAACAGACCTTGGCAAGCCAGGATCGTAGAGGGATATTGCCATAATCACCACGCTTGGCAGACGGATTGGTGATCGCAGTAAGATGTAAACCTTGAGCTAATAGATGCTGCTGCCCATCCATCAGCCATATGTCCCTTAGTCGCCTTTTACGACACCCATGGGAAGACATGGGGTGGTCTATTCTAAGCCGGAGACCACACGGCAGTTTGATAGTTTGTTTGCACTGAACTGGCTTCTAAACTACTGGACCGATTTATAATAATCTTTCACCATTTGAAAACTACGCCTAAGCTTAACTCCTAGCTTTTGCCCACGACTTTCATCAGCATGGAATAGTTACTTTGGGTGGGTATTTTTTTAACAATAAAATGTGTATGTAGCGCGACAGTAACCTAAAGTAGGTATTCTCCTCCCGACCCTTAGTTTGCAAAGAACCATCCGATGCCCTCGTAGACCTGAAGTACGAGAGGCCGGCGATCTGTAAAGTAGAGCCACAGTTGCACAAAACCCCCTAAAATACTAAAAGTAATTATCCCTGAATCTCATCGCCAGCGACCGCCCTGAGCCGAGGTCTTAGCCCCACATGGGGCGTCCTCTTACGCAGGTTGCTTAGTTTGTAGTTTTTAAACCATTTATTAAGGCTGGAGCTCTGCTCGCCTTTATGCCCGGTGAAGTAGCAAAAGCCTAGAGGCTAAATAAGTAAGCGTTACCGAAAAAAAACCTTAAGTATTCACCATGTCAGATAACAGGTACTAAATTACATTTTTTAATATTGTATTTCCTTCCCGCTTTTATTGACAGCTTTATCTGTTCATTCATCGTCTGTGGCGACCGGTCGTCAAAACATAGCCGGTTCAATATTGACACTGTCACTTTCGAGCCACCATTGAACGTTGTGTTTCAATATCTCACGATACTTCATTACTGATCATTCCGAAGTAACATCGCTTACATGATGGCGGCTTTCAAAGTGTGAATAGCAGCTAAAATCTTTTTTGTTGTTTTTAATAAATCATTATCATTTCAGCCGTAGAACGTCACTGCTGGACATAGGCCTCCCTCATAGATCTCCAGTTAAAGCGTTTTTTTTTTAAGAATACATTTTTTATTTATATATCTAGGTGTAAATAAAAATAAAATGGTGGATGTTGCGAAATTAGTAATACAGCCGCGAGTATTCCTCTTTCAGCACCAATTTCTTGAGCACCAAAATTATTCATGTTTAAAAATGGATTTGATACTAAAACCATTGGTGCTCAAAGAGGAATACTCCGTTAATTGAGCTGTATATAGAACAGGAATGTTTCCGAACAAGTCACGATGATGTATTTAAATAATGGTTCGCCTAATAGAATGGTCAAACGAACAAATTACTCCAAGGTAATGTTTGTGGTTATGTTTCGTGTGAACTTGTTGGACTATGTCGCTCGGTACAAAGTGATGTATGTAGATTACTACACTCCATTTCATTCGCTTTAGGAACAACTGACAGCTAATGTGAGGCTGGTGATGTTGTATGAATATATTTTTTTAATGCAATATCATTAAGCATTGATCTATGATTGTCTATGATTTTTCGTTAGGACTTTTAATACTGTATCCAGAGCCGGATTTAGAAGTCCGGAGGCCCCGCGGCAACAAATTAGTTTACCTCTAAATGTGTAGAAAATTCCAAGTATGTACCTACTTTTCAGGACGATTTGAATTCTGATATTTTACTGATTGTCTAATTGAAGTGAACAAGTATTATATGAATAACCGTAATTACAATATTTAAGAACTATTACATTAATCATGATACAACAAAGTACTGTATGGAAAGGTACAACACTGAAAAAATAAATAAAAAAAAAGTTGTCTCGTCCGAATTTGAAAGATTTTAAATGTCTATTGTGGGGGCCCCTCTATTGTGTAGGCCCCGGGGCAGTTGCCCCGGGGCAGCCAGTTTATGTCCATTGCTGAACATGGGCCTCCTCTTAACGGACCTTAACAAGCCAGGGTCATTGAATGATATAGCTGTGATCATCACGGTTAGCAAGCGGATTGAGGCGATCGCCATAAGAAAGGAGTATATTTAAGCTGGTAGATGCCGCTGTCATTCCTATCAGCTGTATCTCCCTTAGACGCTTATTATGAGACTAATGGGAGGGACACCATTAAGATGGACACCATACGGACTGAATACAGTTAAATTCCATCAAGTTAAGTTAAATCAGTAACATTACCATCTACGTGATATGTAGTGCAGTGGTTTCGATTTAGTTTAATATACTAATGTTGAAGAAATGTTGCAACACTATTTGTTTTCTTTTTTCAACAACTTTTTTCACTTTGTTAACAAAAATACTAGTCATTTTTGCACAGTACCTAGTATTCTTGTTAACACTTCGGGCTAAGCTAAAATACTTGTGTTTAGAGAGTAATAGGTAGTGCAATGGGTGGGGATCGAACCGTTGACGAAATGATCGCAAGGTTGACGCCCTAGCCATTGGACTACGTACGCTTAAGCCATTGATAAAACCGAAAGAGATATTTCGATACCATTAAGGCTTACTCCACATTGGGTGTCCGCATTCTTCGAGTTTGAGGTGAACGAATGCGCCGCAACAATGCGGCTGCAGGATGACACCTGCTATACTAAAATTAAAACTAGCTTTTTCTTTATACAATAAAAAAAACCATCTGTTGTCGGTATAAACCTACCCGTGCCTCATATAACAACGTAAAAATTATAACAACATACCTATAATATTTGCTGAAACAACTAACCTAAATTACGTGATCTCAACAAAAATAACTCAGACACACGAAAGGAAACTATAAACTTTTTATAAGATAATAACTATTTTATGCGGAGAACAAAAGACAGCGGCCACAAGTGTTTTTTTTTTTAAAGACAGTAGGTAGGTCAGTTGACTCTTTTTAGAAATTGTTTTTATATGGTTAAAAAATTAAAAATGGTTTTACTACCTAGGCCAAGAAAAAACTATTATATTTTTTTTTGGGCTAAAAAGGTCAAGTTACATTTTATAGAATGTATGTAGATTAAGGATTTAGCATGTAAGGTCACTCTATCGCATTGGATCGCAGATCTGTAATGATATTTGCTGGTAAGATTTCCGTAAATAAATAAATTTTAAAATTGACGCGATATATACATAGAGACAATTTTGGTGTCAGCCATCTTGGTTAATAGATAATCTGTGTCGTGACGTCAATAATGCAGCAAAGACGAATACAGATCAATCTAGTAGTAGAGAATCGTAATTTAAGCAAGGAAGGAATATAATAATCATCCCTATACTATGGCACGAGGCAGCTAGAATACTCTTGACTATTAGTATTAGATAGCCTTTTAAGCCTGTAAATTCCGCAAGAGCAACTCGCATACCCAATCTGGAGTCAGCCTAAAGGCAAGCATGGCTCCTGTCTCAAGTGTTCTAATAGTTATATAATAAAAAATGTATTAATTTAAGTGATAGAAAAGTCATATTCGG
The DNA here is from genome assembly GCA_947037095.2 of Nycteola revayana. NCBI lineage: Eukaryota > Metazoa > Arthropoda > Insecta > Lepidoptera > Nolidae > Nycteola > Nycteola revayana. The sequence continues at coordinate 21,065,923 of OX344845.2, read as the reverse complement.
TCAAATTTTACCATAAGATCAGCCACAACAAACATAATGTCAAAGGTAATGACACCGGAAAATAATACGATCGTAAGTTGATCAACTTTCCTTCCACTCATATTGTTAAACTAAGTTGCCAGTTTCAATGAAGATACATAATTATTATATTATTTATTTAATTGTTATGGCACTTGACTTTACCTATCTAAACCAGACTATGCTACTGTTGTAACAAAACAAAATACTTCAATAAGTCCTATTGAACTACATTGACATAGGTTTAGGTTTTTTTGTCTTAACCACCATCGTTAGTGTAATATATGTGACTGGCTGGTTGGCTGTATACAGGGAGCCTTGGCCATTTTTTAAACATAAAATACTCACGACTTTCTCTTGTTTTAATTGTAGGTATAAAAGACAGTGTGCTTATAACCTTTGACTGTTTCGTTACAATCCCTATTCATATAATATAATCTAACTATAAAGTTGAGCAACTTACGATTCTTATTATTTTCTGGCGACATATAAATATATATGGTGCATTTAGTATGGTGGCCATTTTATAGATGTATGCGAGACTAAACATTGCCCGGACAATGAGTAATAAGTCGAAGAGACGGAGCTTGGACGGCAAGATGAATCACTACGAACTTGAGTCAGTACTAAGGGAATACGACGCAATGTGAAAACAAGAAATAAATAAAAATAAAACAATAATAATAATAATAATAAATAAAACGACAATATTCTCAATTCTTAATGATAGAATCCAAATCAATCAATTAGTGGATCCAGAGATTATTCTCCACAACCTCACAAACAATTTGCAAACTTCACATTATCTCAATAGATAGTATAAAACAAAGTCGCAAAAATGCAAAAATGGCCAGACCAGCGTGACTATTGTTTTTTTTGGTTTGCTACTAATTGCTCATAAAAAAAATGACAAACACTAGTGAACTTGCCTTTGAGTTTTAGTGAGTGAGGTATAGTGGGTCCAATATACGTATCTAAAAAACTAGGTCACAGTTTTAGAAGTTGGCACAGGGCGCAGAAAAGACTATTTACCACACTGCAGTCGAGAGTCAAACTAGAACTCATAGTACGGTCCTTCGTCCCAGAAGTGTGAGTAAGTGTATTCTCGCGATAACCCGCTACTGGGCGCGCTATTAATACTCACTCGATGCTCTTAGCAAACGATGATAGGTAAGTGCTGTTACAAGATATATTCAGTAATTATAGGTATTTAGTTCGAGTAGAAACGTATTGTTGTAGCTGCGGTATTTTTTTGGCGTTACATACCTTAATGGTAAAAACGGGACCCTATTATTAAGACTCAAGTCTCTATCTGTCTGTCACCAGGCTATATTGGCATTATACATGAGCCATGATACTTAGACAGTTGAAATTTTTATTTATATTTAAAGAGGGCTCCCATGTAACATACGTGGATTTTAGCTCGTTATTAGTAACGGCAACAGGTAGACGTTTTCAATATTCCAAGAATATATATAAAGCTGAATAGTTGGTCTATTTGTTTGCTTGAAGGCGCTACTCTCAGGAACAACTTGGTCCGATTTGAAAAGTTATTTCAGTGTTATATAGCCCATGTATGGAGTACGGCTATAGGCCATATTCAATTATGAAGTTCCTACCGAAACGGGAGTTACGCGGATAAATATCGTTTAAAAACTGAAGGGCTTTTTATAAGAAAAATCGTTTTTCAAACGCGGCTTCTGCTATAACACTAGACATGAGAAGACAAAATGATTATTTTAAATTGTATATCGAGAGGAGACTGTTTTAAATAAATGTTTGTTGATTTAGAGGAAGTACTAATTACATTTCATAAAGTGTAAACTGTGCGTTGCAAGAACGCTTACACTTATCGTTTCTTTGAACTTTCATTGTAACAGGTTTACTTTTTGTTGGGCACACAGTACATGTAATGGTATAGAAAAATCCTTATTTACTACAGGTATAAATATAGGTATAATAACAAAATCCTACTAATATTATAAACGCGAAAGTTCGTAAGTAAGGATGGATGTTTGTTTCTCTTTCACGTAAAAACTACTGAACGGAATTGGCTGGCGAAATTTTGCACCGGGATAGGTTATACGCTGGATTAACATATAGGCTACAAAACATCACGCTCCGACCCACTGGCGCAATGTAACGCAGGTAAAACCGCGGGGTGCAGCTAGTAAGCTATAAATCAAATAACGTTTTACAACTAAATGAAGCTAATTTATAGTAAAAATAACTTATAAAATATTAATTACCTATTCTTAAACTTAGCAACTTTCCCAGAATGCTGGCAGCATTGCCGTTGATTTGAAAGTTTTGTAGCAAAGTAAATACCACCACTCGGAAAACGAGCCACATTAACGCGGTTTTAGAAATCAATTTGGCGATTTATTTATTTATTAAAAAACTTCTGCACAAAATAGTACATTGGCGGACTTAATGCTAAAGGCATTCTCTACCAGTCAACCATTGGGTGGTGCAGAAACAATGTGATAGGTGTGATTCAACGCCAAAAGGCACTGACTTAGCTTGGCTCAATGGCAGCCATTTACAAGTGGTTACCATTTACTTTTTTTATTGTTTTTCTTAATGGGACTAATCCCACCCACACTTCAACCACTGCAACTCCTGTAAGCCAGGATCAACAGTGGCACACACTGGAAACTGCAATGAGCACCGAGGCTCACCAAGTCCCGAGAAAAAGTTAAACTGCCTTGGGACCCGCAACGCTTTTAATCAAAAAGACATTAGGTGGAGTAAGAAAGAAGCAACTACCATTTACTTGTGAAGACTACGTAAAATCAAATATATCCTGGTTCAATTATTTGAGACTTCCCTCCCTTTATAATGTAGTTTTGCACGCTTATCTACAGTTTCAATGCTCTATACAACTAAGATACTCGCTTTACCTCAGTCTACAATTCGCGAAACAAAACGCCGCGGCTTCAAGCAAAGGTTCCTCCGTCACAAGCACTTGAACCGCACCGCCTCCGTGCCTGCGCTTAGATGTATTACAACTTTACAACTGTGTATAGCAAGTAATACAGGGGTTAGTGACTGGCACATTTAATAAGGCAGACCTGCTCGCCTTTATGCCCGATGAAGCAGCAAAAGCCTCGTAGCTGATTACATCAGAAAAGAAGGTAAAAAATTAAAAAGTTGTGAGTGGGCTATAATCGTTTTATATTGGATCAGTGGTTCATTACTTTTATCCCTTTTATCCATAAATAATACATTAATAAATATAACTTTAGTTGAATTTCTGTACAAATGAACGATAGTATTGCTTTTGAGACTGTTCTAGATTGTTTAGCTTGAAAAGTCGGATTTGTACTGGATTCGATTTTTTTTCAGTATTTTCCACAATAGTTGGTGATTTATATGTTACGGCTAATAGCCGAAGTGCGGCTACACCTAGTTTTAGCCGGCTACAACTTACCTAGCCGCATGTCGTCGGCAATAAGTCCCTGTTCAACTCCATTGGTGTAGGTTTAGGTTATGTATTTTTTTTAACCACCCCAACATCTTTTTGTGTCGTGCATAGGTATTGTTTATTTAATTAAAACCTAGTTCTAACCGAAGATAAGTAGGATAGGTACATCTAAGTTTAACCGCATGTGGTCGGCTGCACTAAGTTGTAGCCGGCTAAACCTAGGTGTAGCCGCACTTCGGCTATTAGCCGTAACATATATACAACGTAAAAAAATCAAAAATATCTGAGAAGTAAAATAGTTTAAGGAGTGTTTAAAAATAATAATTTCTGATCTATATGTTGGGCAAATTAATTTTTTTCTGTAGAGCAATAATATTTGCACACCTCCACGGACTACTTCGTGCGCTTTCAGAGGCGCACGAGTTTGGGGACCACTGCTTTGGACCACATTTCTAGAGCTATGGCCGAAAAACTTACATTTTCCATAGAAGGTCCGCCAAAATTTTGCGTTACGTAGCGCAGGTACCACATGATTTTTTCTTAAACTGTGGACAATATGAATCAATGGAACTTAGTATTTAATAGTAAAGAAGGTTGGCCAAATCGTACCAGACGACGAAACGATGGCGTCCCAATATGGCATATTGGGACGCCATCGTTTCGTCGTCCGATTTATGAATAAAACTCTTATTTTTTAAGGTCTTAAAAATATAAGAAATACCTTTCTAAGTAGCCACAAAAAATAGTTATCACCTTATTTTTGTTTTTGTAACTGTTTCGAAATTGTTTAAAATAATAGTTTCAGAACGCAGAACGCACTGGAACGCACCTAATGACGATTCATTTCGCGTAATTCGCGTAGGAAAGGATTTGGTATTCAAAGACAATAATTAATCACGTTTTTCTGAATATTTGTTAATTATAATTCAATTTAATTAGTATGTAGGTATCAAATCAACTACTATGCAGATTTATTATTTATTGGATTCTTGTCATAAAAATAATTACGTAGGTTCATAGGAAACAAAGCGATTTGTCTGATGGACAGACAAGGGGTTCGCTCTGAGAGATATCCTATTTTTTGGGTAATTATCTGAGAGAAATCGAAATAAATGAAAACGAGATCGCTGATTACCCTCCTCACCTATCACTAACTGCACTTTAAGGCTATGTCGCAGTCGGGTAAAAGTTAGTTGTTGATTCTAACATCAAAAGTATTGTTGATGTTATTATAAAAAATCGTGGCTATTTACATATGATTTTCAAACGGAATAGTGTTTACAACATAAAAACAAACCAATCTAACTATAGTTTGCTTTGGGACATGAAAAATAATAGTCCAGTCCAGCTCCTATAGAAATTTGGCCATGATTCTTTGAAGGTAAATGGCATATTTTCTCGGTTTAAATACTAGATTATATATTTTGCGAGCACATTTTTTACACAAATCTTTTATGTTACCTAGATAGCGATACTCATGCGTGTTTGCTAGGTATCTCTTCACGTTTTACCTTCAAAGGGACGGTAGCTAATTACCTAAGACCCTGCACATCTAGACACACAATCGCTGAACGTCGCGTACTAAAGCACGTTACATAAAAGTGTCGCCGCGTCGCCATGAGGTAGCATAAGAAATTTACACAGCTAGATGAATTTGCACCTAGTTGTGTATAACTGTAGGTATAATTTCTATTGTGTATATTTATTATTCAAATAAAGGATTCCTTCTGAGTCATTAGCCAGTTGTTGGATACTAATATATAAAGCAGAAGAGTTTGTTTGCTTGAACGGACTAATATCAGGAACTATTGGACCGATAAAAAAAATCTTAGCCCATTTATCGAGTAAGGCTTATGTTTAATAATGAAGTTCCCACGGGAACGGGAGTAACGCGGGTAAAACCGCGCGCGGGAACCTAGTTATAATATAAGAGGTGTCTTCATAGGCTACGGTTACCGCTAACCATCGTGCAGGTCGTATGCTTATTTGATGTGTGGCCTCGAGAAAAGGGTAGGGCGTGATGGGGGGCTCTTAAAACATCGTCGGATTATACTTTAATTAGTTTTCTTACGTTTAAAATATGGTCGTTCAGTTTAATCCCAGTGGTAACATGGGTGGTTACCCATCTTAGAATATGTTTACGGCAGGTTAGACGACACTGTGTAAAGCAGTTTATGAGCAGCCAAGTCAGTTAATCCCTGGCCTCCGATTCTGCTTATTTTAAAAAAGGAATTCCTCTGATTTGAATTTTCCATTTGGTATTTTTAGCAGGACACCAAAAAGCCACAATTCCTAACGCGTGTCAATTGTACATTATTTTATGTTGGCATTCTGTATAATTGATTTCGAGCAGTCCGTTGCATGAACTTGACAATTTTAATTTACCCGCGTAACTTACGTTTCGGTAGGAACTTTCTAATGAAATAAAATACAGTAATATAAATTATAATAGCCTATCTTTATATCGCTCTCTAGATCGAGCCTCCCTCGGTGAGTGGGCTAAATAACATTGTTTTTTTTTCCAAATCGGACTAGATGTTCCTGAGATTAGCGCGTTCAACCAAACTGTTCAGTTTAGTAATATTAAGTATTAGCTGCGCCCCGCGGTTTTACCCGCGCTACTCTGCTCCAGTGGGTCGGAGTGTGATATTTTGTAGCCTATATGTTAATCCAGCTTATAAACTATCCCCGTGCAAACTTTTAGCCAAATCCATTCAGTAGTTTTTACATGAAAGAGTAACAAACATCTTTCCATCCATACTTACAAACTTTCGCGTTTATAATATTAGTAATATCAATTATAGATTGAAAAAATACCCCTTATATTAGCAGAATTGAGACCCTGGTTTATCTCCGGTTAAGGCTACTGTCACACCGAGTTAACGACGGCTCGGACCGTGTGACACTTACTTTGATGTTTGATTACTTTATCGTGGGTTAACCTTACCTAATGCTTTGGAATGGGGGCACTGGACCAATATGGCGTAGCTTTGAGAAAATACTATGCGATCATTGTAGACAGCTCATATTGTTCCATAGATAATTCATAGCCCAATGGCTAGGGCGTCGGACTTGTGATCTTGAGGTCGCCGGTTCGAACCCCACCCATTGCACTACCGACGTGAACCCACTCGTAACACAAGCATTTAGCTTAGTACGAGGGGTTAACAAGAATATTAGTAGACTGCAAAAATCTGAAAGTAATTTTTTTTTTTTTTAATCGTTTATTATTGATAGGATTTATCTTCGAAATTAGCTTTTGAAGTTAAATCGACATAAAGGTTACAACATTTTGCTGCTATTGCTTGGGCATGAAATGAAATAAAATTGTTTATTAGTAACGTAGACGAACAATACGCTCGTGTCATATACAACTCGTCAACATACTCAAGAACACCATTCTAGACCTCAGAAGCAAATTGACAGATGTACTGTTATCTTCAGAAGCGTTTGGTCGTAAGTACCAGTTTACGATAAAGGCACATACGACGAATGTTTCTGACGTACCATGGCACATCCGACCTTATGATTCTGAGCAACATTAGCTGATACATTTTAATCATATACTATTAAAAATATCAATTATTTGCGATCTTGAACGTTATTGGCTATTGTCACTTACGCAGTATCACTGACGATATATGTATTGGCAAGCTATTTATTTAGCTTTGACAATGCTTTCAATTTATTAACAGAATATATCTAATATAGCAATACTGTATTTACAGAATATTATATTAATAAAATACATAATATACAACATAAAGTAGCTAATTTAAATTAAAACTAACTTATAAAATACTACTATTCTAAATCTATTCTACTTGGCAAGGTTCCAGAATGCTGGCAGCATTACCCCGTTGAATGGCCATGCTTACCGGCTGTGCAAAGTAAATCTCTAATATTATTTGGGAGTTTATTATAAAAGCGAATACATTGACGCATAAACTGAGTTGCTTATTCTATGGAGACGAGATGCAAGTACAACGAAGTCTTGCTTATATTGATTGTATTTATTAAACCATGCATGACAAATACAAATATATGCAGTAAATAAACTTATATAGTTAACTTACGTAAGTGATAAATTAGTTAACTTTTCCTCCTCCAAAACTAGCTTCTATTAGATAAACTACGCTTTTTCATCAAAGTAAGATGAGCTTTTTAATAGTTTATCTTGTCTTAAACAGTAAAAGTAACACTGCAGACATTTAAAAAGGGGTTAACCGTGATGCGTATGACATTTCATATCCTATTTCATGACGCCATGACAGCTGTTGAGATGCGGCGAGCACGTGCGCGCGCGCACTCTGATTTAACTGCAGATGCGGTATTGCTTAGGGCTGTCGTGAACTACATTTTTCTACGCATAGAAAAATCTTTGTAATTTATATATTTTTACATTATAAAAATAGGTAACTACGCAAATCTTCAAATCATTTTCACTTTTTTAATTAACAAATGGTTTAATTTAAAGCTTACCACCTATAATGATGTGACATTAATTTTTAACTTAACATTTAAAATGCAAGTCTGTCTTTTTGTTCAACCTCTCCTTAACCTGTAAAATTATCTAAATCTAAGTCTATCTTCTCTTGTCTAATTATTACCTTTTCTATTAACGACCGACAAATGCCAGAACTGTTAGCCCTCATTTCGATAATCTCCTGCCACCGACCGCAATAACCCGAGGTCCAAACTACAGACCGTCTTGCGAATTGCTTTCTTTGTATCTTTTTAGCATTTAACAACCCAGCTCGCTTTAATACCCGGTGAAGTACTAAAAGCCTTGTGGCAAACTACATTTCATACTATTTTACTAAAGTGTTGATGTTCCATGAACATAATATTATACTTATATTTATGTAACTGCCAACCCTACATTATTGCAGATCAAATAAATAACAGCACATATGTAGTTACAAAGCGATTGGAAAACGATACTTATTGCCTATATATTAAGATGTCTCCACCAAGGTGTACTCCATCGGGTGTTACCACCGATGTGCAGTGACACGCGGATGCTGCATACGGGTTTGTTTTTATGATTGCAAGATGCGTTTCTGTTAGGAGTGCGGTTGGTTTAGTTAATAGTTCGTGGTTTTTGATACTTTGTAGGTCTGAAGTTGTAGTATGAAATAGGTTTAGTAAGTGCTCTATTTAAATTTACCGACCCTTTTTTTATTTAGTTTTTAAGACATATTTATTTATTAATTATTGATAATAGTGCAGTCATTGAAGCGTTATAGGTCCGATTTTTTTAACTGTGATCCGATGTGCATGAAATTTTGGAATTAGGCTCATCTTACCCTTAACTTCAAAAGTGAAAATGATCTGAACTCCGCACTCACCCTGGGGGGGGGAGGGGTTGCCACCCCTTCTCGGTGGTGTATTTTACAAAATAACGTCTGATATCGATAGGCCTAATTTCAAGAAAAAAAATGCAAAAAGTTTTTCAAAAAACCTAATACTTTTCAAGTTATTTGCAATTGAAAATTCGGAATTTTTTCACGTTCATCGGTTTTTGCACATATCTCCAAAAATATGCATTTTCACGAACATATGTAATACAAATAAGAGGAACATGTAATGGTTTTTTCTTTTAAATCAATGGGTTTCATAAGTGCCATTTCCACCAAAATTAAAATGAATCGTATTCCGTCTAGAATTAACTTTAATATAAAGAGTTTCATGGATTCTAGCAGTATGGCTGCTTTAGGACACATATTTTTCAAAAAAATCACGATTTTAAGAAAAAATAATTTTCGAATTTATACAGAAACCACCTTCTTTTCTTAATATCTCTAAAATGATGAATGATACGTATCAAAGTATGATGATAAAAAATGTAGGTCTTTTTCTGACAAAATATATTTATTTTTGTTTTTTTCTGTCACACAAAAATTGACGGAGATATGATTGTTTAAAAAGCGTGCGGCAGCGCAATCAGTCTCTCTCGAGCCCTTTGACCCTTCACCGTTTTAAAATAAAAGGTTTTTAACTATTTATTGTAATCTAAAGTCGTAGCTCTTTTAATTACCTTTAAAATGTTTTTTTTATAAGTTGTGATAGGATCAGAATTGAAGAAGTTATGGTGCAAAAAGTAATCGTATTCCAGCGATAAAATGGCTCAATGTAAATTTTTCCATTAAGGGGTTGTTTACACCCCTTAATCAGCTCAGATCATTTTCACTTTTGAAGTTAAGGGTAAGATGAGCCTAATTCCAAAAAATTCATGCAAATCGGTTCACAGTAAAAAAAATCGGAGGTAAGACCTAATTTTTCGCTTCAATGACTGCACTTATAATAATTGGCAGGATTATCTGCCATCATTATAAGTTTCGAAACTTTACATTAAAATCTGTCATTTTAATACTATTGAATAAGTATAAACATTGCTCAATTTTACTACCAAAAATAAATAATTTCGCTGAATTAGCAACGACTAAAAATCTCTTTCGCTTTGTGTGACGTGTGATTGTTTTATTCTTCTCCCCCCCCCCCTTGACCATTGTCCCGGTCAGCGCCGACAAATATAAATATTAACAATGGTGATGTTTTATGATGACTATGTAAAAGATGATTTTTTTATAATGACGTTTTAGGATTTAATTCTTATAAATAATGTGGCATTCGTCGCAACACTTTAATTAAAATACATTTTATTTGTATATCATATATAGCACTATAGAAACAGAAATATTTGCGCTGGACGTCCAAGTAATTATCGAATGACCGCTGCCCTCTGATCGCTGACCTGCAGCCGAATAATGAGATAGATTTTAGCAATAGGTACTGACCAGTTTATAATTAACTTTATTTTATAACTAGTCTCGCGCGGTTTCACCCGCGTAACTCCCGTTCCCGTGGGAACTTTATACTTAAATATAGCCTATGTTCACCGGAGTTAATGTAGCTTCCCAACGGTGAAAGAATTTTTCAAATCGGTCAAGTAGTTTCGGAGCCTATTCAATTCAAACAAACAATCCAATCTTTCCTATTTATAATCCTTCCTACTAATATTATAAACGCGATAGTTTGTAAGTATGGATGTTTGTTACTCTATCACGCCAAAACTACTGAATGGAATTGGCTGAAATTTTGCACTGGGATAGGTTATCATCACGCTCCGACTGGAGCAGAGTAACACGGGTAAAACCGCGGGGCGCAGACATCATCTATAATAATTGTATCTCAAGGAACGGGGCGCAGTGTTTCCTTGTGTGTTACAACATAATTCTGTGGTCACCAACCCGCCTGCCAAGCGTGGTGATTGCAAATACCCTCCCTCGGGAGGAGGCCCATGTTCAGCAGTGAATGTTATACGGGCTGATGATGATGATGATGATGATGATGATGATTCTTAATTATGGGGTCGTTAAACAACAATTGTTTATACAATGCTTGTTTGTATGAACGATTGTTTTTTTAAAACCCGCTGCAAATTGTCAATATGGCCGACACGAGCAGCTAATATGAAATAATATAATAATTTCGAGTCCTCAAAGTAAAAATTGAAACTCTGAAGAATCCACATATTAGCAGCGAGCAGCATAGCAACTTCTAATGCAATTGTTATCTCATAATTATACAATTGTTTTATTAGCTTTCAAAGTTAAATTTCGAATAATAATAAATCCTTCACAAGTAGGTAATTTTAGTTACTCAATCTGTTTTATTTACTTATTACATATTAACTTGTCAAAATAGTCCGGAATGCAATGCAGCCCAACTCACACACGATCGGATATTCTATTCGAATTCATAAAAAAAAACCGGCTAAGTGAAAGTCGAACTCGTGCAGTGAGGGTTCGATACAAAACTGTTTTTATAACACGATCTAACTAAAAATGTATGGTTTTCGCAATTTTGCCTTTATCAGTGCTGTAATAAGTTGCTTCGTACCAAATTTCAAGATACTGAGTTCTGGGGTCCTGCCGAGAAACACACTGTCACGTGACACTTTCTGCAATGTGATTGGTCGGCCTCCGTAGAGTAGACTCGAGTCGCGCTGCTTATGCTAACCGGGCTGTAGGTTTTGATTCCGTTGCGAGTGTCGAAAATTTGCGGCATAAACGGCTGTATCTTTTGATTGCGTTGGCTTACACGTTTGATTTTTTTACAGCTCCAAGGGACAGTAGACCTCAGTATTTGATATGTATTTCACCTTGATACCAGCACGCGTTTCTGAGAAAAAGGGTCTAAACTGACAGACAGACAACAGAGTGATCCTATAAGGGACTTAATATACTTATTCAGCTCAATTCAGCTTATGTCCATAGAAAACGCCAGTTTTGTACGGGATGCGCACGCGCCTGTTCAGCTGAACGCATGCGTACGTACGTATGCCCTACAAAACTGGCGTTTTCTATGGACGTAAGCTGAATTGAGCTGAATAAGTATATTTAGTACCTTAGGGTTCCTTTTGAAGTACGAAACCCTAAAAAATACTTTCCTACTGTGTGTAAGTGTATGTAGTATATTAGAGACACAATAAAACTGAAAAAATGTTCGATTTTAAAACATGAACAATAATCATGTAATCTAGGAAGTAGGAAACAATGTGTATCAAGTCCGCATCGATAGTCGAATAGCAACATTGTACCGAATATCAAATCGATTACTAAAGTAACACGAGTATAAACGATTGAAATTACTCGATTGTTGGTTTTTTCGTTACTTACGTGTTGAATGTTGACGCTTGATTGGGTTCGGGTAGTGGCTGAAAGGCGATTTTATGCTCCATGAATTGCTCACCAAACCTAGGCTGATTAGCATGTCGTTCAGGGTTACCAGATTTTTGCAAAACGGATTTGAGTAAATAAAGCGGTGGCAATTAAGTGTTTTTTTTTACTTATTTCTGTCCAGCCAAATGTCTGTTATCCATCTGTTAACCCCTTAACGGTCAGTAAGTATGTTTCAAAATCATTGGTTTTGGACTTTATTACAATCTAACAGAGTTCAAAATATGATGGGTTCTATATTTCCTCTGTACGACAGCTAGCCGTTACCACTGAGCCACCGCGATACCGGTGGATTCAACTAGCTTCCCGCGTACGGTTTCGCCCGCGTAACTCCAGTTCCCGTAGGAACTCAATAATTAAATATAACCTGCAGCCTTCCTCGAAAAATGGGCTATCGAACACTGAAAGAATTTTTCAAATCGGACCAGTAGTTCCTGAGGTAGTTGCAATCAAGTAAACAAACAAACTCTTTAACTATATGTATGTATATTAGTTTAGGCTCGATCCCGCGTGCGGTTTCACCCGCGTAGCTCCCGTTATGATACATATAAACCTTCCTCTTGTTAAGGCTCTGCTCGTCTTTATGCCTGGTGAAGTAGCAAAAGCCTCGTGGCTAACTACGTATGTCCGTACGAAAAAAAATCTTCCACTTGAATCACTCTATCTATTAAAAAATATTATAAAAATAAGTTATTAAGATCCAAAAATACATAAGGACAGACATACAGCGGGAACCGACTTTGTTTTATAATATGTAGTGATTAGGTACAGATTTATTGAATCAACATAATGAGTGAAACTAATAAACATCTTTTTTTTTTTTATTAAAAAAATATATATTTATATATTTTGTGCTCAATTATAACTAAATATTATTTATGTACCCATAAATAATATTAAGTTTTAAGTTTATATGTACGTGTAAGAATGAGTGTATAGAGAGACTCACCGACCCCACAGTCAAACCATTACTACGGTTTTGTGGGAGCTTTAGTTTATAAGATTACTTACCATTCAATATAAATAAATAAATAATTAAAAAACCCACTAGAATCAAACTGAAACAAAGATTACAGTGTGTCGTATAAATACTTTATTGTCGTACGAACATGCGACCGTGACGAAAATACAGCAACAGTACAAAAAATACACAAGTCAATGAACTTGCTGGCCGTGTGTAAGGTTTTTTTGCGATAGTCAGTATTATACCAATATACATATTATGTAGGACAATCTCCGTGGAGTAGCGACGAAAGCTCGCTTTACATTTCGAACGTCGTGGGTTCGATTGGTGGGTGTTTCTGGTTGGTTGTAGGATTAGCCTCCGTGCTTCGGAAAGCACGCTAAACCATCGATTGTTATAAAATCATCTATAACAATCGAACCTACACCTGAGAACGGGCAACGGCGAATCTATGTTAGGAGTTTTAATTTTATTTAAAAGAGCGATTGCTCGTCCATGAAATATAGCTAATATTTCCCCTCGCCCTCACAACCCTTAGTTTGCAAAGAACCTTTCGATGCCCTCGTAGACCCGAAGTCCGAAGGGCCCCGCGAGCTGTAGAGTCACACAAAACTCCCCAAAAAAACAAAATTACTTTATAGTTATTTTTTCCTTTTTCCTCGGAAATAATAAATCGTATATTAATACTTCGAATTCGTTATTTTGAATTGATAAAAGTGATTTCATTGGTTCCCTGAAGCGAGAGGCGGATAAATCGCTTTCCGAGAATGTACCTAAACACAAACAGTGTCACAGACAGAAATAGCCCAGATACGTCATCCAATCAAATGCATTGAGTTATATTTTACTATCCCGGTTTTATCCAAGTCCCATGGGCACCTGTACCGTATAATTACTTTATTCACTTACTAGCTGCGCCCCGCGGTTTTACTCGCGTTACTCTGCTCCAGAGGGTCGGAGCGTGATGTTTTGTAGCCTATATGTTAATCCAGCGTATAACCTATCTCGGTGCAAAATTTCAGGCAATTCCGTTCAGTAGTTTTGGCGTGAAAGACTAACAAACATCCATCCATACTTACAAACTTTCGCGTTTATAATATTAGTATGATGGTATATAACAATTACATAATTACTGTACGAGTATATGATAGAATAGGTCTTAATATTTTTAACATTAAAAGCCATTTTCCCACTACTCGCTTATCACATAAGTCTTTTTCAAATTGTGTCATTCTTCTCGCAAATCAGATCTCTCTTTATACTGTGATAGATGATTTATCACATTAATATAGATGAGATAGAGAAGATTTTTATAATTTTTAGCGCCTTTCATATGATTGTTTTATTTCCATTTTAGTACTTCCATTCCCTTAACAAAATCTGAAACCGCTCATTCCTTTAGTTTAATAAATCTAGTATTCTATTCGGAGTTAGGATTTCGCTGTGGAGATCAGTCACCCTTTAATTGAGGGGTAGGGGTGGAGACAGTCAACGAACTCTTAGTACCTAGCTACCTTCGTATAAGAAGTGCCTGTTGTAACATCAGTTTGAATAGAAATGAGAAATACATTTTCGTGTATCGAAAAAGGTTTTAAATTTTCAAATAGTGTACTTAGACAATTTGTAGCATAAATTAATAATGCAATTTATTCACATCTTGAGTATTTGCATACTCTTATACTTATCAGAATCGCAATGTATAAGATTAAAAACTAACAAAAGCAAACGATTAAGATTTTCTTTTTACGGCTTGACATTATGTAGTTATGTACGAGGATTTTTCTACTTCACTGGGCATAAAGGCGAGCAGAGCTTCAGCATAAATAAATAGTTTGAAAACTCTAGCATAAATAAATGGTTTAAAAACGACAAACTAAGCAACCTGCGCAAGGGGGCGTCCCCTGTGGGATTTCGACCTCGGCTAAGGGCACACCTAAGATGTGCATTAAGGTTATATTGATTTAGAACCTGAGTTACAACATAAATCCTCTTGTATTGCAAGTTCTATAGCTAAAATATATATAAATAGGATAATTATAACTTTTACAATCGAATATCACTTCACTATCTATAACAATTACATTTGCTTGGAGTTGTTTACGTCAAATGAATGTCTATCATTGCGTGCACCTAATGATGGATTTCATTAATCCATGAACGAGCGAACGTATCACATACCAACTTGAGTGGATTATTGACAAGCCAGCATTCCAGCATATTTTACTACGTCACTGTTGCACTAAACAGAAGGTCTCATTTGAGAGGATTTCTCCATAATTACTTTACTTGGTAGGAAAGTTGGCGACAGCAGCAGTAGCAAGTTATAAAACCCAGATAAACGCTGATATTCCTTTTACCCGACATTCTTCGTAATGTTTTGACCAACAACGGCTTACCGTGCTTTCCGAGGCAAGTCAAATTAGGCATAACCGGGCAACTCAAAAGAAAGTTTAACATTTTTACCGGGATTCGAACTATCCCAAAATCTAATCCCATATACCATTTTAGATATAAAACAATTAATATGTTGACATCTATTGTTTCAGAGTTTTTCCGAAGACTGCTGGAGCAGTCCCGGGAAGAATTTCACATGATGTTCAAGAGGACGTACGGCATGATCTACGAACAACACTCTTATGTTTTCGAACAATTATTCGAACAACTAGAAAGGTAATATTAATGTTAATTGTTTTTAAACATCAGAAATATTTTGACAGATAATTCAAAATGGCGCTTTTTTGCAGTTAAAATGTCATTCGTTAGAAAGTTTATTTACCTAATTGTTTTTTTTTATTAATATGTGAAGCAAAACCTTTGTACCCTTTTCTACCAAGATTTCGCGGACGGAGAAGTTTGAAATTTCGCACACTTAGTTTGTATAGACAAGGACTGCAGAATACTTTTTTTTTATAATCGAATTTCAACCTCTGGGCGACCACTAGTTAAAGTTTACAAGTCTATGGTACACATTAAGTTATTGCTAACTTAATTATGCCTTTAGCACCCCTTCTATCTTGTTTGAACACTTTTCATGGTCTTGGATTAACAAACATAGATTAATATAAATATCAACACACAGGAACATACCTACATTCTAACTTCTGAATTCAGTTAGCTAGAACTCCCCTTACGTCACTTATTTACGAGTAAAGACCTTTTAGCATTAAAGACTATGAATAACGGATACGCCGCAGTAACTCTAAAATTACGATTCCCTGAACCGGAATGATTCGCCCGAACACTAAAGTGTACCCAACGACAATAATGACCCGACCATTCTATCAGCGAACTCCTTAATCTGTTGTAGGCCCTTCCGTAATTTGCTTTAGTAAAACTTTCGAATGAGATAAACGAAATATAAAGGATGACGGTCTAAAAAGCCTAATCTTTAAGATTACTTTTTAAGTCGGCCGAAAAATTATGTAAATCCTTTTTACTACGTTGGACGTATCCAATGGATCTTTGCATTTTTATGATTATTAAAAAAAATAAAAAATTAGATTGAGCCGCAGAAATTCTGGTACGTTCGTGCAAATAAGTGCAGATAAGAAACACAAAATAATAAACATAATATATTACTTAAAAGAAATATAAAATAATCAATAATAAGTACGTATCGCCTCGCGATAGGCATGTTCTGACGAAAAATTCATTAACCTACACATATCTTTGGTTATTGTGATACCGCGTAAATGACATAAGTTTGTAAGGTTGAAAATCGAATGCAGCAATTTAATATTGAGCCCTTTACTACATAAATTAGGAAAATAATTCTTGACGAACGAAATTAAACCTTATTAGACAGTGTCACTGACGCGGTACCACCGACGATTTTATTATTTATATCATGGCAGTACAGTCATTATGTCCAATGCAGTATAAAGAAGCACTTGAAGACATTTGCTTACATACATTTAGTGTAAACTTCCTTATATCAGTATGTCCTCGTAGACGCGAAGTCTGACAGGCCCGCTGATTGTAAATAGAGCGACAGTTAGGTACACAAAACTCCCCTAAAAAAAACTAAAAGTCATAATCTCTCAATCTCCCCGCCAGCGACCGCTCTGAGCCGAGATCCAAGTCCCACAGGGAACGCCCTCGGCTCAGGGCGGTCGCTGGCAATGAGATTGGGGGACTTTTAGCATTTTAGGGGGGTTTTATGCAACTGTTGCTCTACTTTAAAGTTCGAGGGCCACTCGGACTTTGAGTCTACGAGGGCATCGGATGGTTCTTTGCAAACTAAGGGTCGGGAGGAATAGGTACTAAGCGTCGCGTCCACAGGCGCACTCTTCTCCGGCGGGTCTGACAGAGTGGTATCTGTGTAGCCATGAGGCTTTTGCTACTGCACCAGGCATAGAGGTGAAAAGGGTTCCAGCCTTTTTAATCCTGATGTACAATAATTTCATATTTAATTTGCTTATTCAATATTGTTTGTATCTATCAGGTACTACACTCGCGGAGACACCAACTTCGACGAGATGATGGATGGATTCTTCAGCATCCTCTACAACAAGATGTTCACCGTTCTCAATTCGCAATACGAATTTGATGAAAAGTAAGTTAAAATTATTTATTTAAGGATTTTTACTGTTCTATTAACTCGACCATTATATATTCGACTATATATACCCCCGACGCAAAAAGAGGGGTGTTATAAGTTTGTGTGATAATTATAGTGAAATCAACTTTAGTTATTTTTAACTTAAACTTTACAAAAAAATATAAATATTTATTTTCGCTATAAACTTAACGGTCCGCAGCAATATATGCGCTTTATAGTTTTCTTTATACTCAAAAGATCTCCTACTTACATTAATAAAAGTTTTGAAACTATAATGCTGAAGAATTCGGAGAACGCGCTTATCTCAGAAACAACTGGTCCCATTAGAAAAATTATTTCAGTGCTAGATAGCCCGTTTATCAAGGAAAGCCATCCTACTAATATTATAAACGCGAAAGTTTGTAAGTATGGATAGATGGACGGATGGATATTTGTTAATATTTCACGCCAAAACTACTGAACGGAATTGACTGAAATTCTGCATCGAGATAGGTTATACGCTGGATTAACATATAGGCTACAAAACTTCACGCTCCGACCCACTGGAGCAGAGTAACGCGGGTAAAACCGCAGGGCGCAACTAGTAGGCTATATTATTTTATGAAGTTCCTATATGAACGAAAGTTACGCGGGAGAAACCGCTAGCAGATGCAAGTAACTTAATGCAGTTCTAAAAGCTTAAAACCCTTTTGCTGATATGGTTGTATTCACCCAGGTAATACCACGATAGCACCTAAATATTACTAAATTTTATCCCTTAGAGTTTCACCCGCGTAACTCCCGTTCCCGTAGGAACTTCATCATTAAATATACTATAATCTCCTCCTCAATAAATGAGCTATCTAACAATGAAAGAATTTTTCAAATCGGACCAGTAGTTCCTGAGATTATCCGGTTCAAATAAAAAACAAACTCTTCAGCTTAATATATTGGTATAAAGATACAAACTCGCCATTTACAAACACGTTGCAACTACCAATAAACCACTTAACCGGACAGCTTTGGAGCTTTGACACGTAAACAACAGATTACTGTGGTAAACACCGCTTGCATTATAGACGACACATCGGAAACCGGTGCCAAGTAGTGACAGATACTTTACTGGTAAATTATTTGACCAGTAAATCTTTTTAGGAGATGAGGACTGTGACTTTGTCGTTGGTTATTTATAGAGCGACTTGGTTGGAAAGTAGTCAATTTATATCAATGTAGATTGGCGTTTCTTGCGAAAAATACACCTGATATTATTTTCTATTAATATTAATTAAAAAAAATTATATTGAGTGATGAAATAAATTGGATGTTTCAATGAAAACTCTAAAAAAATTAGGTTTCTCTATTGTAAATCGCAACTATTAATATTAGATAGTGCCATGTCCTCCCATGGGTGTCGTAAAAGGCAACTAAGGAACATATGGCTGATGGCTGGGCAGCAGCATCTATTAGCTCTAGGTTTACATCTTACTGCGATCACCAATCCGTCTGCCAAGCGTGGTGATTATGGCAATACCCCTCTACGATCCTGGTTTGCCACGGTCTGTTAAGAGGAGGCCCATATTCAGCAGTGGACGTAAACGGGCTGTTGGTGATGATGATGAATATTAGATAAAAACGATTTCAAGCGAAATGCACGCTTGTGCTAGGTGCGAATCACTTTCTTGTTCCATATTTCCGAGCTACTGCTTATTTATCCAATGGTAGACTGGGAGAAAATGCCTCAGGCTTTGAGTCCACCATGTACTATCATAGTGCTAAAGTTAAATATACATAAATAAATATCTATTGTACTGGTACTAGCTCCTTGTATTTGGACCCCTATGAATTAACATCAAGTGGATAGGGGTCAGAACTAAAAAAGGTTTATTTTTTTTTGTCTGACGGATATTTGCTACTTCACCGGGCATTAAGGCGAGCAGAGCTCCAGCCTAGATAAATGGTTTAAACACTACAAACTAAGCAACCTGCGCAAGAGGGCGTCCCCTGCAGGACGAGGACCTCGGCTCTGGGCGGTCGCTGACGGGGAGATTGAGGAATATGGCTTTTAGTTTCTTTAGGGGAGTTTTGTGCAACTGTTTACTGTTGTTACTTTACAGTTCGCGGGCCTCTCGGACTTCGGGTCCACGAGGGCATCAAAAGGTACTAAAAAAAGTGTAACTATGTACCTATTCCTATTGAATCATATGTAAATTCAATGTTTTTTCGAATAAGCACTCGGCTGTTATAATTATTAGCTTCCCGGGCGCGTTTCACCCGCGTTACTCCCGTTCCCGTGGGAACTTCATAATTAAAGCCTATATATTCCTCGATAAAAAAGCTATCTAACACTGAAAGGTATTTTCAAATCGGACCTGTAGTTACTGAGATTAGCGCTTTCAAGCAAAGCTAAAAAACTATATAAGAAATTGAAATTACATTGATTTTATCAATAATTTATAAAATAAAAATTATAATCATCCATTTTGCTGTATTGGGTACTTTATAAGATTTGATTTATGCGTCGTATTGTCGACAATGGCGGCTCCCCACTGTAATCCTTATCCCTTAGTCTATGGTATCAAGTGGGGTAACACAGGACTATAACCATTGATGCTTTATGTATTTGATGGTGTTTTATGGCGGTGCTCACATTAAATGAGTTGTAATTGTTTGAGTGCCTCTTTTCTATGCTCAGAATTAGGGTCGACCCTATATCGAATTGTCTTATTAATTTTAACTACTTTATATTTATTTGACGTTACTAAATTATTGATTATGGCTTACTTATATGATTACTCGTCTAGTAATCCTGAATGTTGTTTAAATCTTAGAAATCATATCATCGTTATAGATGAACCCAGTATGTTCTTATTTCAAAATCGGTAACTTTTTTAATAACTTTGTTCTATTTTTAAAATAGTTGCTTTTTTTTGTTGCGGTTTCACCCGAGTAAGTCCCGTTTCCTTGGGAGCTTTATAATACAATAAATAGCCTATAGCCTTCCTCGATAAATGGGCTATCTAACGACAATACAACAGTTCCTGAGATTAGCGCGTTCAAGCAAACAAACAAACTCACAATGATTTAATTTTAATATCTACTAACGGTTTTTAACCGTCAGATAAAAATTATCATAGGAATAAATTTAAATTTTAACAGTTTTTGTATGGAAGTTCTGTTAGAATTAAAATTCGTTGTCAGGTAATTTTTTTTTTTATTATTATTATTACAGAATAGTAAAGGTTAGTAAAGCGTTTGAATATTTCATACACGAAAATGTCACTGAGATATATATACCAAAACCTAATGGTGGTAGTTTATTAATCGCAACCAAAAACCTATTCTTTCTTCTGTAATCTTCGTAGCACTTTCAGTTTATTTCAGTCTAGGCAACCCTATATAGGGCCCGTACCCACTATACCACGACAGATATCGTGTCTTTTAAAAACATCGTGGCTTGTATATTTACACATACATACAAGACGATACGATTAACTGTCACCCACAACTTTTATTGGAAGTGACGATAAAACCTCAGAGAATTGTTAAATTGAAGTAAAGTAAAATACTCTTTTTTGTACACCAAGAATAATACAAAAATACATCCTGCATAATAATAAAAAATAGTACAAATTGCGGTCTTATCGCTGCTGTGATTTCTTCCAGACAACCTCAGCACGAACTTGTTAGAGAGAAATCAGTGCTGGGTAGTACAATAAAAGTTAATTCACAAACAAGGGCGTGTACGATGGTTATGATTTCAAATAGGTTGAGCACGGCGAGAGGGATGATGCCGGGCGATCTGTCGATGCCGGTCATAGTATACGTCTTGTCCGACGACGACGTCTGCCCGTACGCGAAAACGGTCCCATTGAAGCCTGCCGTGGCGGCCTGCACGATCGGCTTGGCGATGTCATCGTACACACCCAACGTCTTCGAATCTTCGTCATATACTTTGTCGAATGTAAAATACTGGCCGAGGTCTTTTCCATTTTGGTCAATCTATCGTGTTATTCTTCACCCGCCACTAGTATGAGAGTTTCTCTTGAATTTCACGAGAAAGTAGTATTTTACTTCTAGAGATGACTGTCGTCCAACGATAAAGTAAACGAACATTGTCAATGGAATCGCGCCCTCACAAACAAGGGCGTGTACGATGGTTATGAACTTTTATCTAATTAATAAGTGTTTGTTTGATTGATGCGACGCTTTAATGGCGGCATATATCAGGGTTTTATAGAGTTATTACTTTTTATTGCATAGAAGGGTTTACTTTATTACCTAGGGTAGCCAAAGCTAACGGATATTGGCTTCCCCTATAAAGCCCTCTTTTTCTATACATACAGACCCAGTGGCGTAGCATGGGGGGGGCGGAGGGTGCGGTCCGCACTGGGCGGCACTTTTCCGGGGGCGGCAATGCGGAGGTAGCAGTTAGAAAAAAAAAATTAAAATTAAAAAAAAAGTTAATTTCTTTCAGTGTTTTTTTCTACGGGAACGGGAGTTACGCGGGTGAAACCGCGCGCGGAAAGCTAGTCATTCAATAAAACTAATAAAAGTACTCTTTTTACCATGCCCAAATTTTTTATAATGGATTACAAAAGTAAGAGGGCGGCAAATTTGGAATCCGCACCGGGTGATAGTGACCTATGCTACGCCACTGTACAGACCTAGATTTAGCCGGCTAATCTTAAGTTTATGTTCACACCTACCTTTAGCCGTAACATATATAAACCATAGACAAATATAATATCATTAAAAAAATGCCCTTAAGGTGTTGTTTTTATTATTTTTTTATTTACTCTATAGATAGGATTTAGGTATATATACTTGTTATAAACTTATAACTTAAAAAAGGAACAATTTTTTTATTCTTAATTTTAGTCCTACTAAGATTTATAATTGTTTTAATTTTGTAGTCCTTCATTTTAATATTTTAGATTAGATTTAAATTTCAAGAAATTAAACGCAAACTTCGTTAGTTAAGGTATTGAGAAATAATAGTTATATATATCGTTCATTCCGTTTAAAATAAAGTTTTAATGATGCACCTTTACCATCACAAAAACTTGACAAAAAATATAAAAGTTTTTCATTAAAATCTGCGAGTCTGTACGTCTGTTGTACATTTTTTGCGAGGCTTATTAAAGTAATGGTCTGTTTATTTGTGAAGTGTACACAAACGTATCTTGTTTTATAACGTACAATTTGCCGCTTACATGTCGGCTATGCAGTTAATTCTAAGAAATTACTTCAAATGTCAGCCACCTTATTAAACGTAAGGCTACATGTTAGTGAACTTTGTAAGAAAGAAAAACGATTTTTTTTTGTATCTACGGAGTTGTAGAGCGAAAATAGTTATGTGTTAATACAGTAATTGGCCTAGGATTTAACAATAAACGTTATAAAAAGACAGTTGCGGGTAAATTCTATTCTCTTTAAAATGTAGACTCATTTGTCTGACTTTTTTTTAAAGACAATTTGCGCATTTTCTATCTGTGTATTTATACTTTACAAACACTTCATTTACGGACACGGAACACGCCTGACTCGGGAATATTTATGCTCTTTGAAGTAGCAAAAGGCTCGTGGCTGACTACATAAATGTAATTCAAAAAAAAAATTGCCACAATATCTGTGGTTCACAAAAATGGATGTCTGAGATGGGAACTGAGCACAGAACCACCACGCCTTAGAAGCAACTAACAACTGAAAAAAATAGTGAAAAAGTAACTAATAATAATAAAAAATAATTATTCGCCAAATTAAGAAATGTCCATCATATTCCGCCATTTTGAATTTTGTTGGTAGTACTAACACTAGTAGCTACTTTGCACTTAAATTGTATTATTTTATAATAATAATAAATGGTACCTAATATTGTTTAAACCTCTAGTTACTTATAATTTTCTTAAAATATTCTATTTTGGGTAATTCAAAATTATCAATTTTTTAATCATCAAAGGTATTTGATGAACAGATTGTATGGGCATTGTGTCATAATCTGTGACCATTAAAAAATCAGCCCTTAGTGTATAATAAAGTCGCCACACGTAACACCTTTAAACTAACCATGCTTTCAAATGTTTAAAAGATGTGTTCGATCGTATGCTAATATATTAACCATCGCAATAAAAAAGTCCAAAACTTGTCGCAGTTCTTCTAGAAGTTAAATCGTCTTAACGAAAATTTATTACTTTAGTAGGTATAGACAAGTCGTAACTTACATTAATATGAGTCACACATATGTTATTTTTATGAATAATCCCGATGAATCACTGTGTAAAATTAAATTTGTCTTGAGACAGCGGCACTGTTCTTTTCTTATTTCCAAGATTAATTGCTTTGCTATATCATTTACTGCTAAAATGAATACTTTACTATGTTTGGGTGATGTCACTTAACGAATATAACTGTCACTAAATTTATACACTCCTTCATTTGGCCTCCTGTTTCATCAGGTTTGGGGGAGAATACAGTGGTGCTCTGGGCATCCGTAAACCTGAGTTAGACGGACCCAAAAATAAATAACCCCGTGAAAATAATGTCTCAGATGCAGTGACAAGATGGAAGAATAACTTCAAGAATTACTATGCTATCATAAAATTTAGTCTTATTTAAGATAGGCCAGCATTAATAAGACTATGGATTTAGCCGCCGACAATACGAAATTTCTGACGTTTAGCTATTCATCTGTTAAAACAGAGGTCTCCAAACTACGGCTCTATCCGGCCCGCAAATGCCATCAATCCGGCCCGCGACTGCTTTAGACTAGTTTCAACAACCAGTGTCTAGAAATACGAGTATGTATAGTAAAGGGCAGTATACTTAAAACTGTTTAGGCCCTTAGAACATACTGTAAAAATAATTACGGTCCTAAGGCTTGGATACCCCTGTCGCATTTTACGAAGTTAGCATGTGAAAAGAAACTTCTAATCAAATTCTTTCTACTTACCCACAGATATTTGAAGTGCGTGAACGAACATATGCGGGACATACAGCCATTCGAGGACGTGCCCAACAAGCTGTCGGTGCAGCTCAGGAGAGCCGTGGTGGCCACCAGAACTTTCCATAAGGCACTACGCTCCGGAGCTGATGTAGTTAGAAGCATGATGCAGGTGAGTTTGAAAAGATCCGTCTAGTTATGACAACCTAGTTATTTTTTCTAGCATATTTTCAAGACAGGGAAATGTTTAAGGACGTTGGTATGAATCTCTACGAACTATAAAAAGAGATACAATGAAAACTTATAGGTTATGGGCGCCAGAATGCACTTTTTACTTTGTATAGACTTTAAAGTTAAATGTTTTACTTCACTTTATAAGCAAGTTTACGTCCACTGCTGGACTTGGGCCCCTCTTTAATTCAGTTTCCAATTGCATTGCATACGCAATTAATAGAAGCCTGGTCTAGTCCTGAGTACTTATTATACTCTAGTTATATTTCATTACAATCAGTTCAACGAGGGCAAGAAGTAAGTGGCCTCAAGCGGCCGTAGCCCAATGGCTAGGGCGTCGGACTTGTGATCTTGAGGTCGCCGGTTCGAACCCCACTAATTGCACTACCGACGTGAACCCACTCGTAACACAAGCATTTTAACTTAGCACGAGTTATGCGATGCAAAACTGTAAAACTCCGCTATTAATCTTTTTTTTTTTAAGTAGCAAGTTACTTGCCAAGCTTAAGATATTTCAACTCAGATGTTCGCGTGAAACATAAATAACATAATTCTCACAAACCTACCGAACACAGATGAATTAAACTATCTGTAAGTACCTACTGAATTATTAGACATCAATCTTTGGATGCTTCCGTAACCAACTTCCCAATTCTTACACACTTTTCACTTCGCCACATACGATACATGTGGCTACCAACATATTGGGTGGCCTAGATACGATCGTGTACAACACGCTATAACAATGTAAGCTATATTGATCGTAACCTAATCGTACCGATAAACTGAAATTGTTTGACCGTAACTTGTGGGAAATGACTGCGATTAAAGTTGGACACACATATCGTGTAACTATGAAAGAGTTTAACAGCAGCTTTAGATAAACCCTTTTTATGTCTAGGCTTTCAAACAGAGCTTTGAAGCGGCCGTAGCCCAATGGCTAAGGCGTCGGACTTGTGATCTTGTGGTCGCCGGTTCGATCCCCACCCATTATTATTAGACTACAACTTTAAAAAAAAACAACAGTTTTTGTGATCAGCGAAGAAAAACTTAAAATTTATGCACATCTTCATATCAGCTATTAAATAAAAAATATCAAATTAAAAAAAAATAAGGCGCGGATCCAGCTTCCAAAAATAACTTAATAGTTTCAGCACGTCAGCATAGTTTCAGCACGTCAGCTTTCTAATGGCTAAAGAAATTTAATGATAATTGTTTGTAATAGTTAATACATATACCAATCGTATCTATACTTTTATAATCTATACTAGGGTTCTCCAAACTTTGACGCCTTAGGGCCATAACGATTTTTTTAATATGTTTGAAGGGCCAAAACAGTTTTAATTTTCTATCCTTAACTATACTCTTATTTCTAGACTAGTCGCAAAGTGTGCGACCAAGTAAATATCATTTTGTGTTGTCTTTGTCAGCTTATCACAGCAATAGTAACAACAATAAGACATTGGGTGTCGCGGGCGAGATTGATGACACTAGTCTTAAGCTGTCGCGGGCCGGATTGTTGGCACTGGCAGGCCGTATTCGGCCCGCGGGCCGTAGTTTGGAGACCTCTGATCTATACTAATATATACTGACTACTATGAAGTTCCAATGGGAACGCGGGTAAAACCGCGCGCGGGAACCTAGTTACTTATAACCCGGAAGACAAATATCAACATGACAGTAACACTATTATGTTAAATATATACACATCATCGATCCATTTGGAAGTCTATTCTAACTAAGTCTCATTCAAATTTACAGCCTTGAAATGTGATAATTGTCTGATCATATTATATCATCGTTGATTGAGTACCAATCATGCTTTACAAATTTGGTTTTACAGCCAGTCTGGCCAAAAGTTGTGTATGTTTTAATTAGCTGAATGCCAAGCGTGCTATTAGTATGCTAATGGAAGGTAATCAATGCGAATATATTCTGTTGCTTGATATTAACCTTCAACTTGGTAGACAGGTATCATTTTAGTGAATCATTGGTTAGACAAGTTAGTGCAGTCACACTACCGATTGTTTTTTTTTTTTTATATTTTAAACACGGTGGCCAAAAATACTTAATAAGCAGTCGTTTTGTTCGATATACTGGCTAGAATAAGCGCGTTAGTCAACAAAGCATAATAGGAGATAATACTGCAAAGTTTTGCCACTAAAACTCGTGTAGTAACACCAACTCTGTAGTTGGTGTGACTACCAGAGATGTACAAAATACTATATCTGAAATACAAAATACAAGATAATTTTAAATTAAGTATTTCAAATACCAGATACAAAATACTTTCGAGAATAGTATCTGAAATACTAGATACAAAATACGTATCTTCTAAATACTTCTTAAGATGAAAATACTTTTGTAAGAAAACAAGATTTTATTTTAATGATTTTATGTTTATTTTTGACAACCTCCGCAGTTTAGCGGTATTTGGCTCGCTTTAAATCACGTAGGTCGTGGGTTCGATCCCCACGCCGCGGCGCCGGACAGAAAATCCTTGTGTAAATTCTAAGATTCTTTCTGGTTCTGGTCGGTTAAGGGACTACCCTCCGTGAGAAAGAAAGAGTCACCATCTATCAATGTGATGATCGACTAATAAGGACATGTTCAGTTTTAAGCTTTTATTTTATAAATTTCTACTAACATATTACTAAAGGTATTTTATCAGAAAAAGTATTTATAAAATACTCAGATACCTAACAAAATATATTTAAATACAAGATACAAAATACATTTATTTAAATGTATTTTAGATACAAGATGAAAATACGTATCTTGTATCTGTATTTCAGATACTTGTATCTTAGATAAGTCACATCTCTGGTTACTACATGTGTGGTAGAGGTAACTCCAATTTGGAGCTGGCATATGTTTATTACGACTTGTGGTAGCCTCAACTCCAATTGCTGTTCCAGTGGCTATTCCGCCCGCGCGCCCCTTTGTAAATTTGCGCCCCTAGACACGTGCCTAGTTTGCCTTATGGATAATTCGCCTTTGTATATATCTTTATACTCCTAACACATGTATAGGACTTGTACTAAAAGATTTTGTTGACAATTTTATTTTTTATAACGTGAAATAATAGCGTACAATAATGCACGAATATTGTGTATTCGGATATTCGAATCATGCATTTCCTCGTGATGTTAAAGCTATAAAGTTAAGTGGTTTATGCGTGAAAGCGAAACAGACAGATTTACCTACGCATTTAATATTTACGCAGTTAAAACTAACCTATTATAACTAAAAACGATTCTAAAATGGCGCCACTGGACAGCATTCCCAGAATGACAGCATTGGCACGCTGAATTTTGCTGTATTCGCTGGGAAAAGTGTACACCAGCTCTTTGGGAGTATATTTTGCACTGTAAAGTAGCAAAATCCTCGTGGAAAACTACATAAATGATCGCCCGAAAAAAAAACTGGGAAACACATAATGGGGTTGATTTCGCTCGCGAATTCTAGTACACTAGTACATGTAAATCGTTGATATATACAATATCTATATCACAGACACATGCATGTATCAAATGAATAAACTTTTAAAAGTTCAAGGCTACCAGTAAGAGGTTTGTCGACAGTGGCGGACTTACACATTTGCCGCCAGTAGGCTATTTTTGCCGCCCCCTACAGACCTTAACCTAGTTACCTATAGTTACCCTAACCAAATTTTATTTTGGAAAGTATTTGGTATAAGGAAGGGTCTCTGCACGCGGTAATTCATTTCAAAAGCTGACCAGCGGGTCAGATTCACGTTGTGACAGATGCACTCTTCAGACGTTGGAGTATTCTGTTCATTATTATATAGCCTGCCTCCTAAGTACTAAAAATACTACTATACTAATGTAATGTCTCAAATGTTTAAATGTCGAAAATTTTAGTCATTTACATTTTCTTTCCCATTATGAAAAAAAAATGTGGACTAAAATTACCGCCCCTTATAAACTGCCGCCCTAGGCTCCAGCCTACTGAGCCTGCTGGTAAATCCGCCACTGTTTGTCGAAGTGAATCGCAAACAATTCGCTGTCGGGCGGCGCCTGCGGCGTCGATGACACCGCCTTGAGTTTATTAATTTTAATTATTGTTATCGCGCCGTCTTCACTATGATTTATTTTTATTTGTCCACTTGTTGCCTTTAGAGATATAATTGGCACAATGGGCGGTGTCTTCAACTGATTCATACTGAATACAAGGCGATGATTTAGTGTCGTAAAAACCCTTCAACTACTTTTTATCTGTAGTTTCCATTTGTTCTGAAAATTCCTTAACGACCATCCTCTGCCGTCTTGCGTCCTCTTACGCAGGTTTCTTATTTTATAGATTTTTTATTCATTATTGGCCGGTATAGCGTCCACTGCTAGGCGTGGGCCTCCCGAGGGAGGGTTATGCTATTATAAAACAGACAGGGCATCGCTGCATTCGCTGCTGTCTGTTCCCTGGTATACAATTGCTGTAGATGATGTTTAAACAATCTGGACCATTTAATAAGCCAGGCAGGAGCCCTGCTTGCCTTTATACCTCGTAAAGTAACAAAAGCCTAGTGGCTGACTACATAAATCTTGAAAAAAAAAAGATCTAAAATTTGTAGTTCATTTATTTTTCTTAAGCATCTTTAATTAATTTTTGTTAAAAAGTTCAAATTATGCAATAAAATTATGCTTCTTTATTGAGGCCATAATAATAGTTGTAACAATCGTGTAGATAATACAGTTTACATTTACCTACTAATAGTACAGCTTGTCACTGATTTATTTCGAAGGACATATTCATTGAGTAGCGAATAAGTTTTACAACTACATTTCAATATATTTAACGACACTCAAACTATTCCAAAATAGATAATATAGAAGGCGGTAGTATTTAAGTACGTAATAATAATAGGTAATGGAGGACATTCTTTTTTCAGCCCTAGTGTATTGTATAATAGGTTGTTAAAACGTAATGACACGAATACATACATTTATCCATTCAATGTTTGTCCCCGAAAATATTGGAATGGTCACACAGCTGTCTCACATGTGCAAATTGTGACAATTTCCTAGTATTGTGTGATGACATACTTTGTTCTAAATTACTAATGTTAGTCATCAGGAAAAAATGAATTATTATAGCTGCGAAGGTCTGCCTTCAGCAACTTGTCTTAAAACTTGTAGTCAGGAATATGGTAAACTGATCACAAAACATTATTCTATGAATAATTTACCATCGCATCGTTTGAAATTTTCAATGTGTATGTTAGTATTTATAAACATGGGCTCTGGCTTACAAAGTAATTTGTTATGTATATTTCCTGAAACAATGATTACTAAGTAGTTTGGTTTAGTCACTTTCTATCTTGAAAAATGGCCACATCGTAAAGGTTAAAATGAAATACCAAATTTACTAGAGACTTATCATCACTGCCTTGCAGGACGTTTTCGTGTATCGGTCAAAGTTAGTCGACAATAAGCCATGCGCTGTTACCACTATAACAATGCTCGCCGAGTCAACATCCCACATGTAGACAACCTCATGGGCCAGGTCAAGGCATTTGGTTTCCTTATCCTTTTCAGCCTGTACATCCACCCCTAACAAACGTCACGTTAGGCCGCAATATTGTCAAGGGTGTGACATGCAAATATAGACATGAAAATATATAATAAGTTATATATACAAGACCGACGACCCTAAGCCCTATAAGCCCTACAGCCCTAACCTATCATATAACGAGTACGTGATAAATAAATATATAAATATGTTCGGGACGTCTGCAACATGCGACCTAAGGTTACAGACGGATAGTAGACGGGAATACCAGGTTCGGGAAGGGTAAACTCACTGCCAGTCACGCAGACTCACGAGACTTATCAGAGATGGCTAAAGGTGTCTTGGCCACAGTGAAGGGATTGAGACAAGAATATAAATTCAAATCTGATTTACTCATAAAAATGTTTAGCTTATATACTACTTTTTCTTAACACACACTATTACATTTATTCTTTGTGTCTTATGCGTGTAAGATGCAACAAAATCATAATATTAACTGCGCCGCGCGTCAGACAGGCCGAGTGCTGAGTCAATGTCCAAAGGTGATATTGATCACAGCCTTTATGAGGTGTTCGTCATGAGGGTCACAACGTCGACGATCATTGCATGATGCTCTTGACGATATACCACCAAGATGTCAGGTCCATTGGCAACAATATTCCTGTCCGTGATTATTATTATTAATATGTTCTATCTGTTCCCCAGGTGCAAGTGACACAGGAGTGTGTGACGTCATGGGCTCGGCTGCGGTACTGCGGCTCGTGCGCCGGTCACCAGCAGCCCGCGTGTGCGCGCTACTGCCACAACGTCATCCGCGGCTGTCTGCCCGCGCATGCGGATTTGGCTGATCACTGGGACGCTTACGTCGGTTAGTGTCAAATCTATACTTCGTTTTAAGAAATGATTTAAAAGTAGTTTAAACATATTTATTAATCTTATACACCGTCATTTTTTAGTCGTTCCTAAGAATTAATAGGATAATTTGATATCAGTTTTACAACACAAAGAATTAGGAGTTAGTTATACAGAAGGCTTTTGCTATTTCACCAGGCATAAAAGCGAGCAGAGTTCCAGCCTTAATAAAAAAAAAACTACTAACTAAGCAACCTTCGCAAAAGGGCGTCTCCTGTGGGACTTGGCTCAAGGTGGCGAGGGGATTTGGGGGATTATATTAGGGGGATCGTTTAGTATTTTAGGGAAGTTTTGTGCACCGTTTTTTTCGTAGGCCTCTTGGACTTTTGGCCAAGGAGACAGCAACGATAAATGTGTATGGCAAAATGAGCTCTACTGCCTTTCAATACAAGATAATCTAGGTTCTACGAACACAGACTCAGTCATTTTATTCTGTATTTTCTACGCTGACTATTAGAAACAACAAAAAATTACAGCGTACATATATCGTTTGTTGAGGAGTTTACTTAAACTTACTTCTTTAATTTACGTATTCGTTGACGTATTACTTCTACATTCGAAGAGCCAAAGTAAAAAACCCCGTTCATTTAAATTTCAGATGCTGTAGACAAAGTGGCCGACCGTCTGCTCGGTCCATTCAACATTGCCATGGTGGTTGAACCCATAGACATCAAGATCTCTGAAGCTATCATGAGCTTCCAGGAACACAACAGGGAAATATCGCAAAAGATATTTACTGGTTGCGGCAAACCAGTTTTAGGAAGTGGGGGTGGTGCTGGGCCATTTTTCGCACCCGGAAAATCTAGACGGTCCATCAGATCTATACCAGACTTTGACTGGCCTCAAAAAGTCGATGACGTTGATGATTTTGAAATCGAAGCTTCATTCGAAAGCTTGATAAAGGAAGACCCGTCCTTAGCCAGCTTCAGAACTCCTGAAGGTATCCGTAAGGCTACGGAAGAATTGGCAGAACAAGCGAAGCTTCGGGAACGATTCTTGCAGTATATGCGAGGGAACATTAATCTTCAAGAATACGAAGAGCATGAGAGGAGGAAAAGAGATGCCGACCCGGACCCAGCACCCGGCGGTGCGATGGACATCGACTTCAAGGCATACGACTTTGACGAGAAGAAGGGACCTAAGAAGAAGAAGCCGTCGCCAAAGAATGAAGAAAGCCGCGGTATGTTTCATTAAATTTCAATTCAATTTTCAAACTCTAGAAAACCTTAGGCTTTTTTGTCTCCATTCATCATCATCATCGGCCCATATAACGTCCACTGCTGAACATGGACGTCCTCTCGAGGGAAGGTATTTGCCATAGTCACCACGCTTGGAAGGCGGGTTGGTGACCGCAGTATTATGTAGTACCACACAAGGAAACGCTGCTGCCCGTGCCTTGATATACGATTATTATAGGTGATGTTATAACAATCGAGACCAACGGCTTAACGTGCTTTGAGGCACGGAGGGCGCACGGAGGGCGCACCCTTAACCAACCAGACCCGAAAAGATATCTTAGAATTAGCACAAATATTTGCTGTCCGGCTTTGGGATCGTATCCATGACCTCCAAGATTTAAAGCGAGCCAAATACTGCTACGCTACGGAGGTTGTTAGTCTTAATTGTCATCTTCTATTTGAAATATTTTGTACATATTCTTAAAAACTATTTTATTTTCCTCTAGGATCGGAATGGGGAGGCCCAGCTCTGGAGAAACTGGTCCGTGAGACGCGTGTGCGCCTGCGCAATACCAGACGCTACTGGTACCACCTGCCGGCGCTGCTGTGTACCTCCACCAGTGTCACCAGCTCCCCATGCTTCAACGGAACTGATCTAGCCAGGTAAGACATAGTTACTTCAATCATATCTATACTAATATTATGAAGAGGTAAAGTTTATGAGTCTGTGACGTTGTAGATCTCTGATCTACCTGGCCCCCACCAACGGCGGATCGAAGGAGTGTCTGGGGGGTTTTAGTGGTGTAGGGTCCTCTCTCCTCGTGGTATGAGTTAGCATACCACGCTATGGAGAGGGCGAGTCCCACATATCCCACCGCCAGCGCGCGAATACGCTGCAGCGGCGGTGGGAATGCGTAATTGGTTATCTCTTGATATACTGAACCGATTATAAAAATTCTTTTAACAATAGAAATCTACGTCATTTATGACGT
Source organism: Nycteola revayana (assembly GCA_947037095.2). Classification (NCBI taxonomy): domain Eukaryota; kingdom Metazoa; phylum Arthropoda; class Insecta; order Lepidoptera; family Nolidae; genus Nycteola; species Nycteola revayana. The sequence continues at coordinate 21,032,448 of OX344845.2, read as the reverse complement.
CATAGGCTTGATTTACGTTAAAGTTTCCACGAGAACGGGTTCTACGCGGGTGAAATCGCTCAGGACATGTTAGATATAAAGGCTGGGTTCTAACCTACTGTGTCTCTCTGTTGGACAAAGCCCGATAAAGTAGCGAAAAACCTCGAGCCCGCCAAAAAAAGTTTATTCAAACTACTCAAAGCACACCCAGGAAACTATCTGTAATAAAATAAGATCCCGTTTGGAAATTGGACCCAAAATACCAGATCTTAGGACCAACTACCGTCACCAGCACCGGTGTAGTTAAAAGTTTTTTTTTCTTACATTCAACATCTTACTATATTTAATTTTTTGTTATTTTCCAGCTATACACTAAACGCAGCTAGCGACGGTACAGCCGGACTAGCATCCAACCCCGAAGTTAAAGGAACAGCCAGTACTAGCGCTGTAGCCGCAGTCACTGCACAACAAGAACAACTGCGGCTATTAACCGCGCGGCTAAAAGATGCCTACAACGGCATTGAAGTGCAGTGGCTCGACGAAGCTAAAGGTATAAGATTATTGCATTTATTATTTTGTTTTTATATAAGACATACCTTACTATCAAAAAGTATTATTGAATTTTTAAACTAGACATGATTTTAGAACCAAGAAATCCTAAGAGAGACGATAAATAGTAAATCACTACATAGTATAAAACAAAGTCGTTTTCTCTATCCCTATGTCCCTATGTATGCTTAAATCTTTAAAACTACGCAACGGATTTTGATGCGATTTTTTTTAATAGATAGAGGTATTCAAGAGAAAGGTTTATATTATGTATTGTATTGGATCTGGGGCGAGTCGCTAGTAAATAAATAAAAAAAGATTGTTTTCACGTAAACCCATTATAGGTATTTTGCTTATTTTTTAAGTGTGTGTTAAATTAATTAATTTTATTTCGTTATTAATGGTAGTGGATAATGGTATATGTGCATATCAAAATGAAATCTTGTATTGGGAGCCCTTATATATTCGATGTCTAATGATATCGTTATCATTAGACATCGAATATATTCTGCAAATGTGCATGAAGACTAAAAAAACTCGTCAGTTAGATTACTTACAAAAAAATATTGGACACGTATTTTTTTATAATATAAAATGAATAAAAATTAAAGATACAGACCCAAAGCAAACTACAAAGTTCAGGAGAGGCTTGTGACGTCACTACTAGGTAAAATTGTACCTAGAAGTGACGTCACACGAAATTTCACTACGTGGCCAATATTTTGAAAAAGTATTACATAGATCGATTTTACTACCAAAAATATATTATTTTGCTAAGTATAAGTACAAAATAGACGATATCATATTAATATGAATTTGGATCTTTGAAATATTTTGAAAAGTTCAAGCAAATCTTAACTCATTTGTTTTATCCATTTTCAGATTTACAAGTGGCCAATACTTTTGGTAGAGACGTGATACAAGAAGTAGAGTCGGGCTCTGGCTCCGGAGACTACTCGACGTATGGAGGCCTGCCTGACGATGATGAAGACAGAGGCGTTGAAGGTACATATGAATTTATTACTATGCCTTTTGGTCTTACTAATTCACTAGAGTTCATTGGCTCAGTTACATGATATTATTTGTGGAGGAGCTCGGCAACAGTGCTACCTATTAGATTATAATCTATTCTATTTTTTTGAATATGGAAGCGACTGAAACCGTTTCAGCCGTGTGGTTTCCGGCTAAGAAGGGTCTATCCGATGTCTTTAAATGGATGTCGTAAGAGCATGGGCAGCAGCTATCAGCTCAAAGTTATTTACTATTCGTCCATGTCAGTCCACTGCTGAGAATAGCCTTCACCTAATTTAAGCCATAAAACTCGGCCCACCGCCTTCCGCAAGCAGCGTACTCCGGCTACTCTTTTAAAGTGATCGGTACATTGTGATAATTCAATTCACTATCAACATTGTTGATAAATGCAGACTACTAATTAACTTTCTCATCACAGGCTCCGGCGACCGCTTCGAGCCCGACGTGACCGACGCGGACGAGCCCACAGAGCGCCAGCCCGACGTGCCCCTGGTGCCCTCGCCGCCCGTCACGGAGCAGCCGGCGGCGCCCTTCGAGCCCAGCCTCGTGGACCCCCCGCCCACCAACAACGTGCAGGTGCGCGTGCGCACGGAGCCGCCCGCCACGGCCCCCGCGCCCCCCGCGCCCGGCGCCCCCGCGGCCCCCGCGGCCGGCGCGGCCCCCTCGCTGCACGGCGCGCTGCTCACGTACGCCATGCCCGTGGTGTGCGCGTGGTTCGGCTCCATGGTCACCGACCTGTTCTAGACGAACGAACGAAGTGGACCGTGTGCGTTGCGTCGATATAGAAATCGTTCGGTTTGTATATAGCCTAGTCACCGCGACGACCGGGACGCGCTACTGTGATATCGAGAATTTTAATCGGACGACGTGAATTTTTATAGATCAGACACCTACGTGGATACGTGGCCGCCGGACGTATGACTTTGAACAAATTTTACACGTTGGTGTAGTGAATTATTAATTTATTATTCGGTTACGACTTAATTATTCGAAAGTGAACGACAATAATGGAGTTTCGATCTAATTCTGGCGATCAAATATGGCATTATATTTTTTCTTCTTTTTATAATTTAGCAAAAAAAAAACAGCCAAATTTTTATTATGTATTTATTAATGATCTTTTTTCGTGTAAATAATGTGTAAATTTTAATGAAGTAGATAGTGAATGTATGTTTTATATTACGAGGGGTGGTTCGTGAGGTATTGCACCTCCTTTATTGCAGAATGCAACAAGTCATCGCACAATATAAGCTATAATTGTAGTGTAATTTTATTAAGTCAATGTGGCGTCCATTAATGACGTAACATAGGGAACATTCTGGAATGATGAGCTGCAAATTCTCACGAACCATGGCTAAATGTTTGTACGATGTATACTGTAGTCTGTGGATTGCGTCTAAAAATATTCAATAACATTTTGATTTGTAATTTCACTATTTTATTTTTGCACTAATTATTCGAAAATCCATGTAGGTATGTAACGATTTTTGGCGCCAAACCACAGACAATCTAAAGCAAAAATGTCTAAAATGTACATAAATCTTAGTCATAATTTCTAAAAATAAGTTTATAGACTGATTGCTTTTGATTATGCTTTTTTATATAAAAAATATAATTATTATTTCATTCGGAATAAGATAACGACTAATCATTTAACCGACTGATATGATAATTTGAATACCTATTTACATATTTTTTTTTATAATTCATAATATTGTAAAAATATTATTTATCATAAATTTTGGCTTCAGCTTTACTTTTCTAAATAATTATTTTAATTTCTAATATTTTAAGAAAACATTAACATTTTAAGCGCCGAATTTCTATTAAAAAATATAACATTTTCACAATTTAAATGGCTGTAAATATTTTAATTAAATTTTACTTGATGAAATACTATATTCTATCTCTCCTTTATTATTTTTTTTAATTCATGACATTTTTCAATGACCCTCAGTTTGGATCTGTGTTGCTTTTCGCTCAAATCTCAAAACCTTTCTTGTAGGTAATGACAATAAATTGATTGTATTTATATCGGCGTTTAAAATATTTATTAAATTTAAATTGCAAATTATACATACATAACGTACGTAGTTAAGTTCCCAGTGTATAATATTGTAAGTGTTATTTCATTTATACGTAATTCCGTACATAGTTATATTATATAAATTTTTCATTTTTCTACGTATCCATATGTGGATAATTGGATATTATAATCTACGTTTAGAAATAACTGAATGACTGAATGTCAATGTAAACTCTGTTCCAAATAAAATGATATGTAATTATTAAAATGAGGTATGCTTAAAAAACCCCGACTGCGCCGGTTCTTTTGGCGCAGTCCGGTTATGTATTAACGACATGGAAATCTTAACTTGGTATTATAGTGAAAGTAATTACTAAATTAATGAAAACCTCGATTCGATTTCGAACATTACATAAGTTCGGAATCAGACTGCTAGTAAGTGTTTATCGGATCAAAACTAAGGATACCAATTTGAACCCAGCTTATCGAATGTTCGGAATAGGATACAGTATTTCTGAATCAACTTCAATAAAAATTAATTGAGATATGAAGCCAATAGAGAAGTTTTGTTACAAAATTTCATCTATTGGCAATCTAGATTCCTTTATAGATGAAAATAAGAACTGTTTAATCTATAAAAGAGATTAAATTGTGCAATAACGGTCGAGATAAACTAGTATTTCATACGATTAGACGAAGACTATTCTATTTGTAGATAGATGTCAAATAATTACGACATTGACGTTAGACGGAGATACACCCTCACCCTGACGTTATAATTATATTAAATTGATAGTTAAAAAATAAAAAATAAACATGTATATGAAGCATATCATTCTTTGGAACAGAGAAAAGTAAAATCTAAGTCATTTTTTATCTTTTGGTACATTTCATTAGCTAAACTTAAGAAAAAAAACGCACATTTATTTTTTATAAATCAAACATGCAGAGGAAGGTGTAATATAACAAAGTGTACAATTTACACACATTTTTAATTAATATGAAACAATAAAAAATATTTTTAAACCAAAATTTGTTTTTGATTTACATTTTAAATTTAACCTTCCTTTGTGATTGAGTGGCACTTCCAGTAGAAAGAAACAAACATCGAGAATTATATTAAAAAAAAAATACAGATGTGTTAGCAGTATTAAGTCATCATGATGCATAGATACAGTTGATGATACTATGATTTGCGAGCTACCCAATTTAATTGACTGTTAAATTTTGATCAATAAATTACTTTAAGTTTTATTACGAGAGGACATAATACCTATAAAATGAAACGAAAAATAAAATCATAATATACGACTAAAATATACGTCGTATATTATCAATATAAAATCAGTAATTGGTGGTGAGAAAAAGACTGTGCTCCAAGTATTATCACATCACTGTGTTCGAATTATAGTTTTTAATTGTGTCCTCTGGTAATAAAAAATCGTAACCAATAATAAGTAAAAAAGAAGCAAATATTATAACCATATAACCATAAAATTATGGGGGAAATAAGACTCAACTATAAAGTGAATATATAATTTTAATAAAAAAGGCTTTATTTAAAATTATTAAAGCCCATCAAATCTAGAATAAAGCGAGATTTTACATAGTTTACTCCGGGTCTTAAAGTTTTTAAGTCACCACTCGCCTTAACACCTAGATGGGTTAAATCATATTAACAAGCAAAATACGGGGACCAAATACTTTAAAGTATCGCTCTAATGTGCCATCAGTTTATAATTAATTTACTTACGCACAACTTACTAAGTAACGCTTACTGGCCCGTGTTTTAGTATAGTGTAGGTAATTTTACGAAACTAGGACAGTTCTAATGTGGTGTAATAATATATGATTATATAAAATAAACACTTCTTGTGTTTATTTTCGGGATAAACTCCAGTCAAGAGTAAATTTTGACTCATGATTTGTAAAACCATATATTTGTTAATTCAACCTATAATTTGAGTAAAAAACTCGATTTTATGGTATATATATATTAAGAAATAAAGTGAGTAGGTAGGTAAATTGTGACGGGGATTAGTAATAATAAATAATAATTATTATTTATTCACCAACAATATTTACAGAGTTATCTTATAATCTGAATAAAAACCATACAAGGAGTTGCTTATAAATAAGATTTATAAACAACGCCTATTCTGTTTATTATATTTTATCTACCTAAGTTGTTATTCTTTATATGTAGTTAGCCCTGAGGCTTTTGCTACTTCACCGGGCATACTTAAACAACAACCGACCATATTTCAAGAACATGTTGTTCTTTAAACATGGTCGGTTTCGGTTTTGGATTGAATATGCAGTTTTCAATTTAAATCAATAAAAACAAAAAAAAAAGTAACTTTTACTTTCTTAATTAATAATTTTAACTACCTAAACGGTTTTGCCCCTGTCACGGATTTACCCAGACATTTACCTCTAGTTATAGTATTTAATTGATACCATATTGAACTGTCCTTTCAAATGTACATAGTAATCAATGTTTTAACATAAGATAATGGAAATATTAATGAATCATAATTGAACATTGTTGTATGCTCACGGGCAGTTGTTTAGAAACAAAAACATGACAACTTGACCACTGCTCATAACGTTGGCATTTAATTGATTTACACACTTACACACGCTATTATTATCTAATACGAAAACATGCTTTGTAACTTAGTTTTTTAAGTATAGTTTTGCTTGTGCCAACTGCCCGTATATATATATAGCACTAATAGAAAGCTGTAGTTTTTTTACAGTCTCTTGAGTAATTGTGTAACAGGGTACCGATATGATTAATCGCATGACTTATATTGTACTTATATGGAATCGAGTGAAAGAATGAATGATTTCCGTAGACACGATCGGCGGACCATTAATAAGTCTATCAAAAAAGGTTTACAAAAATATGATTGTATTCGCTTTTAACGGATATTCCTTGTTATAGCAAACTTCCTGTAAAGAAACCGCAATTAATTGTTTTTATTTGTAACAAAATTATTAAGACACGCATCTTTTTTTAATACCAATTGTATTCTTATTAATATTTACAGCAAGCAAGGTTGACTGAATAGACTTTTTTCAATATTAATTATTGTTTTGACTTGTATGTTTACGAATCATTCATTACGCTCTGTTATTATCATAAAAAATTACAAACAATTAGTTTCCTTTGATTAACAAAAGGAAGCTATATAATATACATATTATGTAGTTATTTTATGATCATTTTACTTTTAAGAAGACTTACTAGACTACTTTTTCGATTAAGCGCTAATTTTTCAATTCTCAGATAATAATTATCGAAAGAACTATATTTGAATATTTGACACTTGACTTAAAGGTCCAAGTGACCAGGTCATTAAAATACAAAAAAAAAAAGAATATTTGACAGCTGCGATTTTTTTATTGATTTTGAAATGTCTGTAGTTACAATAAAAGCTAACATAATGTTTTAGAATTATAACATTCTTTTTTTTATTGACAGCTGAGAATTTCCATATAAAATCTGTCAAAATTTAAATGTTCGGATAAATTTTTACTGACGATTATAAAATCAGTGCCAAATAGTTTATCGTCGTTTAGGCTTTAACTCCACATAATTCTTGAAATTTGATCCCGATCTGACATACATTATAGTCCAAGATTTTTAGATATTCGCTCTACATAAAATCCTTCTACGTGATTTGTCGATTGGATTATGTCGGAGGGTGCCCCCCAAGTATAAACCGAGTTTCTGTGGCCCGAAACCGCGATTTATTAAATTAATATTCTGTGATCCTAATTGGTTAACAGCGACTTATATCGCGCAATAGTGATAATGAATTTGGATACACACAAATTTTCATTCCTTTTTCCAATAATTCGTTAAAATATTTTTAATGTGCAAAATTTCCTTTTCAATCTTTAATTTCCCTCCTTTTCACGATAAATATAATCGTTACTGTCTAAATTTTTCGATTATACTTTTTTGTTTGCATGCCCGAGTAACATATTACCGCTCATCGCTGATTTCCGATTCCAGGTGACAATTTTTATTGCGCTAGAACTCAGCAACTAATCATTTTACAAGAAAAAGTTTTATACGAAATTTGTAGAAAATTTCATGCTCTTCAACTTTAATTCAAACATTTTTTTCGTATATCTGAAAATTATTGAGATACTTTACAAAAACAAAAAAAAAATGTGTTTTCACCTAAATATATCGGAAAATATCAACAATAGGGGGAAAAGTTTGATATAAATAAGATGGGAAATTTTGTCCTCTACAAAAAAGATTCCCACAGTTTTTTACGTAAAACTTACCGTTTCCGAGATATATGCAAAAAAACGGTTTTCAAGATGGCGGCTAACGCTCGCGGTTGCGGGCGACAGAAACTCGGTTTTATACTTAGGTGGCACCCGCTGACATAATCCAATCGAAAAATCACGTAGAAGGATTTTATGCAGAGCGGACCGATTTTTGGTGCTAAAATTCATGGACTATTAGAAATAAAGCGACAATATGAGAAATAGTATTAAACGTACTACCGAAATCGAATCGAACGGCGGGAAAGGTGCACAACCAAAACATTTTTATAAACTCATTTTGTTATATTTTACTTTGAAAATAAATAATTTTACTAAGATAATGTATGATTACGGCGCATATTGAAATTGACACTAGGAGTGTACGAATGTAGAGTAATAATTAGATTTTTTATAAATATATATATTATATTACGTAGTTATATAATGTGTACATAAATAAAAATGATATGTCACCCTTTCCAGTAGTTTTCTTTTTTCATTTCTTCGTAGCCGTGTTATTCCTAAAATGGTAAAAGTAATAATGAGTTATTCCAGACTCCAGAGATATGCCTGAACAGCTCCTGATCTAGATTTGACAACCTCCGCAGCGTAGCAGTTTTCGGCTCGCTCTCAAGCTCAGAGGTCGTGGGTTCAGGACAGGGAATCTTTGTGTAAATTCTAAGATTTTTTTTCCATAATATCTGGTTGGTTGAGGGCCCTCCGTGCCTCGGAAAGCACGTTAAGCCGTTGGTCCCGATTGTTACAACATCATCATAGATTTGCGCCAGAAATATTGTACTTTATTTTTATTTTAATGGCGATTCCGGAAAAATCCATATATCCATATAACATGCATCTAATGTTAATAAAAACATAGCTATAACAAAAAAAAACAAACAAATGTAAAAATCTTCTCTTTTTAATAATAGTACAGATTCAGTATACTTAAATACAGTAAAAAAAATCACAGTACATTCAACAATGAATCTTATTGTTTACACATAAAGACTAATATACATTATTATCAAACTGTAGTACTTTGAACTCTATTCTTTAACACTTAAAGTCTAATCTTCATCGTCATCGGATGTGTCACTGTCGGAGCCGGTCTCCGAGTCGCTATCATATTCGGAGTCAGACCCTAACCAGTCTGGTAACGACGGCTGTTCTATTAACGTCTTCCATTCATTTAGTTTGTGTAAATCTGGAAAAGGAGAATTATATTTTACTAGCTTTTACCCGCGGCTTCGCTCGCATTGAAGTTAATGTCCCTGAAGATGATGGGTTTGGTTGGTAGTGTAATGAAAGACCGAAATGAGATAGAAGTAGACCGGCAGAACAAGATGCGCGGGCGCGATTTTTACGAGCGTGAGGTGTGTAGGCGGTTCGTTGCGACACTAGATGACCCGAGTTCACCCTAGCCCTACTCTTTTTTGTTTGTACGACCCGCGGTGGTAAGCGGGGTGAGGGAGCGTTCAAGTATTACGTAACGCAATTTAGGGGGGGAGGGGGTCTCGTAAAACGTTACGATGCGTTACAGGGGGGCGGGAGGGAGTCTTTCTTACAACACGTTACAAAACATTCGTTTCTAAAAAATTAGGGAATTAATCTCCCAAACCAAAACCAAAAAAAAAATAAAGCCAAAAATGTATAAAAAATAAACAAAATATGCAGGTGTTGCGAATTAAAATTATCTTGTTTTATTTAGTATATTAAAACTATACCAAGTGTAAAAACTATTACCTAACTTTTTACGACTTTATGGTAAAAAATATCACTTGAGTGTTACGTAACGTTAAGAGAGGGGGAGGGGGGGTCCAGAAAAACGTTACGGTGCGTTACAAAGGGGGAAGGGGGGGGGGTCAAAAATCCTCAAAAATTGCGTTACGTAATACTTGAACGCTCCCTGAAGGCGTCGCGCATTGGCCAATCAGAGCGCTCGTTCAAAGTCCGTTTTTGGTGGTCTTTATTTATTCAATTCAAAATTATTGTACAACCATAGATGCAACACATTCTTAATAATTCTTAATTTAGTTTGTATTAGTGCAGTTTATTTAGTCATTAGACGGGCGGACCATGATACCGTCGTTAACAGTCCCTATGTAACTTCTAATACCTCCAAGAGTATGTGTAAAAAGTTTCATGATGATTAAGGGCGTCGGACTTGTAATCTTCTGGGCGCCCCGGTTCAATCCCCACCAGCACTACCGACGTGAACCCACTCGTAACACAAGCATTTTAGCTTAGCACGAGGGGTTAACAAGAATACTAGTAGACTAAAAAACTCTGCTGGTAATCTTAAAAACTTACCTAAGCTATACATGTCGCTGAGATAGAACTGCTTATCCTCCTTCTCCAGTACTCCGCCATACACGTACAGTACGGAGCGGTGCACCGCCAACATCGTGGACATTCTGGCGCTCGGGGCTCCACGCGCGGGGCCCCCCGACACGGGCTGGGCAGTGCGGGCAGCTGGGGCTGGGGCCCCACCCAGCTTCATTGTGAATACTTCATCTGTTACCACTGGGGACAGTAACAATATATTTTTAAAGTATTTTAAATAAACATGAACATAGTTTTCATTCACAATGACAACATTTAATTTTTTTAACATGTATTTTTATTATTTTTGTTGAAACTAGATCAAAAATTATGGAACCCATATATTTTTCTTTTTTCGAAATTCGAAGTTTTTCATGCAAAACATATATTTTATTTTGGCGTTTAATAAATAGACGGATGAAGTCATTGTTACGGTTGTTTGACGAAGTTTCTTAATCAGAGTTAAAAATAAAATTTAAAAATCGGACATTAGCTTATGGGTGCGTTACACTAAGCGCCCACAACGATCAAAATGCTCCTTAAGTCCACATAACGACCGCGGTCGTTGTGGTCGCGGCGAAAACGTCACTTATGACGTCATGACTTACGCTCACGCGAAGCTCACGATGACCCATCTAAAAAGGTGGGTCGAATAAGTGATCGTTGAGAAAATGAGCGGCGTTTTCAAAACTCAAAGCATCAAAAATGGCGACCGTTAAGCTTACGTTATTTTATGCGGAAAGAGATATTTTAGTAGAAGTGAATGTTTCTGCATTTAAAGATATTTTAATTACATTTAAACGTTAATTAATTAAATACACCACTAATATTAAATATAAAAAATTAAATTATAATTTTTTTCAATATAAATCGATTCAAACAATAATTAATTGTTTATTTTCAAGGCTTATCTACAGATTATAACCTAACCTCTTAAATCTTTTGCATTCTTTTTATTAACTCGCCGTTTGTATTATTTACCTCCACGCTCATAACGCTCAATCCATTCCACTTGAGTTTACGACAGAAACGCTCACAAGCAAGTGGAACGGGAAAAACTGCGGTCGTGAGCGTGATCGTTGTGAACGCTTAGTGGAACGCACCCTATGTTAAACGCTTTTGCATGGAGTTGCCAACTTTTAATTTTAATAGACAAAGGTAATATTTCAGTCCGTAATGGTCCGACTGTAATGATGACGCCATCGCGCATTTTTCAGTTTTTTTTTTCTCAAAAGAAATTAATTAAATTTATAAATTATAATTAAATTTTTAGTTAATAGTTAGGGATCAGAATTCTAAAATAAAGAAAAGTTATTTTTGTTTAGAGTGTTACCAATTTTGAAATGTTGTTAATTGCAAAAAAAGAAAATACAAATCTTTACTTAAACTAAGGAAAAATTTAATTGTTTGTTAACATTTGCCATTTTACAAATTCTTCATAATTAAGTTTGGCCTTCCTCGATAAATGGGCTACGTAGCACTGACATAATTTTTTCAAATGGGTCCCGTGGTTTCTGAGATTGACGCGTTCAAGCAAACAAACAAATTTTATGTATTAGTGTATAAGAAAGGCACCAGAACAAATGGACCGATTAAAAAAAATCTTTAGAAAAGTACGTTATCCAGTAGTAACATAGACTATGAAGATAAACTAAGATTTATTTTCGAGTCTGGTTGGTTGAGGGACTACAACAACTACTTCACTAAACAATTCTTTAGAAAAAATGGCACGTCCAAGGTTCGCCATCCCTGATCTATACCAATTGTATACCAGGGAACGGTATTGTAGTACGTAATAATGGAGGTGGCCCATATTCAGCAGTAGTAGTTATACGGAATGATGATGATATAATCAAAGACGGATTTAACGTTGGGAGCGCCGTAGGCAAACACCTCGTCGGCGCACCTATTTTATAAATATCTAGTACTCATTAAATTTTTATCTCTGTAGTTGGCGTCATGTGTGGTAGAGGTTACTCCAATTTGGAGCTGACATTTCTTTATAGACAACCTCCGCAGCGTAGCGGTATCTTGCTCGCTTTAAACCTCGAGGTAGTTTGTTCGATCCGCACAGGCCGGACAGGAAATCTTTGTGTAAATACTAAGATTTCTTTCCGAGTCTGGTTGGTTGAGGGACTACCCTCCGAGCCTCGGATAGCACCTTAAGCCGTTGGTCCCGATTGTTATAACATCTTCTATAATAATCGTATATCAAGTAACGGGCAGCAGCGTTTCCTTGTGTGGTACAACATAATACTGCGGTCACCAATCCGCCTGCCAAGCGTGGTGACTATGGCAAATACCCTCCTCCGGGAGGAGGCCCATGTTCAGCAGTGGACGTTATACGGGCTGATGATGATGATGATGATTTCTTTATTCCGACTTGTAGCAGCCTCAACAACAGTTACTACTCTGGATATAATTCAGGATTCAGGCTCATGGTGTCGCATGGCTAAATTACCCTTTCACCCGTCGATATCTAGTATATCTATACCTGTGACAGCTTCCTTCGCTTCCTCCTGAACTTCCATCTCCTGAGGCTTGTCACTGGTTCCCGTCTGTTCCGTCTTCAACGTCACGTTGTGCCACTTGGCAGCCTCCAGGTCCAGCAGGAGCAACTCATCACTCATCTCACCACGAAGTTCTTCTTCCGTCTCTTCTACATCCTTAATATGTTACAAATAATTAATTAAATATATTATGTATGTTGCCCGTTTATTGTGTATGCCAAGGCTGGCCAATGGCTTTTCTAGGTTGGCAGATTTGTATAAATCTGAAGTGGCGGTGAGCCTCATTAAAAGGGCTTACACAATAATTATTTTGTAACTCTTTTCGGTTTTGCATTTTTATTATTATTTATATTCAGTTTTTCGTATTAGTTTTAAGAATAAATTTTTTATTTTTTTTATTTTTTTAAAAAAGACATCTCCCGCACTAGGGAAATAAATCCCTGTGTCGCGGGTGACTTTACAAACATTCATTTCACGGACACACAGAACACCCAGACTCAGAACAACTATTTGTGGTTCACACAAATAATTGTCCCGGGTGGGAATCGAACCCAGAACACCAGGTCTCAGAGGCAACTATCGTAACCACTGAGCCACCAGTGCAGTCTAAAATCTTTATAAACTTAGGCAACTTTTATTTGTGTTGTTGTTTTAGCACACCAAATATTGTAATTATTACGTCAGATATATGCCAGTGAAAGTCCCGTCCAAATCGGTCCAGCCGTTCCAGAGATTAGCCGGAACAAACAGACAGACAAGAATTGTAAAAAATGTTATTATGTACCGTACATTCTTATGAATGTATTAAAAAGCAGTTATTTTAATATAACAAAAATAATATACACCCAATGTTATATACCTATTTGTATACATTAGCAATATATAAATATTTATTATTTTACTGACATTTCTTCAGTATCGTAATTTCTACACATTACATATACATCGCCAAATATGTAAAATGTAATATATTTTTATATATAACTTACACTGACTCCACCGAAGATATATGCTCTGTTACTATGCACGTTAACCGCGGCCGCCTGTCCAGCCCTGGCCAGGGGTGCTAGGGCTCCTCTCGACAAACTCCGCCAAGACCAGGAGACGGTGTCAGTGCCTGCCTTCCTGGTTAGACGGAATATGTCTGTGTGGGTGTTAGCACGTTCGGAACGACCTTCGCGCACGCGAGAGAAGCCGCCGTAGATTATTAGCTGCAAGAGAATAATATACTATCAAGAATATTTTATAATAAGAGTATTATGTTCTCAGGGGAGTTTTTCTTCTAAAATAGAAAGAAACGTCTCAAAAAATCATAATTCTCTTAATATTTACTTCTCTTTTTAATACCAGTATAGCAAAATTCATAATCAATATACTTTGAAGGATTTTATCAAGATGTTTGAGTTTACAGTCTACAAACTCAAAGGCTGTATAACTCAGTAGCTAGTAACTCACAGAATCAGTCCCCGCTGGCACCATCACACAGGCTGACCTCGGGGCTGGTCCCTTCCCACTAGGTGCCAGTTTACTCCAAGTCCTAGTGTCCAGGGAGAAGGAGTATACATCATCGAAGTACCGACATTCTCGTCCATCATCAGCGTAGCCCCCGAACACTATGATGTCGCGACCGAGGAGTACCATGCGGTGACCGGAGCGGGAAGACGGACCGTTCGGAGCCACCACCTGCATAAATATAATAATATGACGTATTTTCAATTCTGTCATCGTTTAATATTTAATACCAAATGTAACTTTGGAGATATTTGTCGAAGTAATGCGGATCATTACCGATAGATGGCACTAACGTCCCCCTTAGAGACGTGTTACAAAGAGATTAAAGGCGGAAACAAATTGTTAAAACGTGACGCGACCTGATGAAACGCGACGCGTGTTGAGTCGAATCAAATGTGTTGTATTCTATAGACCAAAATCACACTATGAACACCCGACACGACGCCACGCGCGCACTGACGCACGTTAAATATCAGGTGTCGACACGTGGCGTCGCGTCGCATTTGACTATTTGCAAATGCCTGTAATAGGTTTACGTAAATAAAAATTATTTTTATTTTGTTTTATTTTACACAAATAATTGTCCTAAGTGGGAATCGAACCCAGGACACCAAGTCTCAGAAGCAACTAGCGTAACCACTGAGCCAACGGTGAAGACAGTTTTGATTATACAAATAAAATATCCGAGTTGTATAATCTGTTTTTTTAATAGAAGAGTAAAAGACTGTATTTTTAATAAACTCTTGGTTGCTTCAAAACAATATTTATTTCCAACGCTACAAAGGAGAATTGGTTCTCATAAAAACTTAGCCTATATTTAAACAGTAAATCTATTTCCAAAATTTTGTGACTAAAATAAAACTGTTTTAACAAGAGTTGCGGTAAGTTTGGGATTCTTGTCATCAGCAAGTTAATCCATCAACTTAAATTGTTTGGTAACGTTTATGTCAAGTACAAGCTTGACATAAATGTAACCAAACAATTTAAGTTTATGGTTCTGTTTATCTTCTAAACTATTCTAATAGATGGAGAATGTCATAAGACTTTTTATAAGTGCCTAATTCTTCCTTTTGTTTTTTATTTAAAAGATTAGTAGCAGAGTTTTGCAATTTACCAGTATTCTTGTTAACCCCTCGTGCTAAGCTAAAATGCTTGTGTTACGAGTGGGTTCGCGTCGGTAGTGCAATAGGTGGGGATTGAACCGGCGACCACAAGATCACAAGTCCGACACCCTAGCCATTGGGCTACGGCCGCTTCGAATTCAACCATCATTATGAGCATTCTGCACTCATTCTCTATATAAACTATTCAGTGCAAAATTTCAAACTCTTCTATCCGCACAATTTTCGTAAAAACGGGTACAACGTTTTTGCTTCACATCTTAATATTTGATTGTAAAGCTCTGTAAATCAACAAGTAACCAATATACATTCTAATACAGTAAAACAAAGACAAAACGAAAGATGAGAAACAACACTGTACCTTTTCCCATTTCTTCTCAGCAAATGAGAAGCACCACAGATCTTTGTAATGATGGAACTGAGTCTCTGAGGGACTTGTGAACTCCCCCCCAAACACCCACAGCTCACCCCTGTAAGTATATAATATACATTTATATTTATTTCAGAATTTAGGATTTATTTCTGTTGATTTTTTTTATATCTAATAATATGTAGCTAGCCACAAGGCTTTTAGTACTTCTCTGAGATTCTTGCCAGTTCTTTTCAGAGTTGCCACATCCAGAACTGCTGGTAGAAAAGGGACACATCATTAAAACATGATTTAAAATATTTTTGACTAGCTGCGCCCCTCGGTTTTACCCGCGTCACTCTGATCCAGTGGTTCGGAGCATGATATTTTGTAGCCTATATCGCACGCTGAGAATGAAAGTGACTCAACTCAAAACTGCCAATTTTTGGGAATAGGCGAAAATGTGTCCGTCGTATTAAGCATTTTCTGTTCATTGTACAATAACACTAAAACATGGTAACAAAAGTTATGAATTTCTGTTGAAATATATTGTTTGAATTAATAACTTTAGATACATTATATAGTTTTTGCAAAAAAATATGATTTTCCCATATAAAATAACGTTTAAAAAAAACTTGGATTACTTGGTCACTTTAATATTAGAAGTTTTTTATTTCTACTGACCTTTTTATGTAATGGTCTGTTCATTTCTAACATTGCTTTAAAAAAGATGTTTTTTTCTAAAAATAAGTCAGTTTTATTCTTAAGATTTTGTATATTTTTTCAAAAAAGCTAAATAAAACAGTGAAGTATGTGTTAAGTGTCATTTAATAAATCACTCCTTAGACATTATAGGAATCAGTAATAATCACAATAAAAAAATAGTATCAAAATCGTGTCATAAAGTGGTAGGAAACCAAACATTTACGTAAGTAATTCTTAAATATTATAACGAAACATAATCAATATCACTCTTCTGTAACACTAATAAAGTATTTATCCAAATCAACAATATGCCTTTACTAGCACTAACTTATCAGTTTAACATACTAGTACTAGAACAGTCTTGTAGTTATAGTTCGGTTGTATTACCTAATCAAATTTTAATTAAACTCTGCTTAATACACTAACTCAGACAAACTAAACAATGAGACCTTCTGTTTTCACTGGTTTAGATAACTAATTCTTAAATTTAACGAAACATAACCAATATAAACATAGTTATTTAAAGTATTTAAATCAAATCAACAACAGTATTGATAGCATAACTTATCTATCAGTTTACCACAGTAACAGTATTGTGGTTATAATTCAGCTGTACTTAATCAACTTATTAATTTTAATTAAACTCTGCTTATTACACTAATTCAGACTTAGCTTTTTGGTACAGCATATTTCTTTAAAGTTTGTTATTTTAATATCTCTTAATAGGTAATTGTCGTATGTGTCCATATTCTATTATTTTAATTAAAGTTCCTCACAAAGTGTTGTAAAAACTGGCGTAAAAACTAGGTATTAAATTTTTTCTGACTAAATCTTTGAGATCCCTTTTTTTATTTTCTTTTAACTCAAGTGCATGCTCATACAGCTGTTTAATTACAATTTCATTGAACCCCACCATTTTTTTACGTTTATTGCGCATGTCGATTTGAGAAAACATCTCATCGGAGTATGATGTTTTATAATAAAAGTGGAACATCTCCGCTTTGTCAAATTTCAGTACTTTAAGATCATTCCACAGTATTGTTTCTTTATGGAAGTTTTCGTTGAAGTTGTATCCCCACTGCTCTTGAAGTAGTTTGAGATTTAAGAAGAATTCATAATTAACTTCTTTGACTATGAAAGGTTGTCCAGACTTCCGAGCGCTTTTGATCAAGGTAGCAAATTGAACAGGTATGTATATAGGCCCTGCTTTTTCGTTCTTTTTAATTTCCTTTTCAATTAAGCTGTGCACATTATCCGCTTCATTTTGGGTGTGCCCTTTTATAAGATACTTATGGGTTATACTTTCGATGTTATCAAAATAAGCGACAGCATATGAATATAGGCTAGCAATAACTTTATTTTTGTTCTGCCCAGTGCAATTGTCAGAGTACAATGTTACATGTAACTTTTTATCTGCGTGGTTTGCGCTTAGGGTTCGTAAGTAATCGAAAATACATGAACCTATTTCATTGGCTCCCCTTTGTCCCTGGGTCTCGTCCCAAAAATAACAGTAAACGTCTCCGTAAGACTTTTTATCATCTTCTCCATTTTTTAATTCAGTAATTGTGAAATTAAGGCAGTTTATTTTTGAAGAATAGTAAAAATAACTTGGACTGGGACATAACATGACGGACTGTAAATCATAAATAGCGCAAATGTGGGTCTCGTCAATGTTTCGACGGTCCGTCCGTTTTTCTTGGCGACATAGTTCTTTTTCTTTGAGGTGTTTATCATAGTTCGATTTGAGCAGTGTTTTCGTACTTTCAGGAGCAAGTTCATACGCAACACACGTTTCACACCTATCTTTTTTCGGCTGAAAAAAACTTATATTGAATTCTTTATTAAAAGTATTCAAGTATAACCAATAGTCGCACTGTGGCAGACTTTTTTCTTTTTGATCATTGTTAAAATCAGTCCAGAGGTCCCTTATAGTTTTACTGTCAGAAATGTACTCTCTATTTGTAGTCGCTCTTAAATAATGGGATTCTACCCTCGGTATCGACTCTATATGGTTCCTGATGCTTTGGAGCAGTTCAGGGTCTACCCTTTTTTTGTTGTCATGCTTTCCTCTACGCTCAGGCTCTACGATACCATGGCTGTTGGTTTTACTTTTAACAGTTCTTAGCTGTCTGTCCGTTATGTCCAAAGTGTTTATAAAAAACAATTTGCAAACACGGATCTTTTTGCCATCTAGTGTGAAATAAAAGGCGTTGTTTGGAAGGCGAGGGTTTCGAGCATTTGAGTACCTGTACCTAGGTTGCACTTCCATCATGCAAGATCTAATAAAAGCACGCTGCAGTTCCAAATTTGATAATCCCCAATAGGCTTTGAACAGATTATACCTCTCATCCTCTTTTATATTGTCAAAACACTTAAGTCTACACTTGCTCGTACATGTTTCTTTCACATGCCTAGCTGGAATGTTTTTTTTTGATTTGGACATAGATCTGTAACTTTTTCCGGAGTTTCGTGACATTTTTGCTTGATTTTGTTTCCAGTTACCAGGGTTCCTTTTACGCTTCCTACTTTTTGAAGGTTCCGGTTTACCCGAAGAATCAGACGAGGAAGCGCTAGTACTGGAAACACGTCTACTTCTTTGATTGAAATTTACAGCATGGTATGTTGGATCTGAGTCACTGAGATCCACATCACTTTCATTCGGATGTATTGGTGATTGAACGTATGAACGTTGGTTACCTGTTTGATATATTAAATTGCTTGTACTAGGGCCCGGAGTAGCTGTATTTTGACATTCATTTGTAACAGAAGTACTTGAAGATGATGAAGTACTGCTACTACTTGAGGATGAAGATGAACTGCTCGTACTGGAACTTCTTGAACGTGGTCGGACAGCAGATGTACTTTCCGAGGTTTTTTCAGTAACTTTTGATTCCGTATTTATTTCTTGACAAGCCTTTTCAGGGTCCTGAAACATGAATAATTTAACATTTCATCATAAGATAAAACTTACATTGAAATGACTACCCATGACTTAAATAAAAATTAATAACTTACATTTAAAGGTTTTGTTTTTTTGCTTGGGATTTGAACATTGTAATATTCCTGGTCCAGACGTGTAGGTGTATTCTCGATAATTGAAGGGCTAGATGGCATGTTTTCTTTGTCGATTTCCAAAGCCTCGTCAGGACTCTGCAAACAAGTACATTAGAGAATATAGAAAACAAATATAAACATTTTTACAAATAATTATAGTACCTAGGTACTAATGAAAAACGAATAATAAATAAACAGTTTTAATAATTACCTGCTTCTGCTGTCTCTCTTTCACCAATTGAAGAATTAAAGCACTTCTTTTCATTTTTAGTTTTGGGATTGACGACTTAGTAGGGAACATTAAACACTGAAAAAAGTAATAAATTGCACTATTAATCAATAAGTCTATTGAAAACCAAACTTAAAAATGTTAAATAGACTTTCTTTTAAATAGTACAAAATACAGATGAGTACATTTAAAATTATACGGACCTGATTCAAAATTGGTCCATTATTTAGAATCATTTGTTAATAAATAAGTGACCGAATTTGTTATACGTCACCTAATACGCTAATACATGCAATGTAAAAGGAACCTAAATCTAAATCGGTCAGTTTATGAATATAAATTGTAACTAAACTTACCTCCGAAATTGACAAACAAACAGACACAAAGCGTAATCGGTCACTACGGTACTAAACTTGTCACGTCTTGTCACGACAACTCACGGTGCAACACTGATTTCGTCACTTTGATTCGGGCGCGGGGGGAGGGAACGGTTGAGTGACAAAGAGACCGAAATATACCTCTATCCTTTTCTTACCTTTATTGGCCAGTTTTCTAATATAAGTATGATAGAGTATACTTTTTTAAGTCATTCTGTATACTTAACTCATTTAACCAAAATTTTGAGATCGGTCACTTTCGTTCTCAGCGTGCGATATGTTAATTCAGCTTTTAAACTATCCGCGTGCAAACTTTCAGCCAAATCCATTCAGTAGTTTTTGCGTGATAAAGTAACAAAACATTCATACAGTAAAAGCTCTCTATTCGCGGGGTATACGTTCCGTAAATATACCGCGAATACAGAAACCGTGAATATGGAATGGTAATTTATATGGGATTATAGGGGATACGTTCCTAGGAGACAGTAGATGGATCAATTTTCATCAAAAAATGTCACGTTGCCAGTGTTTGTTCCACATGCACTGGAAACGTGACTTTCCAAAGCGTAAATGATCAAAGCATATCTATTTCCACTTAAAGCTGTAATACAGATATTTTTCGTGTCGAAACACTTATTTTTAGTCGACATTATAAAGCACAGTACATCTAATATGTGGCAGCATTAAACAAAAACTTAAGGCGTAGTCGTAATATCACTATAATCTTCATTTCTTAGTCCAATTACCGACAGGTTTATAAAGGAACCCGAATCCTTTCTATTAATATATGTATGTATGTAGTGATGTACCGATTAGTTCCGCGAATATGGGATTTTTTTGCCGCGAATACAGGAATTCGGTCGCAATTTTTTAATCCGCGAATAGTGAAAACGCGAATGAAGGAAGCGCGAATAAGGAGCTTTTACTGTACTTACAAAATAATGTGTTTATAATATTAGTAGGATTTTCTCCCATTGAAAGTGAACATGGCTTTAACCTTATTAAATGGCTTACAAACTAAACAATCTGTGCAAGAGGGCCTCCCCCTTCGCGGCTTGAACTTTTCAGGGTGTATACTGGCAGAAGTAGTTAAGAAATGAGGACTTTTAGATTTCTGGTCAAATTTTGTCACACCACAATTTGATGATGACTCTGCACTTTAGTTTGAAACAAAAGTGAAACTGGACAAGCCACCTGTCAAGATATCAACATACAAGATGGACATACCAAACAATTAAATGGCACTGCCCAATAGGCAAAAGAAATGTGGGAATACCAAAGAAAAGATGGGCTGATGATATTATAAACATTGCAGGAAGCCAAAGACAGGGAGAAATGGAAAAAAATTAAGGAGTCTTTTACCCATACAGCGGCCACATAACAAGACAAATTACTTAAACATATAGTACTTATTGCTTGAAAAAATTGTTAAGTAGAAATAAAGCTAATATAATAATAATAAAATCTTATTCCTCCATACTCCATCCACTTTTAAACAAAAATCTTTCAAGCAATGTTCTGCTCATAGTGTATAATAGCTGGTGTAGGCAATACTCGCTAAAAGATAACTCAGCAATGGTGATCCATTACTGACCCTAATAATACAAAAAATGAACAGTAAATGACATATCTCCTGAAGTTAATGTGTACAATAAATACTTTATCTTACTTGTTAGCTGGTGTGGAGATGGCCTGGTGAGCACTGCGAGGAGGAGGTGCTCCTGGAACCTTGAGAAGCTTCCAACCGTTTCTTTCGGGATTGAAGAACAGCAGCTCATTGTATACTTCAGTCTGAAACAGAACAATCATTATAAAGATGTGTAAATAATATAACTTACTTTATTCTTCAGTTTTTAAAAGTAATAGAAATTAAAATGAATCTAATCATCATAACAGCTTAAGTATGTGCAGAATTATGTACATAATTAATTAATTCTGTAGCTAATACATACTTATTAAAAACATAACAACTACAAAGTGTGATTGAATAAAGAACACATTTTAAAGTCACCTTCTGTCCATTATGGTATTCACCCCCAAATAGTATAAGCTCATTGTTGTTAGGGTGTGGAGTGAGGGTGGCGTAAGCTCGAGCTGTAGGGCTCCCTGGCAGTGTCTTCTCAGAGGCAGCAGATCTTTTGGCTTCGTCTCGCTCTATCTCAGCTAACACTTTTGCTATATCTTCCTAAGTTTGTGAAGAGAAAATATTAATTAAATAAAACTGCTATTTAAAAATTATTAGAAATTATTTGGTACCTACCAATGTCATAAATGTTATGTTATTAATAATTAGTTTTAAAGCCATATGTTATGCTACATTTTTATAAACTTTAAAAATTATATTTACTATGGACAAATTAATGTGTAGTATAGGTAATGTAAAATGGTAAAATAATAATGTATAATTTTTTAGCGAATGCAATGAATATTATCGCAAAACAAATAATATGGCACTAACCTCGCCTAAGTTCGCAAGTTCTTTCTTTAATTTATTTGCTAGTTTTTTCTCAGTTTTGGTCGCTGTCTTAACTGCTCCGCTCACTTTATTCTTATTCTTCTTTTTGCCCATGTTGCTTTTTCGACGATATTATCACTGTTTCAATAGAATTTATCAAGAAAAATGGTATCAAAATAAATACATGAGACTACCGAAACTCACTGTATAGGTTAGTGCGTTCGGAAACTCCAACTATAATATAATAAAATAATCATAATGTAACTAGCTGTGAAGTGAATCAATTAATATTGTTGTTTATAAATACCTGTCTATATTACTAATAATGGTCAAAGAATGGCTCATATTTGGAATTAATGCTTTGCAAAACAAATATATTTATTACAGTTATACCGTGTTTTATTATTTTTTATATTCAGATCGCACCCCTGTAAATGTCAGTGCGTTTAGTTATAATAAGTATTTAGCTAAAATAATGAATATTAAAGATTCTCACTGCTTTTAAGGTTTTTTAAGCTTTTAAATCACATCTTTAACTTAATAAGTATTCAAGTTTTCTTGTCTTATATTTCAGTTGTGCAAAACTTTTTTGTAATGTAAAAAATATCCTGCAGTTCATCATAAACCGATATACAAACTAAACGTATTTTGTCAGTCTGGCAGCTGGCATTTTTGAAATGTCTAAGGTTTTCTTACTGTGTTTTCCTGTTTTCGTTGGAATTAAATAGTAAATAAATTATAACTCAAATATGTCTATAAGGACTATAGTGTATTAATTTCACAACTTATATTTCTTTCTATTCTTAAGTTAAATAAAAAATTGTGATATTCAATAACAAAAATGACGACACCTAGTACTTCGGTATGTATGTTTATTTTTATAAAGATTACAAAGTTATAGCATTCTCAAGTTAATTGCTATAGGTTTGTGGACGCTTTTTAATATTTTATTTAGGTGATATTTTATTCTGCGTCGTCAGAAAATGTGAGGTTATATTGAAATGACGGACGAACAGCTGTACATCACATGATGGAGGGGGTATGAAAAGAATCTCAAAAAGCCTCTTGTAAAGTCACATCACTGACTTAGCATTAAAAGCCAAACTGTACTGTTTTGAATGTGAAAATATGTGGGGTACAGTTGATATGTCTTTATGTTAAAGCTGAATTTAGAAATCTGAAAGCCTTGGAGCAACACCAATTTGGGAGGTCACAAATTATTTTTCGTCAGTTATATAGAACTACCTACGGTTATAATGATTGGGAATTGTCATATTTTACTTATTGCCTGATTTTATTGAGCAAATATTGATAAATCATTTAATAACAATATAATCATGTTATAACAAAGTACTGTAGGAAAAATAGTGGACAACAAAACAAAAGATAAGTGGTTTACAAGTGTTTAGGTACTCTTTAGGATTTGAAAGATTTAATTGTTTTATGAAGTCTCTATTGTGCAAACCTTCCCTTTAATCCTGCACTGGTAGTTGTTTTTTTTTTTTCATGTTGGATAATGAGATGAGATGGATGTTTATTATTATCATCATCAGCCTGTGTAATGTCCACTGCTGAACATGGGCCTTCTCCTGGGGTAGCGTATTTGCCATAGGCACCATGCTTGGCAAGCAGGTTGGCGACCGCAGTATTTTGTTGTACCACACAAGGAAATGCTGCTGCCTGTTCCTCAATAAACTATTGTTATAACAATGGGGACCAATGGCTAAACATGCTTTCCGAGTTTATTATTATGCTGCGTTGACTATGTAATATTAAATTAATAAAAAAAAGTCTCTTGCAAGAGATTGAAGGAGCGAGGGGAGGCCTTTGCCCTGCAGTGGGACAACGTAGGCTCTTAATATTAATAATAAAAATAGGTTAACATTTGACCTAATCCTGAAACTAGGAGGGTGACATAAGAAATATAAAAGGAATTTTTAAAATTTCAAGGGATCAAATGGGGTGTCAAAATATGTATGGAGAAATCAAAATCTAAGCAGAATAAATTGCAACACATTGTAATCAATGTAATTCCTCATAATCCAATCAAAATCCAGAATAGATATAAAATACACTAAACAAATATTTTACTTGCAGCAAGGATCATCGCAAGAGTTCAAGATCCGAGTCCCTAAAAATGTGAAGAAGAAGTACCATGTGATGAGGTTCAATGCCACACTCAATGTAGACTTTGCAAAATGGACTCATGTCAAGATGGAAAGAGAAAACAATATAAAAGAGTTCAAAGGAATGGATGAAGATATGCCTAAGTAAGTCTTTGAGGAAAATTGTAATTTGAATGTGTTGCAATATTTTAATTAAGTGTAAGTGTTATATTTTATGTTAAACATCCCGAACAGTTGCAAACTGGTTAAATTTTTTATATGGCACCCTTATTCTATAAAAAAAAATGGTTTATGTTATTCTCATTATATACCTTGCACAGCAGGTAGGCTTAGTCATTCAAATGGGTAATTTGTCAACTACAAATTACTCATTTGAATGATTAAGACTAAGTATATGTATATGTATTTTAATAATTAATTTAAAATGTTGTGAGTAAATAAATATGTACGTTGATTTATAACTATAAAAGGCGAATTTGTAGAAATTAGCTTGTTGTAAATTTTCTGAATATCTTACACTTGCACGGAGTCACTCCAATTTCACACAAAATATTGTATACCTAATATTCACTCGTTTTACTTACTAAGCTTTGTTGCACATTGTGTGGTAGGATATAAATTAGAGTTGCCCAACTATCGATAGTTTCGCTATCGATAGGTGACCTCGAAAAATAGTAACAATATCGATAGTGCTATCGATAGTATCGATAATATCGATACTATCGATATCACAAATTAACTAATACTATTGATTGGAAGCAATAGTATCGATACTATCGATAGTATCGTTGCATTAAATGATTAAAACTATCAATACTATCGATAGTTTGTAAAACTATCGATACTATCGAAGACCAACCCAGGAGCAATACTATCGATACTATCGATAGTATTGCTCCTAAACACATATTGGTTCTCGATAGTATCGATACTATCACTAATATCGATACTATCGATAGACTATCGATACTATTGATATGACGTCAACTATCGATAGACTATCGATAGTCGACTATCGATAGGCAACACTAATATAAATATGACAATTCTAAATATATGTAACCATTTAATAGTAAAACGACTGATATCTTGGTGAATTGCCCATAAAAATGTTTGCTGACTAAAAAGTTGGTTGAAAACAAGCTCCAAAGCTTGCAACACCGACGCAAGGTGGCTTGCTTACCGGTATTTTACAGGTTGCACTTTGGAGAAAGTACCCATTAGCTGCACAATTTAATACCTCCTTCTCCATTTCGTCATCGGACAACCAGACGTAGGAAGGGCTACCACCCATATGTTGTTGATATCCCGCGTACAAAGCGTTTCGCTTCATCTTACATCATGCGAACAGCTGAAATGTGGAACAGTCCTGGCATCTGTATTTCCGGAACGTTATAATCTGGGTGTCTTTAAGGCTAGAATTAAGAGGCATTTACTGAATGCGCATGCTCCATCTTCGTCTTCTTTGTCGCTTTCCATCAGGCGAAACTGAGGACAAACGCACTTTCAGTTTCAAATTAAAAAAAAAAAAATCCTTTCATCAATGGTATTTTACTTCAAATAAAAAGTGTAGCCTCACCATATGTTTTAGACACATAGCTCCCATAGCTGGAAGACAAGGTAACTTCTAGCAGAATTTCTTCAATAATTTGGTATCTGTTATGTGACCTACTGACCGCAAGGAATCTACTTTAATTTGCCTATGTTCTTTGTAGATTTGGTGCTGGTTCAGAATACGGTCGCGACGTGCGCGAGGAGGCTCGGCGCAAGAAGTTTGGTATTATCTCCCGCAAGTACAAGCCCGAAGACCAGCCTTGGATCCTCAAAGTTGGCGGCAAGACCGGCAAAAAGTTTGTTACTATTAATAATTACTAGCTGTACGTATCTGGTGTTGCCGGTCAAACATTCTAACACTTCTCATGATCTTTCCAAAATTTTCTTGCATACAAGATATGAAAGAAAAATTGGAATTCTTTGGAATTACCAACACAATAAAAAACGTAACAGTCAAATTTGATGATCCATCCTCAAGTCATTATTGTACATTATCTACATTTTGGTGATCTATTTTTCTTTATATAGATTGAATACCTATTTTGTTATAGAATTCTCATATCAACAGCACTACTTTGTTTTAAAGACACATCCCCTTTTTTTTAGCAGTATGGAATATCAATCCTTGTATCTTAGGGAACTTTTTAAACACAATTCTCATTCACACTACTCAGTATCTATGAATTGTGTTTAAAAAGTTTATATCCAGAGTTGGGATTACCTGTGGTTTACAGAAATAGTCACATGATTGGACATCTAACCCACGTACCACTAAGCAGTAAGCCACCTGTAGAGTTAAGGCGGAAAAATATTATTAAAACGCCACGCCACCCGACGACACGCCACGCGTGTTGAGTCGAATCAAATGGATTGTTTTCTATAGACCAGAAACACACTATGAACACCCGACACGACGACTCGCGCGTACTGATGCACAGGTGTTGACACGTGGCGTGGCGTGGCGTTTTAATAATGTGTTTTCGCCTTTAAACTTACTACCAAGCCAATTATGTTAAAAAGTAAAACGTGGCATTTTTGTCATGTAATTGACCTGCCACTTCCAATTGCGAATCTGACAATACATTTGAAAGTAGAACAGGTGCATATTGTCTTGAAGAAAACTTAAGGACATAGATAAAGAAAAAATAACAAGAACATCGTAATTGTCTTACAGGAAACCTAAGAAGAACATATATTGACATAAAAAAAGATTTTTTTTGTCAAAATTTCTATAGTAAAATATTTGAAATTTACTACTATTTTTTTTCCAGATTCAAAGGCATCCGCGAGGGTGGTGTGTCAGAGAATGCTGCGTACTACGTGTTCACACACGCTGCAGATGGAGCTATTGATGCATACCCACTGCAGGAATGGTAAGGATTTTTGTTCGACTTGGTCTTCAGCTCTTCAAGTTTACCGGTTCTACCGTGGCCGAATGGTTAGGGGCTCCCTCCCGACCCTTAGTTTTGCTAAGAGCCTTCCGATGCCCTCGTAGACCCGAAGTCCGAGAGGCCCGCGAACTGTAGAGCGACAGTTGCACAAAACTCCCCTAAAAAAAAAAAAGCTATAATCCCTCAATCTCCCCGCCAGCGACCACCCTGAGCCGAGGTCCAAGTCCCACAGGGCACGCCCTCTTGCGCAGGTTGCTTTGTTTGTCGTGTTTAAACCATCTATCTCGGCTGGAGCTCTGCTCGCCTTTATGTCCGGTGAAGTAGCAAAAGCCTCGGGGCTAACTACATATTATGTCCGTCCGAAAAAAAAGGTTAGATGCAGGTTCGAATCCTGCCGGTGATCTAAATTTATTAATCTCAATTTTGAAATTTGTCTTCAGAGTTATTACTAATTTTGTTTTATTTCATCATCGGAATATTCTGTAATAATATCACTTTGCTCCTGTGGTTTGTAGCATGATGATTTATTCAAGGTGCTAGTAAGGTATATGTTATCCTTTTAACAGTAGACAGTGTTGTGTATAACGAAAAAAATTATGTGAAATAATAACTTAATTTTTTTACTAACATTATCAATGTGATTTGTTTTATTATTATTTTTTATTTTTTTTAATTGGCTTCTCATGTTGTTACAGGTACAACTTTCAGCCTATACAGAGATATAAAGCTTTGTCTGCAGAGGAAGCAGAGCAGGAGTTTGGAAGGTAAGTTGTTCATCACTACATTTTAGAAACATTTTACCTGTCTAGGACCAATGTCTAAAAGGTCAGGTAAGACACAGTTGCACAAAACTACACTCATCATAATCAACAGCCCGTTTACGTCCACTACTGAACATGGGCCTCCTCTTAACAGACCTTGGCAAGTCGGGATCGTTGAGGGATTTTGCCATAATCACCACGCTTGGCAGACGGATTGGTGATCGCAGTAATATGTTAACCTTGGGCTAATAGACGCTGCTGCCCATTCATCAGCCATATGTCCCTTAGTCGCCTTTTACGACACCCATGGGTAGACACGGGGTGGTCTATTCTAAACCGGAAACCACACGGTAAAAAAACTACACTACATACTTAAAAAGTCCAAATCAGTCCAAGGTAGTTTATAAACGTAATAGAAAGCCTGGAGCCCTGCTCTTCTTTATGCCCGGTTCAGTAGCAAAAGTCAACATGGGCATGTCCGTCAGAAACAAAATCGAAAGATTATTTATTATAATAGTTATGTTTTGAATTATTCTGTATTGACCATTAAGATACCTATATTTATTATATATATTGCTAATGACAACCTCCGTAGCGTAGCGGTATTTGGCTCGCTTTAAATCTCGGAGGCCGTGGGTTCGAAATCTTTGTGTAAATTCTAAAATATTTCTATTCTAATATCTCTATTTATTTTCCGGGTCTGGTTGGTTGAGGGACTACCCTCCGTGCCTCGGAAAGCACGTTAAGCCGTTGGTCCCGATTGTTATTATATCATCTATAATAATCGTATATCAAAGATCGGGCAGAAGCGTTTCCTTGTGTGGTACAACATAATACTGCGGTCACCAATCCGCCTGCTAAGCGTGGTGACTATGGCAAATACACTCCCCCAGGAGGAGGCCCATGTTCAGTAGTGGACCAGCTACTGCAACAATGTGTATTAAATTAAACATGAAACTAAATACGCAAGGGGACAAATGTCTCACGACATGCGTGGCTGACATGTCTAGTGTGACATGTAGTAGGTACAATCGATATATTATTATGTACTTTTTCAATAATATTAAAAAAATAAAAGGATTAAAATGTTTTCAAACCTTAGTTAGGCGTGTTCTTGATTCGTCCTAAAACCGATTATCTTGAATTACAAGGCACTAGAGTTCATTTTGCCATGTATATTTATTTGAGATTTATTGTTTTTACATTTCTATTAAAAAAAAGGTCTATTTTAAAATTTTAATGTAACGTTTCGATAGTTACTCTGATGGCAACTCTTCCTTTTTGTTTTTTGCTGTCCGGGGGGAAATGCATTTACGCATTCCCATCGCCGCTGCAGCGTATTCGCGCGCTGGCGGTGGGATATGTGGGACTCGCCCTCTCCGTAGCATGGTATGCTAACTCACACCACGAGAAGAGGACCGTACACCACTAAAATCCCCCGGACACTCCTTCGATCCGCCGTTTGCGAGGGCCGGGCACCCATGAGTAATCCGGCCATGGCAACTCTTCCTGCCAATTATTAGCAACAACTTTCTATGAAGTTCTCTAAGAAACTGACCAGCTGAAAATTTCCTTGCAACTTGTCAAGGTCAAGCATAAAAATATTAGCATTCTGCCCTCCTCTTTATAAATTATAAGTGTGCGAAATATCATATATACTCCTCCTTCCGCTCAATTGTCGTATAAAGTGGTACAATATTTTTACTTCTCGTATTAATATATAGATGTGTGATCGACAGACGTAATAAGGTGCTGAACTACTTCTCGTTGATGTTCCGCAAGAGAATGCGCGGTGACGATGCGGCTGATGACGCAGAGGACCCCGATGATAAGAAACCTAAAGGCGCCAAAGCTAAGAAAGGTAACACACTATACTAGAGCCATTACAAACGTGCGAACTGAGTCATAAATCATTACGTCAGAGTAATGTGACGCTCCGACGCAGGTAGCTAGGACGCCGCGGTCGTTGATTATTTAATATCTTGCATTATTTCCTTAACCTTTCCCTTATTACCTGCTATTGACTATCGACAAATCCCTTTTTTATTGTTACACACAACACTAGGAGTGCAAGCGAGAGTTCCGATATGCCTATAAGTGTGAGCGAGAGGTCTGATAAAAATGATTTATGACTCAGTTCGCACGTTTGTAATGACTCTAGTATAGCTAGATTAGTTTATATCTGTAGCGACATCTACAGTAGTCGCATAAACTACAAGAAGACGAGCAGCGCCATCTATCACCTTGCATCCTAACTAACCTGTATCGCGCAACACAAGTTCGCAAATCTATTCGAACATATACAAGTTCTGAACAGCAACAAATGGCCGTCGGCTGCCGGGCAAAGACGATCTTTATTTTTTGTGGAGGAACACGACGTACATTAATTTTCATGTGTCACTACTTAGCAAGACCGGATTTAAGAGAAGGCATCCAGGGAAACTGTCCCGGTATTTCCACAATAAAGGGCCCCCACAATAGAGATTTACATTTTTTCAAATTCTGACAAGTAAACTCTACAACTTTTCTTTTATTTATTTTTGTCGGTGTTACACCTTTACGACAAATGTTTCTGACGTATAATGGCATATCGGACCTTATGCTTCTGAGCTCTGCATTTATAACATC
The DNA here is from genome assembly GCA_947037095.2 of Nycteola revayana. Taxonomy (NCBI): domain Eukaryota; kingdom Metazoa; phylum Arthropoda; class Insecta; order Lepidoptera; family Nolidae; genus Nycteola; species Nycteola revayana. The sequence goes on along the minus strand of OX344845.2, from coordinate 21,001,475 downwards.
CTTACATGTCTATTAACACAATATAATGTACACATATTTCAACATAACATAAAATAATTTTATAAAAAATAATGTTATCTATCGAATATCATTGCAGATCTAAAGATATCGGAAATGGACGAGTGGATGGACTCGGATTCGGACTCGTCGGGCTCCGAAAAGGAAGACAAGGACAACGATAGTGATTCGGGTGCTGCCAAAAAGAAGAAGGAGAAGAATAAGAAAGGTAAACAAAGGATAATATCTCTGTAATTCATGAAATGTAGACTTTACTTAGATAGTAGATTCATGAAGTCTTTACGACATGACCGATTTGGGTCATTTGGCTCATTGTCCCACTGCTGGACAAAGGTATCTTCCAATTCCTTCCAAGCATTGCTGTCGATAGCATGTTGTGACCAATCTTGCAGATCAGGCGACGGCTTCGGCGACGAGTCTTTCATCCTTTATTATCAGGATAAAACTTTTTTTTATATGATTTTGGAATATTTTTTGACGGAATTTGAAATCGGTACTTCTCTTTTATCATACAGGATGAAATTATGTTTTTTGTTTCCGGTGGCAGAACGATAGTATAATAAAATTAAGACCATCCATTAGTGTTCAGACCAAAATAAGATAGTTAGCTTGAGCAACTAGTCGTAATAGTAGAGCAGTAGTCTTAAGAGCCGTGGAAGATCGACTTTCGCTCATCTGATGACCAGATGAGACATATTTTTTATTCCAGTATACCAATTTTCATACCAGGATTTAAAACTTATGGGTTATTATTAGATTTTACAGAAATAAAGAAATCCAATTTTTTTTTTATTTTTTTTTATCAAGTTTAGGTAAAAATGCACTTGACTATCCGATTTGTAGTCCGGTAGAACCATCTCATTAAATAATGTCATCTACAGCTGCTGCCAATAAGAAGAAGAAGAAAGTGAACGACGAGGCCTTCGAGGAGAGTGACGACGGAGACGAGGAGGGACGGGAGAGGGACTACATCTCAGACTCCTCCGAGAGGTACGTACTACATACATTCACGCCTCTTACCCATAGGGGTAGACAGATACCACTTCCTTCCACTTGCTCTTCTACATTCATTAATCTCAATTTCAATATTGTGATAAATAAATATAGACCACCTTCAGGACTCGAACCTGCATCTTAGGTATAGCCCCTAATGCCATGATCATCGAAATTTATCTTTTTTTTTTTTCTAATAAGTTTCTAATGGGAATGTTCATTAATCTCCTCATGCATGTCCTTCTGTTTAGTGTACTTTGATTTTGAATTTGGATTTATTAATGGTGACATCTAAATTAAAAACCAAATATCTATTGTTAATTCTTTTTTTTTGCATTTTGACACATTTTTTTGCGGAATTGACACAAAATATTTGGTTTTTAATTTAGATTAGTATGGATGCTAGTAACCCCTGATTCCAATAAATATAATCGTGACGTATTTTTGCAGTGAATCAGACCACGAGACTAAAGCCAACAAGGAGCTTAAAGGTGTCGCAGAGGAAGATGCGCTAAGGTAAGCGATATCACAATTTAACCGTAACCTTATGTATATAGGAAAACAATCTCTCAAATTCTATTGACTGCAAAACTGCGCTCTAACCCACTACCCCCCTCGCCCTCCCGACCCTTAGTTTGCAAGGAACTGCACCGTAGAGCGACAGTTGCACAAAACTCCCCTAGAAAATTAATTTCCTTCAATCCCCCGCCAACGACCGCCCTGAGCCGAGGTCCTAGACCCACAGATGACGCTTGCGCAGTTTGCTTAGTCTGTAGTTTGTAAAGCTGAAGCTCTGCTCGCCTTTATGCCCGGTGAAGTAGCAAAATCCTCGTGGCTAACTACATATATATCCGTCCGAAAAAAACAAAAAAGCTCTGACGCACTGTAGCAGACTAGCAGTGTAACGCGGGTAAAACCGCAGGTGCAGCTAGTTATGTATATAGTGATAAATGTATTCCTACTCCTTTGGGAGATGGAGAGGGAGAGGAAGGCCAAAGAAAAGAATGATGGATTGTGTGAAGAGTGATATGCAACAAAAAGGGGTTAGTGATAGTGTAACGGGTGACAGGACAGAATGGAAGAAACAAAATTGTTGCGCCAACCCCAAGTTACATGGGATAAGGGCAGGTAGAAGAAGTATTCCTATTCCTTTATGATCACTTTCACCATTAATAAAAGACATTTCAAATCTAGAGATCATAAGCATAAGGTCGGATGTGGCATTATACGTCAGAAACATTCGTCGTATGTGCTTTTCTCGTAAACTGGCACTTACGACCAAATGCTTCTGAAGTATAATAGTACAGTCAACAAAAGAGATAGGTTTACACATTGTAAAACGCATTTTCATATTATATGTCCACGATTATGAGAAGACTGCTAGCTGTGTACAAAGACACACAAACAGGTCAAACGAAGGACGCTGTTTGTGTATCTTTGTACACAGTTAGTAGCGAACTATGCGATAGCGATGATAGGACATCTAATCCCAAACGACCAGTTTACCACAAATATAATAGAAGGGAAGATAGACGTAAGAACAGGGAGAGGAAGACCAATAAGAAAGTTTACTGATCAACTTAAAGAAAAATTACAAGTGGACAGTTATAAAGAAGTAAAATTTGATATTGACGGTGTAAAACTATCTCTTTTTGTTGACTGTACAACCGTCCTTATGTTTCCGACGTCTAGAAATATTGCCTAAATTATGAATATATTTTTCTTACTTGTCAGAAAACTGCTGACCTCCGACGAGGACTCGGAAGAAGAACAGGAGAACAAAGAGAAAGAGGAGGAGGAACAAGAAGACGAGCCCACAAAGGAAGGAGAGGAACGCGCCAAGAAACTCAAAAAGAAGAAACAGCCAGAGGCCGGGAAGAAAGGTAGGCATCTATGTTATCTATGGTACTGTCGGTGACAGACAGATTTGCTATCTGTATTCATATCGAAACGTTATAACTTAAATTAGATCACTACATAGTATAAAACAAAGTCGCTTTCTCTGTCCCTATATCCCTATGTATGCTTAAATCTTTAAAACTACCCAACGGATTTTGATGCGGTTTTTTTAATAGATAGAGGGATTCAAGAGGAAGGTTTATATGTATTATACATCAGCATTGTACACGTGCGGAGCCGAAGCGGGTCGCTAGTATAAAATAAGAAATAAAAATATTTTTATTACAAAATCAAAAAATATGATCAGAATAAACTCTAGTGCCTTGCAATAAGATAGTCTGGCTTGCACGTATGGGTGTTCCTAACCCTAGTTCGAATTAATCTTAAAGAGAGGAGGTCGGATCCGTGCTCCACCTAAGTTCTCCACCTCCAAACACCATATACGGGTACCATTTATAGAGTCCCGTACTCCACCTGATGTCAAGTCTGTACTTGACATCAGGTGGAGTACGGGACGAGGAGTCAATTAATCTAGAAAAAGACATAATTGAATTATTTTAATCAATAGGATTTATGTTAACGATTTTTTTCTAGGATATGGCCCAAAGAAATTTTATTATTGATTAATTACATATTTTGTGAATCTAAAATAAAATTATAGTAGTAATGAAAAATAATTTCGCTAGAGTATAAGCAATCTTTAAAAAACATGATGTATAAATAGTTAGCCCCGAGGCTATTCCTACTTTACCGGTTTAAAAAAAGCAAGGCTCCAAGCCTTACGTCTGTTTGTGTGACACAGAGTCGAGTAGCGAGTTCAGCTCGGACTCCGACACGGACCCCGAGAGCAGTGGCGCCAAGAAACCCAGCAAGAAGAACAAGAACGGAGCCGACAAGAACGCACCCGGGCCCAGCACCTCTGGTCAGTATACTGAAATCTATACTAATATATAAAGTTGAAGAGTTTGTATGAACGCGCTTTTCTCAGGAATTACTGGTCCGATTTGATTTTTTTTTCTGTGTTAGGTAGTCAATTTATCGATAAAGACTGTTTTTAATTATGTAGTTGCTACCCGAACGGAAATTTCACGGGAAGGTAGTAAAAAATAAAATAAATATCATTTTTATTTACGTATACAACAATTATTCAATACAGAAAGAAAGAATGAAATGAATAAAATACATTAGATTATTAAAAGTATCTAATTTAAATTTAAATTTCTTGCAAAATTAGTAGCCGAGTTTTTGCACAGTAGCAGTATTCTTGTTAACCGTGCTAAGTTTAAATGCTTTTGTTACGTTGTATGCGTCGGTAGTGCAATGGGTAGGGATCGAACCGGCGATCATTTATCGCAAGTCTGTCGACTTAGCCATTGGTCTATGGCCCTTTTTAGGGTTCCGTAGCCAAATGGCAAAAAACGGAACCCTTATAGATTCGTCATGTCTGTCTGTGTGTCTGTCCGTCCGTATGTCACAGCCACTTTTTTCCGAAACTATAAGGACTATAATGTTGAAACTTGGCAAGTAGATATATGTTGTGAACCGCATTAAGATTTTTACACAAAAATTGAAAAAAAAAACAAAAAAAATTGGGGTTCCCCATACATAGAACTGAAACTCAAAAAAAAAATTTTCATCAAACCCATACGTGTGGGGTATCTATGGATAGGTTTTCAAAAATAATATTGAGGTTTCTAATGTCATTTTTTTCTTAACTGAATAGTTTGCGCGAGAGACACTTCCAACGTGGTAAAATGTGTAACTTCTAAAATAAGAGAATGATAAAACTAAAAAAAATATATGATGTACATAACCATGTAAACTTCCACCGAAAATTGGTTTGAACGAGATCAAGTACGTAGTTTTTTTTTAATACGTCATAAACCGTAAACCGCAATTTACCTTTCATTCATTCAACTATTATTAACAATCATCAATCATCATTATCAAAGTTGCAACTAGTACGGAACCCTTCCTGCGAGAGTCCGACTCGCACTTGGCCGGTTTCTTATTGCCAGCGCTGGGAAACGAGCTGGTGGTTCATATGTTGGTAACTGATGCCGCTGCTCATAGACTTCAGTAGTGCTAATCTACACAACTTGCCAAGCCTAAAATGGTCCTTTCATTAGGGTAGTAAATATCGCAAATAGTTGTCCCTATGATCTTATACATGGCTAATAATGTGTGTGTGTGTGTGTGTGTCCCGCTAGGCGGCGGCTCCCGCGCCGGCTCGCCCGCGCCCAGCGCCGCCGCCGCGGCGGTGGCGGCCGCCGCAGCCGCCAACAACGCGCCGCCCTCCAAGAGACCCAAGCTCGACCCCGCCTACAAGTCAGTATTTACTGTCGCACCCACATTGTGGAGGCTTTTGCTACTTCACCGGACATAAAGGGGAACAGAGCTCCAGCCTTCATAAATGATTTAAAAATACAGACTACGCAACCTTCGCAAGAGGACGTCCCCTGTGGGACTTGGACATCGGCTATGACGTTTAGTTTTTTAGGGATCGAAGGAATAAATTTAGATTTTGACAGAATTTCCATACAAGTTTACCAGAAAACTTATTTAAAATATTCCTAATTTACTAACAACGACAACTGTAGCGTAGCGGTATTCGGCTCGCTTTAAATCTCGGAGGTCGTGGGTTCGATCCCCAAGCCAGACAAGACATTTTCGTGTATATTCTAAGATTTCTTTCCGGGTCTGGATGGTTGAGGGACTACCTTCCGAGCCTCCGAAAGCACGTTAAGCCGTTGGTCCCGATTGTTATCATCATCTATAAGAATCGTATACCAGGGAACGGGCAGCAGCGTTTTCTTGTTTATTACAACATAATACTACGGTCACCCTTCCTTGAGAGGAGGCTTATATCCATAAGTAGACTTTGTACGGGCTGATGATGATGTTAATGATGAAGACTATTATAGTGTGTATTATTGTATACTAGCGGCCCGCCCCGGCTTCGGACGGGTGGACTTTTATACCCTACCCCTGCCCTACCCTACCCCTACCCTACCCCTACCCTACCCTACCCTACCCCTACCCCTACCTAGTTCTTAGCTACCTCCCTACCAATTTTCAGCCAAATTGGTTCAGCCGTTCTTGAGTTATAAATAGTGTAAAATGTATTCTGCTATTCAGGGCGGAGACAAATCCAACGAAACAAAAACCATGAAAATTGATCCAGCCGATCTCGAGTTATAAGGGTTGTAACAAACTCGTCTTTGTTTTATATATATAGATATAAATGGTACGGAACAATTTGTGCGCGAGTCCGACTCGCACTTTACCGGTCGTTCTCATAACATTTTCATTATCCCCTTTAGCGACTGCGGCGTGACTGAGGTGGCCGTGCGTCGGTACCTGGCTCGCAAGCCGATGACGACCACGGAGCTGCTCACGAAATTCAAGTCCAAACGCACGGGCGTCAGCAGCGAGCGCCTCGTGGAGACCATGACGCAGATACTCAAGAGGATCAACCCCGTCAAACAGAACATCAACGGGAAAATGTACCTTAGCATTAAGAACACGTGATTGTTATTATATTGATACGTTTTTTAAAACTTGGTTTTATTTTACTATACCCTTTTTTATATAATATACCCTCCGTGCCTCGGAAAACGGGTGTACTACGCCAAATCGAATGCCAAATAATCGAATATCATTTGATCGACCACTATAAATCGAACGACTAAATACTCGAACGTTCATAACATCGAATGGTTATTAAATCGAACATTCAATACGTCGCACACTCAATACATCGAGTGTTCAAAATATCGAATGTTTGTTTGATCGAGTGATCAAAATATCGAATGTTTGTTTGATCGAGCGTTCAACGCATCGTATATTCATTCTAAACTTTTTTTTTGTATTTTTAAGAATACAAAAAAAAGTTTTTCTTTGTATTCTTAAAAAATATTTGTATTGATCTTTGGATAGAATGAATATGCGATGCGTTGAACGCTCGATCAAACAAACATTCGATATTTTGATCACTCGATCAAACAAACATTCAATATTTTGAACACTCGATGTATTGAGTGTGCGATGTATTGAATGTTCGATTTAATAACCATTCGATGTTATGAACGTTCGAGTATTTAGTCATTCGATTTATAGTGGTCGATCAATTGATATTCGATTATTTGGCATTCGATTCGGCGTAGTACACCCTCGGAAAACACGTTAAGCCGTTGGTCCCGATTGTTATAACATCATCTATGATAATCGTATATCAAGGAACGGGCAGCAGCGTTTTCTTGTGTGATACAACGTAATACTGCAGTCACCAACCCGCCTGCCAAGCGTGTTGACTATGGCAAATACCCTCCTTCGAGAGGAGGCCCATGTTCAGCAGTGAACGTTATACGGGCTGATGATGATGATGACTAATTTCTATCTGACTATTGAAAAATAAATTAATGGAAATGTAATCTTATCAACATAGTTATAACATCCTACTATGTAATATTATAAACGCGAAAGTTTGTAAGTATGGACGGATGGATGGATGTTTGTTACTCTTTCACGTAAAAACTACTGAATCGATTTGACTGAAACTTTGCACGGATATAGTTAATAAGCTCGATTAACATATAGGCTACAAAAAATCACGCTCCGACCCACTGGAGCAGAGTTACTCGGGTAAAACCGCGGAACGCAGCTAGTCGTCTATAATAATCGTATTTCAAAGAACGGGCAGCAGCGTTTCCTTGTGTGGTACATCAATACTGCAATTTAGGACTCAGCTAGAGGCTAAAAAAAGACATGGGTTAGTTTTTAAAGCGAAATAAGGGTTGAAAGAGGGGGATGAAAATAATTAAAAACCCTACTCAAAGTCATAGTGACTTTGAGTAGCGTTTTTAATTATTTTCATCAACGCGGGCGAAGTCAAGGGCACAGCTAGTATTTTAATATTTTTTTAAATTTTAAATATAGTTATTTAAAGTTTTGGCACTGTAGCTCAATGGTGGACAAAGGTTATTATTATAAAGATCATGTCACTGTTCGCATTTCCGGGCTATCAACATTAACAACAACAACAACAACCTCCATAGCGTAGCGGTATTTGGCTTGCTTTTAGTCTAGGAGGTCATGAGTTCGATCCCCACACCGGACCAGAAATCTTGTGTAAATTGTAAGATTTCCTTCCGGGTCTGGTTGGTTTAGGGACTACCCTCCGTGCCTCGGAAAGCAGTTGTTCAGCAGTGGACGTTGTACGGGCTGATGATGATGATGAACATCTTCGATCCTTTCGATCCAACATCATTGCGGTATGCATAAAAGAATTCCCTCTACGGCGGCGGTATGAGATAAAACTGAAGCCATAATATAATTAGTAGAGTAGGTACCATTAATAACCATTGAAATAAAAACATTAGGTACATAATAATTCCAAATTATTTTAATAGTGGTATAATTTTTTGTACATAGATATTTGAAGATCGTAAGAAATTACTGTTTCTTGAATAATTGAGCGGTGGTTCCGACGCGGGTTTTTAACTTATTAAATATGTTTTTCCACCTTCCGTCTCTGAAAAAAAAAACAAGAAGATTTGGGCAGGAATTGCGGTGGAAGGCTAATGTTTTAAGTAATTTGTAAATAATTAGTTACTGTTACTGCTAGCCTGCATCATCCCACTGCTGGGCAAAGGCCTCTCCCCAAATAATTAGTAATCTGACGAAATAACAATGAAATGAAATAATGTATTTAATTCAGCACGCCATTCAGAATCACAATAAAAAAACTATTTGACTAACAGCAGTAGGTAGTAACAACTTCTTATAATGTACAGACAATGTACCTACTCCGTCCGTTTGTCATTGATACCACTATCATCATCATCAGCCCGTACAACGTCCACTGCTGAACATGGGCCTCCTCCCGAGGGAGGGTATTTGCCATAGTCACTACGCTTGGCAGAAGGATTGGTGACCGCAGTATTATGTTGTAATACACAGGTAAACGCTGCTGCCCGTTCCCTGGTATACGGTTATAACAATCGGGACCAACGGCTTAACGTGCTTTCCGAGGCACGGAGGGTAGACCCTCAACCACCCAGACCCGGAAAGAAGTCTTAGAATTTACACAAAGATTTCTTGTCCGGCGTGGGAATCGAACCCACGACCTCCGAGACTTTAATAGAGCCAAATACCGCCAAGCTACGGAGGTTTCCACTATACTCAAATGATAATGCTTAAGTTCATTAATTAGTAACAGAAATATGAACTAAATCTTGATATTTCAGTTACTATACTTCTCTTTTATATAGTAATTTAAAAGAATAGAATAAAGTCACTTACAGAATCTCAGCCCTGCCCTCTATGATGATGCGTTCGCCATCAGCTATTGTCTGCGGCATGTGTCGACCCGTGGTCTCCGGCAGCGACTGCCCTAAAGACGCGGCCACCAGCGCGATCACACCCATGATTAATAGTGGCAGACGATGCCATAAGCGCTCCTGTTAGTTGTAAAGAGGATAGTTATACATAACAATATAATTTTTAGCTAAGTTTTAGCAAGTAGTAGGTCATGCTGTCTTACTAAGGTTAGCTAATTAATTATATAATTTTTGATGAAGAGATCAGGAGCTATAGGTAGGTATAAAAAAATAACAAGCTTTAAAGTTACCATTTTCAAAATCATCGCCCTTGCGCTTGGGCGGCGCTTTCTCGTTAAGACAGATTTAGGTATTGCTTAATCTTTTCAAAAACTACAGGTTTATTGCTTGTGCCAACAAGCATCTTATTGGCACCAAGAATACCAATTCAACCAGTTTTATTTTAACATACAATAGGTCAGTGAATAAGCTTATGGCACATTTGATGGTAAGCAGTCGACATTATCAGCCTGTTCATATTCACTGTTGAAAATGGCTCTGAGAAGCCGGGTGGTTAAGGGATATTGCTATAACCAACAAACTTGACATTGGTGGTCCAAGCGGATTGGTAACTGCAGTAAGTTACCTTGAGCTGTTAGATGCCGATGCCCATCCATCAACTATATTTCCCATAGTCACCTCTTACTACGCCCTTGGGAACATATGGGGTGGTCGATTCTAAGCCGGAAACTACACGGATTTCGGTAAGTAGTTTACCGTGACTTATAAAGCTTCGAGCAAAAATGGAGTAGGTATCATTCGTGGGAACTAGCCCATGGCTATCCCAATAACATGAGGCTCTAAATTAGCTTCAGTCGAACACATTATAGTAGTACCAACGAGTCTTACAGAGTATACAATGAAAGGGGATAAAGCAGTGGCGACATAGCCACTTGTATGCATTGCAGCGGAGCCTGACGCGCGGACTGGAGTGGGCAACAGCTCGGTGGCCCACTGGATCGCTGTGTTGAACGACATGTTGATGAAGAACCGCGACATGATGGCCAATGACGCCTGGATGATACCTGCTTGCAAACAGTATCAGTTTAAAACTTGATGGCCTAAACAACGTCCGTGGATCCCAATAAATTACAAGATTTTCAACTTCACCTCTAATGTGCTGCAGTTTTTAGGTGTTGTTTCTGGTAGAACTTAATTTGCTTGTGGGCTAGTGAGTAATAGGGTATGTATAGGTATAAGCATGCCTACATAACACTTCTTTACCATTCACTGGGAAAAAACTGTATCCATTTAAAAACGTTGTTAGTAGTAGTTAATTCGTATTGAGACAGAAAAACGCAGTGCTAGCATAAGTTTTATAATTAGCGATTTGGAGTAATAAAAGTAGGTAGCTTTTGTTACCTTTATGAAGAGCTGCAGCAAAAAGGGCTAACATGCCTGAAATGGCCAAGGGAAAGATACACAAATTTCTGCGACCCCATCTGTAAGTTAAAAATATGTGCGTAAAAACAATAAGTAGGTACCTATTCATTATAACTATTCGGCATGACTTAAGGCTATGCAGTCTCATGACTGTTTCCTATTGCAATCCAAACTACACCGTCAATTATTTATTAAAAAATTAGCTCATATTTATTCGGATTAACGAACTAATGTACCAACCTATCAAGTAAGAAAGCCAATACCAAAACTGAGGGTATCTCCGTCGCCGCATGCAGGGTGAAAGTCACGAAGAAATCCAGGCCGAATTCATGGGACATTCGCAATAAACCGTCGAAGATAATTGTGCACATGCAGTATACTATGATCATCATTATCATAGTGGAGCGAAGAAGGGAGCTCTCTCGAAAAGCTTGAATTAAAGTTAAGTTTGGGTGCACTTTCTTCTGGTTTGCTGAATCCTGCGAAAATTTATTACGGTAATTACCGCGCCATTCATAGGTGACTGTATTGTAAAATAATAGTTATAAACAAAACTGCTGTTACCAATAGTCCAGTCAAGATACAATTTATTTTTGAATAAAATACCTAATTAGACTTACAATAAAACGTTCTATAACATCGTTAGGTACTTCGGTTCTATTAATTTTTTCAAACTTTCTAAGTACCACCAATGCCTCATTAACGTGTCCTTTATCCATTAACCATCTGAAAAAGAAATATTAAATTTCACTTAACTTAGCTAATTCTGGATACAAAGAGAAATTGGTATATTTGCGAATTGAGAAGAAAAGATGAAACAGAGAAAATATACAAATCGATTCATAAGTAATCGTTATGCTTTTCTTGTGCCTATAAACTTAAAAATATGTATTTTTCTTATTTTGGCCATCAGACTTTTATATACATGTTATCATGCTTTCAGGCTTATCACCTCATACTCTCCGGCACAGTCCACGGGACGATGAGAACCATGAACATAGGCAACGAAGTAACCCAGAGAAGCGTTCGCCAGTTGGAGACCCACAGCGCCAACCATGGGAGAATGACGCAGCCACCTCCAAAGAACAGAGCCATTGCTATGTTTGCCACTCTACTGCGCCAGTGTGGTCCCACGTATTCCAATACTGCCAATAAAAATAGAATTATAGTTCCTGATTTTCCAGTTACAACAATGGTATGTGAAACTTTGAACATTTAGTAGTCTACAGTTTTGTGAAATGAAGAAGTTGGATTACGAAGGAAACTCAAGGTTACTCAAGACTGCATCTTTTAAGGTAGGTACTTGTATAACTTACCCAAAATATACATCATCATGAACAAGTTATCAAATCCCATGCCCACTATAAACCGGCACACAGCGAAATCGATAAAACCTTTGGTGTAAATTGTTGCAATTCCGCCAACTGCGCCTAAAATATTTGCTCCTGAAAGTTTTTTATTACAATTAGAATAGACAATAAAGGGATTCGCGTAGGAAAATTGGTATGTTTATAATTGTTTCTAGATGTTTATTTAGATTAAAAAATGAAATAGGTAGGTACTCTACCTACTACAGCTGGAACTCTCCCGAAGCGATCGGCGATCCAGCCAAGAAGTAAACCTCCCACTATAGCGCCTCCAAAGAAGATAGCTTGAGCTAATGGAATGTAACTGGATTTCTGGCATACCCATTCTCTCTGTAGGGCAAATATGTTTTTTAAACAGATTCCTGAAGAGTTTGAGGAAGGAGTAGTAAGTAAGTAGTTACCTAATATCGTTCATTCTGTCCGTTTTTGTAAATTTAAAATGAAAGAAAGATGTTAAACTGTACTTATAGTAAAAACAACCAAAAATACAACACTCACCAAAGGTAAGAGTAGTTAACATTTTTCCCTTGCTATGAACCATACCTATTATTATAATAAAAATATCTCAGGGCTAAAATTGAGTTAAGCGGATGCCTGCGCGGTTTCACACACAGGTGAACACGCTCAGGCGACCGTCGCGCGTCGTCCTAGATTGACAGGCCTCGAGCGTGTTCAGTTCCATACAAAAATGCTCTGGACGCGATTTTAAGCGACGTGACAGGTGTCTGTCTATTTTAGTCCTAATGCGTATTACTAAGTCCTTACTTCAGTTGACACTGTTGGATATGGGATATCTGTAAAGTCGTAATCCCATCCTCGTTTGCAGAATATTATAGGTGTGTTAGGTGGCGGCGGAGTCACGGTGTCTTTAGATACTACACTCCAGTCTATGTTGTACATACGGCAGCGGTCAAAGGAAACATCATCGTCATCGTATATTGGAGGAGCTATCATATTTATTCTGTCAAGTTAACAACAATTTGAAAGTTAGATGTATATAGCACCAAGATAATATGCGTACTATCTCTTGACTATTGACTCAATTCTTACTATTTTTGTACAGCTTTGTTTTGCTACTTTCTGCCCTAAGGAGTTTCGTTGTTTCCTCTCCCTTTCTACCCCCAAGAATACGAACCTTAGATTTTGCTCCCCTGAACCAAAAGCTAGATACGCCCTTGGTAGCAGCTATCTAACCAGCTAAATTTGATATATTTAAAACCTAGTTTGAAGAAATAAACTATTTACCTGTGGTCTACTGATAAGTTCTGCAACTCCGGCACATGACACCAATACCGAATAGGAGTTTCAGTGATAAAAATCTGGACGAAATAGGCGAATGCTAAGAAGAATCCAAAGGGTAGCATGGCCAAGAACAACAGCTTCTGGTACAAACCCATCTCTCCAACATGGTACAAAACCGAATCCAACACATTCTCATTAGGAATTAGTTTCTCTCTATTCGGGCCCTATGCAAGAAATAATAATTTTAAGTGAAAGTAATCTACTGTTTAAGTTATATACCTTTGTAACTTTCCCTAAGTATAAGCCTTCCCAACCTGCAAAGTTATGTTATAAATATTTAGATAAATACAGGATCTATAGAGTAAGCAAATAGCGGAAAGTAAACAGTAGATTACAGATTTTAAATGTATATTTTTACAGCAGCATGGGCTTCGTTTTCATTTGGACGATGTGTGCTAGGGCCGCTGGCAGAAGCTTTCGTATCTTCTAGGTTATTTTCACTCTCCATGTTTTTATTTGTGATATTATACTGGTAGAATAGAAATGTCTTAAAATTTAATAGAGTACCTATTGAATTAATATTTTGAAATAGGATATTTTGTTTAGTGTAGAATTTTTCAAACAAAACTTATGTCTGACTATGTCACATACAAGCTTGGACATCAAAAAGAATGAGATTTTGCAGGAATGTATTTTTTTTCTATTTACAACCTAAGACCTTAAAATATTTGTGAGGCTCAAAAGGCTACCCAAACAAAGGCCTCAAACTGGTCCATTAAACAATCTGACATTTTGAAAGTGACGTTTCTAAGATTTTCAAAGTACGCTTTGGATTTCCACTTACTTTTGCTTATTTCTAATTTAATTTAGATATCTAAGTGTTATTAATAGTAAGAGTTCAAAATGTCGTTATTTCGAAAGCCAAAGAAGATCCAGCGTCGTGTGTTTTGTGCTGATGACGACGAGGATGGCGACCCTGAGCCTCCGCCGCCGCCAGTCATCAGCGAAAAGAATTCAACACAGAAAGAAAAGAAAGAAAAACCTGCTAAGAGTAAACAACTGCTAAGTTTCGCTGACGAAGGTAACGTATTAATTTAAAGTTGTCATTTAAATTAATTTAATTGGTTTTCCAAATTAATAATTGTTTACGTTTAGGTTATATTCTATGTACAACTTTAGCTGTGTTACGGCTGTCTTTACTGTCTTTAGAAGCTCTTGTGACATCCGTCCGTAAGACCACAGCAGGTATTTCAATCAAAGTCATTCTAGTTACACAATTTATAAGTTGAGGTTGTGTGGACGTTTGAATAAATTAGATACATGATAATGCTAATCATACATTAAGTTTGGATGAGGAGATCCAACAAGTTTCATTTTCAAAGCCTTCCTAAGTTTATTAAACTACTGAGGGCTAGTGATGGCTTAAGATTGGTGTTATTTCATTTATTCGTTTTTTCTTAACTATTATATGCCTTTTTATTTCAAAATAATTTTCTTATAATAAATTTCTATAAATAAGTAACATTAATTTCAATTAAAATTATTAATAATGCATGATGTAGTTAAACTATAATTGTAAGTGCATTAAGTATTTAATATAATTTGGTATATGTTATGTGTTATTGCTGTACTTATGTAGGGAGCCCTGTATTTAATAAAAGTTTGAAAAGCCCTTAACTTAACTATTGAGTAGTCCATGTTAAGTAAACTAGAACACAGCACAGCATCTTATTACATCGTCTAAGTTATTACTTAGTAATGTGCAATACTTTACAATAACCATTGTACAATCATTAATTGAAACCTTGCATGTCATCTAGTTCTATAATGTTTAATAAATTAATGTTATAATATTTGATGTCTCTCTTTCAATCAGGGATTGGGATTGATTGTGGGTTTGATTTCATCACTAATGTAATCACTACACACATTACTTATCAACTGACAAGTATGTCGTATGTTTTGGTAGCTCCTTGTATACAAAACAGCAGATTGTGTACTTTACATACACTTAACTTACAAAGCCGTGCCGTGTGGTTTCCGGCTTAGAATAGACCACCCCATGTCCTCCCATGGGTGTTTTAAAAGGCGACTAAGGGACATATGGCTGATGGATGGGCAGCAGCATCTATTAGCTCAAGGTTTACATCTTACTGCGATCACCAATCCGCAATATCCCTCTATGATCCTGGCTTGCCGAGGTCTGTTAAGAGGAGGCCCATGTTCAGCAGTGGACGTAAACGGGCTGTTGATGATGAACTAACAAAGCACAGTTTCTGTTCCTGTGAAGTAGCAAAAGCCTCCTGGCTAACTACATAATGTACATCTGAAAAGAAAAAAAAAAACAGTTTCTGTGGTAATAATAGTTATTAAGTACTAAGGTTTTACCCACATAATTCCTAATATAGCCCATGTTATTAATACTAAAACTAATTGTGAAAGATTTATTAAAATCCATCCAATAGTTTTTAAGTTTATATCATTCATACAAAAACAGGAATCTTTCCCCTCTATAATATTAGTATTGATTTAACACTCTTGTCTAAAATAATTGGAACTGTATGGGTTTCTCATTATAATCCTTTTCATTTGTTCCAGAGGAAGAAGTAGAAGAGTTCAAAGTGAAGAAATCATCACAGAGTAAGAGACTCGCCAAGCAGCGGGAGAAGGAGAGACTGCGTAAAGACGGAAAACATGATGGTGATAGTAACAAATTTGACAATAATGAACACGAGGTAAGGTGGCTACACAGTCATGAGTGAGACTTAAGAGAATATTTTACAATAACTTGTTCACAGATAGAATCTATGCTTTTGAGTGTCAGACACTTTATTTTATTTGTTACTAACGATCCACCCCGGCTTCGCATGGGTGCCATGCTGATGTATCATACAATATAAATCATCCTCCTGAATCACTATCTACTAAAAAAACTGCATCAAAATATGTTGAGTAGTTTTAAAGATCTAAGCATACATAGGGACGGACAGACAGTGGGAAGCAACTTTGTTTTATACTATGTAGTGATTATTAGTTATTCTATCAGAATGGAGTGAGTTAATTTACAGTATGTTTATATATGTTGAGTTGATCAACTTTCTAGTTATCTAACTACGGTTCTAACAAAACAAATCATCTGATAAAGTTAGGAGGTTATGGTTGTTTAAAAGAAATAACCTAACCTCGGAGTTCAATAGGACTAAATGAAGTTGAAGTTATTTGTTTTGTTACAACAATAGCATAGTTTGGTTAGGTTAGGTCAAGTGTTATAATAATTAAGTGCATTCACTGTAACTGGCAACATAATTTAACGATATGAGTGGCACGAAAGTTGATCAATTTACGATTCTTATTATTTTCTGGTGACATATATACTTTCATAAATATTTAGATAGCCTCCATAAATATGTTTTAATGTTTTGAACATTAGACAGATTCACCAGAATGGGTAGAATAACATGCCTAATTGCAATCTATTTCACCTTATTTTGTAACAAGGAAAATTAATATTATTTATCTAGTAGACTCTTATGGACATATCATTACAACTTAGAACAATATGTTTTAATAATAGCCAACTACTGACTATTTTTGTCAAAATTAACCAAAAACACTTTTTGTAATTGTATCCTGAAAACTGTTTTAATATTGCATTATAACATAAAATAAACAACAATTAATGAACCAAAGTAATATAATATTTGTTTATCCACAATACTATAACACTGTCTAATATAGGAAATGAACAACCACTCCGAAAACAACGTAGAAAAGAAAGCTCCCAAGAAGAAGGTTACATTAGAGGGGCTGATTCTATCTGGCCGCGAGGCTTTGGCAGCTGACGGGGCTGGGGACTTATCAGACGAAGATGAACAGGAAGAAGAAGATGAAGATGAGGATTCCCGAGGGTTCCACCGGTATCGGGCCGAGTCAGTCCGAGCAGCGCTGGCGACTGCCCCAGGGATTCCCGACGCGGCTCTCATCCACGCTGCACGCAAGACCAGACAGCAGGTATGAGAGGTGAGGGACTAGCGAATGCACCCTGGACACATCTGCTCGGGCTCCGTTGTTGTTGATCTTTCGTTTACAGGTTGATAGACCAGGATGGGGATATCCAGTTGGGGCATAAGAGTATTGCCATTTGTTTTTCACATTGTATTTGGAGACATGACAGCAATACAGGAATATATTTTTGTGTTCAATTGAACATAGGAATCACTTGACTTTAGCTGTTATCACATGTGATATACTCTGCAGAATATCGTTTTAACCACAATATGGCTTTTAATTAGTCTTTTGTATAAAATATAGTGGCAGTGGCCCAAAACTACCATAAAAAATAATATCATAATACCTCAATGCTCCCCATTGCCCATTTATTTTCCACCCTGTGGTCCTAAAAGTCTTATGCTCTGTCATATTGTGTACTTAGAACTTAACCATATCAGTTAGGATCAATTAGTAATACAAATTCTATGACACCTTCAATCAATTTCTTAAATGGTCTCTAATTTACAGTATTTCTTTCTTTCAGAATTGTTATTCATATAACTGAGTACAATCAATACAATGCCTTTCAGTTCTTCTATTTAAGTAAACCATTTCTGCACCTTTATCATTTGACTCTCCTTGATTGTTAAAACATCATCTCTAGCAATAGTATACCAGGCAGCAGTGACCAAACCGGGAGAGTCCATGTTTAGCAGTGGACGTTATACGGACTAATGATCATGATAAGTTTTCTACTAGCCAGTTAAGCCATGATAGTACCATTACTATCTCACCGCTAAGAATAATCCAATAGAAGTATACTGTTTGTAGGCTCGCGAGCTTGGAGGTGACTTCATACCGGTGAATGAGTCCAGCACCAGCGGCCCCGGTTCCCGCCTCACCAGGGACGATGGCTCCGGAGACGATGAAGATGAAGGCAGGATCCATGTTCGAGGATTGGATTTGCCCAGTGATAAGCCTAAACGTTAGTGTGTTTATACTTTAACTAGCTTGGTGGGGACTTCATAATTAAATATATAGTCTCAGCGATAAATGGCCTATCTAACTTTGAAAGAATTGTTCAAATCTGTCCAGTAGTTCCCGAGATTAGCACATTCAAGCAAACAAACTCTTTATATATTGGTATTCTAGATCCACGCGCGCGGTTTCACCCGCGTAACGCCCGTTCCTGTGGAAACTCCATAATCAAATATAGCCTATAATCCTCCTCGATAAATGGGCTATCTAACACTGAAAGAATGTTGGAAATTGTACTAGTAGTTCCTGAGATTACATGACAAACAAAGATACTCTTTGGCTTTATATATTAGTATAGATAGGATGAAGTAACGGGAACGAAAGCCTACATAAATATAAAATATAGAAGAATATATAAACGTACATGTTGTGTAGGTACGGCTGCAGTGTCAGAGGAGGAACTGGACAGTGAGGCGGACGAGTGGGAGGAACAACAGCTGCAGAAGGGCCGGCCTGCTATTGTAGATATCACTGGTAAGGACTCATTTTAAGGAACATTGTACTATCTAAATTGTTTGTAGATCTAGAATTAGGTTTTTGTTTTTTTCATTAAATCAATTACCAAAGTAAATAAATCTAGTAAAATAAAATTAGTATTGACATAATAAGTACCTATCTCGAATTTAATATAGTTAGTAAAACAAAATTCAAGTTTAAATAATTAAAATATTTATGTATTTGTGGTTGTTGCGTCTCAAACAGACACACTCAATGTATACCCTTTTTTATAGTTTAGCATTATACTGTATTAGCAACTTCATATATTTTCAGAAAAATAATATCATCATTAGCCCATATCAGGCCCACTGCTAGACATGGGATGTTTTTTTCCATAGTCACCACGCTTGAACGGCGGGTTGTTGACTGCAGTGTCATGTTTGTAACACAGAAGGAAACGCTGCTGCCCGTTCCCTGGTATACCCTTGTTATAGATGCTGTTATAACAATCGGTACCAACGGCTTAACGTGCTTTCCGAAGCATGGAGGCTATATGCTCAAGTTGAGCTGCTCAACCAACCAGACCCGGAAAGAAATCTTATAATTTACACAAAAAATGTTGTCCGGGGTGGGAATCCAACCCATGGCCTCCGAGACTTACACAGTCATGTCACGAAAGTTGTCAATAATTTAACTAATATAAAAGCACTTTACTTGATTTGAATAGCGTATACATCCGCTGCCGAACATGGGCCTCCTCTTGACATACCTTGGCATGCCATGGTTGTAGAGGGATATTGCCATAATCATATCAATATAAAAATTTTCAATATATACCTATAATAACTAATGTAAATATGAACTTATTATGAGTAGAGGAATTAATGACACACGGACAGACGGAGTACATTGTCTGTAGTGTCCTACAATTAGCAGCACTCGCAGGTTGCACTTCTAGTTATAGGTACCTAAGTAGTTTTATTCATATAATAAGAATAACCTATGGTCACCTCCGTAGCGTAGCGGTATTTGGCTTGCTTTAAGTCTCGGAGGTCGTGGGTTCGATCCCCACGCCGGACAACAAATCTTTGTGTAAATTCTAAGATTTCTTTCCGGGTCTGGTTGGTTGAGGGACTACCCTCCGCGCCTCGGAAAGCACGGTAAGCCGTTGGTACCGATTGTTGTAACATCATCTATAACAAGCGTATACCAGGGAACGGGCAGCAGCGTTTCCCTGTGTATTACAACATAATACTGCGGCCACCAACCCGCCTGCCAAGCGTGGTGACTATGGCAAAACCCTCCCTCGGTAGGATATAAGATAATAGGCCCATGTTCAGCAGTGGACGTTGTACGGGCTGATGATGATGATGATGATGATGATTAATTACAGTTCTTTTTCATTGTGATTTTGACAAGTACAAGTGTTTGTAAATACCTATGTGCTGAATAAATTCATTATTTCATTATTCACCACGCTAGGCGGTCTGGTGATCGAAGTACGGTGGTAACTGGTCTTGATCTGATAGATGCTGCCAATCCATCAGCTGTATATCTCTAGTCGCCTCATACGTCACCCATAGGAAGGCATAGGATGGTCATTCTAAGCTTTCTATTGTAAATAAATATTTTTATAATTTTTTCACAGGTGAAACGGCCACGGAAGTGAACCCATTCTCAGTGCCTTTACCCGTGGCTCAGATGAGTGCTCCGCCGCACTTGAGGCCCCTTGTCACTACCGAAGCGCAGCCCCCCGCCACGGCTACACAGCTGCTTGAAGCGCTGCAGAAACGGTGAGTATTTTCTTTAGAGTATAATATGCATTTATTTTCCAGAAAAACGGTAGATACAGAGTTTTTCGCTATCGAATCAACGCCTTGTTCTATTCTCATAAAAAGAAAGCTCAAAGTCGCTCAGCGAGCTATGAAAAGAGCTGTGCTCCGCATTTCCCTGCGTGATCGCGTCAAAAATGAAGAGATCCGCAGGCGAACGATGGTCGCTGATTAGCAAGCTGAAATGGCAATGGGCAGGACGCATGGCTCGAAGAATTGACGGCCGATAAAGCAGAAATTTCTAGAGTGGAGACCACGAACTGGTAAGCTCAGCGTGGGACGACCACATGCACGATGGACCCACGAACTCATAAAGGTGCAGGGAGTCAGTGGATGCAGGCCGCTAGCAATCGTTTCGGCGGGAAATGGTTGGGGTAGGCCTATGTTCAGCTGTGGACGATAACAGGCTGATATTATGACGATGATGACAGAGTTATTAAGTAATTTAAGAACAATTCAACATGTTTCATGCAAACAGTATTACAAACTTCTATATCCCTTCTAAATCGCGCGAATCAACCCCTTGCGTTCGAATACGACGTGAAGGCCGAACGCTTAGCATCAGCTACAGAACTTAACAATGGGTTTCTTAACTAAGTCAAGAGACCCAATGTTCGCTTATTACGCTACCTATAGATCCAGTCTACCTCGCAAAGGTCGACGCTAAGCACGCGAACTGTGACAGTTGCAGTAAACTAAATTTAAAAAAAAAAAACTATACTTTACGGAAATGTTTACCAATTACTAAATTTCAAAATTGAGATCAATAAATTTATAAAACAAAATTAAGTCAGGACAGAGTGTTTTATTCATAAAGATATTAAGAAGATTTACAATAATAGGTACATAGAACACAAATAAAGTCACCAGATGAATGAAACAATTCAAATTATAAAATATAATTTTAATATGGCTCCAAGTCAAGTACCAATTTAAATGATCCATCATTATCGGCACACTTTAAAACATTGATCTCATCATCGCGAAACAGTCGCACATTCGATTCCGGCAAATATGCAACTGATCTCAGGAAACTGTTAGGTCTGTTCGTATATAACTCATTACAATCGTCTAATAGTTGAATTTTATACCAGCAAAGTATTCCAGTGCATTCTCCGTCTTCTAGAGCGAACACTTTAATGACTTCAGATTCCTTTCTTTTCACTGAAATCTCGAATTCTTCAGACAATGGTGTGTATTCCAATTTGGACGCGTCCAAGTACAATGATCGTGACACTTGGAACATATTAACATGTTTTCCCATTTTATATCCGTGTACGTTTTCATCTAAAAGTCGGTTGTTCGTCTCTAATGTGTAGCTGTTAATTAGTTGCGCCACCATTGATACATTCGCTGGTAGACATAACCCACCATGTATTAAATTATAGTTTTTCAAATCCCGAAGCTTTCGCATGTTGCTGGTATTAATATCTCCACTAAAATCGATAACGTTACAAAATATCACGTGAAATTTCTTGAGTCTAAACGCCTCTGCTTGATATTCTGACACTAAAATAGTTAGTTTATCTTCTGCAATTTCGTTAGCTTTAAGTACACTTTGCAGAAATATTTTGTCATTGTTGGTTTTTACATGGCACATTAAGGAGTTGGCTCCTCGTCTCATCATTAGTACTCCGAATAATGGGAAGGGACTTAAATCTACGATATCAACTGAAGATATGTCCGTAATTTGTCCCAAGTGTACACATGCCGTTGCAACGCTATTTGCTATCATTTTCATATATTTAGCGTCATTTAAAAAGGCTAAAGTTTCGGCAGATATCCTTGTTACTGTATTACTCTTATCCGGTATTGTGTTTAATCTACCGCCGTACGTAGAAAAGGAAATAGTCGTAACGTCGTTTTTTCGGAGCTTCTTCGGTAAAACGTCGAAAAAGATAGCTTGTGGCCATGCGGCACATTTATTTTCAGCTGTTGGATTGCTAGTGACAGTCACACCATCGGTTAGATGCAAGTCAAACCAACCAATTATCAAATTCATATTGCCATCTTCTTTTGCGACTAGTTCAGCTAAACAATGCTCTTGACTATGCAACTTATCGTGAACATCATCGTAGTTATTGAAATCTATTTTAAACAGACTAACTGGATCTGTTACATATTTTAGATGGTCATACAATTGTACGTCTTCATCACTATATGTTTCACCGCGGATAGTAGTAGTGTGTACATTCATGTCACTTAGATTTAATATATCCTTCGCCTCGTCACTGAGTTTGTATTTATTGTTGAGTTGATCGCATTGGACGCCAACTACGAAGTACTCCGCTTTTCCGGGTATCACTTTGCTTTTGTTGTGCAGTAAGTTCTCCCAAGCGTAACTCAGCGACTGTAGAATATATTCACCTATGAGGCCAGCGTCGATCATGGCGGTTAGTAGCACGGAATAATTCATTTTTATATCATCGTCGTTTATATTAACTCGTGGTTTGTTAAAGACGAATATATCATTTGCATCGTTGTCGTTCATAATGCTTTCAGCTACTTTGGCCAAGGGTAACGTTTCGCATACTGTTATCGCCATAGGTTTGCATTCTTTAGCATATAAGGCAAGGAGTCCACTGCCGGTATCAATATCTATAACGGTGTCTGTAGCAGAAGATACCACGCGTCGTATGGCTTCCTTGAATGCTTCATTCCGTGTTTTGTCATTCAACATTCGATACACTGATCTTGGGAATATAGCTCTCTTCGCTTTGTTCAAGTTTTTCTCGACGGCGACCAAACTGTGGTCCAAATTCAATGCCTTTCCGAAAGATGTTAATGCGTGTGAATAATGTTGATATTTGAATAGGTAATTGCCTACATCATTGAGTAAGTTTACGTCGTTGGGGAAAACTTTGATGGCTCTTTCTAAGTTGCTGAATATTTGTCGTATATGGTTGTTAGCGGCTAATTGTTCGTTCATTTCAGAGAGCGTGATGCGAAACTCGAGGTCGTGCCTCTCTTTAAGCTCTGGTTGTTTGTCGAACGCCGATAAATACATGACGAAGGCATTTTTCCAATTATTGTTTAACACCAATTGTCTCGCTACGATAATAAAATAGGAGCCTCGACCCTCCATTTTTGTTTATGTTATTTATTTAAGTAACACCTGGCACTTGTTTATGAGTGAAGTTAATTTAATATTTCACTGGCAAAGACGACTTGCGCGGCTGAATGTTGGTTTTGAACTGATCGTATTTGGTGCCTGTAACGGTTAAGAGAGCATAGACAACCGGTCAACAGGTAGTCGTTTTAGGGGAGGGGGTAGGTGCGTAACTAGTTTATTTATGATTTAATCTATCGTAATCCCTTTAAGAGATTTGTTATCGCTGGTGAGAAGGATTAGGATAATTTATTTAAGGAATAATAGTAAGTATTTATTATGGTGCCTATTGTTCCTTATTCCTAACTGATAACTTACCGTAATACTTTCTCCTAATCGGTACAAAAGATTAAAATAATGGTAAACTGGTAACAGGTACCCACTACAAATGTTAAGTTTATTATATTGTTTAAAAGATTATATTACTTTTACGACTTTTTGCGGTTGTATTATGTATTAACAGGTAATTCATGGTGACATAACAAATATATCTATACTAATATTATAAAGCTGAATAGTTTGCTAGAACGCGTTAAATTCACTAACTACTGGTCGGATTTAAAGAAGAACTTATACCAGTAGAAAACTACGTTGTCTAAAAGTAACATAGGTTACATTTAATTATGAAGTACATACGGGCGCGGTAGTTAGGAGGGTGAAATCCACAGGAAGCTAGTAACACTATAAGTGACACGTAGTCTCACACATGCAAGGTCAATTTTTGTAAAAAAATAGTGATGAGATAAAATTGTGCATATATTGAACAATTAGTATGTAATTAAAAAGGCAATAGAAAAAAAACAATTTAAAAATTGGCAAGAAAAAATGGTAGGTATGGCAACTAGAGACAATAACATGTTGCCTGAAAAGCTACGTCCGAATTGGTGGTACCTAGGGCATTCAAAAACCGGGTCGTTTAAAAAAACCGTTTTTTTCGGAGTTTTTGTTTACAAAACCGGTGAAACCGGTTAAATCGGTTTTTTCAGGTTTGTTTTTAAATTTTTATTAAATAAAAATGAAAATTCTGAAGTCTAATCTAAATATGTATTTTTTACGGATTGAAATAAGCAACAGCCTACAACTACTAACATACAATACAATAAGTTTCTTTCTTTATACATAAAATAGAATAATAATCATAAAGCTTTAGAATTAGGAAAATAACATATTCTTTAAAACTTAAGGTACCTAACATACAAAATTAGGAACATTTGGTAGACCAGGTATACAAAGGTCTAAAATCACAGAATATTAAATAACAATTAACTGTCATAAAATACGAACAGGCAAAATCAACAGCACGTAAAATGAGATCAAAATAATGTTTGAATATCGCATAAAATAGAAGTCTTATTCCTAATAAACCTAAACAAAATAAATCAGTCATTCTTACAGGTAGTCAAATAAAAATTAAAGAATAATTAAATTATTAATTAAATTCAAAATTAAAATTACAAAGCTAAATCGAATTCCTATTTTTTACATTGATAGAATGATCGTAAGGATACAACAAGTGCATCATCATCATTAAGAGTACTACGGATTTTACTCACTCACTCGCTTGTATCTAAAAACACACAGACTAAAAAAGCACAGACTAAAAACGCACAGACTAAAAACGCATAGACTAAAAACACACAGATTAAAAATGACGGCAGCGTGGCATAGTAGTGAAAGAAAGAGCTAAATTAATGTTGCCGAAATAGGAACTAACGCCGTCTTAACGTCCTGTACACGTTTGGCAGTGATAAATTTAATATTTTGTTTGGGAAAATCAAAGTTTTATTAAATCAGACATAGGAGAAACGTAACCGAAAAAACCGAAAAATCCGGTTTTGTTATCCTAAAAAACCCGGGTTTCAAATCAGTCGGTTATCCGGTTTTTACGGTTATCCGGGTATCCGGTTTGCATGCCCTAGTGGTACCTTTTACTCTGGTGTTATTTATAACAATTATTTGGTCTTCCACGGCAATTTTAACTATGACGCGGGGTAGCGGTAAGCGAGGGAAAGACAATTCTAAGAATTGGCAAGGCATCTGAGACTGTTATTTTGTATTGAGTAACAAAAAATATGGGTAATTTTTTTTTATTGTTTTAAAGAAATTACTTCACTAATAAAATAACTACGCATGACACCATCTACTTTAGTAAAAAATACATATATTTAAGAAGCATCTTAGATATAAACTAAGTCCCGTTCCCGTAGGAACTTCATAATGAAATATAGCCTAAACCCTTCCTCGATATATCGGCTATCTTACAGATAGCCGATATATCGAGGTAAGAATAGATTTTCTAATCGAATGTTCAAGCAAACAAAAAAAAATTTCAGCTTCATACAAGGTGTAACGGAAAGGGTATATACATAGAAAGAGCAAGGCTTCTTTGGATCATAACAAACGATATGGCAAGGGTTATTTAATCCTATCTCTACAAGTCCGGAAGTAATGATGTTTTAAAATTCATAGATACCAGAAACCAAACTTTTCAAATTGAAATAAATACATCACTAGCACTCAATCAGCTGATCGATGTCAACGAACTATTTGCAAGTAAAAATAAACCTCTTAATCCTGGTTTTTCTGAATAAAGGGTTCCGCATTTTTATTTTTTGTTTGCAAAATAATACTGACTTTTGTATTTTATTTTGAGTTGAAACCCTTGCTCTTTCTATGTAGGTATATACCCTTTCCGTTACACCTTGTATATTAGTTTAGTTTTAAATGATGAAAAATTGGAACAAATCTTATTCCAGATTACCTGTAACCTTTTATAAAACTTGCTTCTTTTCTTTCCCAGAATGGAAGAGTTACAAATCGACCGTCGAAAGACAGCAGAAACCAAAGAGGAGCTTCAGACCCGTCTGCTGTCTTCAGCCCGAGTGAGGGAGAGCAGGGGAGCGCGGTGTGGCGAGTTGGACGCTGCGTACAAACGAGCGCAGACCATACGCGGCTTCCTCACTGATCTCATCGAGTGTTTGGATGAAAAGGTAAATAAACTACATATTTTAAAAGCAATCGCAACAAAATCCATGTATTTCGCGAAAATTGCCAGATAAAATGTCAATAATAAGGGCAGAAATGTCCAATCAGGAGCTCATAGAACATCATTAGACAGGTCTGTAATAGTAAGAGTGAAAGAGAGTAGGCAAGCTGGGAGTGGAATTAGTCGCCGCATTAAAAATAAAAAACGAAATTGATGCGAGGAAGCGGCCGTAGCCCAATGGCTAGGGCGTGGGACTTGTGATCTTGAGGTTGCCGGTTCGAACCGCACCCATTGCACTACCGACGTGAACCCACTCGTAACACAAGCATTTAGCTTAGTACGAGGGGTTAACAAGAATACTAGTAGAATGCAAAAGTCAGCCAGAAATGGTTAAAAAAATAAAATGTTTCCAAAACTCTCTGTGGCCGGCGACATATAGTCCTCGTAGGTTATGATTTCTCCAAACAAACTTTGATACGGGTGGCTTAAAATGTAGAACGACAGTTGCACAAAACTTCCCTATAATACAAAATCCCTTAATCTCATCGCCAGCGAGCCCTGAGCCGAGGTCCAAGTCCCACAGGAAGTTGTTAGCGCGGGTTGCTTAGTTTGTAGTGCTTAAACCATTTATCTAAGCTGAAGCTCTGCTCGCCTTTATGCCCGGTGAAGTAGCAAAAGCCTCGTGGCTAGTTAGCCACGAGGCTTTTGTTACTTCACCGGGCTATATATATATATACTATTTTTTCGGACGGACATATCTAGTTAGAGTCCGTCCGAAGAAAAAGATTAAAATAAACTTATATAAAATACATCCAAATTTCATTTCTATGTTCTTAACTTGCCGTGAAATGTTCAAGGATAAAAAGGGTTTGTTATTATTTAGTACTTCGGAGCTGACGAATATTGTATGTTCATTGACAGATGCCGCAACTAGAAGCTTTGGAGAGTCGCGCTCTAGCGTTACACAAACGTCGGTGCGAGTTCTTAGTGGAACGACGACGCGCCGACCTCAGGGACCAGGCGCAACATGTACTCTCACTAGGTAAATATTCCTCACTGTTCAATTTGATTCACTCACAAGTGAATAATAGTGTTTATAGTGGAAAAATAACAGGTAATGCATTATAACAAGATCTTCTTTCGTGTCGCTGTTTCAACTTATTCGTTTTTATACTTTATTTAAAGACATTTTGACCAGTAAGTTGCCACTCCAATGGCCTCTGTCGCTCCCGCCATCAAATCCTCGTGCAGCTGTTAGGGCATGACATACTACAAGTATGAGACAATATGAAACATGCGAGCAGAAGCAATACAACGCTAATATAACATCACAATACTAAGTAATTTTAGTCGTTGCGATGATTTGCCTTCAGTATTACTATAGTAACTTATGCCCGGTGAAGTAGCAAAAGCCTCGTGGCTAACTACGGATGTCTGTCCGAAAAAAAACTATCGTAACATAACAGTGGTGAATTGCACATTTGCCGCCATTTTAAATGTGAAGATTTTTTTTTTGTATAAATACCTGTTTTTGCTCATATTTGCCGCTCCCTAAATTCTGCCGCCCTAGGCTCCTGCCTACTTAGCCTTTTTTTGTTGTTGTCCGTGGGGAAATGCATTTACGTATACCCACCGCCGCTGCAGCGTATCCGCACGCTGGCGGCGGGATATGTGGGACTCGCCCTCCATAGCGTGGTATGCTTACTCATACCATGAGGATAGGACCCTACACTACTAAAACCCCCCAGACACTCCTTCGATCCGTTGTTGCGGGTACGCGCTAAGCAATCCGGCCCCCCGACGGCACCCGCGGTCAACATGGCTCCGCGGGATCTCCTGGGCCACAATGACTGTGGCCCATTTGCCCAGTTACAGGGACCCGTTACAGGGACAGTTACAGGGACCCGGGAGGCGTCCCTGCTCCTTATGAGTCGGCCTCGAAGGGAACTCGGCCCATGTGCCCCACTCCCCGAGGCCGAACCTAGGGCGGCAGGTGGCGGGTTTCGGACGCCGTACGCGGAGCGGGTTGGCGAAAGGAAGGATCTTCTTACGTCTCCCGCTCCGCGGCTTCCTTCTGTGACATCATTTGTCTACAGAAGGAGGCAACCGCCTCCCACGACCTCTCGCTTTGGACCATCTTTGAGATGATGGTGGGCAGCAAGAGGTCGTCTCCCACCACGCCAACGAGCTCCTCCCGCTCGTTGGCCCACGCCGGACACTCCACCACCGTGTGCTGCGCCGTATCGTCGGCACAGTCACAGTGGTGACAGCGAGTGTCCGGCTCTCTCTGCGCCACGTTGCACAGGTAGTGGCCGAAGCAGCCATGGTCTGTTACTGTGCAACGTGGTATGAGTAACGCGGTTTGTAAGCAGCGCTCTGTTTGATACAAATAAAAAGTTGCTTTCAAGGAGACTGCAATGAGACATGCCGTGTAAGCTAAATGAGCTCTAATTCTTTGTAATAAAAGCTTATTTAGGTTGTACGAACTAGCAACCCTAACAAAGGTTCAAAATCATTTGAATCCGTATTTTTTATGTTATTAAATAAGTGTATATTTTTTTTATGCTTAAAAACTTAACGTTATTTTTATTGTCCCCAGGTAAACCTGGTTCGAAACCAGTGGAAAGCGAAGAGAAGACCCGTCGTGCAGCAGAACGCGAGGGTCGGCGACGAGCTCGTCGCCTGGCGCGAGCCGCCGCAGCCGCCGCCGCGGGGGCCGCGCAGCCCTCGCACCGGGACGGAGACTCCAGCGATGATGAGCTGCCTCCCGCTGAACTGCACCACTTTAATAGCGAGAGAGGTGAACTTAATAAGCATAATATTTAAAGTATTCAAAAAAAAGAAGTATAATCGGGTGGTATTATCGTTTAAATATTTAATTCCAAATTTAACTTCGTCGCCTGTTCCGCGTCGCTAGCCGTCGCGACTGGAGAGGCGCGCAAGCAGCACGTCTTTTGTTTATACAGCGGGTGCAGAAAAATACGCAGAAAACAATAATCTTTCTTCAGGACAGACCGGTTCTCTCCAATTTGTATGCTTCTTCTGAAGACCGTGTTTTACTTTCGTCAATAAAATGTGGAAACATTCTAGTGACATTTTATACACTAGGAAGACAATCAGGATATTCGCATAATTTTTCCATTATTTTAAAATATCTATGCTCTTGTGACATTTGCCAACGCAGTAGCAGTTTATTGATGCCCTATTGATTCTTAAAGAAATCAGCTGGATGGGAGGCAACTAATTCTTCAAAGGCATTTTGTACTGCCTCTCAGGTATTGATTTTTTTTCCCGCCAACAAGTTATCCAAATCCTGGAAAAAGTAGTAGTCTGTAGGCGCAAGGTCTGGTGAGTAGGGCGGATGACGGAGACATTTGAATAGACCACCTCCATGTCTTACCATGGGTGTCGTGATGGGCGACTGAGGGATATACAGCTGATGGAAGGGCAGCAGCATCTATTAGCTCCGGAATACTCATCAATCCGCCTGCCAGGCGTGGAGATATTGGCAATATCAATGACCCTGGCTTGCCAAGGTCTGTTAAGAAAAGGACCGTGTTCAGCAGTGGACATAAATGGACTGTTAAAGTAAAAAAAGTTAAACAAACGATAACATTAGATCTAGGATCACAGTAGGACGGTTCTGTTAATCCAAATCATGTTACTTTAGAAAACCACTTGTGAGATATTTGACTATTTATGTTGAAAAAAAAATGAAAAAGTGTTTATTTGGAACTTACATCAAATTCATTACTTACATTTTACTTCTGCCAAACTACAAAGCAGTTTGTTGGCAGACGTAGCTCCCACGATACTCTCAATATTAACGTATATACGTTCACTTTTCCATTTACATTATAAAATTAAAAAAGGATCTGACCACAACCAAATTACTGCAAAATACTTTTACTTCTTTCTTTCTTAAAAAAAGACAACTCCCGTACTAGGAAAATAAATCCCTGTGTCGCGGGGGACCCCACATGCTTATTTTGCTACTAGCTGGGCCCCGCGGTGTTACCCGCGTTGGGCTGCTTCTCCTGTGGTTTTTGTGTGAATGAGGAAAAAATATCCATATATCCACTAATACTCACAAACTTTCGCGTTTATAATATTAGTTAGGATTTAACCTGAATTAGAATGTAATATTTAGTAGTTTTTATGCCTTAAGCCTCGTATTCATGGTAAACATTTGTTGAGCAACAGTTGATAAACATTGTTGATGAAACGGGGAGAATGCTGATTAAACTTTGGTTAAATCACTAAAGGTTGTCCACACGCCAGTCTGCGTTAAAATGTTGCCCGAGGAATTTTATCATTGCTCCAAACTACTGACATGTTTATAAACTGTTTGCATACACGTTCACACAAGTCAACATTTGTTGCTAAACTGATGTTTACGCTCGTTGGGCGAGAGCTTGTCAACATGCCGTTGTCAACTCTGCAACACGCAGTGTTGCCAGCACCATGTTGACAGCAACTCGGCAACGCGTTGATTAAACTCTGTTGCTAAACAAATGTTTACCATTAATACGAGGCTTTATCTTGTAACCTGTAAATTATACATAATAATGAAAAAAAGGAACAAAAAATGGACTTCTCAATACTCACTTGTTTATTGCTTTCCACAGTGTTTTTAGGTGGTACAATTAAAATTTCTGTTCATTGTGGACCCTGTCGGGCACAGCAATGTAGAAGTAGGAGAGACAGGAGGCTTTTAATTTAATATAACATGAATATGACATTAAATATTAAACATGTGTAGTAGATTAATGTTTTATCCATACTATTTAATAGATAACAAATTATAATGAATAATTGTAATTATTATTTAAAGCTAAAAATACTATTTCGACCTTGTTGGGCAGTAGCACGGCAGAGTATTAAATCTAAGATTTGCGTTTAGTTTTGTTATTATGTTGTTTACAGCAGTTGACATATGAGATGTGTGATGAGAATCCGATGTTTTACAAAGAAAATATACTAGAATCCCTTAATTTTAGACACACTGGGCCTACGCTGATAATGTAATGTGTCAAAATAGCAGCAAGAAGCTCAATTTTTTTTAAATATATTACAATATGGCATGGAGTGCCACAAGGTGCCACCTTGCGGCACTCCCCATGTCTTCAGACGCATATTATTGCAAAAAGTGTGACAAATCAGGAAGTTTTTATGTGATTAATATGTATTCTTACATTATTGTCGTTTTTAATTACCTGTATTTACTCTTTAATAAATTAATATTAAAATGTAACGTGGTTTATGCAATCGAAGGCTTTGCTCGAATCCATGCACAAAACAAACGCATTTATCCATATTTTGCTAAATGATGTTTCATGCGCTGTTGAATAAAATACGATCAGTTGAAGAAATGTGTGTAAATCCATTTACCGAGAAAATTTATTAAAACTAGTCACCGAAAAGAAAGTCGACGAGATATTACGAGATATTCATTAGAGAGTTTTGGCTAAATCCTATTTTTTTTCAGATATGTCACGTAAGAGATTTTAAATTTGCAGCCACCATATCTAATTTGAATTAATTTCAATATGTTTCAAGCTAAAGGTAGTCTCGAACATCGTTGAGTAGTAACACGTTAATGTCCGCAGACTCGATCCGTGCGGAGGCGGCGGCGCTGTTCTCGGACGCGCTGCCGGCGTGGCGCAGCGCGTGGGGCGTGTGCGCGCGCGTGGCACGCTGGCGCACGCGCGCCGGCGCGCTGTACAACGACGCTTACGTGCCGCACTACCTGCCCAAGCTGCTGGCCCCCTACGTCAGGCACCAGGTACCTTGTACTAGACATTGTTCTCGGACGTGGCGCAGCGCGTGGGGCGTGTGCGCGCGCGTGGCACGCTGGCGCACGCGCGCCGGCGCGCTGTACAACGACGCTTACGTGCCGCACTACCTGCCCAAGCTGCTGGCCCCCTACGTCAGGCACCAGGTACCTTGTACTAGACATTGTTCTCGGACGTGGCGCAGCGCGTGGGGCGTGTGCGCGCGCGTGGCACGCTGGCGCACGCGCGCCGGCGCGCTGTACAACGACGCTTACGTGCCGCACTACCTGCCCAAGCTGCTGGCCCCCTACGTCAGGCACCAGGTACCTTGTACTAGACATTGTTCTCGGACGTGGCGCAGCGCGTGGGGCGTGTGCGCGCGCGTGGCACGCTGGCGCACGCGCGCCGGCGCGCTGTACAACGACGCTTACGTGCCGCACTACCTGCCCAAGCTGCTGGCCCCCTACGTCAGGCACCAGGTACCTTGTACTAGACATTGTTCTCGGACGTGGCGCAGCGCGTGGGGCGTGTGCGCGCGCGTGGCACGCTGGCGCACGCGCGCCGGCGCGCTGTACAACGACGCTTACGTGCCGCACTACCTGCCCAAGCTGCTGGCCCCCTACGTCAGGCACCAGGTACCTTGTACTAGACATTGTTCTCGGACGTGGCGCAGCGCGTGGGGCGTGTGCGCGCGCGTGGCACGCTGGCGCACGCGCGCCGGCGCGCTGTACAACGACGCTTACGTGCCGCACTACCTGCCCAAGCTGCTGGCCCCCTACGTCAGGCACCAGGTACCTTGTACTAGACATTGTTCTCGGACGTGGCGCAGCGCGTGGGGCGTGTGCGCGCGCGTGGCACGCTGGCGCACGCGCGCCGGCGCGCTGTACAACGACGCTTACGTGCCGCACTACCTGCCCAAGCTGCTGGCCCCCTACGTCAGGCACCAGGTACCTTGTACTAGACATTGTTCTCGGACGTGGCGCAGCGCGTGGGGCGTGTGCGCGCGCGTGGCACGCTGGCGCACGCGCGCCGGCGCGCTGTACAACGACGCTTACGTGCCGCACTACCTGCCCAAGCTGCTGGCCCCCTACGTCAGGCACCAGGTACCTTGTACTAGACATTGTTCTCGGACGTGGCGCAGCGCGTGGGGCGTGTGCGCGCGCGTGGCACGCTGGCGCACGCGCGCCGGCGCGCTGTACAACGACGCTTACGTGCCGCACTACCTGCCCAAGCTGCTGGCCCCCTACGTCAGGCACCAGGTACCTTGTACTAGACATTGTTCTCGGACGTGGCGCAGCGCGTGGGGCGTGTGCGCGCGCGTGGCACGCTGGCGCACGCGCGCCGGCGCGCTGTACAACGACGCTTACGTGCCGCACTACCTGCCCAAGCTGCTGGCCCCCTACGTCAGGCACCAGGTACCTTGTACTAGACATTGTTCTCGGACGTGGCGCAGCGCGTGGGGCGTGTGCGCGCGCGTGGCACGCTGGCGCACGCGCGCCGGCGCGCTGTACAACGACGCTTACGTGCCGCACTACCTGCCCAAGCTGCTGGCCCCCTACGTCAGGCACCAGGTACCTTGTACTAGACATTGTTCTCGGACGTGGCGCAGCGCGTGGGGCGTGTGCGCGCGCGTGGCACGCTGGCGCACGCGCGCCGGCGCGCTGTACAACGACGCTTACGTGCCGCACTACCTGCCCAAGCTGCTGGCCCCCTACGTCAGGCACCAGGTACCTTGTACTAGACATTGTTCTCGGACGTGGCGCAGCGCGTGGGGCGTGTGCGCGCGCGTGGCACGCTGGCGCACGCGCGCCGGCGCGCTGTACAACGACGCTTACGTGCCGCACTACCTGCCCAAGCTGCTGGCCCCCTACGTCAGGCACCAGGTACCTTGTACTAGACATTGTTCTCGGACGTGGCGCAGCGCGTGGGGCGTGTGCGCGCGCGTGGCACGCTGGCGCACGCGCGCCGGCGCGCTGTACAACGACGCTTACGTGCCGCACTACCTGCCCAAGCTGCTGGCCCCCTACGTCAGGCACCAGGTACCTTGTACTAGACATTGTTCTCGGACGTGGCGCAGCGCGTGGGGCGTGTGCGCGCGCGTGGCACGCTGGCGCACGCGCGCCGGCGCGCTGTACAACGACGCTTACGTGCCGCACTACCTGCCCAAGCTGCTGGCCCCCTACGTCAGGCACCAGGTACCTTGTACTAGACATTGTTCTCGGACGTGGCGCAGCGCGTGGGGCGTGTGCGCGCGCGTGGCACGCTGGCGCACGCGCGCCGGCGCGCTGTACAACGACGCTTACGTGCCGCACTACCTGCCCAAGCTGCTGGCCCCCTACGTCAGGCACCAGGTACCTTGTACTAGACATTGTTCTCGGACGTGGCGCAGCGCGTGGGGCGTGTGCGCGCGCGTGGCACGCTGGCGCACGCGCGCCGGCGCGCTGTACAACGACGCTTACGTGCCGCACTACCTGCCCAAGCTGCTGGCCCCCTACGTCAGGCACCAGGTACCTTGTACTAGACATTGTTCTCGGACGTGGCGCAGCGCGTGGGGCGTGTGCGCGCGCGTGGCACGCTGGCGCACGCGCGCCGGCGCGCTGTACAACGACGCTTACGTGCCGCACTACCTGCCCAAGCTGCTGGCCCCCTACGTCAGGCACCAGGTACCTTGTACTAGACATTGTTCTCGGACGTGGCGCAGCGCGTGGGGCGTGTGCGCGCGCGTGGCACGCTGGCGCACGCGCGCCGGCGCGCTGTACAACGACGCTTACGTGCCGCACTACCTGCCCAAGCTGCTGGCCCCCTACGTCAGGCACCAGGTACCTTGTACTAGACATTGTTCTCGGACGTGGCGCAGCGCGTGGGGCGTGTGCGCGCGCGTGGCACGCTGGCGCACGCGCGCCGGCGCGCTGTACAACGACGCTTACGTGCCGCACTACCTGCCCAAGCTGCTGGCCCCCTACGTCAGGCACCAGGTACCTTGTACTAGACATTGTTCTCGGACGTGGCGCAGCGCGTGGGGCGTGTGCGCGCGCGTGGCACGCTGGCGCACGCGCGCCGGCGCGCTGTACAACGACGCTTACGTGCCGCACTACCTGCCCAAGCTGCTGGCCCCCTACGTCAGGCACCAGGTACCTTGTACTAGACATTGTTCTCGGACGTGGCGCAGCGCGTGGGGCGTGTGCGCGCGCGTGGCACGCTGGCGCACGCGCGCCGGCGCGCTGTACAACGACGCTTACGTGCCGCACTACCTGCCCAAGCTGCTGGCCCCCTACGTCAGGCACCAGGTACCTTGTACTAGACATTGTTCTCGGACGTGGCGCAGCGCGTGGGGCGTGTGCGCGCGCGTGGCACGCTGGCGCACGCGCGCCGGCGCGCTGTACAACGACGCTTACGTGCCGCACTACCTGCCCAAGCTGCTGGCCCCCTACGTCAGGCACCAGGTACCTTGTACTAGACATTGTTCTCGGACGTGGCGCAGCGCGTGGGGCGTGTGCGCGCGCGTGGCACGCTGGCGCACGCGCGCCGGCGCGCTGTACAACGACGCTTACGTGCCGCACTACCTGCCCAAGCTGCTGGCCCCCTACGTCAGGCACCAGGTACCTTGTACTAGACATTGTTCTCGGACGTGGCGCAGCGCGTGGGGCGTGTGCGCGCGCGTGGCACGCTGGCGCACGCGCGCCGGCGCGCTGTACAACGACGCTTACGTGCCGCACTACCTGCCCAAGCTGCTGGCCCCCTACGTCAGGCACCAGGTACCTTGTACTAGACATTGTTCTCGGACGTGGCGCAGCGCGTGGGGCGTGTGCGCGCGCGTGGCACGCTGGCGCACGCGCGCCGGCGCGCTGTACAACGACGCTTACGTGCCGCACTACCTGCCCAAGCTGCTGGCCCCCTACGTCAGGCACCAGGTACCTTGTACTAGACATTGTTCTCGGACGTGGCGCAGCGCGTGGGGCGTGTGCGCGCGCGTGGCACGCTGGCGCACGCGCGCCGGCGCGCTGTACAACGACGCTTACGTGCCGCACTACCTGCCCAAGCTGCTGGCCCCCTACGTCAGGCACCAGGTAACTAACTAGACCCGGAAATAAATCTTAGAATTAACACAAAGATTTCGTGGGGATCGAACCCACGACCTCCGAGATATAAAGCGAGCCAAAGACGGCTACGCTACGGAGGTTGTCAACATGTATAGGTATAGGAAACAATGGTAAAATGCACATGTTAAAGTC
The DNA here is from genome assembly GCA_947037095.2 of Nycteola revayana. Taxonomy (NCBI): domain Eukaryota; kingdom Metazoa; phylum Arthropoda; class Insecta; order Lepidoptera; family Nolidae; genus Nycteola; species Nycteola revayana. Next base: position 20,964,794 of record OX344845.2, on the reverse strand, counting down.
ATAACGGTTTTAAGGAATTGAATTATAATCTATATGTTATATCGGTAGGAAATGTTAATAAAGTGCCCTTTTTTTACACGGCTTGAGGAATCTTGCCCCACGCCCGCAGGAATTCAGTTTAACTCGTCTCCAGACTGGCCATTCGTCCTCCGTGTCTTGACCGCAGATTGTCTTACAAGGAACATTTCATTATTGCTTATTTGTTACATTGAAACTAAGGGAGAAGAGGGCATTCTCTTATAGAAAAACTATGTCTTTGTCTAGAGAGCCTGTATGAGTAGTCCATGACTTACTTTATTAGATTCTCCAAACTATATTTGACATTATATAGGAAACCTTCGAAAACTGGAATATGCTTAGCAAATGTTATACAGTAAGTCGCTAAAGCTTATCAATTAACAAATGTATATTCGTATATCCGTTCAATCTGTGTAAGATCCCATTTTTATTTTTATGGTCATTTATAGTTGCCGGAGCTCGCCTACGGTAGAACAAGATCAGTAAAACATACATCTAATTTGTATTCGCAATGGCATTTGATAAATTAGTCTGATTTGCTAAGTTCATCCATATTTCAGAATTATAACTTTAGCTCTTATACTTGTACATGATTTAAGCTAAATAATATTTAGAAAACTATGTTTTCAATAACTATTTAATACATCTCAACTAATAAATATGAACATTTGTATTTCTGGTCTTTGATCAGGTTTCATTAAATATGTTGCATGTTTAAGGTTTTCCTTCATAGATCATGAATGAACATTTGTGTTTCTATTCTTTTATCAGTTTTGATTCAATATTTCTTCAATGCCGCTAAAAACCAACTATAATTTTTTCTTATAAGATGGTTCCAATAAAAGTTCTATAACGTCGCCACGTAAATTATAATAGACAAATTAATGTGTACATTACAATATCAATATTCAAAGAATTTTTGGTCATCGGAATCACATTGTTGTTAATGATAAGAAACTAACGAATTCCATTTTGATATATTTTTAGCGTTTAATATTTTTGTTGTTTAAACTATTTGTTGAACAAAATTCCTCAATTATTAATAAACCATAACCACCAATATAATTATTTAATAAATATGATTCTTTTTTAGTCATCTAGATTATTTTAACTGTTATAAAATAATTGTTCATAAAATATTTCAAATAATTTTTTTCAGAACACCTGAGTTTAGGGGGTTCTTCAGTTAGTGCACGTAGGCACATAGAACGTAATGTGTTTAGTTACATTATGTAGAGCAGGAGTGTGGAATGCAAATTGTTTTTATTATTGTCGAATTTTAACTACTTGCCGACCTGTACTTGTAATATTAATATTTTGTCAACAGCTTATTCTATGGAACCCACTCGCTGACGAAGACAACGAGGACTATGAGAAAATGGATTGGTACAAGTGAGCTAGAATTTAACTACTATATTGCAGTAAATTTTAATCATTTTCCGTCGGCATAAAATCATCCCTTGAAAAAAGTTTTTTTTTCTGGCGCTTCTCATCTTTTACTTGTGTAAACATGTTAAAGATGCAGCTTGTATTCAAAATACTATTGCAAACCCCTTTTGAAGAAGGTCCATGTTCAGCAGTGGACGTAATACGGGCTGATTATGATATGACATAAAATAAGTGTCAGCTACCATATCAGTAAACTGCTTTTCTTAGAAAATAACTCCTTAAACTTCATAGAGTATAATACTACAAAGTTTTACTACTAGAGGCGCCACTAGCACAATATGTATATATAAATACTCTTGACATTGTAGTGTTCATAACATTTACATTAATTAATAAAACACATATTTACAATTAAAAGTAGCTGATTGAAAGAAATACTACTTTATAAATCTGCTAATTGGCAAGGTTCCCAGAATGCTGGCAGCATTGCCGTGTTGAATGGCAATGCTTATCTGTTGTGTAAAGTAAGCATTTAGAACGTGCCGTACTAAAATGGACCGTGGACCTGCGAGGTTATTATAAATTATTTTGTCTCTCGGTCCCCACGGCACCAATGTTTGCTGACGCCACAAGGCACAAACACACAGCCACTATCAAGATTGAGATTCTCCTCGGAATCGTCCGCCATGCCAGCCCTACTCTGAGTCCCGAAAGGATGAGCCGGTGCGAGAGTGTCGATCGATGCCCGTAGCGTCCTACACTAAAGACCGTTTCATCCTTCGGGGCTCCGTAGTCATTCCGTCAGGCCTCTTTCCGTCTTACCGGCCTCTTGACAGATATTTCAGGCTATGTACTAAAACGTATTGGCATTTTTTTTTATAACGTGAAATAATAGCCATGCATTTTCTAATGCTTTTTGTTCACGGAATAAGCAGGTGGAGCCATCTACGCAATGCTTTGCGTTTTATGTCATATAATGTACAGCTTCCGGCGACATACCTGAATATTATATTAATGAACTATTCCAGATGTCTGATGATGTACGGCGTCCGAACCGAACATCTTTCTGGCGAGTCGGACGAGTCTGATGACGCGTCTCCCCCGCCCCCCCTCAGCGAGCGGGGGGTGCGGGACGATCCGGACCTCATGTTGGTGCCCACGGTGCTCAGCAAAGTACTGCTACCAAAGGTTACAGGTGTGTTCGTAATATTTGAATAGAAAAGACTGACGGCTATGACGTAACACTAAGAAGTTTGACTGTTATTTCATTTATTTGGTTCCTTTTTATACTTCGTTTCAAGTCATTGAGAAGAAGTATGAAAACAAAGAAGAAAGACAAGAAAGCGGAGGTCTCATATAATGAATATACTGTTATTTTCCATGTTGTAAAAATGTGTATTTGTTTTTTATACAGATTTGTTGAAGCAGTCTTTGAAATATTTGTGGCAATTTCGTGGTAATACAATACCAATCTCGATACGATGTTATTTAATTATTATTATTATTCATAATAGTTCTTAAGCATTGAGTTTAGATCGATTGCAGCGAACAACGGTTGGTGCGATGTGATACAGTCGCTTTGTTCGTAGTGAATGCTATGTGGGTCGTTGTCGGCAGAGCTGGTGGAGGTGTCGTGGGACCCGGTGTCGTGCTGGAGCGCTCGGGGGCGGTGCCGGGGGGCGGGGGGGCGCTGCGATACAGTCGCTTTGTTCGTAGTGAATGCTATGTGGGTCGTTGTCGGCAGAGCTGGTGGAGGTGTCGTGGGACCCGGTGTCGTGCTGGAGCTCTCGGGGGCGGTGCCGGGGGGCGGGGGGGCGCTGCGATACAGTCGCTTTGTTCGTAGTGAATGCTATGTGGGTCGTTGTCGGCAGAGCTGGTGGAGGTGTCGTGGGACCCGGTGTCGGTGCGCGCGTGCGTGCGCCTGCGCCGCGTGCTGGAGCGCGCGGGGGCGGTGCCGGGGGGCGGGGGGGCGCTGCGATACAGTCGCTTTGTTCGTAGTTAATGCTATGTGGGTCGTTGTCGGCAGAGCTGGTGGAGGTGTCGTGGGACCCGGTGTCGGTGCGCGCGTGCGTGCGCCTGCGCCGCGTGCTGGAACGCGCGGGGGCGGTGCCGGGGGGCGGGGGGGCGCTGCGATACAGTCGCTTTGTTCGTAGTTAATGCTATGTGGGTCGTTGTCGGCAGAGCTGGTGGAGGTGTCGTGGGACCCGGTGTCGGTGCGCGCGTGCGTGCGCCTGCGCCGCGTGCTGGAGCGCGCGGGGGCGGTGCCGGGGGGCGGGGGGGCGCTGCGATACAGTCGCTTTGTTCGAATGCTATGTGGGTCGTTGTCGGCAGAGCTGGTGGAGGTGTCGTGGGACCCGGTGTCGGTGCGCGCGTGCGTGCGCCTGCGCCGCGTGCTGGAGCGCGCGGGGGCGGTGCCGGGGGGCGGGGGGGCGCTGCGATACAGTCGCTTTGTTCGAATGCTATGTGGGTCGTTGTCGGCAGAGCTGGTGGAGGTGTCGTGGGACCCGGTGTCGGTGCGCGCGTGCGTGCGCCTGCGCCGCGTGCTGGAGCGCGCGGGGCCGGTGCCGGGGGGCGGGGGGGCGCTGCGATACAGTCGCTTTGTTCGAATGCTATGTGGGTCGTTGTCGGCAGAGCTGGTGGAGGTGTCGTGGGACCCGGTGTCGGTGCGCGCGTGCGTGCGCCTGCGCCGCGTGCTGGAGCGCGCGGGGCCGGTGCCGGGGGGCGGGGGGGCGCTGCGATACAGTCGCTTTGTTCGAATGCTATGTGGGTCGTTGTCGGCAGAGCTGGTGGAGGTGTCGTGGGACCCGGTGTCGGTGCGCGCGTGCGTGCGCCTGCGCCGCGTGCTGGAGCGCGCGGGGGCGGTGCCGGGGGGCGGGGGGGCGCTGCGCCGCCTGGCCGCCGCCGCGCGCGCGCGCCTGCAGCAGGCGCTGGCTGCTGACGTGTTCCTGCCTGCACTGCCTCCCGCGTTAGTACCACACACTTGTTATTATATCATCATTTCAGCCGTAGGCCATCCACTGCTGGACATAGGACTTGAGGACTTCTTCATAGGTCTCAAGTTATTGCGGTTGGAAACGACCTGCATTTATCGTGATCCCACGATCTTAACCTGATCATCGGTTCATCTCATTGGTAGACGTCCTACGTCTAATATGTTTTATCGCCCTTGAGTCTTATTTACGGAGACGTGAGGGGTTGGGCGGCACGGTCCTCAACTAAATTCTAAATAAAAATAATGTATTACCCAACCAGCAAAATATATCGTAAAAATGCCACCAGCACGTTTCTATTTCAGCTATTGGTGGTGAGAAAATGTCGAGTAAATGATCTGTGCACGTTCTCTCAACGCGATTTGGGCGCACTTTTCTTTGCTTTAAGTGATGTACGATTATCGTACATCACTACATCGTATAAATAGCCAAATAGTCGAAAAAATATAGAGTAATCGCAATTCGAAAGTTAATAGTATCATATTAATCATCAGTATGCCATTTTCAACACATTAGCTTTTCCCAAGTCGGTAGAAGCGCTTTCATTCGACAAATTTATTGTAATATATCAGTGCGGTTGCAATCACTCGACTCTTAGATCGTGTGAATGCAACCGAGCAGCATTCATAGACCATTCTATTTCTTCAATTACCGGAGCTGTTTGTGAAAAGATTTTTTTTTAAAATTTAATATAAATATTAAATTTTGCCATATTATTTGTGCCATACAATTTTACAGTCATATTGTCAATTCGTGACCTCAAGTTAGCTCAAAGGTGTTTACTTTCCTAGGCGGGGTTAAATTTTTCGTCTACATTCTTTACATTTTAGTTAATATGTTCATGGGCCGTAAGATTTCTTAGTAGATAATTAATTACAAATAATATTAATTTAAAAGTTTATCTAATTCGCCATTAATAGCAATTCACTTATCATCACAAAGCATTCACTCGGCTTTTAGCTGAGAAATAGACATGGGGTTTCAACTTTACGACTTCTAGGACCGCCATTGCAGTTAGTTTGGGGTTCCTTAGCGCAAAATGTTAAATCCTTAATATTATATCAAAATACTGTTATGAATACTCCAGAGGAATTAAAAAAAATTAAACATAAACAAAAAAAAATATTATATGAGTGACTTTATCAAATTATTTTAGTGGCAAATTAAATGGTTGACCACCATTAGTTTAACTATATAGTACAGTGCTGTAAAAGATTTTATTCAACTTTAGACGAAAGAAGAAAGACGGCTTTCAAATGATGTTTAGAGCACCTTTGGGGCTGTAATAGATAATTTTTAAGCGTTTTCTCAACTTCAAAAATTAAGCGGAATGAAAGCCTTGTAATAAGCTATTATATGACATTAAGTGCCGGTATAGTAGTTAAGATGCTATTTTATCGAATAAACAGCGTTAACTCTATAATTATGCTGTAATAAATACATGTCGAAAGATAGTGCTATAAATGCTAGTTTTTCGACAAATTAGCAATTCAGTTGCTTTCAAAGAGCTGTCATAGGACATACGGTTGCATGAAGATGATCAAGAGATATCTTTATATAATTATCGAGTAAATGCAATATGAATTCGTCGAGTACACGTTTACTAGACATGTTTATAGAGCCAAAAAGCGTGGCTAGCTAAAATATCTAGCCAGCTGCTTTTAAACGGCTTTTTGAAATAATAGGATCTTTCATACGAGTGTTTTTCGATTCATAGTCGTGAGAGTAATTGCTTATACGATCTCTTTGCTGGTTGGCTTAACGCTGTATTTTTTTATAATTCATTACGGGTCGCCGCCTAACGCCAGGCGTTGTTTTGTATTAATTGTTGTATTTCTGTACGTCAGACTGCTGGAAGGTGCGGGTGGTCAATTTTGGCGACGTTGTCTGGGCGCGGGGGTGAGGTTGCTTCGCGCCGCGCTGTCCTTCTCCGCGCCACCCCCGTTCCTCAGGGCGGACCCGCTTGTACTGCAACTTATCGGTAAGTACTTATATACTAATATACTGCAGTATTAAAATAGTTCAATTTTCGGAAAGCCTTATCTAACAATATTTTTAAAGTTCTTTCGATATTTCGTAGATCGCATAGTAAGATCTAGATTTTGAGTATATAATTTCGACTTTGAAAAATAGAATTTGTTTATAAATGTAAAATAAGGGTTATTATATACCTACGACATTTATACACATTTTTTTTGTTTTAAACATTAATTTATTTTTTATGCTTTTTGTGTGGTTGATAAGCCATTTAAATGAGACGGAAAAAGATTCATAGTTCGCATACCTCTTTTCATTGCAATAATAGTATGGACTACTTCCGTGGCGTAGCGGTATACGTTTAGGAGGTTGTGGGTTCGATCCCCACTCCGAACAATCTTTGTATCTTTCGAATGATCTTAGTGTAAATTTTAAATTTCTTTCTGGGTCTGGTTGGTCTACCTTCCGTGCCTCGGAAAGCACGTTAAGCTGTCGGTCGTTATAACATCATCTATAACAAGCGTAAACGAGAGAACGGGCAGCACCGTTTCCTTGTGCGTCCCAACATAATACTGCGATCACCCGCCCGTCAAGCGCGGACTATGGTGAAAACCCTTCCTCGCTCCGGCTCGGACGTCGTACGAGCCGATGACGATATGCCATGTCCGCAGAGACGCTGTGCACGGGCGCGGGCGCGGCGCCGGGCGCGCACATGTGCTCGGCGGCGCACGCGCTGGCCGAGACGCTCCCGCGCGGGGGCGAGCTGCGCGCGCGCGCCCTCGCGCGCATTGCGGCCCTCGCCACGCTCGCGCTGCAGCGACTCCACACCGACAACCCGCTACACTTGTGAGTGCACACTACAGTCCTAACTTTAACATAGGCGATGAAACTAAATAAACCTTGTGGTCATCGAAACTGGGAGCACTGATTTACTTAACCTTATAATGCTGAAGAGTTTCTTTGTTTCGAGACGCCGCTATCAGCATCACTAGTACAATTAAAAAAATTTATATATATAAGATTTTCCAAGGCTTAAATGATTTGGACGACACGATCAATCAAACAAAATTGAGTTTCTCTGTAAGAAAAGATTTAATATGTTTAGTTTTCAGGTTAGTACACTAATTAGTGATTTAATAAGCAAGTAACAAAACCTTACATTCCTGTAAGAAAAGAAACGACATTTAATGTTATTAATCACAATGTCAGTTCCTAAATCACTTAATTATATTATCCTATTACAAAGATTTCACACTACGAAATTACGAGACCCTTTTTATAGGTAATCATTTCTTCTTAGCAAACGAATTTGACATATCGCGTCGGAGTTCGGCTCGATGACGTTGTTTGGCAGGAATATTTGGATTAAAGAAAATTATATTTTTCTTTACATCTCCCCCCCCCAGAGAAGATGAAACGATACGTTTGCTCGTGCGGTCTCTTCAAGCATAGGCAGGAGCAGGTGCTTGCTACGAGATGTGGAAAAAATTTGACTCTGTTTTTTTATGGTCTGTGTTTATCTTGTAAATGGAATTTGATATTTTTTCTATAATTTTGTAGGGTCCAAGTCTCAATCTCATCGAGCTTCTTCCTATTGAGTTTGTTTCCATTCTCTACAAAAACGGTATCACCTACTTTGAAATCCAATTTTTTTCGATTTTTGTCATATATTGTTTTATTGTAATTATGTGATCTGATCGTCTTTTCCAAGGCTTTTTCCATAGCCTGGATCAAATCATTCTCCGTCTTACTTAATTTAAGCTCTTTTGGCAATATTGTTACATCTGTTCCATGAAGTAGATATGTTAGTGCATATCCAGTTACAGTGTGCTCAGTTTCATTGTATTTTTTTACACAGTTGTGTGTTATAGTTGTCCATGCTTGTTTTTTATCATGTTCGTTTATTCTACATTGTATTTTATTGACCAATGTTTGGTTTAGTCTCTCATTTAAGCCGTTTGAGAATGGAGAGTTCACTGCTGTAAAAATTATTGGAATATTCCTTTCATCTAAAAAAATCTTGAACTCCTTTGAATTAATACCTGGGTATTGGTCTGAAAGTATTAACTCAATATCATCTGCTTCTGCATAATTTTTTATTAGTTTGATGAAATCGTTTGCATTTTGAGTGCTTGATGTTAAAATATATGCATACCTAGTGAAATGGTCTGTTAGCAGATGTAAGTATCTTTTTGTTGATCTGGAACTCCTCCAAAGCCTCCAATGGTATCAATAGAACATATTTAAAAAGGTTTTTTAGCCAGTCCCAAGTAGGACATTAATCCATATTTATTTTGTCCTCTTGATTTATTCTTCATACAAACTATACAACTCTCACAGTTTTTTTTTATGTTTTTCATAATGTTTTCTGCTGTATACACTGAGCTTATCATTCTTTGCATCTGTTTAATTCCTATGTGACCTAGATCTGTATGTTCATTTTTCATGAACTCTACACTAAATTTATCTGAAATGATATTTTTTCTTTTTTCCGTGCTTTTTTGTAGTAAACATTGTCTTTTGTTATTAATTTGTCTTTTCTTCACTGTATATATTCATTATCATCTTGATCTTTTAAGGTATCTTCCAGTGTTATTGTGTTGATTACTTTTAATTGTTACTCCAGGTTTTTATTTGGTTCTAGAACTGGATTCCTGCTTAGGCAATCTGCTTCAATATTGTATCTTCCTGGTGAGTATTTAATTTGGAAATCATATAGTGACAAGTAGTACGTTAGGTCGCCTAACTCTTCGTCTGTTCTTGACTTTATGTTCATGTTCTCCAATGGTTTGTGATCTGAAAATACAGTAAATTTTCTGCCTTTTAACAGATGCTGCTATTCACAAAAAAAAAAAATCACATTCTTTAATTGCCAGGCATTCCAGATATATGGCCTTTTTCCTTTTTTGCACTTTATTTAATTTTTTCGAAAAGTATGCTACTGGTTTTTCTTCATTATTTTCTTGCGGTTGTTTTAAGACTGCTCCAACTTCTAGTATACTAGCATCTGTGTATATATGGATAGGTAGGTTTGGATCAAAGATTGTTAATATTGGTTGAGAACAGAATATTTGCTTCATTTCATCAAATGAATCTTGGCATGCTTTTGTCCAGGTAAAGGTTTGTCCTTTTCTCAAAAGGTTATGCAATGGTTCCAATTTTATTGCTATATTTGGCTTATGATAAAAGTTAATTTTTCCCAAGAATTGTCTCACATTTTTTTGGGTTTTTGGAGTTGGGAATTTTTTTATTGATATTAAGTTGTCTTTCAGTGGTTTGACTGAATTATTTTGTATTATGTGACCGAAGTACTTGACAGAGTCTGCTGCAAATGTGCATTTACTGAATTTTAGCTTCAAACCTTCGCTTTTGATTGCTTGAAATAGTTGTTTCAGATGTCCGACATGGTCCGTGAATGATTTTGAATATATCAAAATGTCATCGATGAAGCATACTGTGAATTCTCCGAGCTTGTGCTTTCTTATTATGTTACACATTATTTTTTGGAATATGACCGGAGCAGTTTTCAAGCCAAATGGCAAAGAAGTCCATTGGTAATGTCCCTCTTGTGTCACAAATGCAGTTTTGTGTCTATCTGTGACCCGCAAAGGTATTGACCAAAACGCTGAATTTAAATCCAGTGATGAAAAGAACAAGAAAATCTCTTGTTTTCACTATTAAGTCCTCAATAAGAAGGAACGGTTGTGATTGTGGTGTAATTATTTTATTTAAGTCTCGAAAATCGATGCACAATCTTGACCTTTTTATTTTCATCTCTTTTATAAGCTAATGTGACTGGTGCTGCAAATGGACTATATGATTCTTCTATTATATTTTTTCCAATAATTTTGCAATTTGATTTTTAATCTCCTTATCTTCCATTGTGCAACGATACGGTCTTTTACTGCAATATTTTTCCAATTGTAGATCAAAATGGGCTTCATAGTTTGTTACCTTTCCTATATAATATTTATCCTTTGCAAATACGGATTTATTTTCCGATATTAGCTCATCAACCACTGCTTCTTTTTCATAGTCCAGATGATTTACCCAAATTTCGAAGTTTTCTTCATTTAAGTCTTTATTGAAGTTTATTAAATTTTCAGATTTTACTTCCTTAGAACCAATATCTGTTTTATTTGTTTCCTTAGAAACTATTTCACTTCTTTGTATAGGCATTCTCTGACTGATTTCTAAGTTTTCATTTTGAACTATGTAAAACTCTTTTGTACAATCTAGTCCCACTTAAAAATCGTAATCGAAATTCCCCTGTCAATTACAAAAACATTCATTTTTTTTCCACTTCAAAAATGGCTACATCAAGTGTGATTATGCCATTAGCCTTTTTAACGCCATTAATCGTTTTTAAATTAGTGTTGTTGGAATGACTACTAGTTTCTTTATTATTTTTCTTTATGAACCTTGTCCTGAGTCGTATATTCCTAATACTTCAATATTTTTATTGAGTATTAACTTTGATTAATGGCGGCACAATTAGTTTTTTTGATCTTCACATTGCAATTCACATTCTAATTCTGAATTATTAATGAGCTTTATTTGTTTCTTATCCTTTTCGGTATTTATTTTTGTTCTAAACCAACAGAAATCTTCTGGATGGTAGCGTACACCTTTCTTCAATCGTTCACAAATTCCACATTTGTCCTTAATCGGCTTAGTATCTTCTCTTTTTTTGATATTTTTTTTTCTTTTTTTTCTAATTTACCGAAAGTTCTGAGTGTTTTCTCTTTCTTCTTTGTTAATTCTATCTGTCACAAAATCTGGCCAACCGGCAGCAATTATATAAATTAGGATCCCTTCATCCATAGTTTTCCTTACTTCCAGTAAAAGCTTTTCTTTTTTTATTGCATATTCTAATAAAGATCCTGATTGATACTTGTATGATAATGCAAACTTGCTCGTAGTCCAACCTTTATTGGCATAGGTTTGCAAAAAACTGGATTTCCATTCTGACCACTCTGAATCTAGGCTAAGCTTGATCATCATAGAGGAATACCAATCAGTGCATGATTTTTCTAAAAATAATCTGAAGATTTCTATTTTTTCTTCCTCTTTTTCTATATCAAACCTTGCACATTCCTTTTCAAATACTTCCATCCACTTGCATTTGAATTTTTTCCATCAAACTTTTCTATTACAAACCTGTCCGCTAACTTTTTTATACTTTGCTTTTCTTTGTTTTCTTGATGTTCAACAAAATTTTCCAAAATTTTTACTATAGGATCTTCTGAATTCTTTTTATTACCAATAACCAATTGTTCTTGGGAAGTTTCCTCTAGAAATTGGTCTTGAAAAATCATTTTTCCATCTTCATCAACATAATTATGTTAGTAATATATCTTTTGTCATTTTTATCCAAACACTTCTAGTTTGATGTCTTTTTTTCAATGTATTCTTTACTGTAATGAAGGTTTTCGAGGTTTGAATATGTTCGTGAAGTGATACTGATTGATGCTCTTCAGGAATAAGGTAAACTTTGTCATCTTGTGTTGCAATTGAGGTTATGGCGATATAATTTGGTTTTCCATCTGTTGTTGCCTTTACTTGAAACGTTAATTACAACTTTTCCATTTTTGACAATAAATGTCGTTTTATAAGATTTTCCAAGGCTTAAATGATTTGGTCGACACGATCAATCAAACAAAATTGAGTTTCTCTGTAAGAAAAAGATTTATTATGTTTAGTTTACAGGTTAGTACACTAATTAGTGATTTAATAAGCAAGTAACAAAACCTTACATTCCTGTTAGAAAAGAAACGACATTTAATGTTATTAATCACAATGTCAGTTCCTAAATCACTTAATTATATTATCTTATTACAAAGATTTCACATTACGAAATTATGAGACCCTTTTTATAGGTTATCATCGCGTCGGAGTTCGGCTCGATGACGTAGTTTGGCAGGAATATTTGAATTAAAGAAAATTATATTTTTCTTTACATATATAAATTAGCCCTTTTATCGAAAATGGTTATATACCATCATGCTTAAAAAAGAAATGGAACGAACATAATAAATGTTTCAAAATCGGTGTTAGGCCAAAGTTACTATTCCACGCGGATGATGTCGCGGGCACAATCTAGTTTTTGATAATTCCAATTATTGAATAATTTTAATGAATTAATTACAATTTCTTCATTTATCAAAATTGAAAAGCTATATGTACTTACTTACTGACTGATCCCTTCTTTTTCACAAAAGTTGAAAAACCCTACAAAAATAAAAAATTCGTTCAATGTTAATGGAGAATTATTAAATCACATTAATATTTCAAGATTCAAAATCATTTATTCCGTAAAAATGGTAACAATTATTCTAAATCGTCATATTAGTTACGTGGCGACTACTAAGAACAGCTGTACCAATAGAAGTCATAGAACCCTCCCTTTCAACAATAATAAGGAATGTATGCAGTTGATTCAATTAAATTAGTTTCGTCTTAACTTGTTTATTATCTTGTAAACTAAACAACCGTTTTCTCTTATTACAGAAAAGCTCTAGAACAAGCTCGAGCTGTGATAGCAGAGGCGAAAGCAGCTGAATGACACAGGAAGCGATGAATTATAAGAAATACCACACGCCTTAATTAGTCGGCTATCATTGCAACACTTACACTCATCAACAAGATCCAAGTTTGCCAAGTATAATACAATGATTGTGCCCATGATATGTGCTACACAGTTATTCCTGAAGACTAACGAGATTTTTTTTTAATTATAGAACACTACGAAACAATTAACCGCCGAATCAAATCGAATTGAATTTTTATGTTCCAAAAATTGAGTTTAATAAATTTCATAATCATCAGCCCGTATAAAGTCCACTGCTGAACATGGGCTATTCCCGAGGGAGGGTATTTGCCATAGGGCATCCAGGGCAGCTGCCTGAAGCCTCCACAATAGAGGGGCCCCCACAAAAGAGATTTAAAATCTTTCAAATTCTGACGAATAAACTCTACAAATTTTCTTTTATTTATTTTCTCGGTGGTGTAGAATGAATTAAGGTAATATCTTAACTATTGTAATAACGATTCTTTATCTATACTTGTTAACTTAAATAAGACAGTCAGTAAAATATCAGAATTCAAATCGTCCTGAAAATTATGTTCAAATTATCTACACATTTAGAGGAAATCTAATTTGTGGTCAGGGGGCTCGCCTTCCTTGTTGCCCCGGGGCCTCCGGACTTCAAAATCCGGCCATGGAGATGGATCTGTAATAAAGACGTTCAAGTTCTAGCACCACGGAAGTTATTTTTAGCGGTTTTAAAGTTTGATTCAATTTGCTAGACCCTAGATGCTAGAAGGCATGTTGTTTCAGCCAATTAGAAACACAGCATCGTGTAAAAGAAATTAATTAAATAAAGTTAAATGATATTGCAATAGTGTCTATGTAAAATTATATCGTTTTTCAAACTGTATCTCCTGAAAAGTTACTATTTCTGACATATGTAGTGTTAGAATTTGACCGACGTTATGTCAATATAGATTTGTGCAGTCGACCAAGGAGATAGGTTTACACATTGTTAAATGTATTTTAAGTTTTTATGTCCAAGTTTATAAGAAGAGTTCACTGTTTATGTGTATTTGTACACAGCTAGTAGACAAGCGGCCGTAGCCCAATGGCTAGGGCTTCGGACTTGTGATCTTGTGGTCGCTGGTTCGATCCCCACCCATTGCACTACCGACGTGGACCCACTCGTAACACAAGCATTTTAACTTAGCACGAGGGGTTAACAAGAATACTAGTAGACTGCAAAACACTGCTAGTAATCGTATATTAAAAAAACAAAGAAAAAAACTCTTTATTTACCTATAAAAAATCGCCTGTGGTAGTGACATAAACATATTTCTAGTAAGCATAAGTACTCATTCACATTGACTTGCGGTAACGAAATATCAAACATATGGCGTAATATCCAAGTGTTCCCGTACGAACGTGCAGTCTAAGTAGCGGGTAAGCTAGCGACTGGCGCGCGCGGCAATATCAAACGCGGAAGATGTTTGTATGTGTTCACGTCGAACTAGCGGCGGAGCGCGCGATTCACTCGCGACTTCAGGTAAGATCAACCAATATGAACTTAGTTAGAAACGGTAGTACGATTTCATCATGTCTTTCGATACAGAAGAGTTTATTAGTGCTGTTAAGGCTAGAACTCCATAATTTCAACCTCTGAAGATACTTCATATTCGCAAACGTCTGGCGGCCGATGTGAACACGAACTCTGACGATCTATTAACATTAGTTGATACAGAAGGTCCTATTTCCATGGTCGACTGTACCTACTGATGTTTAAATAAATTAGAAATGTACTATATATTGTTAATCTAATATGTATACAGGGAAATACTTTATGTATTGTATAGTATATATCGTCGGTGATATTGCAATACCGCGTAAGTGACAATAGCTTATAAGGTTGAAATCAAATATAGCAAATTATATTTTTTGCCCTAAAAGACAAAGAAAAAACATATTTTGACATATGAAATCAATCAATTAGTAGCAACTGTCCCATACGCGGTATTGCAATATCACCGACGATATGTGAAATGGGGTAACATTAAGTGTTTCTTATTCCCATAGTTTTTGTAAACAAGGAAGTCCCTACGCAGTATAAGATGGAACTGGAACATTGTGGAGTGTAGTTTTATATAATTATTGCTTATTTCACATTTATAGTTAGACTAGGTACCATACATGGATGCACTACCTATCAGTCGTTCAGCCTTTTTTTACTTGCTTGAAATAAAGAATTTTCATTATTATTACGCAGTACTTTCCGTGAACCACGTGAATATCATCCAATGACGAATGCCTAAGGGTTCGTGTACCCTCTTTGAGCTGTCAAGCTGTCATAGATTGAACTTATGTATACAATAAACATGCTTAGTATAACACATTATATTAATATAATTCCGTTAAAATCTTCGTCGAATATGTGATATTTGTTGATTGAAATGTAAATGATAGTGTAGTTATTTATGTATACTGTTGTATATAAGTAATGTGATTTAATTTGAGAGAACAATTCGAAAAATAAATGATGGATTTTTTGTATTTATGTATTTTATTTTTAATTGTATGTGTGTTACTTTAAAATGTTCATTCGAAATTAAGAGTATTTTTACTTTTTTAATAGTAATGTTTTAGCCATATTTGAATGTCACATTCAATTACCAATTAAAAACAGCTTTTTTATTTTTTACACCACGCGTAAATAAGGAGTTTTCGAGTCATTTCCTATTTACTTATTCCTATCCTGCATCATCCGCATCATCATACGTTAGAAGAGGACACAATATCGTCGTGTCATCCAACGACAATTTACGGAGGTGTGACTAGCGCCACCGGAACATGACTTGTCAAAAAGAAGAGAAGAAGAAAAGTCGCGTGCGCTCTAAAAAATAATAAAAATACTCTTTTAAAGTGAATTTTGAACATTCCGCATTTATATTATCAAAATAGTGTGTGTGACCGCCAGGAGTCACAGAACTGCTGCAGTATTAGTGGAATCCGCTCGCATCTAGCATTATTGGAAGCCACGTATGATTTGGTGAGTTGAATCCTTTCGTTTCCATTCTTTCTCCGACCGCTCCGAAACGAATCTTTAGCTCATTCCTGCCCACTGGTTGACTCGGTACTCACGAATTTCTTCGCTTATTATTAAAAGGTCCTTCGAAAAATCATCATCTTAACTTTGTCTGAACCAGCGCCAAAACCATTCGTTAATTCGTATAAATGTAATCTGAACCACTTCATGATTTAGTCTACTCGTAACTGCAAAATTAATATGATTTTGTAGTTCCGAGTATATATGATTGCTCTCTGTTACCTGGTATCGTAGGCTTAACTTACTTTCCGGTGCACAAAGCAACCAGACTAGACATGTAATTTTACAATAGTAATCTCTTTATTCAAAATAAGTGTCAACGTAAAAACCATATTTTAAAAACCCAATCAAACCATAGAGCAAACCACAAAGCGCGCGAAAAAGAAATTAAGAATAAAACAAATGAAGAGAGAATCGCCCATCCCGACCGCGTGCAACACTTCTTGTATATTTTAAATAATTAGATATGTACTACCGGCAATAAGCCTATTATAATAAGCATATTCTCGTTGATCGTGCGAGCGAGCGAACGTGTCGCTTGCGCTGAGTAATAGTATACCGTTTTTAAATAAATAAGTGCAAAGTAGTGTGTGTTTTACGTTGTGCTACTGTGGCTGGCTTGATTGTTAATTCGATTTAGGCCACCTAATAATGCCAAAGTTACAGCGTACTCCCACTTCGGTGGCAGTGGAGGACGCTCAGTCTTCTGATAAGTCAGCTACGGATGTAAAGGGTAAACAAACACCTGCATCGAAATGGGTTGGGACACGACGGGGTAAAAAGAAACGCAGTGAGGAATCAGATAGTGATTCTTCAATCATTCAAGAACCTAGACGGCACAAAACAGTATTCTGTTCTCCTAACAGCCTGCATGTTACACTGACAGCTGTTCAAAAAGAGGTCCAAGCAATGAATTCTCTTCTGAATTCGATTAAGGAGGAACAAGACTCACGGTTGTTATTGCTGCAAAAGGATGTGTCGGTCATTAAGTCCGAAATAGGTGAGCTAAAAAAAAATCCAATATCGAATTCGAAAAAACACTGCAGTTCCTAAGTGTCAAGCACGATGAAATGGAGACATTCAAAAAAGATACTATAGAAAATAGCAAGGCAATGGAAAACAAATATAAGGATCTAATACAGCGAAATATCAATTTAGATAAATGTAACAAAGCGCTAGAAGAACGAATCGGGTATCTTGAACAGAAAGAATTGGCCAAAAACATCGAAATAATTAATTTAAAGATGCAAGAAGGAGAGAAAACTGTTGATGTGGTAAAAAAATGTGCTGAGATCTTAAAATTAGATAAAACCGAAGTAGAAAGTGCATGGAGGGTAGGATCCGAAAAGAAAGAGGTACGGCCCATAGTAGTGACACTGCGTACTAAGGCGGCGAGAGTGGAATGGCTTAAAAGTCGTAAGTCACAAATCACCAACCACATGATATTTAACAACAATGACTCATCACGAATATTCATAAATGAGCATATAACCCGCCAAAACAGGCAACTATTTTGGGCCGCAAAGACTAAACTTAAAGAAACCTATAACTTTATATGGATCCAGGATGCCAAAATTTTAATTAAAAAAAACGATACTAACAAAAAAATCTACCATATTCGGAATGAGGGTGACATCGAAACATACATACAAAAAGACAAGATTTAATATAATCTCAACATCATGTCGAATTGTTAAATAAGAGTGACAATCAATTAAGCTAAATCATGGCGATAAACTTCGATCTACAACCACAACTACAGGATATTGAATATATTAAATTCACAGATAGTAAAAAATGGTCTACCTACATAAACACTAACGAAACTAAAATACAAATAATCCACATCAACATTTGTTCCATAAGGAAAAATTTTAATCAACTGAAGGTACTTCTACAAAACATATTAAATCAGCTGGATGTGTTGTGTCTCACAGAAATTAATATAAGACAGGATGAAGTCTCCATGTACACGATTGATGGTTTCAATATTTATTCACAAACCAGAGAAAAAAAGCGAGGGGGAGGTATACTTGTCTATGTGAAAAATAGTCTCCAGTTCAGTCCACAACAAAACTATAATGCATCGACGTTTGAGTTGATACACGGCCACCTTTCTAAGAATGTTTACAACGCTTATCTATTGGTAATCTACAGGCCACCGCACACAAATAAAAGTATTTTTACGAAAGAAGTAGAAAACATTATTCGACCGCTACCCATGAACACTGATATTATATTAGTAGGGGACTGCAACATCAACTTGTTAGAGTGTGCACTGGATTCCTCGGCAAACAGATATTTAAATACGTTAGCAGATTTGGGACTACACTGTGGCATTCAAGACATAACGCGCGAGGCTGTCGTCGGACAGAAGCGAGTGGCGTCATGCATTGATCACGTCTTCATGCGAAATGCGAGTGGCGGGGCGAGCGACGTTCACGCGTACACGCTCACGTGCCAGGTAGCCGATCACCATCTAACGGGATTCTCAGCTGTTATTGATAATACACAAAGCGACTTAACATACGTGAGTAAAACGAGGTACAACAACAAAGCGGTAAGAGATAAATTAAAAAATGTAGATTGGGCATCTTTGTTACAAATACAAGACCCGAACGAATTATATACAAATATATTCGCAATTTTTGGCGATATTTATAATAGCTCTAAAATAGATAACACGGTGTTTCCTAAGCGCAAAACACAGCCGTGGGTTACGGATAAGTTACGTATACTTATAGAAGACAAAGATATGCTATTTAGACAATGGAAAAGTGATCCTAAAAATAATAATAAACGTTTATTGTACACTAGATGTAGAAATAAGACACAGAAGCTTATAAATATGGCCAAAAATAAAAGTAGGCGCGAAACCATAATTAATTGTAAGGGCGACATGCGAAAGATATGGATTAATTTAAATAGCTGGCTTGGTAGGTCAAAACCAGGTGTAGATTCTGTAATAGAGAAACATTTACTTAAAAATGAAACTTTGCAAAATATTTGTAACAAGTTTTGTGAAACCTTTACGAAAGAAATCGATATGATTAAACATAAATGTCAACACAATTTTTTGGACAGGACGCGCTATGTACGTAACTGTAATGTAAGTTTTAGATTTAAAGAGGTCCTACCAAAAGACGTAAAATCTGTTATAGAAAAACTAGACTGCAACAAGTCGCCGGGGTCGGATGGTATTAGAATTAAAGATTTAAAAGATATTAAAGAACAAATTAGTCCGGTAATAGCTTATTTTATCAATATCAGTATTAAAAAATCTCAATATCCTGAAGAACTTAAAAAGTCTATTGTAAGGCCCATATATAAACAGGGATCCCATCAGGATTATAGCAATTATAGACCTATAGCAATTCTTAATTCATTAAATAAAATTGTCGAAAAAATTATAGTTAAGCAACTCACAAAGTTTTTAGAAAACAACAACATTTTAAACGAGGTCCAACACGGTTTTAGAATCAATAGAAGTACTGATACTGCTCTTGAAAAATTCACAGATGAAGTCAATAATCATCTTAATGAAAAAAAACTAGTTATGGTTATATTTATAGACTTCAAAAAAGCTTTTGATACCTTAGACCATGGTGGCTTGCTGCAGGCTATGAATGAATGTGGTATTCGGGGCCCCATGAATGCATGGTTCAGGAAGTACTTAGACCAAAGATCACTAAAAGTATGTGTGAGTGGAACTGAAAGTGTGCGGGGCGAAATTAAATTCGGCGTTCCAACTGGTTCAGTGTACGGGCCATTGGGATATATTGTGCATGTTAACAGTATGTCTAATGTATTAAAAAAATGTAAAGCATTTATGTATGCTGATGATACTTGCCTGGTATATAGTCATAACAATATTGACCAAATACAGCTAGATATGCAAAACGATTTAGACAGCATAGTTCAGTGGGCACATGACAATGGCATTATAATTAATATTAGTAAAACTAAGTGCATGCTTATTCACTCGCCCTATCATAAAACAAAAATAATTCGTGGACAGTGGGAGTGAAAGGTCATTCGTACGAATGTCTGCATGACAACAAACTGAATTGTCAATGCTCATATTTAGAAACAGTAACTTCGTACAAGTACCTAGGATTAGTCATTGATAACACGTTCACTTGGAATCTGCATGTCAACAACGTTTGCAATAAGTTACGATCCATTTTGGGTAAATTAAAGACACTTAAACATGCTGTCAACAGAAAAGTATTGTATACCTTATATTATGCACTGGCTGACTCAGTGATTGAATATGGGTTGGGTGGATATGGGCGTACGTTCCCTACACATATAAATAAAATCAAAATGTTGCAGACACGGCTACTTAAACTACTTGTAGATAAAAAAACAAAAAAAAGCTTGAATAAGAATTACGAAAAACTCTTTAAAATTTGTAAAATACTCCCGGTTAATTTTAAAAGTAACGTAAAAATCTTGACTGAACAATTTAATAATGAACTTTACAAGGAGGAACGTAAACATATGTACCCAACTCGTTTATCTAAAAAGAAGACACTTGTTGTTCCTAAAGTCACTAACTACTTTGGTAAGCGCACAAGAAAATATGTAGTACCATCGTTAGTGAATAAGTTACCCCCACAGTTGATATCGAATGTCAAATATAAATACCAACTTAAAAAGATTCTTAAAAAACACTACCTGTCATTGTGTCCATACCCATTTTCAATAACTGTTATTACTGTAAACTCAACTCAACTTCGCTTATTTTTTGTTAGTTATTTTGCAATAAAAATCGAAATTTGTTATAATAATCTTATTGTGAAACGAGAATAACTGCCGACAAACTGTTCTGCAGTTTGGCAGACTTATTATATTTTATTGTTAAACAGATTTTGAATAAATAAATAAATAAAAAAAAAATATATACAGTCTAGTATTTCTTTCCACCTGGGCCTTAACAATACGAATTAATTTTAGATACACAATAAAAATAAAACAAATAGATATTCCTTTGGCTTTATTTCTAAACTTCCGGGCCTGTGTCGCAGACACCGACCTCAGCGACCCCTAAACAATAACATTCACTTTCGACCAGTTAAACATACAATATCACATAATAAATAAAGCATTTATAACAGTTAAAAAAACAAGCTATCGGTGTTAGAGGAAGTATATTAAGAGTAACGATAATAATGTTTATGCTGTCAAAATCCACTCATTGGTAAAAATAGACAAAATTTAATAAGCCACTTAGGCCGAGGCCGCACTACTACGACGACTGACGCCGACGCGACGGTCATTTCGTGAAAACAAACTCATATAAAAATACGTCGGCGGCCACATTCAGGAACGACAGGCGGGATTGATTTATTCGAAGGATCGCTGTCGTCATATCAGTGTGGCCTCAGCCTTAATCTCGTATTCAAGAACAACACTTTATTTTTTAAGAAAAGATTACTAGTACAGTTTTTAAACACTACTAGTATACTTGTTAACTTCTCGTGCTAAGCTAAACTGCTTGTGTTACGAGTGGGTTCACGTCGGTATTGCAATGGGTGGAGATCGTACCGGCGACCACAAGATCGCAAGTCCGACGCCCTAGCCATTGGGCTACAGCCGCTTGGTACTAAGAGTTTACTTGAGAATGTCATGTAATACTTAAATACTTGAACGAAAGTTTTGTCCGTGAATACCACTGTTATCGTTGTAAAAACATATTTGTTTACTCTTACACATGATTTTAATAAACTACCATTCGAAAGCTTGTTTGAAAATATCACAAACTATGTTACACTCACGAATGCATGAATTAAAAAAAAGAGATATGACAATATAAGTTGCAAACTTACATGAAAATAAATGATTGATTCGTAAATGTACAACTGAATACTTAAGGCTCGCCCATGGGTATTTAAACGAAAAAAATAATCGAAATTCAATAAAATATAGTTGCCATCGAAACAAATCCAAAAGAAAGAAACAAGTGGGTTTATAGTAAGAAAAGTAGTCCAATAGTTGAATAAAGGCGGAAACATTATGTTAAAACGCGACGCGACCTGACGAAACGCGACGCGTGTTGAGTCGAATCAAATGTATGTTTAAATATGTTTCCGCCTTAATTTGCTGTATGTAGTAAATTATAAATTTCGTACACAAGTGTAACATAGTTTTACCATATATCACAATATTATAAAAATAAAGGTTAGTCCAAGTTTAGTCACAGTTATATGGCATTCGACAGTTGCCGTAATTAAGGATTGCTTAAAAACTTATCGTATTTACAGGCTGGTTATAAATTTCTCAGACCTCAGAATTAAAGGACCGATGTACAATTTTATTATTAGCATTTGGTCGTAAGTGCCAGTTAAAAAGGCGAACATACGACGAATGTTTCTGACGTATAATGGCACATCCGACCATACTTCTGAGCTGATTTATAGATTAAAAAAAATATCTATCTACAGTTCTGAGCTAAAAATTTAAACAAGAGATTATAAAATAAAATCGACTGGTATTATCTAAACAAATTATTGGGATTAGTAATAATAATGTATGAAATCATTTTAATTAGTAAACTGATAAGACCAAGTCATTTCCGATACAAAAAAAAACAAACTCATAATATAACCATAATCACTATCATAATGTTTAGTTTTCTTAAAAAAAATCTAAAGTAGTAATTATATTATAATACACAGAAATCTAAAACTAAGTATTTTTTATATGATATCCTTTCTGTCTCATTGTGTGCTGTGTTCACAACCTACCCGTGAAAACCTTTTTTTGTGAAACATCCGTTAAATGTTACTAAAATATATTTTATTTCATTTTTCATATATAGTTGTTGCACGTGCCAAATTCCATGAGTGCATTTTTAAATTTAGATTTGTAAAATTTTTGCCTTTAAATACATAGCTTCTCAAATAACAATGCGTATCATTTTTTATTGATGATTAGCCACGAGGCTTTTGCTACTTCACCGGACATAACGGAAGCCTCGTGGCTAACGAGATATTACCATCCGAAAAAAAAGTTACAACAAAAGTTTTTATAAACATTTTCTAGTAACATTTAACAATAACACTGACAATGATTTAATTTAAACAGAATATGCGAATTATACTGCGAGAAATACAATGGTAGCTACCCTTTCTCCAGCTGACATATCGAAGGCTAATTGAGCTATGCGACACCACGCGATATTGAATAGTATGATTTATATACTCTCTACATAAGGTATATAATTCAATAACGCTCACGGTGTCACTTAGACCAATCAACCTCGATATATTAAAACTATATTGATTTTGAATAACAAAATATGTTCCTTAAATTATACACCAAACAGAATTTACATTTTTTTTTTCATTAACATAGATACACAAATAATTGTCTATAGGCTGTACAATCAGCTGCATTAATGATAAATGAATTATATAACGGTGCTAGTGTAAATGACAAAAGCTAACAAGGTTGAAGATTGAATGTAGCAATTTAATATTTCCCCTTCTACTACACAAATAAAGAAAATATATATTGGTAGACGAAATTATACCTTATTATCCTATCACCGATGATATATATCATTTTTGTCTCTTTCCCTTTGATTAACAAACGTATGTATATTTAAACTAGACCTTAGGACAGGACATAAGGACTTATGTAGTGCCAGTTTACGATAAAGGCACATACGAGGAATGATTCTGAGTTCCAGATATATAACGCCGTTTTTGTTCTAACAACACGTAAATCATTTTTGGTGTTTATGCCAATTGTTAGAAAATGAAGAAAAATAAAGTCCACAGTAAACTGGCATTGTTGTGATATCTATGTAAAATTGTGTAGTAATTTAAATCTTTTGAAAGATTGCTAGTTTCAACATAAGTGGTGTCAGCACTTGAGTGTCACACCAGCAGTATAATATTTTATTCGATCTATTAATTAATTTGTAAATAAGCAGTTTTTGGATCAGAAGCTTATTGTCCCACATATAGTCGCCACTGTATTTTTAATTGTAGTAAGCATGTAATAAAGTCTAAAAGCAATGAATTCTGACCATATCTATTGCCTATTAAAATCGCACAAAAAAAAGTGGTGAACAGTAAAACCATATTTATACCGTTTTGAATCTTAAAATTCTCTAAGTCTTAAAAAATTATTTTGAATCACTCAATTATGTTTACTATATAGATTTTTGTTCCAGAATATCTGAATTTTATATTACACTATTCTTTACGTCCTAAATTATCATAGATTTAACTAATAGACCATAATATGTTTATAAACGCCGCATCAATCCTGAGTTAATCCTCCTTTGAATTGACTTAGTTGACACCTAATTTATAAAAACATGGCCCAAAATTTATTACGAACTTAAACCAAATCAAAAAGTAAGGACGGAGCGCTGTCAAACAATGCACTGAAGATAGTTTTTGCGCATTAGTGTGGGTAACATTGTTGCTTTAATTTTTACAGTACCCCCAATATTATGAAAATAACATTGAGCTTTGTTTTGTACGCCCTTTCATGACACCATGTGGCATTTTTGTTAACAAATTACATATTAAGTTACCTGTCACCTGACGCTGCGACAGATCGACTGACAAGTTAAGGCATAGTTTTCGGTACGCGTTTGTATGTACACGACAAGGCCGAGTTTTTTCCGGCTTCAGTGCATTACTCGCAGCGGTCCGTCTTTTATTTTTATTTGGATTGAGATTACGAATAAAAATAGTAACTACATTTACATGGACTTGTCAAAATACTCGAGTTATATTGCACCCTATTCATTTAAATCCCGATTCCGCTAATTGTGAACACCACTTAATGCGGTTCAGTATAAAAATAAAAGTTTTTTAAACTTTCTCTATGCATTTTCTCTTTGAGCTCTCATTTTTTTTAATAATTCAAACAAAGTGTTAACATTATTATAATTGTAAGATTATATGGAAGATTAAAGAGTTACGGGTGCTATAGACATTCAAAACTGACTCCTAGTATTAAGAGTTAAAGTTTAGCTTCTCGCTCACATATATGTACTTATTATACCTATTTTTATCTCGTTCACTTTTTAGTTCATACAATTTCCACAAGGGGCGCTGCTTGTCAAGGCATGAAAACCTATACGTGTGATCAAAAAACTAAACTTTTGCACTCCATACTAAAGTTATTCAAAACATTGAACTTGGATGAAATAAGAAGATAATTTTAATGAAATCAATGAATTCATTTAAACATCTTACATAAAAGATCCACCTTACACGAAACCTTATTATTATACGTTTTATTAATTGATTTTGTAGTCTAAATCATGTGGGACTTATCAATTATTATATTAGGGGCTAAATACACTTATTCAGCTTATGTCCATAGAAAACGCCAGTTTTGTAAGGGATGCGTACGCGTTTGTTCAGCTGAACGTATGCGTACGCCTCCCCTACAAAACTGGCGTTTTCTATGGACATAAGCTGAATTGAGCTGAATAAGTGTATTTTGTCCTTATAACAGTATATTTCGGTGCCAAATATAGGATTGAAGGTAAATACTTAGAAATTTAATTTTCATATATTTAGACCATAAGTTCCAACGATAAACTTTCTATGGTATTCTATCGCGGCATACTAATTGAGCGAATACATATTTGCTGTACGAACAATTTCATAATACCGTGTGGTTTACGGTAGAGTATTGACCCCCCCCCCCATGACTAAGTAATATACAGCTGATAGATCGGAAGCGGAATCTATCAGGTCGAGGTTAGTTACGATCTTACTGCGATTACTAATCCGCCTACCGGTGCATGCTGCCTGCATGGTGATTATATCCCTCATCGACCCAGGTTTTCCCATGATTGTTAAAAGGACGCCCATGTTCAGCAATGGACGTAACCGGTATGTTGAAGTAGACATACACTTTTATGCCGCATCCTTATAATGAAGGCTCTAGAAAGACTGGGTGCAGTTGGAATGCAGTCTGTCTCTATAGGGGATAAGTCGAAACTACTAGCATAAAAAAATTATATACCCGCAATTTGACATTTTCGCACCAAATAGTTTTTTTTTCTGACGACTTATTTAGCAATTTCTGCCAGTGTCATGTAATGAACAAATAGTATTTATTCAATTAGTAACACGCGTCACTGATGTAATATTAACAATATTTGTGGATAGACATCTGTTAGTTTTTAAGTTTATTCAAAAAATTAAACCTTCATTCTATACATTCGTTATTTTATTTAAAACAGTAGTTAGTACTTGGATTTGTGTTACTTTGTAATTCAATATTATTAAGTGCAATTTATTCTCAAACATATTGTTATTAAATTACTAATTTCAAAAAGGGCATAAGTCCTATGGATTGTCGATGCGACATGCATCCTTTTCGAAATTGCATATTCAATTAAATATCATTAAAAGCGTTGAGAATGTTATACTGAAGTTGACTTATCGTAGGTGATTCTGCAATACCGAGTAAGTGACAGTTACTAATAAGGTGTAATTTCATCTGTCAAGAAATGTTTGCTTTATATATGTTTTAAAGAACAAGATACTAATTTGCTACATTCGATTTTCAACCTTATTAGCTATTGTTAGTTACGCGGTATTAAAACATTATCGACGATATAAAATGTGTTCAGATTAACATAAAGTAGCGGAGTAAATAAGGCTGGAGTCCTGCTCGCCTTTATGCCCGGTGAAGTAGCAAAAGCCTTGTGGCTAAATACATATCGACGGGTAAAAGGCTAATTGAGCTAAGCGACTACATGAGCGATTTAGAATTATATACTTGACTAGCTTCCTGCGCGCGGTTTCACCCGGGGAACCCGGGGAACCGGTTCCCGAGGGAACTTCATAATTTAATATAGCCTATGTCATCAGGGGATAGTGCAGCTTTCCAACGGTGAAAGAATTTTTCAAATCGGTCCAGTTGTTTCGGTGCATATTCAATTCAAACAAACATACATCAAATCTTCCATCTTTATAATATTAGTATAGGTAAAGGAAATACATAAATTAATATATATATATATATATTTTAGTATGGCTTATGACGTCACTTATTTCAATTATCATTTTACCTATAGATATGTTAGTCCAAAAATATATATAAGCGGAAAAAAGCAGGTGAATATTTCTCTTACACAAATTTCTGCTCAATCATGTTTGACTTGGGTTATTTAATATCATACATGGGGGGAGGGGTTTATAGGGTGTGTCGATATACACTAAGTACAGTCAAGAGCGAGTTTGTCCCAATTCATAAATTAACGTGAGGCGGCGGGGGGTTGTCTCCGACGGGGAGGGCGGCTACACCTGCAACAGCAACTTGGAATTAAGCATGCATAAAATATTGAAATCAGTAATATTCTTAATACTTAAACATTGTATTATTTTAACTGGACACGATAGTCTAGTTGACTCTTTTTTAAATTGTTTTTATATGGTTAAGAATGGTTTTAATAGATCAAGAAAAATATATGGCATTTATTTGGGAACTAGAAAGCACTAAAATCAATATTTTAAAATTGGAGATGACATTTAGAGATGAAATCGATGTCAGCCATGTTGGTCTATATACATTATCTGTGTTCGAGATCGATGACGTCATGACACAGAAAGTGTAATAATAAAGGATCGCGTTCATGTTTTTTAATAAGATGTAAAAATGGCTGATAGCGTTTTCGGAAGTTAAAGACATAGACAAAAGAAATAATTTTCATATTGAGTTCATACAAACATATTCAAGTTTTATGAACAGATATTATCATAAGTATTTAGGTTCCATAGGACAAGTACTTTAAAAAAATAAACATAACATAATTTCATATATTGTGTCAACTAGCCTTTTATGTAAACCAGAATCACCCACAACTTTGTTCAAATTAAGTGCACGAGATCCGTCTAACAAAAGAAGTTGTTCACAGCTTTTTATGAAAATTTTAAATATCTCAAAACTGTAATCGTGTGTGTTGGTTCTGTTTCGCATAATGGGCATGAGGACTAAAACAATCTATTTAGTCCGTCGGTTAGATTACTAAAAAATATTGGACACGTATTTTTTTATTTATCAAATCGATAAAAATCGACAAAGATACAGAGCAAAAACAAACTATAAAGTTCGGGAGAGGGGGGGCTTGTGACGTCACTAAAATTATACCTAACAGTGACGTCACACAAAATTTCAACGCGCTGTATCTTCGTAATTTATTGTTTGAGGAACGAAAAAAAAAATACGTGTCCAATATTTTTTGGTTATCTAACTGACGGACTAAATAGATTTTTTTAGTCCTCATGCCTATTGCTTTCAAATGAATTCTGTTGAAGTTAGTAGTGCATTTTACTTGTAGTTGGATTGATAGTTTTGCAGATCGCTTTTTTTTTCTAAGATTACAGATTTTTGGATAGTATCATGTAAGCTTCTCGTGCAAATGTGCTGGTGTTACTAGTGGGTTCACGTTGGTAGTGCAATGTGTGGAGATCGGACCCGCGACCACAAGATCGCAAGTCCAGCGCCCTAGCCATTGGACCCCGGATTCGTTTTGTAATATAATGAAGGTCCCTCACCAATCTCCCCAGTATCGACGGAGTTATTGATGGAGTGTGTGTCCGCGGGCCTGGGCCCCCGCGGGGTCCCTCCCCCCGCGCCCCCCGCGGAGCGCGCGCGGCGCCGCTGACGACGCGACGAGCGCACCACCAGCGGGGCGCGCTCTGACGTCACACTGTACACATACACAAGGCATTTATAATAAGCATATAAAAAATCTTTGTGTCAATTCTAAGATTTCTTTTCGGGTCTGGTTGGTTGAGGGACTACCTATTCCGTGCCTCGGAAAGCCCGTTAAGCCGTGGGTCCGATTATTATAACATCATCTATAATAATCGTATATCAAGGAACGGGCAGCAGCGTTTCCTAGTGTGGTACAACATAATACTGTAGTCACCAACCCGCCTGCCAAGCGTGGTGACTATGGCAAATACCATCCCTCGGGAGGAGGCCCATGTTCAACAGTGGACGTTATACGGGCTGATGATAATGATGTAGGTTTAGATTAATAATGGGTTGCGCTCGACTAGTTATAGCCGTCGTCCTTGATACACGCAAAGATATAATCTGCCAGCCCTTCATATACAAGTACTCATTTACCAAACGTTTTCTTTTCTACCAAGGACCTCAATTATACAACAAACTTAATAAAAACTAAACCTTTTCCCCCTTCCCAGCACTGCTCTCAAGAAAATATTATCAAATTGGCTATTAACTACAAATTATTATGACACAGAATGTCTCCTTCACTCTGATAACAATCCACCCTGAACGTCACTCCTTACGTACCCTCGCTCACTTCTTCTACAAACACACACACACACACACATTATTATGTTGTTACACACAAGGAAACGCTGCTGCCCGTTCCTTAATATACGATTATTATAAAAGATGTTATAACAATCGGGAGCAACGGCTTAACATGCTTTCCAAGGCACGGAATATAGTCCCTCGATCAACCAGACCCGGTAAGAAATTTCAGGATTTACATAAAGACTTTCAGTCCGGCGTGGAGATCAAACCCACGACCTCCAAGATTTAAAGCGTTTTTTTTTCGCACTGACATATGTAGTTAGCCTTGAGACTTTTGCTACTTCAGCGGGCATAAAGGCGAGCAGAGCTCCTGCCTAGATAAAATTTAAAACGAGCCAAATACCGCTACGCTACGGAGGTTGTCTGTGCAATCAATATAAGACATGGTGATTGCCAAAACCTACTCCAGTTTATGAAAGTAATTTATGTTTACAGGCTTATTATGTAAAAATCTTAACTCGAATGCAAGTATACGACGCGGGAAGTCAGTATTTGATACAATTAGTATACTCACTTTTCCTCCTCATTATCCGCATTTTGGTCGGTTTCCTCCGATGGTGTCGCTATCTGTTAAGTACAATTATAAAATATAACTATATGTATGTCATCATAATAATGTATCAATGAGTTGTCGTTTTTTTTCGGACGGACATCCCAACTAGCAAAGAGATCGTATAAGCAATTACTCTCAAGACTATGAATCGAAAAACACTCGTATGAAAGATCCTATTATTTCAAAAAGCCGTCTAAAAGCAGCTGTCTTTATCTTTTAGCTTTCAACGCTTTTTGGCTCTATAAACATGTCTAGTAAACGTATACTCGACGAATTCATATTGCATTTACTCGATAATTATATTAAGATATCTCTTGATCACCTTCATGCAACCGTAAGTCCTATTACAGCTCTTTGAAAGCAACCGAATTGCTAATTTGTCGAAAAACTAGCTTTTATATCACTATCTTTCGACATGTATTTATTACAGTATATTTATAGAGTAAACGCTATTTATTCGATAAAATAGCATCTCAGTTACTATACCAGCACTTAATGTCTTATAATAGCTTCTTAAAAGGCTTTTATTCCGCTTAATTTTTGAAGTTGAGAAAACGCTTAAAATTGTCTATTACAGCCCCAAAGGTGCTCTAAACATCATTTGAAAGCCGTCTTACAGCATAGTTGTGGCATGAAAGTTGAATAAAATCTTTTACAGCACTGTCCTATATAGTTTAACTAATGGTGGTCAACCATTTAAATTGCCACTAAAATAATTTGAAAAAGTCACTCATATAATAAAAATATTTTGTTTATGTTTCATTTTCTTTTAAATTCCTCTGGAGTATTAATAACTGTATTTTGATCTAATATTATGGATTTAAAATTTTGCGCTCCTTAACCCCAAACTAACGGCAATGGCGGTCCTGGAAGTCGTAAAGTTGAAACCTCATTTCTATTTCTCAGCTAAAAACCGAGTGAATGCTTTGTTATGATAAGTGAATTGCTATTAATGGCGAATTAGATAAACTTTTAAATTAATATTATTTGTAATTCATTATTTACTAAGAAATCTTACGGCCCATGAAAATATTAACTAAAATGCAAGGAATGTAGACGAAAAATTTAACCACGCATAGGAAAGTTTGATCTAACTTTAGGTCACGAATTGTCAATATGACTGTAAAATTTTATGGCACAAATAATATGGCTTATATTAAATTTTATTTTTATTTCTTTTCACAAACAGCTTCGGTAATTGAAGAAAGAAAATGGTCTATGAATGCTGCTTGGTTGCATTCACACGATCAAAGAGTCGAGTGATTGCAACCGCACTGCTATATTACAATAAATTTGTCGAATGAAAGCGCTTCTACCGACTTGGGAAAAGCTAATGAGTTGAAAAATGGCATACTGATGATTATTATAATACTAGTAACTTTCGAATTGCGATTACTCTATATTCTTTCGACTATTTGGCTATTCAAACGATAATCTTACGATATTCACATCACTTAAAGCAGAGAGAAGTGCGCCCAAATCGCGTTGAAAGAACGCGCACAGATCATTTACTCGACATTTTCTCACCACCAATAGCTGAAATAGAAACGTGCTGCTGGCATTTTTACGATATCTTTTGCTAGTTGGGATTATTCTATTTAGCCCTGAGGCCTTTGCTACTTCACCGGGCATAAAGGCGAGCAGAGCTCCAGCCTAGATAAATGGTTTAAACACTACAAACAAAGCAACCTGCGCAAGAGGGCGTCCCCCGTGGGACTTGGACCTCGGCTCAGGGCGGTCGCTGACGGGGAGATTGAGGGATTATGGCTTTTAGTTTCTTTAGGGTAGTTTTGTGCAATGTATGTCATCATTTTATATTCAATTATAATAAAATTGGACTGTTTTGAAAATCAATGTTTTATATTTGGAAATGCCGTCAAAATATAATGCTGTAATAATAAGTTTTCAATGAAATTTGCACTGATAGTTGAAAAGCACGATTTGCTTAATTTTTTGGTTCAATGTTTTTTAAAATGAAGACTAAGCAATATATGTATTAATGTATGTACAATAATGTTTGGGTTAGGTATTTAACAGAATATTCGGAAACTCCATAGCTTGGCGGTCGTACCTCGGGATCATCTCTCCTGGCATCTCTGTCTTCTCTGGCCCTCCTCACCATGGCTCGGACGCGCTGGTGGGCGGCGCGTACGAACGGGTTCTGACGTTGAGCTGCGAACGTTCCGCCCTGCGAACAAGTTATATGAATCATTCATTAAAGTTTGAATTTATACCAATTATACCAATACTAGCTTCATTTGCTCGGTTTCAACCGCGTATGTCGCATTCTCGTAGGAATTTTATATTAATGCTAACAATATAAAAAATGGACGGGAGAATCAGATATCCATAAGGCCTGTTCCAAGTTTTTAAACTAATGGTGACTAAACAATGGTCAAATTCAATTTACGTTCGCAAAACAAAAAATCTATTAATTAAAGAAAAGCCATATTCGGTCAAATTGCCTGTCGAAGAACCTAAAGTGCGAACGTTTCACCTTAATAAGGATGTATTTACTATTGCACACGGGACACACGCGCTTGTTCTGCGTCAGCCACGGGTCTATGCACACCGCGTGGTACATACGTGGTACATACGTGGTACATACCTGTGTGGACGCGCCACTGTCGTTGAGCAGCGGCTCGGTGTCCGTGGTGTCGGAGTCGTCGCTGCGGCGCTCGTCCGCGGCCAGCACGCGCCGCTTGCACACGGGACACACGCGCTTGTTCTGCGTCAGCCACGGGTCTATGCACACCGCGTGGTACATACGTGGTACATACGTGGTACATACCTGTGTGGACGCGCCACTGTCGTTGAGCAGCGGCTCGGTGTCCGTGGTGTCGGAGTCGTCGCTGCGGCGCTCGTCCGCGGCCAGCACGCGCCGCTTGCACACGGGACACACGCGCTTGTTCTGCGTCAGCCACGGGTCTATGCACACCGCGTGGTACATACGTGGTACATACGTGGTACATACCTGTGTGGACGCGCCACTGTCGTTGAGCAGCGGCTCGGTGTCCGTGGTGTCGGAGTCGTCGCTGCGGCGCTCGTCCGCGGCCAGCACGCGCCGCTTGCACACGGGACACACGCGCTTGTTCTGCGTCAGCCACGGGTCTATGCACACCGCGTGGTACATACGTGGTACATACGTGGTACATACCTGTGTGGACGCGCCACTGTCGTTGAGCAGCGGCTCGGTGTCCGTGGTGTCGGAGTCGTCGCTGCGGCGCTCGTCCGCGGCCAGCACGCGCCGCTTGCACACGGGACACACGCGCTTGTTCTGCGTCAGCCACGGGTCTATGCACACCGCGTGGTACATACGTGGTACATACGTGGTACATACCTGTGTGGACGCGCCACTGTCGTTGAGCAGCGGCTCGGTGTCCGTGGTGTCGGAGTCGTCGCTGCGGCGCTCGTCCGCGGCCAGCACGCGCCGCTTGCACACGGGACACACGCGCTTGTTCTGCGTCAGCCACGGGTCTATGCACACCGCGTGGTACATACGTGGTACATACGTGGTACATACCTGTGTGGACGCGCCACTGTCGTTGAGCAGCGGCTCGGTGTCCGTGGTGTCGGAGTCGTCGCTGCGGCGCTCGTCCGCGGCCAGCACGCGCCGCTTGCACACGGGACACACGCGCTTGTTCTGCGTCAGCCACGGGTCTATGCACACCGCGTGGTACGCTGCAATAGAGAACAAAGTTTGAGAAAGAACTCAGAAGATTGAGGTATGCATGTTTATTTCGCAGTTTGGTGTAGTTACCGTGTGCGCAGGGCAGCACCCGCAGTCGCTCGCCCTCCACGTAGTCATCGAGGCAGATGGCGCACGTCTCGTAGGGGTCGCCCTTACTGAACTTGCACGTTGGTATCTTCTTGAGGGCGCGGTTCGGCAGGCGATGGCGTCTGGCGCGACGTCGGTCTTTTATACATTTCACTATCTGAGAAAAAAATGGACCATTTTTTTTTAACTTTCGCAATTTGTACACATCATTTATCGTACACACGATTCTCAATCGCAGTACAATTTTAAGACAAACATTCCAATTTCAACCGGAACATGTTATCCGGTTATCTCCAGCATGGAATCCTGTAATCACCAAATGCCAGTTCCGACGACAACAAAAATCACGACCAAGTGAGGGTAGTACGAAGAACCCGTTGCTGACACTCACCAGTCTATCCGTGACCACGACTGGTGTAATCCATGTCGTACCGTCGGCTTAGTAAAAAGGTAATGATTTGCCAAAAAATTGTGTCTATTATTAATTAACATGAATGTTATTGAAATGACTAGGGATAATACTGTTATTGAACATCTAGTTGGTTCAGGGCCGGATTTAAACTTACGTGCCGCTCTGGGCACTGTAATAAATACCGCCCTGGGCACTAAAGACAATGCTGCCCTAACACTGGAATTTAACTTTTTTTTTCACTTTAAAAATGTTGCCACCTTCGGCACTATCCCCGAATGCCCATAGAGCAAATCCACCACTGATTGGTAACATTAAACTTACCATGAATATGAGTATGACGAGTAGGCACAGCACGACGACTATCGCGAACGGCAGTAGCAGGTGTGTGTTAATGTTAAAGGGCACATCGCCGTTCACCATTATATAGTACCTGCAACAACGCATTTTAGAGGATAAGACCAGTGTTTTTCAATCTGTGGGTGGCGACCCCCCAGTGGGGTCATGAAGCCAGAATCGGGGGGACGCCAGCAAAACGCTTTGTCAACTTGTAAGTTTTTAAATTAGCACGATGTATCAGGCTAATTTTCAAAAATATTGGGGTTTATAACAAAAAATATATTTAGGTAGGTACGTAGTGTTCAAAATTTGTTATTTGTCTGTATATGAGACAGTGGGATTTTTTTAACCTGTGAACGGGTCGAGAAATCATCAAGACTGAAAAGCACTGGATAAGACATAGCGACTAGTGAGATACCTCCATCTTACAATAAGATAGTTGATTTATGTTGTTTCTGTACGTGAGTCAGCTCATAGGTGAAGTAACTATGAGCTGTGGTGCTGCAAATTGGGACCGATATAATTGTCCGTGTATCTCAGCTATGCTCAAACCGCGGCCCGCATGTCCCACTGATCTTTTAATGTTGGCCCACCTTGGGTTTTAATAAATACATGTTTTTCTATTTATTGAATATTTTGAGCTTTTAATTTTCCTCTTTTATTACTCCGTAAGTAGATATACCTTACTGATTTGGCTTTAGATTCTTATTTAGGTTTTGGTTTGAGGCCCTCAACACCAAGGCTGCAACGTGAGTGCGGCCCTTACAACTCATTGTTTTGGGACATCACTCTGTAGCTCATTTAAGTTCCCACTGGAAATCGATGAGGGGGCCTATGTTCAGCAGTGGATGAACATAAGCTGATCAGCTGATGATAGTTGATGTCAAACTTACCCTAAAGTATATTGATATTTCTCAGTGAGCTCGAGTCCAGCAAAGTCGCTGACAAACACCGAAGGTATTTCTATCCCCTCAGGGTCCTTCGCTGACATAGTCTCTGAAAAAAAAGTATTATATAAATATATATATTATTCTTATGTTCCAAACTACAACATCACCAAGCTAAGTTTGCACCTCGCTAGAATGCGGCGCCCCGCCCGCTTCCCCGCTCACCTCCCTGCGATCGTCCAGTCGCGTCCAGACCGTAACTAAGCATCGGTGTGACGTAATCGACGCGAGGTGTAAACTAAGCTTGGTGAAGTTGTACCCACGTAGGCTTACTTAATGGGTCTCCTCTTAACAGTTCTTTGTAAACTGAGTTCGTTCAGGGATATTTTCATAATAATGAAGTATTAGTGAACCCTATAAAAATAATTTAAAAAAGCGTCAACTAGCCATTAGTTTAGCGACTAACCTCCGGAATGCTCGTTAAGCTGTTGACAGAAGCGTTAGTCAAAGTGAGTTGTGTTTACCAACTCACTTTTAAGCGTGATGATTTTAAATCATGCTTATTATAATTGGCAGGGTGATTTGCCATATTATACTATCGAAATGTTATATTATTAAAAAAAACATACGTCTATTTTAATTGTTTTTAACAACCTCCATAGCGTAGCGATATTTGGCTCGCTTTAAAAATCTCGGAGGTCGTAGGTTCGATTCCCATGCCGAACAGTAAATCTTTATTTATTTATTTTATTTATTCTTTATTGCACACATTAAAGCCATAACATAAAGTTTATACAACGGAAATACAATAATGAATTTTCTTCCAGCAAACCTTTATGAAAGAACATTTGATTAAAAGTGCATAGCTAGTGTACAACGGATAAATATTTTAATTAATTTATACCAAATTGGTAAAAACATATCAATAAACATAAACACTAATATGTACATATACAATTAAATGCTAATATTTAAACCTATATGCATAATATGTTAATTATAATATACTACATATAGGTACTAACTTAAGCCCAAATTTTGTAATTATATAGTTACTGAGTCAGAAAATACTTTGTTCTTCTTTTAAATGCGTTGAGAGAACTACAAGCGCGAATGAGGTGAGGAAGGGAATTCCATAACCGCACTGCACGGACGGTAAATGAGTGGTCATATTTACTAGAGACATGAGGAGGGTTCTTTAAAAGAAGAGAAGTGGCGGTACGACAGGGTTTGTCTCTAGGTATCAAATACTCGAAGCGTTCGCGAAAATATGTAGGGGCATTCGGATTGTGAAGAATAGAGAACAGAAGAGACAAGATATGACAGTCCCGACGCCGTCGAATAGGCAGCCACTTCAATCGCATCCGAAACTCTGACACATGGTCATTTTTTCGGAGGCCAAAAATGAAGCGGATACACAAATTCTGAAGACGTTCAAGTTTGTCTAAAAGTTCCTCTTTGTGTAGATTCTAAGATTTCTTTTCGGGTCTGGTAGGCTGTATACCCGGAAACGGGCAGCAGCGTCACCTTGTATGTGAGAACATAATACTGCGGTCACCAACCCGCCTGCCAAGCGTGGTGACTATTACAAAACCCACTCTCGGGGGAAGGCCCATGTTCAGCAGTGGACGTTATACGGGCTGATGATGATGATGATAATATTCGAATGCAACAATGAAATTCTTATAACTTATAGTACAATGTTATCTTACAACAGGCTATTAAGATAACTGTCCGTTAGTGAAAGAACGTCTTTAGAACAGTTAGGCATTCATATTCATACCAATCTATATAATACTAGCTGACCCGGCAAATAGATGTTGGCCGATTCTCAGACCTACTCAATATGCTCACAAAATTTCATGAGAATCGGTCAAGCCGTTTCGGAGGAGTATGGCAACGAAAACTGTGACACGAGAATTTTATATATTAGATATTATGCTGCTATATTATATATGTTAATATAGCAGCAAACATGCTGCTATATTAATTAAAAGCGACTTTGTTTTATACTATGTAGTGATGTTGATAGTTAACTAGAATAACTTAAATACCTGCTTAATTGGCAAATTTATTACATGTAATCATTATACATTAATAAGAATTAATAATAAACTTGAACAAATAACTTCCGAATGGTCCTCAATGGAATGAAACACTACAGCTCTCACATAAACGAAAGTAATATATTTTATTATTATTATTAGGTAGGAGAACAGGCAAGCAGTTGAAACAACTGGTATTCGCCTACATCACGATTTATGGTCACAATTGACAAATGTATGTGTTCAATCTCCGAAATGCTTGAAAGTGAATATTTATAAAAACATAAATATCTATGGAATTCATATTTAAAAAGAATAAATGTACACATTTGGAATTAAACCTCTTTACGGCATTGTATAAAACTATTGTTTTGACTATTGGCAAGTGCCCGTAATAGGTTTACGTAAAGAAAAATGATTTGCATTTCATTTGAAACTAGCGGCCCACCCGGCTTCTAACGGGATAATGTAGCATTCTTATGGTGAAACAATTATCAAAATCCGTTCAAAAGCTTTTGAGTTTATTCGAAACAAACATACAAAAATAAAAAAATAAAAATCTTTTCCTATTTATAATATTAGTATTGATACAGATATTTATCAAAACTTACACTGCCATCTTCAAAAATTCACTCAAAGTTCACTTCTTAAATTACACTTCCTATATCTTCAATACATCCATTTATATCCACAATAACATTAATAATATAATTTTATTAACATCAACACTATTACAAATGCACTATCTCACTCGGAGTATAAAAACAAACTAAAAAATATATATAATAAGAGTGAATGCAGGTTATTCACTGATCATTACAGTTTATGTATACTAATATATAAGGTGCTTTCGAAATATACGCCATCCCTCCAACAGTAGATTGATTGATTTCATTTATTGATTGATTATTGTAGAGTGATAACGTTGCGTTACGTTGAAAAAAAAATCATTACAGCAAAATCTATCAACTCCAAGATACTCTATCTTACTGCGATCATCAATCCACCTGCCAAGCGTGGTGATTACGTCAATATACCTTTTTTTGTCAGTGGTAAATGCATTTTCGCATTCCCACCGCCGCTGCAGCGTTACCGCGCTGGCGGTGCAATATGTGGGACTCGCCCACTCCATAGCAGTGGTATGCTATAGTCATACCACAAGGAGTCCTCTCCTTGTGGACACCACTAAACCCCCCGGACACTCCTCCGCCCTTGGTGAGGGCTGGGTACGCTTGGCAATCTGGCCCTTACGTCAACATTCTTCAACAACCCTTGCCATGGTCTGCTAAAAAAGACGCCCACATACAGTAGTGGACATAAACGCTCTGATAAAGTACCTATATATTTGAATGACATTTTATTTTTAATATAGGAATTTTTCATTTTAAATAATCACACATATTTCTTTACCAACATAATCCCTATACCTACATGATACTATTATGATGATCAACTGTTGAAGAGATGGCATATATTTAAGAAGCACCTTATACAATACAGCTAACATTGTATATAATATGTCATTATAATATAATTGAGATCCACCTCCCGGTACAAAAACGTTATCGAATGTCAACTCATGCGCATAGATTAAGTGTGTGTAGTAAATATTTTCTACGGAATATAAGGAATATATTTATTTTATAGATATTTCTAGACTTAGGAGCAGAAGGACGGAGGTAGTAGTCCCCTCCTCCTTCTGCATTCTTCAAAACTTCAAAAGCATTTGGACGTAAGTGCCAGTTTACGATAAAGGCACATACGACCTTATGCTTCTGATTTCAAGATTTACTATCGTATTAAATAAATTAAAAACATCCAGAGAAATAGTGCGTTCAAGCAAGCAAGCAAATAAACTCTTCAGCTTTATTATTAGTATAGGTAGAGATGATGTTATAACAATCGACACCAAAACGGCTTACCGTGCTTTCCGAGGCACGAAGGGAATTTATACAATGATTTCTTGTTCGGCATGGGGACCGCTACGCCACAGAATGCGGCGGGGAAATGCGTTTACGCATTCCCACCGCCGCTGCAGCGCATTCGCGCGCTGGCGGAGGGATATGTGGGACTCGCCATCTCCATAGCGTGGTATGCTAACTCATGCCACGAGGAGAGGACCCTACACCACTAAACACAACCCCGGACACTTCAAAGACCACATATGAAAGTAAGGTAGCTTACCTAAGTCACTGGAGTTCACATTATGTACAATGGCGCAGTCATAGCCTGCGTTTTGAGCGTTCCGCACCTTCACCTCGAAGCTGCAGTTGAATCTGACAGACAAACAAATATGTTAACGTCACTGAACGTGCTATGTATGTTTATAAAATATTATAGTAATAGCTGCGCCCCGCGGTATTACCCGCGTTACTCTGCCCGAGTCGGTCGGAGCGTGATGTTTTGTAGCCTATATGTTCATCCAGCTATCCATATGTTTATCCAGCGTATAAGAAGCGGCCGTAGCCCAATGGCTAGGGCGTCGGGTTTGAGATCTTGAGGTCGCCGGTTCGAACCCCACCCATTGCACTAACGACGTGAACCCAATCGTAACACAAGCATTCTAGCTTAGCACGAGGGGTTAACAAGAATACTAGTAGATGGCAAAATACTGATAGCAAATTAAAAAAAAAAACCCGGTGCTAAATTTCATCCAATTCCGTTCAGAAGTTTTTACGTGAATGAGTAACAAACATCAATCCATACTTACAAACTTTCGCGTTTATAATATTAGTAAGATATACAGAGTTATGTTTAAAACACCAACAACCTTTCATGGTGTGCAAGTACTGTTGATTATAAACAACTTTTACTATGGGACCAACCCTGAAATCAAGACAAAAATATCAGCTGTTCCATACATTTTGTCGAGGCAAGTGAACATAAATGTATCGCAAAAGAAAGAAAATACATTTAATTCAGCACAACACACAAGATATAAAAAGAAATAACACAAGATAGAACATTTACAAAACAATAATACGCCTTGCATGCCAAATTTACAAAATAATAAGACGCCTTGCATGTTCTGCCGAGACGCCTTGCATGTTCTGCCGAAAAAGCTGCCACCTCAGCATAGGCTAGGCAATACCTAGCGCTGGTTTTCAGGTTGTTGGTGTTTTAAAAATAACCCTTTACATACCAATATAGTCCTCCCGACCGTTCTCAACCGTGTTAAACAGTTGCACTGGGCACATTACAGTGCTCAAACACAGGTGCACTATCTAAATCTCTTCTTGACCTCTATCTTACCTTCCGAAGCGACGGATTTATCGATACGATTAGGTTCAGGGCCAATAGGTTAACTTAACGACACCATCATCCTAATTGGCTAGGGTTTAAATTTTTCGAGGTTTTTGCCATTTCTATTTTTTCCCGACCTGGCACTTACCTGGAATCTTGCTAGCTACAGTTGGTATAAAAGTCATGTTCCTAGTAACACTACTGAAAATGACCTAGGTATCCCACCGAGATGTACGCTGGGGTTTTCAATTAAATAACAAACGTTGAACTACAATACCTCTAATATTGGGTGAATTATTATTCTAGTGAACTGAGTTAAGTCTCTTATCACAATTAATACGCTCGAGTCTAGGTGGCCGGCGTGAACGAAATGATTGCGAGATGTAGCCAAACTGTACAACGCCATCTATGCACAGTGTTGGTAAACCGGTACTGTACGCACTATCGATTTCGAACACTACAGGCTACATGCACTCTAAATATAAGTTTTAGTTGTGTTTTCTTTAATTGTTTTGCCAGTAAGTTTGGTTTATTTTAAGCCGGAAATTACACGGCTGTTCACATTAACTAGACCAGCAGTCCCAGTATGGTGTTACGCGGAACTCTAGGGTTCCGTAAGTCTCTCAGGGGTTCCACGGGAAAAAGGGTTCCGCAGCCAAAATAATTCGGGAACCGCTGAACAAGACAAAAAAATAACTTACCTGGCAACAATGACGACCCACTTGCCGGTAAAGTTCTCGACTACAGGCGGCTTGGCCAGCGGCGCACACCCGTCCGCCGGCTGGCCTAGCACTAGCAGCCCGCGGAGCCCTTCTGGCGGCAGATCGTCGCCGAAGCTGGCCGGCATGTCCAGGAACTCCTCCACGATCTGGTGAAGTATAAGTACGTTAATACATGAAACAGTATATATTTTATTATCAGCAAAGAAATTAAATCAAGAGGAGCACTCCCTATACTAGTTTCCACTTGAAATTATGTATCATTGTTTCTTTCGCAATTTTACTATCTCAAACACAAAGTAATACAGAACACAACAAAGAAAATACTAACAAAATTCTGCATCCCCATAAAGTACAGAACTTTAACGGCATTCATATTCACATTGTGGTTAAAAAGCTCCATTTTCAAATTGTCCAATCCAATCCAAATATCCGTTTTTTTTTTATTAATTTTAAACGTAACAAGTATTTTTAGCCTTTACTTGTCTCATTTCTTTTTACATCCTCTGAATTATTTTGTTTTTTTTTTAACAGTGACAAAGTAAATATTTTTGAGGCCTTGTATTTTTTTTCACATTCTCCGACTTGAGTCTTTATACCAGTATGGTAGAGTCAATTTCTGAAAACTTTTTTTTCGTTTACATTCTAAAGCACAGATCTAACATTCAGCCAATTCCACTTCTGCTGGAACACCTCACTACTTTGTCCATGTACGTAGATAATGTAATCACTGATAACGGATCGGATCCATTAAATTATTTTATTAATTATTCCGGTAGACTAAATATAGTTACTGTACAATTTTGTAGCTACACATTTCTAATGTACTTTATCAATTAATTGATAAGTATTGAACACTGGTGCATCAAATAAATTAATATGTAGAACTGTAGTTTAATTATATTACACGTTTCAATATACACAAATACGTTTCGGGTCACAGATTATAAAAAAAAAAACTATAAATTCAGCACACCACAGATAAACTAAAGTTATTGTCAATTAACTATAACAAAAAAAAAAGGTTGGATAAAGATTGAGTTTGTGAAACAAAATAGAAGTAATAAAGATGGGGCGGTGTATGAACTACTGACAACTATCAACTGGAAATATTCCCATATTGGTGATAAGATTAGTAAAGTGTGTACTTGTTAATGTTTCGTCAATATACTAGGAACATTCGTGGGTTCTATTATATTGAAGACTACAATAATTTTAGCTTGTGAAAGTAACAACTTCCACATATAATTTTTTTTTTGCTTTCAAATTTTTATAATCTACCGGGTGTATCTCAATAGGACATAGATAAACAAAATGGCAAAACAATTCAAT
Organism: Nycteola revayana; assembly: GCA_947037095.2. Taxonomy (NCBI): domain Eukaryota; kingdom Metazoa; phylum Arthropoda; class Insecta; order Lepidoptera; family Nolidae; genus Nycteola; species Nycteola revayana. The sequence continues at coordinate 20,922,142 of OX344845.2, read as the reverse complement.
CTCAGGAACTACTGAACCGATTAGAAAAAATCTTTCAGTGTTAGATAGCCCATTTATCGAGGAAGGCTGTAGGTTATATTTAATTTTGAAGTTCCCATGGGAACGGGAGTTACGCGTGGGAAGTTAGTTTATATATATATTATGTTGCAAGGCTCTTGGCCGGTCAAAAGTACTTTTGACTAGCAACATCAGTCAAAAGTAGTTTTAGGTTAGGTTGGTTTTTACTGATTTTGCTACTTAAAAGAACTTTTGACCGGTTAAGAGTTCTGACTGCAACATATATCCGTATTGTGGTAGTGGCGTCTTTAGTGGTAAAACTTTGCAAAAAAGATATCGATAGAGAAAATATAAAGATTAAAAAAAAAATGCCATTACAAACCTTTAGAAAGCTATTTAGAAGTAACGTAAGACTTGATATTATGAATTTATGATGAGTTTTCCGCGAAAACGACACTCATAAGAAAAAAAAAACGAATACTTGAGAGGGAGTTCTATATACCCCCCGCAGTAAAGAAGGGGATGGCAAGTTCAATTAAAAAAAAATCTACTATCACGCAAACAAACAGCTAGGAACAATTATTTGAAATTATTTCATATCTACTTATTTCAATTCATACAAGTTGCACCCAATCATCAACAAACATATAACAAGTGCGATAAACATTGTATGTAAACATAGTGATAACAGATAGTATGTACAACATAGTTGAGCATAGTGTATGCAAGTGTTTACTTGTCTACGGCTAAGGGTGTGATTAACCTAGGCCTTTACACCTTGGGCTGGATTGCTTATGCGTGCCCGGCCCCCGCCGACGGCGGATCGAAGGAGGGAGCTTGGGGTTTTAGTGGTGTAAGGTCCTCTCCTCGTGGTATGAGTATACCACGATATTCCGGAGAGGGCGAGTCCCACATATCCCACCGCCAGCGCGCGAATACGCTGCTGCGACGCGGCGGTTGGAATGCGTAACTGCATTTCCACCCGTACAACAAAACAAAAGGGCCTGTATTCATTACTAATACATATAAAAATATTTTTGGTGGTAGAATTGATCTTTTTATATGTTACCCATTAAACTCGAAATCCAGTTAGAACCATAACTTTTAGTCGATTAGAAGTAGGCGTTACTAGGTGTATCCACTTACTTTTGGTTAAATCTTGTATAAGCTTGTTTTCTTCGGGTAACACTAGATCTAACCGGTAAGATTTCGGCCAGAACTAGATCCAAACTCTAGTAGCTTTGTAGCCAGCATGATATGTGTTATTAATCTGTGGGTCGCGGCCCCCAGCAAAGCCAGCAAAAATCTTTGACGTGCTTATTTTCAAAACTCTCGCTTCTTTATAAAAAAAACCATTTACTTAATCTTTTTAAAGTATTTATGTGTCTGTCTATAGCACAAGGTGGTCGCCAGATTTTTTTTATCTGTAATGGGGTCGCGAAATCAAAAAGATTGAAAAACACTTGTCTAGTCGACAACATGCTGGCTACAAATAGACCTAGTGGTTATTACTAGTAGCAAGTAGCAACCTATACATAGGCTTCTACTTTATATGTAATAAAGTATTGTACGTTATTTCAGGGCCCCGAGTCTACTATCGTAATGGTGTGTCCATGAACTGTCAATGACAGATCAATGGTCGGTTTTTTTTCCCATTTGGTAATCTACTAATACAAATGACGTCATAATGCTGTCACAATGACGACACGATGACATTAGCGTAGTTGAAAATGATACATTTATAAGTTTAGAAATCGCCTAAATAATTACTAAATAAATAATTACATTACAATCTCCCTAACCATCTCCCCTGCTACTTCTGTTGACGGACATTTTCTGCGGTAGCAACACCGAGTGCCATTCCAGCGCCGACACCATAGTGAGATTAGTAGATAACCGTTTTTGGCATTATGATATCATGATGGCACTACGGTGGCACAATACTTAAAAAAATAGAAGATCAGGTAATTGTACTTAATACTCTTACTAGCGGCCCGTCCCAGCTTTACACGGATGCACATTTCTAGTAAATAATATAGCCTATGTTACTCAGGGACAATTTACATTCTAATTGTGAAAGTATTATCGAAATCCAGTCCAGTAGGTAACTTTATGACTTTATTCGAAACAAACGTACAAAAATACAGACTTTTACTCGTGTTTGTTATTCCTTCGGTTTTTCAACTATCCCACGGGAACTTAATAATTTTCTGTGATTTCAAGTATTTAAAATTAATTCAAATGTTTACCGGGGCTGTCAGGTGCACCATGCCAAAATTTCATTTAAATCGGTGCGACAGTTTCGGAGATTAGCCCGAACAAACAGAGAGAGAAACAAAAAAAAATCTGGATGTGTTCTATTTTACTTCTAACATACCCCTGACTCGGTTTTTACCGTTTTTTTTCCTATGTACAGACATTCGACCTCTACAGTTTTATTATATGTATAGAATAGATATAGATGAGATCTATAAAGTAGGTAGGTACATGAAAGTACTTTATTGTCGCAGCAAGAGTTTTTTCCGTTCTGAATACCAAATTGAAAAAATATGTTTTTAAACGTAATAAATTGTATTTTATTTTGATACTAGCAACCGGCGCGTGGTTTCACCCGCGTAACTCCCAGCCCCCATTTTAGGAAAGTGGGGGGGTAGTAATAGACAAAAAGTAGCCTTTGACAATCTTCATCCCTTCAACTATCTCCACTTAAAATAACACGTCAATTCGTCGCTGCGTTTTTCCGTGATGAAGACACTTCCTCAATCTCGTCGCCAGCGACCGCCCCGAGCCGAGATCCAAGCCCCACAGGCCCTCTTGCGCAGGTTGCTTAGTTTGTAGTTATTTAAACCATTTATTAAGGCTGGAGCTCTGCTTTAACCCCGGTGAAGTAGTTAAAGACTCGTGGCTAACTACGTAAGTCCGTACCAAAAAAAAAAGATGAAATAAATTTTTGCCCGACCCGGAAATTGAAAAACCAAAAATACGATACAACTGAAGATTGACCGACTAGCCGCCGACTAGTCGGGAAAGCCGACTATTCGGCATCGTTTGTAGTCGGCGACTTGTCATCGACTATGCGGCAAAATATGCCGATTATTATGATCGGCGCATAACAAATGAAATAAAATAAATATTTTTTACTTGTTTTATCATTTCTAAACATTACTTAGATTAGTTATCTAAAGTTACAATCTTAACAACATAGGAACGTATTAATCAGTCAGTAATTAAGCTCAGCAGCCGCGCGATGACTAAGCCGAGTGATGACGAAAAAGCCCGAACAACTCCGACAAGGGGTATAATAATCGGCATTTTGAAAACCGATTAGTCGGCTAGTCGGTTACTCGGCAAATACTATAGTCGGCCCATCTCTAGTTACAACAGTTCGGCAGATATTTCCAATAATTGAAATATGTATTATCGAAGTAATTTTTTATTGACTATAAAATAGTCTGTAACAATAAAATAGATACCTACAAGATAATCTTGAAACAGAGGATAAAAATAAATTACAATATATGTTTTGCTATTTATGTGAATCACTACGATAATACTACTTATCTTAATTAGTAGTATATTTGATAAAGATATCTATACTAATATAGAAACTTAATGAATTTCTTTGTTTGTTTGTTTGACGCCTAGTGCGTCAAACAAACAAAGAAATTCATTCCTCAGGAACTACTGGTCCGAATTAAAAAATTCTTTCATTTTTAGATAGCCCATTTATTGAGGAAGGCTATAGGATATAATATATAATTATGAAGTTCCTACGGAAGCGGGAGTTACGTGTGCGGAAAGGTCATCAAAGTTAAAAACAAAGCAAACTACTATTTTTTTTATCAATTTTTAATTATTTTGGGCGATTAAGGGATTATTTCCACCCTATGGGCAGCAGCATCTATCAGTTCAAGGTTACCATCTTATTGCGATCACCAATCCGCTAGCCAAACGTGGTGATTATGGCAATATCCCTGAACAACCCTGGCTTGCCAAAGTCTGTTAAGAGGAGGTCCAAGCTCAGTGGTGGACGTAAACGTGCTGATGAAGTGAAATATCTAACTATTTCTTAGCTGGCATCCCATGAACCTGTCGTGGGATTACGTAAAATGCTGACAGCGCTAACAGAGCATATTGCAAAAAGAAATCAGAGCTATCTACATATAATTGATAACTAGCCACCGGCGCCGGCGATAAACTTTTTTTGACGTTTTGCGACCCGATCCGTAGTCACAGTTGTCATTTTTAGGTTATCTCACAGTCGCGTGTAGTATAACGGCCACTGCTGAACATGGGCCTCCTCCTACCTAGGGAAGGTTATGCCGTAGTCACCACACCGTTTTGACCGTAGTATTATGTTGTAACACACAAGAAAACGCTGCTGGTATACGCTTGTTAAAGATGAAGTTATAACAATCGGGAACAACGACTTAACGTGCTTTCCGTGGCATGGCGGGAAGTCCTAACTAACCAGAACTAGAATTTACACAAAGATTTATTTTCTGACGAGGGGATCAAAGCGGATGTTGTCGTTAATTCAGATCAAATGTCATCTTTATGAATATTATAAAGAAGAATTTCACCGTTGGGAAGCTACACTATCCCCGAATGACATAGGCTATATGTATTTAATTATGAAATTTCCTCGGGAACGGAAGCTAGGCTGGTAAAACCGCGCGCGGAAATTAGCCTAAATTGTATTTATATCTTTCTAAGAAATTGTCTAAACAATTGCTACCACCGACACGCTAACCTTGGTCAATTTATCACAGTTATTAATCACTGAGATTGCGTTTTAAGGGCACTGGGATAATGACAAGACACTGATAATATAACACATTGATATAACGCGGTCTTTTTGTCTTCGTTATCAATCAAGAATAATATTGTATCTTATTCACTTCACTACTGTTTGCTAGGCCCCCACCTTTTTTTTCTGATGGACATACGTAGTTAGCCACGAGACTTCGACACTTCACCGCATAAAGGCGAGCAGAGCTCCAGCCTTAATAAATGGTTTAAGAACTACAAACTTAGCAACCTGCGCAAGAGGGCGCCCCCTATGGGGCTTCTACCTCGGCTCAGGGCGGTCGCTGGCGATGAGATTGAGGGATTATGACTATTAGTATTGTAGTGGAGTTTTGTGCAACTGTCGCTCTACTTTACAGTTCGCGGGCCTCTCAGACTTTTTTCTACGAGGGCATCATTTATTATTAAACAAAGATAAATTATTGCTAATTTTATTACAATGGTCCACAAAACTGGTTCGGATGGTTCTTTGCAAACTAAGGGTCAGGAGGACGAGGGGGGAACGCCCCCACCGTCTTTCCCCAAGATGTGGGTCAGTCTTTAAAGATTTCCACCAAGTAAAAAAAAAAGTATAGTAAATGAGTTATACTCAATGATGTTGTATAAACACAGGTGATACGTCACGCTTCTGTTTTGCTAAGACAAAATTTGTCCCAAAAGAGTAAACAGGACAGCATGAAAATTCGCGTGTGCTAAAGCGAGACAGACATGTTCAAGTGCGCCAATTTCTCAAGCCCAGGTGCCGTATCCACATCTTTTTTACTATAACATCATTGGTTCTACTCGATTTATCGCTCGGCGAAGTAGCAAAGTCGCGTGTCAACGTAACATTTTAATAAAAATATATAATTAAGAAGACAACGTCGCAGTAGGAAGACGTTAAATAAGGCTTCATAGTATTTTCGGAGTAACAGTTGTTCAATGTAATGAAACATCGCAATAACAAGACTTCGACTTAACAAAACGTCGTCGTCGCAGTATAGAAAAGTCAATAGATGAAATGTCAAAGTTTCAACAATTTAATGCGAACTTGCGATTTTTAAACATTAAAAATGTTTAAAAATACTAAAGGAGGAGTGGAGTTTTTAGTACTCATTTAATTTAATTAATATTAATATGTATCTACCTATACTCTCTGTATGACTTTGTAACTATGCATGCTGCAGTATTCCCATCGAGTACATGTCAATCGTTATTTATTTATTATGTAAGTTTACTTGAATGTAAGTGATGGAACCTCAGCTTTGTGAATTATAAAAAAAAATGTCGATGAAAGGCTTTCGAAGAAACAAAATTCGATTAGTCAAAACACTCAAGTGGGTATCCCACTCTGGCACTAGGAAAATGCATCCCTGTGTCACGGACTCGCGAGGGACTACAATCCCTTTGTTAATATCCAGATTTAAAATACCTAACTATCGAACCAAGACCCAAGGTCTCAGAATTAAGTATGACTGCCACCGGTACTTCATCATCGAATTCGTGTAATTAGTATTACACACACGCTTATTACTGCAAAAAATGCATCACTTTTATGTAAAACATTGTGCTAATTAAACAGTTTCACAATATGTACTATCAACTTACCATGCAGTTATTATTATGCTATTTCAAACTTTATGTATAAGTATAATACAGTTCAATTTCCTTTGTGTAGGCTTTAACTGTGCATATTGGATAGAACATACCTAATTATAGTCACGTGTCAGTTGACGTAGTTATCGGTTACGTACAAATTAATTAAAAAAATAAATAAAATATACCTAGTACCTTTTTTCCGGGACAAAAATCCTATGTGCCTTAAGAAGAATCAAGATTCAAGATCTTCCTTCCGTTCATAAGTTCAAGGGTGATTGAGATAAAACTTTCGATCAAATATTCACATTATTGGATACTGGCTTCCCGTGCACGGTTTCATCTGCGTAGCGCCCCTTCCCGAGGGAAATTCATAATTAAATATAGCCTATGTTATTCCTGGATAACATAGAATACTTATGGTGTAAGAATTTTACAAGAGTAGCGTAAGCACTAAACTTATCGCTCCCCCGCTTATATCAAATGAGGAGATGACTAATCACCTTCTTCACAATACCTAATGGTTTTAATACTTCTCGGAGAAGACCCGTAAGATATGTACCAAAAGGCCCGGCACTTTGAGTTGGTAGAGTGCGCTCGTAAATGTTACCTAATGTATCGTTTGCAGTCCTCCGCCACTTACATACACGACTTATTTGTGCTGGAGTTTCTAAGAAATAATGCAATGATCCATTTATAAGATAAGAAAAGTTATGTGTGAAGCGGCCGTAGCCCAATGGCTAGGGCGCGGGCGTCGGACTTGTGATCTTGAGGTCGCCGATTCGAACCCCACCCATTGCTCTATCAACGTGAACCCACTCGTAACACAAGCATTTTATCTTAGCACGAGGGGTTAACAAGAATACTAGTAAACTGCAAAACTCTGCTAGTAATCTTTAAACTAATAAACAAAAGAATCTCTTCAATGTCGCCATGCATCACTACGGCAGTACCTATAATTTGCACTTGAACTTTAACCCCAATCTTCAGAGCACCATAATCATTGGAGTGTGCGAAAAACCATTTATTTATATTCACAACAAACTTATAGGTTGTTAATAAACTTATTATAAAAAATGGCCTTGAAAGTCGTAAGCTAAACAATATAAAAAGTTGATAGGTAAATGACAGCGGTTTATCATCAACTTGCGCAACGTCCACTACAGGGGACTGCTTCGATAAAAATGTCTTTATACATATACATCCTTATACATTTTCTATACTATTGTAACTGTAATTTGCATTAACTTTATACGCGTATGACGCATAATAGTCTTTAGGCATTTTTTATTGTTCTTAATTTAATTTTGCCATAAAAACACATGGCATAAGCATTTTGAGTTGTGACTATAGGTTTAGGTGCGGCGGTTTATAAGCCGCGAACATATTTATTTTATATGGTTGATCATTATGTTTAGGTATTGTTATGCTTTTCCCACTGTGTGCCTTAAAACATTATGCTAAGTTACCTTTGTGTTATGTATGGTTATGCTAGTAAAAAATATGCGAAATCAGTTATGCGTTTAGTTGTTATGGTTAATTATGAATTATGATTAGTCCTATAAACGTTATGCCTACTTTAATTAGTACAAAAATTGTTATGCTACTAAATAAAGACCCAGCAATAATACCTCTACTATCTAATCCGAGTATCTATAAAAAAGGTCACAAGGTCACCAGTGGGCACGTTCTAGCTCCGCCACAGCCCATTAATAGCTCTGACTATATTACCCAAAACTAGAAACACAACATTAATCAATAATGTTATTTAGCTATGGTATTCCCCTTTTATCGAATTAATTGTCATATCCGTACGTAATAATGTTCGTTTGTAATGTGTTTTCCGGCATAGAATAGACCACCCTATAATCTCTCTTTAAGTGTCATAAGAGGCTTCTAAAGGACATACACCTGATAGATGGGCAGCAGCATCTATCAGTAAGATATTTTTTTTTTCGGACGGACATAAGTAATTCGCTACGAGGCTTTTGCTACTTCACCGGGCACGCAGAGCTCCAGCCTAGATAAATGGTTTAAACACTACAAACTAAGCAACCTGCTCAAGAGGGCGTCTCATGTTGGACTAGGACCTTTGCTCAGGGCGGTCGCTGACGGGGAGATTGAGGGATTATGGCTTTTAGTTTTTTTAGGGGAGTTTTGTGCAACTGTCGCTCTACTTTACTGTTCGCGGGCCTCTCGGTCTTCGGGTCTACAAGGGCATCGGATGGTTCTTAGCAAACTAAGGGTCCGAAATAAGATACTCCCATCTTTCTGCAATCACCTATCCCCCTGATTACGTTGATAACGGCAATATCCCTCAACGATTCTGGCTTGCTAAGGTCTGTTAAACAGGAGACCCATGTTCAGCAGTGGACATAAACGGGCTTATAATATAAAAAAGTATACTAAATCTATACTAATATATAAAGCTAAAGTTTATTTTGACAACCTCCGTAACGTAGCGGTATTTGGCTCGCTTTACATCTCAGAGGTCGTGGCTTCGATCCCCACGCCGGACAGGAAACCTTTGTGTAAATTCTAAGATTTCTTTCCGGGTCTGGTTGATTGAGGGACTACCCTCCGTGCCTCAGAAAACACGTTAAGCTGTTGGTCCCGAATGTTATAACATCATCTATAACAATTGTATACCTGGGAACGGGCAGCAGCGTTTCCTTGTGTGTTGCACCATAATACTGCGGTCACCAATCCGCCTGCCAAGCGTGGTGAGTATGTCAAAGTGTGATGTATGAAAAGTGAGATGGCAAAACCCTCCCTCCTCCCAGGGCCATGTTCAGCAGTGGACGTTATACGGCCTGACGATGATGATGATAATGAAAGTTTGTTTATTTGCTTGAACGCGCTAAACTCAGGAACTACTGGTCTCAAAAATCTTCCAGTGTTAGATAGACCATTTATCGAGGAAGAAGAAGAAGAATCAAGATTTTATTAAATAATGAAGTTTCTACGGGAACATGGACTATGCTGGAAGCTATAAACCTCTAATCTAAAAATAATTAATTTAATCAGTCAAGCATTGCAGCATTATTTCACGTTATTTTAGTTATCATTATCGGAATTAACCTACAAGACCTTATTGTAAACCTTATGTAATAATCGTTACTGTGTATGTATGTATATAATATATTATATACATATTGAAGAGTAGATGTATAACGAATACCATTGAATGTAAGAGTGAGTAATTGAATGATTCATAAAAAGTAAAAACTCGTGACATGTGCACTTTGACGCGACAGTTAATAATACCATATGGGGTTTAAAATATAGACGGCGAAGGCTCTAAAACACTACATGACATGAAAAAAAAAAATATCATCATCACCCCGTATATCCATTGAACATGATAGGCCTCGAGGGAAGGTTTTGCCATAGTCACCACCCATTTGCCATGTCAGGCGGGTTAGTGACGACCCCGCTCCCTTCGAGGCTGACCCATGAGGAGTAGGGACGCCTCTACACTCGGGGCGTCCCTATAATTGGGCAAATGGGCCACTGTAAGTGTGGCCCAGGAGATCCCGCGGTACCATATTGGCCGCGGGTGCCGTCGGGGGGCCGGATTGCTTATGTGTGCCCGGCCCCTGCCAACGGCTAATCGAAGGAGTGTCCGGGGGGGTTTTAGTGGTGTAGGGTCCACTCCTCGTAGGATGAGTTAGCATACCCCGCTATGGAGAGTGCGAGTCCCACATATCCCACCGCCAGCGCGCGAATTCGCTGCATCGGAGGTGGGTATGCGTAAAAACATTACGCTGGACAAAATAAAAAGACGGGTTAGTGACTGCAATTTTGTATTGTAACATACAAGGAAACGCTGCTGCCCGCTCCCTGGTATACGCTCGTTATATATGACTATATAACAATCGGGACCAACGACTCAACGTGCTTACCGAGGCACGGAGTTTAGTGCCAACCACACCCGGAAAAAAAACTTAGAACCTTCACAAGAATTAAATAGACTTCTGAGACTCAAAGCAAGACTTATACCTATATGCCACGTTACTGCCATAGTCACCACGCTTGGCCGGCGGATTGGAGACCGCAGTTGTAATTATGTTTTCAGACACAAGGAAACGATGCTGCCCGTTTCCTGGTATACGATTGTTATAGATGATGTTAAATTGAATGAAAGTAAACTGTAAAATACATATATCGGGTAGAAAGGTGACCTTGTGGGTACCTACTGCATCAAAATGTAACCAGATGCGGATACTGAGGTCAGTCATCGACCTCTTTATGCGAACGAGGCGCTGGTTTTAGCGATGAGATGACCACAACCAATATATTATGAATCCACATAAAATGTAGCATTACAAAAGAAACGATTGGATTCGAAAGTTTTATTGTATCTAAAAGAATATTGTGATATTTTAGTAACTATTAAAAATATTCCAATATAGGTAGAAAGGTTTTCTCACTAAAATCAGAAGTAGTATTACTCACTACACCTTGTTCTACTGCTATGGTACATGGGTGCACTGTGGAATACATTGTGATGGTTTAAACCCTAAACTTCCCCAAGAAATAAGCTATTAAATACACAACGATCAATGTATTTTTATCCAACAACTACTTACAAAGATTAGTGAGTTCCTTTTCCACTTTATTCAACAAATACAGACTTGCTAGACTTTCTATATGTGCAAAATCTAATCAACAGACAATGAACTTGAAACACACACTTACAAACAAAAGCAAAACTTAATTACAAAGCTATAACGTCCAAATTCTGATAGCAATAGAGCTAGTAATACCATAAATATGATACGGCAACTGCGACTCGAAAAAATCGAACAACAAGCAAAATCATATTTGTTAGTAGTATCGAACAAAATGACCATAGTTGTAGTTGAAACTATCATTTTCCCGGACGAACGTATGTAATTAGCCACGAGGCTTTGACCACTTCATTGGGCATTAATAATGCGAGCTGAGCTCCAGCCTTAATAAATAATTTAAAAACTACAAACTAAACAACCTGTGCAAGAGGGCGTCCCCTGTGCGACTTGGACCTCGGCTCAGAACGGTCGCTGGCGAGGGGATTGTAGGATTATGACTCGTTTTTAAAGCGAGTTTTGTACAACAGACGCTCAACTTTACACTTTACAGTTCGCGGGCCTCTCGGACTTTGGATCTACGAGGGCATCGGAAAGTTCTGTGAAACTATCCGGATTCTATGTGAACTCTCAATCTTAATACGTACAGGATGAATGTACGGGCGACCTTAAAGGTAAGGAAGTAAAAAGCAACAAGCCACTCACCTTGTGCACGGTACCCTGCGCATTATACACAATGACATTCCCCAACACAGCAGAGAGTATGCTGAGCACTGACAGCATGACTGCAATGTCCATGTTGCTACATCAACCGGTTAACTCTCGAGCGCTCCTACACTGGGTGACGTAGGCCGACGAGATGGTAGCATGGTTTTGTCACCTGAAACAGATTGGATACATTTAAAAAAACCGGCCAAATGCGAGTCGGACTCACCACAAAGGGTTCCGCACCATCACTACATACTATAAAACAAAGTCGCTTTCTCTGTCCCTATATCCCTATGTCCCTTTGTATGCTTAAATCTTTAGAACTATGCAACGGATTTTGATGCGGTTTTTTTTAATAGATAGAGTGATTCAAGAGGAAGGTTTATATGTATGATACATCAGTATTGCACCCGTGCGGATCCGGGGCGGGTCGCTAGCTATACAATGATGGCAAAGAACGGCAAAATTCACGTTTGTTGTATGGGAGCCCCCCATAAATATTTATTTTATTTTGTTGTTATAGCGGCAACATCATTTCTGTCTAGCTATAGCTAGCCTGGTGACAGAAAGTCACCTTTTTTTATGTGTTTCCTGGATAAAACAGCTTTATAATTATGAACGATTCTATTGAATTGGTTGAGTTTTATGCAGTTAATTCAGTTACACAAAGAATATACTGCAACCTGTTCCCTGCATATATGCTTATAGAAGAAGTTAGACCTATTGGAACGAACAGCTTAACATTATTTCCGAAGCACGGAGCCCTCAACCACCCTCAAAGAAATCTTAGACTTTAGACAAATATTTTTTGTTTGAACCTAGAATCTCCAAGACTGCACCACAGAGGTGTCTTCTTACTCTTTTATATTTTTTACCGGAATCACTACATAGTATAAAACAAAGTCGCTTTTTCTGTCCCTATATCCCTATGTATGCTTAAATCTTTAAACCTACGCAACGGATTTTGATGCGGTTTTTTTCGGCGGGTCGCTAGTGAGTTAATAAAGTGTTGCTCAAATATGATATCATTCACCCGCGTAACTCCAGTTCCCGTGGGAACTTCATAATTAAATATAGCCTAATATAATCAGTGATAATGTAGCATTCAAATGGTGAAAGAATTTTTACAATCGGTCCAGTACTTTTTGAGCCAATTCGTTACAAACATACTTACATACGAATCTATCTACTTTATAATATTAGTATAGAAGTACTAACCTATAGATTAAAATCTCCATATGTATACAGTCATAGAAACTAAATATAACATTATTGTAAAGTGTTATTATATTATTATTGTGGTGATTAATATACAATTGGTCCAGATGTTTCCAGTGATTTCCAATGTGAAGTGAAACAGATACTACATACAGATACTGTTATGTTGTATAAATGTATGATACAAGTGGCCAAAATTGATGATTCATATAGGTCAATTTAGTATAGAGGGTTAAACATTAAACATTAAAACATTTGATTTATAAAATACTAGCTTCCAGCGCGCGTTTTCACCCGCGTAACTTCCGTTCCCGTGGGAACTTTATAATTAAATATAGCCTATGTCACTCAGGGTGAATGTAGCTTTCCAATGGTGAAAGAATTTTTGAAATCGCCGCTGTAGTTTTTGAGTTTATACACAAATACAAATCTTTCCTCTTTATAATATTAGTATAGACTAACTGCGCCCCGCGGTTTTACTCTGCTCCAGTGGGTCGGAGCGTGATATTTTGTAAAATATATCGCTGGTTTAATGTGATAGTGACATAAAACCAAATGTGTAAGTTATCGAAAACGAGGTTTAGCCACATTATATTATAGATCAATTTGGGTTCAATCATAACCTTATTGTATGTCACTATAGCATTAAAGCAGCGAATATGTTAATCCAGCTTATAAACTAGCCGCGTGCAAACTTTCAGCCAAATCCATTCAGTAGTTTTTGCGTTTAAGAGTAACAAACATACATACATTCATTTATTCAAACTTTCGCATTTATTATATTTGTAGGACATCAATATGTGAAACAATAACTTTGTATCCCTTTTAACGAAAATTGCGCGGTCAGATGAGTATGACATTTCGCACGCACAACCTCCGAGATTTAAAGCGAGCCAAATACCACTATGCTACGGAGGTTCCCTCTTACCTATCAATACTGTTATGGTCAAACGAGGTATTCCTCGAAGCGCTACCATTTTGAGGCGCTCTTAATGAGGCGCTCCTTTTTTATTCCTCGGAGCGCTCCGTTTAGTAGCGCCTCCCGATAGTAATTAAAAATATTAAAATTGAAGAAAACCTTGAGGCCAACCCACGTTTAAAAATAGGGAAGAGCATGAAGTAAACGTAATAAATTATATCGATGATTTTTAAAAACTCATTTGTGCATCATCATCATATAAGTTGCTTAACCAAAAGTACGAAATTGGGAGAAAAATATGTTTTTGCTTTCGGCACTATAATGTGTATTCAACGACCAATGGTATTGTGTATTCAAAGAGTAAAGTGTAATATTTTTAATTACTATCGGGAGGCGCTACTAAAAGGAGCGCTCCGAGGAATAAAAAAGGAGCGCCTCAAAATGGTAGCGCTTCGAGGAATACCTCGGTCAAACATACATTGCAAGGTGTGTGTTTAAATTTTTTGCCTTGCAAAAATTGTCATACTAGAAATGCATTACTAATGTGTGGTATTTACAGTGTATTTAATCAAAAACCATAGTGGATTTATTTGGGATTGTTTAATACTAACTACAACACTTCTTTAATATAAGCTAAACTGCTATTCTGTTACAGTGGGTAATATTTCATAACCCATATAATATATTCATCACTATGTTAAATTTCATTCAAATCTGTTCAGTAGATTATGCATGAAACTAAAATAAAGACTTATCAGTCTTCACAGACATTCAAATTAATAATATTAGTGCTTGGTAATAAAAGTAAGGAAGTTACTTGTTTATAATAATGAATGTCCAATTGTTGGTTGTATTACTCACACAATGTTTGTATCTGGACTGACTAGACCCCTAGGGTCACCATGGCAACCATAGTTGTGTTGAATGTTACTCAAATAACTATACCAGCATTATAAGCTTATTGATAATTTTACAGGTCCCTGGAACAAAATTGTATTTGACAAGTTACCATTAAATTTTCATGAAGGAATTATATTTTACACCAGTACTATTGTTGCTTTGGCTGTGTGGTTTCCAGCTTAGAGTAGACCACCCCATAGCCCCTAGACCACCCCCAGTAAAAACAATATGCTGTTTTGCAGCAAGAACAAGGCAATACAAAAAGAGAAACATTGAGAAAATGGTTCTTAAGATTCAGGCATTAAAGTTTTTTGTCCCATACTTACTCTTTTTGAATTGTACCGTTATTCTCGCAAAGCAGCGTAAAAGATCTTTGATGTTCAAACATAATTTTTACCAGGTAGGTAGGTTCGACTGGGAAGCAAATACTATGCAATACCTGTATTCATATATTGATATTATTTATATTATACAAATGTATCTTGTATGCCATTGATAAGCCACTAATTTGACTGTATTAATATGACATTAATAAAGGATATCATTTGTGATGTTTTGATGACAATCTCCAAAGCATAGTGGTGTTTGGCTCGCTTCAAATCACATAGGTCATGGGTTCCATCCCCAGGCCCGACAAGAAACGTTGTGTAAATTCTAAGATTCCTTTTCCGGGTCTAGATGATTGGGGAACTACCCTCCGTGAATCGGAAAGCACATTAAGCCTTTGGTCCCGATACTTATAACATCATCTATAACAATTGTATGCCAGGGAACAGGCAGCAGCGTTTCTTTGTGTATTACAGCATAATATTGCTGTCACTGCCTGCCAAGTGTGGTGACTATGGCAAAGAGGAGGCCCATATAAAGCAGTGGACGTTGTAATAGACTGCTTTAAAAGAGAGAGAACCAGAACCTTACCAACTAGAATGTGAAATAAGCTTACACTCAATAAATCTGTACTCACCAGCATTGATCAATGAAGTTGCATAGATTTATGTAGTTTCAAGGACTTTACAGATTACGTCTATAATCTTATTGGTTTAAGCCTCTCTATAGGCTTTAACCAATGGGATTTGAGTCTACACTACTATGCTAACCATAACCATAACTTTGTAGACCACAGATTTTAATTTTTTTAATGTTTCCATTTTACATAAAAATTCTCCTTTTCTTATGTTTAGGAGATTAGTTTATGTTAAGTTGTGTAAATCAAAAAACATTGTGTACAGGAAGTAAATAGGTGTATAGTATCTTGGGGTAAATCTGTACCAAGGGTAGTGTTTAGATAAAATAATTAAAAAACTAACATACAAATTCCAGGAAAATGTTGGTTAGAGTTTTAGAATAACTTGGAATAAATGTATTTATCCTCACAAATTACCCTGACACCTTAATAAAAAAAAAGATTAAAATTAAACTCTCTAGACACTTTTTCTACCCTCACATATATCAAAAGCGGCACAATTCAATCCCAAAAACACAAAGAGTGTATATACCTAAGGTGTACAGATATTTTGATAACAATATTTTTATCTCTATATTCAGTAACTATGTCAATGAGCTAACAAAACACTTTATCATAGTCACAAACACTATAAATAACCACATAATACATGGAATTTGGATAAGCAAATTGTATTTTTTGCGATCTAATGAACCACAAAGGATGTTCTGCTACTAATATTAAAAAGTTTCGTAATCAAAACAACTGCTTTATGCTAGATACACTCGATATAAAATGGTTACCGTCACAATAACTACACAGTATAATTCTTAATCCAATTTGTGGAGATATATAATTGTGGAATCACGTGTTTAACGACAACAATAACTTCCTGAGATCTCTATACAATGTCCAATGCAAAAATATATCAACGAAACAATCATATAATACAAGCACGATAAATTTACACAACAAAACTTTACTCACAATATATATTGATATCATTCCCCGACTCGTTATAATAGTCCACTATATTTGTCACTAATACACTATAACATACAAATTTTGAGGAACTATACAAGAAAAATTAATAAATTACGACTAATTCATTCTCCTTTCAATGCAGTCAGGAAAATTAACGAGATGTCAAATATGATGCGTTCTTAACCTCTCGCGAGATTATTTTACAATAATAATGTTGCTGTTTAGACCTTTGAAAAAAATACGTTTGTTTTTTAATAGTAGCCGAAAGCTTCCAAATGAATGAAATTATTATATTACATAAGCTTGAGGATACTATTTTTATTAAAATAAACGAATTGATTTTTTTTTATTATTTTATCGTAGCTTATTATAGTTTTCGAACGCATCATGGGCTTCCAAACTTTGACGTCCTCCCACATTTCAGGATAAATTTAAATGGATATAAAATATCTATAGATAGCAATAATGAAATATATCTTCAAAGATCTAAATGTGTAGGTAGGTAATATAGAAATCTATCTTTGGCCACTGATTTAGAATAGAACCAAAGGGTTCTGAATGCCGGGCGTAGGTATATGACGGTATGTATGGGACATCAGATCCTTTAAAAATAAAAACATCACTGTATGTACTTTGCTATTGCTCTTTACCTAGTGTCAGGCGCTTTGTAATTAATATTGAATATTGACTAGATGAAAACATGAATGGATCTCCATTTTAAATTATAACTAAATATGGGCCAAACCGCTTAGGATACCATGCGGTTAGGCCCATAAGCGCTTAGGACTGTTATGAAATCCCCGGTGATTTTAATAATAATGTCGGGGAAGTCCCTTAAATTATTGATTTACGTAGTTGTTTTAAAAAGGTTCACTAGTAGTTATTTTAAAAAGTTTAACCTCCCTGGCGTAGTAGTATAGTCCCGCCTTAAATGTTAGTGGTTGTGGCCTCAATTCCCACTCACAAAAAAGTCTGACAATCTCATAAATGACAATCGTATACGAGGTAACATAACGGGCAACAGCGTTTACTTTTGTAGGTATGTCCTGTACATAATACTGCAGGTAGGTACCGACCCGTCTGCTTGGCATACGATCAAATGCACATAATAATAATATCTAGGGACAAATAGTTGATGAAAACCTAACAATTTAGAAAACAATAAGTTGAGTATACAATAATATACCTACACCCCGTGCGACACCGTTCGACGTTCGACCCTATTCCAACTCTAATAAATGATCTCTGTCAGGTCTCTCTTCCTAACATCAGCCTATTTACGTAAGCAGATGAAACAGCAACTCTTGTCTGAGGACCAGACTGGCAGTCATGAAATGTCCTGAGTACATAGTTGTAATAACGGTTTTGACTGTTATTATCTAAACTCAAAACATTAAATAACATTTAATAGTGTAATTAATATTGCCCAAAATACTTTAAACGAAGAGAGGATGTATACTTAAGTTCTTTCACTTTCAAAATGAGACTGTTACAAATTAATTTGTCTATATATTTATACGTGAAGCAGAAACTTTGTAGGTATCCCTTTTTAGGCTCCCTGGCGGAGGAGTATGAAACGCATAAGTACCTATAGTTTGTTATAGAGAAGAAGTGTAAAATCCTTACTAATATTATAAAGGCGTTTGTATGTATGGATGGATGGATGAATGTTTGTTACTCTTTCACGCAAAAACTACTGAATGGATTTGGCTGAAAGCTTACACGCGGATAGTTTATAATCTCGATTAACATATAGGCTACAAAATATCACGCTCCGACCCACTGGAGCAGGTCGAATTTGGGCCACTAGGCTACTACTAGTATTAATAACTAACAAGCCGACCTGGCGTCACCCGTCATAAAATTCATTTTTATTTTATTTAAACATATACTTTTTCCTTATACCTAATTACGAACACAATAAAAATATTGCTCAAGTCGTTCTTAAGTCTTGCGCGTACATACATGTGGGAATGTGAGTTAGTTGTGTCCGAAGATAAGTGAAGATGTTTGTTTGTGAACGAAAGATGTGACAAACGTTAAGATGATTTATGAACGGAATGCGTAATCTGGTAATTAGCCAATGAGAAAGTAATGAGTGAACGATAATTGAGATATGATGACTGATTGGTTTATGAACAGAGTACGGAAGTGGTTTATTAGCCAATAAAAAGCGATAAATGAACAATGATTGAATGAGATAAGACTGAAGGATTTAGGATACCGGAACTCAGTACCGGAATGAGTAAAAGTGAGTTTAGAAAGGAAGCTGCTAGACGATGGACGTGCACATATTATAAGAAGTATCTAGAAGAAAATAAAAGACTATCTAACGAATTACCATCTTTTATTGCTTGATCAGCTCTCCTCCTGATTATATCCCACATACATACTTCATCTATAGATAAGGTAGGTAAATAATTTCAAGTAGAAGTATGAGGAGCGTTTTTTGTCGTCTGTTAAAATATGTTTCATTTCAGTAATCAGTACAGAAAATAACTTTCTTATAATATGATTTATGCAAGGCATTTAAAAGCCTTACTAATATTTAAATTGCGTAAGTAACTCTGTCTTACGCTTTCATTCCTAAACCAAGAAACCGCTTTTAATGTAATTTGGTACAGCCATAGACTAGACCAGGGTCTCCAAACTTTGACGCCTTAGGGCCATAACGATTTTTTCAATATGTTCGAAGAACCACAACAGTTTTAATTTTACTATCCATAACTATACTCTTATTTCTTGACTAGTTGCAAAGTGTGCGACCTAGTAGTTATCATTTTGTGTTTTCTGTTTCAACTTATCACAGCAATAGTGACAACCATAAGACATTGGGTGTCGCGGTCAGATTGATGACACTATATTCTTAAGCTGTCGCGGGCCGGATTGTTGGCACTGGCGGGCCGGATTTGGCCCGCGGGCCGTAGTTTGGAGACCTCTGGACTAGACATTGGGAAACGACGTACCTAATTAAGCATTTATCGCGAAAGCTGCCCATACCTACTACTTATTCAACGAGGACGAAGTCGTTGGCAAGTGCGATTGAAGCTATAAATAATCGAATATTTCAGTCCTTGTACTACATATCTTTTTGATCTCTTGTGGAAATGTCTGACATATATTTTTGCTTCGATGCACGCGCCAGACATAAACATTATTTCGTTCTTTTTATTGTTAAACCAAATATTTCTATCCGGGGTCTAGTCAAGGCCGGATTTAAGGGAGGGCATCCAGGGCAACGGCCCCGGGGCCTCCACAATAGAAGGGCTCCCACAATAGAGATTTAAAATCTTTCAAATTCTGAAGGGTAAACTTTATGACTTTTATTTTTTCGGTGTTGTTCCTTTACATATAGTTCCTAAATATTTTACCTAATACCGGTTATTCATCTAAACTCGTTCACTTAAATTAGATTATCAGTAAAATATCACAATTCCAATCGTCCTGAAAAGTTGGTACATTCTTCAAATTTTCTACACATTTAGACGAAAACTAAATTGTAGCCAAGGGGCCTCTGCTCCTTTGTTGCCCCGGGGCCTCCGGACTTCTAAATCTGGCCCTGGGTCGAGTAATTTTAGTATTACCTACTATCCTTAATCCTCCATGTCCGGAATGCACGTTAAGCCATTGATTCGATTTGTCATAACATCATCTACTTATGAGAATCGTAAACATGACAACTGGTAGCAGCGGGCAAGAGACCGTCGATGATAAGCCGTGGCAGTCATATTCAGCAGCCAATGTTATACGGGCCAATGATAAAATATCGGGGCCCCGAAAGTGTGTGGTACGGGGCCCGTCTAGAGTTTAGCTAGGTAGAAAGAGAAACAAAAAAAAAATCTAGATGTGTTCTATTTTACTTTTAACATCTTCGGTTTTTAGCGTTTTTTTTTCTATGTACATTCAACCTCTATTATTTTTATATTATTAGTTTTATTATATGTATACCTAGATCAGGGTTTCTTAAACTTTTAGCAGTAACGGACCACTTTCACAATTTAAAAAATTCATGGACCCCTGAAAATTACTACTTAGTTAATGAGAAGGGTGCTGCTGTTTGGCCTCAATGAGAACGAATAAATTGTGGGATTGTCTTCGACAAGACTGACCTACTGCGGACCCCTGATATACATGCTACGGACCCCCAAGGGGTCCGTGGACCCCACTTTAAGAAATCCTGACCTAGTTGAAAGTTATTGCAGACTTTGATCAACCTAGCGTAACTACACAAAGTGCAATTACATAAGTAATATTGTTGGTTCGATCGCATATATTATTAATGATTTTGCAATTTTCAATACATATCTACTACTAAAATATTCAATACACAATAGTCATTTTGCGAAACTTCCTTTGTGTGAATACTGAAACGATGAAATGTAGTAAAATTTTCAAGCGCCCTCGCCTCCGTTGTTGATTCGTCAATAAACTTTCTCGCTCCCTCCTTATTGGCGGGAGCTACAATGCGGCATTTTGCGCTGAACATGAAACAACTTTCTTCAGAAAAAAAAAACGTGTCTACCATCTTATGTACGAAGTACCTCATCTAAAACAAGTGAAAATAAGCTTTAAGTTATTAGAATAGAGTACTTTTTTAATTTGTTTTTGGACAATTAATGGTATATTCTTGTGTGTGCCATCGGTCCACACATCGGGCAGTGTAAAACTGTGATGCATGGGGCACGGACGCGTTGAACTGGTTAAAAAAAATACAACAGTAGTGCGATCGTGAATTAAACTTTTTTCTATACAACCGCATGAGTTTATGTGATAAAATAACTAATACAAGTAACAAAATGTTATAGTGTAGTGATTATAAGCGTGTAGTTTTATCGTAGTCTATAATTAAACTGTGTTTTCGTCGATATGGTAAGTTGGCACATGTTCCAGTTTTTATTTGTTTCCTTCAACTCTGAATAGGGACGCATTGTTGTGATACAACAGTTCAACGATATAAAAGTAATTATCATAAATTAGCATAGATACTTAGACTTTAATTGGACTGTTATAGGTACCTGGAAAATGCTATGGGATACGGCCGCTTCGTAAAAAAAAAATACTAAGTAGATATGAAAATATAGGCAAAGTTATTAATTTTAATTAATATGTATCAATATATTATTATGTAGGTACAAGTGTTTAATTTTTTAACCGACTTCAAAAAAGGAGGTGGTTCTATGTTCGTCTGTAAAGGTATATTTTCTAACAATAATATGGTCTAGTTACCTAGTTTACAACGTCGTCTGTATAATACAATAACATTTTTTTTATTTATTTATGCGATTTGCTTATTCTATGGGCACATCGCATAAATAAATTAACGTTGGTACCTACAGGCCCTATAGTACCTATCTATTCAGTTAAAGGTGTACCTTTACACTACCTTTCTTGTATTTTAATATTTTTCTTTTAATGTTATGTGTGTAGGTACATAAAGAAAAAAAAATTAAAGTAAGTAGTTCGTTATTTATTACATAAACAAAATCCTGTTACTTTCGACTGTTAAAAATAAAAAGTGAGTACCTAACTCATAATATCAACCTAATTAAATTTAAATAAGGTTCAAGGTATTTGGTTACTCAGAATAGGGTTAGGAAAACGCACTGTTACCGAAAAAGCGAGCTGAAAGAGAGAGACCTTTGTCTGACAGTGTCCCTATCTTAGAAAGAGATAGTGCAAAAAGACTTTTAAAGTGGCCATACTCAATGTCAATATACGGAGAGACCGATTTTATCTGCCGATAGCCACTTATTTTTAGTAATTAAATCAATGATCTGAAATTAAAATCTACCTACAAATTGGCTTTTTACATCTTTATATACCTACATATAAGAAAAAATAGGCACTGATTATCGAAAACAACATGTTATTAATTAG
This sequence comes from Nycteola revayana, assembly GCA_947037095.2. NCBI lineage: Eukaryota > Metazoa > Arthropoda > Insecta > Lepidoptera > Nolidae > Nycteola > Nycteola revayana. The sequence continues at coordinate 20,899,641 of OX344845.2, read as the reverse complement.
TTTATCGTGTTTACCATAAATAAGTATCAATTTAACTTCAGCTTTATGCTACATTCACACATTTATGTATGAACTAGCTTCGCCCCGCGGTTTTACCCGCGTCACTTTGCTCCAGTGGGTCGGAACGTGATATTTTGAAGCCTATATGTTAATCCAGCTTATAAACTATCCGCGTGCAAACTTTCAGCCAAATCCATTCAGTAGTTTTTGCGTGAAAGAGTAACAAATATCCATCCATCCATACTTACAAACTTTCGCGTTTATAATATTATAGTAGGATAGTAGGATGTAACGCTGGTAGAATACCAGCGTTAAATTTGGTCCCATTGATGACGCCAGATATAAATCATTTGTTTGCTTAATCTTGCTAATCTCAGGAATAACTGGTCCGATTTGAATGGCAGGCTTTATTTCATTGTGAAGTTCCTACAGGAACGGGAGGGAAGCTGGTTCATCAGAACCAAAAACCACTTTACGCCATAAAATTATATAAAACACATTTTATTTTGCCATTGCAATTAATAAGCTACTGTGTGTAAGGTAACATGTGTAAGAAAGGTGTGTATGGACGATACGTCTAATAGGGAAAAATTGAAGAGGATGATATATATTGCGCCGACCCCAAATAATGGGAGCAGGTCAGGAAGATGATGATGAATTAGTTAAAAAATTAAAATATTTGTATATATTGTGGTTTTCTTCTCTTTTAAAAGTTACTTCTAATCTACTATCAGGAGTTAGTTAAAAGAGGACACAAGGTTGACAGAAGAGGACAGAAGGATGTTAGATATTACTATCAAAACAGGGTAGAATCTCTTCTTCTGTTTTTTTTTCGAACGGAAATATAGTTAGCCTTGAGGCTTTTGCTACTGCACCGGACTCAAAGGCGAGCAGAGCTCTGGCCTTAATAAATGGTTTAAAAACTAAGCAACCTGCTCAATGGGCGCCCAAATCTCGTGGTCACCCTACAACATTGTGAGGTAATTTTTTTTGGGACGGACATTAAAAATAGTCCTTCACGAGACTTTTATTACTTACTAGCTGATGCCCGTCACTTTGTCCGCGTGGTGTTTGTTATTCCTTCGGTTTTTTAACAATCCCATAGGAACATTAATTTTCTACGATTAAAAGTATTTAAAATGTTGACCGGGGATATAAGGTACCACCATGCAAAATTGCATTTAAATCGGTGCTACAGTTACGGAGCAGCCCGTACAAACAGACAGAGAAACAAAAAACAATAAAAAAAATCTGCATGTGTTTGTTCTATTTCACTCGGTTTTTAGCGTGTTTTTCTATGAACAGACATTCGATTTTATAGTTTTATTATATGTAGGTATAGATTTAATGGTTTATAAACTACAAACTAGGTAAGTGTGAGGTCAATGACATATTAAAAATTATGTACGCGTCGAACTCTGCCTTACAAAAAATATAATTAGATATTTTATTTAAATACTAAAATATTTATTGAATCTATTGTCGGGCAGGTCGTAGGCAGCTTCAATAAATACAACAACAACAAAAATAGTCAAATCGGTCGAGTCGTTCTTAAGCTTTGCGCTTAGTAACATTAAACATTTCAATCAAGCAATCAATTTATTTATTGTGAACACAGATACGTACAATATAATATTTTATTGTGTTATATAAATGTGATGATCACTATGTTCATGCGGTAAGGGCATGCAATAGGCTAGTTGACACCTATAAAATTAGAGATGGGCCGACTTTAGTATTTGCTGACTAACCGACTAGCCGACTAATCGGTTTTTAAAATGCCGAATAGTCGGCCGACTAATCGGCAATGCCGATCATTCTAATACCTACTTGTCGGAGGTGTTCGGGCTTTTTCACTTCATTCGTTCGTTCGTTTCATCACTCTGCTTAGTCATCGCGCGGCCGCTGAGCTTAATTACTGACTGATTAATACGTTCCTTTGTCGTAAAGACTGTAACTTTAGATAACTACTCAGATTAGTAATATTTAGAAATTATAAAACAAGTATAAATTATTTGTTTTATTTCATTTGTTATGCGCCGATCATAATCGGCATATTTTGCCGAATAGTCGCCGACTACAAACGATGCCGAATAGTCGGCGGCTAGTCGGCCCATCTCTAGAAATTATGTTACAATGATGTTTATTTCTAAAAGTATTTGACTTATGGAACCTAAATATAATCATTTCTGATCAAAAAACTTAAATATGTTTGTAAAAACTCAATATGAAAATCATTTCTTTTGTCTATGCCTTTAACTTCCGAAAACGCTATCAGCCATTTTGTGACGTAATACGTCCCGTTAAGGGTGCGTTCCACTAAGCGCCCACAACGATCAAAATGCTCCTTTAGTCGTTCCACATAACGACCGCGGTCGTTGTGGTCGCGGCGAAAACGTCACTTATGACGTCATGACTTACGCTCTCGCGAAGCTCACGATGACCCATCTAAAAAGGTGGGTGGAAGTGATCGTTGAGAAAATGAGCGGCGTTTTCAAAACTCAAAACATCAAAAATGGCGACCGTTAAGCTTACGTTATTTCATGCGGAAAGAGATATTTTAGTAGAAGAGAATGTTTCTGCAGCGTTAACGTAAATTAATTAAATACACCACTAATATTAAATATAAAAAAATTAATTATAATTTTTTTCAATATAAATCGATTCAAACAATAATTAATTGTTTATTTTCAAGGCTTACAGATTATAACCTAACCTCTTAAATCTTTTGCATTCTTTTTATTAACTCGCCGTTTGTATTATTTACCTCCACGCTCATAACGCTCTATAATCCATTCCACTTGAGTTTACGACAGTAACGCTCACAAGCAAGTGGAACGGGAAAAACTGCGGTCGTGAGCGTGATCGTTGTGAACGCTTAGTGGAACGCACCCTAAAAAACATGATCGCGATCCTTTACTATTTCACTTTCTGAGTCATGACGTCATCGATCTCAAACACTGATAATGTATATAGTCCAACATGGCTGACATCATTTTCATCTGTAAATGTCAAGCCAATTTTAAAATATTTATTTTAGTGCTTTCTAGATAAATGTAATATTTTTTTCTTGATCTAGTAAAACCATTCATTACCTACCATATAAAAATTATTTCAAAAAATTGTCAACTAGCCTATTGGCATAAATACTAAAAAATAATAATTAGTCCGTCAGTTACATTAAAAAAAGAAATTGGGACAAAATTTAAAGATACAGAGCAACAACAAACTATAAAGTTCACGAGAGGGGGGCTTGTGACGTCATTACTAGGTAAAATTATAGGTAAATAGTCATTTTTTGAATCATTAAGCACTGAGCTACCAGTGCATAAGTATTACATTAATAAACTATTATATTAATTTACATAATATTATAAGGTTATGTAGGTGAATACATCTTCGATAATAAATTGGCGTCAAACTGAGAACTACGAGGGTACCATGATATTTCTACCGATTTTGTTAGCCAGCTTGGTCAGTATTGGAGAATAATTATTTTTAGTTACCCACCTGCTTATTAAATCTAATGCGAAACTTCTTTGTTATTTTTGTGATTGGTATTAATTGTTTAATTTATCTACTAAATATAAAACTATTGTTAACGGATCGCATGCTTCGTCTTACAACCATATATGTATACATTAATTAATTTTAAATATCTCTCATGTAAGTGAACGCATTATATGTTCTTATGAGAATAAAGATTCTTTAAACCTATAATGTATAATTCATAATATTTCATTAATAAATAGGTTACTTGGGTATAAAGTCAATAAAAGGCTAACAAAAGAAAATATAACACAATGAATAGGTGTGAATAATAATGTATGTTAACATAAATACAACGCGTCGTTAAAAAAACCGGCCAAGTGCAAGTTGGACTCGCGCACGAAGGGTTCCGTACCATTTTCAAGTGCCTACCGGTTGCCGTTATTGATATCGAGCAAAATAAAAAGTTTGTTGTATTAGGCTCCCATACAACATTTTTTTTTGTACATATTTGTTGTTTAATCGGCACCAGAAACACATCATTTGTGCAAATTTTAACTGTCTCTAGCTATCGTGATTCTTGAGATTGACATCCTGGTGACAGACAGACAGCGAAGTATTAGTAAAAGGGTCCCGTTTTTACCCTTTTGATACGGAACCCTAAAAAGCAGAAAGGTGAAAACTACCGATTAAGATTTTTTTATGTACCTAAGTCAGCCGCCGAACTATGGAAATAAATCTCGAAGCGATAAGAAATGAGCAGATTTCAGTCTGCACTCAAAGTGAGATTCTCAATCCCTGTATTATAATCATAAAATTAATATGGTAAAGAGAAAAGATTCATTGAATAAGAGTTTCATGGTTTATTGGAATTCACCCCCTAAAGCTGCAAAATAGGGGGTGAAAGTTTCCATGACAAAAATATATAAAATCTGCGCCAATTTCTATGAAATTAATTATCCAAGCTCTTACTTAAATGAAGGGCACAGGAAAAAAAGGAGCTCATTGACAATTTCACCTTTTTGAATTAACTGTACCATTTAGATCGCTTTTCTATGGCCAATCAGAGCACGTTACTCCAAACATGATAAAAGGGGCTGATATTGCATAAATTTGTATTTCAAAAATCCTTGCTTTAGAATAAAACGCGCT